>OX451737.1:1474098628-1475486985 GCA_948472305.1 Vicia faba | reverse complement strand
TGCAAATAAATACATCATAACTTTTACTCAAATAGTATAAAACTCCTATTGTTACTTTAATTAATATGTGGCATAATTAATTTGGATATGAGGAGTGATTAATATTTTTGATAATTTAACATAAAATATTTTATTTTAATTATACACCAAAATAAAATTAAACCAGAATAATATGGATCCATCTTTAAAATTTATTTGTGAGGTTTTATAATATAAACCTTTTAAAAAATAACCCATTTTATATAATTTATATTTATTTAAATATTTACTTTACGAATTTAAAAAAATAATTGGATACCTTTTTATAAGAATTAAATTATTTTTCATTTAGAATTAATATTTAGATAATGCATGTATAGCTTGCACAATTGATGGAAGAACTGATCTTGGAAGCGATACTAGTCCCACATTTTTAAGCAAGTGCAGTAGCATAGTCCTCATTGATTTCTCTGATAGCAGCAATAGCAGACTCAAGCAATCATAAGTTGCACGGAATTCAACAATGGTTTTAGCTGCATTAACTAACCCTTTAACACCCTAACAACATCTTTGCGAAACAACACCACTGTTCTGAAGATAATGTTGGCAATGCGCAAGGCTATTGTAAACTTATACACATGAATCTGCACAATAACAACATACGCTATCTTGAAGTTTCCCATGGTAAGAAATTAAGTGATATTGGATATAGTGAATGTTAGATGTGAGTTTTATGCAAGGTGGTAGGGCTTTTATATAGTGATTTTTGAAAAGTATTTTTATGGTTGTTGATTTTGGTTGTTGTTAATGTTTGATTTGGGATATGAGCTTTATGTTTAGTCATTAGTTATGATGTAAGGGAGAACCGCTAGACAATTTTTAAATAGACACTTCGAAACTGCTCTTTTTAAATAAGCGGTACCGAGTATATTGTTCTATTCTTATGTTAAATCACTATTATTATGAAAACATTTATATTATTTAATACAGATTTTTATAATATAATATTTATATTTTAGGACATAGAGTTCAATGCAAGTTGAAATGGAATAATGAATCTGGTTGAACTTTTTATTAATATTTTTAACACATCACATTAGAGTATACAGAATAAACAAAGGCGCACATATATAATAGATATGTAAAAACATAGTAAATGTGTTAAATATAGGAGAAAACTTGCTCTATCATAAATGCTAGAACTATCCTCTTTCTTTATTCTCTTTCACACTAGCATATAGCAATATCATACATTATTTTTGTTGAAGATTCAACATTCATAACATTTCACATCACTTGATACTACAAAAAAATATATAATATAATAAGAAGAAATACTGTTATTTTATATATACTAAAATTTCATCACAACATTCAATGTATAAACATTATAAATAGATATTTTTATTTGTTTTCATTTGAAATCACATATAAAAGTATATAATTTTCTCATGCATGCAACCACTTTTTGTCTATTCCATATTATTGATCAAATTTAGTACAGTTTGTTTTTCTCTATCTAAGTACTTTGTTTAATTTAAAAATCTAAATATAAAATAATTTAGCTTTGTGCAAATAAATACATCATAACTTTTACTCAAAGGGTATAAAACTCCTATTGTTACTTTAATTAATATGTGGCATAATTAATTTGGATATGAGGAGTGATTAATATTTTTGATAATTTAACATAAAATATTTTATTTTAATTATACACCAAAATAAAATTAAACCAGAATAACATGGATCCATCTTTAAACTTTATTTGTGAGGTTTTATAATATAAACCTTTTAAAAAATAACCTATTTCAATAATTTATATTTATTTAAATATTTACTTTACGAATTTAAAAAAATAATTGGATCCCTTTTTGTAAGAATTAAATTATTTTTCTTTTAGAATTAATATTTAGATAATGCATGTATAGCTTGCACAATTGATGGAAGAACTGATCTTGTAAGCAATACTAGTCCCACATTTTTAAGCGAGTGCAGTAGCATAGTCCTCATTGATTCCATTGATAGCAGCAATAGCCGAGCTCAAGCAGTCATAAGTTGCACGGAATTCAACAATGGTTTTAGCTGCATTTACTAACCCTTTAACACCCTAACAACATCTTTGCGAAACAACACCATTGTTCTGAAGATAATGTTGGCAAGGCGCAAGGCTATTGTAAACTTATACACATGAATCTGCACAATAACAACATACACTATCTTGAAGTTTCCCATTGTAAGAAATTAAGTGATATTGGATATAGCGAATGTTAGGTGTGAGTTTTATGCAAGGTGGTAGGGCTTTTATATAGTGATTTTTAAAAAGTATTTTTATGGTTTTTGATTTTGGTTGTGGTTAATGTTTGATTTGGGATATGAGCTTTATGTTTAGTCATTAGTTATGATGTAAGGGAAAACCGCTAGACAATTTTTAAATAGACACTTCGAAACTGCTCTTTTTAAATAAGCGGTACCGAGTATATTGTTCTATTCTTATGTTAAATCACTATTATTATGAAAACATTTATATTATTTAATACAAATTTTTATAATATAATATTTATATTTTAGGACATAGAGTTCAATGCAAGTTGAAATGGAATAATGAATCTGGTTGAACTTTTTATTAATATTTTTAACACATCACATTAGAGTATACAGAATAAACAAAGGCGCACATATATAATAGATATGTAAAAACATAGTAAATGTGTTAAATATAAGAGAAAACTTGCTCTATCATAAATGCTTGAACTATCCTCTTTCTTTATTCTATTTCACACTAGCATATAGCAATATCATACATTATTTTTGTTGAAGATTCAACATTCATAACATTTCACATCACTTGATACTACAAAAAAATATATAATATAATAAGAAGAAATACTGTTATTTTTTATATACCAAAATGTCATCACAACATTCAATGTATAAACATTATAAATAAATATTTTTAGTTGTCTTCATTTGAAAACGCATATAAAAGTATATAATTTTCTCATGCATGCAACCACTTTTTGTCTATTCCATATTATTGATCAAATTTAGTACAGTTTGTTTTTCTCTATCTGAGTACTTTGTTTATTTTAAAAATCTAAATATAAAATAATTTAGCTTTGTGCAAATAAATACATCATAACTTTTACTCAAATAGTATAAAACTCCTATTGTTACTTTAATTAATATGTGGCATAATTAATTTGGATATGAGGAGTGATTAATATTTTTGATAATTTAACATAAAATATTTTATTTTAATTATACACCAAAATAAAATTAAACCAAAATACCATGGATCCATCTTCAAACTTTATTTGTGAGGTTTTATAATATAAACCTTTTAAAAAATAACCCATTTCAATAATTTATATTTATTTAAATATTTACTTTACGAATTTAAAAAAATAATTGGATCCCTTTTTATAAGAATTAAATTATTTTTCATGTAGAATTAATATTTAGATAATGCATGTATAGCTTGCACAATTGATGGAAGAACTGATCTTGTAAGCGATACTAGTCCCACATTTTTAAGCGAGTGCAGTAGCATAGTCCTCATTGATTTCTCTGATAGCAGCAATAGCCGACTCAAGCAATCATAAGTTGCACGGAATTCAACAATGGTTTTAGCTGCATTAACTAACCCTTTAACACCCTAACAACATCTTTGCGAAACAACACCACTGTTCTGAAGATAATGTTGGCAAGGCGCAAGGCTATTGTAAACTTATACACATGAATCTGCACAATAACAACATACGCTATCTTGAAGTTTCCCATGGTAAGAAATTAAGTGATATTGGATATAGCGAATGTTAGGTGTGAGTTTTATGCAAGGTGGTAGGGTTTTTATATAGTGATTTTTAAAAAGTATTTTTATGGTTTTTGATTTTGGTTGTGGTTAATGTTTGATTTGGGATATGAGCTTTATGTTTAGTCATTAGTTATGATGTAAGGGAAAACCGCTAGACAATTTTTAAATAGACACTTCGAAACTGCTCTTTTTAAATAAGCGGTACCGAGTATATTGTTCTATTCTTATGTTAAATCACTATTATTATGAAAACATTTATATTATTTAATACAGATTTTTATAATATAATATTTATATTTTAGGACATAGAGTTCAATGCAAGTTGAAATGGAATAATGAATCTGGTTGAACTTTTTATTAATATTTTTAACACATCACGTTAGAGTATACAGAATAAACAAAGGCGCGCATATATAATAGATATGTAAAAACATAGTAAATGTGTTAAATATAAGAGAAAACTTGCTCTATCATAAATGCTAGAACAATCCTCTTTCTTTATTCTCTTTCACACTAGCATATAGCAATATCATACATTATTTTTGTTGAAGATTCAACATTCATAACATTTCACATCACTTGATACTACCAAAAAATATATAATATAATAAGAAGAAATACTGTTATTTTTTATATACTAAAATGTCATCACAACATTCAATGTATAAACATTATAAATAGATATTTTTTTTTGTCTTCATTTGAAATCACATATAAAAGTATATAATTTTCTCATGCATGCAACCACTTTTTGTCTATTCCATATTATTGATCAAATTTAGTACAGTTTGTTTTTCTCTATCTAAGTACTTTGTTTATTTTAAAAATCTAAATATAAAATAATTTAGCTTTGTGCAAATAAATACATCATAACTTTTACTCAAAGGGTATAAAACTCCTATTGTTACTTTAATTAATATGTGGCATAATTAATTTGGATATGAGGAGTGATTAATATTTTTGATAATTTAACATAAAATATTTTATTTTAATTATACACCAAAATAAAATTAAACCAGAATAACATGGATCCATCTTTAAACTTTATTTGTGAGGTTTTATAATATAAACCTTTTAAAAAATAACCTATTTCAATAATTTATATTTATTTAAATATTTACTTTACGAATTTAAAAAAATAATTGGATCCCTTTTTGTAAGAATTAAATTATTTTTCATTTAGAATTAATATTTAGATAATGCATGTATAGCTTGCACAATTGATGGAAGAACTGATCTTGTAAGCAATACTTGTCCCACATTTTTAAGCGAGTGCAGTAGCATAGTCCTCATTGATTCCTTTGATAGCGGCAATAGCCGAGTTCAAGCAGTCATAAGTTGCACGGAATTCAACAATGGTTTTAGCTGCATTAACTAACCCTTTAACACCCTAACAACATCTTTGCGAAACAACACCATTGTTCTGAAGATAATGTTGGCAAGGCGCAAGGCTATTGTAAACTTATACACATGAATCTGCACAATAACAACATACGCTATCTTGAAGTTTCCCATTGTAAGAAATTAAGTGATATTGGATATAGCGAATGTTAGGTGTGAGTTTTATGCAAGGTGGTAGGGCTTTTATATAGTGATTTTTAAAAAGTATTTTTATGGTTTTTGATTTTGGTTGTGGTTAATGTTTGATTTGGGATATGAGCTTTATGTTTAGTCATTAGTTATGATGTAAGGGAAAACCGCTAGACAATTTTTAAATAGACACTTCGAAACTGCTCTTTTTAAATAAGCGGTACCGAGTATATTGTTCTATTCTTATGTTAAATCACTATTATTATGAAAACATTTATATTATTTAATACAGATTTTTATAATATAATATTTATATTTTAGGACATAGAGTTCAATGCAAGTTGAAATCGAATAATGAATGTGGTTGAACTTTTTATTAATATTTTTAACACATCACATTAGAGTATACAGAATAAACAAAGGCGCACATATATAATAGATATGTAAAAACATAGTAAATGTGTTAAATATAACAGAAAACGTGCTCTATCATAAATGCTAGAACTATCCCCTTTCTTTATTCTCTTTCACACTAGCATATAGCAATATCATACATTATTTTTGTTGAAGATTCAACATTCATAACATTTCACATCACTTGATACTACAAAAAAATATATAATATAATAAGAAGAAATACTGTTATTTTTTATATACCAAAATGTCATCACAACATTCAATGTATAAACATTATAAATAAATATTTTTATTTGTCTTTATTTGAAAACACATATAAAAGTATATAATTTTCTCATGCATGCAACCACTTTTTGTCTATTCCATATTATTGATCAAATTTAGTACAGTTTGTTTTTCTCTATCTGAGTACTTTGTTTATTTTAAAAATCTAAATATAAAATAATTTAGCTTTGTGCAAATAAATACATCATAACTTTTACTCAAATAGTATAAAACTCCTATTGTTACTTTAATTAATATGTGGCATAATTAATTTGGATATGAGGAGTGATTAATATTTTTGATAATTTAACATAAAATATTTTATTTTAATTATACATCAAAATAAAATTAAACCAGAATAACATGGATCCATCTTCAAACTTTATTTGTGAGGTTTTATAATATAAACCTTTTAAAAAATAACCAATTTCAATAATTTATTTATTTAAAAATTTACTTTACGAATTTAAAAAAATAATTGGATCCCTTTTTATAAGAATTAAATTATTTTTCATTTAGAATTAATATTTAGATAATGCATGTATAGCTTGCACAATTGATGGAAGAACTGAACTTGTAAGCAATACTAGTCCCACATTTTAAAGCGAGTGCAGTAGCATAGTCCTCATTGATTCCTCTGATAGCAGCAATAGCCGAGTTCAAGCAATCATAAGTTGCATGGAATTCAACAATGGTTTTAGCTGCATTAACTAACCCTTTAACACCCTAACAACATCTTTGCGAAACAACACCACTGTTCTGAAGATAATGTTGGCAAGGCGCAAGGCTATTGTAAACTTATACACATGAATCTGCACAATAACAACATACGCTATCTTGAAGTTTCCCATGGTAAGAAATTAAGTGATATTGGATATAGCGAATGTTAGGTGTGAGTTTTATGCAAGGTGGTAGGGCTTTTATATAGTGATTTTTGAAAAGTATTTTTATGGTTTTTGATTTTGGTTGTGGTTAATGTTTGATTTGGGATATGAGCTTTATGTTTAGTCATTAGTTAGGATGTAAGGGAGAACCGCTAGACAATTTTTAAATAGACACTTCGAAACTGCTCTTTTTAAATAAGCGGTACCGAGTATATTGTTCTATTCTTATGTTAAATCACTATTATTATGAAAACATTTATATTATTTAATACATATTTTTATAATATAATATTTATATTTTAGGACATAGAGTTCAATGCAAGTTGAAATGGAATAATGAATCTGGTTGAACTTTTTATTAATATTTTTAACACATCACATTAGAGTATACAAAATAAACAAAGGCGCACATATATAATAGATATGTAAAAACATAGTAAATGTGTTAAATATAAGAGAAAACTTGCTCTATCATAAATGCTAGAACTATCCTCTTTCTTTATTCTCTTTCACACTAGCATATAGCAATATCATACATTATTTTTGTTGAAGATTCAACATTCATAACATTTCACATCACTTGATACTACAAAAAAATATATAATATAATAAGAAGAAATACTGTTATTTTTTATATACCAAAATGTCATCACAACATTCAATTTATAAACATTATAAATAAATATTTTTATTTGTCTTCCTTTGAAAACACATATAAAAGTATATAATTTTCTCATGCATGCAACCACTTTTTGTCTATTCCATATTATTGATCAAATTTAGTACAGTTTGTTTTTCTCTATCTGAGTACTTTGTTTATTTTAAAAATCTAAATATAAAATAATTTAGCTTTGTGCAAATAAATACATCATAACTTTTACTCAAATAGTATAAAACTCCTATTGTTACTTTAATTAATATGTGGCATAATTAATTTGGATATGAGGAGTGATTAATATTTTTGATAATTTAACATAAAATATTTTATTTTAATTATACACCAAAATAAAATTAAACCAGAATAACTTGGATCCATCTTTAAACTTTATTTGTGAGGTTTTATAATATAAACCTTTTAAAAAATAACCCATTTCAATAATTTGTATTTATTTAAATATTTACTTTACGAATTTAAAAAAATAATTGGATCCCTTTTTATAAGAATTAAATTATTTTTCATTTAGAATTAATATTTAGATAATGCATGTATAGCTTGCACAATTGATGGAAGAACTGATCTTGTAAGCGATACTAGTCCCACATTTTTAAGCGAGTGCAGTAGCATAGTCCTCATTGATTCCTTTGATAGCAGCAATAGCCGACTTCAAGCAATCATAAGTTGCACGGAATTCAACAATGGTTTTAGCTGCGTTAACTAACCCTTTAACACCCTAACAACATCTTGGCGAAACAACACCATTGTTCTGAAGATAATGTAGGCAAGGTGCAAGGCTATTGTAAACTTATACACATGAATCTGCACAATAACAACATACGCTATCTTGAAGTTTCCCATGGTAAGAAATTAAGTTATATTGGATATAGCGAATGTTAGGTGTGAGTTTTATGCAAGGTGGTAGGGCTTTTATATAGTGATTTTTGAAAAGTATTTTTATGGTTTTTGATTTTGGTTGTGGTTAATGTTTTATTTGGGATATGAGCTTTATGTTTAGTCATTAGTTAGGATGTAAGGGAGAACCGCTAGACAATTTTTAAATAGACTCTTCGAAACTGCTCTTTTTAAATAAGCGGTACCGAGTATATTGTTCTATTCTTATGTTAAATCACTATTATTATGAAAACATTTATATTATTTAATACATATTTTTATAATATAATATTTATATTTTAGGACATAGAGTTCAATGCAAGTTGAAATCGAATAATGAATGTGGTTGAACTTTTTATTAATATTTTTAACACATCACATTAGAGTATACAGAATAAACAAAGGCGCACATATATAATAGATATGTAAAAACATAGTAAATGTGTTAAATATAACAGAAAATGTGCTCTATCATAAATGCTAGAACTATCCCCTTTCTTTATTCTCTTTCACACTAGCATATAGCAATATCATACATTATTTTTGTTGAAGATTCAACATTCATAACATTTCACATCACTTGATACTACAAAAAAATATATAATATAATAAGAAGAAATACTGTTATTTTTTATATACCAAAATGTCATCACAACATTCAATGTATAAACATTATAAATAAATATTTTTATTTGTCTTTATTTGAAAACACATATAAAAGTATATAATTTTCTCATGCATGCAACCACTTTTTGTCTATTCCATATTATTGATCAAATTTAGTACAGTTTGTTTTTCTCTATCTGAGTACTTTGTTTATTTTAAAAATCTAAATATAAAATAATTTAGCTTTGTGCAAATAAATACATCATAACTTTTACTCAAATAGTATAAAACTCCTATTGTTACTTTAATTAATATGTGGCATAATTAATTTGGATATGAGGAGTGATTAATATTTTTGATAATTTAACATAAAATATTTTATTTTAATTATACACCAAAATAAAATTAAACCAGAATAACTTGGATCCATCTTTAAACTTTATTTGTGAGGTTTTATAATATAAACCTTTTAAAAAATAACCCATTTCAATAATTTGTATTTATTTAAATATTTACTTTACGAATTTAAAAAAATAATTGGATCCCTTTTTATAAGAATTAAATTATTTTTCATTTAGAATTAATATTTAGATAATGCATGTATAGCTTGCACAATTGATGGAAGAACTGATCTTGTAAGCGATACTAGTCCCACATTTTTAAGCGAGTGCAGTAGCATAGTCCTCATTGATTCCTTTGATAGCAGCAATAGCCGACTTCAAGCAATCATAAGTTGCACGGAATTCAACAATGGTTTTAGCTGCGTTAACTAACCCTTTAACACCCTAACAACATCTTGGCGAAACAACACCATTGTTCTGAAGATAATGTAGGCAAGGTGCAAGGCTATTGTAAACTTATACACATGAATCTGCACAATAACAACATACGCTATCTTGAAGTTTCCCATGGTAAGAAATTAAGTTATATTGGATATAGCGAATGTTAGGTGTGAGTTTTATGCAAGGTGGTAGGGCTTTTATATAGTGATTTTTGAAAAGTATTTTTATGGTTTTTGATTTTGGTTGTGGTTAATGTTTTATTTGGGATATGAGCTTTATGTTTAGTCATTAGTTAGGATGTAAGGGAGAACCGCTAGACAATTTTTAAATAGACTCTTCGAAACTGCTCTTTTTAAATAAGCGGTACCGAGTATATTGTTCTATTCTTATGTTAAATCACTATTATTATGAAAACATTTATATTATTTAATACAGATTTTTATAATATAATATTTATATTTTAGGACATAGAGTTCAATGCAAGTTGAAATCGAATAATGAATGTGGTTGAACTTTTTATTAATATTTTTAACACATCACATTAGAGTATACAGAATAAACAAAGGCGCACATATATAATAGATATGTAAAAACATAGTAAATGTGTTAAATATAACAGAAAATGTGCTCTATCATAAATGCTAGAACTATCCCCTTTCTTTATTCTCTTTCACACTAGCATATAGCAATATCATACATTATTTTTGTTGAAGATTCAACATTCATAACATTTCACATCACTTGATACTACAAAAAAATATATAATATAATAAGAAGAAATACTGTTATTTTTTATATACCAAAATGTCATCACAACATTCAATGTATAAACATTATAAATAAATATTTTTATTTGTCTTTATTTGAAAACACATATAAAAGTATATAATTTTCTCATGCATGCAACCACTTTTTGTCTATTCCATATTATTGATCAAATTTAGTACAGTTTGTTTTTCTCTATCTGAGTACTTTGTTTATTTTAAAAATCTAAATATAAAATAATTTAGCTTTGTGCAAATAAATACATCATAACTTTTACTCAAATAGTATAAAACTCCTATTGTTACTTTAATTAATATGTGGCATAATTAATTTGGATATGAGGAGTGATTAATATTTTTGATAATTTAACATAAAATATTTTATTTTAATTATACACCAAAATAAAATTAAACCAGAATAACTTGGATCCATCTTTAAACTTTATTTGTGAGGTTTTATAATATAAACCTTTTAAAAAATAACCCATTTCAATAATTTGTATTTATTTAAATATTTACTTTACGAATTTAAAAAAATAATTGGATCCCTTTTTATAAGAATTAAATTATTTTTCATTTAGAATTAATATTTAGATAATGCATGTATAGCTTGCACAATTGATGGAAGAACTGATCTTGTAAGCGATACTAGTCCCACATTTTTAAGCGAGTGCAGTAGCATAGTCCTCATTGATTCCTCTGATAGCAGCAATAGCCGACTTCTAGCAATCATAAGTTGCACGGAATTCAAAAATGGTTTTAGCTGCATTAACTAACCCTTTAACACCCTAACAACATCTTTCCGAAACAACACCATTGTTCTGAAGATAATGTAGGCAAGGCGCAAGGCTATTGTAAACTTATACACATGAATCTGCACAATAACAACATAAGCTATCTTGAAGTTTCCCATGGTAAGAAATTATGTGATATTGGATATAGCGAATGTTAGGTGTGAGTTTTATGCAAGGTGGTAGGGCTTTTATATAGTGATTTTTGAAAAGTATTTTTATGGTTTTTGATTTTGGTTGTGGTTAATGTTTGATTTGGGATATGAGCTTTATGTTTAGTCATTAGTTAGGATGTAAGGGAGAACCGCTAGACAATTTTTAAATAGACACTTCGAAACTTCTCTTTTTAAATAAGCAGTACCGAGTATATTGTTCTATTCTTATGTTAAATCACTATTATTATGAAAACATTTATATTATTTAATACATATTTTTATAATATAATATTTATTTTTTAGGACATAGAGTTCAATGCAAGTTGAAATGGAATAATTAATCTGGTTGAACTTTTTATTAATATTTTTAACACATCACATTAGAGTATACAAAATAAACAAAGGCGCACATATATAATAGATATGTAAAAACATAGTAAATGTGTTAAATATAAGAGAAAACTTGCTCTATCATAAATGCTAGAACTATCCTCTTTCTTTATTCTCTTTCACACTAGCATATAGCAATATCATACATTATTTTTGTTGAAGATTCAACATTCATAACATTTCACATCACTTGATACTACAAAAAAATATATAATATAATAAGAAGAAATACTGTTATTTTTTATATACCAAAATGTCATCACAACATTCAATTTATAAACATTATAAATAAATATTTTTATTTGTCTTCATTTGAAAACACATATAAAAGTATATAATTTTCTCATGCATGCAACCACTTTTTGTCTATTCCATATTATTGATCAAATTTAGTACAATTTGTTTTTCTCTATCTGAGTACTTTGTTTATTTTAAAAATCTAAATATAAAATAATTTATCTTTGTGCAAATAAATACATCATAACTTTTACTTAAATAGTATAAAACTCCTATTGTTACTTTAATTAATATGTGGCATAATTAATTTGGATATGAGGAGTGATTAATATTTTTGATAATTTAACATAAAATATTTTATTTTAATTATACACCAAAATAAAATTAAACCAGAATAACATGGATCCATCATTAAACTTTATTTGTGAGGTTTTATAATATAATCCTTTTAAAAAATAACCTATTTCAATAATTTATATTTATTTAAATATTTACTTTACGAATTTAAAAAAATAATTGGATCCCTTTTTATAAGAATTAAATTATTTTTCATTTAGAATTAATATTTAGATAATGCATGTATAGCTTGCACAATTGATGGAAGAACTGATCTTGTAAGCGATACTAGTCCCACATTTTTAAGCGAGTGCAGTAGCATAGTCCTCATTGATTCCTTTGATAGCAGCAATAGCCGACTTCAAGCAATCATAAGTTGCACGGAATTCAACAATGGTTTTAGCTGCGTTAACTAACCCTTTAACACCCTAACAACATCTTGGCGAAACAACACCATTGTTCTGAAGATAATGTAGGCAAGGCGCAAGGCTATTGTAAACTTATACACATCAATCTGCACAATAACAACATACGCTATCTTGAAGTTTCCCATGGTAAGAAATTAAGTGATATTGGATATAGCGAATGTTAGGTGTGAGTTTTATGCAAGGTGGTAGGGCTTTTATATAGTGATTTTTGAAAAGTATTTTTATGGTTTTTGATTTTGGTTGTGGTTAATGTTTTATTTGGGATATGAGCTTTATGTTTAGTCATTAGTTAGGATGTAAGGGAGAACCGCTAGACAATTTTTAAATAGACTCTTCGAAACTGCTCTTTTTAAATAAGCGGTACCGAGTATATTGTTCTATTCTTATGTTAAATCACTATTATTATGAAAACATTTATATTATTTAATACAGATTTTTATAATATAATATTTATATTTTAGGACATAGAGTTCAATGCAAGTTGAAATCGAATAATGAATGTGGTTGAACTTTTTATTAATATTTTTAACACATCGCATTAGAGTATACAGAATAAACAAAGGCGCACATATATAATAGATATGTAAAAACATAGTAAATGTGTTAAATATAACAGAAAACGTGCTCTATCATAAATGCTAGAACTATCCCCTTTCTTTATTCTCTTTCACACTAGCATATAGCAATATTATACATTATTTTTGTTGAAGATTCAACATTCATAACATTTCACATCACTTGATACTACAAAAAAATATATAATATAATAAGAAGAAATACTGTTATTTTTTATATACCAAAATGTCATCACAACATTCAATGTATAAACATTATAAATAAATATTTTTATTTGTCTTTATTTGAAAACACATATAAAAGTATATAATTTTCTCATGCATGCAACCACTTTTTGTCTATTCCATATTATTGATCAAATTTAGTACAGTTTGTTTTTCTCTATCTGAGTACTTTGTTTATTTTAAAAATCTAAATATAAAATAATTTAGCTTTGTGCAAATAAATACATCCTAACTTTTACTCAAATAGTATAAAACTCCTATTGTTACTTTAATTAATATGTGGCATAATTAATTTGGATATGAGGAGTGATTAATATTTTTGATAATTTAACATAAAATATTTTATTTTAATTATACACCAAAATAAAATTAAACCATAATAACTTGGATCCATCTTTAAACTTTATTTGTGAGGTTTTATAATATAAACCTTTTAAAGAATAACCCATTTCAATAATTTGTATTTATTTAAATATTTACTTTACGAATTTAAAAAAATAATTGGATCCCTTTTTATAAGAATTAAATTATTTTTGTTTTAGAATTAATATTTAGATAATGCATGTATAGCTTGCACAATTGATGGAAGAACTGATCTTGTAAGCGATACTAGTCCCACATTTTTAAGCGAGTGCAGTAGCATAGTCCTCATTGATTCCTCTGATAGCAGCAATAGCCGACTTCTAGCAATCATAAGTTGCACGGAATTCAACAATGGTTTTAGCTCCATTAACTAACCCTTTAACACCCTAACAACATCTTGGCGAAACAACACCATTGTTCTGAAGATAATGTAGGCAAGGCGCAAGGCTATTGTAAACTTATACACATGAATCTGCACAATAACAACATACGCTATCTTGAAGTTTCCCATGGTAAGAAATTAAGTGATATTGGATATAGCGAATGTTAGGTGTGATTTTTATGCAAGGTGGTAGGGCTTTTATATAGTGATTTTTGAAAAGTATTTTTATGGTTTTTGATTTTGGTTGTGGTTAATGTTTGATTTGGGATATGAGCTTTATGTTTAGTCATTAGTTAGGATGTAAGGGAGAACCGCTAGACAATTTTTAAATAGACACTTTGAAACTGCTCTTTTTAAATAAGCGGTACCGAGTATATTGTTCTATTCTTATGTTAAATCACTATTATTATGAAAACATTTATATTATTTATTACAGATTTTTATAATATAATATTTATATTTTAGGACATAGAGTTCAATGCAAGTTGAAATGGAATAATGAATGTGGTTGAACTTTTTATTAATATTTTTAACACATCACATTAGAGTATACAGAATAAACAAAGGCGCACATATATAATAGATATGTAAAAACATAGTAAATGTGTTAAATATAACAGAAAACATGCTCTATCATAAATGCTAGAACTATCCCCTTTCTTTATTCTCTTTCACACTAGCATATAGCAATATCATACATTATTTTTGTTGAAGATTCAACATTCATAACATTTCACATCACTTGATACTACAAAAAAATATATAATATAATAAGAAGAAATACTGTTATTTTTTATATACCAAAATGTCATCACAACATTCAATTTATAAACATTATAAATAAATATTTTTATTTGTCTTCATTTGAAAACACATATAAAAGTATATAATTTTCTCATGCATGCAACCACTTTTTGTCTATTCCATATTATTGATCAAATTTAGTACAATTTGTTTTTCTCTATCTGAGTACTTTGTTTATTTTAAAAATCTAAATTTAAAATAATTTAGCTTTGTGCAAATAAATACATCATAACTTTTACTTAAATAGTATAAAACTCCTATTGTTACTTTAATTAATATGTGGCATAATTAATTTGGATATGAGGAGTGATTAATATTTTTGATAATTTAACATAAAATATTTTATTTTAATTATACACCAAAATAAAATTAAACCAGAATAACATGGATCCATCTTTAAACTTTATTTGTGAGGTTTTATAATATAATCCTTTTAAAAAATAACCTATTTCAATAATTTATATTTATTTAAATATTTACTTTACGAATTTAAAAAAATAATTGGATCCCTTTTTATAAGAATTAAATTATTTTTCATTTAGAATTAATATTTAGATAATGCATGTATAGCTTGCACAATTGATGGAAGAACTGATCTTGTAAGCGATACTAGTCCCACATTTTTAAGCGAGTGCAGTAGCATAGTCCTCATTGATTCCTTTGATAGCAGCAATAGCCGACTTCAAGCAATCATAAGTTGCACGGAATTCAACAATGGTTTTAGCTGCTTTAACTAACCCTTTAACACCCTAACAACATCTTGGCGAAACAACACCATTGTTCTGAAGATAATGTAGGCAAGGCGCAAGGCTATTGTAAACTTATACACATGAATCTGCACAATAACAACATACGCTATCTTGAAGTTTCCCATGGTATGAAATTAAGTGATATTGGATATAGCGAATGTTAGGTGTGAGTTTTATGCAAGGTGGTAGGGCTTTTATATAGTGATTTTTGAAAAGTATTTTTATGGTTTTTGATTTTGGTTGTAGTTAATGTTTTATTTGGGATATGAGCTTTATGTTTAGTCATTAGTTAGGATGTAAGGGAGAACCGCTAGACAATTTTTAAATAGACTCTTCGAAACTGCTCTTTTTAAATAAGCGGTACCGAGTATATTGTTCTATTCTTATGTTAAATCACTATTATTATGAAAACATTTATATTATTTAATACAGATTTTTATAATATAATATTTATATTTTAGGACATAGAGTTCAATGCAAGTTGAAATCGAATAATGAATGTGGTTGAACTTTTAATTAATATTTTTAACACATCGCATTAGAATATACAGAATAAACAAAGGCGCACATATATAATAGATATGTAAAAACATAGTAAATGTGTTAAATATAACAGAAAACGTGCTCTATCATAAATGCTAGAACTATCCCCTTTCTTTATTCTCTTTCACACTAGCATATCGCAATATCATACATTATTTTTGTTGAAGATTCAACATTCATAACATTTCACATCACTTGATACTACAAAAAAATATATAATATAATAAGAAGAAATACTGTTATTTTTTATATACCAAAATGTCATCACAACATTCAATGTATAAACATTATAAATAAATATTTTTATTTGTCTTTATTTGAAAACACATATAAAAGTATATAATTTTCTCATGCATGCAACCACTTTTTGTCTATTCCATATTATTGATCAAATTTAGAACAATTTGTTTTTCTCTATCTGAGTACTTTGTTTATTTTAAAAATCTAAATATAAAATAATTTAGCTTTGTGCAAATAAATACATCATAACTTTTACTCAAATAGTATAAAACTCCTATTGTTACTTTAATTAATATGTGGCATAATTAATTTGGATATGAGGAGTGATTAATATTTTTGATAATTTAACATAAAATATTTTATTTTAATTATACACCAAAATAAAATTAAACCATAATAACTTGAATCCATCTTTAAACTTTATTTGTGAGGTTTTATAATATAAACCTTTTAAAGAATAACCCATTTCAATAATTTGTATTTATTTAAATATTTACTTTACGAATTTAAAAAAATAATTGGATCCCTTTTTATAAGAATTAAATTATTTTTCTTTTAGAATTAATATTTAGATAATGCATGTATAGCTTGCACAATTGATGGAAGAACTGATCTTGTAAGCGATACTAGTCCCACATTTTTAAGCGAGTGCAGTAGCATAGTCCTCATTGATTCCTCTGATAGCAGCAATAGCCGACTTCTAGCAATCATAAGTTGCACGGAATTCAACAATGGTTTTAGCTCCATTAACTAACCCTTTAACACCCTAACAACATCTTGGCGAAACAACACCATTGTTCTGAAGATAATGTAGGCCAGGCGCAAGGCTATTGTAAACTTATACACATGAATCTGCACAATAACAACATACGCTATCTTGAAGTTTCCCATGGTAAGAAATTAAGTGATATTGGATATAGCGAATGTTAGGTGTGAGTTTTATGCAAGGTGGTAGGGCTTTTATATAGTGATTTTTGAAAAGTATTTTTATGGTTTTTGATTTTGGTTGTGGTTAATGTTTGATTTGGGATATGAGCTTTATGTTTAGTCATTAGTTAGGATGTAAGGGAGAACCGCTAGACAATTTTTAAATAGACACTTTGAAACTGCTCTTTTTAAATAAGCGGTACCGAGTATATTGTTCTATTCTTATGTTAAATCACTATTATTATGAAAACATTTATATTATTTAATACAGATTTTTATAATATAATATTTATATTTTAGGACATAGAGTTCAATGCAAGTTGAAATGGAATAATGAATGTGGTTGAACTTTTTATTAATATTTTTAACACATCACATTAGAGTATACAGAATAAACAAAGGCGCACATATATAATAGATATGTAAAAACATAGTAAATGTGTTAAATATAACAGAACACATGCTCTATCATAAATGCTAGAACTATCCCCTTTCTTTATTCTCTTTCACACTAGCATATAGCAATATCATACATTATTTTTGTTGAAGATTCAACATTCATAACATTTCACATCACTTGATACTACAAAAAAATATATAATATAATAAGAAGAGATACTGTTATTTTTTATATACCAAAATGTCATCACAACATTCAATGTATAAACATTATAAATAAATATTTTTATTTGTCTTTATTTGAAAACACATATAAAAGTATATAATTTTCTCATGCATGCAACCACTTTTTGTCTATTCCATATTATTGATCAAATTTAGTACAGTTTGTTTTTCTCTATCTGAGTACTTTGTTTATTTTAAAAATCTAAATATAAAATAATTTAGCTTTGTGCAAATAAATACATCATAACTTTTACTCAAATAGTATAAAACTCCTATTGTTACTTTAATTAATATGTGGCATAATTAATTTGGATATGAGGAGTGATTAATATTTTTGATAATTTAACATAAAATATTTTATTTTAATTATACACCAAAATAAAATTAAACCATAATAACTTGGATCCATCTTTAAACTTTATTTGTGAGGTTTTATAATATAAACCTTTTAAAGAATAACCCATTTCAATAATTTGTATTTATTTAAATATTTACTTTACGAATTTAAAAAAATAATTGGATCCATTTTTATAAGAATTAAATTTTTTTTCATTTAGAATTAATATTTAGATAATGCATGTATAGCTTGCACAATTGATGGAAGAACTGATCTTGTAAGCGATACTAGTCCCACATTTTTAAGCGAGTGCAGTAGCATAGTCCTCATTGATTCCTCTGATAGCAGCAATAGCCGACTTCTAGCAATCATAAGTTGCACGGAATTCAACAATGGTTTTAGCTCCATTAACTAACCCTTTAACACCCTAACAACATCTTGGCGAAACAACACCATTGTTCTGAAGATAATGTAGGCAAGGCGCAAGGCTATTGTAAACTTATACACATGAATCTGCACAATAACAACATACGCTATCTTGAAGTTTCCCATGGTAAGAAATTAAGTGATATTGGATATAGCGAATGTTAGGTGTGAGTTTTATGCAAGGTGGTAGGGCTTTTATATAGTGATTTTTGAAAAGTATTTTTATGGTTTTTGATTTTGGTTGTGGTTAATGTTTGATTTGGGATATGAGCTTTATGTTTAGTCATTAGTTAGGATGTAAGGGAGAACCGCTAGACAATTTTTAAATAGACACTTCGAAACTGCTCTTTTTAAATAAGCGGTACCGAGTATATTGTTCTATTCTTATGTTAAATCACTATTATTATGAAAAAATTTATATTACTTAATACAGATTTTTATAATATAATATTTATATTTTAGGACATAGAGTTCAATGCAAGTTGAAATGGAATAATGAATCTGGTTGAACTTTTTATTAATATTTTTAACACATCACATTAGAGTATACAGAATAAACAAAGGCGCACATATATAATAGATATGTAAAAACATAGTAAATGAGTTAAATATAAGAGAAAACTTGCTCTATCATAAATGCTAGAACTATCCTCTTTCTTTATTCTCTTTCACACTAGCATATAGCAATATCATACATTATTTTTGTTGAAGATTCAACATTCATAACAATTCACATCACTTGATACTACAAAAAAATATATAATATAATAAGAAGAAATACTGTTATTTTTTATATACCAAAATGTCATCACAACATTCAATTTATAAACATTATAAATAAATATTTTTATTTGTCTTCATTTGAAAACACATATAAAAGTATATAATTTTCTCATGCATGCAACCACTTTTTGTCTATTCCATATTATTGATCAAATTTAGTACAATTTGTTTTTCTCTATCTGAGTACTTTGTTTATTTTAAAAATCTAAATATAAAATAATTTAGCTTTGTGCAAATAAATACATCATAACTTTTACTCAAATAGTATAAAACTCCTATTGTTACTTTAATTAATATGTGGCATAATTAATTTGGATATGAGGAGTGATTAATATTTTTGATAATTTAACATAAAATATTTTATTTTAATTATACACCAAAATAAAATTAAACCAGAATAACATGGATCCATCTTTAAACTTTATTTGTGAGGTTTTATAATATAAACCTTTTAAAAAATAACCTATTTCAATAATTTATATTTATTTAAATATTTACTTTACGAATTTAAAAAAATAATTGGATCCCTTTTTATAAGAATTAAATTATTTTTCATTTAGAATTAATATTTAGATAATGCATGTATAGCTTGCACAATTGATGGAAGAACTGATCTTGTAAGCGATACTAGTCCCACATTTTTAAGCGAGTGCAGTAGCATAGTCCTCATTGATTCCTTTGATAGCAGCAATAGCCGACTTCAAGCAATCATAAGTTGCACGGAATTCAACAATGGTTTTAGCTGCATTAACTAACCCTTTAACACCCTAACAACATCTTGGCGAAACAACACCATTGTTCTGAAGATAATGTAGGCAAGGCACAAGGCTATTGTAAACTTATACACATGAATCTGCACAATAACAACATACGCTATCTTGAAGTTTCCCATGGTAAGAAATTAAGTGATATTGGTTATAGCGAATGTTAGGTGTGAGTTTTATGCAAGGTGGTAGGGCTTTTATATAGTGATTATTGAAAAGTATTTTTATGGTTTTTTATTTTGGTTGTGGTTAATGTTTTATTTGGGATATGAGCTTTATGTTTAGTCCTTAGTTAGGATGTAAGGGAGAACCGCTAGACAATTTTTAAATAGACACTTCGAAACTTCTCTTTTTAAATAAGCGGTACCGAGTATATTGTTCTATTCTTATGTTAAATCACTATTATTATGAAAACATTTATATTATTTAATACAGATTTTTATAATATAATATTTATATTTTAGGACATAGAGTTCAATGCAAGTTGAAATGGAATAATGAATCTGGTTGAACTTTTTATTAATATTTTTAACACATCACATTAGAGTATACAGAATAAACAAAGGCGCACATATATAATAGATATGTAAAAACATAGTAAATGTGTTAAATATAAGAGAAAACTTGCTCTATCATAAATGCTAGAACTATCCTCTTTCTTTATTCTCTTTCACACTAGCATATAGCAATATCATACATTATTTATGTTGAAGATTCAACATTCATAACATTTCACATCACTTGATACTACAAAAAAATATATAATATAATAAGAAGAAATATTGTTATTTTTTATATACCAAAATGTCATCACAACATTCAATGTATAAACATTATAAATAAATATTTTTATTTGTCTTCATTTGAAAACACATATAAAAGTATATAATTTTCTCATGCATGCAACCACTTTTTGTCTATTCCATATTATTGATCAAATTTAGTACAGTTTTTTTTTTCTCTAACTGAGTACTTTGGTTATTTTAAAAATCTAAATATAAAATAATTTAGCTTTGTGCAAATAAATACATCATAACTTTTACTCAAATAGTATAAAACTCCTATTGTTACTTTAATTAATATGTGGCATAATTAATTTGGATATGAGGAGTGATTAATATTTTTGATAATTTAACATAAAATATTTTATTTTAATTATACACCAAAATAAAATTAAACCAGAATAACATGGATCCATCTTTAAACTTTATTTGTGAGGTTTTATAATATAAACCTTTTAAAAAATAACCTATTTCAATAATTTATATTTATTTAAATATTTACTTTACGAATTTAAAAAAATAATTGGGTCCCTTTTTATAAGAATTAAATTATTTTTCATTTAGAATTAATATTTAGATAATGCATGTATAGCTTGCACAATTGATGGAAGAACTGATCTTGTAAGCGATACTAGTCCCACATTTTTAAGCGAGTGCAGTAGCATAGTCCTCATTGATTCCTTTGATAGCAGCAATAGCCGACTTCAAGCAATCATAAGTTGCACGGAATTCAAAAATGGTTTTAGCTGCATTAACTAACCCTTTAACACCCTAACAACATCTTGGCGAAACAACACCGTTGTTCTGAAGATAATGTAGGCAAGGCGCAAGGCTATTGTAAACTTATACACATGAATCTGCACAATAACAACATACGCTATCTTGAAGTTTCCCATGGTAAGAAATTAAGTAATATTGGATATAGTGAATGTTAGGTGTGAGTTTTATGCAAGGTGGTAGGGCTTTTATATAGTGATTTTTGAAAAGTATTTTTATGGTTTTTGATTTTGGTTGTGGTTAATGTTTGATTTGGGATATGAGCTTTATGTTTAGTCATTAGTTAGGATGTAAGGGAGAACCGCTAGACAATTTTTAAATAGACACTTTGAAACTGCTCTTTTTAAATAAGCGGTACCGAGTATATTGTTCTATTCTTATGTTAAATCACTATTATTATGAAAACATTTATATTATTTAATACAGATTTTTATAATATAATATTTATATTTTAGGACATAGAGTTCAATGCAAGTTGAAATGGAATAATGAATGTGGTTGAACTTTTTATTAATATTTTTAACACATCACATTAGAGTATACAGAATAAACAAAGGCGCACATATATAATAGATATGTAAAAACATAGTAAATGTGTTAAATATAACAGAAAACGTGCTCTATCATAAATGCTAGAGCTATCCCCTTTCTTTATTCTCTTTCACACTAGCATATAGCAATATCATACATTATTTTTGTTGAAGATTCAACATTCATAACATTTCACATCACTTGATACTACAAAAAAATATATAATATAATAAGAAGAAATACTGTTATTTTTTATATACCAAAATGTCATCACAACATTCAATTTATAAACATTATAAATAAATATTTTTATTTGTCTTCATTTGAAAACACATATAAAAGTATATAATTTTCTCATGCATGCAACCACTTTTTGTCTATTCCATATTATTGATCAAATTTAGTACAATTTGTTTTTCTCTATCTGAGTACTTTGTTTATTTTAAAAATCTAAATATAAAATAATTTAGCTTTGTGCAAATAAATACATCATAACTTTTACTCAAATAGTATAAAACTCCTATTGTTACTTTAATTAATATGTGGCATAATTAATTTGGATATGAGGAGTGATTAATATTTTTGATAATTTAACATAAAATATTTTATTTTAATTATACACCAAAATAAAATTAAACCAGAATAACATGGATCCATCTTTAAACTTTATTTGTGAGGTTTTATAATATAAACCTTTTAAAAAATAACCTATTTCAATAATTTATATTTATTTAAATATTTACTTTACGAATTTAAAAAAATAATTGGATCCCTTTTTATAAGAATTAAATTATTTTTCATTTAGAATTAATATTTAGATAATGCATGTATAGCTTGCACAATTGATGGAAGAACTGATCTTGTAAGCGATACTAGTCCCACATTTTTAAGCGAGTGCAGTAGCATAGTCCTCATTGATTCCTTTGATAGCAGCAATAGCCGACTTCAAGCAATCATAAGTTGCACGGAATTCAACAATGGTTTTAGCTGCATTAACTAACCCTTTAACACCCTAACAACATCTTGGCGAAACAACACCATTGTTCTGAAGATAATGTAGGCAAGGCACAAGGCTATTGTAAACTTATACACATGAATCTGCACAATAACAACATACGCTATCTTGAAGTTTCCCATGGTAAGAAATTAAGTGATATTGGTTATAGAGAATGTTAGGTGTGAGTTTTATGCAAGGTGGTAGGGCTTTTATATAGTGATTATTGAAAAGTATTTTTATGGTTTTTTATTTTGGTTGTGGTTAATGTTTGATTTGGGATATGAGCTTTATGTTTAGTCCTTAGTTAGGATGTAAGGGAGAACCGCTAGACAATTTTTAAATAGACACTTCGAAACTGCTCTTTTTAAATAAGCGGTACCGAGTATATTGTTCTATTCTTATGTTAAATCACTATTATTATGAAAACATTTATATTATTTAATACAGATTTTTATAATATAATATTTATATTTTAGGACATAGAGTTCAATGCAAGTTGAAATGGAATAATGAATCTGGTTGAACTTTTTATTAATATTTTTAACACATCACATTAGAGTATACAGAATAAACAAAGGCGCACATATATAATAGATATGTAAAAACATAGTAAATGTGTTAAATATAAGAGAAAACTTGCTCTATCATAAATGCTAGAACTATCCTCTTTCTTTATTCTCTTTCACACTAGCATATAGCAATATCATACATTATTTATGTTGAAGATTCAACATTCATAACATTTCACATCACTTGATACTACAAAAAAATATATAATATAATAAGAAGAAATATTGTTATTTTTTATATACCAAAATGTCATCACAACATTCAATGTATAAACATTATAAATAAATATTTTTATTTGTCTTCATTTGAAAACACATATAAAAGTATATAATTTTCTCATGCATGCAACCACTTTTTGTCTATTCCATATTATTGATCAAATTTAGTACAGTTTTTTTTTCTCTAACTGAGTACTTTGGTTATTTTAAAAATCTAAATATAAAATAATTTAGCTTTGTGCAAATAAATACATCATAACTTTTACTCAAATAGTATAAAACTCCTATTGTTACTTTAATTAATATGTGGCATAATTAATTTGGATATGAGGAGTGATTAATATTTTTGATAATTTAACATAAAATATTTTATTTTAATTATACACCAAAATAAAATTAAACCAAAATAACATGGATCCATCTTTAAACTTTATTTGTGAGGTTTTATAATATAAACCTTTTAAAAAATAACCTATTTCAATAATTTATATTTATTTAAATATTTACTTTACGAATTTAAAAAAATAATTGGATCCCTTTTTATAAGAATTAAATTATTTTTCATTTAGAATTAATATTTAGATAATGCATGTATAGCTTGCACAATTGATGGAAGAACTGATCTTGTAAGCGATACTAGTCCCACATTTTTAAGCGAGTGCAGTAGCATAGTCCTCATTGATTCCTTTGATAGCAGCAATAGCCGACTTCAAGCAATCTTAAGTTGCACGGAATTCAAAAATGGTTTTAGCTGCATTAACTAACCCTTTAACACCCTAACAACATCTTGGCGAAACAACATCGTTGTTCTGAAGATAATGTAGGCAAGGCGCAAGGCTATTGTAAACTTATACACATGAATCTGCACAATAACAACATACGCTATCTTGAAGTTTCCCATGGTAAGAAATTAAGTGATATTGGATATAGTGAATGTTAGGTGTGAGTTTTATGCAAGGTGGTAGGGCTTTTATATAGTGATTTTTGAAAAGTATTTTTATGGTTTTTGATTTTGGTTGTGGTTAATGTTTGATTTGGGATATGAGCTTTATGTTTAGTCATTAGTTAGGATGTAAGGGAGAACCGCTAGACAATTTTTAAATAGACACTTTGAAACTGCTCTTTTTAAATAAGCGGTACCGAGTATATTGTTCTATTCTTATGTTAAATCACTATTATTATGAAAACATTTATATTATTTAATACAGATTTTTATAATATAATATTTATATTTTAGGACATAGAGTTCAATGCAAGTTGAAATGGAATAATGAATGTGGTTGAACTTTTTATTAATATTTTTAACACATCACATTAGAGTATACAGAATAAACAAAGGCGCACATATATAATAGATATGTAAAAACATAGTAAATGTGTTAAATATAACAGAAAACGTGCTCTATCATAAATGCTAGAGCTATCCCCTTTCTTTATTCTCTTTCACACTAGCATATAGCAATATCATACATTATTTTTGTTGAAGATTCAACATTCATAACATTTCACATCACTTGATACTACAAAAAAATATATAATATAATAAGAAGAAATACTGTTATTTTTTATATACCAAAATGTCATCACAACATTCAATGTATAAACATTATAAATAAATATTTTTATTTGTCTTTATTTGAAAACACGTATAAAAGTATATAATTTTCTCATGCATGCAACCACTTTTTGTCTATTACATATTATTGATCAAATTTAGTACAATTTGTTTTTCTCTATCTGAGTACTTTGTTTATTTTAAAAATCTAAATATAAAATAATTTAGCTTTGTGCAAATAAATACATCATAACTTTTACTCAAATAGTATAAAACTCCTATTGTTACTTTAATTAATTTGGATATGAGGAGTGATTAATATTTTTGATAATTTAACATAAAATATTTTATTTTAATTATACACCAAAATAAAATTAAACCATAATAACTTGGATCCATCTTTAAACTTTATTTGTGAGGTTTTATAATATAAACCTTTTAAAAAATAACCCATTTCAATAATTTGTATTTATTTAAATATTTACTTTACGAATTTAAAAAAATAATTGGATCCCTTTTTATAAGAATTAAATTATTTTTCATTTAGAATTAATATTTAGATAATGCATGTATAGCTTGCACAATTGATGGAAGAACTGATCTTGTAAGCGATACTAGTCCCACATTTTTAAGCGAGTGCAGTAGCATAGTCCTCATTGATTCCTCTGATAGCAGCAATAGCCGACTTCTAGCAATCATAAGTTGCACGGAATTCAACAATGGTTTTAGCTCCATTAACTAACCCTTTAACACCCTAACAACATCTTGGCGAAACAACACCATTGTTCTGAAGATAATGTAGGCAAGGCGCAAGGCTATTGTAAACTTATACACATGAATCTGCACAATAACAACATACGCTATCTTGAAGTTTCCCATGGTAAGAAATTAAGTGATATTGGATATAGCGAATGTTAGGTGTGAGTTTTATGCAAGGTGGTAGGGCTTTTATATAGTGATTTTTGAAAAGTATTTTTATGGTTTTTGATTTTGGTTGTGGTTAATGTTTGATTTGGGATATGAGCTTTATGTTTAGTCATTAGTTAGGATGTAAGGGAGAACCGCTAGACAATTTTTAAATAGACACTTCGAAACTGCTCTTTTTAAATAAGCGGTACCGAGTATATTGTTCTATTCTTATGTTAAATCACTATTATTATGAAAACATTTATATTATTTAATACATATTTTTATAATATAATATTTATATTTTAGGACATAGAGTTCAATGCAAGTTGAAATGGAATAATGAATGTGGTTGAACTTTTTATTAATATTTTTAACACATCACATTAGAGTATACAGAATAAACAAAGGCGCACATATATAATAGATATGTAAAAACATAGTAAATGTGTTAAATATAAGAGAAAACTTGCTCTATCATAAATGCTAGAACTATCCTCTTTCTTTATTCTCTTTCACACTAGCATATAGCAATATCATACATTATTTTTGTTGAAGATTCAACATTCATAACATTTCACATCACTTGATACTACAAAAAAATATATAATATAATAAGAAGAAATACTGTTATTTTTTATATACCAAAATGTCATCACAACATTCAATTTATAAACATTATAAATAAATATTTTTATTTGTCTTCATTTGAAAACACATATAAAAGTATATAATTTTCTCATGCATGCAACCACTTTTTGGCTATTCCATATTATTGATCAAATTTAGTACAATTTGTTTTTCTCTATCTGAGTACTTTGTTTATTTTAAAAATCTAAATATAAAATAATTTAGCTTTGTGCAAATAAATACATCATAACTTTTACTCAAATAGTATAAAACTCTTATTGTTACTTTAATTAATATGTGGCATAATTAATTTGGATATGAGGAGTGATTAATATTTTTGATAATTTAACATAAAATATTTTATTTTAATTATACACCAAAATAAAATTAAACCAGAATAACATGGATCCATCTTTAAACTTTATTTGTGAGGTTTTATAATATAAACCTTTTAAAAAATAACCTATTTCAATAATTTATATTTATTTAAATATTTACTTTACGAATTTAAAAAACTAATTGGATCCCTTTTTATAAGAATTAAATTATTTTTCATTTAGAATTAACATTTAGATAATGCATGTATAGTTTGCACAATTGATTGAAGAACTGATCTTGTAAGCGATACTAGTCCCACATTTTTAAGCGAGTGCAGTAGCATAGTCCTCATTGATTCCTTTGATAGTAGCAATAGCCGACTTCAAGCAATCATAAGTTGCACGGAATTCAACAATTGTTTTAGCTGCATTAACTAACCCTTTAACACCCTAACAACATCTTGGCGAAACAACACCATTGTTCTGAAGATAATGTAGGCAAGGCGCAAGGCTATTGTAAACTTATACACATGAATCTGCACAATAACAACATACGCTATCTTGAAGTTTCCCATGGTAAGAAATTAAGTGATATTGGTTATAGCAAATGTTAGGTGTGAGTTTTATGCAAGGTGGTAGGGCTTTTATATAGTGATTTTTGAAAAGTATTTTTATGGTTTTTGATTTTGGTTGTGGTTAATGTTTGATTTGGGATATGAGCTTTATGTTTAGTCATTAGTTAGGATGTAAGGGAGAACCGCTAGACAATTTTTAAATAGACACTTTGAAACTGCTCTTTTTAAATAAGCGGTACCGAGTATATTGTTCTATTCTTATGTTAAATCACTATTATTATGAAAACATTTATATTATTTAATACATATTTTTATAATATAATATTTATATTTTAGGACATAGAGTTCAATGCAAGTTGAAATGGAATAATGAATCTGGTTGAACTTTTTATTAATATTTTTAACACATCACATTAGAGTATACAGAATAAACAAAGGCGCACATATATAATAGATATGTAAAAACATAGTAAATGTGTTAAATATAAAAGAAAAATTGCTCTATCATAAATGCTAGAACTATCCTCTTTCTTTATTCTCTTTCACAATAGCATATAGCAATATCATACATTATTTTTGTTGAAGATTCAACATTCATAACATTTCACATCACTTGATACTACAAAAAAAAATATAATATAATAAGAAGAAATTCTGTTATTTTTTATATACCAAAATGTCATCACAACATTCAATGTATAAACATTATAAATAAATATTTTTATTTGTCTTCATTTGAAAACACATATAAAAGTATATAATTTTCTCATGCATGCAACCACTTTTTGTCTATTCCATATTATTGATCAAATTTAGTACAGTTTTTTTTTCTCTAACTGAGTACTTTGTTTATTTTAAAAATCTAAATATAAAATAATTTAGCTTTGTGAAAAAAAAAGCAAAAAGTACCGACAGTGTTTCACACACCTGTCGCGCACTAAGGGATAAACAACATATCGACAATATTCAACTGTCACGCTACACAACTGACTCAAGACTCTGGTCGCAACGACCGACTATGCTCTGATACCACTATTGTAACACCCTCTAAAACCCCGAATAATTTTTCGCAATTATTAAAATCATAATTTCAGAGTACATGTATAATCGAGGATGCTACAATTCTCTTTTAATAAAACAAGTTCCTGTCATGCATAATCTTAGTAGTAACTCATACATGTTTACACAGCGGAATAATTTATTTAATGAAACCAATGTTATAATATTTTTCAAAATCATCAGGGATTAACACCTGGAAAAATGTCAACATCATATTATAACAAATATAAGGAAATAAACGAGTCTGACTAAAGCAGCTCGACAAACAAACGTTCCCGGAGTTACAACTATCAGAGCATGACCCGGACATACTAAAACGAAAATAAACTAGAAACGACAAGCCTTCGCCAAGCACCTGAACGAAGCTCCTCAATCTGAAATATTCAACAGTAAGGGTGAGCATCTCAACTATACATTTGATTATACGTTCATAACAATAAGTTCAGAAAACCATAAGCCTCACCCAAACAGTTAGCATGTTTCATAGTTTACGAAAACCTTTACAATTCATATATTCATAATATATCACTTTTCATACTTATAATTAACATCAAACATCATTAACAATTTAGCAGCAATACATGCATACAATCAGTTCAATACAACATTGGAAAATCATCCATTCATGTTATATTCAATATAATGCAACACACCCATGCATGTGGTACCATTTTACCGCCCCATTAAATCTCGGGTCACGGATAACTCACCGTTCCATTATATCGCGGACACGGCTACCACCTCAACGTTCCATTAAATCGCGGACACGTATATTGGCCATCATGTTAATTCCACACAATGGGAATTAACAAATGCAACATGATATGTAAAGTATGTAACACTCAGCATACTATTAACATCAATCAACATATCATGCAACATCAACAACATCAATCATAACAGGATATGGATAGCATGTAATCACTCAGCATACTATCAAACATCGATCATATCAAGTTATATCATAATTCATGCTTGATACATCATCTAAAGCATGGCAATAACATCCTTATAGTGTTGGTATCATAACATACAATCGTTATTCGATACAATTATCAATCAACACTAGGCAATCAATAAACAGCATATGCAAAACATATCAAACACTGCACATCAAAACAGGATCACTCCGTACATAACAGCATGCACAGAAAACAAAATTTAGAAAACAACACAGGGCCATCAACAACAAATTTTATTAAATTGACCTTAAGTTACATATGACCCGTCCTTTAGGGAAATTCTAACACATCAAGGTTATCCCTAGAACACCTAAGGTAAATTCACGATCATATAGATATACTCCAAATCCACCATTTGGGAACCTAAAGTCCTTAATCGATTCATAAAATTGGGAACCTAACCTTTTCTAACAAGATTCGACCCTAAAGTTATCAATCATTCAGAACATCATAGAAGATGGGGTTATCCTACGAATTACCCGACCAATTGCATCTAAACCCATAAGCAAATATAAGTGGAGTAGTAGCCCCCCTTACCTTATCAAATTGCAGCTTCGAACTCTTGAGCGATTGTCCGTCGTTCTTCAGAGCTCCAATCCCAAATATCTCCAAACACCTCACTAAAATACATAACAACCAAATTCACTTATAAACATAAACACTTTCTCCAATAATCACTTATTAAAATAAGCTCTTAAAGCTACTTAATTCCTCATAATCATAAAGAAAATTTCACTAGCTTTCCAACGCATCAAACGGCGCCTAAATCGGAGTTACGGTTCAAAAGTTATGGCCGAAACGATTTTTGGGAAAAACCTACCCGAGCATCAACACAGAGGCTCAACACGGGTGCCCGTGTTGTGCAACACGGCCCGTGTTGATGACTCTGCAACATCATATTTCACGTTTTTATGCTTCCCAAAATCACCCCAACTCATTCCTAATCATCCCCAAACATCCTAAAACCATCAAAATCGAATTCCTACCATATAGCAATGATCTAAGGCATACAATAGGATCAATACCACATCAAAACCCAATCAATTCCATTCATGTTTCATCATCACAACAACCATGGCATCAAGAATCCATCATCCCTACAAATCCCTAACTCATATAGAATATATATCACAACTTATTCATAGTAAAAGAATGATCAACCCCCTTACCTTGGATAATCTGCAGCTCCTGCAATTTCCTCGATCAATCTTCTCCTTCTTCTCCTTTCTCTTCTTTACACGTTCTCTGAGTTCCAAAATCCCAAAATCTCAGTTTTACGTGAAAGTGAGCAAAAGTGACATATAAGTCCCAAATAACATTTTACTTCACTTGCACCCCCTCTTTTACCAATAACATCATAGCCCAATAACCTTCAATCCATATTTTTTTTTCTACAATTATTTATAAAATAAATAATAATCCTTTTATTTTATATTAACCCAAATAAAATAATTTTATTGGTTTCAAATAAAATAACTCTTATTAAGATAATTCCAAATAAATAGAACTGGGGTGTTACAACTCTCCCCCACTTAGGATATTTTCGTCCTCGAAAATCCAATCGACACAACCACTCTCAACACCAATTCTGGACATACCAAACACTCAACGTATTATCAACCAACAACTGTTGCACTCAGGCACACAACGTCGTCTTTTCGTCTTAACAATATTACATGATCAACTTAGCGACCATATCGACACCAAAACATACACAACTAATCATAACGATATACCCGATATTAGCTCATCGACACCCTCAACACCATCTTGATACATCGCTTATGACGTAATAACATCCGCAACTACTTATACTTGAACATACAACCATCATATTATCATCTTGACAACATTCTTAATACAAACTCACGCGCCAATTCATTCCTTAATATACGAATTCCAATTATCAACCAAATACTTACAACTTGATTACTCTCGTCATATCACTCTTATAGTGACATCCACATAACCGACCAAATCACCTTTAACACAATCTGAAATATTACCATTCCTTTTAGTAATCAACACTGACATCACAACAACGAAAACAAAATTCTCATAACATCTGCTTACGGGTCTTAATCCAAAAATTATATACAACTCTCCATAAACCAACAACCACATTAATATCCTTATTAAATCAACTGACATTTATAATAAACCAACATACTCTGGCACATCACGCTTCAGATGCGCAACTCTGATTACTTATAAAGTATCAACTCTACCAAGTTTACTCCAATTGCCACTCTTGGATGAAACATTCATATACTTCCATGAATTCCCAATTGTCATAAAACATAACTACGACTTTATCATCTTTTTAGTAACATAATCCTCAAAAATCGTCTTAAAAACATAACCACATTACAACCACATACAGTACATGGGTCCAATTAATTCCAACAAGATGACTCATCTTCTTCCAACCAAACTCGCACTTTAATAAACAAACTTATAATTTCACTTCTTTTAAATAGCAACAAGAAACCAAAATAACAACATATTCTTCAGAATGCACTATACTAGTCGACACAACACGTCTATCCATCAACTATGATTCCGTCTACTATCAACAATAGATTAAGGGTGATCAGTTCCTCAATTTGCCAATAGATAGATGAAAACCATAACGGAGCATAAACCATCGTTACCAAACTATAATAGTGTTCCTTCCGAACTCTTTCTCAAATCATTCACAACATCATAATCCAACAATTACCAATCATCATGAGATCCACCTCTGACACTTTCGCATCCTTCCATGCAGAACAACATGTCTCTCAACTCATTTCCAAATAACATTTTTCGATTGAGCTCGTCTCAACAACTGCAATAACAACCACCCATGTCCAAAAGTTTATAATTCCTCAACCGACTTCAAAGTCTCTTCCTATGAGAATACTTCTACCACACTTGGAAACATTTTCATATAAAGGAAATATACTTTTATCTCCTTGCAGGTTCAAACAGAACATCAATCCCACAATCCAAACACAAGATACGGATCCCAAAGTTATTAGAAAATACGAACACTAACGTCATACAACAACCTACTACAACACATCTTACGACAACATCGGAATAAAATTTCTTTATCCATACTTTACATCCTTCTTCACTCTTTCAATTTTTCAACAAGAAACACCCAACGTCCAACACAATTATTTCCTTCGATACATGCCTCCTAAGCATAAAATTATATTCTATAATGAAGTTAATTGCTTGTAGATTCTATAACTTCATGAATCGCTCAAATCCAAGTTACGAGCAAAAAGTTATCATCTTTGCAATGGGACTGGTTCATAATTCCCGCATGCAGAATTTTCCAAAATTCAGCATCAGACCCAAATATTAAAATGCATTTTTCTCCTTCTTCACGAACTTTCCGAAGACAAATCTTATATGCAAACTATATGGAATTTCGTAAGCTTTCCAAAAAGTCAATAACCGCTTTGATCGGAATCACGAGTAAAAAGTTATACCACTTTTACTAACAGTTGCTCCAAAATTACAAAAATCTGAATTTGAGATTGATGAACATAAGTTCCATCTTTCTCTCTTTCTTCCAAAATTCACCCACATCCTTTCTTTTTATCCAACTACGAAAATCATCCGATATTAATCCAACTATACTAAAGACATACAATCCGACGAGTTAATCCCTTCAACTTATCATTTTCTTTGGAATAAACTTTATTCTCAATTGTCTTAAATTCACCGTCTAAAAACCTACCCACATTTTCAACTTGACCGATACAGATTCATGAGTCCATACTCTCGCCGGTTCGCAACAACAGCGACTCAATGACCTTTGCACTCTTCCAATCAACGTCGCCTTCAACAACTTCATGATACTTGATGAAATAGTGTAAATTACAACCATCCAGAATAACTCGCACACCAAGTTTTCAACACAATTCTTCGAACATAACAACATACATTGACTTTAGTGGCATGCTACCATAGGAGATTAGTCCAATTACTACACTAATAGTATCCAAAATATTCCTCAAGGTAATCAACTAAGGTTCAGTTCCACTTTCCAACCATTAGAGATCAAAACATAATTTAGCCATTTTCCACAAAACCACACAGTACGCGCCGCGACCACTAGTTGGCGCCGCGAACTGTACGAGACAGAAAGGGATTTTTGCATGACGGTATCTCTTCAACGCAGTTTAATCCAGTTTCCCATACGAGTTCACTAGCACACCAAAATTCTTGGATCTATATCACCTTCGCATTCAGGAAGCATCCAAACTTCAACAACATTTGCATTGTCGCCGTCAGCAACATTCTGAACCGGCATATCACAACTGAAGCGCATCCGAGAAGAAAAGATTCTCCCCCACTTATCTTCAAGTCAACTCCTGCAACAAACAGTTAGAAAAGCAAAAAGTACCGACAGTGTTTCACACACCTGTCGCGCACTAAGGGATAAACAACATATCGACAATATTCAACTGTCACGCTACACAACTGACTCAAGACTCTGGTCGCAACGACCGACTATGCTCTGATACCACTATTGTAACACCCTCTAAAACCCCGAATAATTTTTCGCAATTATTAAAATCATAATTTCATAGTACATGTATAATCGAGGATGCTACAATTCTCTTTTAATAAAACAAGTTCCTGTCATGCATAATCTTAGTAGTAACTCATACATGTTTACACAGCGGAATAATTTATTTAATGAAACCAATGTTATAATATTTTTCAAAATCATCAAGGATTAACACCTGGAAAAATGTCAACATCATATTATAACAAATATAAGGAAATAAACGAGTCTGACTAAAGCAGCTCGACAAACAAACGTTCCCGGAGTTACAACTATCAGAGCATGACCCGGACATACTAAAACGAAAATAAACTAGAAACGACAAGCCTTCGCCAAGCACCTGAACGAAGCTCCTCAATCTGAAATATTCAACAGTAAGGGTGAGCATCTCAACTATACATTTGATTATACGTTCATAACAATAAGTTCAGAAAACCATAAGCCTCACCCAAACAGTTAGCATGTTTCATAGTTTAAGAAAACCTTTACAATTCATATATTCATAATATATCACTTTTCATACTTATAATTAACATCAAACATCATTAACAATTTAGCAGCAATACATGCATACAATCAGTTCAATACAACATTGGAAAATCATCCATTCATGTTATATTCAATATAATGCAACACACCCATGCATGTGGTACCATTTTACCGCCCCATTAAATCTCGGGTCACGGATAACTCACCGTTCCATTATATCGCGGACACGGCTACCACCTCAACGTTCCATTAAATCGCGGACACGTATATTGGCCATCATGTTAATTCCACACAATGGGAATTAACAAATGCAACATGATATGTAAAGTATGTAACACTCAGCATACTATTAACATCAATCAACATATCATGCAACATCAACAACATCAATCATAACAGGATATGGATAGCATGTAATCACTCAGCATACTATCAAACATCGATCATATCAAGTTATATCATAATTCATGCTTGATACATCATTTAAAGCATGGCAATAACATCCTTATAGTGTTGGTATCATAACATACAATCGTTATTCGATACAATTATCAATCAACACTAGGCAATCAATAAACAGCATATGCAAAACATATCAAACACTGCACATCAAAACAGGATCACTCCGTACATAACAGCATGCACAGAAAACAAAATTCAGAAAACAACACAGGGCCATCAACAACAAATTTTATTAAATTGACCTTAAGTTACATATGACCCGTCCTTTAGGGAAATTCTAACACATCAAGGTTATCCCTAGAACACCTAAGGTAAATTCACGATCATATAGATATACTCCAAATCCACCATTTGGGAACCTAAAGTCCTTAATCGATTCATAAAATTGGGAACCTAACCTTTTCTAACAAGATTCGACCCTAAAGTTATCAATCATTCAGAACATCATAGAAGATGGGGTTATCCTACGAATTACCCGACCAATTGCATCTAAACCCATAAGCAAATATAAGTGGAGTAGTAGCCCCCCTTACCTTATCAAATTGCAGCTTCGAACTCTTGAGCGATTGTCCGTCGTTCTTCAGAGCTCCAATCCCAAATATCTCCAAACACCTCACTAAAATACATAACAACCAAATTCACTTATAAACATAAACACTTTCTCCAATAATCACTTATTAAAATAAGCCCTTAAAGCTACTTAATTCCTTATAATCATAAAGAAAATTTCACTAGCTTTCCAACGCATCAAACGGCGCCTAAATCGGAGTTACGGTTCAAAAGTTATGGCCGAAACGATTTTTGGGAAAAACCTACCCGAGCATCAACACAGAGGCTCAACACGGGTGCCCGTGTTGTGCAACACGGCCCGTGTTGATGACTCTGCAACATCATATTTCACGTTTTTATGCTTCCCAAAATCACCCCAACTCATTCCTAATCATCCCCAAACATCCTAAAACCATCAAAATCGAATTCCTACCATATAGCAATGATCTAAGGCATACAATAGGATCAATACCACATCAAAACCCAATCAATTCCATTCATGTTTCATCATCACAACAACCATGGCATCAAGAATCCATCATCCCTACAAATCCCTAACTCATATAGAATATATATCACAACTTATTCATAGTAAAAGAATGATCAACCCCCTTACCTTGGATAATCTGCAGCTCCTGCAATTTCCTCGATCAATCTTCTCCTTCTTCTCCTTTCTCTTCTTTACACGTTCTCTGAGTTCCAAAATCCCAAAATCTCAGTTTTACGTGAAAGTGAGCAAAAGTGACATATAAGTCCCAAATAACATTTTACTTCACTTGCACCCCCTCTTTTACCAATAACATCATAGCCCAATAACCTTCAATCCTTATTTTTTTTTCTACAATTATTTATAAAATAAATAATAATCCTTTTATTTTATATTAACCCAAATAAAATAATTTTATTGGTTTCAAATAAAATAACTCTTATTAAGATAATTCCAAATAAATAGAACTGGGGTGTTACAACTCTCCCCCACTTAGGATATTTTCGTCCTCGAAAATCCAATCGACACAACCACTCTCAACACCAATTCTGGACATACCAAACACTCAACGTATTATCAACCAACAACTATTGCACTCAGGCACACAACGTCGTCTTTTCGTCTTAACAATATTACATGATCAACTTAGCGACCATATCGACACCAAAACATACACAACTAATCATAACGATATACCCGATATTAGCTCATCGACACCCTCAACACCATCTTGATACATCTCTTATGAAGTAATAACATCCGCAACTACTTATACTTGAACATACAACCATCATATTATCATCTTGACAACATTCTTAATACAAACTCACGCGCCAATTCATTCCTTAATATACGAATTCCAATTATCAACCAAATACTTACAACTTGATTACTCTCGTCATATCACTCTTATAGTGACATCCACATAACCGACCAAATCACCTTTAACACAATCTGAAATATTACCATTCCTTTTAGTAATCAACACTGACATCACAACAACGAAAACAAAATTCTCATAACATCTGCTTACGGGTCTTAATCCAAAAATTATATATAACTCTCCATAAACCAACAACCACATTAATATCCTTATTAAATCAACTGACATTTATAATAAACCAACATACTCTGGCACATCACGCTTCAGATGCGCAACTCTGATTACTTATAAAGTATCAACTCTACCAAGTTTACTCCAATTGCCACTCTTGGATGAAACATTCATATACTTCCATGAATTCCCAATTGTCATAAAACATAACTACGACTTTATCATCTTTTTAGTAACATAATCCTCAAAAATCGTCTTAAAAACATAACCACATTACAACCACATACAGTACATGGGTCCAATTAATTCCAACAAGATGACTCATCTTCTTCCAACCAAACTCGCACTTTAATAAACAAACTTATAATTTCACTTCTTTTAAATAGCAACAAGAAACCAAAATAACAACATATTCTTCAGAATGCACTATACTAGTCGACACAACACGTCTATCCATCAACTATGATTCCGTCTACTATCAACAATAGATTAAGGGTGATCAGTTCCTCAATTTGCCAATAGATAGACGAAAACCATAACGGAGCATAAACCATCGTTACCAAACTATAATAGTGTTCCTTCCGAACTCTTTCTCAAATCATTCACAACATCATAATCCAACAATTACCAATCATCATGAGATCCACCTCTGACACTTTCGCATCCTTCCATGCAGAACAACATGTCTCTCAACTCATTTCCAAATAACATTTTTCGATTGAGCTCGTCTCAACAACTGCAATAACAACCACCCATGTCCAAAAGTTTATAATTCCTCAACCGACTTCAAAGTCTCTTCCTATGAGAATACTTCTACCACACTTGGAAACATTTTCATATAAAGGAAATATACTTTTATCTCCTTGCAGGTTCAAACAGAACATCAATCCCACAATCCAAACACAAGATACGGATCCCAAAGTTATTAGAAAATACGAACACTAACGTCATACAACAACCTACTACAACACATCTTACGACAACATCGGAATAAAATTTCTTTATCCATACTTTACATCCTTCTTCACTCTTTCAATTTTTCAACAAGAAACACCCAACGTCCAACACAATTATTTCCTTCGATACATGCCTCCTAAGCATAAAATTATATTCTATAATGAAGTTAATTGCTTGTAGATTCTATAACTTCATGAATCGCTCAAATCCAAGTTACGAGCAAAAAGTTATCATCTTTGCAATGGGACTGGTTCATAATTCCCGCATGCAGAATTTTCCAAAATTCAGCATCAGACCCAAATATTAAAATGCATTTTTCTCCTTCTTCACGAACTTTCCGAAGACAAATCTTATATGCAAACTATATGGAATTTCGTAAGCTTTCCAAAAAGTCAATAACCGCTTTGATCGGAATCACGAGTAAAAAGTTATACCACTTTTACTAACAGTTGCTCCAAAATTACAAAAATCTGAATTTGAGATTGATGAACATAAGTTCCATCTTTCTCTCTTTCTTCCAAAATTCACCCACATCCTTTCTTTTTATCCAACTACGAAAATCATCCGATATTAATCCAACTATACTAAAGACATACAATCCGACGAGTTAATCCCTTCAACTTATCATTTTCTTTGGAATAAACTTTATTCTCAATTGTCTTAAATTCACCGTCTAAAAACCTACCCACATTTTCAACTTGACCGATACAGATTCATGAGTCCATACTCTCGCCGGTTCGCAACAACAGCGACTCAATGACCTTTGCACTCTTCCAATCAACGTCGCCTTCAACAACTTCATGATACTTGATGAAATAGTGTAAATTACAACCATCCAGAATAACTCGCACACCAAGTTTTCAACACAATTCTTCGAACATAACAACATACATTGACTTTAGTGGCATGCTACCATAGGAGATTAGTCCAATTACTACACTAATAGTATCCAAAATATTCCTCAAGGTAATCAACTAAGGTTCAGTTCCACTTTCCAACCATTAGAGATCAAAACATAATTTAGCCATTTTCCACAAAACCACACAGTACGCGCCGCGACCACTAGTTGGCGCCGCGAACTGTACGAGACAGAAAGGGATTTTTGCATGACGGTATCTCTTCAACGCAGTTTAATCCAGTTTCCCATACGAGTTCACTAGCACACCAAAATTCTTGGATCTATATCACCTTCGCATTCAGGAAGCATCCAAACTTCAACAACATTTGCATTGTCGCCGTCAGCAACATTCTGAACCGGCATATCACAACTGAAGCGCATCCGAGAAGAAAAGATTCTCCCCCACTTATCTTCAAGTCAACTCCTGCAACAAACAGTTAGAAAAGCAAAAAGTACCGACAGTGTTTCACACACCTGTCGCGCACTAAGGGATAAACAACATATCGACAATATTCAACTGTCACGCTACACAACTGACTCAAGACTCTGGTCGCAACGACCGACTATGCTCTGATACCACTATTGTAACACCCTCTAAAACCCCGAATAATTTTTCGCAATTATTAAAATCATAATTTCAGAGTACATGTATAATCGAGGATGCTACAATTCTCTTTTAATAAAACAAGTTCCTGTCATGCATAATCTTAGTAGTAACTCATACATGTTTACACAGCGGAATAATTTATTTAATGAAACCAATGTTATAATATTTTTCAAAATCATCAAGGATTAACACCTGGAAAAATGTCAACATCATATTATAACAAATATAAGGAAATAAACGAGTCTGACTAAAGCAGCTCGACAAACAAACGTTCCCGGAGTTACAACTATCAGAGCATGACCCGGACATACTAAAACGAAAATAAACTAGAAACGACAAGCCTTCGCCAACCACCTGAACGAAGCTCCTCAATCTGAAATATTCAACAGTAAGGGTGAGCATCTCAACTATACATTTGATTATACGTTCATAACAATAAGTTCAGAAAACCATAAGCCTCACCCAAACAGTTAGCATGTTTCATAGTTTAAGAAAACCTTTACAATTCATATATTCATAATATATCACTTTTCATACTTATAATTAACATCAAACATCATTAACAATTTAGCAGCAATACATGCATACAATCAGTTCAATACAACATTGGAAAATCATCCATTCATGTTATATTCAATATAATGCAACACACCCATGCATGTGGTACCATTTTACCGCCCCATTAAATCTCGGGTCACGGATAACTCACCGTTCCATTATATCGCGGACACGGCTACCACCTCAACGTTCCATTAAATCGCGGACACGTATATTGGCCATCATGTTAATTCCACACAATGGGAATTAACAAATGCAACATGATATGTAAAGTATGTAACACTCAGCATACTATTAACATCAATCAACATATCATGCAACATCAACAACATCAATCATAACAGGATATGGATAGCATGTAATCACTCAGCATACTATCAAACATCGATCATATCAACTTATATCATAATTCATGCTTGATACATCATCTAAAGCATGGCAATAACATCCTTATAGTGTTGGTATCATAACATACAATCGTTATTCGATACAATTATCAATCAACACTAGGCAATCAATAAACAGCATATGCAAAACATATCAAACACTGCACATCAAAACAGGATCACTCCGTACATAACAGCATGCACAGAAAACAAAATTCAGAAAACAACACAGGGCCACCAACAACAAATTTTATTAAATTGACCTTAAGTTACATATGACCCGTCCTTTAGGGAAATTCTAACACATCAAGGTTATCCCTAGAACACCTAAGGTAAATTCACGATCATATAGATATACTCCAAATCCACCATTTGGGAACCTAAAGTCCTTAATCGATTCATAAAATTGGGAACCTAACCTTTTCTAACAAGATTCGACCCTAAAGTTATCAATCATTCAGAACATCATAGAAGATGGGGTTATCCTACGAATTACCCGACCAATTGCATCTAAACCCATAAGCAAATATAAGTGGAGTAGTAGCCCCCCTTACCTTATCAAATTGCAGCTTCGAACTCTTGAGCGATTGTCCGTCGTTCTTCAGAGCTCCAATCCCAAATATCTCCAAACACCTCACTAAAATACATAACAACCAAATTCACTTATAAACATAAACACTTTCTCCAATAATCACTTATTAAAATAAGCTCTTAAAGCTACTTAATTCCTCATAATCATAAAGAAAATTTCACTAGCTTTCCAACGCATCAAACGGCGCCTAAATCGGAGTTACGGTTCAAAAGTTATGGCCGAAACGATTTTTGGGAAAAACCTACCCGAGCATCAACACAGAGGCTCAACACGGGTGCCCGTGTTGTGCAACACGGCCCGTGTTGATGACTCTGCAACATCATATTTCACGTTTTTATGCTTCCCAAAATCACCCCAACTCATTCCTAATCATCCCCAAACATCCTAAAACCATCAAAATCGAATTCCTACCATATAGCAATGATCTAAGGCATACAATAGGATCAATACCACATCAAAACCCAATCAATTCCATTCATGTTTCATCATCACAACAACCATGGCATCAAGAATCCATCATCCCTACAAATCCCTAACTCATATAGAATATATATCACAACTTATTCATAGTAAAAGAATGATCAACCCCCTTACCTTGGATAATCTGCAGCTCCTGCAATTTCCTCGATCAATCTTCTCCTTCTTCTCCTTTCTCTTCTTTACACGTTCTCTGAGTTCCAAAATCCCAAAATCTCAGTTTTACGTGAAAGTGAGCAAAAGTGACATATAAGTCCCAAATAACATTTTACTTCACTTGCACCCCCTCTTTTACCAATAACATCATAGCCCAATAACCTTCAATCCTTATTTTTTTTCTACAATTATTTATAAAATAAATAATAATCCTTTTATTTTATATTAACCCAAATAAAATAATTTTATTGGTTTCAAATAAAATAACTCTTATTAAGATAATTCCAAATAAATAGAACTGGGGTGTTACAGTACCGAGTATATTGTTCTATTCTTATGTTAAATCACTATTATTATGAAAACATTTATATTATTTAATACAGATTTTTATAATATAATATTTATATTTTAGGACATAGAGTTCAATGCAAGTTGAAATGGAATAATGAATGTGGTTGAACTTTTTATTAATATTTTTAACACATCACATTAGAGTATACAGAATAAACAAAGGCGCACATATATAATAGATATGTAAAAACATAGTAAATGTGTTAAATATAAGAGAAAACTTGCTCTATCATAAATGCTAGAACTATCCTCTTTCTTTATTCTCTTTCACACTAGCATATAGCAATATCATACATTATTTTTGTTGAAGATTCAACATTCATAACATTTCACATCACTTGATACTACAAAAAAATATATAATATAATAAGAAGAAATACTGTTATTTTTTATATACCAAAATGTCATCACAACATTCAATTTATAAACATTATAAATAAATATTTTTATTTGTCTTCATTTGAAAACACATATAAAAGTATATAATTTTCTCATGCATGCAACCACTTTTTGTCTATTCCATATTATTGATCAAATTTAGTACAATTTGTTTTTCTCTATCTGAGTACTTTGTTTATTTTAAAAATCTAAATATAAAATAATTTAGCTTTGTGCAAATAAATACATCATAACTTTTACTCAAATAGTATAAAACTCTTATTGTTACTTTAATTAATATGTGGCATAATTAATTTGGATATGAGGAGTGATTAATATTGTTGATAATTTAACATAAAATATTTTATTTTAATTATACACCAAAATAAAATTAAACCAGAATAACATGGATCCATCTTTAAACTTTATTTGTGAGGTTTTATAATATAAACCTTTTAAAAAATAACCTATTTCAATAATTTATATTTATTTAAATATTTACTTTACGAATTTAAAAAAATAATTGGATCCCTTTTTATAAGAATTAAATTATTTTTCATTTAGAATTAATATTTAGATAATGCATGTATAGTTTGCACAATTGATTGAAGAACTGATCTTGTAAGCGATACTAGTCCCACATTTTTAAGCGAGTGCAGTAGCATAGTCCTCATTGATTCCTCTGATAGCAGCAATAGCCGACTTCAAGCAATCATAAGTTGCACGGAATTCAACAATGGTTTTAGCTCCATTAACTAACCCTTTAACACCCTAACAACATCTTGGCGAAACAACACCATTGTTCTGAAGATAATGTAGGCAAGGCGCAAGGCTATTGTAAACTTATACACATGAATCTGCACAATAACAACATACTCTATCTTGAAGTTTCCCATGGTAAGAAATTAAGTGATATTGGATATAGCGAATGTTAGGTGTGAGTTTTATGCAAGGTGGTAGGGCTTTTATATAGTGATTTTTGAAAAGTATTTTTATGGTTTTTGATTTTGGTTGTGGTTAATGTTTGATTTGGGATATGAGCTTTATGTTTAGTCATTAGTTAGGATGTAAGGGAGAACCGCTAGACAATTTTTAAATAGACACTTCGAAACTGCTCTTTTTAAATAAGCGGGTACCGAGTATATTGTTCTATTCTTATGTTAAATCACTATTATTATGAAAACATTTATATTATTTAATACATATTTTTATAATATAATATTTATATTTTAGGACATAGAGTTCAATGCAAGTTGAAATGGAATAATGAATGTGGTTGAACTTTTTATTAATATTTTTAACACATCACATTAGAGTATACGGAATAAACAAAGGCGCACATATATAATAGATATGTAAAAACATAGTAAATGTGTTAAATATAAGAGAAAACTTGCTCTATCATAAATGCTAGAACTATCCTCTTTCTTTATTCTCTTTCACACTATCATATAGCAATATCATACATTATTTTTGTTGAAGATTCAACATTCATAACATTTCACATCACTTGATACTACAAAAAAATATATAATATAATAAGAAGAAATAATGTTATTTTTTATATACCAAAATGTCATCACAACATTCAATTTATAAACATTATAAATAAATATTTTTATTTGTCTTCATTTGAAAACACATATAAAAGTATATAATTTTCTCATGCATGCAACCACTTTTTGGCTATTCCATATTATTGATCAAATTTAGTACAATTTGTTTTTCTCTATCTGAGTACTTTGTTTATTTTAAAAATCTAAATATAAAATAATTTAGCTTTGTGCAAATAAATACATCATAACTTTTACTCAAATAGTATAAAACTCTTATTGTTACTTTAATTAATATGTGGCATAATTAATTTGGATATGAAGAGTGATTAATATTTTTGATAATTTAACATAAAATATTTTATTTTAATTATACACCAAAATAAAATTAAACCAGAATAACATGGATCCATCTTTAAACTTTATTTGTGAGGTTTTATAATATAAACCTTTTAAAAAATAACCTATTTCAATAATTTATATTTATTTAAATATTTACTTTACGAATTAAAAAAAATAATTGGATCCCTTTTTATAAGAATTAAATTATTTTTCATTTAGAATTAATATTTAGATAATGCATGTATAGTTTGCACAATTGATTGAAGAACTGATCTTGTAAGCGATACTAGTCCCACATTTTTAAGCGAGTGCAGTAGCATAGTCCTCATTGATTCCTTTGATAGCAGCAATAGCCGACTTCAAGCAATCATAAGTTGCACGGAATTCAACAATGGTTTTAGCTGCATTAACTAACCTTTTAACACCCTAACAACATCTTGGCGAAACAACACCATTGTTCTGAAGATAATGTAGGCAAGGCGCAAGGCTATTGTAAACTTATACACATGAATCTGCACAATAACAACATACGCTATCTTGAAGTTTCCCATGGTAAGAAATTAAGTGATATTGGATATAGCGAATGTTAGGTGTGAGTTTTATGCAAGGTGGTAGGGCTTTTATATAGTGATTATTGAAAAGTATTTTTATGGTTTTTTATTTTGGTTGTGGTTAATGTTTGATTTTGGATATGAGCTTTATGTTTAGTCCTTAGTTAGGATGTAAGGGAGAACCGCTAGACAATTTTTAAATAGACACTTCGAAACTGCTCTTTTTAAATAAGCGGGTACCGAGTATATTGTTCTATTCTTATGTTAAATCACTATTATTATGAAAACATTTATATTATTTAATACAGATTTTTATAATATAATATTTATATTTTAGGACATAGAGTTCAATGCAAGTTGAAATGGAATAATGAATCTGGTTGAACTTTTTATTAATATTTTTAACACATCACATTAGAGTATACAGAATAAACAAAGGCGCACATATATAATAGATATGTAAAAACATAGTAAATGTGTTAAATATAAGAGAAAACTTGCTCTATCATAAATGCTAGAACTATCCTCTTTCTTTATTCTCTTTCACACTAGCATATAGCAATATCATACATTATTTATGTTGAAGATTCAACATTCATAACATTTCACATCACTTGATACTACAAAAAAATATATAATATAATAAGAAGAAATATTGTTATTTTTTATATACCAAAATGTCATCACAACATTCAATGTATAAACATTATAAATAAATATTTTTATTTGTCTTCATTTGAAAACACATATAAAAGTATATAATTTTCTCATGCATGCAACCACTTTTTGTCTATTCCATATTATTGATCAAATTTAGTACAGTTTTTTTTTCCTCTAACTGAGTACTTTGGTTATTTTAAAAATCTAAATATAAAATAATTTAGCTTTGTGCAAATAAATACATCATAACTTTTACTCAAATAGTATAAAACTCCTATTGTTACTTTAATTAATATGTGGCATAATTAATTTGGATATGAGGAGTGATTAATATTTTTGATAATTTAACATAAAATATTTTATTTTAATTATACACCAAAATAAAATTAAACCAGAATAACATGGATCCATCTTTAAACTTTATTTGTGAGGTTTTATAATATAAACCTTTTAAAAAATAACCTATTTCAATAATTTATATTTATTTAAATATTTACTTTACGAATTTAAAAAAATAATTGGATCCCTTTTTATAAGAATTAAATTATTTTTCATTTAGAATTAATATTTAGATAATGCATGTATAGCTTGCACAATTGATGGAAGAACTGATCTTGTAAGCGATACTAGTACCACATTTTTAAGCGAGTGCAGTAGCATAGTCCTCATTGATTCCTTTGATAGCAGCAATAGCCGACTTCAAGCAATCATAAGTTGCACGGAATTCAAAAATGGTTTTAGCTGCATTAACTAACCCTTTAACACCCTAACAACATCTTGGCGAAACAACACCGTTGTTCTGAAGATAATGTAGGCAAGGCGCAAGGCTATTGTAAACTTATACACATGAATCTGCACAATAACAACATACGCTATCTTGAAGTTTCCCATGGTAAGAAATTAAGTGATATTGGATATAGTGAATGTTAGGTGTGAGTTTTATGCAATGTGGTAGGGCTTTTATATAGTGATTTTTGAAAAGTATTTTTATGGTTTTTGATTTTGGTTGTGGTTAATGTTTGATTTGGGATATGAGCTTTATGTTTAGTCATTAGTTAGGATGTAAGGGAGAACCGCTAGACAATTTTTAAATAGACACTTTGAAACTGCTCTTTTTAAATAAGCGGTACCGAGTATATTGTTCTATTCTTATGTTAAATCACTATTATTATGAAAACATTTATATTATTTAATACAGATTTTTATAATATAATATTTATATTTTAGGACATAGAGTTCAATGAAAGTTGAAATGGAATAATGAATGTGGTTGAACTTTTTATTAATATTTTTAACACATCACATTAGAGTATACAGAATAAACAAAGGCGCACATATATAATAGATATGTAAAAACATAGTAAATGTGTTAAATATAACAGAAAACGTGCTCTATCATAAATGCTAGAGCTATCCCCTTTCTTTATTCTCTTTCACACTAGCATATAGCAATATCATACATTATTTTTGTTGAAGATTCAACATTCATAACATTTCACATCACTTGATACTACAAAAAATATATAATATAATAAGAAGAAATACTGTTATTTTTTATATACCAAAATGTCATCACAACATTCAATGTATAAACATTATAAATAAATATTTTTATTTGTCTTTATTTGAAAACACATATAAAAGTATATAATTTTCTCATGCATGCAACCACTTTTTGTCTATTACATATTATTGATCAAATTTAGTACAATTTGTTTTTCTCTATCTGAGTACTTTGTTTATTTTAAAAATCTAAATATAAAATAATTTAGCTTTGTGCAAATAAATACATCATAACTTTTACTCAAATAGTATAAAACTCCTATTGTTACTTTAATTAATTTGGATATGAGGAGTGATTAATATTTTTTATAATTTAACATAAAATATTTTATTTTAATTATACACCAAAATAAAATTAAACCATAATAACTTGGATCCATCTTTAAACTTTATTTGTGAGGTTTTATAATATAAACCTTTTAAAAAATAACCCATTTCAATAATTTGTATTTATTTAAATATTTACTTTACGAATTTAAAAAAATAATTGGATCCCTTTTTATAAGAATTAAATTATTTTTCATTTAGAATTAATATTTAGATAATGCATGTATAGCTTGCACAATTGATGGAAGAACTGATCTTGTAAGCGATACTAGTCCCACATTTTTAAGCGAGTGCAGTAGCATAGTCCTCATTGATTCCTCTGATAGCAGCAATAGCCGACTTCTAGCAATCATAAGTTGCACGGAATTCAACAATGGTTTTAGCTCCATTAACTAACCCTTTAACACCCTAACAACATCTTGGCGAAACAACACCATTGTTCTGAAGATAATGTAGGCAAGGCGCAAGGCTATTGTAAACTTATACACATGAATCTGCACAATAACAACATACGCTATCTTGAAGTTTCCCATGGTAAGAAATTAAGTGATATTGGATATAGCGAATGTTAGGTGTGAGTTTTATGCAAGGTGGTAGGGCTTTTATATAGTGATTTTTGAAAAGTATTTTTATGGTTTTTGATTTTGGTTGTGGTTAATGTTTGATTTGGGATATGAGCTTTATGTTTAGTCATTAGTTAGGATGTAAGGGAGAACCGCTAGACAATTTTTAAATAGACACTTCGAAACTGCTCTTTTTAAATAAGCGGTACCGAGTATATTGTTCTATTCTTATGTTAAATCACTATTATTATGAAAACATTTATATTATTTAATACATATTTTTATAATATAATATTTATATTTTAGGACATAGAGTTCAATGCAAGTTGAAATGGAATAATGAATGTGGTTGAACTTTTTATTAATATTTTTAACACATCACATTAGAGTATACGGAATAAACAAAGGCGCACATATATAATAGATATGTAAAAACATAGTAAATGTGTTAAATATAAGAGAAAACTTGCTCTATCATAAATGCTAGAACTATCCTCTTTCTTTATTCTCTTTCACACTATCATATAGCAATATCATACATTATTTTTGTTGAAGATTCAACATTCATAACATTTCACATCACTTGATACTACAAAAAAATATATAATATAATAAGAAGAAATAATGTTATTTTTTATATACCAAAATGTCATCACAACATTCAATTTATAAACATTATAAATAAATATTTTTATTTGTCTTCATTTGAAAACACATATAAAAGTATATAATTTTCTCATGCATGCAACCACTTTTTGGCTATTCCATATTATTGATCAAATTTAGTACAATTTGTTTTTCTCTATCTGAGTACTTTGTTTATTTTAAAAATCTAAATATAAAATAATTTAGCTTTGTGCAAATAAATACATCATAACTTTTACTCAAATAGTATAAAACTCTTATTGTTACTTTAATTAATATGTGGCATAATTAATTTGGATATGAGGAGTGATTAATATTTTTGATAATTTAACATAAAATATTTTATTTTAATTATACACCAAAATAAAATTAAACCAGAATAACATGGATCCATCTTTAAACTTTATTTGTGAGGTTTTATAATATAAACCTTTTAAAAAGTAACCTATTTCAATAATTTATATTTATTTAAATATTTACTTTACGAATTTAAAAAAATAATTGGATCCCTTTTTATAAGAATTAAATTATTTTTCATTTAGAATTAACATTTAGATAATGCATGTATAGTTTGCACAATTGATTGAAGAACTGATCTTGTAAGCGATACTAGTCCCACATTTTTAAGCGAGTGCAGTAGCATAGTCCTCATTGATTCCTTTGATAGCAGCAATAGCCGACTTCAAGCAATCATAAGTTGCACGGAATTCAACAATTGTTTTAGCTGCATTAACTAACCCTTTAACACCCTAACAACATCTTGGCGAAACAACACCATTGTTCTGAAGATAATGTAGGCAAGGCGCAAGGCTATTGTAAACTTATACACATGAATCTGCACAATAACAACATACGCTATCTTGAAGTTTCCCATGGTAAGAAATTAAGTGATATTGGTTATAGCAAATGTTAGGTGTGAGTTTTATGCAAGGTGGTAGGGCTTTTATATAGTGATTTTTGAAAAGTATTTTTATGGTTTTTGATTTTGGTTGTGGTTAATGTTTGATTTGGGATATGAGCTTTATGTTTAGTCATTAGTTAGGATGTAAGGGAGAACCGCTAGACAATTTTTAAATAGACACTTTGAAACTGCTCTTTTTAAATAAGCGGTATCGAGTATATTGTTCTATTCTTATGTTAAATCACTATTATTATGAAAACATTTATATTATTTAATACAGATTTTTATAATATAATATTTATATTTTAGGACATAGAGTTCAATGCAAGTTGAAATGGAATAATGAATCTGGTTGAACTTTTTATTAATATTTTTAACACATCACATTAGAGTATACAGAATAAACAAAGGCGCACATATATAATAGATATGTAAAAACATAGTAAATGTGTTAAATATAAAAGAAAAATTGCTCTATCATAAATGCTAGAACTATCCTCTTTCTTTATTCTCTTTCACAATAGCATATAGCAATATCATACATTATTTTTGTTGAAGATTCAACATTCATAACATTTCACATCACTTGATACTACAAAAAAATATATAATATAATAAGAAGAAATTCTGTTATTTTTTATATACCAAAATGTCATCACAACATTCAATGTATAAACATTATAAATAAATATTTTTATTTGTCTTCATTTGAAAACACATATAAAAGTATATAATTTTCTCATGCATGCAACCACTTTTTGTCTATTCCATATTATTGATCAAATTTAGTACAGTTTTTTTTTCTCTAACTGAGTACTTTGTTTATTTTAAAAATCTAAATATAAAATAATTTAGCTTTGTGCAAATAAATACATCATAACTTTTACTCAAATAGTATAAAACTCCTATTGTTACTTTAATTAATATGTGGCATAATTAATTTGGATATGAGGAGTGATTAATATTTTTGATAATTTAACATAAAATATATTATTTTAATTATACACCAAAATAAAATTAAACCAGAATAACATGGATCAATCTTTAAACTTTATTTGTGAGGTTTTATAATATAAACCTTTTAAAAAATAACCTATTTCAATAATTTATATTTATTTAAATATTTACTTTACGAATTTAAAAAAATAATTGGATCCCTTTTTATAAGAATTAAATTATTTTTCATTTAGAATTAATATTTAGATAATGCATGTATAGCTTGCACAATTGATGGAAGAACTGATCTTGTAAGCGATACTAGTCCCACATTTTTAAGCGAGTGCAGTAGCATAGTCCTCATTGATTCCTTTGATAGCAGCAATAGCCGACTTCAAGCAATCATAAGTTGCACGGAATTCAAAAATGGTTTTAGATGCATTAACTATCCCTTTAACACCCTAACAACATCTTGGCGAAAGAACACCATTGTTCTGAAGATAATGTAGGCAAGGCGCAAGGCTATTGTAAACTTATACACATGAATCTGCACAATAACAACATACGCTATCTTGAAGTTTCCCATGGTAAGAAATTAAGTGATATTGGATATAGCGAATGTTAGGTGTGAGTTTTATGCAAGGTGGTAGGGCTTTTATATAGTGATTTTTGAAAAGTATTTTTATGGTTTTTGATTTTGGTTGTGGTTAATGTTTGATTTGGGATATGAGCTTTATGTTTAGTCATTAGTTAGGATGTAAGGGAGAACCGCTAGACAATTTTTAAATAGACACTTTGAAACTGCTCTTTTTAAATAATCGGTACCGAGTATATTGTTCTATTCTTATGTTAAATCACTATTATTATGAAAACATTTATATTATTTAATACAGATTTTTATAATATAATATTTATATTTTAGGACATAGAGTTCAATGCAAGTTGAAATGGAATAATGAATGTGGTTGAACTTTTTATTAATATTTTTAACACATCACATTAGAGTATACAGAATAAACAAAGGCGCACATATATAATAGATATGTAAAAACATAGTAAATGTGTTAAATATAAGAGAAAACTTGCTCTATCATAAATGCTAGAACTATCCTCTTTCTTTATTCTCTTTCACACTAGCATATAGCAATATCATACATTATTTTTGTTGAAGATTCAACATTCATAACATTTCACATCACTTGATACTACAAAAAAATATATAATATAATAAGAAGAAATACTGTTATTTTTTATATACCAAAATGTCATCACAACATTCAATTTATAAACATTATAAATAAATATTTTTATTTGTCTTCATTTGAAAACACATATAAAAGTATATAATTTTCTCATGCATGCAACCACTTTTTGTCTATTCCATATTATTGATCAAATTTAGTACAATTTGTTTTTCTCTATCTGAGTACTTTGTTTATTTTAAAAATCTAAATATAAAATAATTTAGCTTTGTGCAAATAAATACATCATAACTTTTACTCAAATAGTATAAAACTCTTATTGTTACTTTAATTAATATGTGGCATAATTAATTTGGATATGAGGAGTGATTAATATTTTTGATAATTTAACATAAAATATTTTATTTTAATTATACACCAAAATAAAATTAAACCAGAATAACATGGATCCATCTTTAAACTTTATTTGTGAGGTTTTATAATATAAACCTTTTAAAAAATAACCTATTTCAATAATTTATATTTATTTAAATATTTACTTTACGAATTTAAAAAAATAATTGGATCCCTTTTTATAAGAATTAAATTATTTTTCATTTAGAATTAATATTTAGATAATGCATGTATAGTTTGCACAATTGATTGAAGAACTGATCTTGTAAGCGATACTAGTCCCACATTTTTAAGCGAGTGCAGTAGCATAGTCCTCATTGATTCCTTTGATAGCAGCAATAGCCGACTTCAAGCAATCATAAGTTGCACGGAATTCAACAATGGTTTTAGCTGCATTAACTAACCATTTAACACCCTAACAACATCTTGGCGAAACAACACCATTGTTCTGAAGATAATGTAGGCAAGGCGCAAGGCTATTGTAAACTTATACACATGAATCTGCACAATAACAACATACGCTATCTTGAAGTTTCCCATGGTAAGAAATTAAGTGATATTGGTTATAGCGAATGTTAGGTGTGAGTTTTATGCAAGGTGGTAGGGCTTTTATATAGTGATTTTTGAAAAGTATTTTTATGGTTTTTGATTTTGGTTGTGGTTAATGTTTGATTTGGGATATGAGCTTTATGTTTAGTCATTAGTTAGGATGTAAGGGAGAACCGCTAGACAATTTTTAAATAGACACTTTGAAACTGCTCTTTTTAAATAAGCGGTACCGAGTATATTGTTCTATTCTTATGTTAAATCACTATTATTATGAAAACATTTATATTATTTAATACAGATTTTTATAATATAATATTTATATTTTAGGACATAGAGTTCAATGCAAGTTGAAATGGAATAATGAATGTGGTTGAACTTTTTATTAATATTTTTAACACATCACATTAGAGTATACAGAATAAACAAAGGCGCACATATATAATAGATATGTAAAAACATAGTAAATTTGTTAAATATAAGAGAAAACTTGCTCTATCATAAATGCTAGAAATATCCTCTTTCTTTATTCTCTTTCACACTAGCATATAGCAATATCATACATTATTTTTGTTGAAGATTCAACATTCATAACATTTCACATCACTTGATACTACAAAAAAATATATAATATAATAAGAAGAAATACTGTTATTTTTTATATACCAAAATGTCATCACAACATTCAATTTATAAACATTATAAATAAATATTTTTATTTGTCTTCATTTGAAAACACATATAAAAGTATATAATTTTCTCATGCATGCAACCACTTTTTGTCTATTCCATATTATTGATCAAATTTAGTACAATTTGTTTTTCTCTATCTGAGTACTTTGTTTATTTTAAAAATCTAAATATAAAATAATTTAGCTTTGTGCAAATAAATACATCATAACTTTTACTCAAATAGTATAAAACTCTTATTGTTACTTTAATTAATATGTGGCATAATTAATTTGGATATGAGGAGTGATTAATATTTTTGATAATTTAACATAAAATATTTTATTTTAATTATACACCAAAATAAAATTAAACCAGAATAACATGGATCCATCTTTAAACTTTATTGTGAGGTTTTATAATATAAACCTTTTAAAAAATAACCTATTTCAATAATTTATATTTATTTAAATATTTACTTTACGAATTTAAAAAAATAATTGGATCCCTTTTTATAAGAATTAAATTATTTTTCATTTAGAATTAATATTTAGATAATGCATGTATAGTTTGCACAATTGATTGAAGAACTGATCTTGTAAGCGATACTAGTCCCACATTTTTAAGCGAGTGCAGTAGCATAGTCCTCATTGATTCCTTTGATAGCAGCAATAGCCGACTTCAAGCAATCATAAGTTGCACGGAATTCAACAATGGTTTTAGCTGCATTAACTAACCCTTTAACACCCTAACAACATCTTGGCGAAACAACACCATTGTTCTGAAGATAATGTAGGCAAGGCGCAAGGCTATTGTAAACTTATACACATGAATCTGCACAATAACAACATACGCTATCTTGAAGTTTCCCATGGTAAGAAATTAAGTGATATTGGTTATAGCGAATGTTAGGTGTGAGTTTTATGCAAGGTGGTAGGGCTTTTATATAGTGATTTTTGAAAAGTATTTTTATGGTTTTTGATTTTGGTTGTGGTTAATGTTTGATTTGGGATATGAGCTTTATGTTTAGTCATTAGTTAGGATGTAAGGGAGAACCGCTAGACAATTTTTAAATAGACACTTTGAAACTGCTCTTTTTAAATAAGCGGGTACCGAGTATATTGTTCTATTCTTATGTTAAATCACTATTATTATGAAAACATTTATATTATTTAATACAGATTTTTATAATATAATATTTATATTTTAGGACATAGAGTTCAATGCAAGTTGAAATGGAATAATGAATGTGGTTGAACTTTTTATTAATATTTTTAATACATCACATTAGAGTATACAGAATAAACAAAGGCGCACATATATAATAGATATGTAAAAACATAGTAAATTTGTTAAATATAAGAGAAAACTTGCTCTATCATAAATGCTAGAACTATCCTCTTTCTTTATTCTCTTTCACACTAGCATATAGCAATATCATACATTATTTTTGTTGAAGATTCAACATTCATAACATTTCACATCACTTGATACTACAAAAAAATATATAATATAATAAGAAGAAATACTGTTATTTTTTATATACCAAAATGTCATCACAACATTCAATTTATAAACATTATAAATAAATATTTTTATTTGTCTTCATTTGAAAACACATATAAAAGTATATAATTTTCTCATGCATGCAACCACTTTTTTTCTATTCCATATTATTGATCAAATTTAGTACAATTTGTTTTTCTCTATCTGAGTACTTTGTTTATTTTAAAAATCTAAATATAAAATAATTTAGCTTTGTGCAAATAAATACATCATAAACTTTTACTCAAATAGTATAAAACTCCTATTGTTACTTTAATTAATATGTGGCATAATTAATTTGGATATGAGGAGTGATTAATATTTTTGATAATTTAACATAAAATATTTTATTTTAATTATACACCAAAATAAAATTAAACCAGAATAACATGGATCCATCTTTAAACTTTATTTGTGAGGTTTTATAATATAAACCTTTTAAAAAATAACCTATTTCAATAATTTATATTTATTTAAATATTTACTTTACGAATTTAAAAAAATAATTGGATCCCTTTTTATAAGAATTAAATTATTTTTCATTTAGAATTAATATTTAGATAATGCATGTATAGTTTGCACAATTGATTGAAGAACTGATCTTGTAAGCGATACTAGTCCCACATTTTTAAGCGAGTGCAGTAGCATAGTCCTCATTGATTCCTTTGATAGCAGCAATAGCCGACTTCAAGCAATCATAAGTTGCACGGAATTCAACAATGGTTTTAGCTGCATTAACTAACCCTTTAACACCCTAACAACATCTTGGCGAAACAACACCATTGTTCTGAAGATAATGTAGGCAAGGCGCAAGGCTATTGTAAACTTATACACATGAATCTGCACAATAACAACATACGCTATCTTGAAGTTTCCCATGGTAAGAAATTAAGTGATATTGGTTATAGCAAATGTTAGGTGTGAGTTTTATGCAAGGTGGTAGGGCTTTTATATAGTGATTTTTGAAAAGTATTTTTATGGTTTTTGATTTTGGTTGTGGTTAATGTTTGATTTGGGATATTAGCTTTATGTTTAGTCATTAGTTAGGATGTAAGGGAGAACCGCTAGACAATTTTTAAATAGACACTTTGAAACTGCTCTTTTTAAATAAGCGGTACCGAGTATATTGTTCTATTCTTATGTTAAATCACTATTATTATGAAAACATTTATATTATTTAATACAGATTTTTATAATATAATATTTATATTTTAGGACATAGAGTTCAATGCAAGTTGAAATGGAATAATGAATCTGGTTGAACTTTTTATTAATATTTTTAACACATCACATTAGAGTATACAGAATAAACAAAGGCGCACATATATAATAGATATGTAAAAACATAGTAAATGTGTTAAATATAAGAGAAAACTTGCTCTATCATAAATGCTAGAACTATCCTCTTTCTTTATTCTCTTTCACACTAGCATATAGCAATATCATACATTATTTTTGTTGAAGATTCAACATTCATAACATTTCACATCACTTGATACTACAAAAAAATATATAATATAATAAGAAGAAATACTGTTATTTTTTATATACCAAAATGTCATCACAACATTCAATGTATAAACATTATAAATAAATATTTTTATTTGTCTTCATTTGAAAACACATATAAAAGTATATAATTTTCTCATGCATGCAACCACTTTTTGTCTATTACATATTATTGATCAAATTTAGTACAGTTTTTTTTTCTCTAACTGAGTACTTTGTTTATTTTAAAAATCTAAATATAAAATAATTTAGCTTTGTGCAAATAAATACATCATAACTTTTACTCAAATAGTATAAAACTCCTATTGTTACTTTAATTAATATGTGGCATAATTAATTTGGATATGAGGAGTGATTAATATTTTTGATAATTTAACATAAAATATTTTCTTTTAATTATACACCAAAATAAAATTAAACCAGAATAACATGGATCAATCTTTAAACTTTATTTGTGAGGTTTTATAATATAAACCTTTTAAAAAATAACCTATTTCAATAATTTATATTTATTTAAATATTTACTTTACAAATTTAAAAAAATAATTGGATCCCTTTTTATAAGAATTAAATTATTTTTCATTTAGAATTAATATTTAGATAATGCATGTATAGCTTGCACAATTGATGGAAGAACTGATCTTGTAAGCGATACTAGTCCCACATTTTTAAGCGAGTGCAGTAGCATAGTCCTCATTGATTCCTTTGATAGCAGCAATAGCCGACTTCAAGCAATCATAAGTTGCACGGAATTCAAAAATGGTTTTAGCTGCATTAACTATCCCTTTAACACCCTAACAACATCTTGGCGAAACAACACCATTGTTCTGAAGATAATGTAGGCAAGGCGCAAGGCTATTGTAAACTTATACACATGAATCTGCACAATAACAACATACGCTATCTTGAAGTTTCCCATGGTAAGAAATTAAGTGATATTGGATATAGCGAATGTTAGGTGTGAGTTTTATGCAAGGTGGTAGGGCTTTTATATAGTGATTTTTGAAAAGTATTTTTATGGTTTTTGATTTTGGTTGTGGTTAATGTTTGATTTGGGATATGAGCTTTATGTTTAGTCATTAGTTAGGATGTAAGGGAGAACCGCTAGACAATTTTTAAATAGACACTTTGAAACTGCTCTTTTTAAATAAGCGGTACCGAGTATATTGTTCTATTCTTATGTTAAATCACTATTATTATGAAAACATTTATATTATTTAATACAGATTTTTATAATATAATATTTATATTTTAGGACATAGAGTTCAATGCAAGTTGAAATGGAATAATGAATCTGGTTGAACTTTTTATTAATATTTTTAACACATCACATTAGAGTATACAGAATAAACAAAGGCGCACATATATAATAGATATGTAAAAACATAGTAAATGTGTTAAATATAAGAGAAAACTTGCTCTATCATAAATGCTAGAACTATCCTCTTTCTTTATTCTCTTTCACACTAGCATATAGCAATATCATACATTATTTTTGTTGAAGATTCAACATTCATAACATTTCACATCACTTGATACTACAAAAAAATATATAATATAATAAGAAGAAATACTGTTATTTTTTATATACCAAAATGTCATCACAACATTCAATGTATAAACATTATAAATAAATATTTTTATTTGTCTTCATTTGAAAACACATATAAAAGTATATAATTTTCTCATGCATGCAACCACTTTTTGTCTATTCCATATTATTGATCAAATTTAGTACAGTTTTTTTTCTCTCTAACTGAGTACTTTGTTTATTTTAAAAATCTAAATATAAAATAATTTAGCTTTGTGCAAATAAATACATCATAACTTTTACTCAAATAGTATAAAACTCCTATTGTTACTTTAATTAATATGTGGCATAATTAATTTGGATATGAGGAGTGATTAATATTTTTGATAATTTAACATAAAATATTTTATTTTAATTATACACCAAAATAAAATTAAACCAGAATAACATGGATCCATCTTTAAACTTTATTTGTGAGGTTTTATAATATAAACCTTTTAAAAAATAACCTATTTCAATATTTTATATTTATTTAAATATTTACTTTACGAATTAAAAAAAATAATTGGATCCCTTTTTATAAGAATTAAATTATTTTTCATTTAGAATTAATATTTAGATAATGCATGTATAGCTTGCACAATTGATGGAAGAACTGATCTTGTAAGCGATACTAGTCCCACATTTTTAAGCGAGTGCAGTAGCATAGTCCTCATTGATTCCTTTGATAGCAGCAATAGCCGACTTCAAGCAATCATAAGTTGCACGGAATTAAAAAATGGTTTTAGCTGCATTAACTAACCCTTTAACACCCTAACAACATCTTGGCGAAACAACACCATTGTTCTGAAGATAATGTAGGCAAGGCGCAAGGCTATTGTAAACTTATACACATGAATCTGCACAATAACAACATACGCTATCTTGAAGTTTCCCATGGTAAGAAATTAAGTGATATTGGATATAGCGAATGTTAGGTGTGAGTTTTATGCAAGGTGGTAGGGCTTTTATATAGTGATTTTTAAAAAGTATTTCTAAGGTTTTTGATTTTGGTTGTGGTTAATGTTTGATTTGGGATATGAGCTTTATGTTTAGTCATTAGTTATGATGTAAGGGAGAACCGCTAGACAATTTTTAAATAGACACTTCGAAACTGCTCTTTTTAAATAAGCGGTACCGAGTATATTGTTCTATTCTTATGTTAAATCACTATTATTATGAAAACATTTATATTATTTAATACAAATTTTTATACTATAATATTTATATTTTAGGACATAGAGTTCAATGCAAGTTGAAATGGAATAATGAATCTGGTTGAACTTTTTATTAATATTTTTAACACATCACGTTAGAGTATACAGAATAAACAAAGGCGCACATATATAATAGATATGTAAAAACATAGTAAATGTGTTAAATATAAGAGAAAACTTGCTCTATTATAAATGCTAGAACTATCCTCTTTCTTTATTCTCTTTCACACTAGCATATAGCAATATCATACATTATTTTTGTTGAAGATTCAACATTCATAACATTTCACATCACTTGATACTACAAAAAAATATATAATATAATAAGAAGAAATACTGTTATTTTTTATATACCAAAATGTCATCACAACATTCAATGTATAAACATTATAAATAGATATTTTTATTTGTCTTCATTTGAAATCACATATAAAAGTATATAATTTTCTCATGCATGCAACCACTTTTTGTCTTTTCCATATTATCGATCAAATTTAGTACAGTTTGTTTTTCTCTATCTATGTACTTTGTTTTTTTTTTAAAATCTTAATATAAAATAATTTAGCTTTGTGCAAATAAATACATCATAACTTTTACTCAAATAGTATAAAACTCCTATTGTTACTTTAATTAATATGTGGCATAATTAATTTGGATATGAGGAGTGATTAATATTTTTGATAATTTAACATAAAATATTTTATTTTAATTATACACCAAAATAAAATTAAACCAGAATAACATGGATCCATCTTTAAACTTTATTTGTGAGGTTTTATAATATAAACCTTTTAAAAAATAACCCATTTCAATAATTTGTAATTATTTAAATATTTACTTTACGAATTTAAAAAAATAATTGGATCCCTTTTTATAAGAATTAAATTATTTTTCATTTAAAATTAATATTTAGATAATGCATGTATAGCTTGCACAATTGATGGAAGAACTGATCTTGTAAGCAATACTAGTCCCACATTTTTAAGCGAGTGCAGTAGCATAGTCCTCATTGATTCCTTTGATAGCAGCAATAGCCGACTTCAAGCAATCATAAGTTGCACGGAATTCAACAATGGTTTTAGCTGCATTAACTAACCCTTTAACACCCTAACAACATCTTTGCGAAACAACACCAGTGTTATGAAGATAATGTTGGCAAGGCGCAAGGCTATTGTAAACTTATACACATGAATCTGCACAATAACAACATACGCTATCTTGAAGTTTCCCATGGTAAGAAATTAAGTGATATTGGAAATAGCGAATGTTAGGTGTGAGTTTTATGCAAGGTGGTAGGGCTTTTATATAGTGATTTTTAAAAAGTATTTCTAAGGTTTTTGATTTTGGTTGTGGTTAATGTTTGATTTGGGATATGAGCTTTATGTTTAGTCATTAGTTATGATGTAAGGGAGAACCGCTTGACAATTTTTAAATAGACACTTCGAAACTGCTCTTTTTAAATAAGCGGTACCGAGTATATTGTTCTATTCTTATGTTAAATCACTATTATTATGAAAACATTTATATTATTTAATACAAATTTTTATAATATAATATTTATATTTTAGGACATAGAGTTCAATGCAAGTTGAAATGGAATAATGAATCTGGTTGAACTTTTTATTAATATTTTTAACACATCACGTTAGAGTATACATAATAAACAAAGGCGCACATATATAATAGATATGTAAAAACATAGTAAATGTGTTAAATATAAGAGAAAACTTGCTCTATCATAAATGCTAGAACTATCCTCTTTCTTTATTCTCTTTCACACTAGCATATAGCAATATCATACATTATTTTTGTTGAAGATTCAACAATCATAACATTTCACATCACTTGATACTACAAAAAAAAAAATATAATAAGAAGAAATACTGTTATTTTTTATATACCAAAATGTCATCACAACATTCAATGTATAAACATTATAAATAGATATTTTTATTTGTCTTCATTTGAAATCACATATAAAAGTATATAATTTTCTCATGCATGCAACCACTTTTTGTCTTTTCCATATTATCGATCAAATTTAGTACAGTTTGTTTTTCTCTATCTATGTACTTTGTTTTTTTTTTAAAATCTTAATATAAAATAATTTAGCTTTGTGCAAATAAATACATCATAACTTTTACTCAAATAGTATAAAACTCCTATTGTTTCTTTAATTAATATGTGGCATAATTAATTTGGATATGAGGAGTGATTAATATTTTTGATAATTTAACATAAAATATTTTATTTTAATTATACACCAAAATAAAATTAAACCAGAATAACATGGATCCATCTTTAAACTTTATTTGTGAGGTTTTATAATATAAACCTTTTAAAAAATAACCCATTTCAATAATTTGTATTTATTTAAATATTTACTTTACGAATTTAAAAAAATAATTGGATCCCTTTTTATAAGAATTAAATTATTTTTCATTTAGAATTAATATTTAGATAATGCATGTATAGCTTGCACAATTGATGGAAGAACTGATCTTGTAAGCAATACTAGTCCCACATTTTTAAGCGAGTGCAGTAGCATAGTCCTCATTGATTCCTTTCATAGCAGCAATAGCCGACTTCAAGCAATCATAAGTTGCACGGAATTCAACAATGGTTTTAGCTGCATTAACTAACCCTTTAACACCCTAACAACATCTTTGCGAAACAACACCAGTGTTCTGAAGATAATGTTGGCAAGGCGCAAGGCTATTGTAAACTTATACACATGAATCTGCACAATAACAACATACGCTATCTTGAAGTTTCTCATGGTAATAAATTAAGTGATATTGGATATAGCGAATGTTAGGTGTGAGTTTTATGCAAGGTGGTAGGGCTTTTATATAGTGATTTTTAAAAAGTATTTTTATGGTTTTTGATTTTGGTTGTGGTTAATGTTAGATTTGGGATATGAGCTTTATGTTTAGTCATTAGTTATGATGTAAGGGAAAACCGCTAGACAATTTTTAAATAGACACTTCGAAACTGCTCTTTTTAAATAAGCGGTACCGAGTATATTGTTCTATTCTTATGTTAAATCACTATTATTATGAAAACATTTATATTATTTAATATAGATTTTTATAATATAATATATATATTTTAGGACATAGAGTTCAATGCAAGTTGAAATGGAATAATGAATCTGGTTGAACTTTTTATTAATATTTTTAACACATCACGTTAGAGTATACATAATAAACAAAGGCGCACATATATAATAGATATGTAAAAACATAGTAAATGTGTTAAATATAAGAGAAAACTTGCTCTATCATAAATGCTAGAACTATCCTCTTTCTTTATTCTCTTTCACACTAGCATATAGCAATATCATACATTATTTTTGTTGAAGATTCAACAATCATAACATTTCACATCACTTGATACTACAAAAAAAAAATAATATAATAAGAAGAAATACTGTTATTTTTTATATACCAAAATGTCATCACAACATTCAATGTATAAACATTATAAATAGATATTTTTATTTGTCTTCATTTGAAATCACATATAAAAGTATATAATTTTCTCATGCATGCAACCACTTTTTGTCTATTCCATATTATTGATCAAATTTAGTACAGTTTGTTTTTCTCTATCTAAGTACTTTTTTTATTTTAAAAATCTAAATATAAAATAATTTAGCTTTGTGCAAATAAATACATCATAACTTTTACTCAAATAGTATAAAACTCCTATTGTTACTTTAATTAATATGTGACATAATTAATTTGGATATGAGGAGTGATTAATATTTTTGATAATTTAACATAAAATATTTTATTTTAATTATACACTAAAATAAAATTAAACCAGAATAAGATGAATTCATCTTTAAAATTTATTTGTGAGGTTTGATAATATAAACCTTTTAAAAAATAACCCATTTTATATAATTTATATTTATTTAAATATTTACTTTACGAATTTATAAAAATAATTGGATCCCTTTTTATAAGAATTAAATTATTTTTCATTTAGAATTAATATTTAGATAATGCATGTATAGCTTGCACAATTGATGGAAGAACTGATCTTGTAAGCGATACTAGTCCCACATTTTTAAGCGAGTGCAGTAGCATAGTCCTCATTGATTCCTCTGATAGCAGCAATAGCCGACTTCAAGCAATCATAAGTTGCACGGAATTCAACAATGGTTTTAGCTGCATTAACTAACCCTTTAACACCCTAACAACATCTTTGCGAAACAACACCACTGTTCTGAAGATAATGTTGGCAAGGCTCAAGGCTATTGTAAACTTATACACATGAATCTGCACAATAACAACATACGCTATCTTGAAGGTTCCCATGGTAAGAAATTAAGTGATATTGGATATAGCGAATGATAGGTGTGAGTTTTATGCAAGATGGTAGGGCTTTTATGTAGTGATTTTTAAAAAGTATTTTTATGGTTTTTGATTTTGGTTGTGGTTAATGTTTGATTTGGGATATGAGCTTTATGTTTAGTCATTAGTTATGATGTAAGGGAAAACCGCTAGACAATTTTTAAATAGACACTTCGAAACTGCTCTTTTTAAATAAGCGGTACCGAGTATATTGTTCTATTCTTATGTTAAATCACTATTATTATGAAAACATTTATATTATTTAATATAGATTTTTATAATATACTATATATATTTTAGGACATAGAGTTCAATGCAAGTTGAAATGGAATAATGAATCTGGTTGAACTTTTTATTAATATTTTTAACACATCACGTTAGAGTATACATAATAAACAAAGGCGCACATATATAATAGATATGTAAAAACATAGTAAATGTGTTAAATATAAGAGAAAACTTGCTCTATCATAAATGCTAGAACTATCCTCTTTCTTTATTCTCTTTCACACTAGCATATAGCAATATCATACATTATTTTTGTTGAAGATTCAACAATCATAACATTTCACATCACTTGATACTACAAAAAAAAATAATATAATAAGAAGAAATACTGTTATTTTTTATATACCAAAATGTCATCACAACATTCAATGTATAAACATTATAAATAGATATTTTTATTTGTCTTCATTTGAAATCACATATAAAAGTATATAATTTTCTCATGCATGCAACCACTTTTTGTCTATTCCATATTATTGATCAAATTTAGTACAGTTTGTTTTTCTCTATCTAAGTACTTTTTTTATTTTAAAAATCTAAATATAAAATAATTTAGCTTTGTGCAAATAAATACATCATAACTTTTACTCAAATAGTATAAAACTCCTATTGTTACTTTAATTAATATGTGACATAATTAATTTGGATATGAGGAGTGATTAATATTTTTGATAATTTAACATAAAATATTTTATTTTAATTATACACTAAAATAAAATTAAACCAGAATAATATGAATTCATCTTTAAAATTTATTTGTGAGGTTTGATAATATAAACCTTTTAAAAAATAACCCATTTTATATAATTTATATTTATTTAAATATTTACTTTACGAATTTATAAAAATAATTGGATCCCTTTTTATAAGAATTAAATTATTTTTCATTTAGAATTAATATTTAGATAATGCATGTATAGCTTGCACAATTGATGGAAGAACTGATCTTGTAAGCGATACTAGTCCCACATTTTTAAGCGAGTGCAGTAGCATAGTCCTCATTGATTCCTCTGATAGCAGCAATAGCCGACTTCAAGCAATCATAAGTTGCACGGAATTCAAAAATGGTTTTAGCTGCATTAACTATCCCTTTGACACCCTAACAACATCTTTGCGAAACAACACCACTGTTCTGAAGATAATGTTGGCAAGGCTCAAGGCTATTGTAAACTTATACACATGAATCTGCACAATAACAACATACGCTATCTTGAAGGTTCCCATGGTAAGAAATTAAGTGATATTGGATATAGCGAATGATAGGTGTGAGTTTTATGCAAGATGGTAGGGCTTTTATGTAGTGATTTTTAAAAAGTATTTTTATGGTTTTTGATTTTGGTTGTGGTTAATGTTTGATTTGGGATATGAGCTTTATGTTTAGTCATTAGTTATGATGTAAGGGAAAACCGCTAGACAATTTTTAAATAGACACATCGAAACTGCTCTTTTTAAATAAGCGGTACCGAGTATATTGTTCTATTCTTATGTTAAATCACTATTATTATGAAAACATTTATATTATTTAATATAGATTTTTATAATATAATATATATATTTTAGGACATAGAGTTCAATGCAAGTTGAAATGGAATAATGAATCTGGTTGAACTTTTTATTAATATTTTTAACACATCACGTTAGAGTATACATAATAAACAAAGGCGCACATATATAATAGATATGTAAAAACATAGTAAATGTGTTAAATATAAGAGAAAACTTGCTCTATTATAAATGCTAGAACTATCCTCTTTCTTTATTCTCTTTCACACTAGCATATAGCAATATCATACATTATTTTTGTTGAAGATTCAACATTCATAACATTTCACATCACTTGATACTACAAAAAAATATATAATATAATAAGAAGAAATACTGTTATTTTTTATATACCAAAATGTCATCACAACATTCAATGTATAAACATTATAAATAGATATTTTTATTTGTCTTCATTTGAAATCACATATAAAAGTATATAATTTTCTCATGCATGCAACCACTTTTTGTCTATTCCATATTATTGATCAAATTTAGTACAGTTTGTTTTTCTCTATCTAAGTACTTTTTTTATTTTAAAAATCTTAATATAAAATAATTTAGCTTTGTGCAAATAAATACATCATAACTTTTACTCAAATAGTATAAAACTCCTATTGTTACTTTAATTAATATGTGACATAATTAATTTGGATATGAGGAGTGATTAATATTTTTGATAATTTAACATAAAATATTTTATTTTAATTATACACTAAAATAAAATTAAACCAGAATAAGATGAATTCATCTTTAAAATTTATTTGTGAGGTTTGATAATATAAACCTTTTAAAAAATAACCCATTTTATATAATTTATATTTATTTAAATATTTACTTTACGAATTTATAAAAATAATTGGATCCCTTTTTATAAGAATTAAATTATTTTTCATTTAGAATTAATATTTAGATAATGCATGTATAGCTTGCACAATTGATGGAAGAACTGATCTTGTAAGCGATACTAGTCCCACATTTTTAAGCGAGTGCAGTAGCATAGTCCTCATTGATTCCTCTGATAGCAGCAATAGCCGACTTCAAGCAATCATAAGTTGCACGGAATTCAAAAATGGTTTTAGCTGCATTAACTATCCCTTTGACACCCTAACAACATCTTTGCGAAACAACACCACTGTTCTGAAGATAATGTTGGCAAGGCTCAAGGCTATTGTAAACTTATACACATGAATCTGCACAATAACAACATACGCTATCTTGAAGGTTCCCATGGTAAGAAATTAAGTGATATTGGATATAGCGAATGATAGGTGTGAGTTTTATGCAAGATGGTAGGGCTTTTATGTAGTGATTTTTAAAAAGTATTTTTATGGTTTTTGATTTTGGTTGTGGTTAATGTTTGATTTGGGATATGAGCTTTATGTTTAGTCATTAGTTATGATGTAAGGGAAAACCGCTAGACAATTTTTAAATAGACACATCGAAACTGCTCTTTTTAAATAAGCGGTACCGAGTATATTGTTCTATTCTTATGTTAAATCACTATTATTATGAAAACATTTATATTATTTAATATAGATTTTTATAATATAATATATATATTTTAGGACATAGAGTTCAATGCAAGTTGAAATGGAATAATGAATCTGGTTGAACTTTTTATTAATATTTTTAACACATCACGTTAGAGTATACATAATAAACAAAGGCGCACATATATAATAGATATGTAAAAACATAGTAAATGTGTTAAATATAAGAGAAAACTTGCTCTATTATAAATGCTAGAACTATCCTCTTTCTTTATTCTCTTTCACACTAGCATATAGCAATATCATACATTATTTTTGTTGAAGATTCAACATTCATAACATTTCACATCACTTGATACTACAAAAAAATATATAATATAATAAGAAGAAATACTGTTATTTTTTATATACTAAAATGTCATCACAACATTCAATGTATAAACATTATAAATAGATATTTTTATTTGTCTTCATTTGAAATCACATATAAAAGTATATAATTTTCTCATGCATGCAACCACTTTTTGTCTATTCCATATTATTGATCAAATTTAGTACAGTTTGTTTTTCTCTATCTATGTACTTTGTTTTTTTTTAAAAATCTTAATATAAAATAATTTAGCTTTGTGCAAATAAATACATCATAACTTTTACTCAAATAGTATAAAACTCCTATTGTTACTTTAATTAATATGTGGCATAATTAATTTGGATATGAGGAGTGATTAATATTTTTGATAATTTAACATAAAATATTTTATTTTAATTATACACTAAAATAAAATTAAACCAGAAAAATATGAATTCATCTTTAAAATTTATTTGTGAGGTTTGATAATATAAACCTTTTAAAAAATAACCCATTTTATATAATTTATATTTATTTAAATATTTACTTTACGAATTTATAAAAATAATTGGATCCCTTTTTATAAGAATTAAATTATTTTTCATTTAGAATTAATATTTAGATAATGCATGTATAGCTTGCACAATTGATGGAAGAACTGATCTTGTAAGCGATACTAGTCCCACATTTTTAAGCGAGTGCAGTAGCATAGTCCTCATTGATTCCTTTCATAGCAGCAATAGCCGACTTCAAGCAATCATAAGTTGCACGGAATTCAACAATGGTTTTAGCTGCATTAACTAACCCTTTAACACCCTAACAAAATCTTTGCGAAACAACACCACTGTTCTGAAGATAATGTTGGCAATGCGCAAGGCTATTGTAAACTTATACACATGAATCTGCACAATAACAACATACGCTATCTTGAAGTTTCCCATGGTAAGAAATTAAGTGATATTGGTTATAGCGAATGTTAGGTGTGAGTTTTATGCAAGGTGGTAGGGCTTTTATATAGTGATTTTTGAAAAGTATTTTTATGGTTTTTGATTTTGGTTGTGGTTAATGTTTGATTTGGGATATGAGCTTTATGTTTAGTCATTAGTTAGGATGTAAGGGAGAACCGCTAGACAATTTTTAAATAGACACTTTGAAACTGCTCTTTTTAAATAAGCGGTACCGAGTATATTGTTCTATTCTTATGTTAAATCACTATTATTATGAAAACATTTATATTATTTAATACAGATTTTTATAATATAATATTTATATTTTAGGACATAGAGTTCAATGCAAGTTGAAATGGAATAATGAATGTGGTTGAACTTTTTATTAATATTTTTAACACATCACATTAGAGTATACAGAATAAACAAAGGCGCACATATATAATAGATATGTAAAAACATAGTAAATTTGTTAAATATAAGAGAAAACTTGCTCTATCATAAATGCTAGAACTATCCTCTTTCTTTATTCTCTTTCACACTAGCATATAGCAATATCATACATTATTTTTGTTGAAGATTCAACATTCATAACATTTCACATCACTTGATACTACAAAAAAATATATATTATAATAAGAAGAAATACTGTTATTTTTTATATACCAAAATGTCATCACAACATTCAATTTACAAACATTATAAATAAATATTTTTATTTGTCTTCATTTGAAAACACATATAAAAGTATATAATTTTCTCATGCATGCAACCACTTTTTGTCTATTCCATATTATTGATCAAATTTAGTACAATTTGTTTTTCTCTATCTGAGTACTTTGTTTATTTTAAAAATCTAAATATAAAATAATTTAGCTTTGTGCAAATAAATACATCATAACTTTTACTCAAATAGTATAAAACTCTTATTGTTACTTTAATTAATATGTGGCATAATTAATTTGGATATGAGGAGTGATTAATATTTTTGATAATTTAACATAAAATATTTTATTTTAATTATACACCAAAATAAAATTAAACCAGAATAACATGGATCCATCTTTAAACTTTATTTGTGAGGTTTTATAATATAAACCTTTTAAAAAATAACCTATTTCAATAATTTATATTTATTTAAATATTTACTTTACGAATTTAAAAAAATAATTGGATCCCTTTTTATAAGAATTAAATTATTTTTCATTTAGAATTAATATTTAGATAATGCATGTATAGTTTGCACAATTGATTGAAGAACTGATCTTGTAAGCGATACTAGTCCCATATTTTTAAGCGAGTGCAGTAGCATAGTCCTCATTGATTCCTTTGATAGCAGCAATAGCCGACTTCAAGCAATCATAAGTTGCACGGAATTCAACAATGGTTTTAGCTGCATTAACTAACCCTTTAACACCCTAACAACATCTTGGCGAAACAACACCATTGTTCTGAAGATAATGTTGGCAAGGCGCAAGGCTATTGTAAACTTATACACATGAATCTGCACAATAACAACATACGCTATCTTGAAGTTTCTCATGGTAAGAAATTAAGTGATATTGGTTATAGCGAATGTTAGGTGTGAGTTTTATGCAAGGTGGTAGGGCTTTTATATAGTGATTTTTGAAAAGTATTTTTATGGTTTTTGATTTTGGTTGTGGTTAATGTTAGATTTGGGATATGAGCTTTATGTTTAGTCATTAGTTAGGATGTAAGGGAGAACCGCTAGACAATTTTTAAATAGACACTTTGAAACTGCTCTTTTTAAATAAGCGGTACCGAGTATATTGTTATATTCTTATGTTAAATCACTATTATTATGAAAACATTTATATTATTTAATACAGATTTTTATAATATAATATTTATATTTTAGGACATAGAGTTCAATGCAAGTTGAAATGGAATAATGAATCTGGTTGAACTTTTTATTAATATTTTTAACACATCACGTTAGAGTATACATAATAAACAAAGGCGCACATATATAATAGATATGTAAAAACATAGTAAATGTGTTAAATATAAGAGAAAAATTGCTCTATCATAAATGCTAGAACTATCCTCTTTCTTTATTCTCTTTCACACTAGCATATAGCAATATCATACATTATTTTTGTTGAAGATTCAACAATCATAACATTTCACATCACTTGATACTACAAAAAAAAAATAATATAATAAGAAGAAATACTGTTATTTTTTATATACCAAAATGTCATCACAACATTCAATGTATAAACATTATAAATAGATATTTTTATTTGTCTTCATTTGAAATCACATATAAAAGTATATAATTTTCTCATGCATGCAACCACTTTTTGTCTATTCCATATTATTGATCAAATTTAGTACAGTTTGTTTTTCTCTATCTAAGTACTTTTTTTATTTTAAAAATCTAAATATAAAATAATTTAGCTTTGTGCAAATAAATACATCATAACTTTTACTCAAATAGTATAAAACTCCTATTGTTACTTTAATTAATATGTGACATAATTAATTTGGATATGAGGAGTGATTAATATTTTTGATAATTTAACATAAAATATTTTATTTTAATTATACAATAAAATAAAATTAAACCAGAATAATATGAATTCATCTTTAAAATTTATTTGTGAGGTTTGATAATATAAACCTTTTAAAAAATAACCCATTTTATATAATTTATATTTATTTAAATATTTACTTTACAAATTTAAAAAAATAATTGGATCCCTTTTTATAAGAATTAAATTATTTTTCATTTAGAATTAATATTTAGATAATGCATGTATAGCTTGCACAATTGATGGAAGAACTTATCTTGTAAGCGATACTAGTCCCACATTTTTAAGCGAGTGCAGTAGCATAGTCCTCATTGATTCCTCTGATAGCAGCAATAGCCGACTTCAAGCAATCATAAGTTGCACGGAATTCAAAAATGGTTTTAGCTGCATTAACTATCCCTTTGACACCCTAACAACATCTTTGCGAAACAACACCACTGTTCTGAAGATAATGTTGGCAAGGCTCAAGGCTATTGTAAACTTATACACATGAATCTGCACAATAACAACATACGCTATCTTGAAGGTTCCCATGGTAAGAAATTAAGTGATATTGGATATAGCGAATGATAGGTGTGAGTTTTATGCAAGATGGTAGGGCTTTTATGTAGTGATTTTTAAAAAGTATTTTTATGGTTTTTGATTTTGGTTGTGGTTAATGTTTGATTTGGGATATGAGCTTTATGTTTAGTCATTAGTTATGATGTAAGGGAAAACCGCTAGACAATTTTTAAATAGACACTTCGAAACTGCTCTTTTTAAATAAGCGGTACCGAGTATATTGTTCTATTCTTATGTTAAATCACTATTATTATGAAAACATTTATATTATTTAATATAGATTTTTATAATATAATATATATATTTTAGGACATAGAGTTCAATGCAAGTTGAAATGGAATAATGAATCTGGTTGAACTTTTTATTAATATTTTTTACACATCACGTTAGAGTATACATAATAAACAAAGGCGCTCATATATAATAGATATGTAAAAACATAGTAAATGTGTTAAATATAAGAGAAAACTTGCTCTATCATAAATGCTAGAACTATCCTCTTTCTTTATTCTCTTTCACACTAGCATATAGCAATATCATACATTATTTTTATTGAAGATTCAACATTCATAACATTTCACATCACTTGATACTACAAAAAAATATATAATATAATAAGAAGAAATACTGTTATTTTTTATATTCTAAAATTTCATCACAACATTCAATGTATAAACATTATAAATAGATATTTTTATTTGTCTTCATTTGAAATCACATATAAAAGTATATAATTTTCTCATGCATGCAACCACTTTTTGTCTATTCCATATTATTGATCAAATTTAGTACAGTTTGTTTTTCTCTATCTATGTACTTTGTTTATTTTAAAAATCTAAATATAAAATAATTTAGCTTTGTGCAAATAAATACATCATAACTTTTACTCAAATAGTATAAAACTCCTATTGTTACTTTAATTAATATGTGGCATAATTAATTTGGATATGAGGAGTGATTAATATTTTTGATAATTTAACATAAAATATTTTATTTTAATTATACACCAAAATAAAATTAAACCAGAATAACATGGATCCATCTTTAAACTTTATTTGTGAGGTTTTATAATATAAACCTTTTAAAAAATAACCCATTTCAATAATTTGTATTTATTTAAATATTTACTTTACGAATTTAAAAAAATAATTGGATCCCTTTTTATAAGAATTAAATTATTTTTCATTTAGAATTAATATTTAGATAATGCATGTATAGCTTGCACAATTGATGGAAGAACTGATCTTGTAAGCAATACTAGTCCCACATTTTTAAGCGAGTGCAGTAGCATAGTCCTCATTGATTCCTTTGATAGCAGCAATAGCCGACTTCAAGCAATCATAAGTTGCACGGAATTCAACAATGGTTTTAGCTGCATTAACTAACCCTTTAACACCCTAACAACATCTTTGCGAAACAACACCACTGTTCTGAAGATAATGTTGGCAAGGCGCAAGGCTATTGTAAACTTATACACATGAATCTGCACAATAACATCATACGCTATCTTGAAGTTTCCCATGGTAAGAAATAAGTGATATTGGATATAGCGAATGTTAGGTGTGAGTTTTATGCAAGGTGGTAGGGATTTTATATAGTGATTTTTAAAAAGTATTTTTAAGGTTTTTGATTTTGGTTGTGGTTAATGTTTGATTTGGGATATGAGCTTTATGTTTAGTCATTAGTTATGATGTAAGGGAAAACCGCTAGACAATTTTTAAATAGACACTTCGAAACTGCTATTTTTAAATAAGAGGTACCGAGTATATTGTTCTATTCTTATGTTAAATCATTATTATTATGAAAACATTTATATTATTTAATACAGATTTTTATAATATAATATTTATATTTTAGGACATAGAGTTCAATGCAAGTTGAAATGGAATAATGAATCTGGTTGAACTTTTTATTAATATTTTTAACACATCACGTTAGAGTATACATAATAAACAAAGGCGTACATATATAATAGATATGTAAAAACATAGTAAATGTGTTAAATATAAGAGAAAACTTGCTCTATCATAAATGCTAGAACTATCCTCTTTCTTTATTCTCTTTCACACTAACATATAGCAATATCATACATTATTTTTGTTGAAGATTCAACATTCATAATATTTCACATCACTTGATACTACAAAAAAAATATATAATATAATAAGAAGAAATACTGTTATTTTTTATATACTAAAATGTCATCACAACATTCAATGTATAAACATTATAAATAGATATTTTTATTTGTCTTCATTTGAAATCACATTTAAAAGTATATAATTTTCTCATGCATGCAACCACTTTTTGTATATTCCATATTATTGATCAAATTAAGTACAGTTTGTTTTTCTCTATCTATGTACTTTGTTTATTTTAAAAATCTAAATATAAAATAATTTAGCTTTGTGCAAATAAATACATCATAACTTTTACTCAAATAGTATAAAACTCTTATTGTTACTTTAATTAATATGTGGCATAATTAATTTGGATATGAGGAGTGATTAATATTTTTGATAATTTAACATAAAATATTTTATTTTAATTATACACCAAAATAAAATTAAACCAGGATAACACGGATCCATCTTTAAACTTTATTTGTGAGGTTTTATAATATAAACCTTTTAAAAAATAACCCATTTCAATAATTTATATTTATTTAAATATTTACTTTACAAATTTAAAAAAATAATTGGATCCCTTTTTATAAGAATTAAACTATTTTTCATTTAGAATTAATGTTTAGATAATGCATGTATAGCTTGCACAATTGATGGAAGAACTGATCTTGTAAGCGATATTAGTCCCACATTTTTAAGCGACTGCAGTAGCATAGTCCTCGTTGATTCCTTTGATAGCAGCAATAGCCGACTTCAAGTAATCATAAGTTGCACAGAATTCAACAATGGTTTTAGCTGCATTAACTAACCCTTTAACACCCTAACAACATCTTTGCGAAACAACACCACTGTTCTGAAGATAATGTTGGCAAGGCGCAAGGCTATTGTAAACTTATACACATGAATCTGCACAATAACAACATACGCTATCTTGAAGTTTCCCATGGTAAGAAATTAAGTGATATTGGATATAGCGAATGATAGGTGTGAGTTTTATGCAAGATGGTAGGGCTTTTATATAGTGATTTTTAAAAAGTATTTTTATGGTTTTTGATTTTGGTTGTGGTTAATGTTTGATTTGGGATATGAGCTTTATGTTTAGTCATTAGTTATGATGTAAGGGAAAACCGCTGGGCAATTTTTAAATAGACACTTCGAAACTGCTCTTTTTAAATAAGCGGTACCGAGTATATTGTTCTATTCTTATGTTAAATCACTATTATTATGAAAACATTTATATTATTTAATATAGATTTTTATAATATAATATATATATTTTAGGACATAGAGTTCAATGCAAGTTGAAATGGAATAATGAATCTGGTTGAACTTTTTATTAATATTTTTAACACATCACGTTAGAGTATATAGATTAAACAAAGGCGCACATATATAATAGATATGTAAAAACATAGTAAATGTGTTAAATATAAGAGAAAACTTGCTCTATCATAAATGCTAGAACTATCCTCTTTCTTTATTCTCTTTCACACTAGCATATAGCAATATCATACATTATTTTTGTTGAAGATTCAACATTCATAACATTTCACATCACTTGATACTACAAAAAAATATATAATATAATAAGAAGAAATACTGTTATTTTTTATATACCAAAATGTCATCACAACATTCAATGTATAAACATTATAAATAAATATTTTTATTTGTCTTCATTTGAAATCACATATAAAAGTATATAATTTTCTCATGCATGCAACCACTTTTTGTATATTCCATATTATTGATCAAATTTAGTACAATTTGTTTTTCTCTATCTAAGTACTTTGTTTATTTTAAAAATCTAAATATAAAATAATTTAGCTTTGTGCAAATAAATACATCATAACTTTTACTCAAATAGTATAAAACTCCTATTGTTACTTTAATTAATATGTGACATAATTAATTTGGATATGAGGAGTGATTAATATTTTTGATAATTTAACATAAAATATTTTATTTTAATTATACACTAAAATAAAATTAAACCAGAATAATATGGATTCATCTTTAAAATTTATTTGTGAGGTTTTATAATATAAACCTTTTAAAAAATAACCCATTTTATATAATTTATATTTATTTAAATATTTAATTTACGAATTTATAAAAATAATTGGATCCCTTTTTATAAGAATTAAATTATTTTTCATTTAGAATTAATATTTAGATAATGCATGTATAGCTTGCACAATTGATGGAAGAACTGATCTTGTAAGCGATACTAGTCCCACATTTTTAAGCGAGTGCAGTAGCATAGTCCTCATTGATTCCTCTGATAGCAGCAATAGCCGACTTCAAGCAATCATAAGTTGCACGGAATTCAACAATGGTTTTAGCTCCATTAACTAACCCTTTAACACCCTAACAACATCTTTGCGAAACAACACCACTGTTCTGAAGATAATGTTGGCAAGGCGCAAGGCTATTATAAACTTATACAGATGAATCTGCACAATAACAACATACGCTATCTTGAAGGTTCCCATGGTAAGAAATTAAGTGATATTGGATATAGCGAATGATAGGTGTGAGTTTTATGCAAGATGGTAGGGCTTTTATATAGTGATTTTTAAAAAGTATTTTTATGGTTTTTGATTTTGGTTGTGGTTAATGTTTGATTTGGGATACGAGCTTTATGTTTAGTCATTAGTTATGATGTAAGGGAAAACCGCTAGACAATTTTTAAATAGACACTTCGAAACTGCTCTTTTTAAATAAGCGGTACCGAGTATATTGTTCTATTCTTATGTTAAATCACTATTATTATGAAAACATTTATATTATTTAATATAGATTTTTATAATATAATATATATATTTTAGGACATAGAGTTCAATGCAAGTTGAAATGGAATAATGAATCTGGTTGAACTTTTTATTAATATTTTTAACACATCACGTTAGAGTATACATAATAAACAAAGGCGCACATATATAATAGATATCTAAAAACATAGTAAATGTGTTAAATATAAGAGAAAACTTGCTCTATCATAAATGTTATAACTATCCTCTTTCTTTATTCTCTTTCACACTAGCATATAGCAATATCATACATTATTTTTGTTGAAGATTCAACATTCATAACATTTCACATCACTTGATACTACAAAAAAATATATAATATAATAAGAAGAAATATTGTTATTTTTTATATTCTAAAATGTCATCACAACATTCAATGTATAAACATTATAAGTAGATATTTTTATTTGTCTTCATTTGAAATCACATATAAAAGTATATAATTTTCTCATGCATGCAACCACTTTTTGTCTATTCCATATTATTGATCAAATTTAGTACATTTTGTTTTTCTCTATCTATGTACTTTGTTTATTTTATAAATCTAAATATAAAATAATTTAGCTTTGTGCAAATAAATACATCATAACTTTTACTCAAATAGTATAAAACTCCTATTGTTACTTTAATTAATATGTGGCATAATTAATTTGGATATGAGGAGTGATTAATATTTTTGATAATTTAACATAAAATATTTTATTTTAATTATACACCAAAATAAAAATAAACCATGATAACATGGATCCATCTTTAAACTTTATTTGTGAGGTTTTATAATATAAACCTTTTAAAAAATAACCCATTTCAATAATTTATATTTATTTAAATATTTACTTTACGAATTTAAAAAAATAATTGGATCCCTTTTTATAAGAATTAAATTATTTTTCATTTAGAATTAATGTTTAGATAATGCATGTATAGCTTGCACAATTGATGGAAGAACTGATCTTGTAAGCGATACTAGTCCCACATTTTTAAGCGACTGCAGTAGCATAGTCCTCGTTGATTCCTTTGATAGCAGCAATAGCCGACTTCAAGTAATCATAAGTTGCACAGAATTCAACAATGGTTTTAGCTGCATTAACTAACCCTTTAACACCCTAACAACATCTTTGCGAAACAACACCACTGTTCTGAAGATAATGTTGGCAAGGCGCAAGGCTATTGTAAACTTATACACATGAATCTGCACAATAACAACATACGCTATCTTGAAGTTTCCCATGGTAAGAAATTAAGTGATATTGGATATAGCGAATGATAGGTGTGAGTTTTATGCAAGATGGTAGGGCTTTTATATAGTGATTTTTAAAAAGTATTTTTATGGTTTTTGATTTTGGTTGTGGTTAATGTTTGATTTGGGATATGAGCTTTATGTTTAGTCATTACTTATGATGTAAGGGAAAACCGCTAGACAATTTTTAAATAGACACTTCGAAACTGCTCTTTTTAAATAAGCGGTACCGAGTATATTGTTCTATTCTTATGTTAAATCACTATTATTATGAAAACATTTATATTATTTAATATAGATTTTTATAATATAATATATATATTTTAGGACATAGAGTTCAATGCAAGTTGAAATGGAATAATGAATCTGGTTGAACTTTTTATTAATATTTTTAACACATCACGTTAGAGTATACATAATAAACAAAGGCGCACATATATAATAGATATGTAAAAACATAGTAAATGTGTTAAATATAAGAGAAAACTTGCTCTATCATAAATGCTAGAACTATCCTCTTTCTTTATTCTCTTTCACACTAGCATATAGCAATATCATACATTACTTTTGTTGAAGATTCAACATTCATAACATTTCACATCACTTGATACTACAAAAAAATATATAATATAATAAGAAGAAATACTGTTATTTTTTATATACCAAAATGTCATCACAACATTCAATGTATAAACATTATAAATAGATATTTTTATTTGTCTTCATTTGAAATCACATATAAAAGTATATAATTTTCTCATGCATGCAACCACTTTTTGTATATTCCATATTATTGATCAAATTTAGTACAATTTGTTTTTCTCTATCTATGTACTTTGTTTATTTTAAAAATCTAAATATAAAATAATTTAGCTTTGTGCAAATAAATACATCATAACTTTTACTCAAATAGTATAAAACTCCTATTGTTACTTTAATTAATATGTGGCATAATTAATTTGGATATGAGGAGTGATTAATATTTTTGATAATTTAACATAAAACATTTTATTTTAATTATACACCAAAATAAAAATAAACCAGGATAACATGGATCCATCTTTAAACTTTATTTGTGAGGTTTTATAATATAAACCTTTTAAAAAATAACCCATTTCAATAATTTATATTTATTTAAATATTTACTTTACGAATTTAAAAAAATAATTGGATCCCTTTTTATAAGAATTAAATTATTTTTCATTTAGAATTAATGTTTAGATAATGCATGTATAGCTTGCACAATTGATGGAAGAACTGATCTTGTAAGCGATACTAGTCCCACATTTTTAAGCGACTGCAGTAGCATAATCCTCGTTGATTCCTTTGATAGCAGCAATAGCCGACTTCAAGTAATCATAAGTTGCAAAGAATTCAACAATGGTTTTAGCTGCATTAACTAACCCTTTAACACCCTAACAACATCTTTGCGAAACAACACCATTGTTCTGAAGATAATGTTGGCAAGGCGCAAGGCTATTGTAAACTTATACACATGAATATGCACAATAACAACATACGCTATCTTGAAGTTTCCCATGGTAAGAAATTAAGTGATATTGGATATAGCGAATGATAGGTGTGAGTTTTATGCAAGATGGTAGGGCTTTTATATAGTGATTTTTAAAAAGTATTTTTATGGTTTTTGATTTTGGTTGTGGTTAATGTTTGATTTGGGATATGAGCTTTATGTTTAGTCATTATTTATGATGTATGGGAAAACCGCTGGGCAATTTTTAAATAGACACTTCGAAACTGCTCTTTTTAAATAAGCGGTACCGAGTATATTGTTCTATTCTTATGTTAAATCACTATTATTATGAAAACATTTATATTATTTAATATAGATTTTTATAATATAATATATATATTTTAGGACATAGAGTTCAATGCAAGTTGAAATGGAATAATGAATCTGGTTGAACTTTTTATTAATATTTTTAACACATCACGTTAGAGTATACATAATAAACAAAGGCGCACATATATAATAGATATGTAAAAACATAGTAAATGTGTTAAATATAAGAGAAAACTTGCTCTATCATAAATGCTAGAACTATCCTCTTTCTTTATTCTCTTTCACACTAGCATATAGCAATATCATACATTACTTTTGTTGAAGATTCAACATTCATAACATTTCACATCACTTGATACTACAAAAAAATATATAATATAATAAGAAGAAATACTGTTATTTTTTATATACCAAAATGTCATCACAACATTCAATGTATAAACATTATAAATAGATATTTTTATTTGTCTTCATTTGAAATCAGATATAAAAGTATATAATTTTCTCATGCATGCAACCACTTTTTGTATATTCCATATTATTGATCAAATTTAGTACAGTTTGTTTTTCTCTATCTATGTACTTTGTTTATTTTAAAAATCTAAATATAAAATAATTTAGCTTTGTGCAAATAAATACATCATAACTTTTACTCAAATAGTATAAAACTCCTATTGTTACTTTAATTAATATGTGGCATAATTAATTTGGATATGAGGAGTGATTAATATTTTTGATAATTTAACATAAAATATTTTATTTTAATTATACACCAAAATAAAAATAAACCAGGATAACATGGATCCATCTTTAAACTTTATTTGTGAGGTTTTATAATATAAACCTTTTAAAAAATAACCCATTTCAATAATTTATATTTATTTAAATATTTACTTTACGAATTTAAAAAAATAATTGGATCCCTTTTTATAAGAATTAAATTATTTTTCATTTAGAATTAATGTTTAGATAATGCATGTATAGCTTGCACAATTGATGGAAGAACTGATCTTGTAAGCGATACTAGTCCCACATTTTTAAGCGACTGCAGTAGCATAGTCCTCGTTGATTCCTTTGATAGCAGCAATAGCCGACTTCAAGTAATCATAAGTTGCACAGAATTCAACAATGGTTTTAGCTGCATTAACTAACCCTTTAACACCCTAACAACATCTTTGCGAAACAACACCACTGTTCTGAAGATAATGTTGGCAAGGCGCAAGGCTATTGTAAACTTATACACATGAATCTGCACAATAACAACATACGCTATCTTGAAGTTTCCCATGGTAAGAAATTAAGTGATATTGGATATAGCGAATGATAGGTGTGAGTTTTATGCAAGATGGTAGGGCTTTTATATAGTGATTTTTAAAAAGTAGTTTTTATGGTTTTCGATTTTGGTTGTGGTTAATGTTTGATTTGGGATATGAGCTTTATGTTTAGTCATTAGTTATGATGTATGGGAAAACCGCTGGGCAATTTTTAAATAGACACTTCGAAACTGCTCTTTTTAAATAAGCGGTACCGAGTATATTGTTCTATTCTTATGTTAAATCACTATTATTATGAAAACATTTATATTATTTAATATAGATTTTTATAATATAATATATATATTTTAGGACATAGAGTTCAATGCAAGTTGAAATGGAATAATGAATCTGGTTGAACTTTTTATTAATATTTTTAACACATCACGTTAGAGTATACATAATAAACAAAGGCGCACATATATAATAGATATGTAAAAACATAGTAAATGTGTTAAATATAAGAGAAAACTTGCTCTATCATAAATGCTAGAACTATCCTCTTTCTTTATTCTCTTTCACACTAGCATATAGCAATATCATACATTACTTTTGTTGAAGATTCAACATTCATAACATTTCACATCACTTGATACTACAAAAAAATATATAATATAATAAGAAGAAATACTGTTATTTTTTATATACCAAAATGTCATCACAACATTCAATGTATAAACATTATAAATAGATATTTTTATTTGTCTTCATTTGAAATCACATATAAAAGTATATAATTTTCTCATGCATGCAACCACTTTTTGTATATTCCATATTATTGATCAAATTTAGTACAGTTTGTTTTTCTCTATCTATGTACTTTGTTTATTTTAAAAATCTAAATATAAAATAATTTAGCTTTGTGCAAATAAATACATCATAACTTTTACTCAAATAGTATAAAACTCCTATTGTTACTTTAATTAATATGTGGCATAATTAATTTGGATATGAGGAGTGATTAATATTTTTGATAATTTAACATAAAATATTTTATTTTAATTATACACCAAAATAAAAATAAACCAGGATAACATGGATCCATCTTTAAACTTTATTTGTGAGGTTTTATAATATAAACCTTTTAAAAAATAACCCATTTCAATAATTTATATTTATTTAAATATTTACTTTACGAATTTAAAAAAATAATTGGATCCCTTTTTATAAGAATTAAATTATTTTTCATTTAGAATTAATGTTTAGATAATGCATGTATAGCTTGCACAATTGATGGAAGAACTGATCTTGTAAGCGATACTAGTCCCACATTTTTAAGCGACTGCAGTAGCATAGTCCTCGTTGATTCCTTTGATAGCAGCAATAGCCGACTTCAAGTAATCATAAGTTGCACAGAATTCAACAATGGTTTTAGCTTCATTAACTAACCCTTTAACACCCTAACAACATCTTTGCGAAACAACACCACTGTTCTGAAGATAATGTTGGCAAGGCGCAAGGCTATTGTAAACTTATACACATGAATCTGCACAATAACAACATACGCTATCTTGAAGTTTCCCATGGTAAGAAATTAAGTGATATTGGATATAGCGAATGATAGGTGTGAGTTTTATGCAAGATGGTAGGGCTTTTATATAATGATTTTTAAAAAGTATTTTTATGGTTTTTGATTTTGGTTGTGGTTAATGTTTGATTTGGGATACGAGCTTTATGTTTAGTCATTAGTTATGATGTAAGGGAAAACCGCTAGACAATTTTTAAATAGACACTTCGAAACTGCTCTTTTTAAATAAGCGGTACCGAGTATATTGTTCTATTCTTATGTTAAATCACTATTATTATGAAAACATTTATATTATTTAATATAGATTTTTATAATATAATATATATATTTTAGGACATAGAGTTCAATGCAAGTTGAAATGGAATAATGAATCTGGTTGAACTTTTTATTAATATTTTTAAAACATCACGTTAGAGTATACATAATAAACAAAGGCGCACATATGTAATAGATATGTAAAAACATAGTAAATGTGTTAAATATAAGAGAAAACTTGCTCTATCATAAATGCTAGAACTATCCTCTTTCTTTATTCTCTTTCACACTAGCATATAGCAATATCATACATTACTTTTGTTGAAGATTCAACATTCATAACATTTCACATCACTTGATACTACAAAAAAATATATAATATAATAAGAAGAAATACTGTTATTTTTTATATACCAAAATGTCATCACAACATTCAATGTATAAACATTATAAATAGATATTTTTATTTGTCTTCATTTGAAATCACATATAAAAGTATATAATTTTCTCATGCATGCAACCACTTTTTGTATATTCCATATTATTGATCAAATTTAGTACAGTTTGTTTTTCTCTATCTATGTACTTTGTTTATTTTAAAAATCTAAATATAAAATAATTTAGCTTTGTGCAAATAAATACATCATAACTTTTACTCAAATAGTATAAAACTCCTATTGTTACTTTAATTAATATGTGGCATAATTAATTTGGATATGAGGAGTGATTAATATTTTTGATAATTTAACATAAAATATTTTATTTTAATTATACACCAAAATAAAAATAAACCAGGATAACATGGATCCATCTTTAAACTTTATTTGTGAGGTTTTATAATATAAACCTTTTAAAAAATTACCCATTTCAATAATTTATATTTATTTAAATATTTACTTTACGAATTTAAAAAAATAATTGGATCCCTTTTTATAAGAATTAAATTATTTTTCATTTAGAATTAATGTTTAGATAATGCATGTATAGCTTGCACAATTGATGGAAGAACTGATCTTGTAAGCGATACTAGTCCCACATTTTTAAGCGACTGCAGTAGCATAGTCCTCGTTGATTCCTTTGATAGCAGCAATAGCCGACTTCAAGTAATCATAAGTTGCACAGAATTCAACAATGGTTTTAGCTGCATTAACTAACCCTTTAACACCCTAACAACATCTTTGCGAAACAACACCATTGTTCTGAAGATAATGTTGGCAAGGCGCAAGGCTATTGTAAACTTATACACATGAATCTGCACAATAACAACATACGCTATCTTGAAGTTTCCCATGGTAAGAAATTAAGTGATATTGGATATAGCGAATGATAGGTGTGAGTTTTATGCAAGATGGTAGGGCTTTTATATAGTGATTTTTAAAAAGTATTTTTATGGTTTTTGATTTTGGTTGTGGTTAATGTTTGATTTGGGATATGAGCTTTATGTTTAGTCATTATTTATGATGTATGGGAAAACCGCTGGGCAATTTTTAAATAGACACTTCGAAACTGCTCTTTTTAAATAAGCGGTACCGAGTATATTGTTCTATTCTTATGTTAAATCACTATTATTATGAAAACATTTATATTATTTAATATAGATTTTTATAATATAATATATATATTTTAGGACATAGAGTTCAATGCAAGTTGAAATGGAATAATGAATCTGGTTGAACTTTTTATTAATATTTTTAACACATCACGTTAGAGTATACATAATAAACAAAGGCGCACATATATAATAGATATGTAAAAACATAGTAAATGTGTTAAATATAAGAGAAAACTTGCTCTATCATAAATGCTAGAACTATCCTCTTTCTTTATTCTCTTTCACACTAGCATATAGCAATATCATACATTACTTTTGTTGAAGATTCAACATTCATAACATTTCACATCACTTGATACTACAAAAAAATATATAATATAATAAGAAGAAATACTGTTATTTTTTATATACCAAAATGTCATCACAACATTCAATGTATAAACATTATAAATAGATATTTTTATTTGTCTTCATTTGAAATCACATATAAAAGTATATAATTTTCTCATGCATGCAACCACTTTTTGTATATTCCATATTATTGATCAAATTTAGTACAGTTTGTTTTTCTCTATCTATGTACTTTGTTTATTTTAAAAATCTAAATATAAAATAATTTAGCTTTGTGCAAATAAATACATCATAACTTTTACTCAAATAGTATAAAACTCCTATTGTTACTTTAATTAATATGTGGCATAATTAATTTGGATATGAGGAGTGATTAATATTTTTGATAATTTAACATAAAATATTTTATTTTAATTATACACCAAAATAAAAATAAACCAGGATAACATGGATCCATCTTTAAACTTTATTTGTGAGGTTTTATAATATAAACCTTTTAAAAAATAACCCATTTCAATAATTTATATTTATTTAAATATTTACTTTACGAATTTAAAAAAATAATTGGATCCCTTTTTATAAGAATTAAATTATTTTTCATTTAGAATTAATGTTTAGATAATGCATGTATAGCTTGCACAATTGATGGAAGAACTGATCTTGTAAGCGATACTAGTCCCACGTTTTTAAGCGACTGCAGTAGCATAGTCCTCGTTGATTCCTTTGATAGCAGCAATAGCCGACTTCAAGTAATCATAAGTTGCACAGAATTCAACAATGGTTTTAGCTGCATTAACTAACCCTTTAACACCCTAACAACATCTTTGCGAAACAACACCACTGTTCTGAAGATAATGTTGGCAAGGCGCAAGGCTATTGTAAACTTATACACATGAATCTGCACAATAACAACATACGCTATCTTGAAGTTTCCCATGGTAAGAAATTAAGTGATATTGGATATAGCGAATGATAGGTGTGAGTTTTATGCAAGATGGTAGGGCTTTTATATAGTGATTTTTAAAAAGTATTTTTATGGTTTTTGATTTTGGTTGTGGTTAATGTTTGATTTGGGATACGAGCTTTATGTTTAGTCATTAGTTATGATGTAAGGGAAAACCGCTAGACAATTTTTAAATAGACACTTCGAAACTGCTCTTTTTAAATTAGCGGTACCGAGTATATTGTTCTATTCTTATGTTAAATCACTATTATTATGAAAACATTTATATTATTTAATATAGATTTTTATAATATAATATATATATTTTAGGACATAGAGTTCAATGCAAGTTGAAATGGAATAATGAATCTGGTTGAACTTTTTATTAATATTTTTAACACATCACGTTAGAGTATACATAATAAACAAAGGCGCACATATGTAATAGATATGTAAAAACATAGTAAATGTGTTAAATATAAGAGAAAACTTGCTCTATCATAAATGCTAGAACTATCCTCTTTCTTTATTCTCTTTCACACTAGCATATAGCAATATCATACATTATTTTTGTTGAAGATTCAACATTCATAACATTTCACATCACTTGATACTACAAAAAAATATATAATATAATAAGAAGAAATACTGTTATTTTTTATATACCAAAATGTCATCACAACATTCAATGTATAAACATTATAAGTAGATATTTTTATTTGTCTTCATTTGAAATCACATATAAAAGTATATAATTTTCTCATGCATGCAACCACTTTTTGTATATTCCATATTATTGATCAAATTTAGTACAGTTTGTTTTTCTCTATCTATGTACTTTGTTTATTTTGAAAATCTAAATATAAAATAATTTAGCTTTGTGCAAATAAATACATCATAACTTTTACTCAAATAGTATAAAACTCCTATTGTTACTTTAATTAATATGTGGCATAATTAATTTGGATTTGAGGAGTGATTATTATTTTTGATAATTTAACATAAAATATTTTATTTTAATTATACACCAAAATAAAATTAAACCAGGATAACATGGATCCATCTTTAAACTTTATTTGTGAGGTTTTATAATATAAACCTTTTATAAAATAACCCATTTCAATAATTTATATTTATTTAAATATTTACTTTACGAATTTAAAAAAATAATTGGATCCCTTTTTATAAGAATTAAATTATTTTTCATTTAGAATTAATGTTTAGATAATGCATGTATAGCTTGCACAATTGATGGAAGAACTGATCTTGTAAGCGATACTAGTACCACATTTTTAAGCGACTGCAGTAGCATAGTCCTCGTTGATTCCTTTGATAGCAGCAATAGCCGACTTCAAGTAATCCTAAGTTGCACAGAATTCAACAATGGTTTTAGCTGCATTAACTAACCCTTTAACACCCTAACAACATCTTTGCGAAACAACACCACTGTTCTGAAGATAATGTTGGCAAGGCGCAAGGCTATTGTAAACTTATACACATGAATCTGCACAATAACAACATACGCTATCTTGAAGTTTCCCATGGTAAGAAATTAAGTGATATTGGATATAGCGAATGATAGGTGTGAGTTTTATGCAAGATGGTAGGGCTTTTATATAGTGATTTTTAAAAAGTATTTTTATGGTTTTTGATTTTGGTTGTGGTTAATGTTTGATTTGGGATATGAGCTTTATGTTTAGTCATTAGTTATGATGTAAGGGAAAACCGCTAGACAATTTTTAAATAGACACTTCGAAACTGCTCTTTTTAAATAAGCGGTACCGAGTATATTGTTCTATTCTTATGTTAAATCACTATTATTATGAAAACATTTATATTATTTAATATAGATTTTTATAATATAATATATATATTTTAGGACATAGAGTTCAATGCAAGTTGAAATGGAATAATGAATCTGGTTGAACTTTTTATTAATATTTTTAACACATCACGTTAGAGTATACATAATAAACAAAGGCGCACATATATAATAGATATGTAAAAACATAGTAAATGTGTTAAATATAAGAGAAAACTTGCTCTATCATAAATGCTAGAACTATCCTCTTTCTTTATTCTCTTTCACAATAGCATATAGCAATATCATACATTATTTTTGTTGAAGATTCAACATTCATAACATTTCACATCACTTGATACTACAAAAAAATATATAATATAATAAGAAGAAATACTGTTATTTTTTATATACCAAAATGTCATCACAACATTCAATGTATAAACATTATAAGTAGATATTTTTATTTGTCTTCATTTGAAATCACATATAAAAGTATATAATTTTCTCATGCATGCAACCACTTTTTGTATATTCCATATTATTGATCAAATTTAGTACAGTTTGTTTTTCTCTATCTATGTACTTTGTTTATTTTGAAAATCTAAATATAAAATAATTTAGCTTTGTGCAAATAAATACATCATAACTTTTACTCAAATAGTATAAAACTCCTATTGTTACTTTAATTAATATGTGGCATAATTAATTTGGATATGAGGAGTGATTAATATTTTTGATAATTTAACATAAAATATTTTATTTTAATTATACACTAAAATAAAATTAAACCAGAATAATATGGATTCATCTTTAAAATTTATTTGTGAGGTTTTATAATATAAACCTTTTAAAAAATAACCCATTTTATATAATTTATATTTATTTAAATATTTACTTTACGAATTTATAAAAATAATTGGATCCCTTTTTATAAGAATTAAATTATTTTTCATTTAGAATTAATATTTAGATAATGCATGTATAGCTTGCACAATTGATGGAAGAACTGATCTTGTAAGCGATACTAATCCCACATTTTTAAGCGAGTGCAGTAGCATAGTCCTCATTGATTCCTCTGATAGCAGCAATAGCCGACTTCAAGCAATCATAAGTTGCACGGAATTCAACAATGGTTTTAGCTCCATTAACTAACCCTTTAACACCCTAACAACATCTTTGCGAAACAACACCACTGTTCTGAAGATAATGTTGGCAAGGCGCAAGGCTATTATAAACTTATACACATGAATCTGCACAATAACAACATACGCTATCTTGAAGGTTCCCATGGTAAGAAATTAAGTGATATTGGATATAGCGAATGATAGGTGTGAGTTTTATGCAAGATGGTAGGGCTTTTATATAGTGATTTTTAAAAAGTATTTTTATGGTTTTTGATTTTGGTTGTGGTTAATGTTTGATTTGGGATACGAGCTTTATGTTTAGTCATTAGTTATGATGTAAGGGAAAACCGCTAGACAATTTTTAAATAGACACTTCGAAACTGCTCTTTTTAAATAAGCGGTACCGAGTATATTGTTCTATTCTTATGTTAAATCACTATTATTATGAAAACATTTATATTATTTAATATAGATTTTTATAATATAATATATATATTTTAGGACATAGAGTTCAATGCAAGTTGAAATGGAATAATGAATCTGGTTGAACTTTTTATTAATATTTTTAACACATCACGTTAGAGTATACATAATAAACAAAGGCGCACATATATAATAGATATGTAAAAACATAGTAAATGTGTTAAATATAAGAGAAAACTTGCTCTATCATAAATGCTAGAACTATCCTCTTTCTTTATTCTCTTTCACACTAGCATATAGCAATATCATACATTACTTTTGTTGAAGATTCAACATTCATAACATTTCACATCACTTGATACTACAAAAAAATATATAATATAATAAGAAGAAATACTGTTATTTTTTATATACCAAAATGTCATCACAACATTCAATGTATAAACATTATAAATAGATATTTTTATTTGTCTTCATTTGAAATCACATATAAAAGTATATAATTTTCTCATGCATGCAACCACTTTTTGTATATTCCATATTATTGATCAAATTTAGTACAGTTTGTTTTTCTCTATCTATGTACTTTGTTTATTTTAAAAATCTAAATATAAAATAATTTAGCTTTGTGCAAATAAATACATCATAACTTTTACTCAAATAGTATAAAACTCCTATTGTTACTTTAATTAATATGTGGCATAATTAATTTGGATATGAGGAGTGATTAATATTTTTGATAATTTAACATAAAATATTTTATTTTAATTATACACCAAAATAAAAATAAACCAGGATAACATGGATCCATCTTTAAACTTTATTTGTGAGGTTTTATAATATAAACCTTTTAAAAAATAACCCATTTCAATAATTTATATTTATTTAAATATTTACTTTACGAATTTAAAAAAATAATTGGATCCCTTTTTATAAGAATTAAATTATTTTTCATTTAGAATTAATGTTTAGATAATGCATGTATAGCTTGCACAATTGATGGAAGAACTGATCTTGTAAGCGATACTAGTCCCACATTTTTAAGCGACTGCAGTAGCATAGTCCTCGTTGATTCCTTTGATAGCAGCAATAGCCGACTTCAAGTAATCATAAGTTGCACAGAATTCAACAATGGTTTTAGCTGCATTAACTAACCCTTTAACACCCTAACAACATCTTTGCGAAACAACACCACTGTTCTGAAGATAATGTTGGCAAGGCGCATGGCTATTGTAAACTTATACACATGAATCTGCACAATAACAACATAAGCTATCTTGAAGTTTCCCATGGTAAGAAATTAAGTGATATTGGATATAGCGAATGATAGGTGTGAGTTTTGTGCAAGATGGTAGGGCTTTTGTATAGTGATTTTTAAAAAGTACTTTTATGGTTTTTGATTTTGGTTGTGGTTAATGTTTGATTTGGGATATGAGCTTTATGTTTAGTCATTAGTTATGATGTAAGGGAAAACCGCTAGACAATTTTTAAATAGACACTTCGAAACTGCTCTTTTTAAATAAGCGGTACCGAGTATATTGTTCTATTCTTATGTTAAATCACTATTATTATGAAAACATTTATATTATTTAATATAGATTTTTATAATATAATATATATATTTTAGGACATAGAGTTCAATGCAAGTTGAAATGGAATAATGAATCTGGTTGAACTTTTTATTAATATTTTTAACACATCACGTTAGAGTATACATAATAAACAAAGGCGCACATATATAATAGATATGTAAAAACATAGTAAATGTGTTAAATATAAGAGAAAACTTGCTCTATCATAAATGCTAGAACTATCCTCTTTCTTTATTCTCTTTCACACTAGCATATAGCAATATCATACATTATTTTTGTTGAAGATTCAACATTCATAACATTTCACATCACTTGATACTACAAAAAAAAATATAATATAATAAGAAGAAATACTGTTATTTTTTATATTCTAAAATGTCATCACAACATTAAATGTATAAACATTATAAATAGATATTTTTATTTGTCTTCATTTGAAATCACATATAAAAGTATATAATTTTCTCATGCATGCAACCACTTTTTGTCTATTCCATATTATTGATCAAATTTAGTACAGTTTGTTTTTCTCTATCTATGTACTTTGTTTATTTTAAAAATCTAAATATAAAATAATTTAGCTTTGTGCAAATAAATACATCATAACTTTTACTCAAATAGTATAAAACTCCTATTGTTACTTTAATTAATATGTGGCATAATTAATTTGGATATGAGGAGTGATTAATATTTTTGATAATTTAACATAAAATATTTTATTTTAATTATACACCAAAATAAAATTAAACCAGGATAACATGGATCCATCTTTAAACTTTATTTGTGAGGTTTTATAATATAAACCTTTTAAAAAATAACCCATTTCAATAATTTATATTTATTTAAATATTTACTTTACGAATTTAAAAAAATAATTGGATCCATTTTTATAAGAATTAAATTATTTTTCATTTAGAATTAATGTTTAGATAATGCATGTATAGCTTGCACAATTGATGGAAGAACTGATCTTGTAAGCGATACTAGTCCCACATTTTTAAGCGACTGCAGTAGCATAGTCCTCGTTGATTCCTTTGATAGCAGCAATAGCCGACTTCAAGTAATCATAAGTTGCACAGAATTCAACAATGGTTTTAGCTGCATTAACTAACCCTTTAACACCCTAACAACATCTTTGCGAAACAACACCACTGTTCTGAAGATAATGTTGGCAAGGCGCAAGGCTATTGTAAACTTATACACATGAATCTGCACAATAACAACATACGCTATCTTGAAGTTTCCCATGGTAAGAAATTAAGTGATATTGGATATAGCGAATGATAGGTGTGAGTTTTATGCAAGATGGTAGGGCTTTTATATAGTGATTTTTAAAAAGTATTTTTATGGTTTTTGATTTTGGTTGTGGTTAATGTTTGATTTGGGATATGAGCTTTATGTTTAGTCATTAGTTATGATGTAAGGGAAAACCGCTAGACAATTTTTAAATAGACACTTCGAAACTGCTCTTTTTAAATAAGTGGTACCGAGTATATTGTTCTATTCTTATGTTAAATCACTATTATTATGAAAACATTTATATTATTTAATATAGATTTTTATAATATAATATATATATATTTTAGGACATAGAGTTCAATGCAAGTTGAAATGGAATAATGAATCTGGTTGAACTTTTTATTAATATTTTTAACACATCACGTTAGAGTATACATAATAAACAAAGGCGCACATATATAATAGATATGTAAAAACATAGTAAATGTGTTAAATATAAGAGAAAACTTGCTCTATCATAAATGCTAGAACTATCCTCTTTCTTTATTCTCTTTAACACTAGCATATAGCAATATCATACATTATTTTTGTTGAAGATTCAACATTCATAACATTTCACATCACTTGATACTACAAAAAAATATATAATATAATAAGAAGAAATACTGTTATTTTTTATATTCTAAAATGTCATCACAACATTCAATGTATAAACATTATAAATAGATATTTTTATTTGTCTTCATTTGAAATCACATATAAAAGTATATAATTTTCTCATGCATGCAACCACTTTTTGTCTATTCCATATTATTGATCAAATTTAGTACAGTTTGTTTTTCTCTATCTATGTACTTTGTTTATTTTAAAAATCTAAATATAAAATAATTTAGCTTTGTGCAAATAAATACATCATAACTTTTACTCAAATAGTATAAAACTCCTATTGTTACTTTAATTAATATGTGGCATAATTAATTTGGATATGAGGAGTGATTAATATTTTTGATAATTTAACATAAAATATTTTATTTTAATTATACACCAAAATAAAATTAAACCAGGATAACATGGATCCATCTTTAAACTTTATTTGTGAGGTTTTATAATATAAACCTTTTAAAAAATAACCCATTTCAATAATTTATATTTATTTAAATATTTACTTTACGAATTTAAAAAAATAATTGGATCCATTTTTATAAGAATTAAATTATTTTTCATTTAGAATTAATGTTTAGATAATGCATGTATAGCTTGCACAATTGATGGAAGAACTGATCTTGTAAGCGATACTAGTCCCACATTTTTAAGCGACTGCAGTAGCATAGTCCTCGTTGATTCCTTTGATAGCAGCAATAGCCGACTTCAAGTAATCATAAGTTGCACAAAATTCAACAATGGTTTTAGCTGCATTAACTAACCCTTTAACACCCTAACAACATCTTTGCGAAACAACACCACTGTTCTGAAGATAATGTTGGCAAGGCGCAAGGCTATTGTAAACTTATACACATGAATCTGCACAATAACAACATACGCTATCTTGAAGTTTCCCATGGTAAGAAATTAAGTGATATTGGATATAGCGAATGATAGGTGTGAGTTTTATGCAAGATGGTAGGGCTTTTATATAGTGATTTTTAAAAAGTATTTTTATGGTTTTTGATTTTGGTTGTGGTTAATGTTTGATTTGGGATATGAGCTTTATGTTTAGTCATTAGTTATGATGTAAGGGAAAACCGCTAGACAATTTTTAAATAGACACTTCGAAACTGCTCTTTTTAAATAAGCGGTACCGAGTATATTGTTCTATTCTTATGTTAAATCACTATTATTATGAAAACATTTATATTATTTAATATAGATTTTTATAATATAATATATATATATTTTAGGACATAGAGTTCAATGCAAGTTGAAATGGAATAATGAATCTGGTTGAACTTTTTATTAATATTTTTAACACATCACGTTAGAGTATACATAATAAACAAAGGCGCACATATATAATAGATATGTAAAAACATAGTAAATGTGTTAAATATAAGAGAAAACTTGCTCTATCATAAATGCTAGAACTATCCTCTTTCTTTATTCTCTTTCACACTAGCATATAGCAATATCATACATTATTTTTGTTGAAGATTCAACATTCATAACATTTCACATCACTTGATACTACAAAAAAATATATAATATAATAAGAAGAAATACTGTTATTTTTTATATTCTAAAATGTCATCACAACATTCAATGTATAAACATTATAAATAGATATTTTTATTTGTCTTCATTTGAAATCACATATAAAAGTATATAATTTTCTCATGCATGCAACCACTTTTTGTCTATTCCATATTATTGATCAAATTTAGTACAGTTTGTTTTTCTCTATCTATGTATTTTGTTTATTTTAAAAATCTAAATATAAAATAATTTAGCTTTGTGCAAATAAATACATCATAACTTTTACTCAAATAGTATAAAACTCCTATTGTTACTTTAATTAATATGTGGCATAATTAATTTGGATATGAGGAGTGATTAATATTTTTGATAATTTAACATAAAATATTTTATTTTAATTATACACCAAAATAAAATTAAACCAGGATAACATGGATCCATCTTTAAACTTTATTTGTGAGGTTTTATAATATAAACCTTTTAAAAAATAACCCATTTCAATAATTTATATTTATTTAAATATTTACTTTACGAATTTAAAAAAATAATTGGATCCCTTTTTATAAGAATTAAATTATTTTTCATTTAGAATTAATCTTTAGATAATGCATGTATAGCTTGCACAATTGATGGAAGAACTGATCTTGTAAGCGATATTAGTCCCACATTTTTAAGCGACTGTAGTAGCATAGTCCTCGTTGATTCCTTTGATAGCAGCAATAGCCGACTTCAAGTAATCATAAGTTGCACAGAATTCAACAATGGTTTTAGCTGCATTAACTAACCCTTTAACACCCTAACAACATCTTTGCGAAACAACACCACTGTTCTGAAGATAATGTTGGCAAGGCGCAAGGCTATTGTAAACTTATACACATGAATCTGCACAATAACAACATACGCTATCTTGAAATTTCCCATGGTAAGAAATTAAGTGATATTGGATATAGCGAATGATAGGTGTGAGTTTTATGCAAGATGGTAGGGCTTTTATATAGTGATTTTTAAAAAGTATTTTTATGGTTTTTGATTTTGGTTGTGGTTAATGTTTGATTTGGGATATGAGCTTTATGTTTAGTCATTAGTTATGATGTAAGGGAAAACCGCTAGACAATTTTTAAATAGACACTTCGAAACTGCTCTTTTTAAATAAGCGGTACCGAGTATATTGTTCTATTCTTATGTTAAATCACTATTATTATGAAAACATTTATATTATTTAATATAGATTTTTATAATATAATATATATATATTTTAGGACATAGAGTTCAATGCAAGTTGAAATGGAATAATGAATCTGGTTGAACTTTTTATTAATATTTTTAACACATCACGTTAGAGTATACATAATAAACAAAGGCGCACATATATAATAGATATGTAAAAACATAGTAAATGTGTTAAATATAAGAGAAAACTTGCTCTATCATAAATGCTAGAACTATCCTCTTTCTTTATTCTCTTTCACACTAGCATATAGCAATATCATACATTATTTTTGTTGAAGACTCAACATTCATAACATTTCACATCACTTGATACTACAAAAAAATATATAATATAATAAGAAGAAATACTGTTATTTTTTATATTCTAAAATGTCAACACAACATTCAATGTATAAACATTATAAATAGCTATTTTTATTTGTCTTCATTTGAAATCACATATAAAAGTATATAATTTTCTCATGCAAGCAACCACTTTTTGTCTATTCCATATTATTGATCAAATTTAGTACAGTTTGTTTTTCTCTATCTATGTACTTTGTTTATTTTAAAAATCTAAATATAAAATAATTTAGCTTTGTGCAAATAAATACATCATAACTTTTACTCAAATAGTATAAAACTCCTATTGTTACTTTAATTAATATGTGGCATAATTAATTTGGATATGAGGAGTGATTAATATTTTTGATAATTTAACATAAAATATTTTATTTTAATTATACACCAAAATAAAATTAAACCAGGATAAATGGATCCATCTTTAAACTTTATTTGTGAGGTTTTATAATATAAACCTTTTAAAAAATAACCCATTTCAATAATTTATATTTATTTAAATATTTACTTTACGAATTTAAAAAAATAATTGGATCCCTTTTTATAAGAATTAAATTATTTTTCATTTAGAATTAATGTTTAGATAATGCATGTATAGCTTGCACAATTGATGGAAGAACTGATCTTGTAAGCGATACTAGTCCCACATTTTTAAGCGACTGCAGTAGCATAGTCCTCGTTGATTCCTTTGATAGCAGCAATAGCCGACTTCAAGTAATCATAAGTTGCACAGAATTCAACAATGGTTTTAGCTGCATTAACTAACCCTTTAACACCCTAACAACATCTTTGCGAAACAACACCACTGTTCTGAAGATAATGTTGGCAAGGCGCAAGGCTATTGTAAACTTATACACATGAATCTGCACAATAACAACATACGCTATCTTGAAGTTTCCCATGGTAAGAAATTAAGTGATATTGGATATAGCGAATGATAGGTGTGAGTTTTATGCAAGATGGTAGGGCTTTTATATAGTGATTTTTAAAAAGTATTTTTATGGTTTTTGATTTTGGTTGTGGTTAATGTTTGATTTGGGATATGAGCTTTATGTTTAGTCATTAGTTATGATGTAAGGGAAAACCGCTAGACAATTTTTAAATAGACACTTCGAAACTGCTCTTTTTAAATAAGCGGTACCGAGTAGATTGTTCTATTCTTATGTTAAATCACTATTATTATGAAAACATTTATATTATTTAATATAGATTTTTATAATATAATATATATATATTTTAGGACATAGAGTTCAATGCAAGTTGAAATGGAATAATGAATCTGGTTGAACTTTTTATTAATATTTTTAACACATCACGTTAGAGTATACATAATAAACAAAGGCGCACATATATAATAGATATGTAAAAACATAGTAAATGTGTTAAATATAAGAGAAAACTTGCTCTATCATAAATGCTAGAACTATCCTCTTTCTTTATTCTCTTTCACACTAGCATATAGCAATATCATACATTATTTTTGTTGAAGATTCAACATTCATAACATTTCACATCACTTGATACTACAAAAAAATATATAATATAATAAGAAGAAATACTGTTATTTTTTATATTCTAAAATGTCATCACAACATTCAATGTATAAACATTATAAATAGATATTTTTATTTGTCTTCATTTGAAATCACATATAAAAGTATATAATTTTCTCATGCATGCAACCACTTTTTGTCTATTCCATATTATTGATCAAATTTAGTACAGTTTGTTTTTCTCTATCTATGTATTTTGTTTATTTTAAAAATCTAAATATAAAATAATTTAGCTTTGTGCAAATAAATACATCATAACTTTTACTCAAATAGTATAAAACTCCTATTGTTACTTTAATTATTATGTGGCATAATTAATTTGGATATGAGGAGTGATTAATATTTTTGATAATTTAACATAAAATATTTTATTTTAATTATACACCAAAATAAAATTAAACCAGGATAACATGGATCCATCTTTAAACTTTATTTGTGAGGTTTTATAATATAAACCTTTTAAAAAATAACCCATTTCAATAATTTATATTTATTTAAATATTTACTTTACGAATTTAAAAAAATAATTGGATCCCTTTTTATAAGAATTAAATTATTTTTCATTTAGAATTAATCTTTAGATAATGCATGTATAGCTTGCACAATTGATGGAAGAACTGATCTTGTAAGCGATATTAGTCCCACATTTTTAAGCGACTGTAGTAGCATAGTCCTCGTTGATTCCTTTGATAGCAGCAATAGCCGACTTCAAGTAATCATAAGTTGCACAGAATTCAACAATGGTTTTAGCTGCATTAACTAACCCTTTAACACCCTAACAACATCTTTGCGAAACAACACCACTGTTCTGAAGATAATGTTGGCAAGGCGCAAGGCTATTGTAAACTTATACACATGAATCTGCACAATAACAACATACGCTATCTTGAAATTTCCCATGGTAAGAAATTAAGTGATATTGGATATAGCGAATGATAGGTGTGAGTTTTATGCAAGATGGTAGGGCTTTTATATAGTGATTTTTAAAAAGTATTTTTATGGTTTTTGATTTTGGTTGTGGTTAATGTTTGATTTGGGATATGAGCTTTATGTTTAGTCATTAGTTATGATGTAAGGGAAAACCGCTAGACAATTTTTAAATAGACACTTCGAAACTGCTCTTTTTAAATAAGCGGTACCGAGTATATTGTTCTATTCTTATGTTAAATCACTATTATTATGAAAACATTTATATTATTTAATATAGATTTTTATAATATAATATATATATATTTTAGGACATAGAGTTCAATGCAAGTTGAAATGGAATAATGAATCTGGTTGAACTTTTTATTAATATTTTTAACACATCACGTTAGAGTATACATAATAAACAAAGGCGCACATATATAATAGATATGTAAAAACATAGTAAATGTGTTAAATATAAGAGAAAACTTGCTCTATCATAAATGCTAGAACTATCCTCTTTCTTTATTCTCTTTCACACTAGCATATAGCAATATCATACATTATTTTTGTTGAAGACTCAACATTCATAACATTTCACATCACTTGATACTACAAAAAAATATATAATATAATAAGAAGAAATACTGTTATTTTTTATATTCTAAAATGTCAACACAACATTCAATGTATAAACATTATAAATAGCTATTTTTATTTGTCTTCATTTGAAATCACATATAAAAGTATATAATTTTCTCATGCAAGCAACCACTTTTTGTCTATTCCATATTATTGATCAAATTTAGTACAGTTTGTTTTTCTCTATCTATGTACTTTGTTTATTTTAAAAATCTAAATATAAAATAATTTAGCTTTGTGCAAATAAATACATCATAACTTTTACTCAAATAGTATAAAACTCCTATTGTTACTTTAATTAATATGTGGCATAATTAATTTGGATATGAGGAGTGATTAATATTTTTGATAATTTAACATAAAATATTTTATTTTAATTATACACCAAAATAAAATTAAACCAGGATAAATGGATCCATCTTTAAACTTTATTTGTGAGGTTTTATAATATAAACCTTTTAAAAAATAACCCATTTCAATAATTTATATTTATTTAAATATTTACTTTACGAATTTAAAAAAATAATTGGATCCCTTTTTATAAGAATTAAATTATTTTTCATTTAGAATTAATGTTTAGATAATGCATGTATAGCTTGCACAATTGATGGAAGAACTGATCTTGTAAGCGATACTAGTCCCACATTTTTAAGCGACTGCAGTAGCATAGTCCTCGTTGATTCCTTTGATAGCAGCAATAGCCGACTTCAAGTAATCATAAGTTGCACAAAATTCAACAATGGTTTTAGCTGCATTAACTAACCCTTTAACACCCTAACAACATCTTTGCGAAACAACACCACTGTTCTGAAGATAATGTTGGCAAGGCGCAAGGCTATTGTAAACTTATACACATGAATCTGCACAATAACAACATACGCTATCTTGAAGTTTCCCATGGTAAGAAATTAAGTGATATTGGATATAGCGAATGATAGGTGTGAGTTTTATGCAAGATGGTAGGGCTTTTATATAGTGATTTTTAAAAAGTATTTTTATGGTTTTTGATTTTGGTTGTGGTTAATGTTTGATTTGGGATATGAGCTTTATGTTTAGTCATTAGTTATGATGTAAGGGAAAACCGCTAGACAATTTTTAAATAGACACTTCGAAACTGCTCTTTTTAAATAAGCGGTACCGAGTATATTGTTCTATTCTTATGTTAAATCACTATTATTATGAAAACATTTATATTATTTAATATAGATTTTTATAATATAATATATATATATATTTTAGGACATAGAGTTCAATGCAAGTTGAAATGGAATAATGAATCTGGTTGAACTTTTTATTAATATTTTTAACACATCACGTTAGAGTATACATAATAAACAAAGGCGCACATATATAATAGATATGTAAAAACATAGTAAATGTGTTAAATATAAGAGAAAACTTGCTCTATCATAAATGCTAGAACTATCCTCTTTCTTTATTCTCTTTCACACTAGCATATAGCAATATCATACATTATTTTTGTTGAAGATTCAACATTCATAACATTTCACATCACTTGATACTACAAAAAAATATATAATATAATAAGAAGAAATACTGTTATTTTTTATATTCTAAAATGTCATCACAACATTCAATGTATAAACATTATAAATAGATATTTTTATTTGTCTTCATTTGAAATCACATATAAAAGTATATAATTTTCTCATGCATGCAACCACTTTTTGTCTATTCCATATTATTGATCAAATTTAGTACAGTTTGTTTTTCTCTATCTATGTACTTTGTTTATTTTAAAAATCTAAATATAAAATAATTTAGCTTTGTGCAAATAAATACATCATAACTTTTACTCAAATAGTATAAAACTCCTATTGTTACTTTAATTAATATGTGGCATAATTAATTTGGATATGAGGAGTGATTAATATTTTTGATAATTTAACATAAAATATTTTATTTTAATTATACACCAAAATAAAATTAAACCAGGATAACATGGATCCATCTTTAAACTTTATTTGTGAGGTTTTATAATATAAACCTTTTAAAAAATAACCCATTTCAATAATTTATATTTATTTAAATATTTACTTTACGATTTTAAAAAAATAATTGGATCCCTTTTTATAAGAATTAAATTATTTTTCATTTAGAATTAATGTTTAGATAATGCATGTATAGCTTGCACAATTGATGGAAGAACTGATCTTGTAAGCGATATTAGTCCCACATTTTTAAGCGACTGTAGTAGCATAGTCCTCGTTGATTCCTTTGATAGCAGCAATAGCCGACTTCAAGTAATCATAAGTTGCACAGAATTCAACAATGGTTTTAGCTGCATTAACTAACCCTTTAACACCCTAACAACATCTTTGCGAAACAACACCACTGTTCTGAAGATAATGTTGGCAAGGCGCAAGGCTATTGTAAACTTATACACATGAATCTGCACAATAACAACATACGCTATCTTGAAGTTTCCCATGGTAAGAAATTAAGTGATATTGGATATAGCGAATGATAGGTGTGAGTTTTATGCAAGATGGTAGGGCTTTTATATAGTGATTTTTAAAAAGTATTTTTATGGTTTTTGATTTTGGTTGTGGTTAATGTTTGATTTGGGATATGAGCTTTATGTTTAGTCATTAGTTATGATGTAAGGGAAAACCGCTAGACAATTTTTAAATAGACACTTCGAAACTGCTCTTTTTAAATAAGCGGTACCGAGTATATTGTTCTATTCTTATGTTAAATCACTATTATTATGAAAACATTTATATTATTTAATATAGATTTTTATAATATAATATATATATATTTTAGGACATAGAGTTCAATGCAAGTTGAAATGGAATAATGAATCTGGTTGAACTTTTTATTAATATTTTTAAAACATCACGTTAGAGTATACATAATAAACAAAGGCGCACATATATAATAGATATGTAAAAACATAGTAAATGTGTTAAATATAAGAGAAAACTTGCTCTATCATAAATGCTAGAACTATCCTCTTTCTTTATTCTCTTTCACACTAGCATATAGCAATATCATACATTATTTTTGTTGAAGACTCAACATTCATAACATTTCACATCACTTGATACTACAAAAAAATATATAATATAATAAGAAGAAATACTGTTATTTTTTATATTCTAAAATGTCAACACAACATTCAATGTATAAACATTATAAATAGCTATTTTTATTTGTCTTCATTTGAAATCACATATAAAAGTATATAATTTTCTCATGCATGCAACCACTTTTTGTCTATTCCATATTATTGATCAAATTTAGTACAGTTTGTTTTTCTCTATCTATGTACTTTGTTTATTTTAAAAATCTAAATATAAAATAATTTAGCTTTGTGCAAATAAATACATCATAACTTTTACTCAAATAGTATAAAACTCCTATTGTTACTTTAATTAATATGTGGCATAATTAATTTGGATATGAGGAGTGATTAATATTTTTGATAATTTAACATAAAATATTTTATTTTAATTATACACCAAAATAAAATTAAACCAGGATAAATGGATCCATCTTTAAACTTTATTTGTGAGGTTTTATAATATAAACCTTTTAAAAAATAACCCATTTCAATAATTTATATTTATTTAAATATTTACTTTACGAATTTAAAAAAATAATTGGATCCCTTTTTATAAGAATTAAATTATTTTTCATTTAGAATTAATGTTTAGATAATGCATGTATAGCTTGCACAATTGATGGAAGAACTGATCTTGTAAGCGATACTAGTCCCACATTTTTAAGCGACTGCAGTAGCATAGTCCTCGTTGATTCCTTTGATAGCAGCAATAGCCGACTTCAAGTAATCATAAGTTGCACAGAATTCAACAATGGTTTTAGCTGCATTAACTAACCCTTTAACACCCTAACAACATCTTTGCGAAACAACACCACTGTTCTGAAGATAATGTTGGCAAGGCGCAAGGCTATTGTAAACTTATACACATGAATCTGCACAATAACAACATACGCTATCTTGAAGTTTCCCATGGTAAGAAATTAAGTGATATTGGATATAGCGAATGATAGGTGTGAGTTTTATGCAAGATGGTAGGGCTTTTATATAGTGATTTTTAAAAAGTATTTTTATGGTTTTTGATTTTGGTTGTGGTTAATGTTTGATTTGGGATATGAGCTTTATGTTTAGTCATTAGTTATGATGTAAGGGAAAACCGCTAGACAATTTTTAAATAGACACTTCGAAACTGCTCTTTTTAAATAAGCGGTACCGAGTATATTGTTCTATTCTTATGTTAAATCACTATTATTATGAAAACATTTATATTATTTAATATAGATTTTTATAATATAATATATATATATTTTAGGACATAGAGTTCAATGCAAGTTGAAATGGAATAATGAATCTGGTTGAACTTTTTATTAATATTTTTAACACATCACGTTAGAGTATACATAATAAACAAAGGCGCACATATATAATAGATATGTAAAAACATAGTAAATGTGTTAAATATAAGAGAAAACTTGCTCTATCATAAATGCTAGAACTATCCTCTTTCTTTATTCTCTTTCACACTAGCATATAGCAATATCATACATTATTTTTGTTGAAGATTCAACATTCATAACATTTCACATCACTTGATACTACAAAAAAATATATAATATAATAAGAAGAAATACTGTTATTTTTTATATTCTAAAATGTCATCACAACATTCAATGTATAAACATTATAAATAGATATTTTTATTTGTCTTCATTTGAAATCACATATAAAAGTATATAATTTTCTCATGCATGCAACCACTTTTTGTCTATTCCATATTATTGATCAAATTTAGTACAGTTTGTTTTTCTCTATCTATGTACTTTGTTTATTTTAAAAATCTAAATATAAAATAATTTAGCTTTGTGCAAATAAATACATCATAACTTTTACTCAAATAGTATAAAACTCCTATTGTTACTTTAATTAATATGTGGCATAATTAATTTGGATATGAGGAGTGATTAATATTTTTGATAATTTAACATAAAATATTTTATTTTAATTATACACCAAAATAAAATTAAACCAGGATAACATGGATCCATCTTTAAACTTTATTTGTGAGGTTTTATAATATAAACCTTTTAAAAAATAACCCATTTCAATAATTTATATTTATTTAAATATTTACTTTACGAATTTAAAAAAATAATTGGATCCCTTTTTATAAGAATTAAATTATTTTTCATTTAGAATTAATGTTTAGATAATGCATGTATAGCTTGCACAATTGATGGAAGAACTGATCTTGTAAGCGATATTAGTCCCACATTTTTAAGCGACTGTAGTAGCATAGTCCTCGTTGATTCCTTTGATAGCAGCAATAGCCGACTTCAAGTAATCATAAGTTGCACAGAATTCAACAATGGTTTTAGCTGCATTAACTAACCCTTTAACACCCTAACAACATCTTTGCGAAACAACACCACTGTTCTGAAGATAATGTTGGCAAGGCGCAAGGCTATTGTAAACTTATACACATGAATCTGCACAATAACAACATACGCTATCTTGAAGTTTCCCATGGTAAGAAATTAAGTGATATTGGATATAGCGAATGATAGGTGTGAGTTTTATGCAAGATGGTAGGGCTTTTATATAGTGATTTTTAAAAAGTATTTTTATGGTTTTTGATTTTGGTTGTGGTTAATGTTTGATTTGGGATATGAGCTTTATGTTTAGTCATTAGTTATGATGTAAGGGAAAACCGCTAGACAATTTTTAAATAGACACTTCGAAACTGCTCTTTTTAAATAAGCGGTACCGAGTATATTGTTCTATTCTTATGTTAAATCACTATTATTATGAAAACATTTATATTATTTAATATAGATTTTTATAATATAATATATATATATTTTAGGACATAGAGTTCAATGCAAGTTGAAATGGAATAATGAATCTGGTTGAACTTTTTATTAATATTTTTAACACATCACGTTAGAGTATACATAATAAACAAAGGCGCACATATATAATAGATATGTAAAAACATAGTAAATGTGTTAAATATAAGAGAAAACTTGCTCTATCATAAATGCTAAAACTATCCTCTTTCTTTATTCTCTTTCACACTAGCATATAGCAATATCATACATTATTTTTGTTGAAGACTCAACATTCATAACATTTCACATCACTTGATACTACAAAAAAATATATAATATAATAAGAAGAAATACTGTTATTTTTTATATTCTAAAATGTCAACACAACATTCAATGTATAAACATTATAAATAGCTATTTTTATTTGTCTTCATTTGAAATCACATATAAAAGTATATAATTTTCTCATGCATGCAACCACTTTTTGTCTATTCCATATTATTGATCAAATTTAGTACAGTTTGTTTTTCTCTATCTATGTACTTTGTTTATTTTAAAAATCTAAATATAAAATAATTTAGCTTTGTGCAAATAAATACATCATAACTTTTACTCAAATAGTATAAAACTCCTATTGTTACTTTAATTAATATGTGGCATAATTAATTTGGATATGAGGAGTGATTAATATTTTTGATAATTTAACATAAAATATTTTATTTTAATTATACACCAAAATAAAATTAAACCAGGATAAATGGATCCATCTTTAAACTTTATTTGTGAGGTTTTATAATATAAACCTTTTAAAAAATAACCCATTTCAATAATTTATATTTATTTAAATATTTACTTTACGAATTTAAAAAAATAATTGGATCCCTTTTTATAAGAATTAAATTATTTTTCATTTAGAATTAATGTTTAGATAATGCATGTATAGCTTGCACAATTGATGGAAGAACTGATCTTGTAAGCGATACTAGTCCCACATTTTTAAGCGACTGCAGTAGCATAGTCCTCGTTGATTCCTTTGATAGCAGCAATAGCCGACTTCAAGTAATCATAAGTTGCACAGAATTCAACAATGGTTTTAGCTGCATTAACTAACCCTTTAACACCCTAACAACATCTTTGCGAAACAACACCACTGTTCTGAAGATAATGTTGGCAAGGCGCAAGGCTATTGTAAACTTATACACATGAATCTGCACAATAACAACATACGCTATCTTGAAGTTTCCCATGGTAAGAAATTAAGTGATATTGGATATAGCGAATGATAGGTGTGAGTTTTATGCAAGATGGTAGGGCTTTTATATAGTGATTTTTAAAAAGTATTTTTATGGTTTTTGATTTTGGTTGTGGTTAATGTTTGATTTGGGATATGAGCTTTATGTTTAGTCATTAGTTATGATGTAAGGGAAAACCGCTAGACAATTTTTAAATAGACACTTCGAAACTGCTCTTTTTAAATAAGCGGTACCGAGTATATTGTTCTATTCTTATGTTAAATCACTATTATTATGAAAACATTTATATTATTTAATATAGATTTTTATAATATAATATATATATATTTTAGGACATAGAGTTCAATGCAAGTTGAAATGGAATAATGAATCTGGTTGAACTTTTTATTAATATTTTTAACACATCACGTTAGAGTATACATAATAAACAAAGGCGCACATATATAATAGATATGTAAAAACATAGTAAATGTGTTAAATATAAGAGAAAACTTGCTCTATCATAAATGCTAGAACTATCCTCTTTCTTTATTCTCTTTCACACTAGCATATAGCAATATCATACATTATTTTTGTTGAAGACTCAACATTCATAACATTTCACATCACTTGATACTACAAAAAAATATATAATATAATAAGAAGAAATACTGTTATTTTTTATATTCTAAAATGTCAACACAACATTCAATGTATAAACATTATAAATAGCTATTTTTATTTGTCTTCATTTGAAATCACATATAAAAGTATATAATTTTCTCATGCATGCAACCACTTTTTGTCTATTCCATATTATTGATCAAATTTAGTACAGTTTGTTTTTCTCTATCTATGTACTTTGTTTATTTTAAAAATCTAAATATAAAATAATTTAGCTTTGTGCAAATAAATACATCATAACTTTTACTCAAATAGTATAAAACTCCTATTGTTACTTTAATTAATATGTGGCAATTTTAATTTGGATATGAGGAGTGATTAATATTTTTGATAATTTAACATAAAATATTTTATTTTAATTATACACCAAAATAAAATTAAACCAGGATAAATGGATCCATCTTTAAACTTTATTTGTGAGGTTTTATAATATAAACCTTTTAAAAAATAACCCATTTCAATAATTTATATTTATTTAAATATTTACTTTACGAATTTAAAAAAATAATTGGATCCCTTTTTATAAGAATTAAATTATTTTTCATTTAGAATTAATGTTTAGATAATGCATGTATAGCTTGCACAATTGATGGAAGAACTGATCTTGTAAGCGATACTAGTCCCACATTTTTAAGCGACTGCAGTAGCATAGTCCTCGTTGATTCCTTTGATAGCAGCAATAGCCGACTTCAAGTAATCATAAGTTGCACAGAATTCAACAATGGTTTTAGCTGCATTAACTAACCCTTTAACACCCTAACAACATCTTTGCGAAACAACACCACTGTTCTGAAGATAATGTTGGCAAGGCGCAAGGCTATTGTAAACTTATACACATGAATCTGCACAATAACAACATACGCTATCTTGAAGTTTCCCATGGTAAGAAATTAAGTGATATTGGATATAGCGAATGATAGGTGTGAGTTTTATGCAAGATGGTAGGGCTTTTATATAGTGATTTTTAAAAAGTATTTTTATGGTTTTTGATTTTGGTTGTGGTTAATGTTTGATTTGGGATATGAGCTTTATGTTTAGTCATTAGTTATGATGTAAGGGAAAACCGCTAGACAATTTTTAAATAGACACTTCGAAACTGCTCTTTTTAAATAAGCGGTACCGAGTATATTGTTCTATTCTTATGTTAAATCACTATTATTATGAAAACATTTATATTATTTAATATAGATTTTTATAATATAATATATATATATATATATATTTTAGGACATAGAGTTCAATGCAAGTTGAAATGGAATAATGAATCTGGTTGAACTTTTTATTAATATTTTTAACACATCACGTTAGAGTATACATAATAAACAAAGGCGCACATATATAATAGATATGTAAAAACATAGTAAATGTGTTAAATATAAGAGAAAACTTGCTCTATCATAAATGCTAGAACTATCCTCTTTCTTTATTCTCTTTCACACTAGCATATAGCAATATCATACATTATTTTTGTTGAAGATTCAACATTCATAACATTTCACATCACTTGATACTACAAAAAAATATATAATATAATAAGAAGAAATACTGTTATTTTTTATATTCTAAAATGTCAACACAACATTCAATGTATAAACATTATAAATAGCTATTTTTATTTGTCTTCATTTGAAATCACATATAAAAGTATATAATTTTCTCATGCATGCAACCACTTTTTGTCTATTCCATATTATTGATCAAATTTAGTACAGTTTGTTTTTCTCTATCTATGTACTTTGTTTATTTTAAAAATCTAAATATAAAATAATTTAGCTTTGTGCAAATAAATACATCATAACTTTTACTCAAATAGTATAAAACTCCTATTGTTACTTTAATTAATATGTGGCATAATTAATTTGGATATGAGGAGTGATTAATATTTTTGATAATTTAACATAAAATATTTTATTTTAATTATACACCAAAATAAAATTAAACCAGGATAAATGGATCCATCTTTAAACTTTATTTGTGAGGTTTTATAATATAAACCTTTTAAAAAATAACCCATTTCAATAATTTATATTTATTTAAATATTTACTTTACGAATTTAAAAAAATAATTGGATCCCTTTTTATAAGAATTAAATTATTTTTCATTTAGAATTAATGTTTAGATAATGCATGTATAGCTTGCACAATTGATGGAAGAACTGATCTTGTAAGCGATACTAGTCCCACATTTTTAAGCGATTGCAGTAGCATAGTCCTCGTTGATTCCTTTGATAGCAGCAATAGCCGACTTCAAGTAATCATAAGTTGCACAGAATTCAACAATGGTTTTAGCTGCATTAACTAACCCTTTAACACCCTAACAACATCTTTGCGAAGCAACACCACTGTTCTGAAGATAATGATGGCAAGGCGCAAGGCTATTGTAAACTTATACACATGAATCTGCACAATAACAACATACGCTATCTTGAAGTTTCCCATGGTAAGAAATTAAGTGATATTGGATATAGCGAATGATAGGTGTGAGTTTTATGCAAGATGGTAGGGCTTTTATATAGTGATTTTTAAAAAGTATTTTTATGGTTTTTGATTTTGGTTGTGGTTAATGTTTGATTTGGGATATGAGCTTTATGTTTAGTCATTAGTTATGATGTAAGGGAAAACCGCTAGACAATTTTTAAATAGACACTTCGAAACTGCTCTTTTTAAATAAGCGGTACCGAGTATATTGTTCTATTCTTATGTTAAATCACTATTATTATGAAAACATTTATATTATTTAATATAGATTATTATAATATAATATATATATTTTAGGACATAGAGTTCAATGCAAGTTGAAATGGAATAATGAATCTGGTTGAACTTTTTATTAATATTTTTAACACATCACGTTAGAGTATACATAATAAACAAAGGCGCACATATATAATAGATATGTAAAAACATAGTAAATGTGTTAAATATAAGAGAAAACTTGCTCTATCATAAATGCTAGAACTATCCTCTTTCTTTATTCTCTTTCACACTAGCATATAGCAATATCATACATTATTTTTGTTGAAGATTCAACATTCATAACATTTCACATCACTTGATACTACAAAAAAATATATAATATAATAAGAAGAAATACTGTTATTTTTTATATTCTAAAATGTCATCACAACATTCAATGTATAAACATTATAAATAGATATTTTTATTTGTCTTCATTTGAAATCACATATAAAAGTATATAATTTTCTCATGCATGCAACCACTTTTTGTCTATTCCATATTATTGATCAAATTTAGTACAGTTTGTTTTTCTCTATCTATGTACTTTGTTTATTTTAAAAATCTAAATATAAAATAATTTAGCTTTGTGCAAATAAATACATCATAACTTTTACTCAAATAGTATAAAACTCCTATTGTTACTTTAATTAATATGTGGCATAATTAATTTGGATATGAGGAGTGATTAATATTTTTGATAATTTAACATAAAATATTTTATTTTAATTATACACCAAAATAAAATTAAACCAGGATAACATGGATCCATCTTTAAACTTTATTTGTGAGGTTTTATAATATAAACCTTTTAAAAAATAACCCATTTCAATAATTTATATTTATTTAAATATTTACTTTACGAATTTAAAAAAATAATTGGATCCCTTTTTATAAGAATTAAATTATTTTTCATTTAGAATTAATGTTTAGATAATGCATGTATAGCTTGCACAATTGATGGAAGAACTGATCTTGTAAGCGATACTAGTCCCACATTTTTAAGCGACTGCAGTAGCATAGTCCTCGTTGATTCCTTTGATAGCAGCAATAGCCGACTTTAAGTAATCATAAGTTGCACAGAATTCAACAATGGTTTTAGCTGCATTAACTAACCCTTTAACACCCTAACAACATCTTTGCGAAACAACACCACTGTTCTGAAGATAATGTTGGCAAGGCGCAAGGCTATTGTAAACTTATACACATGAATCTGCACAATAACAACATACGCTATCTTGAAGTTTCCCATGGTAAGAAATTAAGTGATATTGGAGATAGCGAATGATAGGTGTGAGTTTTATGCAAGGTGGTAGGGCTTTTATATAGTGATTTTTAAAAAGTATTTTTATGGTTTTTGATTTTGGTTGTGGTTAATGTTTGATTTGGGATATGAGCTTTATGTTTAGTCATTAGTTATGATGTAAGGGAAAACCGCTAGACAATTTTTAAATAGACACTTCGAAACTGCTCTTTTTAAATAAGCGGTACCGACTATATTGTTCTATTCTTATGTTAAATCACTATTATTATGAAAACATTTATATTATTTAATATAGATTTTTATAATATAATATATAATTTTAGGACATAGAGTTCAATGCAAGTTGAAATGGAATAATGAATCTGGTTGAACTTTTTATTAATATTTTTAACACATCACGTTAGAGTATACATAATAAACAAAGGCGCACATATATAATAGATATGTAAAAACATAGTAAATGTGTTAAATATAAGAGAAAACTTGCTCTATCATAAATGCTAGAACTATCCTCTTTCTTTATTCTCTTTCACACTAGCATATAGCAATATCATACATTATTTTTGTTGAAGATTCAACATTCATAAAATTTCACATCACTTGATACTACAAAAAAATATATAATATAATAAGAAGAAATACTGTTATTTTTTATATTCTAAAATGTCATCACAACATTCAATGTATAAACATTATAAATAGATATTTTTATTTGTCTTCATTTGAAATCACATATAAAAGTATATAATTTTCTCATGCATGCAACCACTTTTTGTCTATTCCATATTATTGATCAAATTTAGTACAGTTTGTTTTTCTCTATCTATGTACTTTGTTTATTTTAAAAATCTAAATATAAAATAATTTAGCTTTGTGCAAATAAATACATCATAACTTTTACTAAAATAGTATAAAACTCCTATTGTTACTTTAATTAATATGTGGCATAATTAATTTGGATATGAGGAGTGATTAATATTTTTGATAATTTAACATAAAATATTTTATTTTAATTATACACCAAAATAAAATTAAACCAGGATAACATGGATCCATCTTTAAACTTTATTTGTGAGGTTTTATAATATAAACCTTTTAAAAAATAACCCATTTCAATAATTTATATTTATTTAAATATTTACTTTACGAATTTAAAAAAATAATTGGATCCCTTTTTATAAGAATCAAATTATTTTTCATTTAGAATTAATGTTTAGATAATGCATGTATAGCTTGCACAATTGATGGAAGAACTGATCTTGTAAGCGATATTAGTCCCACATTTTTAAGCGACTGCAGTAGCATAGTCCTCGTTGATTCCTTTGATAGCAGCAATAGCCGACTTCAAGTAATCATAAGTTGCACAGAATTCAACAATGGATTTAGCTGCATTAACTAACCCTTTAACACCCTAACAACATCTTTGTGAAACAACACCACTGTTCTGAAGATAATGATGGCAAGGCGCAAGGCTATTGTAAACTTATACACATGAATCTGCACAATAACAACATACGCTATCTTGAAGTTTCCCATGGTAAGAAATTAAGTGATATTGGATATAGCGAATGATAGGTGTGAGTTTTATGCAAGATGGTAGGGCTTTTATATAGTGATTTTTAAAAAGTATTTTTATGGTTTTTGATTTTGGTTGTGGTTAATGTTTGATTTGGGATATGAGCTTTATGTTTAGTCATTAGTTATGATGTAAGGGAAAACCGCTAGACAATTTTTAAATAGACACTTCGAAACTGCTCTTTTTAAATAAGCGGTACCGAGTATATTGTTCTATTCTTATGTTAAATCACTATTATTATGAAAACATTTATATTATTTAATATAGATTTTTATAATATAATATATATATATTTTAGGACATAGAGTTCAATGCAAGTTGAAATGGAATAATGAATCTGGTTGAACTTTTTATTAATATTTTTAACACATCACGTTAGAGTATACATAATAAACAAAGGCGCACATATATAATAGATATGTAAAAACATAGTAAATGTGTTAAATATAAGAGAAAACTTGCTCTATCATAAATGCTAGAACTATCCTCTTTCTTTATTCTCTTTCACACTAGCATATAGCAATATCATACATTATTTTTGTTGAAGACTCAACATTCATAACATTTCACATCACTTGATACTACAAAAAAATATATAATATAATAAGAAGAAATACTGTTATTTTTTATATTCTAAAATGTCATCACAACATTCAATGTATAAACATTATAAATAGCTATTTTTATTTGTCTTCATTTGAAATCACATATAAAAGTATATAATTTTCTCATGCATGCAACCACTTTTTGTCTATTCCATATTATTGATCAAATTTAGTACAGTTTGTTTTTCTCTATCTATGTACTTTGTTTATTTTAAAAATCTAAATATAAAATAATTTAGCTTTGTGCAAATAAATACATCATAACTTTTACTCAAATAGTATAAAACTCCTATTGTTACTTTAATTAATATGTGGCATAATTAATTTGGATATGAGGAGTGATTAATATTTTTGATAATTTAACATAAAATATTTTATTTTAATTATACACCAAAATAAAATTAAACCAGGATAACATGGATCCATCTTTAAACTTTATTTGTGAGGTTTTATAATATAAACCTTTTAAAAAATAACCCATTTCAATAATTTATATTTATTTAAATATTTACTTTACGAATTTAAAAAAATAATTGGATCCCTTTTTATAAGAATTAAATTATTTTTCATTTAGAATTAATGTTTAGATAATGCATGTATAGCTTGCACAATTGATGGAAGAACTGATCTTGTAAGCGATACTAGTCCCACATTTTTAAGCGACTGCAGTAGCATAGTCCTCGTTGATTCCTTTGATAGCAGCAATAGCCGACTTCAAGTAATCATAAGTTGCACAGAATTCAACAATGGTTTTAGCTGCATTAACTAACCCTTTAACACCCTAACAACATCTTTGCGAAACAACACCACTGTTCTGAAGATAATGTTGGCAAGGCGCAAGGCTATTGTAAACTTATACACATGAATCTGCACAATAACAACATACGCTATCTTGAAGTTTCCCATGGTAAGAAATTAAGTGATATTGGATATAGCGAATGATAGGTGTGAGTTTTATGCAAGATGGTAGGGCTTTTATATAGTGATTTTTAAAAAGTATTTTTATGGTTTTTGATTTTGGTTGTGGTTAATGTTTGATTTGGGATATGAGCTTTATGTTTAGTCATTAGTTATGATGTAAGGGAAAACCGCTAGACAATTTTTAAATAGACACTTCGAAACTGCTCTTTTTAAATAAGCGGTACCGAGTATATTGTTCTATTCTTATGTTAAATCACTATTATTATGAAAACATTTATATTATTTAATATAGATTTTTATAATATAATATATATATATATTTTAGGACATAGAGTTTAATGCAAGTTGAAATGGAATAATGAATCTGGTTGAACTTTTTATTAATATTTTTAACACATCACGTTAGAGTATACATAATAAACAAAGACGCACATATATAATAGATATGTAAAAACATAGTAAATGTGTTAAATATAAGAGAAAACTTGCTCTATCATAAATGCTAGAACTATCCTCTTTCTTTATTCTCTTTCACACTAGCATATAGCAATATCATACATTATTTTTGTTGAAGATTCAACATTCATAACATTTCACATCACTTGATACTACAAAAAAATATATAATATAATAAAAAGAAATACTGTTATTTTTTATATTCTAAAATGTCATCACAACATTCAATGTATAAACATTATAAATAGATATTTTTATTTGTCTTCATTTGAAATCACATATAAAAGTATATAATTTTCTCATGCATGCAACCACTTTTTGTCTATTCCATATTATTGATCAAATTTAGTACAGTTTGTTTTTCTCTATCTATGTACTTTGTTTATTTTAAAAATCTAAATATAAAATAATTTAGCTTTGTGCAAATAAATACATCATAACTTTTACTCAAATAGTATAAAACTCCTATTGTTACTTTAATTAATATGTGGCATAATTAATTTGGATATGAGGAGTGATTAATATTTTTGATAATTTAACATAAAATATTTTATTTTAATTATACACCAAAATAAAATTAAACCAGGATAACATTGATCCATCTTTAAACTTTATTTGTGAGGTTTTATAATATAAACCTTTTAAAAAATAACCCATTTCAATAATTTATATTTATTTAAATATTTACTTTACGAATTTAAAAAAATAATTGGATCCCTTTTTATAAGAATTAAATTATTTTTCATTTAGAATTAATGTTTAGATAATGCATGTATAGCTTGCACAATTGATGGAAGAACTGATCTTGTAAGCGATACTAGTCCCACATTTTTAAGCGACTGCAGTAGCATAGTCCTCGTTGATTCCTTTGATAGCAGCAATAGCCGACTTCAAGTAATCATAAGTTGCACAGAATTCAACAATGGTTTTAGCTGCATTAACTAACCCTTTAACACCCTAACAACATCTTTGCGAAACAACACCACTGTTCTGAAGATAATGTTGGCAAGGCGCAAGGCTATTGTAAACTTATACACATGAATCTGCACAATAACAACATACGCTATCTTGAAGTTTCCCATGGTAAGAAATTAAGTGATATTGGATATAGCGAATGATAGGTGTGAGTTTTATGCAAGATGGTAGGGCTTTTATATAGTGATTTTTAAAAAGTATTTTTATGGTTTTTGATTTTGGTTGTGGTTAATGTTTGATTTGGGATATGAGCTTTATGTTTAGTCATTAGTTATGATGTAAGGGAAAACCGCTAGACAATTTTTAAATAGACACTTCGAAACTGCTCTTTTTAAATAAGCGGTACCGAGTATATTGTTCTATTCTTATGTTAAATCACTATTATTATGAAAACATTTATATTATTTAATAAAGATTATTATAATATAATATATATATTTTAGGACATAGAGTTCAATGCAAGTTGAAATGGAATAATGAATCTGGTTGAACTTTTTATTAATATTTTTAACACATCACGTTAGAGTATACATAATAAACAAAGGCGCACATATATAATAGATATGTAAAAACATAGTAAATGTGTTAAATATAAGAGAAAACTTGCTCTATCATAAATGCTAGAACTATCCTCTTTCTTTATTCTCTTTCACACTAGCATATAGCAATATCATACATTATTTTTGTTGAAGATTCAACATTCATAACATTTCACATCACTTGATACTACAAAAAAATATATAATATAATAAGAAGAAATACTGTTATTTTTTATATTCTAAAATGTCATCACAACATTCAATGTATAAACATTATAAATAGATATTTTTATTTGTCTTCATTTGAAATCACATATAAAAGTATATAATTTTCTCATGCATGCAACCACTTTTTGTCTATTCCATATTATTGATCAAATTTAGTACAGTTTGTTTTTCTCTATCTATGTACTTTGTTTATTTTAAAAATCTAAATATAAAATAATTTAGCTTTGTGCAAATAAATACATCATAACTTTTACTCAAATAGTATAAAACTCCTATTGTTACTTTAATTAATATGTGGCATAATTAATTTGGATATGAGGAGTGATTAATATTTTTGATAATTTAACATAAAATATTTTATTTTAATTATACACCAAAATAAAATTAAACCAGGATAACATGGATCCATCTTTAAACTTTATTTGTGAGGTTTTATAATATAAACCTTTTAAAAAATAACCCATTTCAATAATTTATATTTATTTAAATATTTGCTTTACGAATTTAAAAAAATAATTGGATCCCTTTTTATAAGAATCAAATTATTTTTCATTTAGAATTAATGTTTAGATAATGCATGTATAGCTTGCACAATTGATGGAAGAACTGATCTTGTAAGCGATATTAGTCCCACATTTTTAAGCGACTGCAGTAGCATAGTCCTCGTTGATTCCTTTGATAGCAGCAATAGCCGACTTCAAGTAATCATAAGTTGCACAGAATTCAACAATGGTTTTAGCTGCATTAACTAACCCTTTAACACCCTAACAACATCTTTGCGAAACAACACCACTGTTCTGAAGATAATGTTGGCAAGGCGCAAGGCTATTGTAAACTTATACACATGAATCTGCACAATAACAACATACTCTATCTTGAAGTTTCCCATGGTAAGAAATTAAGTGATATTGGATATAGCGAATGATAGGTGTGAGTTTTATGCAAGATGGTAGGGCTTTTATATAGTGATTTTTAAAAAGTATTTTTATGGTTTTTGATTTTGGTTGTGGTTAATGTTTGATTTGGGATATGAGCTTTATGTTTAGTCATTAGTTATGATGTAAGGGAAAACCGCTAGACAATTTTTAAATAGACACTTCGAAACTGCTCTTTTTAAATAAGCGGTACGGAGTATATTGTTCTATTCTTATGTTAAATCACTATTATTATGAAAACAATTTTATTATTTAATATAGATTATTATAATATAATATATATATTTTAGGACATAGAGTTCAATGCAAGTTGAAATGGAATAATGAATCTGGTTGAACTTTTTATTAATATTTTTAACACATCACGTTAGAGTATACATAATAAACAAAGGCGCACATATATAATAGATATGTAAAAACATAGTAAATGTGTTAAATATAAGAGAAAACTTGCTCTATCATAAATGCTAGAACTATCCTCTTTCTTTATTCTCTTTCACACTAGCATATAGCAATATCATACATTATTTTTGTTGAAGATTCAACATTCATAACATTTCACATCACTTGATACTACAAAAAAATATATAATATAATAAGAAGAAATACTGTTATTTTTTTATATTCTAAAATGTCATCACAACATTCAATGTATAAACATTATAAATAGATATTTTTATTTGTCTTCATTTGAAATCACATATAAAAGTATATAATTTTCTCATGCATGCAACCACTTTTTGTCTATTCCATATTATTGATCAAATTTAGTACAGTTTGTTTTTCTCTATCTATGTACTTTGTTTATTTTAAAAATCTAAATATAAAATAATTTAGCTTTGTGCAAATAAATACATCATAACTTTTACTCAAATAGTATAAAACTCCTATTGTTACTTTAATTAATATGTGGCATAATTAATTTGGATATGAGGAGTGATTAATATTTTTGATAATTTAACATAAAATATTTTATTTTAATTATACACCAAAATAAAATTAAACCAGGATAACATGGATCCATCTTTAAACTTTATTTGTGAGGTTTTATGATATAAACCTTTTAAAAAATAACCCATTTCAATAATTTATATTTATTTAAATATTTACTTTACGAATTTAAAAAAATAATTGGATCCCTTTTTATAAGAATTAAATTATTTTTCATTTAGAATTAATGTTTAGATAATGCATGTATAGCTTGCACAATTGATGGAAGAACTGATCTTGTAAGCGATACTAGTCCCACATTTTTAAACGACTGCAGTAGCATAGTCCTCGTTGATTCCTTTGATAGCAGCAATAGCCGACTTCAAGTAATCATAAGTTGCACAGAATTCAACAATGGTTTTAGCTGCATTAACTAACCCTTTAACACCCTAACAACATCTTTGCGAAACAACACCACTGTTCTGAAGATAATGTTGGCAAGGCGCAAGGCTATTGTAAACTTATACACATGAATCTGCACAATAACAACATACTCTATCTTGAAGTTTCCCATGGTAAGAAATTAAGTGATATTGGATATAGCGAATGATAGGTGTGAGTTTTATGCAAGATGGTAGGGCTTTTATATAGTGATTTTTAAAAAGTATTTTTATGGTTTTTGATTTTGGTTGTGGTTAATGTTTGATTTGGGATATGAGCTTTATGTTTAGTCATTAGTTATGATGTAAGGGAAAACCGCTAGACAATTTTTAAATAGACACTTCGAAACTGCTCTTTTTAAATAAGCGGTACGGAGTATATTGTTCTATTCTTATGTTAAATCACTATTATTATGAAAACAATTTTATTATTTAATATAGATTATTATAATATAATATATATATTTTAGGACATAGAGTTCAATGCAAGTTGAAATGGAATAATGAATCTGGTTGAACTTTTTATTAATATTTTTAACACATCACGTTAGAGTATACATAATAAACAAAGGCGCACATATATAATAGATATGTAAAAACATAGTAAATGTGTTAAATATAAGAGAAAACTTGCTCTATCATAAATGCTAGAACTATCCTCTTTCTTTATTCTCTTTCACACTAGCATATAGCAATATCATACATTATTTTTGTTGAAGATTCAACATTCATAACATTTCACATCACTTGATACTACAAAAAAATATATAATATAATAAGAAGAAATACTGTTATTTTTTTATATTCTAAAATGTCATCACAACATTCAATGTATAAACATTATAAATAGATATTTTTATTTGTCTTCATTTGAAATCACATATAAAAGTATATAATTTTCTCATGCATGCAACCACTTTTTGTCTATTCCATATTATTGATCAAATTTAGTACAGTTTGTTTTTCTCTATCTATGTACTTTGTTTATTTTAAAAATCTAAATATAAAATAATTTAGCTTTGTGCAAATAAATACATCATAACTTTTACTCAAATAGTATAAAACTCCTATTGTTACTTTAATTAATATGTGGCATAATTAATTTGGATATGAGGAGTGATTAATATTTTTGATAATTTAACATAAAATATTTTATTTTAATTATACACCAAAATAAAATTAAACCAGGATAACATGGATCCATCTTTAAACTTTATTTGTGAGGTTTTATGATATAAACCTTTTAAAAAATAACCCATTTCAATAATTTATATTTATTTAAATATTTACTTTACGAATTTAAAAAAATAATTGGATCCCTTTTTATAAGAATTAAATTATTTTTCATTTAGAATTAATGTTTAGATAATGCATGTATAGCTTGCACAATTGATGGAAGAACTGATCTTGTAAGCGATACTAGTCCCACATTTTTAAACGACTGCAGTAGCATAGTCCTCGTTGATTCCTTTGATAGCAGCAATAGCCGACTTCAAGTAATCATAAGTTGCACAGAATTCAACAATGGTTTTAGCTGCATTAACTAACCCTTTAACACCCTAACAACATCTTTGCGAAACAACACCACTGTTCTGAAGATAATGTTGGCAAGGCGCAAGGCTATTGTAAACTTATACACATGAATCTGCACAATAACAACATACTCTATCTTGAAGTTTCCCATGGTAAGAAATTAAGTGATATTGGATATAGCGAATGATAGGTGTGAGTTTTATGCAAGATGGTAGGGCTTTTATATAGTGATTTTTAAAAAGTATTTTTATGGTTTTTGATTTTGGTTGTGGTTAATGTTTGATTTGGGATATGAGCTTTATGTTTAGTCATTAGTTATGATGTAAGGGAAAACCGCTAGACAATTTTTAAATAGACACTTCGAAACTGCTCTTTTTAAATAAGCGGTACCGAGTATATTGTTCTATTCTTATGTTAAATCACTATTATTATGAAAACATTTATATTATTTAATATAGATTATTATAATATAATATATATATTTTAGGACATAGAGTTCAATGCAAGTTGAAATGGAATAATGAATCTGGTTGAACTTTTTATTAATATTTTTAACACATCACGTTAGAGTATACATAATAAACAAAGGCGCACATATATAATAGATATGTAAAAACATAGTAAATGTGTTAAATATAAGAGAAAACTTTCTCTATCATAAATGCTAGAACTATCCTCTTTCTTTATTCTCTTTCACACTAGCATATAGCAATATCATACATTATTTTTGTTGAAGATTCAACATTCATAACATTTCACATCACTTGATACTACAAAAAAATATATAATATAATAAGAAGAAATACTGTTATTTTTTATATTCTAAAATGTCATCACAACATTCAATGTATAAACATTATAAATAGATATTTTTATTTGTCTTCATTTGAAATCACATATAAAAGTATATAATTTTCTCATGCATGCAACCACTTTTTGTCTATTCCATATTATTGATCAAATTTAGTACAGTTTGTTTTTCTCTATCTATGTACTTTGTTTATTTTAAAAATCTAAATATAAAATAATTTAGCTTTGTGCAAATAAATACATCATAACTTTTACTCAAATAGTATAAAACTCCTATTGTTACTTTAATTAATATGTGGCATAATTAATTTGGATATGAGGAGTGATTAATATTTTTGATAATTTAACATAAAATATTTTATTTTAATTATACACCAAAATAAAATTAAACCAGGATAACATGGATCCATCTTTAAACTTTATTTGTGAGGTTTTATGATATAAACCTTTTAAAAAATAACCCATTTCAATAATTTATATTTATTCAAATATTTACTTTACGAATTTAAAAAAATAATTGGATCCCTTTTTATAAGAATTAAATTATTTTTCATTTAGAATTAATGTTTAGATAATGCATGTATAGCTTGCACAATTGATGGAAGAACTGATCTTGTAAGCGATACTAGTCCCACATTTTTAAACGACTGCAGTAGCATAGTCCTCGTTGATTCCTTTGATAGCAGCAATAGCCGACTTCAAGTAATCATAAGTTGCACAGAATTCAACAATGGTTTTAGCTGCATTAACTAACCCTTTAACACCCTAACAACATCTTTGCGAAACAACACCACTGTTCTGAAGATAATGTTGGCAAGGCGCAAGGCTATTGTAAACTTATACACATGAATCTGCACAATAACAACATACGCTATCTTGAAGTTTCCCATGGTAAGAAATTAAGTTATATTGGATATATCTAATGATAGGTGTGAGTTTTATGCAAGATGGTAGGGCTTTTATATAGTGATTTTTAAAAAGTATTTTTATGGTTTTTGATTTTGGTTGTGGTTAATGTTTGATTTGGGATATGAGCTTTATGTTAAGTCATTAGTTATGATGTAAGGGAAAACCGCTAGACAATTTTTAAATAGACACTTCGAAACTGCTCTTTTTAAATAAGCGGTACCGAGTATATTGTTCTATTCTTATGTTAAATCACTATTATTATGAAAACATTTATATTATTTAATATAGATTTTTATAATATAATATATATATATATTTTAGGACATAGAGTTCAATGCAAGTTGAAATGGAATAATGAATCTGGTTGAACTTTTTATTAATATTTTTAACACATTACGTTAGAGTATACATAATAAACAAAGGCGCACATATATAATAGATATGTAAAAACATAGTAAATGTGTTAAATATAAGAGAAAACTTGCTCTATCATAAATGCTAGAACTATCCTCTTTCATTATTCTCTTTCACACTAGCATATAGCAATATCATACATTATTTTTGTTGAAGATTCAACATTCATAACATTTCACATCACTTGATACTACAAAAAAATATATAATATAATAAGAAGAAATACTATTATTTTTTATATACCAAAATGTCATCACAACATTCAATGTATAAACATTATAAATAGATATTTTTATTTGTCTTCATTTGAAATCACATATAAAAGTATATAATTTTCTCATGCATGCAACCACTTTTTGTCTATTCCATATTATTGATCAAATTTAGTACAGTTTGTTTTTCTCTATCTATGTACTTTGTTTATTTTAAAAATCTAAATATAAAATAATTTAGCTTTGTGCAAATAAATACATCATAACTTTTACTCAAATAGTATAAAACTCCTATTGTTACTTTAATTAATATGTGGCATAATTAATTTGGATATGAGGAGTGATTAATATTTTTGATAATTTAACATAAAATATTTTATTTTAATTATACACCAAAATAAAATTAAACCAGGATAACATGGATCCATCTTTAAACTTTATTTGTGAGGTTTTATAATATAAACCTTTTAAAAAATAACCCATTTCAATAATTTATATTTATTTAAATATTTACTTTACGAATTTAAAAAAATAATTGGATCCCTTTTTGTAAGAATTAAATTATTTTTAATTTAGAATTAATGTTTAGATAATGCATGTATAGCTTGCACAATTGATGGAAGAACTGATCTTGTAAGCGATACTAGTCCCACATTTTTAAGCGACTGCAGTAGCATAGTCCTCGTTGATTCCTTTGATAGCAGCAATAGCCGACTTCAAGTAATCATAAGTTGCACAGAATTCAACAATGGTTTTAGCTGCATTAACTAACCCTTTAACACCCTAACAACATCTTTGCGAAACAACACCACTGTTCTGAAGATAATGTTGGCAAGGCGCAAGGCTATTGTAAACTTATACACATGAATCTGCACAATAACAACATACGCTATCTTGAAGTTTCCCATGGTAAGAAATTAAGTGATATTGGATATAGCGAATGATAGGTGTGAGTTTTATGCAAGATGGTAGGGCTTTTATATAGTGATTTTTAAAAAGTATTTTTATGGTTTTTGATTTTGGTTGTGGTTAATGTTTGATTTGGGATATGAGCTTTATGTTTAGTCATTAGTTATGATGTAAGGGAAAACCGCTAGACAATTTTTAAATAGACACTTCGAAACTGCTCTTTTTAAATAAGCGGTACCGAGTATATTGTTCTATTCTTATGTTAAATCACTATTATTATGAAAACATTTATATTATTTAATATAGATTTTTATAATATAATATATATATATATTTTAGGACATAGAGTTCAATGCAAGTTGAAATGGAATAATGAATCTGGTTGAACTTTTTATTAATATTTTTAACACATCACGTTAGAGTATACATAATAAACAAAGGCGCACATATATAATAGATATGTAAAAACATAGTAAATGTGTTAAATATAAGAGAAAACTTGCTCTATCATAAATGCTAGAACTATCCTCTTTCATTATTCTCTTTCACACTAGCATATAGCAATATCATACAATATTTTTGTTGAAGATTCAACATTCATAACATTTCACATCACTTGATACTACAAAAAAATATATAATATAATAAGAAGAAATACTATTATTTTTTATATACCAAAATGTCATCACAACATTCAATGTATAAACATTATAAATAGATATTTTTATTTGTCTTCATTTGAAATAACATATATAAGTATATAATTTTCTCATGCATGCAACCACTTTTTGTCTATTCCATATTATTGATCAAATTTAGTACAGTTTGTTTTTCTCTATCTATGTACTTTGTTTATTTTAAAAATCTAAATATAAAATAATTTAGCTTTGTGCAAATAAATACATCATAACTTTTACTCAAATAGTATAAAACTCCTATTGTTACTTTAATTAATATGTGGCATAATTAATTTGGATATGAGGAGTGATTAATATTTTTGATAATTTAACATAAAATATTTTATTTTAATTATACACCAAAATAAAATTAAACCAGGATAACATGGATCCATCTTTAAACTTTATTTGTGAGGTTTTATAATATAAACCTTTTAAAAAATAACCCATTTCAATAATTTATATTTATTTAAATATTTACTTTACGAATTTAAAAAAATAATTGGATCCCTTTTAGTAAGAATTAAATTATTTTTAATTTAGAATTAATGTTTAGATAATGCATGTATAGCTTGCACAATTGATGGAAGAACTGATCTTGTAAGCGATACTAGTCCCACATTTTTAAGCGACTGCAGTAGCATAGTCCTCGTTGATTCCTTTGATAACAACAATAGCCGACTTCAAGTAATCATAAGTTGCACAGAATTCAACAATGGTTTTAGCTGCATTAACTAACCCTTTAACACCCTAACAACATCTTTGCGAAACAACACCACTGTTCTGAAGATAATGTTGGCAAGGCGCAAGGCTATTGTAAACTTATACACATGAATCTGCACAATAACAACATACGCTATCTTGAAGTTTCCCATGGTAAGAAATTAAGTGATATTGGATATAGCGAATGATAGGTGTGAGTTTTATGCAAGATGGTAGGGCTTTTATATAGTGATTTTTAAAAAGTATTTTTATGGTTTTTGATTTTGGTTGTGGTTAATGTTTGATTTGGGATATGAGCTTTATGTTTAGTCATTAGTTATGATGTAAGGGAAAACTGCTAGACAATTTTTAAATAGACACTTCGAAACTGCTCTTTTTAAATAAGCGGTACCGAGTATATTGTTCTATTCTTATGTTAAATCACTATTATTATGAAAACATTTATATTATTTAATATAGATTTTTATAATATAATATATATATATATTTTAGGACATAGAGTTCAATGCAAGTTGAAATGGAATAATGAATCTGGTTGAACTTTTTATTAATATTTTTAACACATCACGTTAGAGTATACATAATAAACAAAGGCGCACATATATAATAGATATGTAAAAACATAGTAAATGTGTTAAATATAAGAGAAAACTTGCTCTATCATAAATGCTAGAACTATCCTCTTTCTTTATTCTCTTTCACACTAGCATATAGCAATATCATACATTATTTTTGTTGAAGATTCAACATTCATAACATTTCACATCACTTGATACTACAAAAATATATATAATATAATAAGAAGAAATACTGTTATTTTTTATATACCAAAATATCATCACAACATTCAATGTATAAACATTATAAATAGATATTTTTATTTGTCTTCATTTGAAATCACATATAAAAGTATATAATTTTCTCATGCATGCAACCACTTTTTGTCTATTCCATATTATTGATCAAATTTAGTACAGTTTGTTTTTCTCTAACTATGTACTTTGTTTATTTTAAAAATCTAAATATAAAATAATTTAGCTTTATGCAAATAAATACATCATAACTTTTACTCAAATAGTATAAAACTCCTATTGTTACTTTAATTAATATGTGGCATAATTAATTTGGATATGAGGAGTGATTAATATTTTTGATAATTTAACATAAAATATTTTATTTTAATTATGCACCAAAATAAAATTAAACCAGGATAACATGGATCCATCTTTAAACTTTATTTGTGAGGTTTTATAATATAAACCTTTTAAAAAATAACCCATTTTATATAATTTATATTTATTTAAATATTTACTTTACGAATTTATAAAAATAATTGGATCCCTTTTTATAAGAATAAAATTATTTTTCATTTAGAATTAATATTTAGATAATGCATTTATAGCTTGCACAATTGATGGAAGAACTGATCTTGTAAGCAATACTAGTCCCATATTTTTAAGCGAGTGCAGTAGCATAGTCCTCATTGATTCCTTTTATAGCAGCAATAGCCGACTACAAGCAATCATAAGTTGCACGGAATTCAACAATGGTTTTAGCTGCATTAACTAACCATTTAACACCCTAACAACATCTTTGCGAATCAACACCATTGTTCTGAAGATAATGTTGGCAAGGCGCAAGGCTATTGTAAACTTATAAACATGAATCTGCACAATAACAACATACACTATCTTGAAGTTTCCCATGGTAAGAAATTAAGTGATATTGGATATAGCGAATGTTAGGTGTGAGTTTTATGCAAGGTGGTAGGGATTTTATATAGTGATTTTTAAAAAGTATTTTTATGGTTTTTGATTTTGGTTGTGTTTAATGTTTGATTTGGGATATGAGCTTTATGTTTAGTCATTAGTTATGATGTAAGGGAAAACCGCTAGACAATTTTTAAATAGACACTTCGAAACTGCTCTTTTTAAATAAGTGGTACCGAGTATATTGTTCTATTCTTATGTTAAATCACTATTATTATGAAAACATTTATATTATTTAATATAGATTTTTATAATATAATATATATATTTTAGGACATAGAGTTCAATGCAAGTTGAAATGGAATAATGAATCTGGTTGAACTTTTTATTAATATTTGTAACACATCACGTTAGAGTATACATAATAAACAAAGGCGCACATATATAATAGATATGTAAAAACATAGTAAATGTGTTAAATATAAGAGAAAACTTGCTCTATCATAAATGCTAGAACTATCCTCTTTCTTTATTCTCTTTCACACTAGCATATAGCAATATCATACATTATTTTTGTTGAAGATTCAACATTCATAACATTTCACATCACTTGATACTACAAAAAATTATATAATATAATAAGAAGAAATACTGTTATTTTTTATATACTAAAATGTCATCACAACATTCAATGTATAAACATTATAAATAGATATTTTTATTTGTCTTCATTTGAAATCACATATAAAAGTATATAATTTTCTCATGCATGCAACCACTTTTTGTCTATTCCATATTATTGATCAAATTTAGTACAGTTTGTTTTTCTCTATCTATGTACTTTGTTTATTTTAAAAATCTAAATATAAAATAATTTAGCTTTGTGCAAATAAATACATCATAACTTTTACTCAAATAGTATAAAACTCCTATTGTTACTTTAATTAATATGTGGCATAATTAATTTGGATATGAGGAGTGATTAATATTTTTGATAATTTAACATAAATTATTTTATTTTAATTATACACCAAAATAAAATTAAACCAGAATAACATGGATCCATCTTTAAACATTATTTGTGAGGTTTTATAATATAAACCTTTTAAAAAATAACCCATTTCAATAATTTATATTTATTTAAATATTTACTTTACGAATTTAAAAAAATAATTGGATCCCTTTTTATAAGAATTAAATTATTTTTCATTTAGAATTAATGTTTAGATAATGCATGTATAGCTTGCACAATTGATGGAAGAACTGATCTTGTAAGCGATACTAGTCCCACATTTTTAAGCGAGTGCAGTAGCATAGTCCTCATTGATTCCTTTGATAGAAGCAATAGCCGACTTCAAGCAATCATAAGTTGCACGGAATTCAACAATGGTTTTAGCTGCATTAACTAACCCTTTAACACCCTAACAACATCTTTGCGAAACAACACAACTGTTCTGAAGATAATGTTGGCAAGGCGCAAGGCTATTGTAAACTTATACACATGAATCTGCACAATAACAACATACGCTATCTTGAAGTTTCCCATGGTAATAAATTAAGTGAGATTGGATATAGCGAATGTTAGGTGTGAGTTTTATGCAAGGTGGTAGGGCTTTTATATAGTGATTTTTAAAAAGTATTTTTATGGTTTTTGATTTTGGTTGTGGTTAATGTTTGATTTGGGATATGAGCTTTATGTTTAGTCATTAGTTATGATGTAAGGGAAAACCGCTAGACAATTTTTAAATAGACACTTCGAAACTGCTCTTTTTAAATAAGCGGTACCGAGTATATTGTTCTATTCTTATGTTAAATCACTATTATTATGAAAACATTTATATTATTTAACACAGATTTTTATAATATATTATATATATTTTAGGACATAGAGTTCAATGCAAGTTGAAATGGAATAATGAATCTGGTTGAACTTTTTATTAATATTTTTAACACATCACATTAGAGTATACATAATAAACAAAGGCGCACATATATAATAGATATGTAAAACATAGTAAATGTGTTAAATATAAGAGAAAACTTGCTCTATCATAAATGCTAGAACTATCCTCTTTCTTTATTCACTTTCACACTAGCATATAGCAATATCATACATTATTTTTGTTGAAGATTCAACATTCATAACATTTCACATCACTTGATACTACAAAAAAATATATAATATAATAAGAAGAAATACTGTTATTTTTTATATACCAAAATGTCATCACAACATTCAATGTATAAACATTATAAATAGATATTTTTATTTGTCTTCATTTGAAATCACATATAAAAGTATATAATTTTCTCATGCATGCAACCACTTTTTGTCTATTCCATATTATTGATCAAATTTAGTACAGTTTGTTTTTCTCTAACTATGTACTTTGTTTATTTTAAAAATCTAAATATAAAATAATTTAGCTTTATGCAAATAAATACATCATAACTTTTACTCAAATAGTATAAAACTCCTATTGTTACTTTAATTAATATGTGGCATAATTAATTTGGATATGAGGAGTGATTAATATTTTTGATAATTTAACATAAAATATTTTATTTTAATTATACACCAAAATAAAATTAAACCAGGATAACATGGATCCATCTTTAAACTTTATTTGTGAGGTTTTATAATATAAACCTTTTAAAAAATAACCCATTTTATATAATTTATATTTATTTAAATATTTACTTTACGAATTTATAAAAATAATTGGATCCCTTTTTATAAGAATTAAATTATTTTTCATTTAGAATTAATATTTAGATAATGCATTTATAGCTTGCACAATTGATGGAAGAACTGATCTTGTAAGCAATACTAGTCCCACATTTTTAAGCGAGTGCAGTAGCATAGTCCTCATTGATTCCTTTTATAGCAGCAATAGCCGACTACAAGCAATCATAAGTTGCACGGAATTCAACAATGGTTTTAGCTGCATTAACTAACCATTTAACACCCTAACAACATCTTTGCGAATCAACACCATTGTTCTGAAGATAATGTTGGCAAGGCGCAAGGCTATTGTAAACTTATACACATGAATCTGCACAATAACAACATACACTATCTTGAAGTTTCCCATGGTAAGAAATTAAGTGATATTGGATATAGCGAATGTTAGGTGTGAGTTTTATGCAAGGTGGTAGGGATTTTATATAGTGATTTTTAAAAAGTATTTTTATGGTTTTTGATTTTGGTTGTGTTTAATGTTTGATTTGGGATATGAGCTTTATGTTTAGTCATTAGTTATGATGTAAGGGAAAACCGCTAGACAATTTTTAAATAGACACTTCGAAACTGCTCTTTTTAAATAAGTGGTACCGAGTATATTGTTCTATTCTTATGTTAAATCACTATTATTATGAAAACATTTATATTATTTAATATAGATTTTTATAATATAATATATATATTTTAGGACATAGAGTTCAATGCAAGTTGAAATGGAATAATGAATCTGGTTGAACTTTTTATTAATATTTTTAACACATCACGTTAGAGTATACATAATAAACAAAGGCGCACATATATAATAGATATGTAAAAACATAGTAAATGTGTTAAATATAAGAGAAAACTTGCTCTATCATAAATGCTAGAACTATCCTCTTTCTTTATTCTCTTTCACACTAGCATATAGCAATATCATACATTATTTTTGTTGAAGATTCAACATTCATAACATTTCACATCACTTGATACTACAAAAAATTATATAATATAATAAGAAGAAATACTGTTATTTTTTATATACTAAAATGTCATCACAACATTCAATGTATAAACATTATAAATAGATATTTTTATTTGTCTTCATTTGAAATCACATATAAAAGTATATAATTTTCTCATGCATGCAACCACTTTTTGTCTATTCCATATTATTGATCAAATTTAGTACAGTTTGTTTTTCTCTATCTATGTACTTTGTTTATTTTAAAAATCTAAATATAAAATAATTTAGCTTTGTGCAAATAAATACATCATAACTTTTACTCAAATAGTATAAAACTCCTATTGTTACTTTAATTAATATGTGGCATAATTAATTTGGATATGAGGAGTGATTAATATTTTTGATAATTTAACATAAATTATTTTATTTTAATTATACACCAAAATAAAATTAAACCAGAATAACATGGATCCATCTTTAAACATTATTTGTGAGGTTTTATAATATAAACCTTTTAAAAAATAACCCATTTCAATAATTTATATTTATTTAAATATTTACTTTACGAATTTAAAAAAATAATTGGATCCCTTTTTATAAGAATTAAATTATTTTTCATTTAGAATTAATGTTTAGATAATGCATGTATAGCTTGCACAATTGATGGAAGAACTGATCTTGTAAGCGATACTAGTCCCACATTTTTAAGCGAGTGCAGTAGCATAGTCCTCATTGATTCCTTTGATAGAAGCAATAGCCGACTTCAAGCAATCATAAGTTGCACGGAATTCAACAATGGTTTTAGCTGCATTAACTAACCCTTTAACACCCTAACAACATCTTTGCGAAACAACACAACTGTTCTGAAGATAATGTTGGCAAGGCGCAAGGCTATTGTAAACTTATACACATGAATCTGCACAATAACAACATACGCTATCTTGAAGTTTCCCATGGTAATAAATTAAGTGAGATTGGATATAGCGAATGTTAGGTGTGAGTTTTATGCAAGGTGGTAGGGCTTTTATATAGTGATTTTTAAAAAGTATTTTTATGGTTTTTGATTTTGGTTGTGGTTAATGTTTGATTTGGGATATGAGCTTTATGTTTAGTCATTAGTTATGATGTAAGGGAAAACCGCTAGACAATTTTTAAATAGACACTTCGAAACTGCTCTTTTTAAATAAGCGGTACCGAGTATATTGTTCTATTCTTATGTTAAATCACTATTATTATGAAAACATTTATATTATTTAACACAGATTTTTATAATATATTATATATATTTTAGGACATAGAGTTCAATGCAAGTTGAAATGGAATAATGAATCTGGTTGAACTTTTTATTAATATTTTTAACACATCACATTAGAGTATACATAATAAACAAAGGCGCACATATATAATAGATATGTAAAACATAGTAAATGTGTTAAATATAAGAGAAAACTTGCTCTATCATAAATGCTAGAACTATCCTCTTTCTTTATTCTCTTTCACACTAGCATATAGCAATATCATACATTATTTTTGTTGAAGATTCAACATTCATAACATTTCACATCACTTGATACTACAAAAAAATATATAATATAATAAGAAGAAATACTGTTATTTTTTATATACCAAAAAGTCATCACAACATTCAATGTATAAACATTATAAATAGATATTTTTATTTGTCTTCATTTGAAATCACATATAAAAGTATATAATTTTCTCATGCATGCAACCACTTTTTGTCTATTCCATATTATTGATCAAATTTAGTACAGTTTGTTTTTCTCTAACTATGTACTTTGTTTATTTTAAAAATCTAAATATAAAATAATTTAGCTTTATGCAAATAAATACATCATAACTTTTACTCAAATAGTATAAAACTCCTATTGTTACTTTAATTAATATGTGGCATAATTAATTTGGATATGAGGAGTGATTAATATTTTTGATAATTTAACATAAAATATTTTATTTTAATTATACACCAAAATAAAATTAAACCAGGATAACATGGATCCATCTTTAAACTTTATTTGTGAGGTTTTATAATATAAACCTTTTAAAAAATAACCCATTTTATATAATTTATATTTATTTAAATATTTACTTTACGAATTTATAAAAATAATTGGATCCCTTTTTATAAGAATTAAATTATTTTTCATTTAGAATTAATATTTAGATAATGCATTTATAGCTTGCACAATTGATGGAAGAACTGATCTTGTAAGCAATACTAGTCCCACATTTTTAAGCGAGTGCAGTAGCATAGTCCTCATTGATTCCTTTTATAGCAGCAATAGCCGACTACAAGCAATCATAAGTTGCACGGAATTCAACAATGGTTTTAGCTGCATTAACTAACCATTTAACACCCTAACAACATCTTTGCGAATCAACACCATTGTTCTGAAGATAATGTTGGCAAGGCGCAAGGCTATTGTAAACTTATACACATGAATCTGCACAATAACAACATACACTATCTTGAAGTTTCCCATGGTAAGAAATTAAGTGATATTGGATATAGCGAATGTTAGGTGTGAGTTTTATGCAAGGTGGTAGGGATTTTATATAGTGATTTTTAAAAAGTATTTTTATGGTTTTTGATTTTGGTTGTGTTTAATGTTTGATTTGGGATATGAGCTTTATGTTTAGTCATTAGTTATGATGTAAGGGAAAACCGCTAGACAATTTTTAAATAGACACTTCGAAACTGCTCTTTTTAAATAAGTGGTACCGAGTATATTGTTCTATTCTTATGTTAAATCACTATTATTATGAAAACATTTATATTATTTAATATAGATTTTTATAATATAATATATATATTTTAGGACATAGAGTTCAATGCAAGTTGAAATGGAATAATGAATCTGGTTGAACTTTTTATTAATATTTTTAACACATCACGTTAGAGTATACATAATAAACAAAGGCGCACATATATAATAGATATGTAAAAACATAGTAAATGTGTTAAATATAAGAGAAAACTTGCTCTATCCTAAATGCTAGAACTATCCTCTTTCTTTATTCTCTTTCACACTAGCATATAGCAATATCATACATTATTTTTGTTGAAGATTCAACATTCATAACATTTCACATCACTTGATACTACAAAAAAATATATAATATAATAAGAAGAAATACTGTTATTTTTTATATACTAAAATGTCATCACAACATTCAATGTATAAACATTATAAATAGATATTTTTATTTGTCTTCATTTGAAATCACATATAAAAGTATATAATTTTCTCATGCATGCAACCACTTTTTGTCTATTCCATATTATTGATCAAATTTAGTACAGTTTGTTTTTCTCTATCTATGTACTTTGTTTATTTTAAAAATCTAAATATAAAATAATTTAGCTTTGTGCAAATAAATACATCATAACTTTTACTCAAATAGTATAAAACTCTTATTGTTACTTTAATTAATATGTGGCATAATTAATTTGGATATGAGGAGTGATTAATATTTTTTATAATTTAACATAAATTATTTTATTTTAATTATACACCAAAATAAAATTAAACCAGAATAACATGGATCCATCTTTAAACTTTATTTGTGAGGTTTTATAATATAAACCTTTTAAAAAATAACACATTTCAATAATTTATATTTATTTAAATATTTACTTTACGAATTTAAAAAAATAATTGGATCCCTTTTTATAAGAATTAAATTATTTTTCATTTAGAATTAATGTTTAGATAATGCATGTATAGCTTGCACAATTGATGGAAGAACTGATCTTGTAAGCGATACTAGTCCCACATTTTTAAGCGAGTGCAGTAGCATAGTCCTCATTGATTCCTTTGATAGAAGCAATAGCCGACTTCAAGCAATCATAAGTTGCACGGAATTCAACAATGGTTTTAGCTGCATTAACTAACACTTTAACACCCTAACAACATCTTTGCGAAACAACACAACTGTTCTGAAGATAATGTTGGCAAGGCGCAAGGCTATTGTAAACTTATACACATGAATCTGCACAATAACAACATACGTTATCTTGAAGTTTCCCATGGTAATAAATTAAGTGATATTGGATATAGCGAATGTTAGGTGTGAGTTTTATGCAAGGTGGTAGGGCTTTTATATAGTGATTATTAAAAAGTATTTTTATGGTTTTTGATTTTGGTTGTGGTTAATGTTTGATTTGGGATATGAGCTTTATGTTTAGTCATTAGTTATGATGTAAGGGAACACCGCTAGACAATTTTTAAATAGACACTTCGAAACTGCTCTTTTTAAATAAGGGGTACCGAGTATATTGTTATATTCTTATGTTAAATCACTATTATTATGAAAACATTTATATTATTTAATATAGATTTTTATAATATAATATATATATATTTTAGGACATAGAGTTCAATGCAAGTTGAAATGGAATAATGAATCTGGTTGAACTTTTTATTAATATTTTTAACACATCACGTTAGAGTATACATAATAAACAAAGGCGCACATATATAATAGATATGTAAAAACATAGTAAATGTGTTAAATATAAGAGAAAACTTGCTCTATCCTAAATGCTAGAACTATCCTCTTTCTTTATTCTCTTTCACACTAGCATATAGCAATATCATACATTATTTTTGTTGAAGATTCAACATTCATAACATTTCACATCACTTGATACTACAAAAAAATATATAATATAATAAGAAGAAATACTGTTATTTTTTATATACTAAAATGTCATCACAACATTCAATGTATAAACATTATAAATAGATATTTTTATTTGTCTTCATTTGAAATCACATATAAAAGTATATAATTTTCTCATGCATGCAACCACTTTTTGTCTATTCCATATTATTGATCAAATTTAGTACAGTTTGTTTTTCTCTATCTATGTACTTTGTTTATTTTAAAAATCTAAATATAAAATAATTTAGCTTTGTGCAAATAAATACATCATAACTTTTACTCAAATAGTATAAAACTTCTATTGTTACTTTAATTAATATGTGGCATAATTAATTTGGATATGAGGAGTGATTAATATTTTTGATAATTTAACATAAATTATTTTATTTTAATTATACACCAAAATAAAATTAAACCAGAATAACATGGATCCATCTTTAAACTTTATTTGTGAGGTTTTATAATATAAACCTTTTAAAAAATAACACATTTCAATAATTTATATTTATTTAAATATTTACTTTACGAATTTAAAAAAATAATTGGATCCCTTTTTATAAGAATTAAATTATTTTTCATTTAGAATTAATGTTTAGATAATGCATGTATAGCTTGGACAATTGATGGAAGAACTGATCTTGTAAGCGATACTAGTCCCACATTTTTAAGCGAGTGTAGTAGCATAGTCCTCATTGATTCCTTTGATAGAAGCAATAGCCGACTTCAAGCAATCATAAGTTGCACGGAATTCAACAATGGTTTTAGCTGCATTAACTAACCCTTTAACACCCTAACAACATCTTTGCGAAACAACACAACTGTTCTGAAGATAATGTTGGTAAGGCGCAAGGCTATTGTAAACTTATACACATGAATCTGCACAATAACAACATACGCTATCTTGAAGTTTCCCATGGTAATAAATTAAGTGATATTGGATATAGCGAATGTTAGGTGTGAGTTTTCTGCAAGGTGGTAGGGCTTTTATATAGTGATTTTTAAAAAGTATTTTTATGGTTTTTGATTTTGGTTGTGGTTAATGTTTGATTTGGGATATGAGCTTTATGTTTAGTCATTAGTTATGATGTAAGGGAAAACCGCTAGACAATTTTTAAATAGACACTTCGAAACTGCTCTTTTTAAATAAGGGGTACCGAGTATATTGTTCTATTCTTATGTTAAATCACTATTATTATGAAAACATTTATATTATTTAATATAGATTTTTATAATATAATATATATATATTTTAGGACATAGAGTTCAATGCAAGTTGAAATGGAATAATGAATCTGGTTGAACTTTTTATTAATATTTTTAACACATCACGTTAGAGTATACATAATAAACAAAGGCGCACATATATAATAGATATGTAAAAACATAGTAAATGTGTTAAATATAAGATAAAACTTGCTCTATCATAAATGCTAGAACTATCCTCTTTCTTTATTCTCTTTCACACTAGCATATAGCAATATCATACATTATTTTTGTTGAAGATTCAACATTCATAACATTTCACATCACTTGATACTACAAAAAAATATATAATATAATAAGAAGAAATACTGTTATTTTTTATATTCTAAAATGTCATCACAACATTCAATGTATAAACATTATAAATAGATATTTTTATTTGTCTTCATTTGAAATCACATATAAAAGTATATAATTTTCTCATGCATGCAACCACTTTTTGTCTATTCCATATTATTGATCAAATTTAGTACAGTTTGTTTTTCTCTATCTATGTACTTTGTTTATTTTAAAAATCTAAATATAAAATAATTTAGCTTTGTGCAAATAAATACATCATAACTTTTACTCAAATAGTATAAAACTCCTATTGTTACTTTAATTAATATGTGGCATAATTAATTTGGATATGAGGAGTGATTAATATTTTTGATAATTTAACATAAAATATTTTATTTTAATTATACACCAAAATAAAATTAAACCAGGATAACATGGATCCATCTTTAAACTTTATTTGTGAGGTTTTATAATATAAACCTTTTAAAAAATAACCCATTTCAATAATTTATATTTATTTAAATATTTACTTTACGAATTTAAAAAAATAATTGGATCCCTTTTTATAAGAATCAAATTATTTTTCATTTAGAATTAATGTTTAGATAATGCATGTATAGCTTGCACAATTGATGGAAGAACTGATCTTGTAAGCGATATTAGTCCCACATTTTTAAGCGACTGCAGTAGCATAGTCCTCGTTGATTCCTTTGATAGCAGCAATAGCCGACTTCAAGTAATCATAAGTTGCACAGAATTCAACAATGGTTTTAGCTGCATTAACTAACCCTTTAACACCCTAACAACATCATTGCGAAACAACACCACTGTTCTGAAGATAATGTTGGCAAGGCGCAAGGCTATTGTAAACATATACACATGAATCTGCACAATAACAACATACGCTATCTTGAAGTTTCCCATGGTAAGAAATTAAGTGATATTGGATATAGCGAATGATAGGTGTGAGTTTTATGCAAGATGGTAGGGCTTTTATATAATGATTTTTAAAAAGTATTTTTATGGTTTTTGATTTTGGTTGTGGTTAATGTTTGATTTGGGATATGAGCTTTATGTTTAGTCATTAGTTATGATGTAAGGGAAAACCGCTAGACAATTTTTAAATAGACACTTCGAAACTGCTCTTTTTAAATAAGCGGTACCGAGTATATTGTTTTATTCTTATGTTAAATCACTATTATTATGAAAACATTTATATTATTTAATATAGATTTTTATAATATAATATATATATATATTTTAGGACATAGAGTTCAATGCAAGTTGAAATGGAATAATGAATCTGGTTGAACTTTTTATTAATATTTTTAACACATCACGTTAGAGTATACATAATAAACAAAGGCGCACATATATAATAGATATGTAAAATTATAGTAAATGTGTTAAATATAAGAGAAAACTTGCTCTATCATAAATGCTAGAACTATCCTCTTTCTTTATTCTCTTTCACACTAGCATATAGCAATATCATACATTATTTTTGTTGAAGATTCAACATTCATAGCATTTCACATCACTTGATACTACAAAAAAATATATAATATAATAAGAAGAAATAATGTTATTTTTTATATTCTAAAATGTCATCACAACATTCAATGTATAAACATTATAAATAGATATTTTTATTTGTCTTCATTTGAGATCACATATAAAAGTATATAATTTTCTCATGCATGCAACCACTTTTTGTCTATTCCATATTATTGATCAAATTTAGTACAGTTTGTTTTTCTCTATCTATGTACTTTGTTTATTTTAAAAATCTAAATATAAAATAATTTAGCTTTCTGCAAATAAATACATCATAACTTTTAATCAAATAGTATAAAACTCCTATTGTTACTTTAATTAATATGTGGCATAATTAATTTGGATATGAGGAGTGATTAATATTTTTGATAATTTAACATAAAATATTTTATTTTAATTATACACCAAAATAAAATTAAACCAGGATAACATGGATCCATCTTTAAACTTTATTTGTGAGGTTTTATAATATAAACCTTTTAAAAAATAACCCATTTCAATAATTTATATTTATTTAAATATTTACTTTACGAATTTAAAAAAATAATTGGATCCCTTTTTATAAGAATTAAATTATTTTTAATTTAGAATTAATGTTTAGATAATGCATGTATAGCTTGCACAATTGATGGAAGAACTGATCTTGTAAGCGATACTAGTCCCACATTTTTAAGCGACTGCAGTAGCATAGTCCTCGTTGATTCCTTTGATAGCAGCAATAGCCGACTTCAAGTAATCATAAGTTGCACAGAATTCAACAATGGTTTTAGCTGCATTAACTAACCCTTTAACACCCTAACAACATCTTTGCGAAACAACACCACTGTTGTGAAGATAATGTTGGCAAGGCGCAAGGCTATTGTAAACTTATACACATGAATCTGCACAATAACAACATACGCTATCTTGAAGCTTCCCATGGTAAGAAATTAAGTGATATTGGATATAGCGAATGATAGGTGTGAGTTTTATGCAAGATGGTAGGGCTTTTATATAGTGATTTTTAAAAAGTATTTTTATGGTTTTTGATTTTGGTTGTGGTTAATGTTTGATTTGGGATATGAGCTTTATGTTTAGTCATTAGTTATGATGTAAGGGAAAACCGTTAGACAATTTTTAAATAGACACTTCGAAACTGCTCTTTTTAAATAAGCGGTACCGAGTATATTGTTCTATTCTTATGTTAAATCACTATTATTATGAAAACATTTATATTATTTAATATAGATTTTTATAATATAATATATATATATTTTAGGACATAGAGTTCAATGCAAGTTGAAATGGAATAATGAATCTGGTTGAACTTTTTATTAATATTTTTAACACATCACGTTAGAGTATACATAATAAACAAAGGCGCACATATATAATAGATATGTAAAAACATAGTAAATGTGTTAAATATAAGAGAAAACTTGCTCTATCATAAATGCTAGAACTATCCTCTTTCTTTATTCTCTTTCACACTAGCATATAGCAATATCATACATTATTTTTGTTGAAGATTCAACATTCATAACATTTCAAATCACTTGATACTACAAAAAAATATATAATATAATAAGAAGAAATACTGTTATTTTTTATATACCAAAATGTCATCACAACATTCAATGTATAAACATTATAAATAGATATTTTTATTTGTCTTCATTTGAAATCACATATAAAAGTATATAATTTTCTCATGCATGCAACCACTTTTTGTCTATTCCATATTATTGATCAAATTTAGTACAGTTTGTTTTTCTCTAACTATGTACTTTGTTTATTTTAAAAATCTAAATATAAAATAATTTAGCTTTATGCAAATAAATACATCATAACTTTTACTCAAATAGTATAAAACTCCTATTGTTACTTTAATTAATATGTGGCATAATTAATTTGGATATGAGGAGTGATTAATATTTTTGATAATTTAACATAAAATATTTTATTTTAATTATACACCAAAATAAAATTAAACCAGGATAACATGGATCCATCTTTAAACTTTATTTGTGAGGTTTTATAATATAAACCTTTTAAAAAATAACCCATTTTATATAATTTATATTTATTTAAATATTTACTTTACGAATTTATAAAAATAATTGGATCCCTTTTTATAAGAATTAAATTATTTTTCATTTAGAATTATTATTTAGATAATGCATTTATAGCTTGCACAATTGATGGAAGAACTGATCTTGTAAGCAATACTAGTCCCACATTTTTAAGCGAGTGCAGTAGCATAGTCCTCATTGATTCCTTTTATAGCAGCAATAGCCGACTACAAGCAATCATAAGTTGCACGGAATTCAACAATGGTTTTAGCTGCATTAACTAACCATTTAACACCCTAACAACATCTTTGCGAATCAACACCATTGTTCTGAAGATAATGTTGGCAAGGCGCAAGGCTATTGTAAACTTATACACATGAATCTGCACAATAACAACATACACTATATTGAAGTTTCCCATGGAAAGAAATTAAGTGATATTGGATATAGCGAATGTTAGGTGTGAGTTTTATGCATGGTGGTAGGGATTTTATATAGTGATTTTTAAAAAGTATTTTTATGGTTTTTGATTTTGGTTGGGTTTAATGTTTGATTTGGGATATGAGCTTTATGTTTAGTCATTAGTTATGATGTAAGGGAAAACCGCTAGACAATTTTTAAATAGACACTTCGAAACTGCTCTTTTTAAATAAGTGGTACCGAGTATATTGTTCTATTCTTATGTTAAATCACTATTATTATGAAAACATTTATATTATTTAATATAGATTTTTATAATATAATATATATATTTTAGGACATAGAGTTCAATGCAAGTTGAAATGGAATAATGAATCTGGTTGAACTTTTTATTAATATTTTTAACACATCACGTTAGAGTATACATAATAAACAAAGGCGCACATATATAATAGATATGTAAAAACATAGTAAATGTGTTAAATATAAGAGAAAACTTGCTCTATCATAAATGCTAGAACTATCCTCTTTCTTTATTCTCTTTCACACTAGCATATAGCAATATCATACATTATTTTTGTTGAAGATTCAACATTCATAACATTTCACATCACTTGATACTACAAAAAAATATATAATATAATAAGAAGAAATACTGTTATTTTTTATATACTAAAATGTCATCACAACATTCAATGTATAAACATTATAAATAGATATTTTTATTTGTCTTCATTTGAAATCACATATAAAAGTATATAATTTTCTCATGCATGCAACCACTTTTTGTCTATTCCATATTATTGATCAAATTTAGTACAGTTTGTTTTTCTCTATCTATGTACTTTGTTTATTTTAAAAATCTAAATATAAAATAATTTAGCTTTGTGCAAATAAATACATCATAACTTTTACTCAAATAGTATAAAACTCCTATTGTTACTTTAATTAATATGTGGCATAATTAATTTGGATATGAGGAGTGATTAATATTTTTGATAATTTAACATAAATTATTTTATTTTAATTATACACCAAAATAAAATTAAACCAGAATAACATGGATCCATCTTTAAACTTTATTTGTGAGGTTTTATAATATAAACCTTTTAAAAAATAACCCATTTCAATAATTTATATTTATTTAAATATTTACTTTACGAATTTAAAAAAATAATTGGATCCCTTTTTATAAGAACTAAATTATTTTTCATTTAGAATTAATGTTTAGATAATGCATGTATAGCTTGCACAATTGATGGAAGAACTGATCTTGTAAGCGATACTAGTCCCACATTTTTAAGCGAGTGCAGTAGCATAGTCCTCATTGATTCCTTTTATAGCAGCAATAGCCGACTACAAGCAATCATAAGTTGCACGGAATTCGACAATGGTTTTAGCTGCATTAACTAACCATTTAACACCCTAACAACATCTTTGCGAATCAACACCATTGTTCTGAAGATAATGTTGGCAAGGCGCAAGGCTATTGTAAACTTATACACATGAATCTGCACAATAACAACATACGCTATCTTGAAGTTTCCCATGGTAATAAATTAAGTGATATTGGATATAGCGAATGTTAGGTGTGAGTTTTATGCAAGGTGGTAGGGATTTTATATAGTGATTTTTAAAAAGTATTTTTATGGTTTTTGATTTTGGTTGTGTTTAATGTTTGATTTGGGATATGAGCTTTATGTTTAGTCATTAGTTATGATGTAAGGGAAAACCGCTAGACAATTTTTAAATAGACACTTCGAAACTGCTCTTTTTAAATAAGTGGTACCGAGTATATTGTTCTATTCTTATGTTAAATCACTATTATTATGAAAACATTTATATTATTTAATATAGATTTTTATAATATAATATATATATTTTAGGACATAGAGTTCAATGCAAGTTGAAATGGAATAATGAATCTGGTTGAACTTTTTATTAATATTTTTAACACATCACGTTAGAGTATACATAATAAACAAAGGCGCACATATATAATAGATATGTAAAAACATAGTAAATGTGTTAAATATAAGAGAAAACTTGCTCTATCATAAATGCTAGAACTATCCTCTTTCTTTATTCTCTTTCACACTAGCATATATCAATATCATACATTATTTTTGTTGAAGATTCAACATTCATAACATTTCACATCACTTGATACTACAAAAAAATATATAATATAATAAGAAGAAATACTGTTATTTTTTATATACTAAAATGTCATCACAACATTCAATGTATAAACATTATAAATAGATATTTTTATTTGTCTTCATTTGAAATCACATATAAAAGTATATAATTTTCTCATGCATGCAACCACTTTTTGTCTATTCCATATTATTGATCAAATTTAGTACAGTTTGTTTTTCTCTATCTATGTACTTTGTTTATTTTAAAAATCTAAATATAAAATAATTTAGCTTTGTGCAAATAAATACATCATAACTTTTACTCAAATAGTATAAAACTCCTATTGTTACTTTAATTAATATGTGGCATAATTAATTTGGATATGAGGAGTGATTAATATTTTTGATAATTTAACATAAATTATTTTATTTTAATTATACACCAAAATAAAATTAAACCAGAATAACATGGATCCATCTTTAAACTTTATTTGTGAGGTTTTATAATATAAACCTTTTAAAAAATAACCCATTTCAATAATTTATATTTATTTAAATATTTACTTTACGAATTTAAAAAAATAATTGGATCCCTTTTTATAAGAACTAAATTATTTTTCATTTAGAATTAATGTTTAGATAATGCATGTATAGCTTGCACAATTGATGGAAGAACTGATCTTGTAAGCGATACTAGTCCCACATTTTTAAGCGAGTGCAGTAGCATAGTCCTCATTGATTCCTTTGATAGAAGCAATAGCCGACTTCAAGCAATCATAAGTTGCACGGAATTCAACAATGGTTTTAGCTGCATTAACTAACCCTTTAACACCCTAACAACATCTTTGCGAAACAACACAACTGTTCTGAAGATAATGTTGGCAAGGCGCAAGGCTATTGTAAACTTATACACATGAATCTGCACAATAACAACATACGCTATCTTGAAGTTTCCCATGGTAATAAATTAAGTGATATTGGATATAGCGAATGTTAGGTGTGAGTTTTATGCAAGGTGGTAGGGCTTTTATATAGTGATTTTTAAAAAGTATTTTTATGGTTTTTGATTTTGGTTGTGGTTAATGTTTGATTTGGGATATGAGCTTTATGTTTAGTCATTAGTTATGATGTAAAGGAAAACCGCTAGACAATTTTTAAATAGACACTTCGAAACTGCTCTTTTTAAATAAGCGGTACCGAGTATATTGTTCTATTCTTATGTTAAATCACTATTATTATGAAAACATTTATATTATTTAACACAGATTTTTATAATATAATATATATATTTTAGGACATAGAGTTCAATGCAAGTTGAAATGGAATAATGAATCTGGTTGAACTTTTTATTAATATTTTTAACACATCACATTAGAGTATACATAATAAACAAAGGCGCACATATATAATAGATATGTAAAAACATAGTAAATGTGTTAAATATAAGAGAAAACTTGCTCTATCATAAATGCTAGAACTATCCTCTTTCTTTATTCTCTTTCACACTAACATATAGCAATATCATACATTATTTTTGTTGAAGATTCAACATTCATAACATTTCACATCACTTGATACTACAAAAAAATATATAATATAATAAGAAGAAATACTGTTATTTTTTATATACTAAAATGTCATCACAACATTCAATGTATAAACATTATAAATAGATATTTTTATTTGTCTTCATTTGTAATCACATATAAAAGTATATAATTTTCTCATGCATGCAACCACTTTTTGTCTATTCCATATTATTGATCAAATTTAGTACAGTTGGTTTTTCTCTATCTATGTACTTTGTTTATTTTAAAAATCTAAATATAAAATAATTTAGCTTTGTGCAAATAAATACATCATAACTTTTACTCAAATAGTATAAAACTCCTATTGTTACTTTAATTAATATGTGGCATAATTAATTTGGATATGAGGAGTGATTAATATTTTTGATAATTTAACATAAATTATTTTATTTTAATTATACACCAAAATAAAATTAAACCAGAATAACATGGATCCATCTTTAAACTTTATTTGTGAGGTTTTATAATATAAACCTTTTAAAAAATAACCCATTTCAATAATTTATATTTATTTAAATATTTACTTTACGAATTTAAAAAAATAATTGGATCCCTTTTTATAAGAACTAAATTATTTTTCATTTAGAATTAATGTTTAGATAATGCATGTATAGCTTGCACAATTGATGGAAGAACTGATCTTGTAAGCGATACTAGTCCCACATTTTTAAGCGAGTGCAGTAGCATAGTCCTCATTGATTCCTTTGATAGAAGCAATAGCCGACTTCAAGCAATCATAAGTTGCACGGAATTCGACAATGGTTTTAGCTGCATTAACTAACCATTTAACACCCTAACAACATCTTTGCGAATCAACACCATTGTTCTGAAGATAATGTTGGCAAGGCGCAAGGATATTGTAAACTTATACACATGAATCTGCACAATAACAACATACACTATCTTGAAGTTTCCCATGGAAAGAAATTAAGTGATATTGGATATAGCGAATGTTAGGTGTGAGTTTTATGCAAGGTGGTAGGGATTTTATATAGTGATTTTTAAAAAGTATTTTTATGGTTTTTGATTTTGGTTGTGTTTAATGTTTGATTTGGGATATGAGCTTTATGTTTAGTCATTAGTTATGATGTAAGGGAAAACCGCTAGACAATTTTTAAATAGACACTTCGAAACTGCTCTTTTTAAATAAGTGGTACCGAGTATATTGTTCTATTCTTATGTTAAATCACTATAATTATGAAAACATTTATATTATTTAATATAGATTTTTATAATATAATATATATATTTTAGGACATAGAGTTCAATGCAAGTTGAAATGGAATAATGAATCTGGTTGAACTTTTTATTAATATTTTTAACACATCACGTTAGAGTATACATAATAAACAAAGGCGCACATATATAATAGATATGTAAAAACATAGTAAATGTGTTAAATATAAGAGAAAACTTGCTCTATCATAAATGCTAGAACTATCCTCTTTCTTTATTCTCTTTCACACTAGCATATAGCAATATCATACATTATTTTTGTTGAAGATTCAACATTCATAACATTTCACATCACTTGATACTACAAAAAAATATATAATATAATAAGAAGAAATACTGTTATTTTTTATATACCAAAATGTCATCACAACATTCAATGTATAAACATTATAAATAGATATTTTTATTTGTCTTCATTTGAAATCACATATAAAAGTATATAATTTTCTCATGCATGCAACCACTTTTTGTCTATTCCATATTATTGATCAAATTTAGTACAGTTTGTTTTTCTCTAACTATGTACTTTGTTTATTTTAAAAATCTAAATATAAAATAATTTAGCTTTATGCAAATAAATACATCATAACTTTTACTCAAATAGTATAAAACTCCTATTGTTACTTTAATTAATATGTGGCATAATTAATTTGGATATGAGGAGTGATTAATATTTTTGATAATTTAACATAAAATATTTTATTTTAATTATACACCAAAATAAAATTAAACCAGGATAACATGGATCCATCTTTAAACTTTATTTGTGAGGTTTTATAATATAAACCTTTTAAAAAATAACCCATTTTATATAATTTATATTTATTTAAATATTTACTTTACGAATTTATAAAAATAATTGGATCCCTTTTTATAAGAATTAAATTATTTTTCATTTAGAATTAATATTTAGATAATGCATTTATAGCTTGCACAATTGATGGAAGAACTGATCTTGTAAGCGATACTAGTCCCACATTTTTAAGCGAGTGCAGTAGCATAGTCCTCATTGATTCCTTTGATAGAAGCAATAGCCGACTACAAGCAATCATAAGTTGCACGGAATTCAACAATGGTTTTAGCTGCATTAACTAACCATTTAACACCCTAACAACATCTTTGCGAATCAACACCATTGTTCTGAAGATAATGTTGGCAAGGCGCAAGGCTATTGTAAACTTATACACATGAATCTGCACAATAACAACATACACTATCTTGAAGTTTCCCATGGAAAGAAATTAAGTGATATTGGATATAGCGAATGTTAGGTGTGAGTTTTATGCAAGGTGGTAGGGATTTTATATAGTGATTTTTAAAAAGTATTTTTATGGTTTTTGATTTTGGTTGTGTTTAATGTTTGATTTGGGATATGAGCTTTATGTTTAGTCATTAGTTATGATGTAAGGGAAAACCGCTAGACAATTTTTAAATAGACACTTCGAAACTGCTCTTTTTAAATAAGTGGTACCGAGTATATTGTTCTATTCTTATGTTAAATCACTATAATTATGAAAACATTTATATTATTTAATATAGATTTTTATAATATAATATATATATTTTAGGACATAGAGTTCAATGCAAGTTGAAATGGAATAATGAATCTGGTTGAACTTTTTATTAATATTTTTAACACATCACGTTAGAGTATACATAATAAACAAAGGCGCACATATATAATAGATATGTAAAAACATAGTAAATGTGTTAAATATAAGAGAAAACTTGCTCTATCATAAATGCTAGAACTATCCTCTTTCTTTATTCTCTTTCACACTAGCATATAGCAATATCATACATTATTTTTGTTGAAGATTCAACATTCATAACATTTCACATCACTTGATACTACAAAAAAATATATAATATAATAAGAAGAAATACTGTTATTTTTTATATACCAAAATGTCATCACAACATTCAATGTATAAACATTATAAATAGATATTTTTATTTGTCTTCATTTGAAATCACATATAAAAGTATATAATTTTCTCATGCATGCAACCACTTTTTGTCTATTCCATATTATTGATCAAATTTAGTACAGTTTGTTTTTCTCTAACTATGTACTTTGTTTATTTTAAAAATCTAAATATAAAATAATTTAGCTTTATGCAAATAAATACATCATAACTTTTACTCAAATAGTATAAAACTCCTATTGTTACTTTAATTAATATGTGGCATAATTAATTTGGATATGAGGAGTGATTAATATTTTTGATAATTTAACATAAAATATTTTATTTTAATTATACACCAAAATAAAATTAAACCAGGATAACATGGATCCATCTTTAAACTTTATTTGTGAGGTTTTATAATATAAACCTTTTAAAAAATAACCCATTTTATATAATTTATATTTATTTAAATATTTACTTTACGAATTTATAAAAATAATTGGATCCCTTTTTATAAGAATTAAATTATTTTTCATTTAGAATTAATATTTAGATAATGCATTTATAGCTTGCACAATTGATGGAAGAACTGATCTTGTAAGCAATACTAGTCCCACATTTTTAAGCGAGTGCAGTAGCATAGTCCTCATTGATTCCTTTTATAGCAGCAATAGCCGACTACAAGCAATCATAAGTTGCACGGAATTCAACAATGGTTTTAGCTGCATTAACTAACCATTTAACACCCTAACAACATCTTTGCGAATCAACACCATTGTTCTGAAGATAATGTTGGCAAGGCGCAAGGCTATTGTAAACTTATACACATGAATCTGCACAATAACAACATACACTATCTTGAAGTTTCCCATGGAAAGAAATTAAGTGATATTGGATATAGCGAATGTTAGGTGTGAGTTTTATGCAAGGTGGTAGGGATTTTATATAGTGATTTTTAAAAAGTATTTTTATGGTTTTTGATTTTGGTTGTGTTTAATGTTTGATTTGGGATATGAGCTTTATGTTTAGTCATTAGTTAGGATGTAAGGGAAAACCGCTAGACAATTTTTAAATAGACACTTCGAAACTGCTCTTTTTAAATAAGTGGTACCGAGTATATTGTTCTATTCTTATGTTAAATCACTATTATTATGAAAACATTTATATTATTTAATATAGATTTTTATAATATAATATATATATTTTAGGACATAGAGTTCAATGCAAGTTGAAATGGAATAATGAATCTGGTTGAACTTTTTATTAATATTTTTAACACATCACGTTAGAGTATACATAATAAACAAAGGCGCACATATATAATAGATATGTAAAAACATAGTAAATGTGTTAAATATAAGAGAAAACTTGCTCTATCATAAATGCTAGAACTATCCTCTTTCTTTATTCTCTTTCACACTAGCATATAGCAATATCATACATTATTTTTGTTGAAGATTCAACATTCATAACATTTCACATCACTTGATACTACAAAAAAATATATAATATAATAAGAAGAAATACTGTTATTTTTTATATACTAAAATGTCATCACAACATTCAATGTATAAACATTATAAATAGATATTTTTATTTGTCTTCATTTGAAATCACATATAAAAGTATATAATTTTCTCATGCATGCAACCACTTTTTGTCTATTCCATATTATTGATCAAATTTAGTACAGTTTGTTTTTCTCTATCTATGTACTTTGTTTATTTTAAAAATCTAAATATAAAATAATTTAGCTTTGTGCAAATAAATACATCATAAATTTTACTCAAATAGTATAAAACTCCTATTGTTACTTTAATTAATATGTGGCATAATTAATTTGGATATGAGGAGTGATTAATATTTTTGATAATTTAACATAAATTATTTTATTTTAATTATACACCAAAATAAAATTAAACCAGAATAACATGGATCCATCTTTAAACTTTATTTGTGAGGTTTTATAATATAAACCTTTTAAAAAATAACCCATTTCAATAATTTATATTTATTTAAATATTTACTTTACGAATTTAAAAAAATAATTGGATCCCTTTTTATAAGAACTAAATTATTTTTCATTTAGAATTAATGTTTAGATAATGCATGTATAGCTTGCACAATTGATGGAAGAACTGATCTTGTAAGCGATACTAGTCCCACATTTTTAAGCGAGTGCAGTAGCATAGTCCTCATTGATTCCTTTGATAGAAGCAATAGCCGACTTCAAGCAATCATAAGTTGCACGGAATTCAACAATGGTTTTAGCTGCATTAACTAACCCTTTAACACCCTAACAACATCTTTGCGAAACAACACAACTGTTCTGAAGATAATGTTGGCAAGGCGCAAGGCTATTGTAAACTTATACACATGAATCTGCACAATAACAACATACGCTATCTTGAAGTTTCCCATGGTAATAAATTAAGTGATATTGGATATAGCGAATGTTAGGTGTGAGTTTTATGCAAGGTGGTAGGGCTTTTATATAGTGATTTTTAAAAAGTATTTTTATGGTTTTTGATTTTGGTTGTGGTTAATGTTTGATTTGGGATATGAGCTTTATGTTTAGTCATTAGTTATGATGTAAGGGAAAACCGCTAGACAATTTTTAAATAGACACTTCGAAACTGCTCTTTTTAAATAAGCGGTACCGAGTATATTGTTCTATTCTTATGTTAAATCACTATTATTATGAAAACATTTATATTATTTAACACAGATTTTTATAATATAATATATATATTTTAGGACATAGAGTTCAATGCAAGTTGAAATGGAATAATGAATCTGGTTGAACTTTTTATTAATATTTTTAACACATCACATTAGAGTATACATAATAAACAAAGGCGCACATATATAATAGATATGTAAAACATAGTAAATGTGTTAAATATAAGAGAAAACTTGCTCTATCATAAATGCTAGAACTATCATATTTCTTTATTCTCTTTCACACTAGCATATAGCAATATCATACATTATTTTTGTTGAAGATTCAACATTCATAACATTTCACATCACTTGATACTACAAAAAAATATATAATATAATAAGAAGAAATACTGTTATTTTTTATATACTAAAATGTCATCACAACATTCAATGTATAAACATTATAAATAGATATTTTTATTTGTCTTCATTTGAAATCACATATAAAAGAATATAATTTTCTCATGCATGCAACCACTTTTTGTCTATTCCATATTATTGATCAAATTTAGTACAATTTGTTTTTCTCTATCTATGTACTTTGTTTATTTTAAAAATCTAAATATAAAATAATTTAGCTTTGTGCAAATAAATACATCATAACTTTTACTCAAATAGTATAAAACTCCTATTGTTACTTTAATTATTATGTGGCATAATTAATTTTGATATGAGTAGTGATTAATATTTTTGATAATTTAACATAAAATATTTTATTTTAATTATACACCAAATTAAAATTAAACCAGAATAACATGGATCCATCTTTAAACTTTATTTGTGAGGTTTTATAATATAAACCTTTTAAAAAATAACCCATTTCAATAATTTGTATTTATTTAAATATTTACTTTACGAATTTAAAAAAATAATTGGATCCCTTTTTATAAGAATTAAATTATTTTTCATTTAGAATTAATATTTAGATAATGCATGTATAGCTTGCACAATTGATGGAAGAACTGATCTTGTAAGCAATACTAGTCCCACATTTTTAAGCGAGTGCAGTAGCATAGTCCTCATTGATTCCTTTGATAGCAGCAATAGCCGACTTCAAGCAATCATAAGTTGCACGGAATTCAACAATGGTTTTAGCTGCATTAACTAACCCTTTAACACCCTAACAACATCTTTGCGAAACAACACCACTGTTCTGAAGATAATGTTGGCAAGGCGCAAGGCTATTTTAAACTTATACACATGAATCTGCACAATAACAACATACACTATCTTGATGTTTCCCATGGTAATAAATTAAGTGATATTGGATATAGCGAATGTTAGGTGTGAGTTTTATGCAAGGTGGTAGGGATTTTATATAGTGATTTTTAAAAAGTATTTTTAAGGTTTTTGATTTTGGTTGTGGTTAATGTTTGATTTGGGATATGAGCTTTATGTTTAGTCATTAGTTATGATGTAAGGGAAAACCGCTGGACAATTTTTAAATAGACACTTCGAAACTGCTCTTTTTAAATAAGAGGTACCGAGTATATTGTTCTATTCTTATGTTAAATCATTATTATTATGAAAACATTTATATTATTTAATACAGATTTTTATATTATAATATTTATATTTTAGGACATAGATTTCAATGCAAGTTGAAATGGAATAATGAATCTGGTTGAACTTTTTATTAATATTTTTAGCACATCACGTTAGAGTATACATAATAAACAAAGGCGCACATATATAATAGATATGTAAAAACATAGTAAATGTGTTAAATATAAGAGAAAACTTGCTCTATCATAAATGCTAGAACTATCCTCTTTCTTTATTCTCTTTCACACTAGCATATAGCAATATCATACATTATTTTTGTTGAAGATTCAACATTCATAACATTTCACATCACTTGATACTACAAAAAAATATATAATATAATAAGAAGAAATACTGTTATTTTTTATATACCAAAATGTCATCACAACATTCAATTTATAAACATTATAAATAAATATTTTTATTTGTCTTCATTTGAAAACACATATAAAAGTATATAATTTTCTCATGCATGCAACCACTTTTTGTCTATTCCATATTATTGATCAAATTTAGTACAATTTGTTTTTCTCTATCTGAGTACTTTGTTTATTTTAAAAATCTAAATATAAAATAATTTAGCTTTGTGCAAATAAATACATCATAACTTTTACTCAAATAGTATAAAACTCTTATTGTTACTTTAATTAATATGTGGCATAATTAATTTGGATATGAGGAGTGATTAATATTTTTGATAATTTAACATAAAATATTTTATTTTAATTATACACCAAAATAAAATTAAAAGAGAATAACATGGATCCATCTTTAAACTTTATTTGTGAGGTTTTATAATATAAACCTTTTAAAAAATAACCTATTTCAATAATTTATATTTATTTAAATATTTACTTTACGAATTTAAAAAAATAATTGGATCCCTTTTTATAAGAATTAAATTATTTTTCATTTAGAATTAATATTTAGATAATGCATGTATAGTTTGCACAATTGATTGAAGAACTGATCTTGTAAGCGATACTAGTCCCACATTTTTAAGCGAGTGCAGTAGCATAGTCCTCATTGAATCCTTTGATAGCAGCAATAGCCGACTTCAAGCAATCATAAGTTGCACGGAATTCAACAATGGTTTTAGCTGCATTAACTAACCTTTTAACACCCTAACAACATCTTGGCGAAACAACACCATTGTTCTGAAGATAATGTAGGCAAGGCGCAAGGCTATTGTAAACTTATACACATGAATCTGCACAATAACAACATACGCTATCTTGAAGTTTCCCATGGTAAGAAATTAAGTGATATTGGATATAGCGAATGTTAGGTGTGAGTTTTATGCAAGGTGGTAGGGCTTTTATATAGTGATTATTGAAAAGTATTTTTATGGTTTTTTATTTTGGTTGTGGTTAATGTTTGATTTGGGATATGAGCTTTATGTTTAGTCCTTAGTTAGGATGTAAGGGAGAACCGCTAGACAATTTTTAAATAGACACTTCGAAACTGCTCTTTTTAAATAAGCGGTACCGAGTATATTGTTCTATTCTTATGTTAAATCACTATTATTATGAAAACATTTATATTATTTAATACAGATTTTTATAATATAATATTTATATTTTAGGACATAGAGTTCAATGCAAGTTGAAATGGAATAATGAATCTGGTTGAACTTTTTATTAATATTTTTAACACATCACATTAGAGTATACAGAATAAACAAAGGCGCACATATATAATAGATATGTAAAAACATAGTAAATGTGTTAAATATAAGAGAAAACTTGCTCTATCATAAATGCTAGAACTATCCTCTTTCTTTATTCTCTTTCACACTAGCATATAGCAATATCATACATTATTTATGTTGAAGATTCAACATTCATAACATTTCACATCACTTGATACTACAAAAAAATATATAATATAATAAGAAGAAATATTGTTATTTTTTATATACCAAAATGTCATCACAACATTCAATGTATAAACATTATAAATAAATATTTTTATTTGTCTTCATTTGAAAACACATATAAAAGTATATAATTTTCTCATGCATGCAACCACTTTTTGTCTATTCCATATTATTGATCAAATTTAGTACAGTTTTTTTTTCTCTAACTGAGTACTTTGGTTATTTTAAAAATCTAAATATAAAATAATTTAGCTTTGTGCAAATAAATACATCATAACTTTTACTCAAATAGTATAAAACTCCTATTGTTACTTTAATTAATATGTGGCATAATTAATTTGGATATTAGGAGTGATTAATATTTTTGATAATTTAACATAAAATATTTTATTTTAATTATACACCAAAATAAAATTAAACCAGAATAACATGGATCCATCTTTAAACCTTATTTGTGAGGTTTTATAATATAAACCTTTTAAAAAATAACCTATTTCAATAATTTATATTTATTTAAATATTTACTTTACGAATTTAAAAAAATAATTGGATCCCTTTTTATAAGAATTAAATTATTTTTCATTTAGAATTAATATTTAGATAATGCATGTATAGCTTGCACAATTGATGGAAGAACTGATCTTGTAAGCGATACTAGTACCACATTTTTAAGCGAGTGCAGTAGCATAGTCCTCATTGATTCCTTTGATAGCAGCAATAGCCGACTTCAAGCAATCATAAGTTGCACGGAATTCAAAAATGGTTTTAGCTGCATTAACTAACCCTTTAACACCCTAACAACATCTTGGCGAAACAACACCGTTGTTCTGAAGATAATGTAGGCAAGGCGCAAGGCTATTGTAAACTTATACACATGAATCTGCACAATAACAACATACGCTATCTTGAAGTTTCCCATGGTAAGAAATTAAGTGATATTGGATATAGTGAATGTTAGGTGTGAGTTTTATGCAAGGTGGTAGGGCTTTTATATAGTGATTTTTGAAAAGTATTTTTATGGTTTTTGATTTTGGTTGTGGTTAATGTTTGATTTGGGATATGAGCTTTATGTTTAGTCATTAGTTAGGATGTAAGGGAGAACCGCTAGACAATTTTTAAATAGACACTTTGAAACTGCTCTTTTTAAATAAGCGGTACCGAGTATATTGTTCTATTCTTATGTTAAATCACTATTATTATGAAAACATTTATATTATTTAATACAGATTTTTATAATATAATATTTATATTTTAGGACATAGAGTTCAATGAAAGTTGAAATGGAATAATGAATGTGGTTGAACTTTTTATTAATATTTTTAACACATCACATTAGAGTATACAGAATAAACAAAGGCGCACATATATAATAGATATGTAAAAACATAGTAAATGTGTTAAATATAACAGAAAACGTGCTCTATCATAAATGCTAGAGCTATCCCCTTTCTTTATTCTCTTTCACACTAGCATATAGCAATATCATACATTATTTTTGTTGAAGATTCAACATTCATAACATTTCACATCACTTGATACTACAAAAAATATATAATATAATAAGAAGAAATACTGTTATTTTTTATATACCAAAATGTCATCACAACATTCAATGTATAAACATTATAAATAAATATTTTTATTTGTCTTTATTTGAAAACACATATAAAAGTATATAATTTTCTCATGCATGCAACCACTTTTTGTCTATTACATATTATTGATCAAATTTAGTACAATTTGTTTTTCTCTATCTGAGTACTTTGTTTATTTTAAAAATCTAAATATAAAATAATTTAGCTTTGTGCAAATAAATACATCATAACTTTTACTCAAATAGTATAAAACTCCTATTGTTACTTTAATTAATTTGGATATGAGGAGTGATTAATATTTTTGATAATTTAACATAAAATATTTTATTTTAATTATACACCAAAATAAAATTAAACCATAATAACTTGGATCCATCTTTAAACTTTATTTGTGAGGTTTTATAATATAAACCTTTTAAAAAATAACCCATTTCAATAATTTGTATTTATTTAAATATTTACTTTACGAATTTAAAAAAATAATTGGATCCCTTTTTATAAGAATTAAATTATTTTTCATTTAGAATTAATATTTAGATAATGCATGTATAGCTTGCACAATTGATGGAAGAACTGATCTTGTAAGCGATACTAGTCCCACATTTTTAAGCGAGTGCAGTAGCATAGTCCTCATTGATTCCTCTGATAGCAGCAATAGCCGACTTCTAGCAATCATAAGTTGCACGGAATTCAACAATGGTTTTAGCTCCATTAACTAACCCTTTAACACCCTAACAACATCTTGGCGAAACAACACCATTGTTCTGAAGATAATGTAGGCAAGGCGCAAGGCTATTGTAAACTTATACACATGAATCTGCACAATAACAACATACGCTATCTTGAAGTTTCCCATGGTAAGAAATTAAGTGATATTGGATATAGCGAATGTTAGGTGTGAGTTTTATGCAAGGTGGTAGGGCTTTTATATAGTGATTTTTGAAAAGTATTTTTATGGTTTTTGATTTTGGTTGTGGTTAATGTTTGATTTGGGATATGAGCTTTATGTTTAGTCATTAGTTAGGATGTAAGGGAGAACCGCTAGACAATTTTTAAATAGACACTTCGAAACTGCTCTTTTTAAATAAGCGGTACCGAGTATATTGTTCTATTCTTATGTTAAATCACTATTATTATGAAAACATTTATATTATTTAATACATATTTTTATAATATAATATTTATATTTTAGGACATAGAGTTCAATGCAAGTTGAAATGGAATAATGAATGTGGTTGAACTTTTTATTAATATTTTTAACACATCACATTAGAGTATACGGAATAAACAAAGGCGCACATATATAATAGATATGTAAAAACATAGTAAATGTGTTAAATATAAAAGAAAAATTGCTCTATCATAAATGCTAGAACTATCCTCTTTCTTTATTCTCTTTCACAATAGCATATAGCAATATCATACATTATTTTTGTTGAAGATTCAACATTCATAACATTTCACATCACTTGATACTACAAAAAAATATATAATATAATAAGAAGAAATTCTGTTATTTTTTATATACCAAAATGTCATCACAACATTCAATGTATAAACATTATAAATAAATATTTTTATTTGTCTTCATTTGAAAACACATATAAAAGTATATAATTTTCTCATGCATGCAACCACTTTTTGTCTATTCCATATTATTGATCAAATTTAGTACAGTTTTTTTTTCTCTAACTGAGTACTTTGTTTATTTTAAAAATCTAAATATAAAATAATTTAGCTTTGTGCAAATAAATACATCATAACTTTTACTCAAATAGTATAAAACTCCTATTGTTACTTTAATTAATATGTGGCATAATTAATTTGGATATGAGGAGTGATTAATATTTTTGATAATTTAACATAAAATATTTTATTTTAATTATACACCAAAATAAAATTAAACCATAATAACTTGGATCCATCTTTAAACTTTATTTGTGAGGTTTTATAATATAAACCTTTTAAAAAATAACCCATTTCAATAATTTGTATTTATTTAAATATTTACTTTACGAATTTAAAAAAATAATTGGATCCCTTTTTATAAGAATTAAATTATTTTTCATTTAGAATTAATATTTAGATAATGCATGTATAGCTTGCACAATTGATGGAAGAACTGATCTTGTAAGCGATACTAGTCCCACATTTTTAAGCGAGTGCAGTAGCATAGTCCTCATTGATTCCTCTGATAGCAGCAATAGCCGACTTCTAGCAATCATAAGTTGCACGGAATTCAACAATGGTTTTAGCTCCATTAACTAACCCTTTAACACCCTAACAACATCTTGGCGAAACAACACCATTGTTCTGAAGATAATGTAGGCAAGGCGCAAGGCTATTGTAAACTTATACACATGAATCTGCACAATAACAACATACGCTATCTTGAAGTTTCCCATGGTAAGAAATTAAGTGATATTGGATATAGCGAATGTTAGGTGTGAGTTTTATGCAAGGTGGTAGGGCTTTTATATAGTGATTTTTGAAAAGTATTTTTAAGGTTTTTGATTTTGGTTGTGGTTAATGTTTGATTTGGGATATGAGCTTTATGTTTAGTCATTAGTTATGATGTAAGGGAAAACCGCTGGACAATTTTTAAATAGACACTTCGAAACTGCTCTTTTTAAATAAGAGGTACCGAGTATATTGTTCTATTCTTATGTTAAATCATTATTATTATGAAAACATTTATATTATTTAATACAGATTTTTATATTATAATATTTATATTTTAGGACATAGATTTCAATGCAAGTTGAAATGGAATAATGAATCTGGTTGAACTTTTTATTAATATTTTTAGCACATCACGTTAGAGTATACATAATAAACAAAGGCGCACATATATAATAGATATGTAAAAACATAGTAAATGTGTTAAATATAAGAGAAAACTTGCTCTATCATAAATGCTAGAACTATCCTCTTTCTTTATTCTCTTTCACACTAGCATATAGCAATATCATACATTATTTTTGTTGAAGATTCAACATTCATAACATTTCACATCACTTGATACTACAAAAAAATATATAATATAATAAGAAGAAATACTGTTATTTTTTATATACCAAAATGTCATCACAACATTCAATTTATAAACATTATAAATAAATATTTTTATTTGTCTTCATTTGAAAACACATATAAAAGTATATAATTTTCTCATGCATGCAACCACTTTTTGTCTATTCCATATTATTGATCAAATTTAGTACAATTTGTTTTTCTCTATCTGAGTACTTTGTTTATTTTAAAAATCTAAATATAAAATAATTTAGCTTTGTGCAAATAAATACATCATAACTTTTACTCAAATAGTATAAAACTCTTATTGTTACTTTAATTAATATGTGGCATAATTAATTTGGATATGAGGAGTGATTAATATTTTTGATAATTTAACATAAAATATTTTATTTTAATTATACACCAAAATAAAATTAAACCAGAATAACATGGATCCATCTTTAAACTTTATTTGTGAGGTTTTATAATATAAACCTTTTAAAAAATAACCCATTTCAATAATTTATATTTATTTAAATATTTACTTTACGAATTTAAAAAAATAATTGGATCCCTTTTTATAAGAATTAAATTATTTTTCATTTAGAATTAATATTTAGATAATGCATGTATAGCTTGCACAATTGATGGAAGAACTGATCTTGTAAGCGATACTAGTCCCACATTTTTAAGCGAGTGCAGTAGCATAGTCCTCATTGATTCCTCTGATAGCAGCAATAGCCGACTTCTAGCAATCATAAGTTGCACGGAATTCAACAATGGTTTTAGCTCCATTAACTAACCCTTTAACACCCTAACAACATCTTGGCGAAACAACACCATTGTTCTGAAGATAATGTAGGCAAGGCGCAAGGCTATTGTAAACTTATACACATGAATCTGCACAATAACAACATACGCTATCTTGAAGTTTCCCATGGTAAGAAATTAAGTGATATTGGATATAGCGAATGTTAGGTGTGAGTTTTATGCAAGGTGGTAGGGCTTTTATATAGTGATTATTGAAAAGTATTTTTATGGTTTTTGATTTTGGTTGTGGTTAATGTTTGATTTGGGATATGAGCTTTATGTTTAGTCATTAGTTATGATGTAAGGGAAAACCGCTGGACAATTTTTAAATAGACACTTCGAAACTGCTCTTTTTAAATAAGAGGTACCGAGTATATTGTTCTATTCTTATGTTAAATCATTATTATTATGAAAACATTTATATTATTTAATACAGATTTTTATATTATAATATTTATATTTTAGGACATAGATTTCAATGCAAGTTGAAATGGAATAATGAATCTGGTTGAACTTTTTATTAATATTTTTAGCACATCACGTTAGAGTATACATAATAAACAAAGGCGCACATATATAATAGATATGTAAAAACATAGTAAATGTGTTAAATATAAGAGAAAACTTGCTCTATCATAAATGCTAGAACTATCCTCTTTCTTTATTCTCTTTCAAACTAGCATATAGCAATATCATACATTATTTTTGTTGAAGATTCAACATTCATAACATTTCACATCACTTGATACTACAAAAAAATATATAATATAATAAGAAGAAATACTGTTATTTTTTATATACCAAAATGTCATCACAACATTCAATTTATAAACATTATAAATAAATATTTTTATTTGTCTTCATTTGAAAACACATATAAAAGTATATAATTTTCTCATGCATGCAACCACTTTTTGTCTATTCCATATTATTGATCAAATTTAGTACAATTTGTTTTTCTCTATCTGAGTACTTTGTTTATTTTAAAAATCTAAATATAAAATAATTTAGCTTTGTGCAAATAAATACATCATAACTTTTACTCAAATAGTATAAAACTCTTATTGTTACTTTAATTAATATGTGGCATAATTAATTTGGATATGAGGAGTGATTAATATTTTTGATAATTTAACATAAAATATTTTATTTTAATTATACACCAAAATAAAATTAAACCAGAATAACATGGATCCATCTTTAAACTTTATTTGTGAGGTTTTATAATATAAACCTTTTAAAAAATAACCTATTTCAATAATTTATATTTATTTAAATATTTACTTTACGAATTTAAAAAAATAATTGGATCCCTTTTTATAAGAATTAAATTATTTTTCATTTAGAATTAATATTTAGATAATGCATGTATAGTTTGCACAATTGATTGAAGAACTGATCTTGTAAGCGATACTAGTCCCACATTTTTAAGCGAGTGCAGTAGCATAGTCCTCATTGAATCCTTTGATAGCAGCAATAGCCGACTTCAAGCAATCATAAGTTGCACGGAATTCAACAATGGTTTTAGCTGCATTAACTAACCTTTTAACACCCTAACAACATCTTGGCGAAACAACACCATTGTTCTGAAGATAATGTAGGCAAGGCGCAAGGCTATTGTAAACTTATACACATGAATCTGCACAATAACAACATACGCTATCTTGAAGTTTCCCATGGTAAGAAATTAAGTGATATTGGATATAGCGAATGTTAGGTGTGAGTTTTATGCAAGGTGGTAGGGCTTTTATATAGTGATTATTGAAAAGTATTTTTATGGTTTTTTATTTTGGTTGTGGTTAATGTTTGATTTGGGATATGAGCTTTATGTTTAGTCCTTAGTTAGGATGTAAGGGAGAACCGCTAGACAATTTTTAAATAGACACTTCGAAACTGCTCTTTTTAAATAAGCGGTACCGAGTATATTGTTCTATTCTTATGTTAAATCACTATTATTATGAAAACATTTATATTATTTAATACAGATTTTTATAATATAATATTTATATTTTAGGACATAGAGTTCAATGCAAGTTGAAATGGAATAATGAATCTGGTTGAACTTTTTATTAATATTTTTAACACATCACATTAGAGTATACAGAATAAACAAAGGCGCACATATATAATAGATATGTAAAAACATAGTAAATGTGTTAAATATAAGAGAAAACTTGCTCTATCATAAATGCTAGAACTATCCTCTTTCTTTATTCTCTTTCACACTAGCATATAGCAATATCATACATTATTTATGTTGAAGATTCAACATTCATAACATTTCACATCACTTGATACTACAAAAAAATATATAATATAATAAGAAGAAATATTGTTATTTTTTATATACCAAAATGTCATCACAACATTCAATGTATAAACATTATAAATAAATATTTTTATTTGTCTTCATTTGAAAACACATATAAAAGTATATAATTTTCTCATGCATGCAACCACTTTTTGTCTATTCCATATTATTGATCAAATTTAGTACAGTTTTTTTTTCTCTAACTGAGTACTTTGGTTATTTTAAAAATCTAAATATAAAATAATTTAGCTTTGTGCAAATAAATACATCATAACTTTTACTCAAATAGTATAAAACTCCTATTGTTACTTTAATTAATATGTGGCATAATTAATTTGGATATTAGGAGTGATTAATATTTTTGATAATTTAACATAAAATATTTTATTTTAATTATACACCAAAATAAAATTAAACCAGAATAACATGGATCCATCTTTAAACCTTATTTGTGAGGTTTTATAATATAAACCTTTTAAAAAATAACCTATTTCAATAATTTATATTTATTTAAATATTTACTTTACGAATTTAAAAAAATAATTGGATCCCTTTTTATAAGAATTAAATTATTTTTCATTTAGAATTAATATTTAGATAATGCATGTATAGCTTGCACAATTGATGGAAGAACTGATCTTGTAAGCGATACTAGTACCACATTTTTAAGCGAGTGCAGTAGCATAGTCCTCATTGATTCCTTTGATAGCAGCAATAGCCGACTTCAAGCAATCATAAGTTGCACGGAATTCAAAAATGGTTTTAGCTGCATTAACTAACCCTTTAACACCCTAACAACATCTTGGCGAAACAACACCGTTGTTCTGAAGATAATGTAGGCAAGGCGCAAGGCTATTGTAAACTTATACACATGAATCTGCACAATAACAACATACGCTATCTTGAAGTTTCCCATGGTAAGAAATTAAGTGATATTGGATATAGTGAATGTTAGGTGTGAGTTTTATGCAAGGTGGTAGGGCTTTTATATAGTGATTTTTGAAAAGTATTTTTATGGTTTTTGATTTTGGTTGTGGTTAATGTTTGATTTGGGATATGAGCTTTATGTTTAGTCATTAGTTAGGATGTAAGGGAGAACCGCTAGACAATTTTTAAATAGACACTTTGAAACTGCTCTTTTTAAATAAGCGGTACCGAGTATATTGTTCTATTCTTATGTTAAATCACTATTATTATGAAAACATTTATATTATTTAATACAGATTTTTATAATATAATATTTATATTTTAGGACATAGAGTTCAATGAAAGTTGAAATGGAATAATGAATGTGGTTGAACTTTTTATTAATATTTTTAACACATCACATTAGAGTATACAGAATAAACAAAGGCGCACATATATAATAGATATGTAAAAACATAGTAAATGTGTTAAATATAACAGAAAACGTGCTCTATCATAAATGCTAGAGCTATCCCCTTTCTTTATTCTCTTTCACACTAGCATATAGCAATATCATACATTATTTTTGTTGAAGATTCAACATTCATAACATTTCACATCACTTGATACTACAAAAAATATATAATATAATAAGAAGAAATACTGTTATTTTTTATATACCAAAATGTCATCACAACATTCAATGTATAAACATTATAAATAAATATTTTTATTTGTCTTTATTTGAAAACACATATAAAAGTATATAATTTTCTCATGCATGCAACCACTTTTTGTCTATTACATATTATTGATCAAATTTAGTACAATTTGTTTTTCTCTATCTGAGTACTTTGTTTATTTTAAAAATCTAAATATAAAATAATTTAGCTTTGTGCAAATAAATACATCATAACTTTTACTCAAATAGTATAAAACTCCTATTGTTACTTTAATTAATTTGGATATGAGGAGTGATTAATATTTTTGATAATTTAACATAAAATATTTTATTTTAATTATACACCAAAATAAAATTAAACCATAATAACTTGGATCCATCTTTAAACTTTATTTGTGAGGTTTTATAATATAAACCTTTTAAAAAATAACCCATTTCAATAATTTGTATTTATTTAAATATTTACTTTACGAATTTAAAAAAATAATTGGATCCCTTTTTATAAGAATTAAATTATTTTTCATTTAGAATTAATATTTAGATAATGCATGTATAGCTTGCACAATTGATGGAAGAACTGATCTTGTAAGCGATACTAGTCCCACATTTTTAAGCGAGTGCAGTAGCATAGTCCTCATTGATTCCTCTGATAGCAGCAATAGCCGACTTCTAGCAATCATAAGTTGCACGGAATTCAACAATGGTTTTAGCTCCATTAACTAACCCTTTAACACCCTAACAACATCTTGGCGAAACAACACCATTGTTCTGAAGATAATGTAGGCAAGGCGCAAGGCTATTGTAAACTTATACACATGAATCTGCACAATAACAACATACGCTATCTTGAAGTTTCCCATGGTAAGAAATTAAGTGATATTGGATATAGCGAATGTTAGGTGTGAGTTTTATGCAAGGTGGTAGGGCTTTTATATAGTGATTTTTGAAAAGTATTTTTATGGTTTTTGATTTTGGTTGTGGTTAATGTTTGATTTGGGATATGAGCTTTATGTTTAGTCATTAGTTAGGATGTAAGGGAGAACCGCTAGACAATTTTTAAATAGACACTTCGAAACTGCTCTTTTTAAATAAGCGGTACCGAGTATATTGTTCTATTCTTATGTTAAATCACTATTATTATGAAAACATTTATATTATTTAATACATATTTTTATAATATAATATTTATATTTTAGGACATAGAGTTCAATGCAAGTTGAAATGGAATAATGAATGTGGTTGAACTTTTTATTAATATTTTTAACACATCACATTAGAGTATACGGAATAAACAAAGGCGCACATATATAATAGATATGTAAAAACATAGTAAATGTGTTAAATATAAAAGAAAAATTGCTCTATCATAAATGCTAGAACTATCCTCTTTCTTTATTCTCTTTCACAATAGCATATAGCAATATCATACATTATTTTTGTTGAAGATTCAACATTCATAACATTTCACATCACTTGATACTACAAAAAAATATATAATATAATAAGAAGAAATTCTGTTATTTTTTATATACCAAAATGTCATCACAACATTCAATGTATAAACATTATAAATAAATATTTTTATTTGTCTTCATTTGAAAACACATATAAAAGTATATAATTTTCTCATGCATGCAACCACTTTTTGTCTATTCCATATTATTGATCAAATTTAGTACAGTTTTTTTTTCTCTAACTGAGTACTTTGTTTATTTTAAAAATCTAAATATAAAATAATTTAGCTTTGTGCAAATAAATACATCATAACTTTTACTCAAATAGTATAAAACTCCTATTGTTACTTTAATTAATATGTGGCATAATTAATTTGGATATGAGGAGTGATTAATATTTTTGATAATTTAACATAAAATATTTTATTTTAATTATACACCAAAATAAAATTAAACCATAATAACTTGGATCCATCTTTAAACTTTATTTGTGAGGTTTTATAATATAAACCTTTTAAAAAATAACCCATTTCAATAATTTGTATTTATTTAAATATTTACTTTACGAATTTAAAAAAATAATTGGATCCCTTTTTATAAGAATTAAATTATTTTTCATTTAGAATTAATATTTAGATAATGCATGTATAGCTTGCACAATTGATGGAAGAACTGATCTTGTAAGCGATACTAGTCCCACATTTTTAAGCGAGTGCAGTAGCATAGTCCTCATTGATTCCTCTGATAGCAGCAATAGCCGACTTCTAGCAATCATAAGTTGCACGGAATTCAACAATGGTTTTAGCTCCATTAACTAACCCTTTAACACCCTAACAACATCTTGGCGAAACAACACCATTGTTCTGAAGATAATGTAGGCAAGGCGCAAGGCTATTGTAAACTTATACACATGAATCTGCACAATAACAACATACGCTATCTTGAAGTTTCCCATGGTAAGAAATTAAGTGATATTGGATATAGCGAATGTTAGGTGTGAGTTTTATGCAAGGTGGTAGGGCTTTTATATAGTGATTTTTGAAAAGTATTTTTATGGTTTTTGATTTTGGTTGTGGTTAATGTTTGATTTGGGATATGAGCTTTATGTTTAGTCATTAGTTAGGATGTAAGGGAGAACCGCTAGACAATTTTTAAATAGACACTTCGAAACTGCTCTTTTTAAATAAGCGGTACCGAGTATATTGTTCTATTCTTATGTTAAATCACTATTATTATGAAAACATTTATATTATTTAATACATATTTTTATAATATAATATTTATATTTTAGGACATAGAGTTCAATGCAAGTTGAAATGGAATAATGAATGTGGTTGAACTTTTTATTAATATTTTTAACACATCACATTAGAGTATACGGAATAAACAAAGGCGCACATATATAATAGATATGTAAAAACATAGTAAATGTGTTAAATATAAAAGAAAAATTGCTCTATCATAAATGCTAGAACTATCCTCTTTCTTTATTCTCTTTCACAATAGCATATAGCAATATCATACATTATTTTTGTTGAAGATTCAACATTCATAACATTTCACATCACTTGATACTACAAAAAAATATATAATATAATAAGAAGAAATTCTGTTATTTTTTATATACCAAAATGTCATCACAACATTCAATGTATAAACATTATAAATAAATATTTTTATTTGTCTTCATTTGAAAACACATATAAAAGTATATAATTTTCTCATGCATGCAACCACTTTTTGTCTATTCCATATTATTGATCAAATTTAGTACAGTTTTTTTTTCTCTAACTGAGTACTTTGTTTATTTTAAAAATCTAAATATAAAATAATTTAGCTTTGTGCAAATAAATACATCATAACTTTTACTCAAATAGTATAAAACTCCTATTGTTACTTTAATTAATATGTGGCATAATTAATTTGGATATGAGGAGTGATTAATATTTTTGATAATTTAACATAAAATATTTTATTTTAATTATACACCAAAATAAAATTAAACCATAATAACTTGGATCCATCTTTAAACTTTATTTGTGAGGTTTTATAATATAAACCTTTTAAAAAATAACCCATTTCAATAATTTGTATTTATTTAAATATTTACTTTACGAATTTAAAAAAATAATTGGATCCCTTTTTATAAGAATTAAATTATTTTTCATTTAGAATTAATATTTAGATAATGCATGTATAGCTTGCACAATTGATGGAAGAACTGATCTTGTAAGCGATACTAGTCCCACATTTTTAAGCGAGTGCAATAGCATAGTCCTCATTGATTCCTCTGATAGCAGCAATAGCCGACTTCTAGCAATCATAAGTTGCACGGAATTCAACAATGGTTTTAGCTCCATTAACTAACCCTTTAACACCCTAACAACATCTTGGCGAAACAACACCATTGTTCTGAAGATAATGTAGGCAAGGCGCAAGGCTATTGTAAACTTATACACATGAATCTGCACAATAACAACATACGCTATCTTGAAGTTTCCCATGGTAAGAAATTAAGTGATATTGGATATAGCGAATGTTAGGTGTGAGTTTTATGCAAGGTGGTAGGGCTTTTATATAGTGATTTTTGAAAAGTATTTTTATGGTTTTTGATTTTGGTTGTGGTTAATGTTTGATTTGGGATATGAGCTTTATGTTTAGTCATTAGTTAGGATGTAAGGGAGAACCGCTAGACAATTTTTAAATAGACACTTCGAAACTGCTCTTTTTAAATAAGCGGTACCGAGTATATTGTTCTATTCTTATGTTAAATCACTATTATTATGAAAACATTTATATTATTTAATACATATTTTTATAATATAATATTTATATTTTAGGACATAGAGTTCAATGCAAGTTGAAATGGAATAATGAATGTGGTTGAACTTTTTATTAATATTTTTAACACATCACATTAGAGTATACGGAATAAACAAAGGCGCACATATATAATAGATATGTAAAAACATAGTAAATATGTTAAATATAAGAGAAAACTTGCTCTATCATAAATGCTAGAACTATCCTCTTTCTTTATTCTCTTTCACACTAGCATATAGCAATATCATACATTATTTTTGTTGAAGATTCAACATTCATAACATTTCACATCACTTGATACTACAAAAAAATATATAATATAATAAGAAGAAATATTGTTATTTTTTATATACCAAAATGTCATCACAACATTCAATTTATAAACATTATAAATAAATATTTTTATTTGTCTTCATTTGAAAACACATATAAAAGTATATAATTTTCTCATGCATGCAACCACTTTTTGGCTATTCCATATTATTGATCAAATTTAGTACAATTTGTTTTTCTCTATCTGAGTACTTTGTTTATTTTAAAAATCTAAATATAAAATAATTTAGCTTTGTGCAAATAAATACATCATAACTTTTACTCAAATAGTATAAAACTCTTATTGTTACTTTAATTAATATGTGGCATAATTAATTTGGATATGAGGAGTGATTAATATTTTTGATAATTTAACATAAAATATTTTATTTTAATTATACACCAAAATAAAATTAAACCAGAATAACATGGATCAATATTTAAACTTTATTTGTGAGGTTTTATAATATAAACCTTTTAAAAAATAACCTATTTCAATAATTTATATTTATTTAAATATTAATTTACGAAATTAAAAAAATAATTGGATCCCTTTTTATAAGAATTAAATTATTTTTCATTTAGAATTAATATTTAGATAATGCATGTATAGCTTGCACAATTGATGGAAGAACTGATCTTGTAAGCGATACTAGTCCCACATTTTTAAGCGAGTGCAGTAGCATAGTCCTCATTGATTCCTTTGATAGCAGCAATAGCCGACTTCAAGCAATCATAAGTTGCACGGAATTCAACAATGGTTTTAGCTGCATTAACTATCCCTTTAACACCCTAACAACATCTTGGCGAAAGAACACCATTGTTCTGAAGATAATGTAGGCAAGGCGCAAGGCTATTGTAAACTTATACACATGAATCTGCACAATAACAACATACTCTATCTTGAAGTTTCCCATGGTAAGAAATTAAGTGATATTGGATATAGCGAATGTTAGGTGTGAGTTTTATGCAAGGTGGTAGGGCTTTTATATAGTGATTTTTGAAAAGTATTTTTATGGTTTTTGATTTTGGTTGTGGTTAATGTTTGATTTGGGATATGAGCTTTATGTTTAGTCATTAGTTAGGATGTAAGGGAGAACCGCTAGACCATTTTTAAATAGACACTTTGAAACTGCTCTTTTTAAATAATCGGTACCGAGTATATTGTTCTATTCTTATGTTAAATCACTATTATTATGAAAACATTTATATTATTTAATACAGATTTTTATAATATAATATTTATATTTTAGGACATAGAGTTCAATGCAAGTTGAAATGGAATAATGAATGTGGTTGAACTTTTTATTAATATTTTTAACACATCACATTAGAGTATACAGAATAAACAAAGGCGCACATATATAATAGATATGTAAAAACATAGTAAATGTGTTAAATATAAGAGAAAACTTGCTCTATCATAAATGCTAGAACTATCCTCTTTCTTTATTCTCTTTCACACTAGCATATAGCAATATCATACATTATTTTTGTTGAAGATTCAACATTCATAACATTTCACATCACTTGATACTACAAAAAAATATATAATATAATAAGAAGAAATACTGTTATTTTTTATATACCAAAATGTCATCACAACATTCAATTTAAAAACATTATAAATAAATATTTTTATTTGTCTTCATTTGAAAACACATATAAAAGTATATAATTTTTTTCATGCATGCAACCACTTTTTGTCTATTCCATATTATTGATCAAATTTAGTACAATTTGTTTTTCTCTATCTGAGTACTTTGTTTATTTTAAAAATATAAATATAAAATAATTTAGCTTTGTGCAAATAAATACATCATAACTTTTACTCAAATAGTATAAAACTCTTATTGTTACTTTAATTAATATGTGGCATAATTAATTTGGATATGAGGAGTGATTAATATTTTTGATAATTTAACATAAAATATTTTATTTTAATTATACACCAAAATAAAATTAAACCAGAATAACATGGATCCATCTTTAAACTTTATTTGTGAGGTTTTATAATATAAACCTTTTAAAAAATAACCTATTTCAATAATTTATATTTATTTAAATATTTACTTTACGAATTTAAAAAAATAATTGGATCCCTTTTTATTAGAATTAAATTATTTTTCATTTAGAATTAATATTTAGATAATGCATGTATAGTTTGCACAATTGATTGAAGAACTGATCTTGTAAGCGATACTAGTCCCACATTTTTAAGCGAGTGCAGTAGCATAGTCCTCATTGATTCCTTTGATAGCAGCAATAGCCGACTTCAAGCAATCATAAGTTGCACGGAATTCAACAATGGTTTTAGCTGCATTAACTAACCATTTAACACCCTAACAACATCTTGGCGAAACAACACCATTGTTCTGAAGATAATGTAGGCAAGGCGCAAGGCTATTGTAAACTTATACACATGAATCTGCACAATAACAACATACGCTATCTTGAAGTTTCCCATGGTAAGAAATTAAGTGATATTGGTTATAGCGAATGTTAGGTGTGAGTTTTATGCAAGGTGGTAGGGCTTTTATATAGTGATTTTTGAAAAGTATTTTTATGGTTTTTGATTTTGGTTGTGGTTAATGTTTGATTTGGGATATGAGCTTTATGTTTAGTCATTAGTTAGGATGTAAGGGAGAACCGCTAGACAATTTTTAAATAGACACTTTGAAACTGCTCTTTTTAAATAAGCGGTACCGAGTATATTGTTCTATTCTTATGTTAAATCACTATTATTATGAAAACATTTATATTATTTAATACAGATTTTTATAATATAATATTTATATTTTAGGACATAAAGTTCAATGCAAGTTGAAATGGAATAATGAATGTGGTTGAACTTTTTATTAATATTTTTAACACATCACATTAGAGTATACAGAATAAACAAAGGCGCACATATATAATAGATATGTAAAAACATAGTAAATTTGTTAAATATAAGAGAAAACTTGCTCTATCATAAATGCTAGAACTATCCTCTTTCTTTATTCTCTTTCACACTAGCATATAGCAATATCATACATTATTTTTGTTGAAGATTCAACATTCATAACATTTCACATCACTTGATACTACAAAAAAATATATAATATAATAAGAAGAAATACTGTTATTTTTTATATACCAAAATGTCATCACAACATTCAATTTAAAAACATTATAAATAAATATTTTTATTTGTCTTCATTTGAAAACACATATAAAAGTATATAATTTTTTTCATGCATGCAACCACTTTTTGTCTATTCCATATTATTGATCAAATTTAGTACAATTTGTTTTTCTCTATCTGAGTACTTTGTTTATTTTAAAAATATAAATATAAAATAATTTAGCTTTGTGCAAATAAATACATCATAACTTTTACTCAAATAGTATAAAACTCTTATTGTTACTTTAATTAATATGTGGCATAATTAATTTGGATATGAGGAGTGATTAATATTTTTGATAATTTAACATAAAATATTTTATTTTAATTATACACCAAAATAAAATTAAACCAGAATAACATGGATCCATCTTTAAACTTTATTTGTGAGGTTTTATAATATAAACCTTTTAAAAAATAACCTATTTCAATAATTTATATTTATTTAAATATTTACTTTACGAATTTAAAAAAATAATTGGATCCCTTTTTATTAGAATTAAATTATTTTTCATTTAGAATTAATATTTAGATAATGCATGTATAGTTTGCACAATTGATTGAAGAACTGATCTTGTAAGCGATACTAGTCCCACATTTTTAAGCGAGTGCAGTAGCATAGTCCTCATTGATTCCTTTGATAGCAGCAATAGCCGACTTCAAGCAATCATAAGTTGCACGGAATTCAACAATGGTTTTAGCTGCATTAACTAACCATTTAACACCCTAACAACATCTTGGCGAAACAACACCATTGTTCTGAAGATAATGTAGGCAAGGCGCAAGGCTATTGTAAACTTATACACATGAATCTGCACAATAACAACATACGCTATCTTGAAGTTTCCCATGGTAAGAAATTAAGTGATATTGGTTATAGCGAATGTTAGGTGTGAGTTTTATGCAAGGTGGTAGGGCTTTTATATAGTGATTTTTGAAAAGTATTTTTATGGTTTTTGATTTTGGTTGTGGTTAATGTTTGATTTGGGATATGAGCTTTATGTTTAGTCATTAGTTAGGATGTAAGGGAGAACCGCTAGAAAATTTTTAAATAGACACTTTGAAACTGCTCTTTTTAAATAAGCAGTACCGAGTATATTGTTCTATTCTTATGTTAAATCACTATTATTATGAAAACATTTATATTATTTAATACAGATTTTTATAATATAATATTTATATTTTAGGACATAGAGTTCAATGCAAGTTGAAATGGAATAATGAATGTGGTTGAACTTTTTATTAATATTTTTAACACATCACATTAGAGTATACAGAATAAACAAAGGCGCACATATATAATAGATATGTAAAAACATAGTAAATGTGTTAAATATAAAAGAAAAATTGCTCTATCATAAATTCTAGAACTATCCTCTTTCTTTATTCTCTTTCACACTAGCATATAGCAATATCATACATTATTTTTGTTGAAGATTCAACATTCATAACATTTCACATCACTTGATACTACAAAAAAATATATAATATAATAAGAAGAAATACTGTTATTTTTTATATACCAAAATGTCATCACAACATTCAATTTATAAACATTATAAATAAATATTTTTATTTGTCTTCATTTGAAAACACATATAAAAGTATATAATTTTATCATGCATGCAACCACTTTTTGTCTATTCCATATTATTGATCAAATTTAGTACAATTTGTTTTTCTCTATCTGAGTACTTTGTTTATTTTAAAAATCTAAATATAAAATAATTTAGCTTTGTGCAAATAAATACATCATAACTTTTACTCAAATAGTATAAAACTCTTATTGTTACTTTAATTAATATGTGGCATAATTAATTTGGATATGAGGAGTGATTAATATTTTTGATAATTTAACATAAAATATTTTATTTTAATTATACACCAAAATAAAATTAAACCAGAATAACATGGATCCATCTTTAAACTTTATTTGTGAGGTTTTATAATATAAACCTTTTAAAAAATAACCTATTTCAATAATTTATATTTATTTAAATATTTACTTTACGAATTTAAAAAAATAATTGGATCCCTTTTTATAAGAATTAAATTATTTTTCATTTAGAATTAATATTTAGATAATGCATGTATAGTTTGCACAATTGATTGAAGAACTGATCTTGTAAGCGATACTAGTCCCACATTTTTAAGCGAGTGCAGTAGCATAGTCCTCATTGATTCCTTTGATAGCAGCAATAGCCGACTTCAAGCAATCATAAGTTGCACGGAATTCAACAATGGTTTTAGCTGCATTAACTAACCCTTTAACACCCTAACAACATCTTGGCGAAACAACACCATTGTTCTGAAGATAATGTAGGCAAGGCGCAAGGCTATTGTAAACTTATACACATGAATCTGCACAATAACAACATACGCTATCTTGAAGTTTCCCATGGTAAGAAATTAAGTGATATTGGTTATAGCGAATGTTAGGTGTGAGTTTTATGCAAGGTGGTAGGGCTTTTATATAGTGATTTTTGAAAAGTATTTTTATGGTTTTTGATTTTGGTTGTGGTTAATGTTTGATTTGGGATATGAGCTTTATGTTTAGTCATTAGTTAGGATGTAAGGGAGAACCGCTAGACAATTTTTAAATAGACACTTTGAAACTGCTCTTTTTAAATAAGCGGTACCGAGTATATTGTTCTATTCTTATGTTAAATCACTATTATTATGAAAACATTTATATTATTTAATACAGATTTTTAAAATATAATATTTATATTTTAGGACATAGAGTTCAATGCAAGTTGAAATGGAATAATGAATGTGGTTGAACTTTTTATTAATATTTTTAACACATCACATTAGAGTATACAGAATAAACAAAGGCGCACATATATAATAGATATGTAAAAACATAGTAAATTTGTTAAATATAAGAGAAAACTTGCTCTATCATAAATGCTAGAACTATCCTCTTTCTTTATTCTCTTTCACACTAGCATATAGCAATATCATACATTATTTTTGTTGAAGATTCAACATTCATAACATTTCACATCACTTGATACTACAAAAAAATATATAATATAATAAGAAGAAATACTGTTATTTTTTATATACCAAAATGTCATCACAACATTCAATTTATAAACATTATAAATAAATATTTTTATTTGTCTTCATTTGAAAACACATATAAAAGTATATAATTTTCTCATGCATGCAACCACTTTTTGTCTATTCCATATTATTGATCAAATTTAGTACAATTTGTTTTTCTCTATCTGAGTACTTTGTTTATTTTAAAAATCTAAATATAAAATAATTTAGCTTTGTGCAAATAAATACATCATAACTTTTACTCAAATAGTATAAAACTCTTATTGTTACTTTAATTAATATGTGGCATAATTAATTTGGATATGAGGAGTGATTAATATTTTTGATAATTTAACATAAAATATTTTATTTTAATTATACACCAAAATAAAATTAAACCAGAATAACATGGATCCATCTTTAAACTTTATTTGTGAGGTTTTATAATATAAACCTTTTAAAAAATAACCTATTTCAATAATTTATATTTATTTAAATATTTACTTTACGAATTTAAAAAAATAATTGGATCCCTTTTTATAAGAATTAAATTATTTTTCATTTAGAATTAATATTTAGATAATGCATGTATAGTTTGCACAATTGATTGAAGAACTGATCTTGTAAGCGATACTAGTCCCACATTTTTAAGCGAGTGCAGTAGCATAGTCCTCATTGATTCCTTTGATAGCAGCAATAGCCGACTTCAAGCAATCATAAGTTGCACGGAATTCAACAATGGTTTTAGCTGCATTAACTAACCCTTTAACACCCTAACAACATCTTGGCGAAACAACACCATTGTTCTGAAGATAATGTAGGCAAGGCGCAAGGCTATTGTAAACTTATACACATGAATCTGCACAATAACAACATACGCTATCTTGAAGTTTCCCATGGTAAGAAATTAAGTGATATTGGTTATAGCGAATGTTAGGTGTGAGTTTTATGCAAGGTGGTAGGGCTTTTATATAGTGATTTTTGAAAAGTATTTTTATGGTTTTTGATTTTGGTTGTGGTTAATGTTTGATTTGGGATATGAGCTTTATGTTTAGTCATTAGTTAGGATGTAAGGGAGAACCGCTAGACAATTTTTAAATAGACACTTTGAAACTGCTCTTTTTAAATAAGCGGTACCGAGTATATTGTTCTATTCTTATGTTAAATCACTATTATTATGAAAACATTTATATTATTTAATACAGATTTTTAAAATATAATATTTATATTTTAGGACATAGAGTTCAATGCAAGTTGAAATGGAATAATGAATGTGGTTGAACTTTTTATTAATATTTTTAACACATCACATTAGAGTATACAGAATAAACAAAGGCGCACATATATAATAGATATGTAAAAACATAGTAAATTTGTTAAATATAAGAGAAAACTTGCTCTATCATAAATGCTAGAACTATCCTCTTTCTTTATTCTCTTTCACACTAGCATATAGCAATATCATACATTATTTTTGTTGAAGATTCAACATTCATAACATTTCACATCACTTGATACTACAAAAAAATATATAATATAATAAGAAGAAATACTGTTATTTTTTATATACCAAAATGTCATCACAACATTCAATTTATAAACATTATAAATAAATATTTTTATTTGTCTTCATTTGAAAACACATATAAAAGTATATAATTTTCTCATGCATGCAACCACTTTTTGTCTATTCCATATTATTGATCAAATTTAGTACAATTTGTTTTTCTCTATCTGAGTACTTTGTTTATTTTAAAAATCTAAATATAAAATAATTTAGCTTTGTGCAAATAAATACATCATAACTTTTACTCAAATAGTATAAAACTCTTATTGTTACTTTAATTAATATGTGGCATAATTAATTTGGATATGAGGAGTGATTAATATTTTTGATAATTTAACATAAAATATTTTATTTTAATTATACACCAAAATAAAATTAAACCAGAATAACATGGATCCATCTTTAAACTTTATTTGTGAGGTTTTATAATATAAACCTTTTAAAAAATAACCTATTTCAATAATTTATATTTATTTAAATATTTACTTTACGAATTTAAAAAAATAATTGGATCCCTTTTTATAAGAATTAAATTATTTTTCATTTAGAATTAATATTTAGATAATGCATGTATAGTTTGCACAATTGATTGAAGAACTGATCTTGTAAGCGATACTAGTCCCACATTTTTAAGCGAGTGCAGTAGCATAGTCCTCATTGATTCCTTTGATAGCAGCAATAGCCGACTTCAAGCAATCATAAGTTGCACGGAATTCAACAATGGTTTTAGCTGCATTAACTAACCCTTTAACACCCTAACAACATCTTGGCGAAACAACACCATTGTTCTGAAGATAATGTAGGCAAGGCGCAAGGCTATTGTAAACTTATACACATGAATCTGCACAATAACAACATACGCTATCTTGAAGTTTCCCATGGTAAGAAATTAAGTGATATTGGTTATAGCGAATGTTAGGTGTGAGTTTTATGCAAGGTGGTAGGGCTTTTATATAGTGATTTTTGAAAAGTATTTTTATGGTTTTTGATTTTGGTTGTGGTTAATGTTTGATTTGGGATATGAGCTTTATGTTTAGTCATTAGTTAGGATGTAAGGGAGAACCGCTAGACAATTTTTAAATAGACACTTTGAAACTGCTCTTTTTAAATAAGCGGTACCGAGTATATTGTTCTATTCTTATGTTAAATCACTATTATTATGAAAACATTTATATTATTTAATACAGATTTTTAAAATATAATATTTATATTTTAGGACATAGAGTTCAATGCAAGTTGAAATGGAATAATGAATGTGGTTGAACTTTTTATTAATATTTTTAACACATCACATTAGAGTATACAGAATAAACAAAGGCGCACATATATAATAGATATGTAAAAACATAGTAAATTTGTTAAATATAAGAGAAAACTTGCTCTATCATAAATGCTAGAACTATCCTCTTTCTTTATTCTCTTTCACACTAGCATATAGCAATATCATACATTATTTTTGTTGAAGATTCAACATTCATAACATTTCACATCACTTGATACTACAAAAAAATATATAATATAATAAGAAGAAATACTGTTATTTTTTATATACCAAAATGTCATCACAACATTCAATTTATAAACATTATAAATAAATATTTTTATTTGTCTTCATTTGAAAACACATATAAAAGTATATAATTTTCTCATGCATGCAACCACTTTTTGTCTATTCCATATTATTGATCAAATTTAGTACAATTTGTTTTTCTCTATCTGAGTACTTTGTTTATTTTAAAAATCTAAATATAAAATAATTTAGCTTTGTGCAAATAAATACATCATAACTTTTACTCAAATAGTATAAAACTCTTATTGTTACTTTAATTAATATGTGGCATAATTAACTTGGATATGAGGAGTGATTAATATTTTTGATAATTTAACATAAAATATTTTATTTTAATTATACACCAAAATAAAATTAAACCAGAATAACATGGATCCATCTTTAAACTTTATTTGTGAGGTTTTATAATATAAACCTTTTAAAAAATAACCTATTTCAATAATTTATATTTATTTAAATATTTACTTTACGAATTTAAAAAAATAATTGGATCCCTTTTTATAAGAATTAAATTATTTTTCATTTAGAATTAATATTTAGATAATGCATGTATAGTTTGCACAATTGATTGAAGAACTGATCTTGTAAGCGATACTAGTCCCACATTTTTAAGCGAGTGCAGTAGCATAGTCCTCATTGATTCCTTTGATAGCAGCAATAGCCGACTTCAAGCAATCATAAGTTGCACGGAATTCAACAATGGTTTTAGCTGCATTAACTAACCCTTTAACACCCTAACAACATCTTGGCGAAACAACACCATTGTTCTGAAGATAATGTAGGCAAGGCGCAAGGCTATTGTAAACTTATACACATGAATCTGCACAATAACAACATACGCTATCTTGAAGTTTCCCATGGTAAGAAATTAAGTGATATTGGTTATAGCGAATGTTAGGTGTGAGTTTTATGCAAGGTGGTAGGGCTTTTATATAGTGATTTTTGAAAAGTATTTTTATGGTTTTTGATTTTGGTTGTGGTTAATGTTTGATTTGGGATATGAGCTTTATGTTTAGTCATTAGTTAGGATGTAAGGGAGAACCGCTAGACAATTTTTAAATAGACACTTTGAAACTGCTCTTTTTAAATAAGCGGTACCGAGTATATTGTTCTATTCTTATGTTAAATCACTATTATTATGAAAACATTTATATTATTTAATACAGATTTTTAAAATATAATATTTATATTTTAGGACATAGAGTTCAATGCAAGTTGAAATGGAATAATGAATGTGGTTGAACTTTTTATTAATATTTTTAACACATCACATTAGAGTATACAGAATAAACAAAGGCGCACATATATAATAGATATGTAAAAACATAGTAAATTTGTTAAATATAAGAGAAAACTTGCTCTATCATAAATGCTAGAACTATCCTCTTTCTTTATTCTCTTTCACACTAGCATATAGCAATATCATACATTATTTTTGTTGAAGATTCAACATTCATAACATTTCACATCACTTGATACTACAAAAAAATATATAATATAATAAGAAGAAATACTGTTATTTTTTATATACCAAAATGTCATCACAACATTCAATTTATAAACATTATAAATAAATATTTTTATTTGTCTTCATTTGAAAACACATATAAAAGTATATAATTTTCTCATGCATGCAACCACTTTTTGTCTATTCCATATTATTGATCAAATTTAGTACAATTTGTTTTTCTCTATCTGAGTACTTTGTTTATTTTAAAAATCTAAATATAAAATAATTTAGCTTTGTGCAAATAAATACATCATAACTTTTACTCAAATAGTATAAAACTCTTATTGTTACTTTAATTAATATGTGGCATAATTAACTTGGATATGAGGAGTGATTAATATTTTTGATAATTTAACATAAAATATTTTATTTTAATTATACACCAAAATAAAATTAAACCAGAATAACATGGATCCATCTTTAAACTTTATTTGTGAGGTTTTATAATATAAACCTTTTAAAAAATAACCTATTTCAATAATTTATATTTATTTAAATATTTACTTTACGAATTTAAAAAAATAATTGGATCCCTTTTTATAAGAATTAAATTATTTTTCATTTAGAATTAATATTTAGATAATGCATGTATAGTTTGCACAATTGATTGAAGAACTGATCTTGTAAGCGATACTAGTCCCACATTTTTAAGCGAGTGCAGTAGCATAGTCCTCATTGATTCCTTTGATAGCAGCAATAGCCGACTTCAAGCAATCATAAGTTGCACGGAATTCAACAATGGTTTTAGCTGCATTAACTAACCCTTTAACACCCTAACAACATCTTGGCGAAACAACACCATTGTTCTGAAGATAATGTAGGCAAGGCGCAAGGCTATTGTAAACTTATACACATGAATCTGCACAATAACAACATACGCTATCTTGAAGTTTCCCATGGTAAGAAATTAAGTGATATTGGTTATAGCGAATGTTAGGTGTGAGTTTTATGCAAGGTGGTAGGGCTTTTATATAGTGATTTTTGAAAAGTATTTTTATGGTTTTTGATTTTGGTTGTGGTTAATGTTTGATTTGGGATATGAGCTTTATGTTTAGTCATTAGTTAGGATGTAAGGGAGAACCGCTAGACAATTTTTAAATAGACACTTTGAAACTGCTCTTTTTAAATAAGCGGGTACCGAGTATATTGTTCTATTCTTATGTTAAATCACTATTATTATGAAAACATTTATATTATTTAATACAGATTTTTAAAATATAATATTTATATTTTAGGACATAGAGTTCAATGCAAGTTGAAATGGAATAATGAATGTGGTTGAACTTTTTATTAATATTTTTAACACATCACATTAGAGTATACAGAATAAACAAAGGCGCACATATATAATAGATATGTAAAAACATAGTAAATTTGTTAAATATAAGAGAAAACTTGCTCTATCATAAATGCTAGAACTATCCTCTTTCTTTATTCTCTTTCACACTAGCATATAGCAATATCATACATTATTTTTGTTGAAGATTCAACATTCATAACATTTCACATCACTTGATACTACAAAAAAATATATAATATAATAAGAAGAAATACTGTTATTTTTTATATACCAAAATGTCATCACAACATTCAATTTATAAACATTATAAATAAATATTTTTATTTGTCTTCATTTGAAAACACATATAAAAGTATATAATTTTCTCATGCATGCAACCACTTTTTGTCTATTCCATATTATTGATCAAATTTAGTACAATTTGTTTTTCTCTATCTGAGTACTTTGTTTATTTTAAAAATCTAAATATAAAATAATTTAGCTTTGTGCAAATAAATACATCATAACTTTTACTCAAATAGTATAAAACTCTTATTGTTACTTTAATTAATATGTGGCATAATTAATTTGGATATGAGGAGTGATTAATATTTTTGATAATTTAACATAAAATATTTTATTTTAATTATACACCAAAATAAAATTAAACCAGAATAACATGGATCCATCTTTAAACTTTATTTGTGAGGTTTTATAATATAAACCTTTTAAAAAATAACCTATTTCAATAATTTATATTTATTTAAATATTTACTTTACGAATTTAAAAAAATAATTGGATCCCTTTTTATAAGAATTAAATTATTTTTCATTTAGAATTAATATTTAGATAATGCATGTATAGTTTGCACAATTGATTGAAGAACTGATCTTGTAAGCGATACTAGTCCCACATTTTTAAGCGAGTGCAGTAGCATAGTCCTCATTGATTCCTTTGATAGCAGCAATAGCCGACTTCAAGCAATCATAAGTTGCACGGAATTCAACAATGGTTTTAGCTGCATTAACTAACCCTTTAACACCCTAACAACATCTTGGCGAAACAACACCATTGTTCTGAAGATAATGTAGGCAAGGCGCAAGGCTATTGTAAACTTATACACATGAATCTGCACAATAACAACATACGCTATCTTGAAGTTTCCCATGGTAAGAAATTAAGTGATATTGGTTATAGCGAATGTTAGGTGTGAGTTTTATGCAAGGTGGTAGGGCTTTTATATAGTGATTTTTGAAAAGTATTTTTATGGTTTTTGATTTTGGTTGTGGTTAATGTTTGATTTGGGATATGAGCTTTATGTTTAGTCATTAGTTAGGATGTAAGGGAGAACCGCTAGACAATTTTTAAATAGACACTTTGAAACTGCTCTTTTTAAATAAGCGGTACCGAGTATATTGTTCTATTCTTATGTTAAATCACTATTATTATGAAAACATTTATATTATTTAATACAGATTTTTAAAATATAATATTTATATTTTAGGACATAGAGTTCAATGCAAGTTGAAATGGAATAATGAATGTGGTTGAACTTTTTATTAATATTTTTAACACATCACATTAGAGTATACAGAATAAACAAAGGCGCACATATATAATAGATATGTAAAAACATAGTAAATTTGTTAAATATAAGAGAAAACTTGCTCTATCATAAATGCTAGAACTATCCTCTTTCTTTATTCTCTTTCACACTAGCATATAGCAATATCATACATTATTTTTGTTGAAGATTCAACATTCATAACATTTCACATCACTTGATACTACAAAAAAATATATAATATAATAAGAAGAAATACTGTTATTTTTTATATACCAAAATGTCATCACAACATTCAATTTATAAACATTATAAATAAATATTTTTATTTGTCTTCATTTGAAAACACATATAAAAGTATATAATTTTCTCATGCATGCAACCACTTTTTGTCTATTCCATATTATTGATCAAATTTAGTACAATTTGTTTTTCTCTATCTGAGTACTTTGTTTATTTTAAAAATCTAAATATAAAATAATTTAGCTTTGTGCAAATAAATACATCATAACTTTTACTCAAATAGTATAAAACTCTTATTGTTACTTTAATTAATATGTGGCATAATTAACTTGGATATGAGGAGTGATTAATATTTTTGATAATTTAACATAAAATATTTTATTTTAATTATACACCAAAATAAAATTAAACCAGAATAACATGGATCCATCTTTAAACTTTATTTGTGAGGTTTTATAATATAAACCTTTTAAAAAATAACCTATTTCAATAATTTATATTTATTTAAATATTTACTTTACGAATTTAAAAAAATAATTGGATCCCTTTTTATAAGAATTAAATTATTTTTCATTTAGAATTAATATTTAGATAATGCATGTATAGTTTGCACAATTGATTGAAGAACTGATCTTGTAAGCGATACTAGTCCCACATTTTTAAGCGAGTGCAGTAGCATAGTCCTCATTGATTCCTTTGATAGCAGCAATAGCCGACTTCAAGCAATCATAAGTTGCACGGAATTTAACAATGGTTTTAGCTGCATTAACTAACCCTTTAACACCCTAACAACATCTTGGCGAAACAACACCATTGTTCTGAAGATAATGTAGGCAAGGCGCAAGGCTATTGTAAACTTATACACATGAATCTGCACAATAACAACATACGCTATCTTGAAGTTTCCCATGGTAAGAAATTAAGTGATATTGGTTATAGCGAATGTTAGGTGTGAGTTTTATGCAAGGTGGTAGGGCTTTTATATAGTGATTTTTGAAAAGTATTTTTATGGTTTTTGATTTTGGTTGTGGTTAATGTTTGATTTGGGATATGAGCTTTATGTTTAGTCATTAGTTAGGATGTAAGGGAGAACCGCTAGACAATTTTTAAATAGACACTTTGAAACTGCTCTTTTTAAATAAGCGGTACCGAGTATATTGTTCTATTCTTATGTTAAATCACTATTATTATGAAAACATTTATATTATTTAATACAGATTTTTATAATATAATATTTATATTTTAGGACATAGAGTTCAATGCAAGTTGAAATGGAATAATGAATGTGGTTGAACTTTTTATTAATATTTTTAACACATCACATTAGAGTATACAGAATAAACAAAGGCGCACATATATAATAGATATGTAAAAACATAGTAAATTTGTTAAATATAAGAGAAAACTTGCTCTATCATAAATGCTAGAACTATCCTCTTTCTTTATTCTCTTTCACACTAGCATATAGCAATATCATACATTATTTTTGTTGAAGATTCAACATTCATAACATTTCACATCACTTGATACTACAAAAAAATATATAATATAATAAGAAGAAATACTGTTATTTTTTATATACCAAAATGTCATCACAACATTCAATTTATAAACATTATAAATAAATATTTTTATTTGTCTTCATTTGAAAACACATATAAAAGTATATAATTTTCTCATGCATGCAACCACTTTTTGTCTATTCCATATTATTGATCAAATTTAGTACAATTTGTTTTTCTCTATCTGAGTACTTTGTTTATTTTAAAAATCTAAATATAAAATAATTTAGCTTTGTGCAAATAAATACATCATAACTTTTACTCAAATAGTATAAAACTCTTATTGTTACTTTAATTAATATGTGGCATAATTAACTTGGATATGAGGAGTGATTAATATTTTTGATAATTTAACATAAAATATTTTATTTTAATTATACACCAAAATAAAATTAAACCAGAATAACATGGATCCATCTTTAAACTTTATTTGTGAGGTTTTATAATATAAACCTTTTAAAAAATAACCTATTTCAATAATTTATATTTATTTAAATATTTACTTTACGAATTTAAAAAAATAATTGGATCCCTTTTTATAAGAATTAAATTATTTTTCATTTAGAATTAATATTTAGATAATGCATGTATAGTTTGCACAATTGATTGAAGAACTGATCTTGTAAGCGATACTAGTCCCACATTTTTAAGCGAGTGCAGTAGCATAGTCCTCATTGATTCCTTTGATAGCAGCAATAGCCGACTTCAAGCAATCATAAGTTGCACGGAATTCAACAATGGTTTTAGCTGCATTAACTAACCCTTTAACACCCTAACAACATCTTGGCGAAACAACACCATTGTTCTGAAGATAATGTAGGCAAGGCGCAAGGCTATTGTAAACTTATACACATGAATCTGCACAATAACAACATACGCTATCTTGAAGTTTCCCATGGTAAGAAATTAAGTGATATTGGTTATAGCGAATGTTAGGTGTGAGTTTTATGCAAGGTGGTAGGGCTTTTATATAGTGATTTTTGAAAAGTATTTTTATGGTTTTTGATTTTGGTTGTGGTTAATGTTTGATTTGGGATATGAGCTTTATGTTTAGTCATTAGTTAGGATGTAAGGGAGAACCGCTAGACAATTTTTAAATAGACACTTTGAAACTGCTCTTTTTAAATAAGCGGTACCGAGTATATTGTTCTATTCTTATGTTAAATCACTATTATTATGAAAACATTTATATTATTTAATACAAATTTTTATAATATAATATTTATATTTTAGGACATAGAGTTCAATGCAAGTTGAAATGGAATAATGAATGTGGTTGAACTTTTTATTAATATTTTTAACACATCACATTAGAGTATACAGAATAAACAAAGGCGCACATATATAATAGATATGTAAAAACATAGTAAATTTGTTAAATATAAGAGAAAACTTGCTCTATCATAAATGCTAGAACTATCCTCTTTCTTTATTCTCTTTCACACTAGCATATAGCAATATCATACATTATTTTTGTTGAAGATTCAACATTCATAACATTTCACATCACTTGATACTACAAAAAAATATATAATATAATAAGAAGAAATACTGTTATTTTTTATATACCAAAATGTCATCACAACATTCAATTTATAAAAATTATAAATAAATATTTTTATTTGTCTTCATTTGAAAACACATATAAAAGTATATAATTTTCTCATGCATGCAACCACTTTTTGTCTATTCCATATTATTGATCAAATTTAGTACAATTTGTTTTTCTCTATCTGAGTACTTTGTTTATTTTAAAAATCTAAATATAAAATAATTTAGCTTTGTGCAAATAAATACATCATAACTTTTACTCAAATAGTATAAAACTCTTATTGTTACTTTAATTAATATGTGGCATAATTAATTTGGATATGAGGAGTGATTAATATTTTTTATAATTTAACATAAAATATTTTATTTTAATTATACACCAAAATAAAATTAAACCAGAATAACATGGATCCATCTTTAAACTTTATTTGTGAGGTTTTATAATATAAACCTTTTAAAAAATAACCTATTTCAATAATTTATATTTATTTAAATATTTACTTTACGAATTTAAAAAAATAATTGGATCCCTTTTTATAAGAATTAAATTATTTTTCATTTAGAATTAATATTTAGATAATGCATGTATAGTTTGCACAATTGATTGAAGAACTGATCTTGTAAGCGATACTAGTCCCACATTTTTAAGCGAGTGCAGTAGCATAGTCCTCATTGATTCCTTTGATAGCAGCAATAGCCGACTTCAAGCAATCATAAGTTGCACGGAATTCAACAATGGTTTTAGCTGCATTAACTAACCATTTAACACCCTAACAACATCTTGGCGAAACAACACCATTGTTCTGAAGATAATGTAGGCAAGGCGCAAGGCTATTGTAAACTTATACACATGAATCTGCACAATAACAACATACGCTATCTTGAAGTTTCCCATGGTAAGAAATTAAGTGATATTGGTTATAGCGAATGTTAGGTGTGAGTTTTATGCAAGGTGGTAGGGCTTTTATATAGTGATTTTTGAAAAGTATTTTTATGGTTTTTGATTTTGGTTGTGGTTAATGTTTGATTTGGGATATGAGCTTTATGTTTAGTCATTAGTTAGGATGTAAGGGAGAACCGCTAGAAAATTTTTAAATAGACACTTTGAAACTGCTCTTTTTAAATAAGCGGTACCGAGTATATTGTTCTATTCTTATGTTAAATCACTATTATTATGAAAACATTTATATTATTTAATACAGATTTTTATAATATAATATTTATATTTTAGGACATAGAGTTCAATGCAAGTTGAAATGGAATAATGAATGTGGTTGAACTTTTTATTAATATTTTTAACACATCACATTAGAGTATACAGAATAAACAAAGGCGCACATATATAATAGATATGTAAAAACATAGTAAATTTGTTAAATATAAGAGAAAACTTGCTCTATCATAAATTCTAGAACTATCCTCTTTCTTTATTCTCTTTCACACTAGCATATAGCAATATCATACATTATTTTTGTTGAAGATTCAACATTCATAACATTTCACATCACTTGATACTACAAAAAAATATATAATATAATAAGAAGAAATACTGTTATTTTTTATATACCAAAATGTCATCACAACATTCAATGTATAAACATTATAAATAGATATTTTTATTTGTCTTCATTTGAAATCACATATAAAAGTATATAATTTTCTCATGCATGCAACCACTTTTTGTCTATTCCATATTATTGATCAAATTTAGTACAGTTTGTTTTTCTCTATCTATGTACTTTGTTTTTTTTTTAAAATCTTAATATAAAATAATTTAGCTTTGTGCAAATAAATACATCATAACTTTTACTCAAATAGTATAAAACTCCTATTGTTACTTTAATTAATATGTGGCATAATTAATTTGGATATGAGGAGTGATTAATATTTTTGATAATTTAACATAAAATATTTTATTTTAATTATACACCAAAATAAAATTAAACCAGAATAACATGGATCCATCTTTAAACTTTATTTGTGAGGTTTTATAATATAAACCTTTTAAAAAATAACCCATTTCAATAATTTCTAATTATTTAAATATTTACTTTACGAATTTAAAAAAATAATTGGATCCCTTTTTATAAGAATTAAATTATTTTTCATTTAGAATTAATATTTAGATAATGCATGTATAGCTTGCACAATTGATGGAAGAACTGATCTTGTAAGCAATACTAGTCCCACATTTTTAAGCGAGTCCAGTAGCATAGTCCTCATTGATTCCTTTGATAGCAGCAATAGCCGACTTCAAGCAATCATAAGTTGCACGGAATTCAACAATGGTTTTAGCTGCATTAACTAACCCTTTAACACCCTAACAACATCTTGGCGAAACAACACCATTGTTCTGAAGATAATGTAGGCAAGGCGCAAGGCTATTGTAAACTTATACACATGAATCTGCACAATAACAACATACGCTATCTTGAAGTTTCCCATGGTAAGAAATTAAGTGATATTGGTTATAGCGAATGTTAGGTGTGAGTTTTATGCAAGGTGGTAGGGCTTTTATATAGTGATTTTTGAAAAGTATTTTTATGGTTTTTGATTTTGGTTGTGGTTAATGTTTGATTTGGGATATGAGCTTTATGTTTAGTCATTAGTTAGGATGTAAGGGAGAACCGCTAGACAATTTTTAAATAGACACTTTGAAACTGCTCTTTTTAAATAAGCGGTACCGAGTATATTGTTCTATTCTTATGTTAAATCACTATTATTATGAAAACATTTATATTATTTAATACAGATTTTTATAATATAATATTTATATTTTAGGACATAGAGTTCAATGCAAGTTGAAATGGAATAATGAATGTGGTTGAACTTTTTATTAATATTTTTAACACATCACATTAGAGTATACAGAATAAACAAAGGCGCACATATATAATAGATATGTAAAAACATAGTAAATTTGTTAAATATAAGAGAAAACTTGCTCTATCATAAATGCTAGAACTATCCTCTTTCTTTATTCTCTTTCACACTAGCATATAGCAATATCATACATTATTTTTGTTGAAGATTCAACATTCATAACATTTCACATCACTTGATACTACAAAAAAATATATAATATAATAAGAAGAAATACTGTTATTTTTTATATACCAAAATGTCATCACAACATTCAATTTATAAAAATTATAAATAAATATTTTTATTTGTCTTCATTTGAAAACACATATAAAAGTATATAATTTTCTCATGCATGCAACCACTTTTTGTCTATTCCATATTATTGATCAAATTTAGTACAATTTGTTTTTCTCTATCTGAGTACTTTGTTTATTTTAAAAATCTAAATATAAAATAATTTAGCTTTGTGCAAATAAATACATCATAACTTTTACTCAAATAGTATAAAACTCTTATTGTTACTTTAATTAATATGTGGCATAATTAATTTGGATATGAGGAGTGATTAATATTTTTTATAATTTAACATAAAATATTTTATTTTAATTATACACCAAAATAAAATTAAACCAGAATAACATGGATCCATCTTTAAACTTTATTTGTGAGGTTTTATAATATAAACCTTTTAAAAAATAACCTATTTCAATAATTTATATTTATTTAAATATTTACTTTACGAATTTAAAAAAATAATTGGATCCCTTTTTATAAGAATTAAATTATTTTTCATTTAGAATTAATATTTAGATAATGCATGTATAGTTTGCACAATTGATTGAAGAACTGATCTTGTAAGCGATACTAGTCCCACATTTTTAAGCGAGTGCAGTAGCATAGTCCTCATTGATTCCTTTGATAGCAGCAATAGCCGACTTCAAGCAATCATAAGTTGCACGGAATTCAACAATGGTTTTAGCTGCATTAACTAACCATTTAACACCCTAACAACATCTTGGCGAAACAACACCATTGTTCTGAAGATAATGTAGGCAAGGCGCAAGGCTATTGTAAACTTATACACATGAATCTGCACAATAACAACATACGCTATCTTGAAGTTTCCCATGGTAAGAAATTAAGTGATATTGGTTATAGCGAATGTTAGGTGTGAGTTTTATGCAAGGTGGTAGGGCTTTTATATAGTGATTTTTGAAAAGTATTTTTATGGTTTTTGATTTTGGTTGTGGTTAATGTTTGATTTGGGATATGAGCTTTATGTTTAGTCATTAGTTAGGATGTAAGGGAGAACCGCTAGAAAATTTTTAAATAGACACTTTGAAACTGCTCTTTTTAAATAAGCGGTACCGAGTATATTGTTCTATTCTTATGTTAAATCACTATTATTATGAAAACATTTATATTATTTAATACAGATTTTTATAATATAATATTTATATTTTAGGACATAGAGTTCAATGCAAGTTGAAATGGAATAATGAATGTGGTTGAACTTTTTATTAATATTTTTAACACATCACATTAGAGTATACAGAATAAACAAAGGCGCACATATATAATAGATATGTAAAAACATAGTAAATTTGTTAAATATAAGAGAAAACTTGCTCTATCATAAATTCTAGAACTATCCTCTTTCTTTATTCTCTTTCACACTAGCATATAGCAATATCATACATTATTTTTGTTGAAGATTCAACATTCATAACATTTCACATCACTTGATACTACAAAAAAATATATAATATAATAAGAAGAAATACTGTTATTTTTTATATACCAAAATGTCATCACAACATTCAATGTATAAACATTATAAATAGATATTTTTATTTGTCTTCATTTGAAATCACATATAAAAGTATATAATTTTCTCATGCATGCAACCACTTTTTGTCTATTCCATATTATTGATCAAATTTAGTACAGTTTGTTTTTCTCTATCTATGTACTTTGTTTTTTTTTTAAAATCTTAATATAAAATAATTTAGCTTTGTGCAAATAAATACATCATAACTTTTACTCAAATAGTATAAAACTCCTATTGTTACTTTAATTAATATGTGGCATAATTAATTTGGATATGAGGAGTGATTAATATTTTTGATAATTTAACATAAAATATTTTATTTTAATTATACACCAAAATAAAATTAAACCAGAATAACATGGATCCATCTTTAAACTTTATTTGTGAGGTTTTATAATATAAACCTTTTAAAAAATAACCCATTTCAATAATTTCTAATTATTTAAATATTTACTTTACGAATTTAAAAAAATAATTGGATCCCTTTTTATAAGAATTAAATTATTTTTCATTTAGAATTAATATTTAGATAATGCATGTATAGCTTGCACAATTGATGGAAGAACTGATCTTGTAAGCAATACTAGTCCCACATTTTTAAGCGAGTCCAGTAGCATAGTCCTCATTGATTCCTTTGATAGCAGCAATAGCCGACTTCAAGCAATCATAAGTTGCACGGAATTCAACAATGGTTTTAGCTGCATTAACTAACCCTTTAACACCCTAACAACATCTTTGCGAAACAACACCAGTGTTCTGAAGATAATGTTGGCAAGGCGCAAGGCTATTGTAAACTTATACACATGAATCTGCACAATAACAACATACGCTATCTTGAAGTTTCCCATGGTAAGAAATTAAGTGATATTGGAAATAGCGAATGTTAGGTGTGAGTTTTATGCAAGGTGGTAGGGCTTTTATATAGTGATTTTTAAAAAGTATTTCTAAGGTTTTTGATTTTGGTTGTGGTTAATGTTTGATTTGGGATATGAGCTTTATGTTTAGTCATTAGTTATGATGTAAGGGAGAACCGCTAGACAATTTTTAAATAGACACTTCGAAACTGCTCTTTTTAAATAAGCGGTACCGAGTATATTGTTCTATTCTTATGTTAAATCACTATTATTATGAAAACATTTATATTATTTAATACAAATTTTTATAATATAATATTTATATTTTAGGACATAGAGTTCAATGCAAGTTGAAATGGAATAATGAATCTGGTTGAACTTTTTATTAATATTTTTAACACATCACGTTAGAGTATACATAATAAACAAAGGCGCACATATATAATAGATATGTAAAAACATAGTAAATGTGTTAAATATAAGAGAAAACTTGCTCTATTATAAATGCTATAACTATCCTCTTTCTTTATTCTCTTTCACACTAGCATATAGCAATATCATACATTATTTTTGTTGAAGATTCAATATTCATAACATTTCACATCACTTGATACTACAAAAAAATATATAATATAATAAGAAGAAATACTGTTATTTTTTATATACTAAAATGTCATCACAACATTCAATGTATAAACATTATAAATAGATATTTTTATTTGTCTTCATTTGAAATCACATATAAAAGTATATAATTTTCTCATGCATGCAACCACTTTTTGTCTATTCCATATTATTGATCAAATTTAGTACAGTTTGTTTTTCTCTATCTATGTACTTTGTTTTTTTTTTAAAATCTTAATATAAAATAATTTAGATTTGTGCAAATAAATACATCATAACTTTTACTCAAATAGTATAAAACTCCTATTGTTACTTTAATTAATATGTGGCATAATTAATTTGGATATGAGGAGTGATTAATATTTTTGATAATTTAACATAAAATATTTTATTTTAATTATACACCAAAATAAAATTAAACCAGAATAACATGGATCCATCTTTAAACTTTATTTGTGAGGTTTTATAATATAAACCTTTTAAAAAATAACCCATTTCAATAATTTGTATTTATTTAAATATTTACTTTACGAATTTAAAAAAATAATTGGATCCCTTTTTATAATAATTAAATTATTTTTCATTTAGAATTAATATTTAGATAATGCATGTATAGCTTGCACAATTGATGGAAGAACTGATCTTGTAAGCAATACTAGTCCCACATTTTTAAGCGAGTGCAGTAGCATAGTCCTCATTGATTCCTTTCATAGCAGCAATAGCCGACTTCAAGCAATCATAAGTTGCACGGAATTCAACAATGGTTTTAGCTGCATTAACTAACCCTTTAACACCCTAACAACATCATTGCGAAACAACACCAGTGTTCTGAAGATAATGTTGGCAAGGCGCAAGGCTATTGTAAACTTATACACATGAATCTGCACAATAACAACATACGCTATCTTGAAGTTTCTCATGGTAATAAATTAAGTGATATTGGATATAGCGAATGTTAGGTGTGAGTTTTATGCAAGGTGGTAGGGCTTTTATATAGTGATTTTTAAAAAGTATTTTTATGGTTTTTGATTTTGGTTGTGGTTAATGTTAGATTTGGGATATGAGCTTTATGTTTAGTCATTAGTTATGATGTAAGGGAAAACCGCTAGACAATTTTTAAATAGACACTTCGAAACTGCTCTTTTTAAATAAGCGGTACCGAGTATATTGTTATATTCTTTTGTTAAATCACTATTATTATGAAAACATTTATATTATTTAATACAGATTTTTATAATATAATATTTATATTTTAGGACATAGAGTTCAATGCAAGTTGAAATGGAATAATGAATCTGGTTGAACTTTTTATTAATATTTTTAACACATCACGTTAGAGTATACATAATAAACAAAGGCGCACATATATAATAGATATGTAAAAACATAGTAAATGTGTTAAATATAAGAGAAAAATTGCTCTATCATAAATGCTAGAACTATCCTCTTTCTTTATTCTCTTTCACACTAGCATATAGCAATATCATACATTATTTTTGTTGAAGATTCAACAATCATAACATTTCACATCACTTGATACTACCAAAAAAAAATAATATAATAAGAAGAAATACTGTTATTTTTTATATACCAAAATGTCATCACAACATTCAATGTATAAACATTATAAATAGATATTTTTATTTGTCTTCATTTGAAATCACATATAAAAGTATATAATTTTCTCATGCATGCAACCACTTTTTGTCTATTCCATATTATTGATCAAATTTAGTACAGTTTGTTTTTCTCTATCTAAGTACTTTTTTTATTTTAAAAATCTAAATATAAAATAATTTAGCTTTGTGCAAATAAATACATCATAACTTTTACTCAAATAGTATAAAACTCCTATTGTTACTTTAATTAATATGTGACATAATTAATTTGGATATGAGGAGTGATTAATATTTTTGATAATTTAACATAAAATATTTTATTTTAATTATACACTAAAATAAAATTAAACCAGAATAATATGAATTCATCTTTAAAATTTATTTGTGAGGTTTGATAATATAAACCTTTTAAAAAATAACCCATTTTATATAATTTATATTTATTTAAATATTTACTTTACAAATTTAAAAAAATAATTGGATCCCTTTTTATAAGAATTAAATTATTTTTCATTTAGAATTAATATTTAGATAATGCATGTATAGCTTGCACAATTGATGGAAGAACTGATCTTGTAAGCGATACTAGTCCCACATTTTTAAGCGAGTGCAGTAGCATAGTCCTCATTGATTCCTCTGATAGCAGCAATAGCCGACTTCAAGCAATCATAAGTTGCACGGAATTCAAAAATGGTTTTAGCTGCATTAACTATCCCTTTGACACCCTAACAACATCTTTGCGAAACAACACCACTGTTCTGAAGATAATGTTGGCAAGGCTCAAGGCTATTGTAAACTTATACACATGAATCTGCACAATAACAACATACGCTATCTTGAAGGTTCCCATGGTAAGAAATTAAGTGATATTGGATATAGCGAATGATAGGTGTGAGTTTTATGCAAGATGGTAGGGCTTTTATGTAGTGATTTTTAAAAAGTATTTTTATGGTTTTTGATTTTGGTTGTGGTTAATGTTTGATTTGGGATATGAGCTTTATGTTTAGTCATTAGTTATGATGTAAGGGAAAACCGCTAGACAATTTTTAAATAGACACTTCGAAACTGCTCTTTTTAAATAAGCGGTACCGAGTATATTGTTCTATTCTTATGTTAAATCACTATTATTATGAAAACATTTATATTATTTAATATAGATTTTTATAATATAATATATATATTTTAGGACATAGAGTTCAATGCAAGTTGAAATGGAATAATGAATCTGGTTGAACTTTTTATTAATATTTTTAACACATCACGTTAGAGTATACATAATAAACAAAGGCGCTCATATATAATAGATATGTAAAAACATAGTAAATGTGTTAAATATAAGAGAAAACTTGCTCTATCATAAATGCTAGAACTATCCTCTTTCTTTATTCTCTTTCACACTAGCATATAGCAATATCATACATTATTTTTATTGAAGATTCAACATTCATAACATTTCACATCACTTGATACTACAAAAAAATATATAATATAATAAGAAGAAATACTGTTATTTTTTATATTCTAAAATGTCATCACAACATTCAATGTATAAACATTATAAATAGATATTTTTATTTGTCTTCATTTGAAATCACATATAAAAGTATATAATTTTCTCATGCATGCAACCACTTTTTGTCTATTCCATATTATTGATCAAATTTAGTACAGTTTGTTTTTCTCTATCTATGTACTTTGTTTATTTTAAAAATCTAAATATAAAATAATTTAGCTTTGTGCAAATAAATACATCATAACTTTTACTCAAATAGTATAAAACTCCTATTGTTACTTTAATTAATATGTGGCATAATTAATTTGGATATGAGGAGTGATTAATATTTTTGATAATTTAACATAAAATATTTTATTTTAATTATACACCAAAATAAAATTAAACCAGAATAACATGGATCCATCTATAAACTTTATTTGTGAGGTTTTATAATATAAACCTTTTAAAAAATAACCCATTTCAATAATTTGTATTTATTTAAATATTTACTTTACGAATTTAAAAAAATAATTGGATCCCTTTTTATAAGAATTAAATTATTTTTCATTTAGAATTAATATTTAGATAATGCATGTATAGCTTGCACAATTGATGGAAGAACTGATCTTGTAAGCAATACTAGTCCCACATTTTTAAGCGAGTGCAGTAGCATAGTCCTCATTGATTCCTTTGATAGCAGCAATAGCCGACTTCAAGCAATCATAAGTTGCACGGAATTCAACAATGGTTTTAGCTGCATTAACTAACCCTTTAACACCCTAACAACATCTTTGCGAAACAACACCACTGTTCTGAAGATAATGTTGGCAAGGCGCAAGGCTATTGTAAACTTATACACATGAATCTGCACAATAACATCATACGCTATCTTGAAGTTTCCCATGGTAAGAAATTAAGTGATATTGGATATAGCGAATGTTAGGTGTGAGTTTTATGCAAGGTGGTAGGGATTTTATATAGTGATTTTCACAAAGTATTTTTAAGGTTTTTGATTTTGGTTGTGGTTAATGTTTGATTTGGGATATGAGCTTTATGTTTAGTCATTAGTTATGATGTAAGGGAAAACCGCTAGACAATTTTTAAATAGACACTTCGAAACTGCTATTTTTAAATAAGAGGTACCGAGTATATTGTTCTATTCTTATGTTAAATCATTATTATTATGAAAACATTTATATTATTTAATACAGATTTTTATAATATAATATTTATATTTTAGGACATAGAGTTCAATGCAAGTTGAAATGGAATAATGAATCTGGTTGAACTTTTTATTAATATTTTTAACACATCACGTTAGAGTATACATAATAAACAAAGGCGTACATATATAATAGATATGTAAAAACATAGTAAATGTGTTAAATATAAGAGAAAACTTGCTCTATCATAAATGCTAGAACTATCCTCTTTCTTTATTCTCTTTCACACTAACATATAGCAATATCATACATTATTTATGTTGAAGATTCAACATTCATAATATTTCACATCACTTGATACTACAAAAAAAATATATAATATAATAAGAAGAAATACTGTTATTTTTTATATACTAAAATGTCATCACAACATTCAATGTATAAACATTATAAATAGATATTTTTATTTGTCTTCATTTGAAATCACATATAAAAGTATATAATTTTCTCATGCATGCAACCACTTTTTGTATATTCCATATTATTGATCAAATTTAGTACAGTTTGTTTTTCTCTATCTATGTACTTTGTTTATTTTAAAAATCTAAATATAAAATAATTTAGCTTTGTGCAAATAAATACATCATAACTTTTACTCAAATAGTATAAAACTCCTATTGTTACTTTAATTAATATGTGGCATAATTAATTTGGATATGAGGAGTGATTAATATTTTTGATAATTTAACATAAAATATTTTATTTTAATTATACACCAAAATAAAATTAAACCAGGATAACACGGATCCATCTTTAAACTTTATTTGTGAGGTTTTATAATATAAACCTTTTAAAAAATAACCCATTTCAATAATTTATATTTATTTAAATATTTACTTTACAAATTTAAAAAAATAATTGGATCCCTTTTTATAAGAATTAAACTATTTTTCATTTAGAATTAATGTTTAGATAATGCATGTATAGCTTGCACAATTGATGGAAGAACTGATCTTGTAAGCGATATTAGTCCCACATTTTTAAGCGACTGCAGTAGCATAGTCCTCGTTGATTCCTTTGATAGCAGCAATAGCCGACTTCAAGTAATCATAAGTTGCACAGAATTCAACAATGGTTTTAGCTGCATTAACTAACCCTTTAACACCCTAACAACATCTTTGTGAAACAACACCACTGTTCTGAAGATAATGTTGGCAAGGCGCAAGGCTATTGTAAACTTATACACATGAATCTGCACAATAACAACATACGCTATCTTGAAGTTTCCCATGGTAAGAAATTAAGTGATATTGGATATAGCGAAGGATAGGTGTGAGTTTTATGCAAGATGGTAGGGCTTTTATATAGTGATTTTTAAAAAGTATTTTTATGGTTTTTGATTTTGGTTGTGGTTAATGTTTGATTTGGGATATGAGCTTTATGTTTAGTCATTAGTTATGATGTAAGGGAAAACCGCTGGGCAATTTTTAAATAGACACTTCGAAACTGCTCTTTTTAAATAAGCGGTACCGAGTATATTGTTCTATTCTTATGTTAAATCACTATTATTATGAAAACATTTATATTATTTAATATAGATTTTTATAATATAATATATATATTTTAGGACATAGAGTTCAATGCAAGTTGAAATGGAATAATGAATCAGGTTGAACTTTTTATTAATATTTTTAATACATCACGTTAGAGTATACATAATAAACAAAGGCGCACATATATAATAGATATCTAAAAACATAGTAAATGTGTTAAATATAAGAGAAAACTTGCTCTATCATAAATGCTAGAACTATCCTCTTTCTTTATTTTCTTTCACACTAGCATATAGCAATATCATACATTATTTTTGTTGAAGATTCAACATTCATAACATTTCACATCACTTGATACTACAAAAAAATATATAATATAATAAGAAGAAATACTGTTATTTTTTATATTCTAAAAGGTCATCACAACATTCAATGTATAAACATTATAAATAGATATTTTTATTTGTCTTCATTTGAAATCACATATAAAAGTATATAATTTTCTCATGCATGCAACCACTTTTTGTCTATTCCATATTATTGATCAAATTTAGTACAGTTTGTTTTTCTCTATCTATGTACTTTGTTTATTTTAAAAATCTAAATATAAAATAATTTAGCTTTGTGCAAATAAATACATCATAACTTTTACTCAAATAGTATAAAACTCCTATTGTTACTTTAATTAATATGTGGCATAATTAATTTGGATATGAGGAGTGATTAATATTTTTGATAATTTAACATAAAATATTTTATTTTAATTATACACCAAAATAAAAATAAACCATGATAACATGGATCCATCTTTAAACTTTATTTGTGAGGTTTTATAATATAAACCTTTTAAAAAATAACCCATTTCAATAATTTATATTTATTTAAATATTTACTTTACGAATTTAAAAAAATAATTGGATCCCTTTTTATAAGAATTAAATTATTTTTCATTTAGAATTAATGTTTAGATAATGCATGTATAGCTTGCACAATTGATGGAAGAACTGATCTTGTAAGCGATACTAGTCCCACATTTTTAAGCGACTGCAGTAGCATAGTCCTCGTTGATTCCTTTGATAGCAGCAATAGCCGACTTCAAGTAATCATAAGTTGCACAGAATTCAACAATGGTTTTAGCTGCATTAACTAACCCTTTAACACCCTAACAACATCTTTGCGAAACAACACCACTGTTCTGAAGATAATGTTGGCAAGGCGCAAGGCTATTGTAAACTTATACACATGAATCTGCACAATAACAACATACGCTATCTTGAAGTTTCCCATGGTAAGAAATTAAGTGATATTGGATATAGCGAATGATAGGTGTGAGTTTTATGCAAGATGGTAGGGCTTTTATATAGTGATTTTTAAAAAGTATTTTTATGGTTTTTGATTTTGGTTGTGGTTAATGTTTGATTTGGGATATGAGCTTTATGTTTAGTCATTACTTATGATGTAAGGGAAAACCGCTAGACAATTTTTAAATAGACACTTTGAAACTGCTCTTTTTAAATAAGCGGTACCGAGTATATTGTTCTATTCTTATGTTAAATCACTATTATTATGAAAACATTTATATTATTTAATATAGATTTTTATAATATAATATATATATTTTAGGACATAGATTTCAATGCAAGTTGAAATGGAATAATGAATCTGGTTGAACTTTTTATTAATATTTTTAACACATCACGTTAGAGTATATAGATTAAACAAAGGCGCACATATATAATAGATATGTAAAAACATAGTAAATGTGTTAAATATAAGAGAAAACTTGCTCTATCATAAATGCTAGAACTATCCTCTTTCTTTATTCTCTTTCACACTAGCATATAGCAATATCATACATTATTTTTGTTGAAGATTCAACATTCATAACATTTCACATCACTTGATACTACAAAAAAATATATAATATAATAAGAAGAAATACTGTTATTTTTTATATACCAAAATGTCATCACAACATTCAATGTATAAACATTATAAATAAATATTTTTATTTGTCTTCATTTGAAATCACATATAAAAGTATATAATTTTCTCATGCATGCAACCACTTTTTGTATATTCCATATTATTGATCAAATTTAGTACAGTTTGTTTTTCTCTATCTAAGTACTTTGTTTATTTTAAAAATCTAAATATAAAATAATTTAGCTTTGTGCAAATAAATACATCATAACTTTTACTCAAATAGTATAAAACTCCTATTGTTACTTTAATTAATATGTGACATAATTAATTTGGATATGAGGAGTGATTAATATTTTTGATAATTTAACATAAAATATTTTATTTTAATTATACACTAAAATAAAATTAAACCAGAATAATATGGATTCATCTTTAAAATTTATTTGTGAGGTTTTATAATATAAACCTTTTAAAAAATAACCCATTTTATATAATTTATATTTATTTAAATATTTAATTTACGAATTTATAAAAATAATTGGATCCCTTTTTATAAGAATTAAATTATTTTTCATTTAGAATTAATATTTAGATAATGCATGTATAGCTTGCACAATTGATGGAAGAACTGATCTTGTAAGCGATACTAGTCCCACATTTTTAAGCGAGTGCAGTAGCATAGTCCTCATTGATTCCTCTGATAGAAGCAATAGCCGACTTCAAGCAATCATAAGTTGCACAGAATTCAACAATGGTTTTAGCTGCATTAACTAACCCTTTAACACCCTAACAACATCTTTGCGAAACAACACCACTATTCTGAAGATAATGTTGGCAAGGCGCAAGGCTATTATAAACTTATACACATGAATCTGCACAATAAAAACATACGCTATCTTGAAGGTTCCCATGGTAAGAAATTAAGTGATATTGGATATAGCGAATGATAGGTGTGATTTTTATGCAAGATAGTAGGGCTTTTATATAGTGATTTTTAAAAAGTATTTTTATGGTTTTTGGTTTTGGTTTTGGTTAATGTTTGATTTGGGATATGAGCTTTATGTTTAGTCATTAGTTATGATGTAAGGGAAAACCGCTAGACAATTTTTAAATAGACACTTCGAAACTGCTCTTTTTAAATAAGCGGTACCGAGTATATTGTTCTATTCTTATGTTAAATCACTATTATTATGAAAACATTTATATTATTTAATATAGATTTTTATAATATAATATATATATTTTAGGACATAGAGTTCAATGCAAGTTGAAATGGAATAATGAATCTGGTTGAACTTTTTATTAATATTTTTAACACATCACGTTAGAGTATACATAATAAACAAAGGCGCACATATATAATAGATATCTAAAAACATAGTAAATGTGTTAAATATAATAGAAAACTTGCTCTATCATAAATGCTAGAACTATCCTCTTTCTTTATTTTCTTTCACACTAGCATATAGCAATATCATACATTATTTTTGTTGAAGATTCAACATTCATAACATTTCACATCACTTGATACTACAAAAAAATATATAATATAATAAGAAGAAATACTGTTATTTTTTATATTCTAAAAGGTCATCACAACATTCAATGTATAAACATTATAAATAGATATTTTTATTTGTCTTCATTTGAAATCACATATAAAAGTATATAATTTTCTCATGCATGCAACCACTTTTTGTCTATTCCATATTATTGATCAAATTTAGTACAGTTTGTTTTTCTCTATCTATGTACTTTGTTTATTTTAAAAATCTAAATATAAAATAATTTAGCTTTGTGCAAATAAATACATCATAACTTTTACTCAAATAGTATAAAACTCCTATTGTTACTTTAATTAATATGTGGCATAATTAATTTGGATATGAGGAGTGATTAATATTTTTGATAATTTAACATAAAATATTTTATTTTAATTATACACCAAAATAAAAATAAACCATGATAACATGGATCCATCTTTAAACTTTATTTGTGAGGTTTTATAATATAAACCTTTTAAAAAATAACCCATTTCAATAATTTATATTTATTTAAATATTTACTTTACGAATTTAAAAAAATAATTGGATCCCTTTTTATAAGAATTAAATTATTTTTCATTTAGAATTAATGTTTAGATAATGCATGTATAGCTTGCACAATTGATGGAAGAACTGATCTTGTAAGCGATACTAGTCCCACATTTTTAAGCGACTGCAGTAGCATAGTCCTCGTTGATTCCTTTGATAGCAGCAATAGCCGACTTCAAGTAATCATAAGTTGCACAGAATTCAACAATGGTTTTAGCTGCATTAACTAACCCTTTAACACCCTAACAACATCTTTGCGAAACAACACCACTGTTCTGAAGATAATGTTGGCAAGGCGCAAGGCTATTGTAAACTTATACACATGAATCTGCACAATAACAACATACGCTATCTTGAAGTTTCCCATGGTAAGAAATTAAGTGATATTGGATATAGCGAATGATAGGTGTGAGTTTTATGCAAGATGGTAGGGCTTTTATATAGTGATTTTTAAAAAGTATTTTTATGGTTTTTGATTTTGGTTGTGGTTAATGTTTGATTTGGGATATGAGCTTTATGTTTAGTCATTACTTATGATGTAAGAGAAAACCGCTAGACAATTTTTAAATAGACACTTTGAAACTGCTCTTTTTAAATAAGCGGTACCGAGTATATTGTTCTATTCTTATGTTAAATCACTATTATTATGAAAACATTTATATTATTTAATATAGATTTTTATAATATAATATATATATTTTAGGACATAGATTTCAATGCAAGTTGAAATGGAATAATGAATCTGGTTGAACTTTTTATTAATATTTTTAACACATCACGTTAGAGTATATAGATTAAACAAAGGCGCACATATATAATAGATATGTAAAAACATAGTAAATGTGTTAAATATAAGAGAAAACTTGCTCTATCATAAATGCTAGAACTATCCTCTTTCTTTATTCTCTTTCACACTAGCATATAGCAATATCATACATTATTTTTGTTGAAGATTCAACATTCATAACATTTCACATCACTTGATACTACAAAAAAATATATAATATAATAAGAAGAAATACTGTTATTTTTTATATACCAAAATGTCATCACAACATTCAATGTATAAACATTATAAATAAATATTTTTATTTGTCTTCATTTGAAATCACATATAAAAGTATATAATTTTCTCATGCATGCAACCACTTTTTGTATATTCCATATTATTGATCAAATTTAGTACAGTTTGTTTTTCTCTATCTAAGTACTTTGTTTATTTTAAAAATCTAAATATAAAATAATTTAGCTTTGTGCAAATAAATACATCATAACTTTTACTCAAATAGTATAAAACTCCTATTGTTACTTTAATTAATATGTGACATAATTAATTTGGATATGAGGAGTGATTAATATTTTTGATAATTTAACATAAAATATTTTATTTTAATTATACACTAAAATAAAATTAAACCAGAATAATATGGATTCATCTTTAAAATTTATTTGTGAGGTTTTATAATATAAACCTTTTAAAAAATAACCCATTTTATATAATTTATATTTATTTAAATATTTAATTTACGAATTTATAAAAATAATTGGATCCCTTTTTATAAGAATTAAATTATTTTTCATTTAGAATTAATATTTAGATAATGCATGTATAGCTTGCACAATTGATGGAAGAACTGATCTTGTAAGCGATACTAGTCCCACATTTTTAAGCGAGTGCAGTAGCATAGTCCTCATTGATTCCTCTGATAGAAGCAATAGCCGACTTCAAGCAATCATAAGTTGCACAGAATTCAACAATGGTTTTAGCTGCATTAACTAACCCTTTAACACCCTAACAACATCTTTGCGAAACAACACCACTATTCTGAAGATAATGTTGGCAAGGCGCAAGGCTATTATAAACTTATACACATGAATCTGCACAATAAAAACATACGCTATCTTGAAGGTTCCCATGGTAAGAAATTAAGTGATATTGGATATAGCGAATGATAGGTGTGATTTTTATGCAAGATAGTAGGGCTTTTATATAGTGATTTTTAAAAAGTATTTTTATGGTTTTTGGTTTTGGTTTTGGTTAATGTTTGATTTGGGATATGAGCTTTATGTTTAGTCATTAGTTATGATGTAAGGGAAAACCGCTAGACAATTTTTAAATAGACACTTCGAAACTGCTCTTTTTAAATAAGCGGTACCGAGTATATTGTTCTATTCTTATGTTAAATCACTATTATTATGAAAACATTTATATTATTTAATATAGATTTTTATAATATAATATATATATTTTAGGACATAGAGTTCAATGCAAGTTGAAATGGAATAATGAATCTGGTTGAACTTTTTATTAATATTTTTAACACATCACGTTAGAGTATACATAATAAACAAAGGCGCACATATATAATAGATATCTAAAAACATAGTAAATGTGTTAAATATAAGAGAAAACTTGCTCTATCATAAATGCTAGAACTATCCTCTTTCTTTATTTTCTTTCACACTAGCATATAGCAATATCATACATTATTTTTGTTGAAGATTCAACATTCATAACATTTCACATCACTTGATACTACAAAAAAATATATAATATAATAAGAAGAAATACTGTTATTTTTTATATTCTAAAAGGTCATCACAACATTCAATGTATAAACATTATAAATAGATATTTTTATTTGTCTTCATTTGAAATCACATATAAAAGTATATAATTTTCTCATGCATGCAACCACTTTTTGTCTATTCCATATTATTGATCAAATTTAGTACAGTTTGTTTTTCTCTATCTATGTACTTTGTTTATTTTAAAAATCTAAATATAAAATAATTTAGCTTTGTGCAAATAAATACATCATAACTTTTACTCAAATAGTATAAAACTCCTATTGTTACTTTAATTAATATGTGGCATAATTAATTTGGATATGAGGAGTGATTAATATTTTTGATAATTTAACATAAAATATTTTATTTTAATTATACACCAAAATAAAAATAAACCATGATAACATGGATCCATCTTTAAACTTTATTTGTGAGGTTTTATAATATAAACCTTTTAAAAAATAACCCATTTCAATAATTTATATTTATTTAAATATTTACTTTACGAATTTAAAAAAATAATTGGATCCCTTTTTATAAGAATTAAATTATTTTTCATTTAGAATTAATGTTTAGATAATGCATGTATAGCTTGCACAATTGATGGAAGAACTGATCTTGTAAGCGATACTAGTCCCACATTTTTAAGCGACTGCAGTAGCATAGTCCTCGTTGATTCCTTTGATAGCAGCAATAGCCGACTTCAAGTAATCATAAGTTGCACAGAATTCAACAATGGTTTTAGCTGCATTAACTAACCCTTTAACACCCTAACAACATCTTTGCGAAACAACACCACTGTTCTGATGATAATGTTGGCAAGGCGCAAGGCTATTGTAAACTTATACACATGAATCTGCACAATAACAACATACGCTATCTTGAAGTTTCCCATGGTAAGAAATTAAGTGATATTGGATATAGCGAATGATAGGTGTGAGTTTTATGCAAGATGGTAGGGCTTTTATATAGTGATTTTTAAAAAGTATTTTTATGGTTTTTGATTTTGGTTGTGGTTAATGTTTGATTTGGGATATGAGCTTTATGTTTAGTCATTACTTATGATGTAAGGGAAAACCGCTAGACAATTTTTAAATAGACACTTCGAAACTGCTCTTTTTAAATAAGCGGTACCGAGTATATTGTTCTATTCTTATGTTAAATCACTATTATTATGAAAACATTTATATTATTTAATATAGATTTTTATAATATAATATATATATTTTAGGACATAGAGTTCAATGCAAGTTGAAATGGAATAATGAATCTGGTTGAACTTTTTATTAATATTTTTAACACATCACGTTAGAGTATACATAATAAACAAAGGCGCACATATATAATAGATATGTAAAAACATAGTAAATGTGTTAAATATAAGAGAAAACTTGCTCTATCATAAATGCTAGAACTATCCTCTTTCTTTATTCTCTTTCACACTAGCATATAGCAATATCATACATTACTTTTGTTGAAGATTCAACATTCATAACATTTCACATCACTTGATACTACAAAAAAATATATAATATAATAAGAAGAAATACTGTTATTTTTTATATACCAAAATGTCATCACAACATTCAATGTATAAACATTATAAATAGATATTTTTATTTGTCTTCATTTGAAATCACATATAAAAGTATATAATTTTCTCATGCATGCAACCACTTTTTGTATATTCCATATTATTGATCAAATTTAGTACAATTTGTTTTTCTCTATCTATGTACTTTGTTTATTTTAAAAATCTAAATATAAAATAATTTAGCTTTGTGCAAATAAATACATCATAACTTTTACTCAAATAGTATAAAACTCCTATTGTTACTTTAATTAATATGTGGCATAATTAATTTGGATATGAGGAGTGATTAATATTTTTGATAATTTAACATAAAATATTTTATTTTAATTATACACCAAAATAAAAATAAACCAGGATAACATGGATCCATCTTTAAACTTTATTTGTGAGGTTTTATAATATAAACCTTTTAAAAAATAACCCATTTCAATAATTTATATTTATTTAAATATTTACTTTACGAATTTAAAAAAATAATTGGATCCCTTTTTATAAGAATTAAATTATTTTTCATTTAGAATTAATGTTTAGATAATGCATGTATAGCTTGCACAATTGATGGAAGAACTGATCTTGTAAGCGATACTAGTCCCACATTTTTAAGCGACTGCAGTAGCATAGTCCTCGTTGATTCCTTTGATAGCAGCAATAGCCGACTTCAAGTAATCATAAGTTGCAAAGAATTCAACAATGGTTTTAGCTGCATTAACTAACCCTTTAACACCCTAACAACATCTTTGCGAAACAACACCATTGTTCTGAAGATAATGTTGGCAAGGCGCAAGGCTATTGTAAACTTATACACATGAATCTGCACAATAACAACATACGCTATCTTGAAGTTTCCCATGGTAAGAAATTAAGTGATATTGGATATAGAGAATGATAGGTGTGAGTTTTATGCAAGATGGTAGGGCTTTTATATAGTGATTTTTAAAAAGTATTTTTATGGTTTTTGATTTTGGTTGTGGTTAATGTTTGATTTGGGATATGAGCTTTATGTTTAGTCATTATTTATGATGTATGGGAAAACCGCAGGGCAATTTTTAAATAGACACTTCGAAACTGCTCTTTTTAAATAAGCGGTACCGAGTATATTGTTCTATTCTTATGTTAAATCACTATTATTATGAAAACATTTATATTATTTAATATAGATTTTTATAATATAATATATATATATTTTAGGACATAGAGTTCAATGCAAGTTGAAATGGAATAATGAATCTGGTTGAACTTTTTATTAATATTTTTAACACATCACGTTAGAGTATACATAATAAACAAAGGCGCACATATATAATAGATATGTAAAAACATAGTAAATGTGTTAAATATAAGAGAAAACTTGCTCTATCATAAATGCTAGAACTATCCTCTTTCTTTATTCTCTTTCACACTAGCATATAGCAATATCATACATTACTTTTGTTGAAGATTCAACATTCATAACATTTCACATCACTTGATACTACAAAAAAAATATAATATAATAAGAAGAAATACTGTTATTTTTTATATACCAAAATGTCATCACAACATTCAATGTATAAACATTATAAATAGATATTTTTATTTGTCTTCATTTGAAATCACATATAAAAGTATATAATTTTCTCATGCATGCAACCACTTTTTGTATATTCCATATTATTGATCAAATTTAGTACAGTTTGTTTTTCTCTATCTATGTACTTTGTTTATTTTAAAAATCTAAATATAAAATAATTTAGCTTTGTGCAAATAAATACATCATAACTTTTACTCAAATAGTATAAAACTCCTATTGTTACTTTAATTAATATGTGGCATAATTAATTTGGATATGAGGAGTGATTAATATTTTTGATAATTTAACATAAAATATTTTATTTTAATTATACACCAAAATAAAAATAAACCAGGATAACATGGATCCATCTTTAAACTTTATTTGTGAGGTTTTATAATATAAACCTTTTAAAAAATAACCCATTTCAATAATTTATATTTATTTAAATATTTACTTTACGAATTTAAAAAAATAATTGGATCCCTTTTTATAAGAATTAAATTATTTTTCATTTAGAATTAATGTTTAGATAATGCATGTATAGCTTGCACAATTGATGGAAGAACTGATCTTGTAAGCGATACTAGTCCCACATTTTTAAGCGACTGCAGTAGCATAGTCCTCGTTGATTCCTTTGATAGCAGCAATAGCCGACTTCAAGTAATCATTAGTTGCACAGAATTCAACAATGGTTTTAGCTGCATTAACTAACCCTTTAACACCCTAACAACATCTTTGCGAAACAACACCATTGTTCTGAAGATAATGTTGGGAAGGCGCAAGGCTATTGTAAACTTATACACATGAATCTGCACAATAACAACATACGCTATCTTGAAGTTTCCCATGGTAAGAAATTAAGTGATATTGGATATAGCGAATGATAGGTGTGAGTTTTATGCAAGATGGTAGGGCTTTTATATAGTGATTTTTAAAAAGTATTTTTATGGTTTTTGATTTTGGTTGTGGTTAATGTTTGATTTGGGATATGAGCTTTATGTTTAGTCATTATTTATGATGTATGGGAAAACCGCAGGGCAATTTTTAAATAGACACTTCGAAACTGCTCTTTTTAAATAAGCGGTACCGAGTATATTGTTCTATTCTTATGTTAAATCACTATTATTATGAAAACATTTATATTATTTAATATAGATTTTTATAATATAATATATATATTTTAGGACATAGAGTTCAATGCAAGTTGAAATGGAATAATGAATCTGGTTGAACTTTTTATTAATATTTTTAACACATCACGTTAGAGTATACATAATAAACAAAGGCGCACATATATAATAGATATGTAAAAACATAGTAAATGTGTTAAATATAAGAGAAAACTTGCTCTATCATAAATGCTAGAACTATCCTCTTTCTTTATTCTCTTTCACACTAGCATATAGCAATATCATACATTACTTTTGTTGAAGATTCAACATTCATAACATTTCACATCACTTGATACTACAAAAAAATATATAATATAATAAGAAGAAATACTGTTATTTTTTATATACCAAAATGTCATCACAACATTCAATGTATAAACATTATAAATAGATATTTTTATTTGTCTTCATTTGAAATCACATATAAAAGTATATAATTTTCTCATGCATGCAACCACTTTTTGTATATTCCATATTATTGATCAAATTTAGTACAGTTTGTTTTTCTCTATCTATGTACTTTGTTTATTTTAAAAATCTAAATATAAAATAATTTAGCTTTGTGCAAATAAATACATCATAACTTTTACTCAAATAGTATAAAACTCCTATTGTTACTTTAATTAATATGTGGCATAATTAATTTGGATATGAGGAGTGATTAATATTTTTGATAATTTAACATAAAATATTTTATTTTAATTATACACCAAAATAAAAATAAACCAGGATAACATGGATCCATCTTTAAACTTTATTTGTGAGGTTTTATAATATAAACCTTTTAAAAAATAACCCATTTCAATAATTTATATTTATTTAAATATTTACTTTACGAATTTAAAAAAATAATTGGATCCCTTTTTATAAGAATTAAATTATTTTTCATTTAGAATTAATGTTTAGATAATGCATGTATAGCTTGCACAATTGATGGAAGAACTGATCTTGTAAGCGATACTAGTCCCACATTTTTAAGCGACTGCAGTAGCATAGTCCTCGTTGATTCCTTTGATAGCAGCAATAGCCGACTTCAAGTAATCATTAGTTGCACAGAATTCAACAATGGTTTTAGCTGCATTAACTAACCCTTTAACACCCTAACAACATCTTTGCGAAACAACACCATTGTTCTGAAGATAATGTTGGCAAGGCGCAAGGCTATTGTAAACTTATACACATGAATCTGCACAATAACAACATACGCTATCTTGAAGTTTCCCATGGTAAGAAATTAAGTGATATTGGATATAGCGAATGATAGGTGTGAGTTTTATGCAAGATGGTAGGGCTTTTATATAGTGATTTTTAAAAAGTATTTTTATGGTTTTTGATTTTGGTTGTGGTTAATGTTTGATTTGGGATATGAGCTTTATGTTTAGTCATTATTTATGATGTAAGGAAAACCGCTAGACAATTTTTAAATAGACACTTCGAAACTGCTCTTTTTAAATAAGCGGTACCGAGTATATTGTTCTATTCTTATGTTAAATCACTATTATTATGAAAACATTTATATTATTTAATATAGATTTTTATAATATAATAAATATATTTTAGGACATAGAGTTCAATGCAAGTTGAAATGGAATAATGAATCTGGTTGAACTTTTTATTAATATTTTTAACACATCACGTTAGAGTATACATAATAAACAAAGGCGCACATATATAATAGATATGTAAAAACAGAGTAAATGTGTTAAATATAAGAGAAAACTTGCTCTATCATAAATGCTAGAACTATCCTCTTTCTTTATTCTCTTTCACACTAGCATATAGCAATAACATACATTACTTTTGTTGAAGATTCAACATTCATAACATTTCACATCACTTGATACTACAAAAAAATATATAATATAATAAGAAGAAATACTGTTATTTTTTATATACCAAAATGTCATCACAACATTCAATGTATAAACATTATAAATAGATATTTTTATTTGTCTTCATTTGAAATCACATATAAAAGTATATAATTTTCTCATGCATGCAACCACTTTTTGTATATTCCATATTATTGATCAAATTTAGTACAGTTTGTTTTTCTCTATCTATGTACTTTGTTTATTTTAAAAATCTAAATATAAAATAATTTAGCTTTGTGCAAATAAATACATCATAACTTTTACTCAAATAGTATAAAACTCCTATTGTTACTTTAATTAATATGTGGCATAATTAATTTGTATATGAGGAGTGATTAATATTTTTGATAATTTAACATAAAATATTTTATTTTAATTATACACCAAAATAAAAATAAACCAGGATAACATGGATCCATCTTTAAACTTTATTTGTGAGGTTTTATAATATAAACCTTTTAAAAAATAACCCATTTCAATAATTTATATTTATTTAAATATTTACTTTACGAATTTAAAAAAATAATTGGATCCCTTTTTATAAGAATTAAATTATTTTTCATTTAGAATTAATGTTTAGATAATGCATGTATAGCTTGCACAATTGATGGAAGAACTGATCTTGTAAGCGATACTAGTCCCACATTTTTAAGCGACTGCAGTAGCATAGTCCTCGTTGATTCCTTTGATAGCAGCAATAGCCGACTTCAAGTAATCATTAGTTGCACAGAATTCAACAATGGTTTTAGCTGCATTAACTAACCCTTTAACACCCTAACAACATCTTTGCGAAACAACACCATTGTTCTGAAGATAATGTTGGCAAGGCGCAAGGCTATTGTAAACTTATACACATGAATCTGCACAATAACAACATACGCTATCTTGAAGTTTCCCATGGTAAGAAATTAAGTGATATTGGATATAGCGAATGATAGGTGTGAGTTTTATGCAAGATGGTAGGGCTTTTATATAGTGATTTTTAAAAAGTATTTTTATGGTTTTTGATTTTGGTTGTGGTTAATGTTTGATTTGGGATATGAGCTTTATGTTTAGTCATTATTTATGATGTAAGGGAAAACCGCTAGACAATTTTTAAATAGACACTTCGAAACTGCTCTTTTTAAATAAGCGGGTACCGAGTATATTGTTCTATTCTTATGTTAAATCACTATTATTATGAAAACATTTATATTATTTAATATAGATTTTTATAATATAATAAATATATTTTAGGACATAGAGTTCAATGCAAGTTGAAATGGAATAATGAATCTGGTTGAACTTTTTATTAATATTTTTAACACATCACGTTAGAGTATACATAATAAACAAAGGCGCACATATATAATAGATATGTAAAAACAGAGTAAATGTGTTAAATATAAGAGAAAACTTGCTCTATCATAAATGCTAGAACTATCCTCTTTCTTTATTCTCTTTCACACTAGCATATAGCAATAACATACATTACTTTTGTTGAAGATTCAACATTCATAACATTTCACATCACTTGATACTACAAAAAAATATATAATATAATAAGAAGAAATACTGTTATTTTTTATATACCAAAATGTCATCACAACATTCAATGTATAAACATTATAAATAGATATTTTTATTTGTCTTCATTTGAAATCACATATAAAAGTATATAATTTTCTCATGCATGCAACCACTTTTTGTATATTCCATATTATTGATCAAATTTAGTACAGTTTGTTTTTCTCTATCTATGTACTTTGTTTATTTTAAAAATCTAAATATAAAATAATTTAGCTTTGTGCAAATAAATACATCATAACTTTTACTCAAATAGTATAAAACTCCTATTGTTACTTTAATTAATATGTGGCATAATTAATTTGGATATGAGGAGTGATTAATATTTTTGATAATTTAACATAAAATATTTTATTTTAATTATACACCAAAATAAAAATAAACCAGGATAACATGGATCCATCTTTAAACTTTATTTGTGAGGTTTTATAATATAAACCTTTTAAAAAATAACCCATTTCAATAATTTATATTTATTTAAATATTTACTTTACGAATTTAAAAAAATAATTGGATCCCTTTTTATAAGAATTAAATTATTTTTCATTTAGAATTAATGTTTAGATAATGCATGTATAGCTTGCACAATTGATGGAAGAACTGATCTTGTAAGCGATACTAGTCCCACATTTTTAAGCGACTGCAGTAGCATAGTCCTCGTTGATTCCTTTGATAGCAGCAATAGCCGACTTCAAGTAATCATTAGTTGCACAGAATTCAACAATGGTTTTAGCTGCATTAACTAACCCTTTAACACCCTAACAACATCTTTGCGAAACAACACCATTGTTCTGAAGATAATGTTGGCAAGGCGCAAGGCTATTGTAAACTTATACACATGAATCTGCACAATAACAACATACGCTATCTTGAAGTTTCCCATGGTAAGAAATTAAGTGATATTGGATATAGCGAATGATAGGTGTGAGTTTTATGCAAGATGGTAGGGCTTTTATATAGTGATTTTTAAAAAGTATTTTTATGGTTTTTGATTTTAGTTGTGGTTAATGTTTGATTTGGGATATGAGCTTTATGTTTAGTCATTATTTATGATGTAAGGGAAAACCGCTAGACAATTTTTAAATAGACACTTCGAAACTGCTCTTTTTAAATAAGCGGTACCGAGTATATTGTTCTATTCTTATGTTAAATCACTATTATTATGAAAACATTTATATTATTTAATATAGATTTTTATAATATAATATATATATTTTAGGACATAGAGTTCAATGCAAGTTGAAATGGAATAATGAATCTGGTTGAACTTTTTATTTATATTTTTAACACATCACGTTAGAGTATACATAATAAACAAAGGCGCACATATATAATAGATATGTAAAAACATAGTAAATGTGTTAAATATAAGAGAAAACTTGCTCTATCATAAATGCTAGAACTATCCTCTTTCTTTATTCTCTTTCACACTAGCATATAGCAATATCATACATTACTTTTGTTGAAGATTCAACATTCATAACATTTCACATCACTTGATACTACAAAAAAATATATAATATAATAAGAAGAAATACTGTTATTTTTTATATACCAAAATGTCATCACAACATTCAATGTATAAACATTATAAATAGATATTTTTATTTGTCTTCATTTGAAATCACATATAAAAGTATATAATTTTCTCATGCATGCAACCACTTTTTGTATATTCCATATTATTGATCAAATTTAGTACAGTTTGTTTTTCTCTATCTATGTACTTTGTTTATTTTAAAAATCTAAATATAAAATAATTTAGCTTTGTGCAAATAAATACATCATAACTTTTACTCAAATAGTATAAAACTCCTATTGTTACTTTAATTAATATGTGGCATAATTAATTTGGATATGAGGAGTGATTAATATTTTTGATAATTTAACATAAAATATTTTATTTTAATTATACACCAAAATAAAAATAAACCAGGATAACATGGATCCATCTTTAAACTTTATTTGTGAGGTTTTATAATATAAACCTTTTAAAAAATAACCCATTTCAATAATTTATATTTATTTAAATATTTACTTTACGAATTTAAAAAAATAATTGGATCCCTTTTTATAAGAATTAAATTATTTTTCATTTAGAATTAATGTTTAGATAATGCATGTATAGCTTGCACAATTGATGGAAGAACTGATCTTGTAAGCGATACTAGTCCCACATTTTTAAGCGACTGCAGTAGCATAGTCCTCGTTGATTCCTTTGATAGCAGCAATAGCCGACTTCAAGTAATCATAAGTTGCACAGAATTCAACAATGGTTTTAGCTGCATTAACTAACCCTTTAACACCCTAACAACATCTTTGCGAAACAACCCCATTGTTCTGAAGATAATGTTGGCAAGGCGCAAGGCTATTGTAAACTTATACACATGAATCTGCACAATAACAACATACGCTATCTTGAAGTTTCCCATGGTAAGAAATTAAGTGATATTGGATATAGCGAATGATATGTGTGAGTTTTATGCAAGATGGTAGGGCTTTTATATAGTGATTTTTAAAAAGTATTTTTATGGTTTTTGATTTTGGTTGTGGTTAATGTTTGATTTGGGATATGAGCTTTATGTTTAGTCATTATTTATGATGTAAGGGAAAACCGCTAGACAATTTTTAAATAGACACTTCGAAACTGCTCTTTTTAAATAAGCGGTACCGAGTATATTGTTCTATTCTTATGTTAAATCACTATTATTATGAAAACATTTATATTATTTAATATAGATTTTTATAATATAATATATATATTTTAGGACATAGAGTTCAATGCAAGTTGAAATGGAATAATGAATCTGGTTGAACTTTTTATTAATATTTTTAACACATCACGTTAGAGTATACATAATAAACAAAGGCGCACATATATAATAGATATGTAAAAACATAGTAAATGTGTTAAATATAAGAGAAAACTTGCTCTATCATAAATGCTAGAACTATCCTCTTTCTTTATTCTCTTTCACACTAGCATATAGCAATATCATACATTACTTTTGTTGAAGATTCAACATTCATAACATTTCACATCACTTGATACTACAAAAAAATATATAATATAATAAGAAGAAATACTGTTATTTTTTATATACCAAAATGTCATTACAACATTCAATGTATAAACATTATAAATAGATATTTTTATTTGTCTTCATTTGAAATCACATATAAAAGTATATAATTTTCTCATGCATGCAACCACTTTTTGTATATTCCATATTATTGATCAAATTTAGTACAGTTTGTTTTTCTCTATCTATGTACTTTGTTTATTTTAAAAATCTAAATATAAAATAATTTAGCTTTGTGCAAATAAATACATCATAACTTTTACTCAAATAGTATAAAACTCCTATTGTTACTTTAATATATATGTGGCATAATTAATTTGGATATGAGGAGTGATTAATATTTTTGATAATTTAACAAAATATTTTATTTTAATTATACACCAAAATAAAATTAAACCAGGATAACATGGATCCATCTTTAAACTTTATTTGTTAGGTTTTATAATATAAACCTTTTAAAAAATAACCCATTTCAATAATTTATATTTATTTAAATATTTACTTTACGAATTTAAAAAAATAATTGGATACCTTTTTATAAGAATTAAATTATTTTTCATTTAGAATTAATGTTTAGATAATGCATGTATAGCTTGCATAATTGATGGAAGAACTGATCTTGTAAGCGATACTAGTCCCACATTTTTAAGCGACTGCAGTAGCATAGTCCTCCTTGATTCCTTTGATAGCAGCAATAGCCGACTTCAAGTAATCATAAGTTGCACAGAATTCAACAATGGTTTTAGCTGCATTAACTAACCCTTTAACACCCTAACAACATCTTTGCGAAACAACACCACTGTTCTGAAGATAATGTTGGCAAGGCGCAAGGCTATTGTAAACTTGTACACATGAATCTGCACAATAACAACATACGCTATCTTGAAGTTTCCCATGGTAAGAAATTAAGTGATATTGGATATAGCGAATGATAGGTGTGAGTTTTATGCAAGATGGTAGGGCTTTTATATAGTGATTTTTAAAAAGTATTTTTATGGTTTTTGATTTTGGTTGTGGTTAATGTTTGATTTGGGATATGAGCTTTATGTTTAGTCATTAGTTATGATGTAAGGGAAAACCGCTAGACAATTTTTAAATAGACACTTCGAAACTGCTCTTTTTAAATATGCGGTACCGAGTATATTGTTCTATTCTTATGTTAAATCACTATTATTATAAAAACATTTATATTATTTAATATAGATTTTTATAATATAATATATATTTTAGGACATAGAGTTCAATGCAAGTTGAAATGGAATAATGAATCTGGTTGAACTTTTTATTAATATTTTTAACACATCACGTTAGAGTATACATAATAAACAAAGGCACACATATATAATAGATATGTAAAAACATAGTAAATGTGTTAAATATAAGAGAAAACTTGCTCTATCATAAATGCTAGAACTATCCTCTTTCTTTATTCTCTTTCACACTAGCATATAGCAATATCATACATTATTTTTGTTGAAGATTCAACATTCATAACATTTCACATCACTTGATACTACAAAAAAATATATAATATAATAAGAAGAAATACTGTTATTTTTTATATACCAAAATGTCATCACAACATTCAATGTATAAACATTATAAATAGATATTTTTATTTGTCTTCATTTGAAATCACATATAAAAGTATATAATTTTCTCATGCATGCAACCACTTTTTGTCTATTCCATATTATTGATCAAATTTAGTACAGTTTGTTTTTCTCTATCTATGTACTTTGTTTATTTTAAAAATCTAAATATAAAATAATTTAGCTTTGTGCAAATAAATACATCATAACTTTTACTCAAATAGTATAAAACTCCTATTGTTACTTTAATTAATATGTGGCATAATTAATTTGGATATGAGGAGTGATTATTATTTTTGATAATTTAACATAAAATATTTTCTTTTAATTATACACCAAAATAAAAATAAACCAGTATAACATGGATCCATCTTTAAACTTTATTTGTGAGGTTTTATAATATAAACCTTTTAAAAAATAACCCATTTCAATAATTTATATTTATTTAAATATTTACTTTACGAATTTAAAAAAATAATTGGATCCCTTTTTATAAGAATTAAATTATTTTTCATTTAGAATTAATGTTTAGATAATGCATGTATAGCTTGCACAATTGATGGAAGAACTGATCTTGTAAGCGATACTAGTCCCACATTTTTAAGCGACTGCAGTAGCATAGTCCTCGTTGATTCCTTTGATAGCAGCAATAGCTGACTTCAAGTAATCATAAGTTGCACAAAATTCAACAATGGTTTTAGCTGCATTAACTAACCCTTTAACACCCTAACAACATCTTTGCGAAACAACACCACTGTTCTGAAGATAATGTTGGCAAGGCGCAAGGCTATTGTAAACTTATACACATGAATCTGCACAATAACAACATACGCTATCTTGAAGTTTCCCATGGTAAGAAATTAAGTGATATTGGATATAGCGAATGATAGGTGTGAGTTTTATGCAAGATGGTAGGGCTTTTATATAGTGATTTTTAAAAAGTATTTTTATGGTTTTTGATTTTGGTTGTGGTTAATGTTTGATTTGAGATATGAGCTTTATGTTTAGTCATTAGTTATGATGTAAGGGAAAACCGCTGGACAATTTTTAAATAGACACTTCGAAACTGCTCTTTTTAAATAAGCGGTACCGAGTATATTGTTCTATTCTTATGTTAAATCACTATTATTATGAAAAAATTTATATTATTTAATATAGATTTTTATAATATAATATATATATTTTAGGACATAGAGTTCAATGCAAGTTGAAATGGAATAATGAATCTGGTTGAACTTTTTATTAATATTTTTAACACATCACGTTATAGTATATAGATTAAACAAAGGCGCACATATATAATAGATATGTAAAAACATAGTAAATGTGTTAAATATAAGAGAAAACTTGCTCTATCATAAATGCTAGAACTATCCTCTTTCTTTATTCTGTTTCACACTAGCATATAGCAATATCATACATTATTTTTGTTGAAGATTCAACATTCATAACATTTCACATCACTTGATACTACAAAAAAATATATAATATAATAAGAAGAAATACTGTTATTTTTTATATACCAAAATGTCATCACAACATTCAATGTATAAACATTATAAATAGATATTTTTATTTGTCTTCATTTGAAATCACATATAAAAGTATATAATTTTCTCATGCATGCAACCACTTTTTGTCTATTCCATATTATTGATCAAATTTAGTACAGTTTGTTTTTCTCTATCTATGTACTTTGTTTATTTTAAAAATCTAAATATAAAATAATTTAGCTTTGTGCAAATAAATACATCATAACTTTTACTCAAATAGTATAAAACTCCTATTGTTACTTTAATTAATATGTGGCATAATTAATTTGGATATGAGGAGTGATTATTATTTTTGATAATTTAACATAAAATATTTTCTTTTAATTATACACCAAAATAAAAATAAACCAGGATAACATGGATCCATCTTTAAACTTTATTTGTGAGGTTTTATAATATAAACCTTTTAAAAAATAACCCATTTCAATAATTTATATTTATTTAAATATTTACTTTACGAATTTAAAAAAATAATTGGATCCCTTTTTATAAGAATTAAATTATTTTTCATTTAGAATTAATGTTTAGATAATGCATGTATAGCTTGCACAATTGATGGAAGAACTGATCTTGTAAGCGATACTAGTCCCACATTTTTAAGCGACTGCAGTAGCATAGTCCTCGTTGAATCCTTTGATAGCAGCAATAGCTGACTTCAAGTAATCATAAGTTGCACAGAATTCAACAATGGTTTTAGCTGCATTAACTAACCCTTTAACACCCTAACAACATCTTTGCGAAACAACACCACTGTTCTGAAGATAATGTTGGCAAGGCGCAAGGCTATTGTAAACTTATACACATGAATCTGCACAATAACAACATACGCTATCTTGAAGTTTCCCATGGTAAGAAATTAAGTGATATTGGATATAGCGAATGATAGGTGTGAGTTTTATGCAAGATGGTAGGGCTTTTATATAGTGATTTTTAAAAAGTATTTTTATGGTTTTTGATTTTGGTTGTGGTTAATGTTTGATTTGAGATATGAGCTTTATGTTTAGTCATTAGTTATGATGTAAGGGAAAACCGCTGGACAATTTTTAAATAGACACTTCGAAACTGCTCTTTTTAAATAAGCGGTACCGAGTATATTGTTCTATTCTTATGTTAAATCACTATTATTATGAAAACATTTATATTATTTAATATAGATTTTTATAATATAATATATATATTTTAGGACATAGAGTTCAATGCAAGTTGAAATGGAATAATGAATCTGGTTGAACTTTTTATTAATATTTTTAACACATCACGTTAGAGTATACATAATAAACAAAGGCGCACATATATAATAGATATGTAAAAAACATAGTAAATGTGTTAAATATAAGAGAAAACTTGCTCTATCATAAATGCTAGAACTATCCTCTTTCTTTATTCTGTTTCACACTAGCATATAGCAATATCATACATTATTTTTGTTGAAGATTCAACATTCATAACATTTCACATCACTTGATACTACAAAAAAATATATAATATAATAAGAAGAAATACTGTTATTTTTTATATACCAAAATGTCATCACAACATTCAATGTATAAACATTATAAGTAGATATTTTTATTTGTCTTCATTTGAAATCACATATAAAAGTATATAATTTTCTCATGCATGCAACCACTTTTTGTATATTCCATATTATTGATCAAATTTAGTACAATTTGTTTTTCTATATCTAAGTACTTTGTTTATTTTAAAAATCTAAATATAAAATAATTTAGCTTTGTGCAAATAAATACATCATAACTTTTACTCAAATAGTATAAAACTCCTATTGTTACTTTAATTAATATGTGGCATAATTAATTTGGATATGATGAGTGATTAATATTTTTGATAATTTAACATAAAATATTTTATTTTAATTATACACTAAAATAAAATTAAACCAGAATAATATGGATATATCTTTAAAATTTATTTGTGAGGTTTTATAATATAAACCTTTTAAAAAATAACCCATTTTATATAATTTATATTTATTTAAATATTTACTTTACGAATTTATAAAAATAATTGGATCCCTTTTTATAAGAATTAAATTATTTTTCATTTAGAATTAATATTTAGATAATGCATGTATAGCTTGCACAATTGATGGAAGAACTGATCTTGTAAGCGATACTAGTCCCACATTTTTAAGCGAGTGCAGTAGCATATTCCTCATTGATTCCTCTGATAGCAGCAATAGCCGACTTCAAGCAATCATAAGTTGCACGGAATTCAACAATGGTTTTAGCTCCATTAACTAACCCTTTAACACCCTAACAACATCTTTGTGAAACAACACCACTGTTCTGAAGATAATGTTGGCAAGGCGCAAGGCTATTATAAACTTATACAGATGAATCTGCACAATAACAACATACGCTATCTTGAAGGTTCCCATGGTAAGAAATTAAGTGATATTGGATATAGCGAATGATAGGTGTGAGTTTTATGCAAGATGGTAGGGCTTTTATATAGTGATTTTTAAAAAGTATTTTTATGGTTTTTGATTTTGGTTGTGGTTAATGTTTGATTTGGGATACGAGCTTTATGTTTAGTCATTAGTTATGATGTAAGGGAAAACCGCTAGACAATTTTTAAATAGACACTTCGAAACTGCTCTTTTTAAATAAGCGGTACCGAGTATATTGTTCTATTCTTATGTTAAATCACTATTATTATGAAAACATTTATATTATTTAATATAGATTTTTATAATATAATATATATATTTTAGGACATAGAGTTCAATGCAAGTTGAAATGGAATAATGAATCTGGTTGAACTTTTTATTAATATTTTTAACACATCACGTTAGAGTATACATAATAAACAAAGGCGCACATATGTAATAGATATGTAAAAACATAGTAAATGTGTTAAATATAAGAGAAAACTTGCTCTATCATAAATGCTAGAACTATCCTCTTTCTTTATTCTCTTTCACACTAGCATATAGCAATATCATACATTATTTTTGTTGAAGATTCAACATTCATAACATTTCACATCACTTGATACTACAAAAAAATATATAATATAATAAGAAGAAATACTGTTATTTTTTATATACCAAAATGTCATCACAACATTCAATGTATAAACATTATAAGTAGATATTTTTATTTGTCTTCATTTGAAATCACATATAAAAGTATATAATTTTCTCATGCATGCAACCACTTTTTGTATATTCCATATTATTGATCAAATTTAGTACAGTTTGTTTTTCTCTATCTATGTACTTTGTTTATTTTGAAAATCTAAATATAAAATAATTTAGCTTTGTGCAAATAAATACATCATAACTTTTACTCAAATAGTATAAAACTCCTATTGTTACTTTAATTAATATGTGGCATAATTAATTTGGATATGAGGAGTGATTAATATTTTTTATAATTTAACATAAAATATTTTATTTTAATTATACACAAAAATAAAATTAAACCAGGATAACATGGATCCATCTTTAAACTTTATTTGTGAGGTTTTATAATATAAACCTTTTAAAAAATAACCCATTTCAATAATTTATATTTATTTAAATATTTACTTTACGAATTTGAAAAAATAATTGGATCCCTTTTTATAAGAATTAAATTATTTTTCATTTAGAATTAATGTTTAGATGATGCATGTATAGCTTGCACAATTGATGGAAGAACTGATCTTGTAAGTGATATTAGTCCCACATTTTTAAGCGACTGCAGTAGCATAGTCCTCGTTGATTCCTTTGATAGCAGCAATAGCCGACTTCAAGTAATCATAAGTTGCACAGAATTCAACAATGGTTTTAGCTGCATTAACTAACCCTTTAACACCCTAACAACATCTTTGTGAAACAACACCACTGTTCTGAAGATAATGTTGGCAAGGCGCAAGGCTATTGTAAACTTATACACATAAATCTGGACAATAACAACATACGCTATCTTGAAGTTTCCCATGGTAAGAAATTAAGTGATATTGGATATAGCGAATGATAGGTGTGAGTTTTATGCAAGATGGTAGGGCTTTTATATAGTGATTTTTAAAAAGTATTTTTATGGTTTTTGATTTTGGTTGTGGTTAATGTTTGATTTGGGATATGAGCTTTATGTTTAGTCATTAGTTATGATGTAAGGGAAAACCGCTGGACAATTTTTAAATAGACACTTCGAAACTGCTCTTTTTAAATAAGCGGTACCGAGTATATTGTTCTATTCTTATGTTAAATCACTATTATTATGAAAACATTTATATTATTTAATATAGATTTTTATAATATAATATATATATTTTAGGACATAGAGTTCAATGCAAGTTGAAATGGAATAATGAATCTGGTTGAACTTTTTATTAATATTTTTAACACATCACGTTAGAGTATACATAATAAACAAAGGCGCACATATATAATAGATATGTAAAAACATAGTAAATGTGTTAAATATAAGAGAAAACTTGCTCTATCATAAATGCTAGAACTATCCTCTTTCTTTATTCTCTTTCGCACTAGCATATAGCAATATCATACATTATTTTTGTTGAAGATTCAACATTCATAACATTTCACATCACTTGATACTACAAAAAAATATATAATATAATAAGAAGAAATACTGTTATTTTTTATATTCTAAAATGTCATCACAACATTCAATGTATAAACATTATAAATAGATATTTTTATTTGTCTTCATTTGAAATCACATATAAAAGTATATAATTTTCTCATGCATGCAACCACTTTTTGTCTATTCCATATTATTGATCAAATTTAGTACAGTTTGTTTTTCTCTATCTATGTACTTTGTTTATTTTAAAAATCTAAATATAAAATAATTTAGCTTTGTGCAAATAAAAACATCATAACTTTTACTCAAATAGTATAAAACTCCTATTGTTACTTTAATTAATATGTGGCATAATTAATTTGGATATGAGGAGTGATTAATATTTTTGATAATTTAACATAAAATATTTTATTTTAATTATACACCAAAATAAAATTAAACCAGGATAACATGGATCCATCTTTAAACTTTATTTGTGAGGTTTTATAATATAAACCTTTTAAAAAATAACCCATTTCAATAATTTATATTTATTTAAATATTTACTTTACGAATTTAAAAAAATAATTGGATCCCTTTTTATAAGAATTAAATTATTTTTCATTTAGAATTAATGTTTAGATAATGCATGTATAGCTTGCACAATTGATGGAAGAACTGATCTTGTAAGCGATACTAGTCCCACATTTTTAAGCGACTGCAGTAGCATAGTCCTCGTTGATTCCTTTGATAGCAGCAATAGCCGACTTCAAGTAATCATAAGTTGCACATAATTCAACAATGGTTTTAGCTGCATTAACTAACCCTTTAACACCCTAACAACATCTTTGCGAAACAACACCACTGTTCTGAAGATAATGTTGGCAAGGCGCAAGGCTATTGTAAACTTATACACATGAATCTGCACAATAACAACATACGCTATCTTGAAGGTTCCCATGGTAAGAAATTAAGTGATATTGGATATAGCGAATGATAGGTGTGAGTTTTATGCAAGATGGTAGGGCTTTTATATAGTGATTTTTAAAAAGTATTCTTATGGTTTTTGATTTTGGTTGTGGTTAATGTTTGATTTGGGATACGAGCTTTATGTTTAGTCATTAGTTATGATGTAAGGGAAAACCGCTAGACAATTTTTAAATAGACACTTCGAAACTGCTCTTTTTAAATAAGCGGTACCGAGTATATTGTTCTATTCTTATGTTAAATCACTATTATTATGAAAACATTTATATTATTTAATATAGATTTTTATAATATAATATATATATTTTAGGACATAGAGTTCAATGCAAGTTGAAATGGAATAATGAATCTGGTTGAACTTTTTATTAATATTTTTAACACATCACGTTAGAGTATACATAATAAACAAAGGCGCACATATGTAATAGATATGTAAAAACATAGTAAATGTGTTAAATATAAGAGAAAACTTGCTCTATCATAAATGCTAGAACTATCCTCTTTCTTTATTCTCTTTCACACTAGCATATAGCAATATCATACATTATTTTTGTTGAAGATTCAACATTCATAACATTTCACATCACTTGATACTACAAAAAAATATATAATATAATAAGAAGAAATACTGTTATTTTTTATATACCAAAATGTCATCACAACATTCAATGTATAAACATTATAAGTAGATATTTTTATTTGTCTTCATTTGAAATCACATATAAAAGTATATAATTTTCTCATGCATGCAACCACTTTTTGTATATTCCATATTATTGATCAAATTTAGTACAGTTTGTTTTTCTCTATCTATGTACTTTGTTTATTTTGAAAATCTAAATATAAAATAATTTAGCTTTGTGCAAATAAATACATCATAACTTTTACTCAAATAGTATAAAACTCCTATTGTTACTTTAATTAATATGTGGCATAATTAATTTGGATATGAGGAGTGATTAATATTTTTTATAATTTAACATAAAATATTTTATTTTAATTATACACAAAAATAAAATTAAACCAGGATAACATGGATCCATCTTTAAACTTTATTTGTGAGGTTTTATAATATAAACCTTTTAAAAAATAACCCATTTCAATAATTTATATTTATTTAAATATTTACTTTACGAATTTGAAAAAATAATTGGATCCCTTTTTATAAGAATTAAATTATTTTTCATTTAGAATTAATGTTTAGATGATGCATGTATAGCTTGCACAATTGATGGAAGAACTGATCTTGTAAGTGATATTAGTCCCACATTTTTAAGCGACTGCAGTAGCATAGTCCTCGTTGATTCCTTTGATAGCAGCAATAGCCGACTTCAAGTAATCATAAGTTGCACAGAATTCAACAATGGTTTTAGCTGCATTAACTAACCCTTTAACACCCTAACAACATCTTTGTGAAACAACACCACTGTTCTGAAGATAATGTTGGCAAGGCGCAAGGCTATTGTAAACTTATACACATAAATCTGGACAATAACAACATACGCTATCTTGAAGTTTCCCATGGTAAGAAATTAAGTGATATTGGATATAGCGAATGATAGGTGTGAGTTTTATGCAAGATGGTAGGGCTTTTATATAGTGATTTTTAAAAAGTATTTTTATGGTTTTTGATTTTGGTTGTGGTTAATGTTTGATTTGGGATATGAGCTTTATGTTTAGTCATTAGTTATGATGTAAGGGAAAACCGTTGGACAATTTTTAAATAGACACTTCGAAACTGCTCTTTTTAAATAAGCGGTACCGAGTATATTGTTATATTCTTATGTTAAATCACTATTATTATGAAAACATTTATATTATTTAATATAGATTTTTATAATATAATATATATATTTTAGGACATAGAGTTCAATGCAAGTTGAAATGGAATAATGAATCTGGTTGAACTTTTTATTAATATTTTTAACACATCACGTTAGAGTATACATAATAAACAAAGGCGCACATATATAATAGATATGTAAAAACATAGTAAATGTGTTAAATATAAGAGAAAACTTGCTCTATCATAAATGCTAGAACTATCCTCTTTCTTTATTCTCTTTCGCACTAGCATATAGCAATATCATACATTATTTTTGTTGAAGATTCAACATTCATAACATTTCACATCACTTGATACTACAAAAAAATATATAATATAATAAGAAGAAATACTGTTATTTTTTATATTCTAAAATGTCATCACAACATTCAATGTATAAACATTATAAATAGATATTTTTATTTGTCTTCATTTGAAATCACATATAAAAGTATATAATTTTCTCATGCATGCAACCACTTTTTGTCTATTCCATATTATTGATCAAATTTAGTACAGTTTGTTTTTCTCTATCTATGTACTTTGTTTATTTTAAAAATCTAAATATAAAATAATTTAGCTTTGTGCAAATAAAAACATCATAACTTTTACTCAAATAGTATAAAACTCCTATTGTTACTTTAATTAATATGTGGCATAATTAATTTGGATATGAGGAGTGATTAATATTTTTGATAATTTAACATAAAATATTTTATTTTAATTATACACTAAAATAAAATTAAACCAGGATAACATGGATCCATCTTTAAACTTTATTTGTGAGGTTTTATAATATAAACCTTTTAAAAAATAACCCATTTCAATAATTTATATTTATTTAAATATTTACTTTACGAATTTAAAAAAATAATTGGATCCCTTTTTATAAGAATTAAATTATTTTTCATTTAGAATTAATGTTTAGATAATGCATGTATAGCTTGCACAATTGATGGAAGAACTGATCTTGTAAGCGATACTAGTCCCACATTTTTAAGCGACTGCAGTAGCATAGTCCTCGTTGATTCCTTTGATAGCAGCAATAGCCGACTTCAAGTAATCATAAGTTGCACATAATTCAACAATGGTTTTAGCTGCATTAACTAACCCTTTAACACCCTAACAAAATCTTTGCGAAACAACACCACTGTTCTGAAGATAATGTTGGCAAGGCGCAAGGCTATTGTAAACTTATACACATGAATCTGCACAATAACAACATACGCTATCTTGAAGGTTCCCATGGTAAGAAATTAAGTGATATTGGATATAGCGAATGATAGGTGTGAGTTTTATGCAAGATGGTAGGGCTTTTATATAGTGATTTTTAAAAAGTATTTTTATGGTTTTTGATTTTGGTTGTGGTTAATGTTTGATTTGGGATACGAGCTTTATGTTTAGTCATTAGTTATGATGTAAGGGAAAACCGCTAGACAATTTTTAAATAGACACTTCGAAACTGCTCTTTTTAAATAAGCGGTACCGAGTATATTGTTCTATTCTTATGTTAAATCACTATTATTATGAAAACATTTATATTATTTAATATAGATTTTTATAATATAATATATATATTTTAGGACATAGAGTTCAATGCAAGTTGAAATGGAATAATGAATCTGGTTGAACTTTTTATTAATATTTTTAACACATCACGTTAGAGTATACATAATAAACAAAGGCGCACATATGTAATAGATATGTAAAAACATAGTAAATGTGTTAAATATAAGAGAAAACTTGCTCTATCATAAATGCTAGAACTATCCTCTTTCTTTATTCTCTTTCACACTAGCATATAGCAATATCATACATTATTTTTGTTGAAGATTCAACATTCATAACATTTCACATCACTTGATACTACAAAAAAATATATAATATAATAAGAAGAAATACTGTTATTTTTTATATACCAAAATGTCATCACAACATTCAATGTATAAACATTATAAGTAGATATTTTTATTTGTCTTCATTTGAAATCACATATAAAAGTATATAATTTTCTCATGCATGCAACCACTTTTTGTATATTCCATATTATTGATCAAATTTAGTACAGTTTGTTTTTCTCTATCTATGTACTTTGTTTATTTTGAAAATCTAAATATAAAATAATTTAGCTTTGTGCAAATAAATACATCATAACTTTTACTCAAATAGTATAAAACTCCTATTGTTACTTTAATTAATATGTGGCATAATTAATTTGGATATGAGGAGTGATTAATATTTTTTATAATTTAACATAAAATATTTTATTTTAATTATACACAAAAATAAAATTAAACCAGGATAACATGGATCCATCTTTAAACTTTATTTGTGAGGTTTTATAATATAAACCTTTTAAAAAATAACCCATTTCAATAATTTATATTTATTTAAATATTTACTTTACGAATTTGAAAAAATAATTGGATCCCTTTTTATAAGAATTAAATTATTTTTCATTTAGAATTAATGTTTAGATGATGCATGTATAGCTTGCACAATTGATGAACTGATCTTGTAAGTGATATTAGTCCCACATTTTTAAGCGACTGCAGTAGCATAGTCCTCGTTGATTCCTTTGATAGCAGCAATAGCCGACTTCAAGTAATCATAAGTTGCACAGAATTCAACAATGGTTTTAGCTGCATTAACTAACCCTTTAACACCCTAACAACATCTTTGTGAAACAACACCACTGTTCTGAAGATAATGTTGGCAAGGCGCAAGGCTATTGTAAACTTATACACATAAATCTGGACAATAACAACATACGCTATCTTGAAGTTTCCCATGGTAAGAAATTAAGTGATATTGGATATAGCGAATGATAGGTGTGAGTTTTATGCAAGATGGTAGGGCTTTTATATAGTGATTTTTAAAAAGTATTTTTATGGTTTTTGATTTTGGTTGTGGTTAATGTTTGATTTGGGATATGAGCTTTATGTTTAGTCATTAGTTATGATGTAAGGGAAAACCGCTGGACAATTTTTAAATAGACACTTCGAAACTGCTCTTTTTAAATAAGCGGTACCGAGTATATTGTTCTATTCTTATGTTAAATCACTATTATTATGAAAACATTTATATTATTTAATATAGATTTTTATAATATAATATATATATTTTAGGACATAGAGTTCAATGCAAGTTGAAATGGAATAATGAATCTGGTTGAACTTTTTATTAATATTTTTAACACATCACGTTAGAGTATACATAATAAACAAAGGCGCACATATATAATAGATATGTAAAAACATAGTAAATGTGTTAAATATAAGAGAAAACTTGCTCTATCATAAATGCTAGAACTATCCTCTTTCTTTATTCTCTTTCGCACTAGCATATAGCAATATCATACATTATTTTTGTTGAAGATTCAACATTCATAACATTTCACATCACTTGATACTACAAAAAAATATATAATATAATAAGAAGAAATACTGTTATTTTTTATATTCTAAAATGTCATCACAACATTCAATGTATAAACATTATAAATAGATATTTTTATTTGTCTTCATTTGAAATCACATATAAAAGTATATAATTTTCTCATGCATGCAACCACTTTTTGTCTATTCCATATTATTGATCAAATTTAGTACAGTTTGTTTTTCTCTATCTATGTATTTTGTTTATTTTAAAAATCTAAATATAAAATAATTTATCTTTGTGCAAATAAATACATCATAACTTTTACTCAAATAGTATAAAACTCCTATTGTTACTTTAATTAATATGTGGCATAATTAATTTGGATATGAGGAGTGATTAATATTTTTGATAATTTAACATAAAATATTTTATTTTAATTATACACCAAAATAAAATTAAACCAGGATAACATGGATCCATCTTTAAACTTTATTTGTGAGGTTTTATAATATAAACCTTTTAAAAAATAACCCATTTCAATAATTTATATTTATTTAAATATTTACTTTACGAATTTAAAAAAATAATTGGATCCCTTTTTATAAGAATTAAATTATTTTTCATTTAGAATTAATGTTTAGATAATGCATGTATAGCTTGCACAATTGATGGAAGAACTGATCTTGTAAGCGATATTAGTCCCACATTTTTAAGCGACTGCAGTAGCATAGTCCTCGTTATTCCTTTGATAGCAGCAATAGCCGACTTCAAGTAATCATAAGTTGCATAGAATTCAACAATGGTTTTAGCTGCATTAACTAACCCTTTAACACCCTAACAACATCTTTGCGAAACAACACCACTGTTCTGAAGATAATGTTGGCAAGGCGCAAGGCTATTGTAAACTTATACACATGAATCTGCACAATAACAACATACGCTATCTTGAAGTTTCCCATGGTAAGAAATTAAGTGATATTGGATATAGCGAATGATAGGTGTGAGTTTTATGCAAGATGGTAGGGCTTTTATATAGTGATTTTTAAAAAGTATTTTTATGGTTTTTGATTTTGGTTGTGGTTAATGTTTGATTTGGGATATGAGCTTTATGTTTAGTCATTAGTTATGATGTAAGGGAAAACCGCTAGACAATTTTTAAATAGACACTTCGAAACTGCTCTTTTTAAATAAGCGGTACCGAGTATATTGTTCTATTCTTATGTTAAATCACTATTATTATGAAAACATTTATATTATTTAATATAGATTTTTATAATATAATATATATGTATTTTAGGACATAGAGTTCAATGCAAGTTGAAATGGAATAATGAATCTGGTTGAACTTTTTATTAATATTTTTAACACATCACGTTAGAGTATACATAATAAACAAAGGCGCACATATATAATAGATATGTAAAAACATAGTAAATGTGTTAAATATAAGAGAAAACTTGCTCTATCATAAATGCTAGAACTATCCTCTTTCTTTATTCTCTTTCACACTAGCATATAGCAATATCATACATTATTTTTGTTGAAGACTCAACATTCATAACATTTCACATCACTTGATACTACAAAAAAATATATAATATGATAAGAAGAAATACTGTTATTTTTTATATTCTAAAATGTCATCACAACATTCAATGTATAAACATTATAAATAGATATTTTTATTTGTCTTCATTTGAAATCACATATAAAAGTATATAATTTTCTCATGCATGCAACCACTTTTTGTCTATTCCATATTATTGATCAAATTTAGTACAGTTTGTTTTTCTCTATCTATGTACTTTGTTTATTTTAAAAATCTAAATATAAAATAATTTAGCTTTGTGCAAATAAATACATCATAACTTTTACTCAAATAGTATAAAACTCCTATTGTTACTTTAATTAATATGTGGCATAATTAATTTGGATATGAGGAGTGATTAATATTTTTGATAATTTAACATAAAATATTTTATTTTAATTATACACCAAAATAAAATTAAACCAGGATAACATGGATCCATCTTTAAACTTTATTTGTGAGGTTTTATAATATAAACCTTTTAAAAAATAACCCATTTCAATAATTTATATTTATTTAAATATTTACTTTACGAATTTAAAAAAATAATTGGATCCCTTTTTATAAGAATTAAATTATTTTTCATTTAGAATTAATGTTTAGATAATGCATGTATAGCTTGCACAATTGATGGAAGAACTGATCTTGTAAGCGATATTAGTCCCACATTTTTAAGCGACTGCAGTAGCATAGTCCTCGTTATTCCTTTGATAGCAGCAATAGCCGACTTCAAGTAATCATAAGTTGCATAGAATTCAACAATGGTTTTAGCTGCATTAACTAACCCTTTAACACCCTAACAACATCTTTGCGAAACAACACCACTGTTCTGAAGATAATGTTGGCAAGGCGCAAGGCTATTGTAAACTTATACACATGAATCTGCACAATAACAACATACGCTATCTTGAAGTTTCCCATGGTAAGAAATTAAGTGATATTGGATATAGCGAATGATAGGTGTGAGTTTTATGCAAGATGGTAGGGCTTTTATATAGTGATTTTTAAAAAGTATTTTTATGGTTTTTGATTTTGGTTGTGGTTAATGTTTGATTTGGGATATGAGCTTTATGTTTAGTCATTAGTTATGATGTAAGGGAAAACCGCTAGACAATTTTTAAATAGACACTTCGAAACTGCTCTTTTTAAATAAGCGGTACTGAGTATATTGTTCTATTCTTATGTTAAATCACTATTATTATGAAAACATTTATATTATTTAATATAGATTTTTATAATATAATATATATATTTTAGGACATAGAGTTCAATGCAAGTTGAAATGGAATAATGAATCTGGTTGAACTTTTTATTAATATTTTTAACACATCACGTTAGAGTATACATAATAAACAAAGGCGCACATATATAATAGATATGTAAAAACATAGTAAATGTGTTAAATATAAGAGAAAACTTGCTCTATCATAAATGCTAGAACTATCCTCTTTCTTTATTCTCTTTCACACTAGCATATAGCAATATCATACATTATTTTTGTTGAAGATTCAACATTCATAACATTTCACATCACTTGATACTACAAAAAAATATATAATATAATAAGAAGAAATACTGTTATTTTTTATATTCTAAAATGTCATCACAACATTCAATGTATAAACATTATAAATAGATATTTTTATTTGTCTTCATTTGAAATCACATATAAAAGTATATAATTTTCTCATGCATGCAACCACTTTTTGTCTATTCCATATTATTGATCAAATTTAGTACAGTTTGTTTTTCTCTATCTATGTACTTTGTTTATTTTAAAAATCTAAATATAAAATAATTTAGCTTTGTGCAAATAAATACATCATAACTTTTACTCAAATAGTATAAAACTCCTATTGTTACTTTAATTAATATGTGGCATAATTAATTTGGATATGAGGAGTGATTAATATTTTTGATAATTTAACATAAAATATTTTATTTTAATTATACACCAAAATAAAATTAAACCAGGATAACATGGATCCATCTTTAAACTTTATTTGTGAGGTTTTATAATATAAACCTTTTAAAAAATAACCCATTTCAATAATTTATATTTATTTAAATATTTACTTTACGAATTTAAAAAAATAATTGGATCCCTTTTTATAAGAATTAAATTATTTTTCATTTAGAATTAATGTTTAGATAATGCATGTATAGCTTGCACAATTGATGGAAGAACTGATCTTGTAAGCGATATTAGTCCCACATTTTTAAGCGACTGCAGTAGCATAGTCCTCGTTATTCCTTTGATAGCAGCAATAGCCGACTTCAAGTAATCATAAGTTGCATAGAATTCAACAATGGTTTTAGCTGCATTAACTAACCCTTTAACACCCTAACAACATCTTTGCGAAACAACACCACTGTTCTGAAGATAATGTTGGCAAGGCGCAAGGCTATTGTAAACTTATACACATGAATCTGCACAATAACAACATACGCTATCTTGAAGTTTCCCATGGTAAGAAATTAAGTGATATTGGATATAGCGAATGATAGGTGTGAGTTTTATGCAAGATGGTAGGGCTTTTATATAGTGATTTTTAAAAAGTATTTTTATGGTTTTTGATTTTGGTTGTGGTTAATGTTTGATTTGGGATATGAGCTTTATGTTTAGTCATTAGTTATGATGTAAGGGAAAACCGCTAGACAATTTTTAAATAGACACTTCGAAACTGCTCTTTTTAAATAAGCGGTACTGAGTATATTGTTCTATTCTTATGTTAAATCACTATTATTATGAAAACATTTATATTATTTAATATAGATTTTTATAATATAATATATATATTTTAGGACATAGAGTTCAATGCAAGTTGAAATGGAATAATGAATCTGGTTGAACTTTTTATTAATATTTTTAACACATCACGTTAGAGTATACATAATAAACAAAGGCGCACATATATAATAGATATGTAAAAACATAGTAAATGTGTTAAATATAAGAGAAAACTTGCTCTATCATAAATGCTAGAACTATCCTCTTTCTTTATTCTCTTTCACACTAGCATATAGCAATATCATACATTATTTTTGTTGAAGATTCAACATTCATAACATTTCACATCACTTGATACTACAAAAAAATATATAATATAATAAGAAGAAATACTGTTATTTTTTATATTCTAAAATGTCATCACAACATTCAATGTATAAACATTATAAATAGATATTTTTATTTGTCTTCATTTGAAATCACATATAAAAGTATATAATTTTCTCATGCATGCAACCACTTTTTGTCTATTCCATATTATTGATCAAATTTAGTACAGTTTGTTTTTCTCTATCTATGTATTTTGTTTATTTTAAAAATCTAAATATAAAATAATTTATCTTTGTGCAAATAAATACATCATAACTTTTACTCAAATAGTATAAAACTCCTATTGTTACTTTAATTTATATGTGGCATAATTAATTTGGATATGAGGAGTGATTAATATTTTTGATAATTTAACATAAAATATTTTATTTTAATTATACACCAAAATAAAATTAAACCAGGATAACATGGATCCATCTTTAAACTTTATTTGTGAGGTTTTATAATATAAACCTTTTAAAAAATAACCCATTTCAATAATTTATATTTATTTAAATATTTACTTTACGAATTTAAAAAAATAATTGCATCCCTTTTTATAAGAATTAAATTATTTTTCATTTAGAATTAATGTTTAGATAATGCATGTATAGCTTGCACAATTGATGGAAGAACTGATCTTGTAAGCGATATTAGTCCCACATTTTTAAGCGACTGCAGTAGCATAGTCCTCGTTGATTCCTTTGATAGCAGCAATAGCCGACTTCAAGTAATCATAAGTTGCACAGAATTCAACAATGGTTTTAGCTGCATTAACTAACCCTTTAACACCCTAACAACATCTTTGCGAAACAACACCACTGTTCTGAAGATAATGTTGGCAAGGCGCAAGGCTATTGTAAACTTATACACATGAATCTGCACAATAACAACATACGCTATCTTGAAGTTTCCCATGGTAAGAAATTAAGTGATATTGGATATAGCGAATGATAGGTGTGAGTTTTATGCAAGATGGTAGGGCTTTTATATAGTGATTTTTAAAAAGTATTTTTATGGTTTTTGATTTTGGTTGTGGTTAATGTTTGATTTGGGATATGAGCTTTATGTTTAGTCATTAGTTATGATGTAAGGGAAAACCGCTAGACAATTTTTAAATAGACACTTCGAAACTGCTCTTTTTAAATAAGCGGTACCGAGTATATTGTTCTATTCTTATGTTAAATCACTATTATTATGAAAACATTTATATTATTTAATATAGATTTTTATAATATAATATATATGTATTTTAGGACATAGAGTTCAATGCAAGTTGAAATGGAATAATGAATCTGGTTGAACTTTTTATTAATATTTTTAACACATCACGTTAGAGTATACATAATAAACAAAGGCGCACATATATAATAGATATGTAAAAACATAGTAAATGTGTTAAATATAAGAGAAAACTTGCTCTATCATAAATGCTAGAACTATCCTCTTTCTTTATTCTCTTTCACACTAGCATATAGCAATATCATACATTATTTTTGTTGAAGACTCAACATTCATAACATTTCACATCACTTGATACTACAAAAAAATATATAATATAATAAGAAGAAATACTGTTATTTTTTATATTCTAAAATGTCAACACAACATTCAATGTATAAACATTATAAATAGCTATTTTTATTTGTCTTCATTTGAAATCACATATAAAAGTATATAATTTTCTCATGCATGCAACCACTTTTTGTCTATTCCATATTATTAATCAAATTTAGTACAGTTTGTTTTTCTCTATCTATGTACTTTGTTTATTTTAAAAATCTAAATATAAAATAATTTAGCTTTGTGCAAATAAATACATCATAACTTTTACTCAAATAGTATAAAACTCCTATTGTTACTTTAATTAATATGTGGCATAATTAATTTGGATATGAGGAGTGATTAATATTTTTGATAATTTAACATAAAATATTTTATTTTAATTATACACCAAAATAAAATTAAACCAGGATAACATGGATCCATCTTTAAACTTTATTTGTGAGGTTTTATAATATAAACCTTTTAAAAAATAACACATTTCAATAATTTATATTTATTTAAATATTTACTTTACGAATTTAAAAAAATAATTGGATCCATTTTTATAAGAATTAAATTATTTTTCATTTAGAATTAATGTTTAGATAATGCATGTATAGCTTGCACAATTGATGGAAGAACTGATCTTGTAAGCGATATTAGTCCCACATTTTTAAGCGACTGCAGTAGCATAGTCCTCGTTGATTCCTTTGATAGCAGCAATAGCCGACTTCAAGTAATCATAAATTGCACAGAATTCAACAATGGTTTTAGCTGCATTAACTAACCCTTTAACACCCTAACAACATCTTTGCGAAACAACACCACTGTTCTGAAGATAATGTTGGCAAGGCGCAAGGCTATTGTAAACTTATACACATGAATCTGCACAATAACAACATACGCTATCTTGAAGTTTCCCATGGTAAGAAATTAAGTGATATTGGATATAGCGAATGATAGGTGTGAGTTTTATGCAAGATGGTAGGGCTTTTATATAGTGATTTTTAAAAAGTATTTTTATGGTTTTTGATTTTGGTTGTGGTTAATGTTTGATTTGGGATATGAGCTTTATGTTTAGTCATTAGTTATGATGTAAGGGAAAACCGCTAGATAATTTTTAAATAGACACTTCGAAACTGCTCTTTTTAAATAAGCGGTACCGAGTATATTGTTCTATTCTTATGTTAAATCACTATTATTATGAAAACATTTATATTATTTAATATAGATTTTTATAATATAATATATATATATTTTAGGACATAGAGTTCAATGCAAGTTGAAATGGAATAATGAATCTGGTTGAACTTTTTATTAATATTTTTAACACATCACGTTAGAGTATACATAATAAACAAAGGCGCACAGATATAATAGATATGTAAAAACATAGTAAATGTGTTAAATATAAGAGAAAACTTGCTCTATCATAAATGCTAGAACTATCCTCTTTCTTTATTCTCTTTCACACTAGCATATAGCAATATCATACATTATTTTTGTTGAAGACTCAACATTCATAACATTTCACATCACTTGATACTACAAAAAAATATATAATATAATAAGAAGAAATACTGTTATTTTTTATATTCTAAAATGTCATCACAACATTCAATGTATAAACATTATAAATAGCTATTTTTATTTGTCTTCATTTGAAATCACATATAAAAGTATATAATTTTCTCATGCATGCAACCACTTTTTGTCTATTCCATATTATTGATCAAATTTAGTACAGTTTGTTTTTCTCTATCTATGTACTTTGTTTATTTTAAAAATCTAAATATAAAATAATTTAGCTTTGTGCAAATAAATACATCATAACTTTTACTCAAATAGTATAAAACTCCTATTGTTACTTTAATTAATATGTGGCATAATTAATTTGGATATGAGGAGTGATTAATATTTTTGATAATTTAACATAAAATATTTTATTTTAATTATACACCAAAATAAAATTAAACTAGGATAACATGGATCCATCTTTAAACTTTATTTGTGAGGTTTTATAATATAAACCTTTTAAAAAATAACCCATTTCAATAATTTATATTTATTTAAATATTTACTTTACGAATTTAAAAAAATAATTGGATCCCTTTTTATAAGAATTAAATTATTTTTCATTTAGAATTAATGTTTATATAATGCATGTATACCTTGCACAATTGATGGAAGAACTGATCTTGTAAGCGATACTAGTCCCACATTTTTAAGCGACTGCAGTAGCATAGTCCTCGTTGATTCCTTTGATAGCAGCAATAGCCGACTTCAAGTAATCATAAGTTGCACAGAATTCAACAATGGTTTTAGCTGCATTAACTAACCCTTTAACACCCTAACAACATCTTTGCGAAACAACACCACTGTTCTGAAGATAATGTTGGCAAGGCGCAAGGCTATTGTAAACATATACACATGAATCTGCACAATAACAACATACGCTATCTTGAAGTTTCCCATGGTAAGAAATTATGTGATATTGGATATAGCGAATGATAGGTGTGAGTTTTATGCAAGATGGTAGGGCTTTTATATAGTGATTTTTAAAAAGTATTTTTATGGTTTTTGATTTTGGTTGTGGTTAATGTTTGATTTGGGATATGAGCTTTATGTTTAGTCATTAGTTATGATGTAAGGGAAAACCGCTAGACAATTTTTAAATAGACACTTCGAAACTGCTCTTTTTAAATAAGCGGTACCGACTATATTGTTCTATTCTTATGTTAAATCACTATTATTATGAAAACATTTATATTATTTAATATAGATTTTTATAATATAATATATATATATATTTTAGGACATAGAGTTCAATGCAAGTTGAAATGGAATAATGAATCTGGTTGAACTTTTTATTAATATTTTTAACACATCACGTTAGAGTATACATAATAAACAAAGGCGCACATATATAATAGATATGTAAAAACATAGTAAATGTGTTAAATATAAGAGAAAACTTGCTCTATCATAAATGCTAGAACTATCCTCTTTCTTTATTCTCTTTCACACTAGCATATAGCAATATCATACATTATTTTTGTTGAAGACTCAACATTCATAACATTTCACATCACTTGATACTACAAAAAAATATATAATATAATAAGAAGAAATACTGTTATTTTTTATATTCTAAAATGTCAACACAACATTCAATTTATAAACATTATAAATAGCTATTTTTATTTGTCTTCATTTGAAATCACATATAAAAGTATATAATTTTCTCATGCATGCAACCACTTTTTGTCTATTCCATATTATTAATCAAATTTAGTACAGTTTGTTTTTCTCTATCTATGTACTTTGTTTATTTTAAAAATCTAAATATAAAATAATTTAGCTTTGTGCAAATAAATACATCATAACTTTTACTCAAATAGTATAAAACTCCTATTGTTACTTTAATTTATATGTGGCATAATTAATTTGGATATGAGGAGTGATTAATATTTTTGATAATTTAACATAAAATATTTTATTTTAATTATACACCAAAATAAAATTAAACCAGGATAACATGGATCCATCTTTAAACTTTATTTGTGAGGTTTTATAATATAAACCTTTTAAAAAATAACCCATTTCAATAATTTATATTTATTTAAATATTTACTTTACGAATTTAAAAAAATAATTGCATCCCTTTTTATAAGAATTAAATTATTTTTCATTTAGAATTAATGTTTAGATAATGCATGTATAGCTTGCACAATTGATGGAAGAACTGATCTTGTAAGCGATATTAGTCCCACATTTTTAAGCGACTGCAGTAGCATAGTCCTCGTTGATTCCTTTGATAGCAGCAATAGCCGACTTCAAGTAATCATAAGTTGCACAGAATTCAACAATGGTTTTAGCTGCATTAACTAACCCTTTAACACCCTAACAACATCTTTGCGAAACAACACCACTGTTCTGAAGATAATGTTGGCAAGGCGCAAGGCTATTGTAAACTTATACACATGAATCTGCACAATAACAACATACGCTATCTTGAAGTTTCCCATGGTAAGAAATTAAGTGATATTGGATATAGCGAATGATAGGTGTGAGTTTTATGCAAGATGGTAGGGCTTTTATATAGTGATTTTTAAAAAGTATTTTTATGGTTTTTGATTTTGGTTGTGGTTAATGTTTGATTTGGGATATGAGCTTTATGTTTAGTCATTAGTTATGATGTAAGGGAAAACCGCTAGACAATTTTTAAATAGACACTTCGAAACTGCTCTTTTTAAATAAGCGGTACCGAGTATATTGTTCTATTCTTATGTTAAATCACTATTATTATGAAAACATTTATATTATTTAATATAGATTTTTATAATATAATATATATGTATTTTAGGACATAGAGTTCAATGCAAGTTGAAATGGAATAATGAATCTGGTTGAACTTTTTATTAATATTTTTAACACATCACGTTAGAGTATACATAATAAACAAAGGCGCACATATATAATAGATATGTAAAAACATAGTAAATGTGTTAAATATAAGAGAAAACTTGCTCTATCATAAATGCTAGAACTATCCTCTTTCTTTATTCTCTTTCACACTAGCATATAGCAATATCATACATTATTTTTGTTGAAGACTCAACATTCATAACATTTCACATCACTTGATACTACAAAAAAATATATAATATGATAAGAAGAAATACTGTTATTTTTTATATTCTAAAATGTCATCACAACATTCAATGTATAAACATTATAAATAGATATTTTTATTTGTCTTCATTTGAAATCACATATAAAAGTATATAATTTTCTCATGCATGCAACCACTTTTTGTCTATTCCATATTATTGATCAAATTTAGTACAATTTGTTTTTCTCTATCTATGTACTTTGTTTATTTTAAAAATCTAAATATAAAATAATTTAGCTTTGTGCAAATAAATACATCATAACTTTTACTCAAATAGTATAAAACTCCTATTGTTACTTTAATTAATATGTGGCATAATTAATTTGGATATGAGGAGTGATTAATATTTTTGATAATTTAACATAAAATATTTTATTTTAATTATACACCAAAATAAAATTAAACCAGGATAACATGGATCCATCTTTAAACTTTATTTGTGAGGTTTTATAATATAAACCTTTTAAAAAATAACCCATTTCAATAATTTATATTTATTTAAATATTTACTTTACGAATTTAAAAAAATAATTGGATCCCTTTTTATAAGAATTAAATTATTTTTCATTTAGAATTAATGTTTAGATAATGCATGTATAGCTTGCACAATTGATGGAAGAACTGATCTTGTAAGCGATATTAGTCCCACATTTTTAAGCGACTGCAGTAGCATAGTCCTCGTTGATTCCTTTGATAGCAGCAATAGCCGACTTCAAGTAATCATAAGTTGCACAGAATTCAACAATGGTTTTAGCTGCATTAACTAACCCTTTAACACCCTAACAACATCTTTGCGAAACAACACCACTGTTCTGAAGATAATGTTGGCAAGGCGCAAGGCTATTGTAAACTTATACACATGAATCTGCACAATAACAACATACGCTATCTTGAAGTTTCCCATGGTAAGAAATTAAGTGATATTGGATATAGCGAATGATAGGTGTGAGTTTTATGCAAGATGGTAGGGCTTTTATATAGTGATTTTTAAAAAGTATTTTTATGGTTTTTGATTTTGGTTGTGGTTAATGTTTGATTTGGGATATGAGCTTTATGTTTAGTCATTAGTTATGATGTAAGGGAAAACCGCTAGAAAATTTTTAAATAGACACTTCGAAACTGCTCTTTTTAAATAAGCGGTACCGACTATATTGTTCTATTCTTATGTTAAATCACTATTATTATGAAAACATTTATATTATTTAATATAGATTTTTATAATATAATATATATATATTTTAGGACATAGAGTTCAATGCAAGTTGAAATGGAATAATGAATCTGGTTGAACTTTTTATTAATATTTTTAACACATCACGTTAGAGTATACATAATAAACAAAGGCGCACATATATAATAGATATGTAAAAACATAGTAAATGTGTTAAATATAAGAGAAAACTTGCTCTATCATAAATGCTAGAACTATCCTCTTTCTTTATTCTCTTTCACACTAGCATATAGCAATATCATACATTATTTTTGTTGAAGACTCAACATTCATAACATTTCACATCACTTGATACTACAAAAAAATATATAATATAATAAGAAGAAATACTGTTATTTTTTATATTCTAAAATGTCAACACAACATTCAATGTATAAACATTATAAATAGCTATTTTTATTTGTCTTCATTTGAAAACACATATAAAAGTATATAATTTTCTCATGCATGCAACCACTTTTTGTCTATTCCATATTATTAATCAAATTTAGTACAGTTTGTTTTTCTCTATCTATGTACTTTGTTTATTTTAAAAATCTAAATATAAAATAATTTAGCTTTGTGCAAATAAATACATCATAACTTTTACTCAAATAGTATAAAACTCCTATTGTTACTTTAATTAATATGTGGCATAATTAATTTGGATATGAGGAGTGATTAATATTTTTGATTATTTAACATAAAATATTTTATTTTAATTATACACCAAAATAAAATTAAACCAGGATAACATGGATCCATCTTTAAACTTTATTTGTGAGGTTTTATAATATAAACCTTTTAAAAAATAACCCATTTCAATAATTTATATTTATTTAAATATTTACTTTACGAATTTAAAAAAATAATTGGATCCATTTTTATAAGAATTAAATTATTTTTCATTTAGAATTAATGTTTAGATAATGCATGTATAGCTTGCACAATTGATGGAAGAACTGATCTTGTAAGCGATATTAGTCCCACATTTTTAAGCGACTGCAGTAGCATAGTCCTCGTTGATTCCTTTGATAGCAGCAATAGCCGACTTCAAGTAATCATAAGTTGCACAGAATTCAACAATGGTTTTAGCTGCATTAACTAACCCTTTAACACCCTAACAACATCTTTGCGAAACAACACCACTGTTCTGAAGATAATGTTGGCAAGGCGCAAGGCTATTGTAAACTTATACACATGAATCTGCACAATAACAACAAACGCTATCTTGAAGTTTCCCATGGTAAGAAATTAAGTGATATTGGATATAGCGAATGATAGGTGTGAGTTTTATGCAAGATGGTAGGGCTTTTATATAGTGATTTTTAAAAAGTATTTTTATGGTTTTTGATTTTGGTTGTGGTTAATGTTTGATTTGGGATATGAGCTTTATGTTTAGTCATTAGTTATGATGTAAGGGAAAACCGCTAGATAATTTTTAAATAGACACTTCGAAACTGCTCTTTTTAAATAAGCGGTACCGAGTATATTGTTCTATTCTTATGTTAAATCACTATTATTATGAAAACATTTATATTATTTAATATAGATTTTTATAATATAATATATATATATTTTAGGACATAGAGTTCAATGCAAGTTGAAATGGAATAATGAATCTGGTTGAACTTTTTATTAATATTTTTAACACATCACGTTAGAGTATACATAATAAACAAAGGCGCACATATATAATAGATATGTAAAAACATAGTAAATGTGTTAAATATAAGAGAAAACTTGCTCTATCATAAATGCTAGAACTATCCTCTTTCTTTATTCTCTTTCACACTAGCATATAGCAATATCATACATTATTTTTGTTGAAGACTCAACATTCATAACATTTCACATCACTTGATACTACAAAAAAATATATAATATAATAAGAAGAAATACTGTTATTTTTTATATTCTAAAATGTCAACACAACATTCAATGTATAAACATTATAAATAGATATTTTTATTTGTCTTCATTTGAAATCACATATAAAAGTATATAATTTTCTCATGCATGCAACCACTTTTTGTCTATTCCATATTATTGATCAAATTTAGTACAGTTTGTTTTTCTCTATCTATGTACTTTGTTTATTTTAAAAATCTAAATATAAAATAATTTAGCTTTGTGCAAATAAATACATCATAACTTTTACTCAAATAGTATAAAACTCCTATTGTTACTTTAATTAATATGTGGCATAATTAATTTGGATATGAGGAGTGATTAATATTTTTGATAATTTAACATAAAATATTTTATTTTAATTATACACCAAAATAAAATTAAACCAGGATAACATGGATCCATCTTTAAACTTTATTTGTGAGGTTTTATAATATAAACCTTTTAAAAAATAACCCATTTCAATAATTTATATTTATTTAAATATTTACTTTACGAATTTAAAAAAATAATTGGATCCCTTTTTATAAGAATTAAATTATTTTTCATTTAGAATTAATGTTTAGATAATGCATGTATAGCTTGCACAATTGATGGAAGAACTGATCTTGTAAGCGATATTAGTCCCACATTTTTAAGCGACTGCAGTAGCATAGTCCTCGTTGATTCCTTTGATAGCAGCAATAGCCGACTTCAAGTAATCATAAGTTGCACAGAATTCAACAATGGTTTTAGCTGCATTAACTAACCCTTTAACACCCTAACAACATCTTTGCGAAACAACACCACTGTTCTGAAGATAATGTTGGCAAGGCGCAAGGCTATTGTAAACTTATACACATGAATCTGCACAATAACAACATACGCTATCTTGAAGTTTCCCATGGTAAGAAATTAAGTGATATTGGATATAGCGAATGATAGGTGTGAGTTTTATGCAAGATGGTAGGGCTTTTATATAGTGATTTTTAAAAAGTATTTTTATGGTTTTTGATTTTGGTTGTGGTTAATGTTTGATTTGGGATATGAGCTTTATGTTTAGTCATTAGTTATGATGTAAGGGAAAACCGCTAGACAATTTTTAAATATACACTTCGAAACTGCTCTTTTTAAATAAGCGGTACCGAGTATATTGTTCTATTCTTATGTTAAATCACTATTATTATGAAAACATTTATATTATTTAATATAGATTTTTATAATATAATATATATATATTTTAGGACATAGAGTTCAATGCAAGTTGAAATGGAATAATGAATCTGGTTGAACTTTTTATTAATATTTTTAACACATCACGTTAGAGTATACATAATAAACAAAGGCGCACATATATAATAGATATGTAAAAACATAGTAAATGTGTTAAATATAAGAGAAAACTTGCTCTATCATAAATGCTAGAACTATCCTCTTTCTTTATTCTCTTTCACACTAGCATATAGCAATATCATACATTATTTTTGTTGAAGACTCAACATTCATAACATTTCACATCACTTGATACTACAAAAAAATATATAATATAATAAGAAGAAATACTGTTATTTTTTATATTCTAAAATGTCAACACAACATTCAATGTATAAACATTATAAATAGCTATTTTTATTTGTCTTCATTTGAAATCACATATAAAAGTATATAATTTTCTCATGCATACAACCACTTTTTGTCTATTCCATATTATTAATCAAATTTAGTACAGTTTGTTTTTCTCTATCTATGTACTTTGTTTATTTTAAAAATCTAAATATAAAATAATTTAGCTTTGTGCAAATAAATACATCATAACTTTTACTCAAATAGTATAAAACTCCTATTGTTACTTTAATTAATATGTGGCATAATTAATTTGGATATGAGGAGTGATTAATATTTTTGATAATTTAACATAAAATATTTTATTTTAATTATACACCAAAATAAAATTAAACCAGGATAACATGGATCCATCTTTAAACTTTATTTGTGAGGTTTTATAATATAAACCTTTTAAAAAATAACCCATTTCAATAATTTATATTTATTTAAATATTTACTTTACGAATTTAAAAAAATAATTGGATCCATTTTTATAAGAATTAAATTATTTTTCATTTAAAATTAATGTTTAGATAATGCATGTATAGCTTGCACAATTGATGGAAGAACTTATCTTGTAAGCGATATTAGTCCCACATTTTTAAGCGACTGCAGTAGCATAGTCCTCGTTGATTCCTTTGATAGCAGCAATAGCCGACTTCAAGTAATCATAAATTGCACAGAATTCAACAATGGTTTTAGCTGCATTAACTAACCCTTTAACACCCTAACAACATCTTTGCGAAACAACACCACTGTTCTGAAGATAATGTTGGCAAGGCGCAAGGCTATTGTAAACTTATACACATGAATCTGCACAATAACAACATACGCTATCTTGAAGTTTCCCATGGTAAGAAATTAAGTGATATTGGATATAGCGAATGATAGGTGTGAGTTTTATGCAAGATGGTAGGGCTTTTATATAGTGATTTTTAAAAAGTATTTTTATGGTTTTTGATTTTGGTTGTGGTTAATGTTTGATTTGGGATATGAGCTTTATGTTTAGTCATTAGTTATGATGTAAGGGAAAACCGCTAGATAATTTTTAAATAGACACTTCGAAACTGCTCTTTTTAAATAAGCGGTACCGAGTATATTGTTCTATTCTTATGTTAAATCACTATTATTATGAAAACATTTATATTATTTAATATAGATTTTTATAATATAATATATATATATTTTAGGACATAGAGTTCAATGCAAGTTGAAATGGAATAATGAATCTGGTTGAACTTTTTATTAATATTTTTAACACATCACGTTAGAGTATACATAATAAACAAAGGCGCACATATATAATAGATATGTAAAAACATAGTAAATGTGTTAAATATAAGAGAAAACTTGCTCTATCATAAATGCTAGAACTATCCTCTTTCTTTATTCTCTTTCACACTAGCATATAGCAATATCATACATTATTTTTGTTGAAGACTCAACATTCATAACATTTCACATCACTTGATACTACAAAAAAATATATAATATAATAAGAAGAAATACTGTTATTTTTTATATTCTAAAATGTCAACACAACATTCAATGTATAAACATTATAAATAGCTATTTTTATTTGTCTTCATTTGAAATCACATATAAAAGTATATAATTTTCTCATGCATGCAACCACTTTTTGTCTATTCCATATTATTAATCAAATTTAGTACAGTTTGTTTTTCTCTATCTATGTACTTTGTTTATTTTAAATATCTAAATATAAAATAATTTAGCTTTGTGCAAATAAATACATCATAACTTTTACTCAAATAGTATAAAACTCCTATTGTTACTTTAATTAATATGTGGCATAATTAATTTGGATATGAGGAGTGATTAATATTTTTGATAATTTAACATAAAATATTTTATTTTAATTATACACCAAAATAAAATTAAACCAGGATAACATGGATCCATCTTTAAACTTTATTTGTGAGGTTTTATAATATAAACCTTTTAAAAAATCACCCATTTCAATAATTTATATTTATTTAAATATTTACTTTACGAATTTAAAAAAATAATTGGATCCATTTTTATAAGAATTAAATTATTTTTCATTTAGAATTAATGTTTAGATAATGCATGTATAGCTTGCACAATTGATGGAAGAACTGATCTTGTAAGCGATATTAGTCCCACATTTTTAAGCGACTGCAGTAGCATAGTCCTCGTTGATTCCTTTGATAGCAGCAATAGCCGACTTCAAGTAATCATAAGTTGCACAGAATTCAACAATGGTTTTAGCTGCATTAACTAACCCTTTAACACCCTAACAACATCTTTGCGAAACAACACCACTGTTCTGAAGATAATGTTGGCAAGGCGCAAGGCTATTGTAAACTTATACACATGAATCTGCACAATAACAACATACGCTATCTTGAAGTTTCCCATGGTAAGAAATTAAGTGATATTGGATATAGCGAATGATAGGTGTGAGTTTTATGCAAGATGGTAGGGCTTTTATATAGTGATTTTTAAAAAGTATTTTTATGGTTTTTGATTTTGGTTGTGGTTAATGTTTGATTTGGGATATGAGCTTTATGTTTAGTCATTAGTTATGATGTAAGGGAAAACCGCTAGACAATTTTTAAATAGACACTTCGAAACTGCTCTTTTTAAATAAGCGGTACCTCCTATATTGTTCTATTCTTATGTTAAATCACTATTATTATGAAAACATTTATATTATTTAATATAGATTTTTATAATATAATATATATATATTTTAGGACATAGAGTTCAATGCAAGTTGAAATGGAATAATGAATCTGGTTGAACTTTTTATTAATATTTTTAACACATCACGTTAGAGTATACATAATAAACAAAGGCGCACATATATAATAGATATGTAAAAACATAGTAAATGTGTTAAATATAAGAGAAAACTTGATACTACAAAAAAATATATAATATAATAAGAAGAAATACTGTTATTTTTTATATTCTAAAATGTCATCACAACATTCAATGTATAAACATTATAAATAGCTATTTTTATTTGTCTTCATTTGAAATCACATATAAAAGTATATAATTTTCTCATGCATGCAACCACTTTTTGTCTATTCCATATTATTGATCAAATTTAGTACAGTTTGTTTTTCTCTATCTATGTACTTTGTTTATTTTAAAAATCTAAATATAAAATAATTTAGCTTTGTGCAAATAAATACATCATAACTTTTACTCAAATAGTATAAAACTCCTATTGTTACTTTAATTAATATGTGGCATAATTAATTTGGATATGAGGAGTGATTAATATTTTTGATAATTTAACATAAAATATTTTATTTTAATTATACACCAAAATAAAATTTAACTAGGATAACATGGATCCATCTTTAAACTTTATTTGTGAGGTTTTATAATATAAACCTTTTAAAAAATAACCCATTTCAATAATTTATATTTATTTAAATATTTACTTTACGAATTTAAAAAAATAATTGGATCCCTTTTTATAAGAATTAAATTATTTTTCATTTAGAATTAATGTTTATATAATGCATGTATACCTTGCACAATTGATGGAAGAACTGATCTTGTAAGCGATACTAGTCCCACATTTTTAAGCGACTGCAGTAGCATAGTCCTCGTTGATTCCTTTGATAGCAGCAATAGCCCACTTCAAGTAATCATAAGTTGCACAGAATTCAACAATGGTTTTAGCTGCATTAACTAACCCTTTAACACCCTAACAACATCTTTGCGAAACAACACCACTGTTCTGAAGATAATGTTGGCAAGGCGCAAGGCTATTGTAAACATATACACATGAATCTGCACAATAACAACATACGCTATCTTGAAGTTTCCCATGGTAAGAAATTATGTGATATTGGATATAGCGAATGATAGGTGTGAGTTTTATGCAAGATGGTAGGGCTTTTATATAGTGATTTTTAAAAAGTATTTTTATGGTTTTTGATTTTGGTTGTGGTTAATGTTTGATTTGGGATATGAGCTTTATGTTTAGTCATTAGTTATGATGTAAGGGAAAACCGCTAGACAATTTTTAAATAGACACTTCGAAACTGCTCTTTTTAAATAAGCGGTACCGACTATATTGTTCTATTCTTATGTTAAATCACTATTATTATGAAAACATTTATATTATTTAATATAGATTTTTATAATATAATATATATATATATTTTAGGACATAGAGTTCAATGCAAGTTGAAATGGAATAATGAATCTGGTTGAACTTTTTATTAATATTTTTAACACATCACGTTAGAGTATACATAATAAACAAAGGCGCACATATATAATAGATATGTAAAAACATAGTAAATGTGTTAAATATAAGAGAAAACTTGCTCTATCATAAATGCTAGAACTATCCTCTTTGTTTATTCTCTTTCACACTAGCATATAGCAATATCATACATTATTTTTGTTGAAGATTCAACATTCATAACATTTCACATCACTTGATACTACAAAAAAATATATAATATAATAAGAAGAAATACTGTTATTTTTTATATTCTAAAATGTCATCACAACATTCAATGTATAAACATTATAAATAGATATTTTTATTTGTCTTCATTTGAAATCACATATAAAAGTATATAATTTTCTCATGCATGCAACCACTTTTTGTCTATTCCATATTATTGATCAAATTTAGTACAGTTTGTTTTTCTCTATCTATGTACTTTGTTTATTTTAAAAATCTAAATATAAAATAATTTAGCTTTGTGCAAATAAATACATCATAACTTTTACTCAAATAGTATAAAACTCCTATTGTTACTTTAATTAATATGTGGCATAATTAATTTGGATATGAGGAGTGATTAATATTTTTGATAATTTAACATAAAATATTTTATTTTAATTATACACCAAAATAAAATTAAACCAGGATAACATGGATCCATCTTTAAACTTTATTTGTGAGGTTTTATAATATAAACCTTTTAAAAAATAACCCATTTCAATAATTTATATTTATTTAAATATTTACTTTACGAATTTAAAAAAATAATTGGATCCATTTTTATAAGAATTAAATTATTTTTCATTTAGAATTAATGTTTAGATAATGCATGTATAGCTTGCACAATTGATGGAAGAACTGATCTTGTAAGCGATACTAGTCCCACATTTTTAAGCGACTGCAGTAGCATAGTCCTCGTTGATTCCTTTGATAGCAGCAATAGCCGACTTCAAGTAATCATAAGTTGCACAGAATTCAACAATGGTTTTAGCTGCATTAACTAACCCTTTAACACCCTAACAACATCTTTGCGAAACAACACCACTGTTCTGAAGATAATGTTGGCAAGGCGCAAGGCTATTGTAAACTTATACACATGAATCTGCACAATAACAACATACGCTATCTTGAAGTTTCCCATGGTAAGAAATTAAGTGATATTGGATATAGCGAATGATAGGTGTGAGTTTTATGCAAGATGGTAGGGCTTTTATATAGTGATTTTTAAAAAGTATTTTTATGGTTTTTGATTTTGGTTGTGGTTAATGTTTGATTTGGGATATGAGCTTTATGTTTAGTCATTAGTTATGATGTAAGGGAAAACCGCTAGACAATTTTTAAATAGACACTTCGAAACTGCTCTTTTTAAATAAGCGGTACCGAGTATATTGTTCTATTCTTATGTTAAATCACTATTATTATGAAAACATTTATATTATTTAATATAGATTTTTATAATATAATATATATATATTTTAGGACATAGAGTTCAATGCAAGTTGAAATGGAATAATGAATCTGGTTGAACTTTTTATTAATATTTTTAACACATCACGTTAGAGTATACATAATAAACAAAGGCGCACATATTTAATAGATATGTAAAAACATAGTAAATGTGTTAAATATAAGAGAAAACTTGCTCTATCATAAATGCTAGAACTATCCTCTTTCTTTATTCTCTTTCACACTAGCATATAGCAATATCATACATTATTTTTGTTGAAGATTCAACATTCATAACATTTCACATCACTTGATACTACAAAAAAATATATAATATAATAAGAAGAAATACTGTTATTTTTTATATTCTAAAATGTCATCACAACATTCAATGTATAAACATTATAAATAGATATTTTTATTTGTCTTCATTTGAAATCACATATAAAAGTATATAATTTTCTCATGCATGCAACCACTTTTTGTCTATTCCATATTATTGATCAAATTTAGTACAGTTTGTTTTTCTCTATCTATGTATTTTGTTTATTTTAAAAATCTAAATATAAAATAATTTAGCTTTGTGCAAATAAATACATCATAACTTTTACTCAAATAGTATAAAACTCCTATTGTTACTTTAATTAATATGTGGCATAATTAATTTGGATATGAGGAGTGATTAATATTTTTGATAATTTAACATAAAATATTTTATTTTAATTATACACCAAAATAAAATTAAACCAGGATAACATGGATCCATCTTTAAACTTTATTTGTGAGGTTTTATAATATAAACCTTTTAAAAAATAACCCATTTCAATAATTTATATTTATTTAAATATTTACTTTACGAATTTAAAAAAATAATTGGATCCCTTTTTATAAGAATTAAATTATTTTTCATTTAGAATTAATGTTTAGATAATGCATGTATAGCTTGCACAATTGATGGAAGAACTGATCTTGTAAGCGATACTAGTCCCACATTTTTAAGCGACTGTAGTAGCATAGTCCTCGTTGATTCCTTTGATAGCAGCAATAGCCGACTTCAAGTAATCATAAGTTGCACAGAATTCAACAATGGTTTTAGCTGCATTAACTAACCCTTTAACACCCTAACAACATCTTTGCGAAACAACACCACTGTTCTGAAGATAATGTTGGCAAGGCGCAAGGCTATTGTAAACTTATACACATGAATCTGCACAATAACAACATACGCTATCTTGAAGTTTCCCATGGTAAGAAATTAAGTGATATTGGATATAGCGAATGATAGGTGTGAGTTTTATGCAAGATGGTAGGGCTTTTATATAGTGATTTTTAAAAAGTATTTTTATGGTTTTTGATTTTGGTTGTGGTTAATGTTTGATTTGGGATATGAGCTTTATGTTTAGTCATTAGTTATGATGTTAGGGAAAACTGCTAGACAATTTTTAAATAGACACTTCGAAACTGCTCTTTTTAAATAAGCGGTACCGAGTATATTGTTCTATTCTTATGTTAAATCACTATTATTATGAAAACATTTATATTATTTAATATAGATTTTTATAATATAATATATATATATTTTAGGACATAGAGTTCAATGCAAGTTGAAATGGAATAATGAATCTGGTTGAACTTTTTATTAATATTTTTAACACATCACGTTAGAGTATACATAATAAACAAAGGCGCACATATATAATAGATATGTAAAAACATAGTAAATGTGTTAAATATAAGAGAAAACTTGCTCTATCATAAATGCTAGAACTATCCTCTTTCTTTATTCTCTTTCACACTAGCATATAGCAATATCATACATTATTTTTGTTGAAGACTCAACATTCATAACATTTCACATCACTTGATACTACAAAAAAATATATAATATAATAAGAAGAAATACTGTTATTTTTTATATTCTAAAATGTCAACACAACATTCAATGTATAAACATTATAAATAGCTATTTTTATTTGTCTTCATTTGAAATCACATATAAAAGTATATAATTTTCTCATGCATGCAACCACTTTTTGTCTATTCCATATTATTGATCAAATTTAGTACAGTTTGTTTTTCTCTATCTATGTACTTTGTTTATTTTAAAAATCTAAATATAAAATAATTTAGCTTTGTGCAAATAAATACATCATAACTTTTACTCAAATAGTATAAAACTCCTATTGTTACTTTAATTAATATGTGGCATAATTAATTTGGATATGAGGAGTGATTAATATTTTTGATAATTTAACATAAAATATTTTATTTTAATTATACACCAAAATAAAATTAAACCAGGATAAATGGATCCATCTTTAAACTTTATTTGTGAGGTTTTATAATATAAACCTTTTAAAAAATAACCCATTTCAATAATTTATATTTATTTAAATATTTACTTTACGAATTTAAAAAAATAATTGGATCCCTTTTTATAAGAATTAAATTATTTTTCATTTAGAATTAATGTTTAGATAATGCATGTATAGCTTGCACAATTGATGGAAGAACTGATCTTGTAAGCGATACTAGTCCCACATTTTTAAGCGACTGCAGTAGCATAGTCCTCGTTGATTCCTTTGATAGCAGCAATAGCCGACTTCAAGTAATCATAAGTTGCACAGAATTCAACAATGGTTTTAGCTGCATTAACTAACCCTTTAACACCCTAACAACATCTTTGCGAAACAACACCACTGTTCTGAAGATAATGTTGGCAAGGCGCAAGGCTATTGTAAACTTATACACATGAATCTGCACAATAACAACATACGCTATCTTGAAGTTTCCCATGGTAAGAAATTAAGTGATATTGGATATAGCGAATGATAGGTGTGAGTTTTATGCAAGATGGTAGGGCTTTTATATAGTGATTTTTAAAAAGTATTTTTATGGTTTTTGATTTTGGTTGTGGTTAATGTTTGATTTGGGATATGAGCTTTATGTTTAGTCATTAGTTATGATGTAAGGGAAAACCGCTAGACAATTTTTAAATAGACACTTCGAAACTGCTCTTTTTAAATAAGCGGTACCGAGTATATTGTTCTATTCTTATGTTAAATCACTATTATTATGAAAACATTTATATTATTTAATATAGATTTTTATAATATAATATATATATATATATATATATTTTAGGACATAGAGTTCAATGCAAGTTGAAATGGAATAATGAATCTGGTTGAACTTTTTATTAATATTTTTAACACATCACGTTAGAGTATACATAATAAACAAAGGGGCACATATATAATAGATATGTAAAAACATAGTAAATGTGTTAAATATAAGAGAAAACTTGTTCTATCATAAATGCTAGAACTATCCTCTTTCTTTATTCTCTTTCACACTAGCATATAGCAATATCATACATTATTTTTGTTGAAGATTCAACATTCATAACATTTCACATCACTTGATACTACAAAAAAATATATAATATAATAAGAAGAAATACTGTTATTTTTTATATTCTAAAATGTCAACACAACATTCAATGTATAAACATTATAAATAGCTATTTTTATTTGTCTTCATTTGAAATCACATATAAAAGTATATAATTTTCTCATGCATGCAACCACTTTTTGTCTATTCCATATTATTGATCAAATTTAGTACAGTTTGTTTTTCTCTATCTATGTACTTTGTTTATTTTAAAAATCTAAATATAAAATAATTTAGCTTTGTGCAAATAAATACATCATAACTTTTACTCAAATAATATAAAACTCCTATTGTTACTTTAATTAATATGTGGCATAATTAATTTGGATATGAGGAGTGATTAATATTTTTGATAATTTAACATAAATTATTTTATTTTAATTATACACCAAAATAAAATTAAACCAGGATAAATGGATCCATCTTTAAACTTTATTTGTGAGGTTTTATAATATAAACCTTTTAAAAAATAACCCATTTCAATAATTTATATTTATTTAAATATTTACTTTACGAATTTAAAAAAATAATTGGATCCCTTTTTATAAGAATTAAATTATTTTTCATTTAGAATTAATGTTTAGATAATGCATGTATAGCTTGCACAATTGATGGAAGAACTGATCTTGTAAGCGATACTAGTCCCACATTTTTAAGCGACTGCAGTAGCATAGTCCTCGTTGATTCCTTTGATAGCAGCAATAGCCGACTTCAAGTAATCATAAGTTGCACAGAATTCAACAATGGTTTTAGCTGCATTAACTAACCCTTTAACACCCTAACAACATCTTTGCGAAACAACACCACTGTTCTGAAGATAATGTTGGCAAGGCGCAAGGCTATTGTAAACTTATACACATGAATCTGCACAATAACAACATACGCTATCTTGAAGTTTCCCATGGTAAGAAATTAAGTGATATTGGATATAGCGAATGATAGGTGTGAGTTTTATGCAAGATGGTAGGGCTTTTATATAGTGATTTTTAAAAAGTATTTTTATGGTTTTTGATTTTGGTTGTGGTTAATGTTTGATTTGGGATATGAGCTTTATGTTTAGTCATTAGTTATGATGTAAGGGAAAACTGCTAGACAATTTTTAAATAGACACTTCGAAACTGCTCTTTTTAAATAAGCGGTACCGAGTATATTGTTCTATTCTTATGTTAAATCACTATTATTATGAAAACATTTATATTATTTAATATAGATTTTTATAATATAATATATATATATTTTAGGACATAGAGTTCAATGCAAGTTGAAATGGAATAATGAATCTGGTTGAACTTTTTATTAATATTTTTAACACATCACGTTAGAGTATACATAATAAACAAAGGCGCACATATATAATAGATATGTAAAAACATAGTAAATGTGTTAAATATAAGAGAAAACTTGCTCTATCATAAATGCTAGAACTATCCTCTTTCTTTATTCTCTTTCACACTAGCATATAGCAATATCATACATTATTTTTGTTGAAGATTCAACATTCATAACATTTCACATCACTTGATACTACAAAAAAATATATAATATAATAAGAAGAAATACTGTTATTTTTTATATTCTAAAATGTCAACACAACATTCAATGTATAAACATTATAAATAGCTATTTTTATTTGTCTTCATTTGAAATCACATATAAAAGTATATAATTTTCTCATGCATGCAACCACTTTTTGTCTATTCCATATTATTGATCAAATTTAGTACAGTTTGTTTTTCTCTATCTATGTACTTTGTTTATTTTAAAAATCTAAATATAAAATAATTTAGCTTTGTGCAAATAAATACATCATAACTTTTACTCAAATAGTATAAAACTCCTATTGTTACTTTAATTAATATGTGGCATAATTAATTTGGATATGAGGAGTGATTAATATTTTTGATAATTTCACATAAAATATTTTATTTTAATTATACACCAAAATAAAATTAAACCAGGATAAATGGATCCATCTTTAAACTTTATTTGTGAGGTTTTATAATATAAACCTTTTAAAAAATAACCCATTTCAATAATTTATATTTATTTAAATATTTACTTTACGAATTTAAAAAAATAATTGGATCCCTTTTTATAAGAATTAAATTATTTTTCATTTAGAATTAATGTTTAGATAATGCATGTATAGCTTGCACAATTGATGGAAGAACTGATCTTGTAAGCGATACTAGTCCCACATTTTTAAGCGACTGCAGTAGCATAGTCCTCGTTGATTCCTTTGATAGCAGCAATAGCCGACTTCAAGTAATCATAAGTTGCACAGAATTCAACAATGGTTTTAGCTGCATTAACTAACCCTTTAACACCCTAACAACATCTTTGCGAAACAACACCACTGTTCTGAAGATAATGTTGGCAAGGCGCAAGGCTATTGTAAACTTATACACATGAATCTGCACAATAACAACATACGCTATCTTGAAGTTTCCCATGGTAAGAAATTAAGTGATATTGGATATAGCGAATGATAGGTGTGAGTTTTATGCAAGATGGTAGGGCTTTTATATAGTGATTTTTAAAAAGTATTTTTATGGTTTTTGATTTTGGTTGTGGTTAATGTTTGATTTGGGATATGAGCTTTATGTTTAGTCATTAGTTATGATGTAAGGGAAAACCGCTAGACAATTTTTAAATAGACACTTCGAAACTGCTCTTTTTAAATAAGCGGTACCGAGTATATTGTTCTATTCTTATGTTAAATCACTATTATTATGAAAACATTTATATTATTTAATATAGATTTTTATAATATAATATATATATATATATATATATATATATATATATTTTAGGACATAGAGTTCAATGCAAGTTGAAATGGAATAATGAATCTGGTTGAACTTTTTATTAATATTTTTAACACATCACGTTAGAGTATACATAATAAACAAAGGCGCACATATTTAATAGATATGTAAAAACATAGTAAATGTGTTAAATATAAGAGAAAACTTGCTCTATCATAAATGCTAGAACTATCCTCTTTCTTTATTCTCTTTCACACTAGCATATAGCAATATCATACATTATTTTTGTTGAAGATTCAACATTCATAACATTTCACATCACTTGATACTACAAAAAAATATATAATATAATAAGAAGAAATACTGTTATTTTTTATATTCTAAAATGTCAACACAACATTCAATGTATAAACATTATAAATAGCTATTTTTATTTGTCTTCATTTGAAATCACATATAAAAGTATATAATTTTCTCATGCATGCAACCACTTTTTGTCTATTCCATATTATTGATCAAATTTAGTACAGTTTGTTTTTCTCTATCTATGTACTTTGTTTATTTTAAAAATCTAAATATAAAATAATTTAGCTTTGTGCAAATAAATACATCATAACTTTTACTCAAATAGTATAAAACTCCTATTGTTACTTTAATTAATATGTGGCATAATTAATTTGGATATGAGGAGTGATTAATATTTTTGATAATTTAACATAAAATATTTTATTTTAATTATACACCAAAATAAAATTAAACCAGGATAACAAGGATCCATCTTTAAACTTTATTTGTGAGGTTTTATAATATAAACCTTTTAAAAAATAACCCATTTCAATAATTTATATTTATTTAAATATTTACTTTACGAATTTAAAAAAATAATTGGATCCCTTTTTATAAGAATTAAATTATTTTTCATTTAGAATTAATGTTTAGATAATGCATGTATAGCTTGCACAATTGATGGAAGAACTGATCTTGTAAGCGATACTAGTCCCACATTTTTAAGCGACTGCAGTAGCATAGTCCTCGTTGATTCCTTTGATAGCAGCAATAGCCGACTTCAAGTAATCATAAGTTGCACAGAATTCAACAATGGTTTTAGCTGCATTAACTAACCCTTTAACACCCTAAAAACATCTTTGCGAAACAACACCACTGTTCTGAAGATAATGTTGGCAAGGCGCAAGGCTATTGTAAACTTATACACATGAATCTGCACAATAACAACATACGCTATCTTGAAGTTTCCCATGGTAAGAAATTAAGTGATATTGGATATAGCGAATGATAGGTGTGAGTTTTATGGAAGGTGGTAGAGCTTTTATATAGTGATTTTTAAAAAGTATTTTTATGGTTTTTGATTTTGGTTGTGGTTAATGTTTGATTTGGGATATGAGCTTTATGTTTAGTCATTAGTTATGATGTAAGGGAAAAACGCTAGACAATTTTTAAATAGACACTTCGAAACTGCTCTTTTTAAATAAGCGGTACCGACTATATTGTTCTATTCTTATGTTAAATCACTATTATTATGAAAACATTTATATTATTTAATATAGATTTTTATAATATAATATATATATATATATATATATATATATATATATTTTAGGACATAGAGTTCAATGCAAGTTGAAATGGAATAATGAATCTGGTTGAACTTTTTATTAATATTTTTAACACATCACGTTAGAGTGTACATAATAAACAAAGGCGCACATATATAATAGATATGTAAAAACATAGTAAATGTGTTAAATATAAGAGAAAACTTGCTCTATCATAAATGCTAGAACTATCCTTTTTCTTTATTCTCTTTCACACTAGCATATAGCAATATCATACATTATTTTTGTTGAAGATTCAACATTCATAACATTTCACATCACTTGATACTACAAAAAAATATATAATATAATAAGAAGAAATACTGTTATTTTTTATATTCTAAAATGTCATCACAACATTCAATGTATAAACATTATAAATAGATATTTTTATTTGTCTTCATTTGAAATCACATATAAAAGTATATAATTTTCTCATGCATGCAACCACTTTTTGTCTATTCCATATTATTGATCAAATTTGGTACAGTTTGTTTTTCTCTATCTATGTACTTTGTTTATTTTAAAAATCTAAATATAAAATAATTTAGCTTTGTGCAAATAAATACATCATAACTTTTACTCAAATAGTATAAAACTCCTATTGTTACTTTAATTAATATGTGGCATAATTAATTTGGATATGAGGAGTGATTAATATTTTTGATAATTTAACATAAAATATTTTATTTTAATTATACACCAAAATAAAATTAAACCAGGATAACATGGATCCATCTTTAAACTTTATTTGTGAGGTTTTATAATATAAACCTTTTAAAAAATAACCCATTTCAATAATTTATATTTATTTAAATATTTACTTTACGAATTTAAAAAAATAATTGGATCCCTTTTTATAAGAATTAAATTATTTTTAATTTAGAATTAATGTTTAGATAATGCATGTATAGCTTGCACAATTGATGGAAGAACTGATCTTGTAAGCGATACTAGTCCCACATTTTTAAGCGACTGCAGTAGCATAGTCCTCGTTGATTCCTTTGATAGCAGCAATAGCCAACTTCAAGTAATCATAAGTTGCACAGAATTCAACAATGGTTTTAGCTGCATTAACTAACCCTTTAACACCCTAACAACATCTTTGCGAAACAACACCACTGTTCTGAAGATAATGTTGGCAAGGCGCAAGGCTATTGTAAACTTATACACATGAATCTGCACAATAACAACATACGCTATCTTGAAGTTTCCCATGGTAAGAAATTAAGTGATATTGGATATAGCGAATGATAGGTGTGAGTTTTATGCAAGATGGTAGGGCTTTTATATAGTGATTTTTAAAAAGTATTTTTATGGTTTTTGATTTTGGTTGTGGTTAATGTTTGATTTGGGATATGAGCTTTATGTTTAGTCATTAGTTATGATGTAAGGGAAAACCGCTAGACAATTTTTAAATAGACACTTCGAAACTGCTCTTTTTAAATAAGCGGTACCGAGTATATTGTTCTATTCTTATGTTAAATCACTATTATTATGAAAACATTTATATTATTTAATATAGATTTTTATAATATAATATATATATTTTAGGACATAGAGTTCAATGCAAGTTGAAATGGAATAATGAATCTGGTTGAACTTTTTATTAATATTTTTAACACATCACGTTAGAGTATACATAATAAACAAAGGCGCACATATATAATAGATATGTAAAAACATAGTAAATGTGTTAAATATAAGAGAAAACTTGCTCTATCATAAATGCTAGAACTATCCTCTTTCTTTATTCTCTTTCACACTAGCATATAGCAATATCATACATTATTTTTGTTGAAGATTCAACATTCATAACATTTCACATCACTTGATACTACAAAAAAATATATAATATAATAAGAAGAAATACTGTTATTTTTTATATTCTAAAATGTCATCACAACATTCAATGTATAAACATTATAAATAGATATTTTTATTTGTCTTCATTTGAAATCACATATAAAAGTATATAATTTTCTCATGCATGCAACCACTTTTTGTCTATTCCATATTATTGATCAAATTTAGTACAGTTTGTTTTTCTCTATCTATGTACTTTGTTTATTTTAAAAATCTAAATATAAAATAATTTAGCTTTGTGCAAATAAATACATCATAACTTTTACTAAAATAGTATAAAACTCCTATTGTTACTTTAATTAATATGTGGCATAATTAATTTGGATATGAGGAGTGATTAATATTTTTGATAATTTAACATAAAATATTTTATTTTAATTATACACCAAAATAAAATTAAACCAGGATAACATGGATCCATCTTTAAACTTTATTTGTGAGGTTTTATAATATAAACCTTTTAAAAAATAACCCATTTCAATAATTTATATTTATTTAAATATTTACTTTACGAATTTAAAAAAATAATTGGATCCCTTTTTATAAGAATCAAATTATTTTTCATTTAGAATTAATGTTTAGATAATGCATGTATAGCTTGCACAATTGATGGAAGAACTGATCTTGTAAGCGATATTAGTCCCACATTTTTAAGCGACTGCAGTAGCATAGTCCTCGTTGATTCCTTTGATAGCAGCAATAGCCGACTTCAAGTAATCATAAGTTGCACAGAATTCAACAATGATTTTAGCTGCATTAACTAACCCTTTAACACCCTAACAACATCTTTGTGAAACAACACCACTGTTCTGAAGATAATGTTGGCAAGGCGCAAGGCTATTGTAAACTTATACACATGAATCTGCACAATAACAACATACGCTATCTTGAAGTTTCCCATGGTAAGAAATTAAGTGATATTGGATATAGCGAATGATAGGTGTGAGTTTTATGCAAGATGGTAGGGCTTTTATATAGTGATTTTTAAAAAGTATTTTTATGGTTTTTGATTTTGGTTGTGGTTAATGTTTGATTTGGGATATGAGCTTTATGTTTAGTCATTAGTTATGATGTAAGGGAAAACCGCTAGACAATTTTTAAATAGACACTTCGAAACTGCTCTTTTTAAATAAGCGGTACCGAGTATATTGTTCTATTCTTATGTTAAATCACTATTATTATGAAAACATTTATATTATTTAATATAGATTTTTATAATATAATATATATATATTTTAGGACATAGAGTTCAATGCAAGTTGAAATGGAATAATGAATCTGGTTGAACTTTTTATTAATATTTTTAACACATCACGTTAGAGTATACATAATAAACAAAGGCGCACATATATAATAGATATGTAAAAACATAGTAAATGTGTTAAATATAAGAGAAAACTTGCTCTATCATAAATGCTAGAACTATCCTCTTTCTTTATTCTCTTTCACACTAGCATATAGCAATATCATACATTATTTTTGTTGAAGATTCAACATTCATAACATTTCACATCACTTGATACTACAAAAAAATATATAATATAATAAGAAGAAATACTGTTATTTTTTATATTCTAAAATGTCATCACAACATTCAATGTATAAACATTATAAATAGATATTTTTATTTGTCTTCATTTGAAATCACATATAAAAGTATATAATTTTCTCATGCATGCAACCACTTTTTGTCTATTCCATATTATTGATCAAATTTAGTACAGTTTGTTTTTCTCTATCTATGTACTTTGTTTATTTTAAAAATCTAAATATAAAATAATTTAGCTTTGTGCAAATAAATACATCATAACTTTTACTCAAATAGTATAAAACTCCTATTGTTACTTTAATTAATATGTGGCATAATTAATTTGGATATGAGGAGTGATTAATATTTTTGATAATTTAACATAAAATATTTTATTTTAATTATACACCAAAATAAAATTAAACCAGGATAACAAGGATCCATCTTTAAACTTTATTTGTGAGGTTTTATAATATAAACCTTTTAAAAAATAACCCATTTCAATAATTTATATTTATTTAAATATTTACTTTACGAATTTAAAAAAATAATTGGATCCCTTTTTATAAGAATTAAATTATTTTTCATTTAGAATTAATGTTTAGATAATGCATGTATAGCTTGCACAATTGATGGAAGAACTGATCTTGTAAGCGATACTAGTCCCACATTTTTAAGCGACTGCAGTAGCATAGTCCTCGTTGATTCCTTTGATAGCAGCAATAGCCGACTTCAAGTAATCATAAGTTGCACGGAATTCAACAATGGTTTTAGCTGCATTAACTAACCCTTTAACACCCTAAAAACATCTTTGCGAAACAACACCACTGTTCTGAAGATAATGTTGGCAAGGCGCAAGGCTATTGTAAACTTATACACATGAATCTGCACAATAACAACATACGCTATCTTGAAGTTTCCCATGGTAAGAAATTAAGTGATATTGGATATAGCGAATGATAGGTGTGAGTTTTATGGAAGGTGGTAGAGCTTTTATATAGTGATTTTTAAAAAGTATATTTTATGGTTTTTGATTTTGGTTGTGGTTAATGTTTGATTTGGGATATGAGCTTTATGTTTAGTCATTAGTTATGATGTAAGGGAAAACCGCTAGACAATTTTTAAATAGACACTTCGAAACTGCTCTTTTTAAATAAGCGGTACCGAGTATATTGTTCTATTCTTATGTTAAATCACTATTATTATGAAAACATTTATATTATTTAATATAGATTTTTATAATATAATATATATATATATTTTAGGACATAGAGTTCAATGCAAGTTGAAATGGAATAATGAATCTGGTTGAACTTTTTATTAATATTTTTAACACATCACGTTAGAGTATACATAATAAACAAAGGCGCACATATATAATAGATATGTAAAAACATAGTAAATGTGTTAAATATAAGAGAAAACTTGCTCTATCATAAATGCTAGAACTATCCTCTTTCTTTATTCTCTTTCACACTAGCATATAGCAATATCATACATTATTTTTGTTGAAGATTCAACATTCATAACATTTCACATCACTTGATACTACAAAAAAATATATAATATAATAAGAAGAAATACTGTTATTTTTTATATTCTAAAATGTCATCACAACATTCAATGTATAAACATTATAAATAGATATTTTTATTTGTCTTCATTTGAAATCACATATAAAAGTATATAATTTTCTCATGCATGCAACCACTTTTTGTCTATTCCATATTATTGATCAAATTTAGTACAGTTTGTTTTTCTCTATCTATGTACTTTGTTTATTTTAAAAATCTAAATATAAAATAATTTAGCTTTGTGCAAATAAATACATCATAACTTTTACTCAAATAGTATAAAACTCCTATTGTTACTTTAATTAATATGTGGCATAATTAATTTGGATATGAGGAGTGATTAATATTTTTGATAATTTAACATAAAATATTTTATTTTAATTATACACCAAAATAAAATTAAACCAGGATAACAAGGATCCATCTTTAAACTTTATTTGTGAGGTTTTATAATATAAACCTTTTAAAAAATAACCCATTTCAATAATTTATATTTATTTAAATATTTACTTTACGAATTTAAAAAAATAATTGGATCCCTTTTTATAAGAATTAAATTATTTTTCATTTAGAATTAATGTTTAGATAATGCATGTATAGCTTGCACAATTGATGGAAGAACTGATCTTGTAAGCGATACTAGTCCCACATTTTTAAGCGACTGCAGTAGCATAGTCCTCGTTGATTCCTTTGATAGCAGCAATAGCCGACTTCAAGTAATCATAAGTTGCACGGAATTCAACAATGGTTTTAGCTGCATTAACTAACCCTTTAACACCCTAAAAACATCTTTGCGAAACAACACCACTGTTCTGAAGATAATGTTGGCAAGGCGCAAGGCTATTGTAAACTTATACACATGAATCTGCACAATAACAACATACGCTATCTTGAAGTTTCCCATGGTAAGAAATTAAGTGATATTGGATATAGCGAATGATAGGTGTGAGTTTTATGGAAGGTGGTAGAGCTTTTATATAGTGATTTTTAAAAAGTATATTTTATGGTTTTTGATTTTGGTTGTGGTTAATGTTTGATTTGGGATATGAGCTTTATGTTTAGTCATTAGTTATGATGTAAGGGAAAACCGCTAGACAATTTTTAAATAGACACTTCGAAACTGCTCTTTTTAAATAAGCGGTACCGACTATATTGTTCTATTCTTATGTTAAATCACTATTATTATGAAAACATATATATTATTTAATATAGATTTTTATAATATAATATATATATATATATATATATATATATTTTAGGACATAGAGTTCAATGCAAGTTGAAATGGAATAATGAATCTGGTTGAACTTTTTATTAATATTTTTAACACATCACGTTAGAGTATACATAATAAACAAAGGCGCACATATATAATAGATATGTAAAAACATAGTAAATGTGTTAAATATAAGAGAAAACTTGCTCTATCATAAATGCTAGAACTATCCTCTTTCTTTATTCTCTTTCACACTAGCATATAGCAATATCATACATTATTTTTGTTGAAGATTCAACATTCATAACATTTCACATCACTTGATACTACAAAAAAATATATAATATAATAAGAAGAAATACTGTTATTTTTTATATTCTAAAATGTCATCACAACATTCAATGTATAAACATTATAAATAGATATTTTTATTTGTCTTCATTTGAAATCACATATAAAAGTATATAATTTTCTCATGCATGCAACCACTTTTTGTCTATTCCATATTATTGATCAAATTTAGTACAGTTTGTTTTTCTCTATCTATGTACTTTGTTTATTTTAAAAATCTAAATATAAAATAATTTAGCTTTGTGCAAATAAATACATCATAACTTTTACTCAAATAGTATAAAACTCCTATTGTTACTTTAATTAATATGTGGCATAATTAATTTGGATATGAGGAGTGATTAATATTTTTGATAATTTAACATAAAATATTTTATTTTAATTATACACCAAAATAAAATTAAACCAGGATAACAAGGATCCATCTTTAAACTTTATTTGTGAGGTTTTATAATATAAACCTTTTAAAAAATAACCCATTTCAATAATTTATATTTATTTAAATATTTACTTTACGAATTTAAAAAAATAATTGGATCCCTTTTTATAAGAATTAAATTATTTTTCATTTAGAATTAATGTTTAGATAATGCATGTATAGCTTGCACAATTGATGGAAGAACTGATCTTGTAAGCGATACTAGTCCCACATTTTTAAGCGACTGCAGTAGCATAGTCCTCGTTGATTCCTTTGATAGCAGCAATAGCCGACTTCAAGTAATCATAAGTTGCACGGAATTCAACAATGGTTTTAGCTGCATTAACTAACCCTTTAACACCCTAAAAACATCTTTGCGAAACAACACCACTGTTCTGAAGATAATGTTGGCAAGGCGCAAGGCTATTGTAAACTTATACACATGAATCTGCACAATAACAACATACGCTATCTTGAAGTTTCCCATGGTAAGAAATTAAGTGATATTGGATATAGCGAATGATAGGTGTGAGTTTTATGGAAGGTGGTAGAGCTTTTATATAGTGATTTTTAAAAAGTATATTTTATGGTTTTTGATTTTGGTTGTGGTTAATGTTTGATTTGGGATATGAGCTTTATGTTTAGTCATTAGTTATGATGTAAGAGAAAACCGCTAGACAATTTTTAAATAGACACTTCGAAACTGCTCTTTTTAAATAAGCGGTACCGACTATATTGTTCTATTCTTATGTTAAATCACTATTATTATGAAAACATTTATATTATTTAATATAGATTTTTATAATATAATATATATATATATATATATATATATATATATTTTAGGACATAGAGTTCAATGCAAGTTGAAATGGAATAATGAATCTGGTTGAACTTTTTATTAATATTTTTAACACATCACGTTAGAGTGTACATAATAAACAAAGGCGCACATATATAATAGATATGTAAAAACATAGTAAATGTGTTAAATATAAGAGAAAACTTGCTCTATCATAAATGCTAGAACTATCCTTTTTCTTTATTCTCTTTCACACTAGCATATAGCAATATCATACATTATTTTTGTTGAAGATTCAACATTCATAACATTTCACATCACTTGATACTACAAAAAAATATATAATATAATAAGAAGAAATACTGTTATTTTTTATATTCTAAAATGTCATCACAACATTCAATGTATAAACATTATAAATAGATATTTTTATTTGTCTTCATTTGAAATCACATATAAAAGTATATAATTTTCTCATGCATGCAACCACTTTTTGTCTATTCCATATTATTGATCAAATTTGGTACAGTTTGTTTTTCTCTATCTATGTACTTTGTTTATTTTAAAAATCTAAATATAAAATAATTTAGCTTTGTGCAAATAAATACATCATAACTTTTACTCAAATAGTATAAAACTCCTATTGTTACTTTAATTAATATGTGGCATAATTAATTTGGATATGAGGAGTGATTAATATTTTTGATAATTTAACATAAAATATTTTATTTTAATTATACACCAAAATAAAATTAAACCAGGATAACATGGATCCATCTTTAAACTTTATTTGTGAGGTTTTATAATATAAACCTTTTAAAAAATAACCCATTTCAATAATTTATATTTATTTAAATATTTACTTTACGAATTTAAAAAAATAATTGGATCCCTTTTTATAAGAATTAAATTATTTTTAATTTAGAATTAATGTTTAGATAATGCATGTATAGCTTGCACAATTGATGGAAGAACTGATCTTGTAAGCGATACTAGTCCCACATTTTTAAGCGACTGCAGTAGCATAGTCCTCGTTGATTCCTTTGATAGCAGCAATAGCCGACTTCAAGTAATCATAAGTTGCACAGAATTCAACAATGGTTTTAGCTGCATTAACTAACCCTTTAACACCCTAACAACATCTTTGCGAAACAACACCACTGTTCTGAAGATAATGTTGGCAAGGCGCAAGGCTATTGTAAACTTATACACATGAATCTGTGTAACACCCTCTAAAACCCCGCATATAATTTTCGCAATTAAATAAAAAAATCATATTTTCAGAGTACATGTATAATCGAGGATGTCACAATTCTCTTTTATTAAAAACAAATTCCTGTCATGCATAATTTTAGTGGTAACTCATACATGTTTACACAGCGGAAATATTTATTTAATAAAATCAATGTTATAATATTTTCCAAAATCATCAGGGATTAACACCTGGAAAAGTCAACATCATATTATAACAAATAAAAGGAAATAAACGAGACTGACTAAAGCAGCTCGACAACCAAACGTTCCCGGAGTTACAACTACCAGAGCATGACCCGGACATACTAAAACGAAACTAACTAGACACGACCAGCCTTCGCCAAGCACCTGAACGAAGCTCCTCAATCTGAAATATTCAACAGTAAGGGTGAGCATCTCAATTATACATTTGGTTATACATTCATAACAATCAATTCATGAAATCATAAGCATCACCCAATAATTAGCATATTTCATAGTTTTACAAAACCTTTACAATTCATATATCCATGACATATTGCTTTTCATATTTGCAAATATTCATCAAACATCGACAACCATTTATCAATCACACGTGCATACAAACAATCAAATACAACATTGGAAAAATCATCCATTCATGTTATATTCAAGTTAATGCAACACACCCATGCATGTGGTACCACTTCACCGCCCCATTAAATCGCGGGTCACGGATAACTCACCGTTCCATTATATCGCGGACACGGCTACACCCTCAACGTTCCATTAAATCGCGGACACGTATATTGGCCACCATGTTAATTCCACACAATGGGAATTAACAAATGCAACATGATATGTAAAGTATGTAACACTCAGCATACTATTAACATCAATCAACATATCATGCAACATCCGCAACATCAAATACAACACGATATGAATAGCATGTAACACTCAGCATACTATTAACATCATCAACATATCATGCAACATCAACAACATCAAATACAACACGATACGAATAGCATGTAACACTCAGCATACCATTAACATCATCAACATATCATACAACCTCAACAACATCAAATACAACACGATATGAATAGCATGTAACACTCAGCATACTATTAACATCATCAACCAATCATATCAAATTACATCATAAATTCATGCCTGATAACATTATCTAAGAGCATGACAATAAAATCCACATATTGTTGGTATCTTAACATCCAATCGTTATTCGATACAACGTTAAACAATACTATGCATATCATTAAGCAGCATGTTCAAAACTAACAAACACTGCACATTAAACAAGATCATTCCTGTACATCACAACAAGCACAGAAAACAAAGTTCAGAAAATCAACACAGCAGAGCAACACGGGCGCCCGTGTTGTGCAACACGGCCCGTGTTGTGCAGCACGTCTAGAAAAATGCACATTTTATTTTTATCAGTACAGGGAATCTGACACGGGTGCCCGTGTTGTGCAACACGGCCCGTGTCGTGCAACCAGAAGCACCCCATCCCACCAACTCAGAAGAGCAACACGGGTACCCGTGTTGTGCAACACGGCCCGTGTTGCTGAGCGCGTACAGGATTTTCCTGAACCTGCAGCAGCTCAGAAACAGCAGTCCAAACGCGGGAAAACGCTCGCCAAAACGCGTAATTCGGTACCTAACGACATCAGGTTTGTACAATTCACAACAACACCACAATATCCAAATTACCAACAATTATTATAATAACCTTAACCGGGGATTAACCGTCCTTTTGGGGAATTCTACTGACACTGAGGTTATCCCTATAACTTCCAAGTAAATTCACGATCATGAGATATACTCCCAATTCACCATTTGGGACCTAAAACTCTTAATCGATTCATAAAAATTGGGAACCTAACCCTTTTCTAACAAGGTTTCATCCTAAGGGTATTGATTCCTATCAACATCTAACAATTGGGATTTTCCTACGATTACCCAAATCAACCGTACATAAACCCATAAACAAAGGTAAATCGAGTATAAACCCCCCTTACCTTATCAATTAGCAGCTTTGAACTTTTTGAGCGATGTTCTTCGTCCTTCGTTCTTCAGAGCTCTATTTTCCCAAATCCCAACTTCTGTGTTAACGTGAAAAATGAGAAAATGGCCTAAGTCCCAAACATAACTTTATTTCTCTGCACCCCCACTCTTTACTAACAACATCTAAGCCCAATAACTCAAAAATCTCAATATTTCTTATTTCTTTTATTTTCTTCAAATATTCCAAAATAAATAATTCCTTTTTATTTTATTAATTCTAATAAAATAATTTCCCAAATTTAAATAAATCAAATAATTGAAACCGGGGTGTTACAACTCTCCCCCACTAAAAGAGTTTTCGTCCTCGAAAACATACCTTAGACGAACAGCTCAGGATAAGCCTCTTTCATCTGGCTCTCCAGCTCCCAAGTGATATTTCCATCTGCTGGACCTCCCCAAGCAACCTTCACTAATGCTATCTCTTTACCTCTTAACTGTTTCACTTCCCGATCTTCTATCCTCATAGGCAATGTTTCTACTGTCAGGTTATCTCTCACCTGTACATCATCTATTTGGATTACATGAGATGGGTCTGGAATGTATCTCCTCAACTGAGAAACATGAAAAACATCGTGCAAATTCGCAAGTCTCGGAGGTAAAGCAATACGATAAGCAACTTCTCCAACTCTTTCCGTAATCTGAAACGGACCAATAAAACGCGGAGTCAACTTCTTAGATTTCAACGCTCGACCAATACCCGTCATCGGAGTAACTCTCATAAACACATGATCTCCAGCACTGAATTCTAAATTCTTTCTCCTCTTATCATGATAACTTTTCTGACGACTCTGAGAAGCTCTCATCTTCTCTTGAATCAATTTGATCTTTTCAGTAGTCTGCTGAACAATCTCTGGCCCAATTACCGAACTCTCTCCAGATTCATACCAACACAAAGGCGTTCTACACCGTCTGCCATACAATGCCTCAAACGGAGCCATACCAATACTCGAATGGTAACTATTGTTATAAGTAAATTCAATCAATGGCAAATAGCTATCCCAAGCTCCACCCTTCTCTAAAACACAAGCACGCAATAAATCTTCCAACGATTGAATCGTCCTCTCCGTCTGTCCATCAGTCTGAGGATGGTAAGCTGAACTCAATCTCAACTTAGTACCCAAAGCCTTCTGCAATCCTTCCCAAAATTTCGAAGTGAATTTCGGATCTCTATCTGACACAATACTAGAAGGAACTCCATGCAAACTCACTATTTTCTCAATATATAACTGTGCCAATCTCTCCATTGAGTAATCCATTCGCACCGGTATAAAATGAGCAGACTTAGTCAACCTATCCACAACGACCCATATCGCTTCACAATTCATAGGAGTCCTCGGCAACCCAGATACGAAATCCATAGAAATACTATCCCACTCCCATTCTGGAATAAACATCGGTTGCATAAATCCAGACGGCTTCTGATGCTCAATCTTCGATTTCTGACAGATTAAACATGCATACACAAATTCAGCTATTTCCTTTTTCATTCCCGGCCACCAAAGCAATTTCTTCAAATCATGATACATTTTCGTGGCACCCGGATGAATACTCATTCCACTGCGATGTCCTTCCTCCAATATACTCTGCTTGATTTCTGCGACATCAGGAACGCAAACTCTATCGCCAAATCTCATAACATCATTTCCATCAATTCTAAACTCACCACCTTGACCTTGGTTGATCAATGTCAATTTATCAACTAAATTAACATCAGATTTCTGCCCGATCCCGATTTCTTCTAGAATACCACTAGTAAGCTTCAACATACCCAACCTGACACACTTCAGAGTACTTTCACAAACCAAACTCAAATCTCGGAATTGCTCACTTAAATCCATTTCACGAACCATCATCATAGACACATGCAATGATTTCCTGCTCACAGCATCTGTAACTACATTTGTCTTACCAGGATGGTAAACCAAACAAAAATCATAATCTTTGAGAAATTCTAACCATCTTCTCTGCCTCATGTTAAGCTCTTTCTGATCGAAAAGATATTCCAAACTCTTATGATCACTATACACCTCTAATCTCGAACCATACAGATAATGTCTTCACAACTTCAAAACGAACACAACTGCTGCCAATTCTAAGTCATGAGTAGGATAGTTCCTTTCATGAACCTTCGACTGTCTCGAAGCATACGCAACTACCTGTTGATTCTGCATTAGAACACCACCTAATCCCAACAGAGATGCATCACAATACACAACAAAGTTCTGCAGGATTGGCAACTCCAAATAGGCACACTAGTTAACTTCTTCTTCACCTCTTGAAATCCTTATTCACACTTAGAGTACCAATATACGTTGGACCCTTTCTTACTTAGGATCAACACAATATCATCACAGAAATCACATGTCTACGAGAATTAACTTTACTTAACCAGGATACATATGAAATCACTTCTCTTTCAATAATTCTCAAAACAATTCTCGAGACATTCCAACTATTCATCTTCATCCTTGAAGTAAATCAGAATATCCTCCATCAGTACTACCACAACTTACCAAAATTCTTCGCACTGAACCTTACCTCAGATAAACACTTTACCCCATTTCAACAACACAGCAGTGCTCAACTAAGCTCAACAAGTTTCTAATCACTATAATCGATCTGGTAATTCTCAATATAGAATCTCATCTACTGGGATGGATTCACACATACCACCATCTGGAACCTCATACTCATAACTCGCTTCTTTAAACCGAAGTCACACTTTGCTAGCTTAGCACCAAGTCTAATCTCTGTCAATTCCCAACACAAGATTTGTAATTACTCCATCAGTCCTTATCCTGAATTGAATAAACCAGAAGGTTTACAATAACGTCACACATATTCTTATACGCCACAACATTCAAGTCCAAACTTCATTTCTTATGAATTATTTACTTGCCTCACAGAACTCTTGTATCATCAGAATCCATACAAGTTCTCACTTCCAATCATGGAAAACCAATCTTCCTTCTCGAATCTCCGCTACAGGGAAGCATATCCATCACACTCTTAGCCCACGAGATTCACAACACAACCAAGTCCAACTAATACCAACCAGTCCAGTTTAACACGTAGGTAGACTTCGTAATTCCACAAGTACTCCACATTCTCAATATATCATCGTTTACTCTTGTTGGACCTTAGTTCACACTTACAGAACTACTGCTAGCTTCAGAGTGTAACTAGGAATTCATAAACCACTAATACAACACTATCTGTCGCTACACCTTCACTTTCTAGAGAAGTACTTTCCAACTTCACTTGATCGTTCTCTTATCGAACCATCTCAATTTGATCAATACATCGAGACCTTTAATTGGTATTCTTTTCAGATATCAGAATCCGTATCAACTTCTCATATCCATCTTAAAGCAATTGGCTTCGCTCTACCAAGTTCGTACACATACTAACAAAACTAGCAAGACATGTCTATCACATCCACTATGCTCCTATTTGCTATCAACAACAGATTAAGGTCGATCAGTCCCTCAATTTGTCAATAGACAACCGAAGTCATAATGAATGTACAAACCCGTCTTTACTGACTTCATTAGCACTGCATACAACTGATGCACAAATCCATGAGATAAATTCCACCTAAGTAATGCTCTTACCTCTGAATCCTCTTCAGAACTATGAACAATGCAGTCTACACCATGCTCATACTCTTACCATTTTCCTCACGTCGAGCCATTACTTAGCATCCAGAAGCACCATGGAGAAGTACCAACTCCTCCCCCACTTATCGCAATCTTATCCCTGCAATCAAGCGATCCAAAACAAAGAAGTACCAACAGTGTTTTTAAACACTTATTGCGTACCAAGGGTAATGACACTGACATAACAACTTGGCCGGACAGACCGACTATGCTCTGATACCACTATTGTAACACCCTCTAAAACCCCGCATATAATTTTCGCAATTAAATAAAAAAATCATATTTTCAGAGTACATGTATAATCGAGGATGTCACAATTCTCTTTTATTAAAAACAAATTCCTGTCATGCATAATTTTAGTGGTAACTCATACATGTTTACACAGCGGAAATATTTATTTAATAAAATCAATGTTATAATATTTTCCAAAATCATCAGGGATTAACACCTGGAAAAGTCAACATCATATTATAACAAATAAAAGGAAATAAACGAGACTGACTAAAGCAGCTCGACAACCAAACGTTCCCGGAGTTACAACTACCAGAGCATGACCCGGACATACTAAAACGAAACTAACTAGACACGACCAGCCTTCGCCAAGCACCTGAACGAAGCTCCTCAATCTGAAATATTCAACAGTAAGGGTGAGCATCTCAATTATACATTTGGTTATACATTCATAACAATCAATTCATGAAATCATAAGCATCACCCAATAATTAGCATATTTCATAGTTTTACAAAACCTTTACAATTCATATATCCATGACATATTGCTTTTCATATTTGCAAATATTCATCAAACATCGACAACCATTTATCAATCACACGTGCATACAAACAATCAAATACAACATTGGAAAAATCATCCATTCATGTTATATTCAAGTTAATGCAACACACCCATGCATGTGGTACCACTTCACCGCCCCATTAAATCGCGGGTCACGGATAACTCACCGTTCCATTATATCGCGGACACGGCTACCACCTCAACGTTCCATTAAATCGCGGACACGTATATTGGCCACCATGTTAATTCCACACAATGGGAATTAACAAATGCAACATGATATGTAAAGTATGTAACACTCAGCATACTATTAACATCAATCAACATATCATGCAACATCCGCAACATCAAATACAACACGATATGAATAGCATGTAACACTCAGCATACTATTAACATCATCAACATATCATGCAACATCAACAACATCAAATACAACACGATACGAATAGCATGTAACACTCAGCATACCATTAACATCATCAACATATCATACAACCTCAACAACATCAAATACAACACGATATGAATAGCATGTAACACTCAGCATACTATTAACATCATCAACCAATCATATCAAATTACATCATAAATTCATGCCTGATAACATTATCTAAGAGCATGACAATAAAATCCACATATTGTTGGTATCTTAACATCCAATCGTTATTCGATACAACGTTAAACAATACTATGCATATCATTAAGCAGCATGTTCAAAACTAACAAACACTGCACATTAAACAAGATCATTCCTGTACATCACAACAAGCACAGAAAACAAAGTTCATAAAATCAACACAGCAGAGCAACACGGGCGCCCGTGTTGTGCAACACGGCCCGTGTTGTGCAGCACGTCTAGAAAAATGCACATTTTATTTTTATCAGTACAGGGAATCTGACACGGGTGCCCGTGTTGTGCAACACGGCCCGTGTCGTGCAACCAGAAGCACCCCATCCCACCAACTCAGAAGAGCAACACGGGTACCCGTGTTGTGCAACACGGCCCGTGTTGCTGAGCGCGTACAGGATTTTCCTGAACCTGCAGCAGCTCAGAAACAGCAGTCCAAACGCGGGAAAACGCTCGCCAAAACGCGTAATTCGGTACCTAACGACATCAGGTTTGTACAATTCACAACAACACCACAATATCCAAATTACCAACAATTATTATAATAACCTTAACCGGGGATTAACCGTCCTTTTGGGGAATTCTACTGACACTGAGGTTATCCCTATAACTTCCAAGTAAATTCACGATCATGAGATATACTCCCAATTCACCATTTGGGACCTAAAACTCTTAATCGATTCATAAAAATTGGGAACCTAACCCTTTTCTAACAAGGTTTCATCCTAAGGGTATTGATTCCTATCAACATCTAACAATTGGGATTTTCCTACGATTACCCAAATCAACCGTACATAAACCCATAAACAAAGGTAAATCGAGTATAAACCCCCCTTACCTTATCAATTAGCAGCTTTGAACTTTTTGAGCGATGTTCTTCGTCCTTCGTTCTTCAGAGCTCTATTTTCCCAAATCCCAACTTCTGTGTTAACGTGAAAAATGAGAAAATGGCCTAAGTCCCAAACATAACTTTATTTCTCTGCACCCCCACTCTTTACTAACAACATCTAAGCCCAATAACTCAAAAATCTCAATATTTCTTATTTCTTTTATTTTCTTCAAATATTCCAAAATAAATAATTCCTTTTTATTTTATTAATTCTAATAAAATAATTTCCCAAATTTAAATAAATCAAATAATTGAAACCGGGGTGTTACAATCTGCACAATAACAACATACGCTATCTTGAAGTTTCCCATGGTAAGAAATTAAGTGATATTGGATATAGCGAATGATAGGTGTGAGTTTTATGCAAGATGGTAGGGCTTTTATATAGTGATTTTTAAAAAGTATTTTTATGGTTTTTGATTTTGGTTGTGGTTAATGTTTGATTTGGGATATGAGCTTTATGTTTAGTCATTAGTTATGATGTAAGGGAAAACTGCTAGACAATTTTTAAATAGACACTTCGAAACTGCTCTTTTTAAATAAGCGGTACCGAGTATATTGTTCTATTCTTATGTTAAATCACTATTATTATGAAAACATTTATATTATTTAATATAGATTTTTATAATATAATATATATATATTTTAGGACATAGAGTTCAATGCAAGTTGAAATGGAATAATGAATCTGGTTGAACTTTTTATTAATATTTTTAACACATCACGTTAGAGTATACATAATAAACAAAGGCGCACATATATAATAGATATGTAAAAACATAGTAAATGTGTTAAATATAAGAGAAAACTTGCTCTATCATAAATGCTAGAACTATCCTCTTTCTTTATTCTCTTTCACACTAGCATATAGCAATATCATACATTATTTTTGTTGAAGATTCAACATTCATAACATTTCACATCACTTGATACTACAAAAAAATATATAATATAATAAGAAGAAATACTGTTATTTTTTATATTCTAAAATGTCAACACAACATTCAATGTATAAACATTATAAATAGCTATTTTTATTTGTCTTCATTTGAAATCACATATAAAAGTATATAATTTTCTCATGCATGCAACCACTTTTTGTCTATTCCATATTATTGATCAAATTTAGTACAGTTTGTTTTTCTCTATCTATGTACTTTGTTTATTTTAAAAATCTAAATATAAAATAATTTAGCTTTGTGCAAATAAATACATCATAACTTTTACTCAAATAGTATAAAACTCCTATTGTTACTTTAATTAATATGTGGCATAATTAATTTGGATATGAGGAGTGATTAATATTTTTGATAATTTAACATAAAATATTTTATTTTAATTATACACCAAAATAAAATTAAACCAGGATAAATGGATCCATCTTTAAACTTTATTTGTGAGGTTTTATAATATAAACCTTTTAAAAAATAACCCATTTCAATAATTTATATTTATTTAAATATTTACTTTACGAATTTAAAAAAATAATTGGATCCCTTTTTATAAGAATTAAATTATTTTTCATTTAGAATTAATGTTTAGATAATGCATGTATAGCTTGCACAATTGATGGAAGAACTGATCTTGTAAGCGATACTAGTCCCACATTTTTAAGCGACTGCAGTAGCATAGTCCTCGTTGATTCCTTTGATAGCAGCAATAGCCGACTTCAAGTAATCATAAGTTGCACAGAATTCAACAATGGTTTTAGCTGCATTAACTAACCCTTTAACACCCTAACAACATCTTTGCGAAACAACACCACTGTTCTGAAGATAATGTTGGCAAGGCGCAAGGCTATTGTAAACTTATACACATGAATCTGCACAATAACAACATACGCTATCTTGAAGTTTCCCATGGTAAGAAATTAAGTGATATTGGATATAGCGAATGATAGGTGTGAGTTTTATGCAAGATGGTAGGGCTTTTATATAGTGATTTTTAAAAAGTATTTTTATGGTTTTTGATTTTGGTTGTGGTTAATGTTTGATTTGGGATATGAGCTTTATGTTTAGTCATTAGTTATGATGTAAGGGAAAACCGCTAGACAATTTTTAAATAGACACTTCGAAACTGCTCTTTTTAAATAAGCGGTACCGAGTATATTGTTCTATTCTTATGTTAAATCACTATTATTATGAAAACATTTATATTATTTAATATAGATTTTTATAATATAATATATATATATTTTAGGACATAGAGTTCAATGCAAGTTGAAATGGAATAATGAATCTGGTTGAACTTTTTATTAATATTTTTAACACATCACGTTAGAGTATACATAATAAACAAAGGCGCACATATTTAATAGATATGTAAAAACATAGTAAATGTGTTAAATATAAGAGAAAACTTGCTCTATCATAAATGCTAGAACTATCCTCTTTCTTTATTCTCTTTCACACTAGCATATAGCAATATCATACATTATTTTTGTTGAAGATTCAACATTCATAACATTTCACATCACTTGATACTACAAAAAAATATATAATATAATAAGAAGAAATACTGTTATTTTTTATATTCTAAAATGTCAACACAACATTCAATGTATAAACATTATAAATAGCTATTTTTATTTGTCTTCATTTGAAATCACATATAAAAGTATATAATTTTCTCATGCATGCAACCACTTTTTGTCTATTCCATATTATTGATCAAATTTAGTACAGTTTGTTTTTCTCTATCTATGTACTTTGTTTATTTTAAAAATCTAAATATAAAATAATTTAGCTTTGTGCAAATAAATACATCATAACTTTTACTCAAATAGTATAAAACTCCTATTGTTACTTTAATTAATATGTGGCATAATTAATTTGGATATGAGGAGTGATTAATATTTTTGATAATTTAACATAAAATATTTTATTTTAATTATACACCAAAATAAAATTAAACCAGGATAAATGGATCCATATTTAAACTTTATTTGTGAGGTTTTATAATATAAACCTTTTAAAAAATAACCCATTTCAATAATTTATATTTATTTAAATATTTACTTTACGAATTTAAAAAAATAATTGGATCCCTTTTTATAAGAATTAAATTATTTTTCATTTAGAATTAATGTTTAGATAATGCATTTATAGCTTGCACAATTGATGGAAGAACTGATCTTGTAAGCGATACTAGTCCCACATTTTTAAGCGACTGCAGTAGCATAGTCCTCGTTGATTCCTTTGATAGCAGCAATAGCCGACTTCAAGTAATCATAAGTTGCACAGAATTCAACAATGGTTTTAGCTGCATTAACTAACCCTTTAACACCCTAACAACATCTTTGCGAAACAACACCACTGTTCTGAAGATAATGTTGGCAAGGCGCAAGGCTATTGTAAACTTATACACATGAATCTGCACAATAACAACATACGCTATCTTGAAGTTTCCCATGGTAAGAAATTAAGTGATATTGGATATAGCGAATGATAGGTGTGAGTTTTATGCAAGATGGTAGGGCTTTTATATAGTGATTTTTAAAAAGTATTTTTATGGTTTTTGATTTTGGTTGTGGTTAATGTTTGATTTGGGATATGAGCTTTATGTTTAGTCATTAGTTATGATGTAAGGGAAAACTGCTAGACAATTTTTAAATAGACACTTCGAAACTGCTCTTTTTAAATAAGCGGTACCGAGTATATTGTTCTATTCTTATGTTAAATCACTATTATTATGAAAACATTTATATTATTTAATATAGATTTTTATAATATAATATATATATATTTTAGGACATAGAGTTCAATGCAAGTTGAAATGGAATAATGAATCTGGTTGAACTTTTTATTAATATTTTTAACACATCACGTTAGAGTATACATAATAAACAAAGGCGCACATATATAATAGATATGTAAAAACATAGTAAATGTGTTAAATATAAGAGAAAACTTGCTCTATCATAAATGCTAGAACTATCCTCTTTCTTTATTCTCTTTCACACTAGCATATAGCAATATCATACATTATTTTTGTTGAAGATTCAACATTCATAACATTTCACATCACTTGATACTACAAAAAAATATATAATATAATAAGAAGAAATACTGTTATTTTTTATATTCTAAAATGTCAACACAACATTCAATGTATAAACATTATAAATAGCTATTTTTATTTGTCTTCATTTGAAATCACATATAAAAGTATATAATTTTCTCATGCATGCAACCACTTTTTGTCTATTCCATATTATTGATCAAATTTAGTACAGTTTGTTTTTCTCTATCTATGTACTTTGTTTATTTTAAAAATCTAAATATAAAATAATTTAGCTTTGTGCAAATAAATACATCATAACTTTTACTCAAATAGTATAAAACTCCTATTGTTACTTTAATTAATATGTGGCATAATTAATTTGGATATGAGGAGTGATTAATATTTTTGATAATTTAACATAAAATATTTTATTTTAATTATACACCAAAATAAAATTAAACCAGGATAAATGGATCCATCTTTAAACTTTATTTGTGAGGTTTTATAATATAAACCTTTTAAAAAATAACCCATTTCAATAATTTATATTTATTTAAATATTTACTTTACGAATTTAAAAAAATAATTGGATCCCTTTTTATAAGAATTAAATTATTTTTCATTTAGAATTAATGTTTAGATAATGCATGTATAGCTTGCACAATTGATGGAAGAACTGATCTTGTAAGCGATACTAGTCCCACATTTTTAAGCGACTGCAGTAGCATAGTCCTCGTTGATTCCTTTGATAGCAGCAATAGCCGACTTCAAGTAATCATAAGTTGCACAGAATTCAACAATGGTTTTAGCTGCATTAACTAACCCTTTAACACCCTAACAACATCTTTGCGAAACAACACCACTGTTCTGAAGATAATGTTGGCAAGGCGCAAGGCTATTGTAAACTTATACACATGAATCTGCACAATAACAACATACGCTATCTTGAAGTTTCCCATGGTAAGAAATTAAGTGATATTGGATATAGCGAATGATAGGTGTGAGTTTTATGCAAGATGGTAGGGCTTTTATATAGTGATTTTTAAAAAGTATTTTTATGGTTTTTGATTTTGGTTGTGGTTAATGTTTGATTTGGGATATGAGCTTTATGTTTAGTCATTAGTTATGATGTAAGGGAAAACCGCTAGACAATTTTTAAATAGACACTTCGAAACTGCTCTTTTTAAATAAGCGGTACCGAGTATATTGTTCTATTCTTATGTTAAATCACTATTATTATGAAAACATTTATATTATTTAATATAGATTTTTATAATATAATATATATATATTTTAGGACATAGAGTTCAATGCAAGTTGAAATGGAATAATGAATCTGGTTGAACTTTTTATTAATATTTTTAACACATCACGTTAGAGTATACATAATAAACAAAGGCGCACATATTTAATAGATATGTAAAAACATAGTAAATGTGTTAAATATAAGAGAAAACTTGCTCTATCATAAATGCTAGAACTATCCTCTTTCTTTATTCTCTTTCACACTAGCATATAGCAATATCATACATTATTTTTGTTGAAGATTCAACATTCATAACATTTCACATCACTTGATACTACAAAAAAATATATAATATAATAAGAAGAAATACTGTTATTTTTTATATTCTAAAATGTCAACACAACATTCAATGTATAAACATTATAAATAGCTATTTTTATTTGTCTTCATTTGAAATCACATATAAAAGTATATAATTTTCTCATGCATGCAACCACTTTTTGTCTATTCCATATTATTGATCAAATTTAGTACAGTTTGTTTTTCTCTATCTATGTACTTTGTTTATTTTAAAAATCTAAATATAAAATAATTTAGCTTTGTGCAAATAAATACATCATAACTTTTACTCAAATAGTATAAAACTCCTATTGTTACTTTAATTAATATGTGGCATAATTAATTTGGATATGAGGAGTGATTAATATTTTTGATAATTTAACATAAAATATTTTATTTTAATTATACACCAAAATAAAATTAAACCAGGATAAATGGATCCATATTTAAACTTTATTTGTGAGGTTTTATAATATAAACCTTTTAAAAAATAACCCATTTCAATAATTTATATTTATTTAAATATTTACTTTACGAATTTAAAAAAATAATTGGATCCCTTTTTATAAGAATTAAATTATTTTTCATTTAGAATTAATGTTTAGATAATGCATTTATAGCTTGCACAATTGATGGAAGAACTGATCTTGTAAGCGATACTAGTCCCACATTTTTAAGCGACTGCAGTAGCATAGTCCTCGTTGATTCCTTTGATAGCAGCAATAGCCGACTTCAAGTAATCATAAGTTGCACAGAATTCAACAATGGTTTTAGCTGCATTAACTAACCCTTTAACACCCTAACAACATCTTTGCGAAACAACACCACTGTTCTGAAGATAATGTTGGCAAGGCGCAAGGCTATTGTAAACTTATACACATGAATCTGCACAATAACAACATACGCTATCTTGAAGTTTCCCATGGTAAGAAATTAAGTGATATTGGATATAGCGAATGATAGGTGTGAGTTTTATGCAAGATGGTAGGGCTTTTATATAGTGATTTTTAAAAAGTATTTTTATGGTTTTTGATTTTGGTTGTGGTTAATGTTTGATTTGGGATATGAGCTTTATGTTTAGTCATTAGTTATGATGTAAGGGAAAACTGCTAGACAATTTTTAAATAGACACTTCGAAACTGCTCTTTTTAAATAAGCGGTACCGAGTATATTGTTCTATTCTTATGTTAAATCACTATTATTATGAAAACATTTATATTATTTAATATAGATTTTTATAATATAATATATATATATTTTAGGACATAGAGTTCAATGCAAGTTGAAATGGAATAATGAATCTGGTTGAACTTTTTATTAATATTTTTAACACATCACGTTAGAGTATACATAATAAACAAAGGCGCACATATATAATAGATATGTAAAAACATAGTAAATGTGTTAAATATAAGAGAAAACTTGCTCTATCATAAATGCTAGAACTATCCTCTTTCTTTATTCTCTTTCACACTAGCATATAGCAATATCATACATTATTTTTGTTGAAGATTCAACATTCATAACATTTCACATCACTTGATACTACAAAAAAATATATAATATAATAAGAAGAAATACTGTTATTTTTTATATTCTAAAATGTCAACACAACATTCAATGTATAAACATTATAAATAGCTATTTTTATTTGTCTTCATTTGAAATCACATATAAAAGTATATAATTTTCTCATGCATGCAACCACTTTTTGTCTATTCCATATTATTGATCAAATTTAGTACAGTTTGTTTTTCTCTATCTATGTACTTTGTTTATTTTAAAAATCTAAATATAAAATAATTTAGCTTTGTGCAAATAAATACATCATAACTTTTACTCAAATAGTATAAAACTCCTATTGTTACTTTAATTAATATGTGGCATAATTAATTTGGATATGAGGAGTGATTAATATTTTTGATAATTTAACATAAAATATTTTATTTTAATTATACACCAAAATAAAATTAAACCAGGATAAATGGATCCATCTTTAAACTTTATTTGTGAGGTTTTATAATATAAACCTTTTAAAAAATAACCCATTTCAATAATTTATATTTATTTAAATATTTACTTTACGAATTTAAAAAAATAATTGGATCCCTTTTTATAAGAATTAAATTATTTTTCATTTAGAATTAATGTTTAGATAATGCATGTATAGCTTGCACAATTGATGGAAGAACTGATCTTGTAAGCGATACTAGTCCCACATTTTTAAGCGACTGCAGTAGCATAGTCCTCGTTGATTCCTTTGATAGCAGCAATAGCCGACTTCAAGTAATCATAAGTTGCACAGAATTCAACAATGGTTTTAGCTGCATTAACTAACCCTTTAACACCCTAACAACATCTTTGTGAAATAACACCACTGTTCTGAAGATAATGTTGGCAAGGCGCAAGGCTATTGTAAACTTATACACATGAATCTGCACAATAACAACATACGCTATCTTGAAGTTTCCCATGGTAAGAAATTAAGTGATATTGGATATAGCGAATGATAGGTGTGAGTTTTATGCAAGATGGTAGGGCTTTTATATAGTGATTTTTAAAAAGTATTTTTATGGTTTTTGATTTTGGTTGTGGTTAATGTTTGATTTGGGATATGAGCTTTATGTTTAGTCATTAGTTATGATGTAAGGGAAAACCGCTAGACAATTTTTAAATAGACACTTCGAAACTGCTCTTTTTAAATAAGCGGTACCGAGTATATTGTTCTATTCTTATGTTAAATCACTATTATTATGAAAACATTTATATTATTTAATATAGATTTTTATAATATAATATATATATATATATATATTTTAGGACATAGAGTTCAATGCAAGTTGAAATGGAATAATGAATCTGGTTGAACTTTTTATTAATATTTTTAACACATCACGTTAGAGTATACATAATAAACAAAGGCGCACATATATAATAGATATGTAAAAACATAGTAAATGTGTTAAATATAAGAGAAAACTTGCTCTATCATAAATGCTAGAACTATCCTCTTTCTTTATTCTCTTTCACACTAGCATATAGCAATATCATACATTATTTTTGTTGAAGATTCAACATTCATAACATTTCACATCACTTGATACTACAAAAAAATATATAATATAATAAGAAGAAATACTGTTATTTTTTATATTCTAAAATGTCATCACAACATTCAATGTATAAACATTATAAATAGATATTTTTATTTGTCTTCATTTGAAATCACATATAAAAGTATATAATTTTCTCATGCATGCAACCACTTTTTGTCTATTCCATATTATTGATCAAATTTAGTACAGTTTGTTTTTCTCTATCTATGTACTTTGTTTATTTTAAAAATCTAAATATAAAATAATTTAGCTTTGTGCAAATAAATACATCATAACTTTTACTCAAATAGTATAAAACTCCTATTGTTACTTTAATTAATATGTGGCATAATTAATTTGGATATGAGGAGTGATTAATATTTTTGATAATTTAACATAAAATATTTTATTTTAATTATACACCAAAATAAAATTAAACCAGGATAACAAGGATCCATCTTTAAACTTTATTTGTGAGGTTTTATAATATAAACCTTTTAAAAAATAACCCATTTCAATAATTTATATTTATTTAAATATTTACTTTACGAATTTAAAAAAATAATTGGATCCCTTTTTATAAGAATTAAATTATTTTTCATTTAGAATTAATGTTTAGATAATGCATGTATAGCTTGCACAATTGATGGAAGAACTGATCTTGTAAGCGATACTAGTCCCACATTTTTAAGCGACTGCAGTAGCATAGTCCTCGTTGATTCCTTTGATAGCAGCAATAGCCGACTTCAAGTAATCATAAGTTGCACAGAATTCAACAATGGTTTTAGCTGCATTAACTAACCCTTTAACACCCTAAAAACATCTTTGCGAAACAACACCACTGTTCTGAAGATAATGTTGGCAAGGCGCAAGGCTATTGTAAACTTATACACATGAATCTGCACAATAACAACATACGCTATCTTGAAGTTTCCCATGGTAAGAAATTAAGTGATATTGGATATAGCGAATGATAGGTGTGAGTTTTATGGAAGGTGGTAGAGCTTTTATATAGTGATTTTTAAAAAGTATTTTTATGGTTTTTGATTTTGGTTGTGGTTAATGTTTGATTTGGGATATGAGCTTTATGTTTAGTCATTAGTTATGATGTAAGGGAAAACCGCTAGACAATTTTTAAATAGACACTTCGAAACTGCTCTTTTTAAATAAGCGGTACCGACTATATTGTTCTATTCTTATGTTAAATCACTATTATTATGAAAACATTTATATTATTTAATATAGATTTTTATAATATAATATATATATATATATATATATATTTTAGGACATAGAGTTCAATGCAAGTTGAAATGGAATAATGAATCTGGTTGAACTTTTTATTAATATTTTTAACACATCACGTTAGAGTGTACATAATAAACAAAGGCGCACATATATAATAGATATGTAAAAACATAGTAAATGTGTTAAATATAAGAGAAAACTTGCTCTATCATAAATGCTAGAACTATCCTTTTTCTTTATTCTCTTTCACACTAGCATATAGCAATATCATACATTATTTTTGTTGAAGATTCAACATTCATAACATTTCACATCACTTGATACTACAAAAAAATATATAATATAATAAGAAGAAATACTGTTATTTTTTATATTCTAAAATGTCATCACAACATTCAATGTATAAACATTATAAATAGATATTTTTATTTGTCTTCATTTGAAATCACATATAAAAGTATATAATTTTCTCATGCATGCAACCACTTTTTGTCTATTCCATATTATTGATCAAATTTGGTACAGTTTGTTTTTCTCTATCTATGTACTTTGTTTATTTTAAAAATCTAAATATAAAATAATTTAGCTTTGTGCAAATAAATACATCATAACTTTTACTCAAATAGTATAAAACTCCTATTGTTACTTTAATTAATATGTGGCATAATTAATTTGGATATGAGGAGTGATTAATATTTTTGATAATTTAACATAAAATATTTTATTTTAATTATACACCAAAATAAAATTAAACCAGGATAACATGGATCCATCTTTAAACTTTATTTGTGAGGTTTTATAATATAAACCTTTTAAAAAATAACCCATTTCAATAATTTATATTTATTTAAATATTTACTTTACGAATTTAAAAAAATAATTGGATCCCTTTTTATAAGAATTAAATTATTTTTAATTTAGAATTAATGTTTAGATAATGCATGTATAGCTTGCAAAATTGATGGAAGAACTGATCTTGTAAGCGATACTAGTCCCACATTTTTAAGCGACTGCAGTAGCATAGTCCTCGTTGATTCCTTTGATAGCAGCAATAGCCAACTTCAAGTAATCATAAGTTGCACAGAATTCAACAATGGTTTTAGCTGCATTAACTAACCCTTTAACACCCTAACAACATCTTTGCGAAACAACACCACTGTTCTGAAGATAATGTTGGCAAGGCGCAAGGCTATTGTAAACTTATACACATGAATCTGCACAATAACAACATACGCTATCTTGAAGTTTCCCATGGTAAGAAATTAAGTGATATTGGATATAGCGAATGATAGGTGTGAGTTTTATGCAAGATGGTAGGGCTTTTATATAGTGATTTTTAAAAAGTATTTTTATGGTTTTTGATTTTGGTTGTGGTTAATGTTTGATTTGGGATATGAGCTTTATGTTTAGTCATTAGTTATGATGTAAGGGAAAACCGCTAGACAATTTTTAAATAGACACTTCGAAACTGCTCTTTTTAAATAAGCGGTACCGAGTATATTGTTCTATTCTTATGTTAAATCACTATTATTATGAAAACATTTATATTATTTAATATAGATTTTTATAATATAATATATATATTTTAGGACATAGAGTTCAATGCAAGTTGAAATGGAATAATGAATCTGGTTGAACTTTTTATTAATATTTTTAACACATCACGTTAGAGTATACATAATAAACAAAGGCGCACATATATAATAGATATGTAAAAACATAGTAAATGTGTTAAATATAAGAGAAAACTTGCTCTATCATAAATGCTAGAACTATCCTCTTTCTTTATTCTCTTTCACACTAGCATATAGCAATATCATACATTATTTTTGTTGAAGATTCAACATTCATAACATTTCACATCACTTGATACTACAAAAAAATATATAATATAATAAGAAGAAATACTGTTATTTTTTATATTCTAAAATGTCATCACAACATTCAATGTATAAACATTATAAATAGATATTTTTATTTGTCTTCATTTGAAATCACATATAAAAGTATATAATTTTCTCATGCATGCAACCACTTTTTGTCTATTCCATATTATTGATCAAATTTAGTACAGTTTGTTTTTCTCTATCTATGTACTTTGTTTATTTTAAAAATCTAAATATAAAATAATTTAGCTTTGTGCAAATAAATACATCATAACTTTTACTAAAATAGTATAAAACTCCTATTGTTACTTTAATTAATATGTGGCATAATTAATTTGGATATGAGGAGTGATTAATATTTTTGATAATTTAACATAAAATATTTTATTTTAATTATACACCAAAATAAAATTAAACCAGGATAACATGGATCCATCTTTAAACTTTATTTGTGAGGTTTTATAATATAAACCTTTTAAAAAATAACCCATTTCAATAATTTATATTTATTTAAATATTTACTTTACGAATTTAAAAAAATAATTGGATCCCTTTTTATAAGAATCAAATTATTTTTCATTTAGAATTAATGTTTAGATAATGCATGTATAGCTTGCACAATTGATGGAAGAACTGATCTTGTAAGCGATATTAGTCCCACATTTTTAAGCGACTGCAGTAGCATAGTCCTCGTTGATTCCTTTGATAGCAGCAATAGCCGACTTCAAGTAATCATAAGTTGCACAGAATTCAACAATGATTTTAGCTGCATTAACTAACCCTTTAACACCCTAACAACATCTTTGTGAAACAACACCACTGTTCTGAAGATAATGTTGGCAAGGCGCAAGGCTATTGTAAACTTATACACATGAATCTGCACAATAACAACATACGCTATCTTGAAGTTTCCCATGGTAAGAAATTAAGTGATATTGGATATAGCGAATGATAGGTGTGAGTTTTATGCAAGATGGTAGGGCTTTTATATAGTGATTTTTAAAAAGTATTTTTATGGTTTTTGATTTTGGTTGTGGTTAATGTTTGATTTGGGATATGAGCTTTATGTTTAGTCATTAGTTATGATGTAAGGGAAAACCGCTAGACAATTTTTAAATAGACACTTCGAAACTGCTCTTTTTAAATAAGCGGTACCGAGTATATTGTTCTATTCTTATGTTAAATCACTATTATTATGAAAACATTTATATTATTTAATATAGATTTTTATAATATAATATATATATATTTTAGGACATAGAGTTCAATGCAAGTTGAAATGGAATAATGAATCTGGTTGAACTTTTTATTAATATTTTTAACACATCACGTTAGAGTATACATAATAAACAAAGGCGCACATATATAATAGATATGTAAAAACATAGTAAATGTGTTAAATATAAGAGAAAACTTGCTCTATCATAAATGCTAGAACTATCCTCTTTCTTTATTCTCTTTCACACTAGCATATAGCAATATCATACATTATTTTTGTTGAAGATTCAACATTCATAACATTTCACATCACTTGATACTACAAAAAAATATATAATATAATAAGAAGAAATACTGTTATTTTTTATATTCTAAAATGTCATCACAACATTCAATGTATAAACATTATAAATAGATATTTTTATTTGTCTTCATTTGAAATCACATATAAAAGTATATAATTTTCTCATGCATGCAACCACTTTTTGTCTATTCCATATTATTGATCAAATTTAGTACAGTTTGTTTTTCTCTATCTATGTACTTTGTTTATTTTAAAAATCTAAATATAAAATAATTTAGCTTTGTGCAAATAAATACATCATAACTTTTACTCAAATAGTATAAAACTCCTATTGTTACTTTAATTAATATGTGGCATAATTAATTTGGATATGAGGAGTGATTAATATTTTTGATAATTTAACATAAAATATTTTATTTTAATTATACACCAAAATAAAATTAAACCAGGATAACAAGGATCCATCTTTAAACTTTATTTGTGAGGTTTTATAATATAAACCTTTTAAAAAATAACCCATTTCAATAATTTATATTTATTTAAATATTTACTTTACGAATTTAAAAAAATAATTGGATCCCTTTTTATAAGAATTAAATTATTTTTCATTTAGAATTAATGTTTAGATAATGCATGTATAGCTTGCACAATTGATGGAAGAACTGATCTTGTAAGCGATACTAGTCCCACATTTTTAAGCGACTGCAGTAGCATAGTCCTCGTTGATTCCTTTGATAGCAGCAATAGCCGACTTCAAGTAATCATAAGTTGCACGGAATTCAACAATGGTTTTAGCTGCATTAACTAACCCTTTAACACCCTAAAAACATCTTTGCGAAACAACACCACTGTTCTGAAGATAATGTTGGCAAGGCGCAAGGCTATTGTAAACTTATACACATGAATCTGCACAATAACAACATACGCTATCTTGAAGTTTCCCATGGTAAGAAATTAAGTGATATTGGATATAGCGAATGATAGGTGTGAGTTTTATGGAAGGTGGTAGAGCTTTTATATAGTGATTTTTAAAAAGTATATTTTATGGTTTTTGATTTTGGTTGTGGTTAATGTTTGATTTGGGATATGAGCTTTATGTTTAGTCATTAGTTATGATGTAAGGGAAAACCGCTAGACAATTTTTAAATAGACACTTCGAAACTGCTCTTTTTAAATAAGCGGTACCGACTATATTGTTCTATTCTTATGTTAAATCACTATTATTATGAAAACATTTATATTATTTAATATAGATTTTTATAATATAATATATATATATATATATATATATATATATATATTTTAGGACATAGAGTTCAATGCAAGTTGAAATGGAATAATGAATCTGGTTGAACTTTTTATTAATATTTTTAACACATCACGTTAGAGTATACATAATAAACAAAGGCGCACATATATAATAGATATGTAAAAACATAGTAAATGTGTTAAATATAAGAGAAAACTTGCTCTATCATAAATGCTAGAACTATCCTCTTTCTTTATTCTCTTTCACACTAGCATATAGCAATATCATACATTATTTTTGTTGAAGATTCAACATTCATAACATTTCACATCACTTGATACTACAAAAAAATATATAATATAATAAGAAGAAATACTGTTATTTTTTATATTCTAAAATGTCATCACAACATTCAATGTATAAACATTATAAATAGATATTTTTATTTGTCTTCATTTGAAATCACATATAAAAGTATATAATTTTCTCATGCATGCAACCACTTTTTGTCTATTCCATATTATTGATCAAATTTAGTACAGTTTGTTTTTCTCTATCTATGTACTTTGTTTATTTTAAAAATCTAAATATAAAATAATTTAGCTTTGTGCAAATAAATACATCATAACTTTTACTCAAATAGTATAAAACTCCTATTGTTACTTTAATTAATATGTGGCATAATTAATTTGGATATGAGGAGTGATTAATATTTTTGATAATTTAACATAAAATATTTTATTTTAATTATACACCAAAATAAAATTAAACCAGGATAACAAGGATCCATCTTTAAACTTTATTTGTGAGGTTTTATAATATAAACCTTTTAAAAAATAACCCATTTCAATAATTTATATTTATTTAAATATTTACTTTACGAATTTAAAAAAATAATTGGATCCCTTTTTATAAGAATTAAATTATTTTTCATTTAGAATTAATGTTTAGATAATGCATGTATAGCTTGCACAATTGATGGAAGAACTGATCTTGTAAGCGATACTAGTCCCACATTTTTAAGCGACTGCAGTAGCATAGTCCTCGTTGATTCCTTTGATAGCAGCAATAGCCGACTTCAAGTAATCATAAGTTACACGGAATTCAACAATGGTTTTAGCTGCATTAACTAACCCTTTACACTACGCCAAATAAGCTATTTAATAGCGCTTTTTTTTGTTTTTGATAGCGCTTAAAAGTGCTATTAACCGCGCCACTATTGTAAATATTTCTTATTTAATAGCGCTTTTAAAGCGCTATTAAAGTACCAATTTATAATAGCGTTTTAATTAAAGTGCTATCAAAGTCAGTATTTTGCATGTTTTTTGTTTGTTTTTTTATAGCACTCTAAACAAAAAGCGCTAATATATAACATATGTTTGATAGCACTTTCAAATAAAGTGCTAATAAATGGTACATATTTGGTACAATATTTTTAATAAGTACAGTACAATATTTTTTCTTACACAATCATTTTTTTTGGTGTAAATATAAAATAACTATATTCAATTCAACACAAATAACGCTTTAAGTTACTCATTGCATATAAATAATGATCCATCAAATACCAAATAACATTTTAAATTACCAAATCCTATTGTTTCTAAATATCATAACATATAGAATATTAAGAGGGCGTTTGCATAGCCACATTTGTAGATTCCCATCTATGAGTACTTCAATCCAAATCCAAAAACATACAATCAAATTCTCTAAACAAAACACCAAAAAAATAAGAAAGGATAACAAAACAATCCCATGTAGTAACCACCTTCATGATCCAAAAGCGTTGAACTCATAGATACAATCACTAATTAGGCAAAATAATTGCTTCTTGTTTTCCTGTATCATAGAAGGAATATTGATTATGTATTGTACAATAAAAACTAATTCAACATATAAAGAATAATCAAACATTTAAGGATCCATATCCAAGTGATAAAAGTATTACCTGAAACTTTGCAGTCATATGTTGGGCTACAAATTTATCCCAATCATCTTGTTTTATACAAAAAGAATATTTGGCCGGACGATGTTTAACAAAACCACCCTTACTATCTTTTAGACAACAAGTCTGTGAAGCTCCTATCGGACCATCCATGGCGTGCTTTTAAGTTATACAACTTTAAGACCGTTGACAGTCTTGTGAATTTAGTACATCCATCATACAACGGAGTCTCTGCATCACTTACTATCCGCTCAAACATTTGAGGACAATCACGAAGATCTTCCTCAATTACATTGACAAATTCTTCAACTCGATCAAAATTCGTATCTTTTTCAAAATCATTTGATGAATCTCTCCCATTGCTCCTTTTTGTGGAAGACAACACTGTACCTGGTCAAAAATGGATATAGCATGAGCATATTTCCCTTCGTTAACCTACAAATAATCACAATATCAATTACGCAATTAAACAGATAAATACTACAAATCAGCAGTTGCGGAAACAAACCTCTGCTATTCCCCGTGAAAGCCGAAAATCTACACTTATAGACTTTGTCTTTGAAATCCGAGCAACAGAGAACTTTTTATTTTTCCTTGCTTCGCTACTTTTTTCACTGGGGAAAGTAAACTTAAAACTGGGCTTTTTAAGAATTTCAGGAGCATCGTTTGAGTCACTTGATTCACCGCTATTAGTAAATACTTTATCACATGATTCTGAATTATCACTTGAATCATTACACGACTCAGAGTTATAGCGCAAATTATCAATAACATCAGGGCTTCCATTCTCTTGGCCATCACATTTATTAGACTCTCTACCTTCACTATTTAGTTCATTCTTTGCATCAAATTTATCAGTGGACTTTAGAAAGATCTCAGATTTATCACTTGTATTGCCACATAGTTTAGCATGGGCAGTCCATTGGTTTCATACGATGCATTGTTACCTTGTTTTTCTTTCACCAAAAGCTCTTCAAGTTCTAACAACTGCTTCAAATCTGCAGATTGATGCTGAGCAAGTTCAAAGCCTTGCTCCCATACCATTAAAGCATCTGCTTTCCTTCCCAAAGCAAAAAGCGCATGACCTAGCATGAAGCTCTATCATATCATCAAATGCAGGTTGAGAAGGAAGAGACACTAGAGAGAATTTAGTTTTCCAAAAGGCATGACCACAAAGCTCGGGCCACTGTATTCTTTCGGCTGGATCTTTGACCAACAGAGAATTAATTAAATTGACAAAAGGTCGACTTGGATTTCCAGGGAGAGGTGGAGTCGGGTCTGAAATGATGGATTTTACAAGGTGAGTGAATTCTCTTCCCACAAAAGGAGGCCTCCCAGAATAACATTCATATAGTACACAACCTAGAGCCCAGAAATCAGAAGCATAAGAATGAACTCCGCCATCTTCAAAAAGCTCCGGAGCCATGTAAGAGGGCGTTCCACGTTTTGCTTGAGGCAACTACAGAAAGAAGTAAGGCGACATAGTATGTATTAACATATTATTTGGTTTCAGCAGAAAAAATGACAGCCATAGTTGTATATTGGTCTATCAATATATGAATGTGGATGTCCGAAATTGCAAAAGTTAGTAAATACCGAAGAAGAAGGAACTTTCGATATCTCTTTTAACTTTCTGGCCAATCCGAAATCACAGAGCTGCATCAACAAAGTAATAGGTACACACTTCAGCTCATATTAACAAATGGGTAAATAACTAAATTAATCCAATCAACATCGATACAAAAGAGAGTGAACAAAAATTAACACCTTTGTGAGTCCATTTTCATCTAGTAGAATATTTGATGGTTTCAGATCACAATAAATTATTCCATTTGAATGTAAATACCTGAGAAAGGAGTATCCAAATTAGTTTCCTGTGAGCATTGTGTTGCAAAATAAGAGTAATACAACATAAGGGAAATTGACATACTGCAGAGCTCTAACGAGGTCACAAGCAAGCTCATTAACAGATTCTTCAGGAAGCTGAATATCCTGAAATTCATCTTCATAATCAGCACTAAAAAGAGAGTAACAACAAGCATTAAATTTACTGGTTGAGATTAACCCATTGAGAGAAGTCCACAAACGTGCTATTATATGGAATGATTCTGCCACGGTGTTCATGGGATCCCAAGATAGAATCAAAGTCTCCCAAAAAACACCAGGGGAAAGGATGGTTGTCAAGTAACAAAGAAAGATCTTTCCACAAGAGCTTTCTATGATTCATAACACTAAAGGCATAAACCACAGCAAAGTAGCAGTTTACAGAATCAACTACCAAATTGAAAGCCACAAATTGATCAGAGGAAGAGATAACAGTAGGGTTTAAATGATTAAGACTAACACACCAAAGATTGGGGAGATGGTTAGGCCGAGAGTTTAGGGAAAAAACTTGTATCCTAAATTATGGAAGAAAGATGGAGGGAAGTTTAAACTCGACGTCCAAGGTTCAGAAAGAAAGCAACATTCATGTTTTTGAGAGATTAGGAAAGACTTTAGAGCAAGTCTAGTTGGGGCATTAGAAAGGCCCCTTGCATTCCATAAAATGCACATAATTAGGAAGTTTTATGAGCACCAACTTTTGATCTGGTAACATAGTTTGATCAGAATTTGTTTTTCTTTTTAAGTTTTTTCTTTGAGAACTCAAGTGATCTAATTGGAACCTTATAAAATCAGCTTTAGGGTCCTCAATTTCCTCCTCTATATCATCCCCATGATCATCAGGAAGTTCTTCTAGGTTATCCCAGGACTTAGCCAAAAACCGTTTATTATTTTGGATGTTAAGCTCTTCCTGAGAGTTAACACTGACAACCTCCAAGTTTAACGATTCTTCCACAACTTATGTATCATTCGAACTTAAAACCTCGGTATTATTACTCACACCAAAATCATTCAGATTGCAGATAGGCGAAAGAATAGGGGACATAGGTGGTTTATCAGGGATCTTATCTGGGCTGCCTGTGTCATCTTTTGCTTTGCTTGATTCTGGAATTTCAATGTTTTGTTTACCCTTAACAGTTGGGGGAATAACCACTATCAGGTCTTGCACATCTAGCAGATTTGAAACAAGTTTTTGGGGCACAACTTTAGGATCAATGTTTCTAGCATCTACCGAGCTTATTTTAGGGGGAACAACAGAAGAGTTAAACTTGCAAGTCTCTATATAATGCCCTTGTTTTTTACAATGAGTACAAAAGTGGGGGAGATTTTCATATTCTATATAAGAGAAAAAAGCAAAACCTTTTGTTTCAACAAGAACCTTGTATCGAATTGCAGCTGAGATATACATATCTACTAAAACTCTGACATACTGCCCAAAAGTTCTATCCATCATTGGTTTTATGGATAATAATAGACAGTCGATCCCCTTTTAAGATGGGTTGGGGGAGTTGTGAACATGGAATGTCACAGACCCCCTTGAGGGCTTGAGAGAAGGACTTAGGTGGTTTAGTTACTTTTGGGTTCTAAGTTACTACAGTAGCGGCGTCTAAAGAAAACGAATGGGCCAAACAAGCCCAAGAAATTTGGAAATCTTCCATAAGAAAGCAAGGATTTAACAGAGTTCATTGAAGAATGTGGGTTTCTGGGTTTCTAAAGGGTTCATTGTTTTAGTAAGTAGGAATATTTTTTATTTATCATATTAAACAATTCAAATAGAATTAAATTTTCTCACCATGAATAAAACTTGAGCACATTTTGGTGATCCAAAGTGTGAAGAATCCTAACCTGCAGAAGAGTAAAAAATGCAATTCATGAGTTTTTGCAATCAACAACAGAATAGAGCTCAAGATCTGGTAGAAAACTGTGTAAAAATGACATAATGAATGCTATGAATAATTAAGTAACAAGAACTCACTTCTTGAAGAACCTTGTTTTTCTGAGATTTATCAACGCTTTTAATCGCAAAATACTCGATGGTCTTCTTCTTTCTGCCTTTATAGACCGTCTGCGAATTCACGAAAGAAAAAGAGTAAGATCGATCGCGAGTTGGAAGTGCGAAAATTGAAGATGGAAATGAAAGGGGGAAGAGGTAGGTGGAGTTACGGAGTATCTGCCACGACCAATGGCTTTGTAGATGTGATACTGGTTCATGTTGAAGGTGGAATTTCTAGGGTTTTGCTTTGGGGATTTTGGATAGTGATGAACAGAGAGTGTTCTAACGGGCGGGGTGTTTTGAAAAATTGAAATGTGTGTCTATTGTTTTCTTGCTTGCGTTTAAATCAAATGGGGACAGGGAAACTTGTTTAAAGTTGCAACGAAGGAGAGCATCAATAAACAAATTAAAAATCTTAAGCAAAAATCCAAAGTCAAATTCAGTTATAAGTAATCCATCAATTATTCATACTAGAACTCAATAGCACTTATCATGATACTAACTAGTAACTACACAGCAGATATTTCTGTACAAACAATTTGATAAAGTAGATAAAGCTGAATGAAATCAATTAACAACTGAGAAGAAACCTTTCAGAATGTAAGCTTGAAGATGCAAGGAGTTAAGCTGAATCGCTCTATCGCAATCCTTAATCACATGCTTATGCAGTTCCAATTGGCTATAACAGAAGGCTCGGTTACTGAAAACAAGCACAATAACAAAATTGAACAAAAATCAACATACATGAGACTAATTAACAAACATCGATTGCAAATTGAATCGGAGAGAATTGAAAATTGCACCAGATGTCTTGAACAGCAGCAGACTGAGAAACGAGTGAATCGAGGATTCGAATTGCCTTGGACCAGTCCTTGGAGCTACAGAGCTTGGCGAGCTCGGTGCAATGAGAGGGAGCAGAAGCCATTGATGAGAACGGAACAGAGTTTCGCGAGGGTTCAGATGTGGAGGATTTTGGGGATAGAGTTTGAAGATGTAGAAGGTGGAAGATTTTTGGGGATAGAGTTTCTGAAAATGTGTTTTGTTTTTTTTTTTATCAATTAATTAATTAATTCATTATTATATATAACATAGCGCTTTTTAATAAATGCTATTATATAGGTAGTCAAATAATAGCGTTTTATACAAAATGCTATCTTAAAGAAGTTTAATAATAGCGTTCTGGTACAAAGTGCTATCAAAATTACATAGTCTGTATTATATAATAGCGCCCGATTAAAAAGTGCTATTATAAATGTGTTTTTTCCATTTTAATAGCATTTTTTTTAAAAGTGCTATTAAATTAGGTGATACAAAAAATCATTTTTGGCGTAGTGTTAACACCCTAAAAACATCTTTGCGAAACAACACCACTGTTCTGAAGATAATGTTGGCAAGGCGCAAGGCTATTGTAAACTTATACACATGAATCTGCACAATAACAACATACGCTATCTTGAAGTTTCCCATGGTAAGAAATTAAGTGATATTGGATATAGCGAATGATAGGTGTGAGTTTTATGGAAGGTGGTAGAGCTTTTATATAGTGATTTTTAAAAAGTATATTTTATGGTTTTTGATTTTGGTTGTGGTTAATGTTTGATTTGGGATATGAGCTTTATGTTTAGTCATTAGTTATGATGTAAGGGAAAACCGCTAGACAATTTTTAAATAGACACTTCGAAACTGCTCTTTTTAAATAAGCGGTACCGACTATATTGTTCTATTCTTATGTTAAATCACTATTATTATGAAAACATTTATATTATTTAATATAGATTTTTATAATATAATATATATATATATATATATATATATATTTTAGGACATAGAGTTCAATGCAAGTTGAAATGGAATAATGAATCTGGTTGAACTTTTTATTAATATTTTTAACACATCACGTTAGAGTGTACACAATAAACAAAGGCGCACATATATAATAGATATGTAAAAACATAGTAAATGTGTTAAATATAAGAGAAAACTTGCTCTATCATAAATGCTAGAACTATCCTTTTTCTTTATTCTCTTTCACACTAGCATATAGCAATATCATACATTATTTTTGTTGAAGATTCAACATTCATAACATTTCACATCACTTGATACTACAAAAAAATATATAATATAATAAGAAGAAATACTGTTATTTTTTATATTCTAAAATGTCATCACAACATTCAATGTATAAACATTATAAATAGATATTTTTATTTGTCTTCATTTGAAATCACATATAAAAGTATATAATTTTCTCATGCATGCAACCACTTTTTGTCTATTCCATATTATTGATCAAATTTGGTACAGTTTGTTTTTCTCTATCTATGTACTTTGTTTATTTTAAAAATCTAAATATAAAATAATTTAGCTTTGTGCAAATAAATACATCATAACTTTTACTCAAATAGTATAAAACTCCTATTGTTACTTTAATTAATATGTGGCATAATTAATTTGGATATGAGGAGTGATTAATATTTTTGATAATTTAACATAAAATATTTTATTTTAATTATACACCAAAATAAAATTAAACCAGGATAACATGGATCCATCTTTAAACTTTATTTGTGAGGTTTTATAATATAAACCTTTTAAAAAATAACCCATTTCAATAATTTATATTTATTTAAATATTTACTTTACGAATTTAAAAAAATAATTGGATCCCTTTTTATAAGAATTAAATTATTTTTAATTTAGAATTAATGTTTAGATAATGCATGTATAGCTTGCACAATTGATGGAAGAACTGATCTTGTAAGCGATACTAGTCCCACATTTTTAAGCGACTGCAGTAGCATAGTCCTCGTTGATTCCTTTGATAGCAGCAATAGCCAACTTCAAGTAATCATAAGTTGCACAGAATTCAACAATGGTTTTAGCTGCATTAACTAACCCTTTAACACCCTAACAACATCTTTGCGAAACAACACCACTGTTCTGAAGATAATGTTGGCAAGGCGCAAGGCTATTGTAAACTTATACACATGAATCTGCACAATAACAACATACGCTATCTTGAAGTTTCCCATGGTAAGAAATTAAGTGATATTGGATATAGCGAATGATAGGTGTGAGTTTTATGCAAGATGGTAGGGCTTTTATATAGTGATTTTTAAAAAGTATTTTTATGGTTTTTGATTTTGGTTGTGGTTAATGTTTGATTTGGGATATGAGCTTTATGTTTAGTCATTAGTTATGATGTAAGGGAAAACCGCTAGACAATTTTTAAATAGACACTTCGAAACTGCTCTTTTTAAATAAGCGGTACCGAGTATATTGTTCTATTCTTATGTTAAATCACTATTATTATGAAAACATTTATATTATTTAATATAGATTTTTATAATATAATATATATATTTTAGGACATAGAGTTCAATGCAAGTTGAAATGGAATAATGAATCTGGTTGAACTTTTTATTAATATTTTTAACACATCACGTTAGAGTATACATAATAAACAAAGGCGCACATATATAATAGATATGTAAAAACATAGTAAATGTGTTAAATATAAGAGAAAACTTGCTCTATCATAAATGCTAGAACTATCCTCTTTCTTTATTCTCTTTCACACTAGCATATAGCAATATCATACATTATTTTTGTTGAAGATTCAACATTCATAACATTTCACATCACTTGATACTACAAAAAAATATATAATATAATAAGAAGAAATACTGTTATTTTTTATATTCTAAAATGTCATCACAACATTCAATGTATAAACATTATAAATAGATATTTTTATTTGTCTTCATTTGAAATCACATATAAAAGTATATAATTTTCTCATGCATGCAACCACTTTTTGTTTATTCCATATTATTGATCAAATTTAGTACAGTTTGTTTTTCTCTATCTATGTACTTTGTTTATTTTAAAAATCTAAATATAAAATAATTTAGCTTTGTGCAAATAAATACATCATAACTTTTACTAAAATAGTATAAAACTCCTATTGTTACTTTAATTAATATGTGGCATAATTAATTTGGATATGAGGAGTGATTAATATTTTTGATAATTTAACATAAAATATTTTATTTTAATTATACACCAAAATAAAATTAAACCAGGATAACATGGATCCATCTTTAAACTTTATTTGTGAGGTTTTATAATATAAACCTTTTAAAAAATAACCCATTTCAATAATTTATATTTATTTAAATATTTACTTTACGAATTTAAAAAAATAATTGGATCCCTTTTTATAAGAATCAAATTATTTTTCATTTAGAATTAATGTTTAGATAATGCATGTATAGCTTGCACAATTGATGGAAGAACTGATCTTGTAAGCGATATTAGTCCCACATTTTTAAGCGACTGCAGTAGCAATGTCCTCGTTGATTCCTTTGATAGCAGCAATAGCCGACTTCAAGTAATCATAAGTTGCACAGAATTCAACAATGATTTTAGCTGCATTAACTAACCCTTTAACACCCTAACAACATCTTTGTGAAACAACACCACTGTTCTGAAGATAATGTTGGCAAGGCGCAAGGCTATTGTAAACTTATACACATGAATCTGCACAATAACAACATACGCTATCTTGAAGTTTCCGATGGTAAGAAATTAAGTGATATTGGATATAGCGAATGATAGGTGTGAGTTTTATGCAAGATGGTAGGGCTTTTATATAGTGATTTTTAAAAAGTATTTTTATGGTTTTTGATTTTGGTTGTGGTTAATGTTTGATTTGGGATATGAGCTTTATGTTTAGTCATTAGTTATGATGTAAGGGAAAACCGCTAGACAATTTTTAAATAGACACTTCGAAACTGCTCTTTTTAAATAAGCGGTACCGAGTATATTGTTCTATTCTTATGTTAAATCACTATTATTATGAAAACATTTATATTATTTAATATAGATTTTTATAATATAATATATATATATTTTAGGACATAGAGTTCAATGCAAGTTGAAATGGAATAATGAATCTGGTTGAACTTTTTATTAATATTTTTAACACATCACGTTAGAGTATACATAATAAACAAAGGCGCACATATATAATAGATATGTAAAAACATAGTAAATGTGTTAAATATAAGAGAAAACTTGCTCTATCATAAATGCTAGAACTATCCTCTTTCTTTATTCTCTTTCACACTAGCATATAGCAATATCATACATTATTTTTGTTGAAGATTCAACATTCATAACATTTCACATCACTTGATACTACAAAAAAATATATAATATAATAAGAAGAAATACTGTTATTTTTTATATTCTAAAATGTCATCACAACATTCAATGTATAAACATTATAAATAGATATTTTTATTTGTCTTCATTTGAAATCACATATAAAAGTATATAATTTTCTCATGCATGCAACCACTTTTTGTCTATTCCATATTATTGATCAAATTTAGTACAGTTTGTTTTTCTCTATCTATGTACTTTGTTTATTTTAAAAATCTAAATATAAAATAATTTAGCTTTGTGCAAATAAATACATCATAACTTTTACTCAAATAGTATAAAACTCCTATTGTTACTTTAATTAATATGTGGCATAATTAATTTGGATATGAGGAGTGATTAATATTTTTGATAATTTAACATAAAATATTTTATTTTAATTATACACCAAAATAAAATTAAACCAGGATAACATGGATCCATCTTTAAACTTTATTTGTGAGGTTTTATAATATAAACCTTTTAAAAAATAACCCATTTCAATAATTTATATTTATTTAAATATTTACTTTACGAATTTAAAAAAATAATTGGATCCCTTTTTATAAGAATCAAATTATTTTTCATTTAGAATTAATGTTTAGATAATGCATGTATAGCTTGCACAATTGATGGAAGAACTGATCTTGTAAGCGATATTAGTCCCACATTTTTAAGCGACTGCAGTAGCATAGTCCTCGTTGATTCCTTTGATAGCAGCAATAGCCGACTTCAAGTAATCATAAGTTGCACAGAATTCAACAATGGTTTTAGCTGCATTAACTAACCCTTTAACACCCTAACAACATCTTTGCGAAACAACACCACTGTTCTGAAGATAATGTTGGCAAGGCGCAAGGCTATTGTAAACTTATACACATGAATCTGCACAATAACAACATACTCTATCTTGAAGTTTCCCATGGTAAGAAATTAAGTGATATTGGATATAGCGAATGATAGGTGTGAGTTTTATGCAAGATGGTAGGGCTTTTATATAGTGATTTTTAAAAAGTATTTTTATGGTTTTTGATTTTGGTTGTGGTTAATGTTTGATTTGGGATATGAGCTTTATGTTTAGTCATTAGTTATGATGTAAGGGAAAACCGCTAGACAATTTTTAAATAGACACTTCGAAACTGCTCTTTTTAAATAAGCGGTACCGAGTATATTGTTCTATTCTTATGTTAAATCACTATTATTATGAAAACATTTATATTATTTAATATAGATTATTATAATATAATATATATATTTTAGGACATAGAGTTCAATGCAAGTTGAAATGGAATAATGAATCTGGTTGAACTTTTTATTAATATTTTTAACACATCACGTTAGAGTATACATAATAAACAAAGGCGCACATATATAATAGATATGTAAAAACATAGTAAATGTGTTAAATATAAGAGAAAACTTTCTCTATCATAAATGCTAGAACTATCCTCTTTCTTTATTCTCTTTCACACTAGCATATAGCAATATCATACATTATTTTTGTTGAAGATTCAACATTCATAACATTTCACATCACTTGATACTACAAAAAAATATATAATATAATAAGAAGAAATACTGTTATTTTTTATATTCTAAAATGTCATCACAACATTCAATGTATAAACATTATAAATAGATATTTTTATTTGTCTTCATTTGAAATCACATATAAAAGTATATAATTTTCTCATGCATGCAACCACTTTTTGTCTATTCCATATTATTGATCAAATTTAGTACAGTTTGTTTTTCTCTATCTATGTACTTTGTTTATTTTAAAAATCTAAATATAAAATAATTTAGCTTTGTGCAAATAAATACATCATAACTTTTACTCAAATAGTATAAAACTCCTATTGTTACTTTAATTAATATGTGGCATAATTAATTTGGATATGAGGAGTGATTAATATTTTTGATAATTTAACATAAAATAATTTATTTTAATTATACACCAAAATAAAATTAAACCAGGATAACATGGATCCATCTTTAAACTTTATTTGTGAGGTTTTATGATATAAACCTTTTAAAAAATAACCCATTTCAATAATTTATATTTATTTAAATATTTACTTTACGAATTTAAAAAAATAATTGGATCCCTTTTTATAAGAATTAAATTATTTTTCATTTAGAATTAATGTTTAGATAATGCATGTATAGCTTGCACAATTGATGGAAGAACTGATCTTGTAAGCGATACTAGTCCCACATTTTTAAGCGACTGCAGTAGCATAGTCCTCGTTGATTCCTTTGATAGCAGCAATAGCCGACTTCAAGTAATCATAAGTTGCACAGAATTCAACAATGGTTTTAGCTGCATTAACTAACCCTTTAACACCCTAACAACATCTTTGCGAAACAACACCACTGTTCTGAAGATAATGTTGGCAAGGCGCAAGGCTATTGTAAACTTATACACATGAATCTGCACAATAACAACATACGCTATCTTGAAGTTTCCCATGGTAAGAAATTAAGTTATATTGGATATAGCGAATGATAGGTGTGAGTTTTATGCAAGATGGTAGGGCTTTTATATAGTGATTTTTAAAAAGTATTTTTATGGTTTTTGATTTTGGTTGTGGTTAATGTTTGATTTGGGATATGAGCTTTATGTTAAGTCATTAGTTATGATGTAAGGGAAAACCGCTAGACAATTTTTAAATAGACACTTCGAAACTGCTCTTTTTAAATAAGCGGTACCGAGTATATTGTTCTATTCTTATGTTAAATCACTATTATTATGAAAACATTTATATTATTTAATATAGATTTTTATAATATAATATATATATATATTTTAGGACATAGAGTTCAATGCAAGTTGAAATGGAATAATGAATCTGGTTGAACTTTTTATTAATATTTTTAACACATCACGTTAGAGTATACATAAAAAACAAAGGCGCACATATATAATAGATATGTAAAAACATAGTAAATGTGTTAAATATAAGAGAAAACTTGCTCTATCATAAATGCTAGAACTATCCTCTTTCATTATTCTCTTTCACACTAGCATATAGCAATATCATACATTATTTTTGTTGAAGATTCAACATTCATAACATTTCACATCACTTGATACTACAAAAAAATATATAATATAATAAGAAGAAATACTATTATTTTTTATATACCAAAATGTCATCACAACATTCAATGTATAAACATTATAAATAGATATTTTTATTTGTCTTCATTTGAAATCACATATAAAAGTATATAATTTTCTCATGCATGCAACCACTTTTTGTCTATTCCATATTATTGATCAAATTTAGTACAGTTTGTTTTTCTCTATCTATGTACTTTGTTTATTTTAAAAATCTAAATATAAAATAATTTAGCTTTGTGCAAATAAATACATCATAACTTTTACTCAAATAGTATAAAACTCCTATTGTTACTTTAATTAATATGTGGCATAATTAATTTGGATATGAGGAGTGATTAATATTTTTGATAATTTAACATAAAATATTTTATTTTAATTATACACCAAAATAAAATTAAACCAGGATAACATGGATCCATCTTTAAACTTTATTTGTGAGGTTTTATAATATAAACCTTTTAAAAAATAACCCATTTCAATAATTTATATTTATTTAAATATTTACTTTACGAATTTAAAAAAATAATTGGATCCCTTTTTATAAGAATCAAATTATTTTTCATTTAGAATTAATGTTTAGATAATGCATGTATAGCTTGCACAATTGATGGAAGAACTGATCTTGTAAGAGATATTAGTCCCACATTTTTAAGCGACTGCAGTAGCATAGTCCTCGTTGATTCCTTTGATAGCAGCAATAGCCGACTTCAAGTAATCATAAGTTGCACAGAATTCAACAATGGTTTTAGCTGCATTAACTAACCCTTTAACACCCTAACAACATCTTTGCGAAACAACACCACTGTTCTGAAGATAATGTTGGCAAGGCGCAAGGCTATTGTAAACTTATACACATGAATCTGCACAATAACAACATACTCTATCTTGAAGTTTCCCATGGTAAGAAATTAAGTGATATTGGATATATCGAATGATAGGTGTGAGTTTTATGCAAGATGGTAGGGCTTTTATATAGTGATTTTTAAAAAGTATTTTTATGGTTTTTGATTTTGGTTGTGGTTAATGTTTGATTTGGGATATGAGCTTTATGTTTAGTCATTAGTTATGATGTAAGGGAAAACCGCTAGACAATTTTTAAATAGACACTTCGAAACTGCTCTTTTTAAATAAGCGGTACCGAGTATATTGTTCTATTCTTATGTTAAATCACTATTATTATGAAAACATTTATATTATTTAATATAGATTATTATAATATAATATATATATTTTAGGACATAGAGTTCAATGCAAGTTGAAATGGAATAATGAATCTGGTTGAACTTTTTATTAATATTTTTAACACATCACGTTAGAGTATACATAATAAACAAAGGCGCACATATATAATAGATATGTAAAAACATAGTAAATGTGTTAAATATAAGAGAAAACTTGCTCTATCATAAATGCTAGAACTATCCTCTTTCATTATTCTCTTTCACACTAGCATATAGCAATATCATACATTATTTTTGTTGAAGATTCAACATTCATAACATTTCACATCACTTGATACTACAAAAAAATATATAATATAATAAGAAGAAATACTATTATTTTTTATATACCAAAATGTCATCACAACATTCAATGTATAAACATTATAAATAGATATTTTTATTTGTCTTCATTTGAAATCACATATAAAAGTATATAATTTTCTCATGCATGCAACCACTTTTTGTCTATTCCATATTATTGATCAAATTTAGTACAGTTTGTTTTTCTCTATCTATGTACTTTGTTTATTTTAAAAATCTAAATATAAAATAATTTAGCTTTGTGCAAATAAATACATCATAACTTTTACTCAAATAGTATAAAACTCCTATTGTTACTTTAATTAATATGTGGCATAATTAATTTGGATATGAGGAGTGATTAATATTTTTGATAATTTAACATAAAATATTTTATTTTAATTATACACCAAAATAAAATTAAACCAGGATAACATGGATCCATCTTTAAACTTTATTTGTGAGGTTTTATAATATAAACCTTTTAAAAAATAACCCATTTCAATAATTTATATTTATTTAAATATTTACTTTACGAATTTAAAAAAATAATTGGATCCCTTTTTATAAGAATCAAATTATTTTTCATTTAGAATTAATGTTTAGATAATGCATGTATAGCTTGCACAATTGATGGAAGAACTGATCTTGTAAGCGATATTAGTCCCACATTTTTAAGCGACTGCAGTAGCATAGTCCTCGTTGATTCCTTTGATAGCAGCAATAGCCGACTTCAAGTAATCATAAGTTGCACAGAATTCAACAATGGTTTTAGCTGCATTAACTAACCCTTTAACACCCTAACAACATCTTTGCGAAACAACACCACTGTTCTGAAGATATTGTTGGCAAGGCGCAAGGCTATTGTAAACTTATACACATGAATCTGCACAATAACAACATACTCTATCTTGAAGTTTCCCATGGTAAGAAATTAAGTGATATTGGATATAGCGAATGATAGGTGTGAGTTTTATGCAAGATGGTAGGGCTTTTATATAGTGATTTTTAAAAAGTATTTTTATGGTTTTTGATTTTGGTTGTGGTTAATGTTTGATTTGGGATATGAGCTTTATGTTTAGTCATTAGTTATGATGTAAGGGAAAACCGCTAGACAATTTTTAAATAGACACTTCGAAACTGCTCTTTTTAAATAAGCGGTACCGAGTATATTGTTCTATTCTTATGTTAAATCACTATTATTATGAAAACATTTATATTATTTAATATAGATTATTATAATATAATATATATATTTTAGGACATAGAGTTCAATGCAAGTTGAAATGGAATAATGAATCTGGTTGAACTTTTTATTAATATTTTTAACACATCACGTTAGAGTATACATAATAAACAAAGGCGCACATATATAATAGATATGTAAAAACATAGTAAATGTGTTAAATATAAGAGAAAACTTGCTCTATCATAAATGCTAGAACTATCCTCTTTCTTTATTCTCTTTCACACTAGCATATAGCAATATCATACATTATTTTTGTTGAAGATTCAACATTCATAACATTTCACATCACTTGATACTACAAAAAAATATATAATATAATAAGAAGAAATACTGTTATTTTTTATATTCTAAAATGTCATCACAACATTCAATGTATAAACATTATAAATAGATATTTTTATTTGTCTTCATTTGAAATCACATATAAAAGTATATAATTTTCTCATGCATGCAACCACTTTTTGTCTATTCCATATTATTGATCAAATTTAGTACAGTTTGTTTTTCTCTATCTATGTACTTTGTTTATTTTAAAAATCTAAATATAAAATAATTTAGCTTTGTGCAAATAAATACATCATAACTTTTACTCAAATAGTATAAAACTCCTATTGTTACTTTAATTAATATGTGGCATAATTAATTTGGATATGAGGAGTGATTAATATTTTTGATAATTTAACATAAAATAATTTATTTTAATTATACACCAAAATAAAATTAAACCAGGATAACATGGATCCATCTTTAAACTTTATTTGTGAGGTTTTATGATATAAACCTTTTAAAAAATAACCCATTTCAATAATTTATATTTATTTAAATATTTACTTTACGAATTTAAAAAAATAATTGGATCCCTTTTTATAAGAATTAAATTATTTTTCATTTAGAATTAATGTTTAGATAATGCATGTATAGCTTGCACAATTGATGGAAGAACTGATCTTGTAAGCGATACTAGTCCCACATTTTTAAGCGACTGCAGTAGCATAGTCCTCGTTGATTCCTTTGATAGCAGCAATAGCCGACTTCAAGTAATCATAAGTTGCACAGAATTCAACAATGGTTTTAGCTGCATTAACTAACCCTTTAACACCCTAACAACATCTTTGCGAAACAACACCACTGTTCTGAAGATAATGTTGGCAAGGCGCAAGGCTATTGTAAACTTATACACATGAATCTGCACAATAACAACATACGCTATCTTGAAGTTTCCCATGGTAAGAAATTAAGTTATATTGGATATAGCGAATGATAGGTGTGAGTTTTATGCAAGATGGTAGGGCTTTTATATAGTGATTTTTAAAAAGTATTTTTATGGTTTTTGATTTTGGTTGTGGTTAATGTTTGATTTGGGATATGAGCTTTATGTTAAGTCATTAGTTATGATGTAAGGGAAAACCGCTAGACAATTTTTAAATAGACACTTCGAAACTGCTCTTTTTAAATAAGCGGTACCGAGTATATTGTTCTATTCTTATGTTAAATCACTATTATTATGAAAACATTTATATTATTTAATATAGATTTTTATAATATAATATATATATATATTTTAGGACATAGAGTTCAATGCAAGTTGAAATGGAATAATGAATCTGGTTGAACTTTTTATTAATATTTTTAACACATCACGTTAGAGTATACATAATAAACAAAGGCGCACATATATAATAGATATGTAAAAACATAGTAAATGTGTTAAATATAAGAGAAAACTTGCTCTATCATAAATGCTAGAACTATCCTCTTTCATTATTCTCTTTCACACTAGCATATAGCAATATCATACATTATTTTTGTTGAAGATTCAACATTCATAACATTTCACATCACTTGATACTACAAAAAAATATATAATATAATAAGAAGAAATACTATTATTTTTTATATACCAAAATGTCATCACAACATTCAATGTATAAACATTATAAATAGATATTTTTATTTGTCTTCATTTGAAATCACATATAAAAGTATATAATTTTCTCATGCATGCAACCACTTTTTGTCTATTCCATATTATTGATCAAATTTAGTACAGTTTGTTTTTCTCTATCTATGTACTTTGTTTATTTTAAAAATCTAAATATAAAATAATTTAGCTTTGTGCAAATAAATACATCATAACTTTTACTCAAATAGTATAAAACTCCTATTGTTACTTTAATTAATATGTGGCATAATTAATTTGGATATGAGGAGTGATTAATATTTTTGATAATTTAACATAAAATATTTTATTTTAATTATACACCAAAATAAAATTAAACCAGGATAACATGGATCCATCTTTAAACTTTATTTGTGAGGTTTTATAATATAAACCTTTTAAAAAATAACCCATTTCAATAATTTATATTTATTTAAATATTTACTTTACGAATTTAAAAAAATAATTGGATCCCTTTTTATAAGAATCAAATTATTTTTCATTTAGAATTAATGTTTAGATAATGCATGTATAGCTTGCACAATTGATGGAAGAACTGATCTTGTAAGCGATATTAGTCCCACATTTTTAAGCGACTGCAGTAGCATAGTCCTCGTTGATTCCTTTGATAGCAGCAATAGCCGACTTCAAGTAATCATAAGTTGCACAGAATTCAACAATGGTTTTAGCTGCATTAACTAACCCTTTAACACCCTAACAACATCTTTGCGAAACAACACCACTGTTCTGAAGATAATGTTGGCAAGGCGCAAGGCTATTGTAAACTTATACACATGAATCTGCACAATAACAACATACTCTATCTTGAAGTTTCCCATGGTAAGAAATTAAGTGATATTGGATATAGCGAATGATAGGTGTGAGTTTTATGCAAGATGGTAGGGCTTTTATATAGTGATTTTTAAAAAGTATTTTTATGGTTTTTGATTTTGGTTGTGGTTAATGTTTGATTTGGGATATGAGCTTTATGTTTAGTCATTAGTTATGATGTAAGGGAAAACCGCTAGACAATTTTTAAATAGACACTTCGAAACTGCTCTTTTTAAATAAGCGGTACCGAGTATATTGTTCTATTCTTATGTTAAATCACTATTATTATGAAAACATTTATATTATTTAATATAGATTATTATAATATAATATATATATTTTAGGACATAGAGTTCAATGCAAGTTGAAATGGAATAATGAATCTGGTTGAACTTTTTATTAATATTTTTAACACATCACGTTAGAGTATACATAATAAACAAAGGCGCACATATATAATAGATATGTAAAAACATAGTAAATGTGTTAAATATAAGAGAAAACTTGCTCTATCATAAATGCTAGAACTATCCTCTTTCTTTATTCTCTTTCACACTAGCATATAGCAATATCATACATTATTTTTGTTGAAGATTCAACATTCATAACATTTCACATCACTTGATACTACAAAAAAATATATAATATAATAAGAAGAAATACTGTTATTTTTTATATTCTAAAATGTCATCACAACATTCAATGTATAAACATTATAAATAGATATTTTTATTTGTCTTCATTTGAAATCACATATAAAAGTATATAATTTTCTCATGCATGCAACCACTTTTTGTCTATTCCATATTATTGATCAAATTTAGTACAGTTTGTTTTTCTCTATCTATGTACTTTGTTTATTTTAAAAATCTAAATATAAAATAATTTAGCTTTGTGCAAATAAATACATCATAACTTTTACTCAAATAGTATAAAACTCCTATTGTTACTTTAATTAATATGTGGCATAATTAATTTGGATATGAGGAGTGATTAATATTTTTGATAATTTAACATAAAATATTTTATTTTAATTATACACCAAAATAAAATTAAACCAGGATAACATGGATCCATCTTTAAACTTTATTTGTGAGGTTTTATAATATAAACCTTTTAAAAAATAACCCATTTCAATAATTTATATTTATTTAAATATTTACTTTACGAATTTAAAAAAATAATTGGATACCTTTTTGTAAGAATTAAATTATTTTTAATTTAGAATTAATGTTTAGATAATGCATGTATAGCTTGCACAATTGATGGAAGAACTGATCTTGTAAGCGATACTAGTCCCACATTTTTAAGCGACTGCAGTAGCATAGTCCTCGTTGATTCCTTTGATAGCAGCAATAGCCGACTTCAAGTAATCATAAGTTGCACAGAATTCAACAATGGTTTTAGCTGCATTAACTAACCCTTTAACACCCTAACAACATCTTTGCGAAACAACACCACTGTTCTGAAGATAATGTTGGCAAGGCGCAAGGCTATTGTAAACTTATACACATGAATCTGCACAATAACAACATACGCTATCTTGAAGTTTCCCATGGTAAGAAATTAAGTGATATTGGATATAGCGAATGATAGGTGTGAGTTTTATGCAAGATGGTAGGGCTTTTATATAGTGATTTTTAAAAAGTATTTTTATGGTTTTTGATTTTGGTTGTGGTTAATGTTTGATTTGGGATATGAGCTTTATGTTTAGTCATTAGTTATGATGTAAGGGAAAACCGCTAGACAATTTTTAAATAGACACTTCGAAACTGCTCTTTTTAAATAAGCGGTACCGAGTATATTGTTCTATTCTTATGTTAAATCACTATTATTATGAAAACATTTATATTATTTAATATAGATTATTATAATATAATATATATATATTTTAGGACATAGAGTTCAATGCAAGTTGAAATGGAATAATGAATCTGGTTGAACTTTTTATTAATATTTTTAACACATCACGTTAGAGTATACATAATAAACAAAGGCGCACATATATAATAGATATGTAAAAACATAGTAAATGTGTTAAATATAAGAGAAAACTTGCTCTATCATAAATGCTAGAACTATCCTCTTTCATTATTCTCTTTCACACTAGCATATAGCAATATCATACATTATTTTTGTTGAAGATTCAACATTCATAACATTTCACATCACTTGATACTACAAAAAAATATATAATATAATAAGAAGAAATACTGTTATTTTTTATATACCAAAATATCATCACAACATTCAATGTATAAACATTATAAATAGATATTTTTATTTGTCTTCATTTGAAATCACATATAAAAGTATATAATTTTCTCATGCATGCAACCACTTTTTGTCTATTCCATATTATTGATCAAATTTAGTACAGTTTGTTTTTCTCTAACTATGTACTTTGTTTATTTTAAAAATCTAAATATAAAATAATTTAGCTTTATGCAAATAAATACATCATAACTTTTACTCAAATAGTATAAAACTCCTATTGTTACTTTAATTAATATGTGGCATAATTAATTTGGATATGAGGAGTGATTAATATTTTTGATAATTTAACATAAAATATTTTATTTTAATTATACACCAAAATAAAATTAAACCAGGATAACATGGATCCATCTTTAAACTTTATTTGTGAGGTTTTATAATATAAACCTTTTAAAAATAACCCATTTTATATAATTTATATTTATTTAAATATTTACTTTACGAATTTATAAAAATAATTGGATCCCTTTTTATAAGAATAAAATTATTTTTCATTTAGAATTAATATTTAGATAATGCATTTATAGCTTGCACAATTGATGGAAGAACTGATCTTGTAAGCAATACTAGTCCCACATTTTTAAGCGAGTGCAGTAGCATAGTCCTCATTGATTCCTTTTATAGCAGCAATAGCCGACTACAAGCAATCATAAGTTGCACGGAATTCAACAATGGTTTTAGCTGCATTAACTAACCATTTAACACCCTAACAACATCTTTGCGAATCAACACCATTGTTCTGAAGATAATGTTGGCAAGGCGCAAGGCTATTGTAAACTTATAAACATGAATCTGCACAATAACAACATACACTATCTTGAAGTTTCCCATGGTAAGAAATTAAGTGATATTGGATATAGCGAATGTTAGGTGTGAGTTTTATGCAAGGTGGTAGGGATTTTATATAGTGATTTTTAAAAAGTATTTTTATGGTTTTTGATTTTGGTTGTGGTTAATGTTTGATTTGGGATATGAGCTTTATGTTTAGTCATTAGTTATGATGTAAGGGAAAACCGCTAGACAATTTTTAAATAGACACTTCGAAACTGCTCTTTTTAAATAAGCGGTACCGAGTATATTGTTCTATTCTTATGTTAAATCACTATTATTATGAAAACATTTATATTATTTAATATAGATTATTATAATATAATATATATATATTTTAGGACATAGAGTTCAATGCAAGTTGAAATGGAATAATGAATCTGGTTGAACTTTTTATTAATATTTTTAACACATCACGTTAGAGTATACATAATAAACAAAGGCGCACATATATAATAGATATGTAAAAACATAGTAAATGTGTTAAATATAAGAGAAAACTTGCTCTATCATAAATGCTAGAACTATCCTCTTTCTTTATTCTCTTTCACACTAGCATATAGCAATATCATACATTATTTTTGTTGAAGATTCAACATTCATAACATTTCACATCACTTGATACTACAAAAAAATATATAATATAATAAGAAGAAATACTGTTATTTTTTATATACCAAAATATCATCACAACATTCAATGTATAAACATTATAAATAGATATTTTTATTTGTCTTCATTTGAAATCACATATAAAAGTATATAATTTTCTCATGCATGCAACCACTTTTTGTCTATTCCATATTATTGATCAAATTTAGTACAGTTTGTTTTTCTCTAACTATGTACTTTGTTTATTTTAAAAATCTAAATATAAAATAATTTAGCTTTATGCAAATAAATACATCATAACTTTTACTCAAATAGTATAAAACTCCTATTGTTACTTTAATTAATATGTGGCATAATTAATTTGGATATGAGGAGTGATTAATATTTTTGATAATTTAACATAAAATATTTTATTTTAATTATACACCAAAATAAAATTAAACCAGGATAACATGGATCCATCTTTAAACTTTATTTGTGAGGTTTTATAATATAAACCTTTTAAAAATAACCCATTTTATATAATTTATATTTATTTAAATATTTACTTTACGAATTTATAAAAATAATTGGATCCCTTTTTATAAGAATAAAATTATTTTTCATTTAGAATTAATATTTAGATAATGCATTTATAGCTTGCACAATTGATGGAAGAACTGATCTTGTAAGCAATACTAGTCCCATATTTTTAAGCGAGTGCAGTAGCATAGTCCTCATTGATTCCTTTTATAGCAGCAATAGCCGACTACAAGCAATCATAAGTTGCACAGAATTCAACAATGGTTTTAGCTGCATTAACTAACCATTTAACACCCTAACAACATCTTTGCGAATCAACACCATTGTTCTGAAGATAATGTTGGCAAGGCGCAAGGCTATTGTAAACTTATAAACATGAATCTGCACAATAACAACATACACTATCTTGAAGTTTCCCATGGTAAGAAATTAAGTGATATTGGATATAGCGAATGTTAGGTGTGAGTTTTATGCAAGGTGGTAGGGATTTTATATAGTGATTTTTAAAAAGTATTTTTATGGTTTTTGATTTTGGTTGTGTTTAATGTTTGATTTGGGATATGAGCTTTATGTTTAGTCATTAGTTATGATGTAAGGGAAAACCGCTAGACAATTTTTAAATAGACACTTTGAAACTGCTCTTTTTAAATAAGTGGTACCGAGTATATTGTTCTATTCTTATGTTAAATCACTATTATTATGAAAACATTTATATTATTTAATATAGATTTTTATAATATAATATATATATTTTAGGACATAGAGTTCAATGCAAGTTGAAATGGAATAATGAATCTGGTTGAACTTTTTATTAATATTTTTAACACATCACGTTAGAGTATACATAATAAACAAAGGCGCACATATATAATAGATATGTAAAAACATAGTAAATGTGTTAAATATAAGAGAAAACTTGCTCTATCATAAATGCTAGAACTATCCTCTTTCTTTATTCTCTTTCACACTAGCATATAGCAATATCATACATTATTTTTGTTGAAGATTCAACATTCATAACATTTCACATCACTTGATACTACAAAAAAATATATAATATAATAAGAAGAAATACTGTTATTTTTTATATACTAAAATGTCATCACAACATTCAATGTATAAACATTATAAATAGATATTTTTATTTGTCTTCATTTGAAATCACATATAAAAGTATATAATTTTCTCATGCATGCAACCACTTTTTGTCTATTCCATATTATTGATCAAATTTAGTACAGTTTGTTTTTCTCTATCTATGTACTTTGTTTATTTTAAAAATCTAAATATAAAATAATTTAGCTTTGTGCAAATAAATACATCATAACTTTTACTCAAATAGTATAAAACTCCTATTGTTACTTTAATTAATATGTGGCATAATTAATTTGGATATGAGGAGTGATTAATATTTTTGATAATTTAACATAAATTATTTTATTTTAATTATACACCAAAATAAAATTAAACCAGAATAACATGGATCCATCTTTAAACATTATTTGTGAGGTTTTATAATATAAACCTTTTAAAAAATAACCCATTTCAATAATTTATATTTATTTAAATATTTACTTTACGAATTTAAAAAAATAATTGGATCCCTTTTTATAAGAATTAAATTATTTTTCATTTAGAATTAATGTTTAGATAATGCATGTATAGCTTGCACAATTGATGGAAGAACTGATCTTGTAAGCGATACTAGTCCCACATTTTTAAGCGAGTGCAGTAGCATAGTCCTCATTGATTCCTTTGATAGAAGCAATAGCCGACTTCAAGCAATCATAAGTTGCACGGAATTCAACAATGGTTTTAGCTGCATTAACTAACCCTTTAACACCCTAACAACATCTTTGCGAAACAACACAATTGTTCTGAAGATAATGTTGGCAAGGCGCAAGGCTATTGTAAACTTATACACATGAATCTGCACAATAACAACATACGCTATCTTGAAGTTTCCCATGGTAATAAATTAAGTGAGATTGGATATAGCGAATGTTAGGTGTGAGTTTTATGCAAGGTGGTAGGGCTTTTATATAGTGATTTTTAAAAAGTATTTTTATGGTTTTTGATTTTGGTTGTGGTTAATGTTTGATTTGGGATATGAGCTTTATGTTTAGTCATTAGTTATGATGTAAGGGAAAACCGCTAGACAATTTTTAAATAGACACTTCGAAACTGCTCTTTTTAAATAAGCGGTACCGAGTATATTGTTCTATTCTTATGTTAAATCACTAGTATTATGAAAACATTTATATTATTTAACACAGATTTTTATAATATAATATATATATTTTAGGACATAGAGTTCAATGCAAGTTGAAATGGAATAATGAATCTGGTTGAACTTTTTATTAATATTTTTAACACATCACATTAGAGTATACATAATAAACAAAGGCGCACATATATAATAGATATGTAAAACATAGTAAATGTGTTAAATATAAGAGAAAACTTGCTCTATCATAAATGCTAGAACTATCCTCTTTCTTTATTCTCTTTCACACTAGCATATAGCAATATCATACATTATTTTTGTTGAAGATTCAACATTCATAACATTTCACATCACTTGATACTACAAAAAAATATATAATATAATAAGAAGAAATACTGTTATTTTTTATATACCAAAATGTCATCACAACATTCAATGTATAAACATTATAAATAGATATTTTTATTTGTCTTCATTTGAAATCACATATAAAAGTATATAATTTTCTCATGCATGCAACCACTTTTTGTCTATTCCATATTATTGATCAAATTTAGTACAGTTTGTTTTTCTCTAACTATGTACTTTGTTTATTTTAAAAATCTAAATATAAAATAATTTAGCTTTATGCAAATAAATACATCATAACTTTTACTCAAATAGTATAAAACTCCTATTGTTACTTTAATTAATATGTGGCATAATTAATTTGGATATGAGGAGTGATTAATATTTTTGATAATTTAACATAAAATATTTTATTTTAATTATACACCAAAATAAAATTAAACCAGGATAACATGGATCCATCTTTAAACTTTATTTGTGAGGTTTTATAATATAAAGCTTTTAAAAAATAACCCATTTTATATAATTTATATTTATTTAAATATTTACTTTACGAATTTATAAAAATAATTGGATCCCTTTTTATAAGAATTAAATTATTTTTCATTTAGAATTAATATTTAGATAATGCATTTATAGCTTGCACAATTGATGGAAGAACTGATCTTGTAAGCAATACTAGTCCCACATTTTTAAGCGAGTGCAATAGCATAGTCCTCATTGATTCCTTTTATAGCAGCAATAGCCGACTACAAGCAATCATAAGTTGCACGGAATTCAACAATGGTTTTAGCTGCATTAACTAACCATTTAACACCCTAACAACATCTTTGCGAATCAACACCATTGTTCTGAAGATAATGTTGGCAAGGCGCAAGGCTATTGTAAACTTATACACATGAATCTGCACAATAACAACATACACTATCTTGAAGTTTCCCATGGTAAGAAATTAAGTGATATTGGATATAGCGAATGTTAGGTGTGAGTTTTATGCAAGGTGGTAGGGATTTTATATAGTGATTTTTAAAAAGTATTTTTATGGTTTTTGATTTTGGTTGTGTTTAATGTTTGATTTGGGATATGAGCTTTATGTTTAGTCATTAGTTATGATGTAAGGGAAAACCGCTAGACAATTTTTAAATAGACACTTCGAAACTGCTCTTTTTAAATAAGTGGTACCGAGTATATTGTTCTATTCTTATGTTAAATCACTATTATTATGAAAACATTTATATTATTTAATATAGATTTTTATAATATAATATATATATTTTAGGACATAGAGTTCAATGCAAGTTGAAATGGAATAATGAATCTGGTTGAACTTTTTATTAATATTTTTAACACATCACGTTAGAGTATACATAATAAACAAAGGCGCACATATATAATAGATATGTAAAAACATAGTAAATGTGTTAAATATAAGAGAAAACTTGCTCTATCCTAAATGCTAGAACTATCCTCTTTCTTTATTCTCTTTCACACTAGCATATAGCAATATCATACATTATTTTTGTTGAAGATTCAACATTCATAACATTTCACATCACTTGATACTACAAAAAAATATATAATATAATAAGAAGAAATACTGTTATTTTTTATATACTAAAATGTCATCACAACATTCAATGTATAAACATTATAAATAGATATTTTTATTTGTCTTCATTTGAAATCACATATAAAAGTATATAATTTTCTCATGCATGCAACCACTTTTTGTCTATTCCATATTATTGATCAAATTTAGTACAGTTTGTTTTTCTCTATCTATGTACTTTGTTTATTTTAAAAATCTAAATATAAAATAATTTAGCTTTGTGCAAATAAATACATCATAACTTTTACTCAAATAGTATAAAACTTCTATTGTTACTTTAATTAATATGTGGCATAATTAATTTGGATATGAGGAGTGATTAATATTTTTGATAATTTAACATAAATTATTTTATTTTAATTATACACCAAAATAAAATTAAACCAGAATAACATGGATCCATCTTTAAACTTTATTTGTGAGGTTTTATAATATAAACCTTTTAAAAAATAACACATTTCAATAATTTATATTTATTTAAATATTTACTTTACGAATTTAAAAAAATAATTGGATCCCTTTTTATAAGAATTAAATTATTTTTCATTTAGAATTAATGTTTAGATAATGCATGTATAGCTTGCACAATTGATGGAAGAACTGATCTTGTAAGCGATACTAGTCCCACATTTTTAAGCGAGTGCAGTAGCATAGTCCTCATTGATTCCTTTGATAGAAGCAATAGCCGACTTCAAGCAATCATAAGTTGCACGGAATTCAACAATGGTTTTAGCTGCATTAACTAACCCTTTAACACCCTAACAACATCTTTGCGAAACAACACAACTGTTCTGAAGATAATGTTGGCAAGGCGCAAGGCTATTGTAAACTTATACACATGAATCTGCACAATAACAACATACGCTATCTTGAAGTTTCCCATGGTAATAAATTAAGTGATATTGGATATAGCGAATGTTAGGTGTGAGTTTTATGCAAGGTGGTAGGGCTTTTATATAGTGATTTTTAAAAAGTATTTTTATGGTTTTTGATTTTGGTTGTGGTTAATGTTTGATTTGGGATATGAGCTTTATGTTTAGTCATTAGTTATGATGTAAGGGAAAACCGCTAGACAATTTTTAAATAGACACTTCGAAACTGCTCTTTTTAAATAAGGGGTACCGAGTATATTGTTCTATTCTTATGTTAAATCACTATTATTATGAAAACATTTATATTATTTAATATAGATTTTTATAATATAATATATATATATTTTAGGACATAGAGTTCAATGCAAGTTGAAATGGAATAATGAATCTGGTTGAACTTTTTATTAATATTTTTAACACATCACGTTAGAGTATACATAATAAACAAAGGCGCACATATATAATAGATATGTAAAAACATAGTAAATGTGTTAAATATAAGAGAAAACTTGCTCTATCCTAAATGCTAGAACTATCCTCTTTCTTTATTCTCTTTCACACTAGCATATAGCAATATCATACATTATTTTTGTTGAAGATTCAACATTCATAACATTTCACATCACTTGATACTACAAAAAAATATATAATATAATAAGAAGAAATACTGTTATTTTTTATATACTAAAATGTCATCACAACATTCAATGTATAAACATTATAAATAGATATTTTTATTTGTCTTCATTTGAAATCACATATAAAAGTATATAATTTTCTCATGCATGCAACCACTTTTTGTCTATTCCATATTATTGATCAAATTTAGTACAGTTTGTTTTTCTCTATCTATGTACTTTGTTTATTTTAAAAATCTAAATATAAAATAATTTAGCTTTGTGCAAATAAATACATCATAACTTTTACTCAAATAGTATAAAACTTCTATTGTTACTTTAATTAATATGTGGCATAATTAATTTGGATATGAGGAGTGATTAATATTTTTGATAATTTAACATAAATTATTTTATTTTAATTATACACCAAAATAAAATTAAACCAGAATAACATGGATCCATCTTTAAACTTTATTTGTGAGGTTTTATAATATAAACCTTTTAAAAAATAACACATTTCAATAATTTATATTTATTTAAATATTTACTTTACGAATTTAAAAAAATAATTGGATCCCTTTTTATAAGAATTAAATTATTTTTCATTTAGAATTAATGTTTAGATAATGCATGTATAGCTTGCACAATTGATGGAAGAACTGATCTTGTAAGCGAAACTAGTCCCACATTTTTAAGCGAGTGCAGTAGCATAGTCCTCATTGATTCCTTTGATAGAAGCAATAGCCGACTTCAAGCAATCATAAGTTGCACGGAATTCAACAATGGTTTTAGCTGCATTAACTAACCCTTTAACACCCTAACAACATCTTTGCGAAACAACACAACTGTTCTGAAGATAATGTTGGCAAGGCGCAAGGCTATTGTAAACTTATACACATGAATCTGCACAATAACAACATACGCTATCTTGAAGTTTCCCATGGTAATAAATTAAGTGATATTGGATATAGCGAATGTTAGGTGTGAGTTTTATGCAAGGTGGTAGGGCTTTTATATAGTGATTTTTAAAAAGTATTTTTATGGTTTTTGATTTTGGTTGTGGTTAATGTTTGATTTGGGATATGAGCTTTATGTTTAGTCATTAGTTATGATGTAAGGGAAAACCGCTAGACAATTTTTAAATAGACACTTCGAAACTGCTCTTTTTAAATAAGGGGTACCGAGTATATTGTTCTATTCTTATGTTAAATCACTATTATTATGAAAACATTTATATTATTTAATATAGATTTTTATAATATAATATATATATATTTTAGGACATAGAGTTCAATGCAAGTTGAAATGGAATAATGAATCTGGTTGAACTTTTTATTAATATTTTTAACACATCACGTTAGAGTATACATAATAAACAAAGGCGCACATATATAATAGATATGTAAAAACATAGTAAATGTGTTAAATATAAGAGAAAACTTGCTCTATCATAAATGCTAGAACTATCCTCTTTCTTTATTCTCTTTCACACTAGCATATAGCAATATCATACATTATTTTTGTTGAAGATTCAACATTCATAACATTTCACATCACTTGATACTACAAAAAAATATATAATATAATAAGAAGAAATACTGTTATTTTTTATATTCTAAAATGTCATCACAACATTCAATGTATAAACATTATAAATAGATATTTTTATTTGTCTTCATTTGAAATCACATATAAAAGTATATAATTTTCTCATGCATGCAACCACTTTTTGTCTATTCCATATTATTGATCAAATTTAGTACAGTTTGTTTTTCTCTAACTATGTACTTTGTTTATTTTAAAAATCTAAATATAAAATAATTTAGCTTTATGCAAATAAATACATCATAACTTTTACTCAAATAGTATAAAACTCCTATTGTTACTTTAATTAATATGTGGCATAATTAATTTGGATATGAGGAGTGATTAATATTTTTGATAATTTAACATAAAATATTTTATTTTAATTATACACCAAAATAAAATTAAACCAGGATAACATGGATCCATCTTTAAACTTTATTTGTGAGGTTTTATAATATAAACCTTTTAAAAAATAACCCATTTTATATAATTTATATTTATCTAAATATTTACTTTACGAATTTATAAAAATAATTGGATCCCTTTTTATAAGAAATAAATTATTTTTCATTTAGAATTAATATTTAGATAATGCATTTATAGCTTGCACAATTGATGGAAGAACTGATCTTGTAAGCAATACTAGTCCCACATTTTTAAGCGAGTGCAGTAGCATAGTCCTCATTGATTCCTTTTATAGCAGCAATAGCCGACTACAAGCAATCATAAGTTGCACGGAATTCAACAATGGTTTTAGCTGCATTAACTAACCATTTAACACCCTAACAACATCTTTGCGAATCAACACCATTGTTCTGAAGATAATGTTGGCAAGGCGCAAGGCTATTGTAAACTTATACACATGAATCTGCACAATAACAACATACAGTATCTTGAAGTTTCCCATGGTAAGAAATTAAGTGATATTGGATATAGCGAATGTTAGGTGTGAGTTTTATGCAAGGTGGTAGGGATTTTATATAGTGATTTTTAAAAAGTATTTTTATGGTTTTTGATTTTGGTTGTGTTTAATGTTTGATTTGGGATATGAGCTTTATGTTTAGTCATTAGTTATGATGTAAGGGAAAACCGCTAGACAATTTTTAAATAGACACTTCGAAACTGCTCTTTTTAAATAAGTGGTACCGAGTATATTGTTCTATTCTTATGTTAAATCACTATTATTATGAAAACATTTATATTATTTAATATAGATTTTTATAATATAATATATATATTTTAGGACATAGAGTTCAATGCAAGTTGAAATGGAATAATGAATCTGGTTGAACTTTTTATTAATATTTTTAACACATCACATTAGAGTATACATAATAAACAAAGGCACACATATATAATAGATATGTAAAAACATAGTAAATGTGTTAAATATAAGAGAAAACTTGCTCTATCCTAAATGCTAGAACTATCCTCTTTCTTTATTCTCTTTCACACTAGCATATAGCAATATCATACATTATTTTTGTTGAAGATTCAACATTCATAACATTTCACATCACTTGATACTACAAAAAAATATATAATATAATAAGAAGAAATACTGTTATTTTTTATATACTAAAATGTCATCACAACATTCAATGTATAAACATTATAAATAGATATTTTTATTTGTCTTCATTTGAAATCACATATAAAAGTATATAATTTTCTCATGCATGCAACCACTTTTTGTCTATTCCATATTATTGATCAAATTTAGTACAGTTTGTTTTTCTCTATCTATGTACTTTGTTTATTTTAAAAATCTAAATATAAAATAATTTAGCTTTGTGCAAATAAATACATCATAACTTTTACTCAAATAGTATAAAACTTCTATTGTTACTTTAATTAATATGTGGCATAATTAATTTGGATATGAGGAGTGATTAATATTTTTGATAATTTAACATAAATTATTTTATTTTAATTATACACCAAAATAAAATTAAACCAGAATAACATGGATCCATCTTTAAACTTTATTTGTGAGGTTTTATAATATAAACCTTTTAAAAAATAACACATTTCAATAATTTATATTTATTTAAATATTTACTTTACGTATTTAAAAAAATAATTGGATCCCTTTTTATAAGAATTAAATTATTTTTCATTTAGAATTAATGTTTAGATAATGCATTTATAGCTTGGACAATTGATGGAAGAACTGATCTTGTAAGCGATACTAGTCCCACATTTTTAAGCGAGTGCAGTAGCATAGTCCTCATTGATTCCTTTGATAGAAGCAATAGCCGACTTCAAGCAATCATAAGTTGCACGGAATTCAACAATGGTTTTAGCTGCATTAACTAACCCTTTAACACCCTAACAACATCTTTGCGAAACAACACAACTGTTCTGAAGATAATGTTGGCAAGGCGCAAGGCTATTGTAAACTTATACACATGAATCTGCACAATAACAACATACACTATCTTGAAGTTTCCCATGGTAATAAATTAAGTGATATTGGATATAGCGAATGTTAGGTGTGAGTTTTATGCAAGGTGGTAGGGCTTTTATATAGTGATTTTTAAAAAGTATTTTTATGGTTTTTGATTTTGGTTGTGGTTAATGTTTGATTTGGGATATGAGCTTTATGTTTAGTCATTAGTTATGATGTAAGGGAAAACCGCTAGACAATTTTTAAATAGACACTTCGAAACTGCTCTTTTTAAATAAGGGGTACCGAGTATATTGTTCTATTCTTATGTTAAATCACTATTATTATGAAAACATTTATATTATTTAATATAGATTTTTATAATATAATATATATATATTTTAGGACATAGAGTTCAATGCAAGTTGAAATGGAATAATGAATCTGGTTGAACTTTTTATTAATATTTTTAACACATCACGTTAGAGTATACATAATAAACAAAGGCGCACATATATAATAGATATGTAAAAACATAGTAAATGTGTTAAATATAAGAGAAAACTTGCTCTATCATAAATGCTAGAACTATCCTCTTTCTTTATTCTCTTTCACACTAGCATATAGCAATATCATACATTATTTTTGTTGAAGATTCAACATTCATAACATTTCACATCACTTGATACTACAAAAAAATATATAATATAATAAGAAGAAATATTGTTATTTTTTATATTCTAAAATGTCATCACAACATTCAATGTATAAACATTATAAATAGATATTTTTATTTGTCTTCATTTGAAATCACATATAAAAGTATATAATTTTCTCATGCATGCAACCACTTTTTGTCTATTCCATATTATTGATCAAATTTAGTACAGTTTGTTTTTCTCTATCTATGTACTTTGTTTATTTTAAAAATCTAAATATAAAATAATTTAGCTTTGTGCAAATAAATACATCATAACTTTTACTCAAATAGTATAAAACTCCTATTGTTACTTTAATTAATATGTGGCATAATTAATTTGGATATGAGGAGTGATTAATATTTTTGATAATTTAACATAAAATATTTTATTTTAATTATACACCAAAATAAAATTAAACCAGGATAACATGGATCCATCTTTAAACTTTATTTGTGAGGTTTTATAATATAAACCTTTTAAAAAATAACCCATTTCAATAATTTATATTTATTTAAATATTTACTTTACGAATTTAAAAAAATAATTGGATCCCTTTTTATAAGAATCAAATTATTTTTCATTTAGAATTAATGTTTAGATAATGCATGTATAGCTTGCACAATTGATGGAAGAACTGATCTTGTAAGCGATATTAGTCCCACATTTTTAAGCGACTGCAGTAGCATAGTCCTCGTTGATTCCTTTGATAGCAGCAATAGCCGACTTCAAGTAATCATAAGTTGCACAGAATTCAACAATGGTTTTAGCTGCATTAACTAACCCTTTAACACCCTAACAACATCTTTGCGAAACACCACCACTGTTCTGAAGATAATGTTGGCAAGGCGCAAGGCTATTGTAAACATATACACATGAATCTGCACAATAACAACATACGCTATCTTGAAGTTTCCCATGGTAAGAAATTAAGTGATATTGGATATAGCGAATGATAGGTGTGAGTTTTATGCAAGATGGTAGGGCTTTTATATAATGATTTTTAAAAAGTATTTTTATGGTTTTTGATTTTGGTTGTGGTTAATGTTTGATTTGGGATATGAGCTTTATGTTTAGTCATTAGTTATGATGTAAGGGAAAACCGCTAGATAATTTTTAAATAGACACTTCGAAACTGCTCTTTTTAAATAAGGGGTACCGAGTATATTGTTCTATTCTTATGTTAAATCACTATTATTATGAAAACATTTATATTATTTAATATAGATTTTTATAATATAATATATATATATTTTAGGACATAGAGTTCAATGCAAGTTGAAATGGAATAATGAATCTGGTTGAACTTTTTATTAATATTTTTAACACATCACGTTAGAGTATACATAATAAACAAAGGCGCACATATATAATAGATATGTAAAAACATAGTAAATGTGTTAAATATAAGAGAAAACTTGCTCTATCATAAATGCTAGAACTATCCTCTTTCTTTATTCTCTTTCACACTAGCATATAGCAATATCATACATTATTTTTGTTGAAGATTCAACATTCATAACATTTCACATCACTTGAAACTACAAAAAAATATATAATATAATAAGAAGAAATACTGTTATTTTTTATATTCTAAAATGTCATCACAACATTCAATGTATAAACATTATAAATAGATATTTTTATTTGTCTTCATTTGAAATCACATATAAAAGTATATAATTTTCTCATGCATGCAACCACTTTTTGTCTATTCCATATTATTGATCAAATTTAGTACAGTTTGTTTTTCTCTATCTATGTACTTTGTTTATTTTAAAAATCTAAATATAAAATAATTTAGCTTTGTGCAAATAAATACATCATAACTTTTACTCAAATAGTATAAAACTCCTATTGTTACTTTAATTAATATGTGGCATAATTAATTTGGATATGAGGAGTGATTAATATTTTTGATAATTTAACATAAAATATTTTATTTTAATTATACACCAAAATAAAATTAAACCAGGATAACATGGATCCATCTTTAAACTTTATTTGTGAGGTTTTATAATATAAACCTTTTAAAAAATAACCCATTTCAATAATTTATATTTATTTAAAAATTTACTTTACGAATTTAAAAAAATAATTGGATCCCTTTTTATAAGAATCAAATTATTTTTCATTTAGAATTAATGTTTAGATAATGCATGTATAGCTTGCACAATTGATGGAAGAACTGATCTTGTAAGCGATATTAGTCCCACATTTTTAAGCGACTGCAGTAGCATAGTCCTCGTTGATTCCTTTGATAGCAGCAATAGCCGACTTCAAGTAATCATAAGTTGCACAGAATTCAACAATGGTTTTAGCTGCATTAACTAACCCTTTAACACCCTAACAACATCTTTGCGAAACAACACCACTGTTCTGAAGATAATGTTGGCAAGGCGCAAGGCTATTGTAAACATATACACATGAATCTGCACAATAACAACATACGCTATCTTGAAGTTTCCCATGGTAAGAAATTAAGTGATATTGGATATAGCGAATGATAGGTGTGAGTTTTATGCAAGATGGTAGGGCTTTTATATAATGATTTTTAAAAAGTATTTTTATGGTTTTTGATTTTGGTTGTGGTTAATGTTTGATTTGGGATATGAGCTTTATGTTTAGTCATTAGTTATGATGTAAGGGAAAACCGCTAGACAATTTTTAAATAGACACTTCGAAACTGCTCTTTTTAAATAAGCGGTACCGAGTATATTGTTCTATTCTTATGTTAAATCACTATTATTATGAAAACATTTATATTATTTAATATAGATTTTTATAATATAATATATATATATTTTAGGACATAGAGTTCAATGCAAGTTGAAATGGAATAATGAATCTGGTTGAACTTTTTATTAATATTTTTAACACATCACGTTAGAGTATACATAATAAACAAAGGCGCACATATATAATAGATATGTAAAAACATAGTAAATGTGTTAAATATAAGAGAAAACTTGCTCTATCATAAATGCTAGAACTATCCTCTTTCTTTATTCTCTTTCACACTAGCATATAGCAATATCATACATTATTTTTGTTGAAGATTCAACATTCATAGCATTTCACATCACTTGATACTACAAAAAAATATATAATATAATAAGAAGAAATAATGTTATTTTTTATATTCTAAAATGTCATCACAACATTCAATGTATAAACATTATAAATAGATATTTTTATTTGTCTTCATTTGAGATCACATATAAAAGTATATAATTTTCTCATGCATGCAACCACTTTTTGTCTATTCCATATTATTGATCAAATTTAGTACAGTTTGTTTTTCTCTATCTATGTACTTTGTTTATTTTAAAAATCTAAATATAAAATAATTTAGCTTTGTGCAAATAAATACATCATAACTTTTACTCAAATAGTATAAAACTCCTATTGTTACTTTAATTAATATGTGGCATAATTAATTTGGATATGAGGAGTGATTAATATTTTTGATAATTTAACATAAAATATTTTATTTTAATTATACACCAAAATAAAATTAAACCAGGATAACATGGATCCATCTTTAAACTTTATTTGTGAGGTTTTATAATATAAACCTTTTAAAAAATAACCCATTTCAATAATTTATATTTATTTAAATATTTACTTTACGAATTTAAAAAAATAATTGGATCCCTTTTTATAAGAATTAAATTATTTTTAATTTAGAATTAATGTTTAGATAATGCATGTATAGCTTGCACAATTGATGGAAGAACTGATCTTGTAAGCGATACTAGTCCCACATTTTTAAGCGACTGCAGTAGCATAGTCCTCGTTGATTCCTTTTATAGCAGCAATAGCCGACTTCAAGTAATCATAAGTTGCACAGAATTCAACAATGGTTTTAGCTGCATTAACTAACCCTTTAACACCCTAACAACATCTTTGCGAAACAACACCACTGTTGTGAAGATAATGTTGGCAAGGCGCAAGGCTATTGTAAACTTATACACATGAATCTGCACAATAACAACATACGCTATCTTGAAGCTTCCCATGGTAAGAAATTAAGTGATATTGGATATAGCGAATGATAGGTGTGAGTTTTATGCAAGATGGTAGGGCTTTTATATAGTGATTTTTAAAAAGTATTTTTATGGTTTTTGATTTTGGTTGTGGTTAATGTTTGATTTGGGATATGAGCTTTATGTTTAGTCATTAGTTATGATGTAAGGGAAAACCGCTAGACAATTTTTAAATAGACACTTCGAAACTGCTCTTTTTAAATAAGCGGTACCGAGTATATTGTTCTATTCTTATGTTAAATCACTATTATTATGAAAACATTTATATTATTTAATATAGATTTTTATAATATAATATATATATATTTTAGGACATAGAGTTCAATGCAAGTTGAAATGGAATAATGAATCTGGTTGAACTTTTTATTAATATTTTTAACACATCACGTTAGAGTATACATAATAAACAAAGGCGCACATATATAATAGATATGTAAAAACATAGTAAATGTGTTAAATATAAGAGAAAACTTGCTCTATCATAAATGCTAGAACTATCCTCTTTCTTTATTCTCTTTCACACTAGCATATAGCAATATCATACATTAGTTTTGTTGAAGATTCAACATTCATAACATTTCACATCACTTGATACTACAAAAAAATATATAATATAATAAGAAGAAATACTGTTATTTTTTATATACCAAAATGTCATCACAACATTCAATGTATAAACATTATAAATATATATTTTTATTTGTCTTCATTTGAAATCACATATAAAAGTATATAATTTTCTCATGCATGCAACCACTTTTTGTCTATTCCATATTATTGATCAAATTTAGTACAGTTTGTTTTTCTCTAACTATGTACTTTGTTTATTTTAAAAATCTAAATATAAAATAATTTAGCTTTATGCAAATAAATACATCATAACTTTTACTCAAATAGTATAAAACTCCTATTGTTACTTTAATTAATATGTGGCATAATTAATTTGGATATGAGGAGTGATTAATATTTTTGATAATTTAACATAAAATATTTTATTTTAATTATACACCAAAATAAAATTAAACCAGGATAACATGGATCCATCTTTAAACTTTATTTGTGAGGTTTTATAATATAAACCTTTTAAAAAATAACCCATTTTATATAATTTATATTTACTTAAATATTTACTTTACGAATTTATAAAAATAATTGGATCCCTTTTTATAAGAATTAAATTATTTTTCATTTAGAATTAATATTTAGATAATGCATTTATAGCTTGCACAATTGATGGAAGAACTGATCTTGTAAGCAATACTAGTCCCACATTTTTAAGCGAGTGCAGTAGCATAGTCCTCATTGATTCCTTTTATAGCAGCAATAGCCGACTACAAGCAATCATAAGTTGCACGGAATTCAACAATGGTTTTAGCTGCATTAACTAACCATTTAACACCCTAACAACATCTTTGCGAATCAACACCATTGTTCTGAAGATAATGTTGGCAAGGCGCAAGGCTATTGTAAACTTATACACATGAATCTGCACAATAACAACATACACTATCTTGAAGTTTCCCATGGTAAGAAATTAAGTGATATTTGATATAGCGAATGTTAGGTGTGAGTTTTATGCAAGGTGGTAGGGATTTTATATAGTGATTTTTAAAAAAGTATTTTTATGGTTTTTGATTTTGGTTGTGTTTAATGTTTGATTTGGGATATGAGCTTTATGTTTAGTCATTAGTTATGATGTAAGGGAAAACCGCTAGACAATTTTTAAATAGACACTTCGAAACTTCTCTTTTTAAATAAGTGGTACCGAGTATATTGTTCTATTCTTATGTTAAATCACTATTATTATGAAAACATTTATATTATTTAATATAGATTTTTATAATATAATATATATATTTTAGGACATAGAGTTCAATGCAAGTTGAAATGGAAGAATGAATCTGGTTGAACTTTTTATTAATATTTTTAACACATCACGTTAGAGTATACATAATAAACAAAGGCGCACATATATAATAGATATGTAAAAACATAGTAAATGTGTTAAATATAAGAGAAAACTTGCTCTATCATAAATGCTAGAACTATCCTCTTTCTTTATTCTCTTTCACACTAGCATATAGCAATATCATACATTATTTTTGTTGAAGATTCAACATTCATAACATTTCACATCACTTGATACTACAAAAAAATATATAATATAATAAGAAGAAATACTGTTATTTTTTATATACTAAAATGTCATCACAACATTCAATGTATAAACATTATAAATAGATATTTTTATTTGTCTTCATTTGAAATCACATATAAAAGTATATAATTTTCTCATGCATGCAACCACTTTTTGTCTATTCCATATTATTGATCAAATTTAGTACAGTTGGTTTTTCTCTATCTATGTACTTTGTTTATTTTAAAAATCTAAATATAAAATAATTTAGCTTTGTGCAAATAAATACATCATAACTTTTACTCAAATAGTATAAAACTCCTATTGTTACTTTAATTAATATGTGGCATAATTAATTTGGATATGAGGAGTGATTAATATTTTTGATAATTTAACATAAATTATTTTATTTTAATTATACACCAAAATAAAATTAAACCAGAATAACATGGATCCATCTTTAAACTTTATTTGTGAGGTTTTATAATATAAACCTTTTAAAAAATAACCCATTTCAATAATTTATATTTATTTAAATATTTACTTTACGAATTTAAAAAAATAATTGGATCCCTTTTTATAAGAATTAAATTATTTTTCATTTAGAATTAATGTTTAGATAATGCATGTATAGCTTGCACAATTGATGGAAGAACTGATCTTGTAAGCGATACTAGTCCCACATTTTTAAGCGAGTGCAGTAGCATAGTCCTCATTGATTCCTTTGATAGAAGCAATAGCCGACTTCAAGCAATCATAAGTTGCACAGAATTCAACAATGGTTTTAGCTGCATTAACTAACCCTTTAACACCCTAACAACATCTTTGCGAAACAACACAACTGTTCTGAAGATAATGTTGGCAAGGCGCAAGGCTATTGTAAACTAATACACATGAATCTGCACAATAACAACATACGCTATCTTGAAGTTTCCCATGGTAATAAATTAAGTGATATTGGATATAGCGAATGTTTGGTGTGAGTTTTATGCAAGGTGGTAGGGCTTTTATATAGTGATTTTTAAAAAGTATTTTTATGGTTTTTGATTTTGGTTGTGTTTAATGTTTGATTTGGGATATGAGCTTTATGTTTAGTCATTAGTTATGATGTAAGGGAAAACCGCTAGACAATTTTTAAATAGACACTTCGAAACTGCTCTTTTTAAATAAGTGGTACCGAGTATATTGTTCTATTCTTATGTTAAATCACTATTATTATGAAAACATTTATATTATTTAATATAGATTTTTATAATATAATATATATATTTTAGGACATCGAGTTCAATGCAAGTTGAAATGGAATAATGAATCTGGTTGAACTTTTTATTAATATTTTTAACACATCACGTTAGAGTATACATAATAAACAAAGGCACACATATATAATAGATATGTAAAAACATAGTAAATGTGTTAAATATAAGAGAAAACTTGCTCTATCCTAAATGCTAGAACTATCCTCTTTCTTTATTCTCTTTCACACTAGCATATAGCAATATCATACATTATTTTTGTTGAAGATTCAACATTCATAACATTTCACATCACTTGATACTACAAAAAAATATATAATATAATAAGAAGAAATACTGTTATTTTTTATATACTAAAATGTCATCACAACATTCAATGTATAAACATTATAAATAGATATTTTTATTTGTCTTCATTTGAAATCACATATAAAAGTATATAATTTTCTCATGCATGCAACCACTTTTTGTCTATTCCATATTATTGATCAAATTTAGTACAGTTTGTTTTTCTCTATCTATGTACTTTGTTTATTTTAAAAATCTAAATATAAAATAATTTAGCTTTGTGCAAATAAATACATCATAACTTTTACTCAAATAGTATAAAACTTCTATTGTTACTTTAATTAATATGTGGCATAATTAATTTGGATATGAGGAGTGATTAATATTTTTGATAATTTAACATAAATTATTTTATTTTAATTATACACCAAAATAAAATTAAACCAGAATAACATGGATCCATCTTTAAACTTTATTTGTGAGGTTTTATAATATAAACCTTTTAAAAAATAACACATTTCAATAATTTATATTTATTTAAATATTTACTTTACGAATTTAAAAAAATAATTGGATCCCTTTTTATAAGAATTAAATTATTTTTCATTTAGAATTAATGTTTAGATAATGCATGTATAGCTTGGACAATTGATGGAAGAACTGATCTTGTAAGCGATACTAGTCCCACATTTTTAAGCGAGTGCAGTAGCATAGTCCTCATTGATTCCTTTGATAGAAGCAATAGCCGACTTCAAGCAATCATAAGTTGCACGGAATTCAACAATGGTTTTAGCTGCATTAACTAACCCTTTAACACCCTAACAACATCTTTGCGAAACAACACAACTGTTCTGAAGATAATGTTGGCAAGGCGCAAGGCTATTGTAAACTTTTACACATGAATCTGCACAATAACAACATACGCTATCTTGAAGTTTCCCATGGTAATAAATTAAGTGATATTGGATATAGCGAATGTTAGGTGTGAGTTTTATGCAAGGTGGTAGGGCTTTTATATAGTGATTTTTAAAAAGTATTTTTATGGTTTTTGATTTTGGTTGTGGTTAATGTTTGATTTGGGATATGAGCTTTATGTTTAGTCATTAGTTATGATGTAAGGGAAAACCGCTAGACAATTTTTAAATAGACACTTCGAAACTGCTCTTTTTAAATAAGGGGTACCGAGTATATTGTTCTATTCTTATGTTAAATCACTATTATTATGAAAACATTTATATTATTTAATATAGATTTTTATAATATAATATATATATATTTTAGGACATAGAGTTCAATGCAAGTTGAAATGGAATAATGAATCTGGTTGAACTTTTTATTAATATTTTTAACACATCACGTTAGAGTATACATAATAAACAAAGGCGCACATATATAATAGATATGTAAAAACATAGTAAATGTGTTAAATATAAGAGAAAACTTGCTCTATCATAAATGCTAGAACTATCCTCTTTCTTTATTCTCTTTCACACTAGCATATAGCAATATCATACATTATTTTTGTTGAAGATTCAACATTAATAACATTTCACATCACTTGATACTACAAAAAAATATATAATATAATAAGAAGAAATACTGTTATTTTTTATATTCTAAAATGTCATCACAACATTCAATGTATAAACATTATAAATAGATATTTTTATTTGTCTTCATTTGAAATCACATATAAAAGTATATAATTTTCTCATGCATGCAACCACTTTTTGTCTATTCCATATTATTGATCAAATTTAGTACAGTTTGTTTTTCTCTATCTATGTACTTTGTTTATTTTAAAAATCTAAATATAAAATAATTTAGCTTTGTGCAAATAAATACATCATAACTTTTACTCAAATAGTATAAAACTCCTATTGTTACTTTAATTAATATGTGGCATAATTAATTTGGATATGAGGAGTGATTAATATTTTTGATAATTTAACATAAAATATTTTATTTTAATTATACACCAAAATAAAATTAAACCAGGATAACATGGATCCATCTTTAAACTTTATTTGTGAGGTTTTATAATATAAACCTTTTAAAAAATAACCCATTTCAATAATTTATATTTATTTAAATATTTACTTTACGAATTTAAAAAAATAATTGGATCCCTTTTTATAAGAATCAAATTATTTTTCATTTAGAATTAATGTTTAGATAATGCATGTATAGCTTGCACAATTGATGGAAGAACTGATCTTGTAAGCGATATTAGTCCCACATTTTTAAGCGACTGCAGTAGCATAGTCCTCGTTGATTCCTTTGATAGCAGCAATAGCCGACTTCAAGTAATCATAAGTTGCACAGAATTCAACAATGGTTTTAGCTGCATTAACTAACCCTTTAACACCCTAACAACATCTTTGCGAAACAACACCACTGTTCTGAAGATAATGTTGGCAAGGCGCAAGGCTATTGTAAACATATACACATGAATCTGCACAATAACAACATACGCTATCTTGAAGTTTCCCATGGTAAGAAATTAAGTGATATTGGATATAGCGAATGATAGGTGTGAGTTTTATGCAAGATGGTAGGGCTTTTATATAATGATTTTTAAAAAGTATTTTTATGGTTTTTGATTTTGGTTGTGGTTAATGTTTGATTTGGGATATGAGCTTTATGTTTAGTCATTAGTTATGATGTAAGGGAAAACCGCTAGACAATTTTTAAATAGACACTTCGAAACTGCTCTTTTTAAATAAGCGGTACCGAGTATATTGTTCTATTCTTATGTTAAATCACTATTATTATGAAAACATTTATATTATTTAATATAGATTTTTATAATATAATATATATATATTTTAGGACATAGAGTTCAATGCAAGTTGAAATGGAATAATGAATCTGGTTGAACTTTTTATTAATATTTTTAACACATCACGTTAGAGTATACATAATAAACAAAGGCGCACATATATAATAGATATGTAAAAACATAGTAAATGTGTTAAATATAAGAGAAAACTTGCTCTATCATAAATGCTAGAACTATCCTCTTTCTTTATTCTCTTTCACACTAGCATATAGCAATATCATACATTATTTTTGTTGAAGATTCAACATTCATAGCATTTCACATCACTTGATACTACAAAAAAATATATAATATAATAAGAAGAAATAATGTTATTTTTTATATTCTAAAATGTCATCACAACATTCAATGTATAAACATTATAAATAGATATTTTTATTTGTCTTCATTTGAGATCACATATAAAAGTATATAATTTTCTCATGCATGCAACCACTTTTTGTCTATTCCATATTATTGATCAAATTTAGTACAGTTTGTTTTTCTCTATCTATGTACTTTGTTTATTTTAAAAATCTAAATATAAAATAATTTAGCTTTGTGCAAATAAATACATCATAACTTTTAATCAAATAGTATAAAACTCCTATTGTTACTTTAATTAATATGTGGCATAATTAATTTGGATATGAGGAGTGATTAATATTTTTGATAATTTAACATAAAATATTTTATTTTAATTATACACCAAAATAAAATTAAACCAGGATAACATGGATCCATCTTTAAACTTTATTTGTGAGGTTTTATAATATAAACCTTTTAAAAAATAACCCATTTCAATAATTTATATTTATTTAAATATTTACTTTACGAATTTAAAAAAATAATTGGATCCCTTTTTATAAGAATTAAATTATTTTTAATTTAGAATTAATGTTTAGATAATGCATGTATAGCTTGAACAATTGATGGAAGAACTGATCTTGTAAGCGATACTAGTCCCACATTTTTAAGCGACTGCAGTAGCATAGTCCTCGTTGATTCCTTTGATAGCAGCAATAGCCGACTTCAAGTAATCATAAGTTGCACAATGGTTTTAGCTGCATTAACTAACCCTTTAACACCCTAACAACATCTTTGCGAAACAACACCACTGTTGTGAAGATAATGTTGGCAAGGGGCAAGGCTATTGTAAACTTATACACATGAATCTGCACAATAACAACATACGCTATCTTGAAGCTTCCCATGGTAAGAAATTAAGTGATATTGGATATAGCGAATGATAGGTGTGAGTTTTATGCAAGATGGTAGGGCTTTTATATAGTGATTTTTAAAAAAGTATTTTTATGGTTTTTGATTTTGGTTGTGTTTAATGTTTGATTTGGGATATGAGCTTTATGTTTAGTCATTAGTTATGATGTAAGGGAAAACCGCTAGACAATTTTTAAATAGACACTTCGAAACTGCTCTTTTTAAATAAGCGGTACCGAGTATATTGTTCTATTCTTATGTTAAATCGCTATTATTATGAAAACATTTATATTATTTAATATAGATTTTTATAATATAATATATATATATTTTAGGACATAGAGTTCAATGCAAGTTGAAATGGAATAATGAATCTGGTTGAACTTTTTATTAATATTTTTAACACATCACGTTAGAGTATACATAATAAACAAAGGCGCACATATATAATAGATATGTAAAAACATAGTAAATGTGTTAAATATAAGAGAAAACTTGCTCTATCATAAATGCTAGAACTATCCTCTTTCTTTATTCTCTTTCACACTAGCATATAGCAATATCATACATTAGTTTTGTTGAAGATTCAACATTCATAACATTTCACATCACTTGATACTACAAAAAAATATATAATATAATAAGAAGAAATACTGTTATTTTTTATATACCAAAATGTCATCACAACATTCAATGTATAAACATTATAAATAGATATTTTTATTTGTCTTCATTTGAAATCACATATAAAAGTATATAATTTTCTCATGCATGCAACCACTTTTTGTCTATTCCATATTATTGATCAAATTTAGTACAGTTTGTTTTTCTCTAACTATGTACTTTGTTTATTTTAAAAATCTAAATATAAAATAATTTAGCTTTATGCAAATAAATACATCATAACTTTTACTCAAATAGTATAAAACTCCTATTGTTACTTTAATTAATATGTGGCATAATTAATTTGGATATGAGGAGTGATTAATATTTTTGATAATTTAACATAAAATATTTTATTTTAATTATACACCAAAATAAAATTAAACCAGGATAACATGGATCCATCTTTAAACTTTATTTGTGAGGTTTTATAATATAAACCTTTTAAAAAATAACCCATTTTATATAATTTATATTTATTTAAATATTTACTTTACGAATTTATAAAAATAATTGGATCCCTTTTTATAAGAATTAAATTATTTTTCATTTAGAATTAATATTTAGATAATGCATTTATAGCTTGCACAATTGATGGAAGAACTGATCTTGTAAGCAATACTAGTCCCACATTTTTAAGCGAGTGCAGTAGCATAGTCCTCATTGATTCCTTTTATAGCAGCAATAGCCGACTACAAGCAATCATAAGTTGCACGGAATTCAACAATGGTTTTAGCTGCATTAACTAACCATTTAACACCCTAACAACATCTTTGCGAATCAACACCATTGTTCTGAAGATAATGTTGGCAAGGCGCAAGGCTATTGTAAACATATACACATGAATCTGCACAATAACAACATACACTATCTTGAAGTTTCCCATGGTAAGAAATTAAGTGATATTTGATATAGCGAATGTTAGGTGTGAGTTTTATGCAAGGTGGTAGGGATTTTATATAGTGATTTTTAAAAAAGTATTTTTATGGTTTTTGATTTTGGTTGTGTTTAATGTTTCATTTGGGATATGAGCTTTATGTTTAGTCATTAGTTATGATGTAAGGGAAAACCGCTAGACAATTTTTAAATAGACACTTTGAAACTTATCTTTTTAAATAAGTGGTACCGAGTATATTGTTCTATTCTTATGTTAAATCACTATTATTATGAAAACATTTATATTATTTAATATAGATTTTTATAATATAATATATATATTTTAGGACATAGAGTTCAATGCAAGTTGAAATGGAAGAATGAATCTGGTTGAACTTTTTATTAATATTTTTAACACATCACGTTAGAGTATACATAATAAACAAAGGCGCACATATATAATAGATATGTAAAAACATAGTAAATGTGTTAAATATAAGAGAAAACTTGCTCTATCATAAATGCTAGAACTATCCTCTTTCTTTATTCTCTTTCACACTAGCATATAGCAATATCATACATTATTTTTGTTGAAGATTCAACATTCATAACATTTCACATCACTTGATACTACAAAAAAATATATAATATAATAAGAAGAAATACTGTTATTTTTTATATACCAAAATGTCATCACAACATTCAATGTATAAACATTATAAATAGATATTTTTATTTGTCTTCATTTGAAATCACATATAAAAGTATATAATTTTCTCATGCATGCAACCACTTTTTGTCTATTCCATATTATTGATCAAATTTAGTACAGTTGGTTTTTCTCTATCTATGTACTTTGTTTATTTTAAAAATCTAAATATAAAATAATTTAGCTTTGTGCAAATAAATACATCATAACTTTTACTCAAATAGTATAAAACTCCTATTGTTACTTTAATTAATATGTGGCATAATTAATTTGGATATGAGGAGTGATTAATATTTTTGATAATTTAACATAAATTATTTTATTTTAATTATACACCAAAATAAAATTAAACCAGAATAACATGGATCCATCTTTAAACTTTATTTGTGAGGTTTTATAATATAAAACTTTTAAAAAATAACCCATTTCAATAATTTATATTTATTTAAATATTTACTTTACGAATTTAAAAAAATAATTGGATCCCTTTTTATAAGAATTAAATTATTTTTCATTTAGAATTAATGTTTAGATAATGCATGTATAGCTTGCACAATTGATGGAAGAACTGATCTTGTAAGCGATACTAGTCCCACATTTTTAAGCGAGTGCAGTAGCATAGTCCTCATTGATTCCTTTGATAGAAGCAATAGCCGACTTCAAGCAATCATAAGTTGCACAGAATTCAACAATGGTTTTAGCTGCATTAACTAACCCTTTAACACCCTAACAACATCTTTGCGAAACAACACAACTGTTCTGAAGATAATGTTGGCAAGGCGCAAGGCTATTGTAAACTAATACACATGAATCTGCACAATAACAACATACGCTATCTTGAAGTTTCCCATGGTAATAAATTAAGTGATATTGGATATAGCGAATGTTAGGTGTGAGTTTTATGCAAGGTGGTAGGGCTTTTATATAGTGATTTTTAAAAAGTATTTTTATGGTTTTTGATTTTGGTTGTGGTTAATGTTTGATTTGGGATATGAGCTTTATGTTTAGTCATTAGTTATGATGTAAGGGAAAACCGCTAGACAATTTTTAAATAGACACTTCGAAACTGCTCTTTTTAAATAAGCGGTACCGAGTATATTGTTCTATTCTTATGTTAAATTACTATTATTATGAAAAATTTATATTATTTAACACAGATTTTTATAATATAATATATATATTTTAGGACATAGAGTTCAATGCAAGTTGAAATGGAATAATGAATCTGGTTGAACTTTTTATTAATATTTTTAACACATCACATTAGAGTATACATAATAAACAAAGGCGCACATATATAATAGATATGTAAAACATAGTAAATGTGTTAAATATAAGAGAAAACTTGCTCTATCATAAATGCTAGAACTATCCTCTTTCTTTATTCTCTTTCACACTAGCATATAGCAATATCATACATTATTTTTGTTGAAGATTCAACATTCATAACATTTCACATCACTTGATACTACAAAAAAATATATAATATAATAAGAAGAAATACTGTTATTTTTTATATACCAAAATGTCATCACAACATTCAATGTATAAACATTATAAATAGATATTTTTATTTGTCTTCATTTGAAATCACATATAAAAGTATATAATTTTCTCATGCATGCAACCACTTTTTGTCTATTCCATATTATTGATCAAATTTAGTACAGTTTGTTTTTCTCTAACTATGTACTTTGTTTATTTTAAAAATCTAAATATAAAATAATTTAGCTTTATGCAAATAAATACATCATAACTTTTACTCAAATAGTATAAAACTCCTATTGTTACTTTAATTAATATGTGGCATAATTAATTTGGATATGAGGAGTGATTAATATTTTTGATAATTTAACATAAAATATTTTATTTTAATTATACACCAAAATAAAATTAAACCAGGATAACATGGATCCATCTTTAAACTTTATTTGTGAGGTTTTATAATATAAACCTTTTAAAAAATAACCCATTTTATATAATTTATATTTATTTAAATATTTACTTTACGAATTTATAAAAATAATTGGATCCCTTTTTATAAGAATTAAATTATTTTTCATTTAGAATTAATATTTAGATAATGCATTTATAGCTTGCACAATTGATGGAAGAACTGATCTTGTAAGCAATACTAGTCCCACATTTTTAAGCGAGTGCAGTAGCATAGTCCTCATTGATTCCTTTTATAGCAGCAATAGCCGACTACAAGCAATCATAAGTTGCACGGAATTCAACAATGGTTTTAGCTGCATTAACTAACCATTTAACACCCTAACAACATCTTTGCGAATCAACACCATTGTTCTGAAGATAATGTTGGCAAGGCGCAAGGCTATTGTAAACATATACACATGAATCTGCACAATAACAACATACACTATCTTGAAGTTTCCCATGGTAAGAAATTAAGTGATATTTGATATAGCGAATGTTAGGTGTGAGTTTTATGCAAGGTGGTAGGGATTTTATATAGTGATTTTTAAAAAAGTATTTTTATGGTTTTTGATTTTGGTTGTGTTTAATGTTTGATTTGGGATATGAGCTTTATGTTTAGTCATTAGTTATGATGTAAGGGAAAACCGCTAGACAATTTTTAAATAGACACTTTGAAACTTATCTTTTTAAATAAGTGGTACCGAGTATATTGTTCTATTCTTATGTTAAATCACTATTATTATGAAAACATTTATATTATTTAATATAGATTTTTATAATATAATATATATATTTTAGGACATAGAGTTCAATGCAAGTTGAAATGGAAGAATGAATCTGGTTGAACTTTTTATTAATATTTTTAACACATCACGTTAGAGTATACATAATAAACAAAGGCGCACATATATAATAGATATGTAAAAACATAGTAAATGTGTTAAATATAAGAGAAAACTTGCTCTATCATAAATGCTAGAACTATCCTCTTTCTTTATTCTCTTTCACACTAGCATATAGCAATATCATACATTATTTTTGTTGAAGATTCAACATTCATAACATTTCACATCACTTGATACTACAAAAAAATATATAATATAATAAGAAGAAATACTGTTATTTTTTATATACCAAAATGTCATCACAACATTCAATGTATAAACATTATAAATAGATATTTTTATTTGTCTTCATTTGAAATCACATATAAAAGTATATAATTTTCTCATGCATGCAACCACTTTTTGTCTATTCCATATTATTGATCAAATTTAGTACAGTTGGTTTTTCTCTATCTATGTACTTTGTTTATTTTAAAAATCTAAATATAAAATAATTTAGCTTTGTGCAAATAAATACATCATAACTTTTACTCAAATAGTATAAAACTCCTATTGTTACTTTAATTAATATGTGGCATAATTAATTTGGATATGAGGAGTGATTAATATTTTTGATAATTTAACATAAATTATTTTATTTTAATTATACACCAAAATAAAATTAAACCAGAATAACATGGATCCATCTTTAAACTTTATTTGTGAGGTTTTATAATATAAACCTTTTAAAAAATAACCCATTTCAATAATTTATATTTATTTAAATATTTACTTTACGAATTTAAAAAAATAATTGGATCCCTTTTTATAAGAATTAAATTATTTTTCATTTAGAATTAATGTTTAGATAATGCATGTATAGCTTGCACAATTGATGGAAGAACTGATCTTGTAAGCGATACTAGTCCCACATTTTTAAGCGAGTGCAGTAGCATAGTCCTCATTGATTCCTTTGATAGAAGCAATAGCCGACTTCAAGCAATCATAAGTTGCACAGAATTCAACAATGGTTTTAGCTGCATTAACTAACCCTTTAACACCCTAACAACATCTTTGCGAAACAACACAACTGTTCTGAAGATAATGTTGGCAAGGCGCAAGGCTATTGTAAACTAATACACATGAATCTGCACAATAACAACATACGCTATCTTGAAGTTTCCCATGGTAATAAATTAAGTGATATTGGATATAGCGAATGTTAGGTGTGAGTTTTATGCAAGGTGGTAGGGCTTTTATATAGTGATTTTTAAAAAGTATTTTTATGGTTTTTGATTTTGGTTGTGGTTAATGTTTGATTTGGGATATGAGCTTTATGTTTAGTCATTAGTTATGATGTAAGGGAAAACCGCTAGACAATTTTTAAATAGACACTTCGAAACTGCTCTTTTTAAATAAGCGGTACCGAGTATATTGTTCTATTCTTATGTTAAATTACTATTATTATGAAAAATTTATATTATTTAACACAGATTTTTATAATATAATATATATATATTTTAGGACATAGAGTTCAATGCAAGTTGAAATGGAATAATGAATCTGGTTGAACTTTTTATTAATATTTTTAACACATCACATTAGAGTATACATAATAAACAAAGGCGCACATATATAATAGATATGTAAAACATAGTAAATGTGTTAAATATAAGAGAAAACTTGCTCTATCATAAATGCTAGAACTATCCTCTTTCTTTATTCTCTTTCACACTAGCATATAGCAATATCATACATTATTTTTGTTGAAGATTCAACATTCATAACATTTCACATCACTTGATACTACAAAAAAATATATAATATAATAAGAAGAAATACTGTTATTTTTTATATACCAAAATGTCATCACAACATTCAATGTATAAACATTATAAATAGATATTTTTATTTGTCTTCATTTGAAATCACATATAAAAGTATATAATTTTCTCATGCATGCAACCACTTTTTGTCTATTCCATATTATTGATCAAATTTAGTACAGTTTGTTTTTCTCTAACTATGTACTTTGTTTATTTTAAAAATCTAAATATAAAATAATTTAGCTTTATGCAAATAAATACATCATAACTTTTACTCAAATAGTATAAAACTCCTATTGTTACTTTAATTAATATGTGGCATAATTAATTTGGATATGAGGAGTGATTAATATTTTTGATAATTTAACATAAAATATTTTATTTTAATTATACACCAAAATAAAATTAAACCAGGATAACATGGATCCATCTTTAAACTTTATTTGTGAGGTTTTATAATATAAACCTTTTAAAAAATAACCCATTTTATATAATTTATATTTATTTAAATATTTACTTTACGAATTTATAAAAATAATTGGATCCCTTTTTATAAGAATTAAATTATTTTTCATTTAGAATTAATATTTAGATAATGCATTTATAGCTTGCACAATTGATGGAAGAACTGATCTTGTAAGCAATACTAGTCCCACATTTTTAAGCGAGTGCAGTAGCATAGTCCTCATTGATTCCTTTTATAGCAGCAATAGCCGACTACAAGCAATCATAAGTTGCACGGAATTCAACAATGGTTTTAGCTGCATTAACTAACCATTTAACACCCTAACAACATCTTTGCGAATCAACACCATTGTTCTGAAGATAATGTTGGCAAGGCGCAAGGCTATTGTAAACTTATACACATGAATCTGCACAATAACAACATACACTATATTGAAGTTTCCCATGGAAAGAAATTAAGTGATATTGGATATAGCGAATGTTAGGTGTGAGTTTTATGCATGGTGGTAGGGATTTTATATAGTGATTTTTAAAAAGTATTTTTATGGTTTTTGATTTTGGTTGGGTTTAATGTTTGATTTGGGATATGAGCTTTATGTTTAGTCATTAGTTATGATGTAAGGGAAAACCGCTAGACAATTTTTAAATAGACACTTCGAAACTGCTCTTTTTAAATAAGTGGTACCGAGTATATTGTTCTATTCTTATGTTAAATCACTATTATTATGAAAACATTTATATTATTTAATATAGATTTTTATAATATAATATATATATTTTAGGACATAGAGTTCAATGCAAGTTGAAATGGAATAATGAATCTGGTTGAACTTTTTATTAATATTTTTAACACATCACGTTAGAGTATACATAATAAACAAAGGCGCACATATATAATAGATATGTAAAAACATAGTAAATGTGTTAAATATAAGAGAAAACTTGCTCTATCATAAATGCTAGAACTATCCTCTTTCTTTATTCTCTTTCACACTAGCATATAGCAATATCATACATTATTTTTGTTGAAGATTCAACATTCATAACATTTCACATCACTTGATACTACAAAAAAATATATAATATAATAAGAAGAAATACTGTTATTTTTTATATACTAAAATGTCATCACAACATTCAATGTATAAACATTATAAATAGATATTTTTATTTGTCTTCATTTGAAATCACATATAAAAGTATATAATTTTCTCATGCATGCAACCACTTTTTGTCTATTCCATATTATTGATCAAATTTAGTACAGTTTGTTTTTCTCTATCTATGTACTTTGTTTATTTTAAAAATCTAAATATAAAATAATTTAGCTTTTTGCAAATAAATACATCATAACTTTTACTCAAATAGTATAAAACTCCTATTGTTACTTTAATTAATATGTGGCATAATTAATTTGGATATGAGGAGTGATTAATATTTTTGATAATTTAACATAAATTATTTTATTTTAATTATACACCAAAATAAAATTAAACCAGAATAACATGGATCCATCTTTAAACTTTATTTGTGAGGTTTTATAATATAAACCTTTTAAAAAATAACCCATTTCAATAATTTATATTTATTTAAATATTTACTTTACGAATTTAAAAAAATAATTGGATCCCTTTTTATAAGAACTAAATTATTTTTCATTTAGAATTAATGTTTAGATAATGCATGTATAGCTTGCACAATTGATGGAAGAACTGATCTTGTAAGCGATACTAGTCCCACATTTTTAAGCGAGTGCAGTAGCATAGTCCTCATTGATTCCTTTGATAGAAGCAATAGCCGACTTCAAGAAATCATAAGTTGCACGGAATTCAACAATGGTTTTAGCTGCATTAACTAACCCTTTAACACCCTAACAACATCTTTGCGAAACAACACAACTGTTCTGAAGATAATGTTGGCAAGGCGCAAGGCTATTGTAAACTTATACACATGAATCTGCACAATAACAACATACGCTATCTTGAAGTTTCCCATGGTAATAAATTAAGTGATATTGGATATAGCGAATGTTAGGTGTGAGTTTTATGCAACGTGGTAGGGCTTTTATATAGTGATTTTTAAAAAGTATTTTTATGGTTTTTGATTTTGGTTGTGGTTAATGTTTGATTTGGGATATGAGCTTTATGTTTAGTCATTAGTTATGATGTAAGGGAAAACCGCTAGACAATTTTTAAATAGACACTTCGAAACTGCTCTTTTTAAATAAGCGGTACCGAGTATATTGTTCTATTCTTATGTTAAATCATTATTATTATGAAAACATTTATATTATTTAATACAGATTTTTATATTATAATATTTATATTTTAGGACATAGAGTTCAATGCAAGTTGAAATGGAATAATGAATCTGGTTGAACTTTTTATTAATATTTTTAGCACATCACGTTAGAGTATACATAATAAACAAAGGCGCACATATATAATAGATATGTAAAAACATAGTAAATGTGTTAAATATAAGAGAAAACTTGCTCTATCATAAATGCTAGAACTATCCTCTTTCTTTATTCTCTTTCACACTAACATATAGCAATATCATACATTATTTTTGTTGAAGATTCAACATTCATAACATTTCACATCACTTGATACTACAAAAAAATATATAATATAATAAGAAGAAATACTGTAATTTTTTATATACTAAAATGTCATCACAACATTCAATGTATAAACATTATAAATAGATATTTTTATTTGTCTTCATTTGTAATCACATATAAAAGTATATAATTTTCTCATGCATGCAACCACTTTTTGTCTATTCCATATTATTGATCAAATTTAGTACAGTTGGTTTTTCTCTATCTATGTACTTTGTTTATTTTAAAAATCTAAATATAAAATAATTTAGCTTTGTGCAAATAAATACATCATAACTTTTACTCAAATAGTATAAAACTCCTATTGTTACTTTAATTAATATGTGGCATAATTAATTTGGATATGAGGAGTGATTAATATTTTTGATAATTTAACATAAATTATTTTATTTTAATTATACATCAAAATAAAATTAAACCAGAATAACATGGATCCATCTTTAAACTTTATTTGTGAGGTTTTATAATATAAACCTTTTAAAAAATAACCCATTTCAATAATTTATATTTATTTAAATATTTACTTTACGAATTTAAAAAAATAATTGGATCCCTTTTTATAAGAATTAAATTATTTTTCATTTAGAATTAATGTTTAGATAATGCATGTATAGCTTGCACAATTGATGGAAGAACTGATCTTGTAAGCGATACTAGTCCCACATTTTTAAGCGAGTGCAGTAGCATAGTCCTCATTAATTCCTTTGATAGAAGCAATAGCCGACTTCAAGCAATCATAAGTTGCACAGAATTCAACAATGGTTTTAGCTGCATTAACTAACCCTTTAACACCCTAACAACATCTTTGCGAAACAACACAACTGTTCTGAAGATAATGTTGGCAAGGCGCAAGGCTATTGTAAACTTATACACATGAATCTGCACAATAACAACATACGCTATCTTGAAGTTTCCCATGGTAATAAATTAAGTGATATTGGATATAGCGAATGTTAGGTGTGAGTTTTATGCAACGTGGTAGGGCTTTTATATAGTGATTTTTAAAAAGTATTTTTATGGTTTTTGATTTTGGTTGTGGTTAATGTTTGATTTGGGATATGAGCTTTATGTTTAGTCATTAGTTATGATGTAAGGGAAAACCGCTAGACAATTTTTAAATAGACACTTCGAAACTGCTCTTTTTAAATAAGCGGTACCGAGTATATTGTTCTATTCTTATGTTAAATCATTATTATTATGAAAACATTTATATTATTTAATACAGATTTTTATATTATAATATTTATATTTTAGGACATAGAGTTCAATGCAAGTTGAAATGGAATAATGAATCTGGTTGAACTTTTTATTAATATTTTTAGCACATCACGTTAGAGTATACATAATAAACAAAGGCGCACATATATAATAGATATGTAAAAACATAGTAAATGTGTTAAATATAAGAGAAAACTTGCTCTATCATAAATGCTAGAACTATCCTCTTTCTTTATTCTCTTTCACACTAACATATAGCAATATCATACATTATTTTTGTTGAAGATTCAACATTCATAACATTTCACATCACTTGATACTACAAAAAAATATATAATATAATAAGAAGAAATACTGTAATTTTTTATATACTAAAATGTCATCACAACATTCAATGTATAAACATTATAAATAGATATTTTTATTTGTCTTCATTTGTAATCACATATAAAAGTATATAATTTTCTCATGCATGCAACCACTTTTTGTCTATTCCATATTATTGATCAAATTTAGTACAGTTGGTTTTTCTCTATCTATGTACTTTGTTTATTTTAAAAATCTAAATATAAAATAATTTAGCTTTGTGCAAATAAATACATCATAACTTTTACTCAAATAGTATAAAACTCCTATTGTTACTTTAATTAATATGTGGCATAATTAATTTGGATATGAGGAGTGATTAATATTTTTGATAATTTAACATAAATTATTTTATTTTAATTATACATCAAAATAAAATTAAACCAGAATAACATGGATCCATCTTTAAACTTTATTTGTGAGGTTTTATAATATAAACCTTTTAAAAAATAACCCATTTCAATAATTTATATTTATTTAAATATTTACTTTACGAATTTAAAAAAATAATTGGATCCCTTTTTATAAGAATTAAATTATTTTTCATTTAGAATTAATGTTTAGATAATGCATGTATAGCTTGCACAATTGATGGAAGAACTGATCTTGTAAGCGATACTAGTCCCACATTTTTAAGCGAGTGCAGTAGCATAGTCCTCATTAATTCCTTTGATAGAAGCAATAGCCGACTTCAAGCAATCATAAGTTGCACAGAATTCAACAATGGTTTTAGCTGCATTAACTAACCCTTTAACACCCTAACAACATCTTTGCGAAACAACACAACTGTTCTGAAGATAATGTTGGCAAGGCGCAAGGCTATTGTAAACTAATACACATGAATCTGCACAATAACAACATACGCTATCTTGAAGTTTCCCATGGTAATAAATTAAGTGATATTGGATATAGCGAATGTTAGGTGTGAGTTTTATGCAAGGTGGTAGGGCTTTTATATAGTGATTTTTAAAAAGTATTTTTATGGTTTTTGATTTTGGTTGTGGTTAATGTTTGATTTGGGATATGAGCTTTATGTTTAGTCATTAGTTATGATGTAAGGGGAAACCGCTAGACAATTTTTAAATAGACACTTCGAAACTGCTCTTTTTAAATAAGCGGTACCGAGTATATTGTTCTATTCTTATGTTAAATTACTATTATTATGAAAACATTTATATTATTTAACACAGATTTTTATAATATAATATATATATTTTAGGACATAGAGTTCAATGCAAGTTGAAATGGAATAATGAATCTGGTTGAACTTTTTATTAATATTTTTAACACATCACATTAGAGTATACATAATAAACAAAGGCGCACATATATAATAGATATGTAAAAACATAGTAAATGTGTTAAATATAAGAGAAAACTTGCTCTATCATAAATGCTAGAACTATCCCCTTTCTTTATTCTCTTTCACACTAGCATATAGCAATATCATACATTATTTTTGTTGAAGATTCAACATTCATAACATTTCACATCACTTGATACTACAAAAAAATATATAATATAATAAGAAGAAATACTGTTATTTTTTATATACCAAAATGTCATCAAAACATTCAATGTATAAACATTATAAATAGATATTTTTATTTGTCTTCATTTGAAATCACATATAAAAGTATATAATTTTCTCATGCATGCAACCACTTTTTGTCTATTCCATATTATTGATCAAATTTAGTACAGTTTGTTTTTCTCTAACTATGTACTTTGTTTATTTTAAAAATCTAAATATAAAATAATTTAGCTTTATGCAAATAAATACATCATAACTTTTACTCAAATAGTATAAAACTCCTATTGTTACTTTAATTAATATGTGGCATAATTAATTTGGATATGAGGAGTGATTAATATTTTTGATAATTTAACATAAAATATTTTATTTTAATTATACACCAAAATTAAATTAAACCAGGATAACATGGATCCATCTTTAAACTTTATTTGTGAGGTTTTATAATATAAACCTTTTAAAAAATAACCCATTTTATATAATTTATATTTATTTAAATATTTACTTTACGAATTTATAAAAATAATTGGATCCCTTTTTATAAGAATTAAATTATTTTTCATTTAGAATTAATATTTAGATAATGCATTTATAGCTTGCACAATTGATGGAAGAACTGATCTTGTAAGCAATACTAGTCCCACATTTTTAAGCGAGTGCAGTAGCATAGTCCTCATTGATTCCTTTTATAGCAGCAATAGCCGACTACAAGCAATCATAAGTTGCACGGAATTCGACAATGGTTTTAGCTGCATTAACTAACCATTTAACACCCTAACAACATCTTTGCGAATCAACACCATTGTTCTGAAGATAATGTTGGCAAGGCGCAAGGCTATTGTAAACTTATACACATGAATCTGCACAATAACAACATACACTATCTTGAAGTTTCCCATGGAAAGAAATTAAGTGATATTGGATATAGCGAATGTTAGGTGTGAGTTTTATGCAAGGTGGTAGGGATTTTATATAGTGATTTTTAAAAAGTATTTTTATGGTTTTTGATTTTGGTTGTGTTTAATGTTTGATTTGGGATATGAGCTTTATGTTTAGTCATTAGTTATGATGTAAGGGAAAACCGCTAGACAATTTTTAAATAGACACTTCGAAACTGCTCTTTTTAAATAAGTGGTACCGAGTATATTGTTCTATTCTTATGTTAAATCACTATTATTATGAAAACATTTATATTATTTAATAAAGATTTTTATAATATAATATATATATTTTAGGACATAGAGTTCAATGCAAGTTGAAATGGAATAATGAATCTGGTTGAACTTTTTATTAATATTTTTAACACATCACGTTAGAGTATACATAATAAACAAAGGCGCACATATATAATAGATATGTAAAAACATAGTAAATGTGTTAAATATAAGAGAAAACTTGCTCTATCATAAATGCTAGAACTATCCTCTTTCTTTATTCTCTTTCACACTAGCATATAGCAATATCATACATTATTTTTGTTGAAGATTCAACATTCATAACATTTCACATCACTTGATACTACAAAAAAATATATAATATAATAAGAAGAAATACTGTTATTTTTTATATACTAAAATGTCATCACAACATTCAATGTATAAACATTATAAATAGATATTTTTATTTGTCTTCATTTGAAATCACATATAAAAGTATATAATTTTCTCATGCATGCAACCACTTTTTGTCTATTCCATATTATTGATCAAATTTAGTACAGTTTGTTTTTCTCTATCTATGTACTTTGTTTATTTTAAAAATCTAAATATAAAATAATTTAGCTTTGTGCAAATAAATACATCATAACTTTTACTCAAATAGTATAAAACTCCTATTGTTACTTTAATTAATATGTGGCATAATTAATTTGGATATGAGGAGTGATTAATATTTTTGATAATTTAACATAAATTATTTTATTTTAATTATACACCAAAATAAAATTAAACCAGAATAACATGGATCCATCTTTAAACTTTATTTGTGAGGTTTTATAATATAAACCTTTTAAAAAATAACCCATTTCAATAATTTATATTTATTTAAATATTTACTTTACGAATTTAAAAAAATAATTGGATCCCTTTTTATAAGAACTAAATTATTTTTCATTTAGAATTAATGTTTAGATAATGCATGTATAGCTTGCACAATTGATGGAAGAACTGATCTTGTAAGCGATACTAGTCCCACATTTTTAAGCGAGTGCAGTAGCATAGTCCTCATTGATTCCTTTGATAGAAGCAATAGCCGACTTCAAGCAATCATAAGTTGCACGGAATTCAACAATGGTTTTAGCTGCATTAACTAACCCTTTAACACCCTAACAACATCTTTGCGAAACAACACAACTGTTCTGAAGATAATGTTGGCAAGGCGCAAGGCTATTGTAAACTTATACACATGAATCTGCACAATAACAACATACGCTATCTTGAAGTTTCCCATGGTAATAAATTAAGTGATATTGGATATAGCGAATGTTAGGTGTGAGTTTTATGCAAGGTGGTAGGGCTTTTATATAGTGATTTTTAAAAAGTATTTTTATGGTTTTTGATTTTGGTTGTGGTTAATGTTTGATTTGGGATATGAGCTTTATGTTTAGTCATTAGTTATGATGTAAGGGAAAACCGCTAGACAATTTTTAAATAGACACTTCGAAACTGCTCTTTTTAAATAAGCGGTACCGAGTATATTGTTCTATTCTTATGTTAAATCATTATTATTATGAAAACATTTATATTATTTAATACAGATTTTTATATTATAATATTTATATTTTAGGACATAGAGTTCAATGCAAGTTGAAATGGAATAATGAATCTGGTTGAACTTTTTATTAATATTTTTAGCACATCACGTTAGAGTATACATAATAAACAAAGGCGCACATATATAATAGATATGTAAAAACATAGTAAATGTGTTAAATATAAGAGAAAACTTGCTCTATCATAAATGCTAGAACTATCCTCTTTCTTTATTCTCTTTCACACTAACATATAGCAATATCATACATTATTTTTGTTGAAGATTCAACATTCATAACATTTCACATCACTTGATACTACAAAAAAATATATAATATAATAAGAAGAAATACTGTAATTTTTTATATACTAAAATGTCATCACAACATTCAATGTATAAACATTATAAATAGATATTTTTATTTGTCTTCATTTGTAATCACATATAAAAGTATATAATTTTCTCATGCATGCAACCACTTTTTGTCTATTCCATATTATTGATCAAATTTAGTACAGTTGGTTTTTCTCTATCTATGTACTTTGTTTATTTTAAAAATCTAAATATAAAATAATTTAGCTTTGTGCAAATAAATACATCATAACTTTTACTCAAATAGTATAAAACTCCTATTGTTACTTTAATTAATATGTGGCATAATTAATTTGGATATGAGGAGTGATTAATATTTTTGATAATTTAACATAAATTATTTTATTTTAATTATACATCAAAATAAAATTAAACCAGAATAACATGGATCCATCTTTAAACTTTATTTGTGAGGTTTTATAATATAAACCTTTTAAAAAATAACCCATTTCAATAATTTATATTTATTTAAATATTTACTTTACGAATTTAAAAAAATAATTGGATCCCTTTTTATAAGAATTAAATTATTTTTCATTTAGAATTAATGTTTAGATAATGCATGTATAGCTTGCACAATTGATGGAAGAACTGATCTTGTAAGCGATACTAGTCCCACATTTTTAAGCGAGTGCAGTAGCATAGTCCTCATTAATTCCTTTGATAGAAGCAATAGCCGACTTCAAGCAATCATAAGTTGCACAGAATTCAACAATGGTTTTAGCTGCATTAACTAACCCTTTAACACCCTAACAACATCTTTGCGAAACAACACAACTGTTCTGAAGATAATGTTGGCAAGGCGCAAGGCTATTGTAAACTAATACACATGAATCTGCACAATAACAACATACGCTATCTTGAAGTTTCCCATGGTAATAAATTAAGTGATATTGGATATAGCGAATGTTAGGTGTGAGTTTTATGCAAGGTGGTAGGGCTTTTATATAGTGATTTTTAAAAAGTATTTTTATGGTTTTTGATTTTGGTTGTGGTTAATGTTTGATTTGGGATATGAGCTTTATGTTTAGTCATTAGTTATGATGTAAGGGAAAACCGCTAGACAATTTTTAAATAGACACTTCGAAACTGCTCTTTTTAAATAAGCGGTACCGAGTATATTGTTCTATTCTTATGTTAAATTACTATTATTATGAAAACATTTATATTATTTAACACAGATTTTTATAATATAATATATATATTTTAGGACATAGAGTTCAATGCAAGTTGAAATGGAATAATGAATCTGGTTGAACTTTTTATTAATATTTTTAACACATCACATTAGAGTATACATAATAAACAAAGGCGCACATATATAATAGATATGTAAAAACATAGTAAATGTGTTAAATATAAGAGAAAACTTGCTCTATCATAAATGCTAGAACTATCCTCTTTCTTTATTCTCTTTCACACTAGCATATAGCAATATCATACATTATTTTTGTTGAAGATTCAACATTCATAACATTTCACATCACTTGATACTACAAAAAAATATATAATATAATAAGAAGAAATACTGTTATTTTTTATATACCAAAATGTCATCACAACATTCAATGTATAAACATTATAAATAGATATTTTTATTTGTCTTCATTTGAAATCACATATAAAAGTATATAATTTTCTCATGCATGCAACCACTTTTTGTCTATTCCATATTATTGATCAAATTTAGTACAGTTTGTTTTTCTCTAACTATGTACTTTGTTTATTTTAAAAATCTAAATATAAAATAATTTAGCTTTATGCAAATAAATACATCATAACTTTTACTCAAATAGTATAAAACTCCTATTGTTACTTTAATTAATATGTGGCATAATTAATTTGGATATGAGGAGTGATTAATATTTTTGATAATTTAACATAAAATATTTTATTTTAATTATACACCAAAATTAAATTAAACCAGGATAACATGGATCCATCTTTAAACTTTATTTGTGAGGTTTTATAATATAAACCTTTTAAAAAATAACCCATTTTATATAATTTATATTTATTTAAATATTTACTTTACGAATTTATAAAAATAATTGGATCCCTTTTTATAAGAATTAAATTATTTTTCATTTAGAATTAATATTTAGATAATGCATTTATAGCTTGCACAATTGATGGAAGAACTGATCTTGTAAGCAATACTAGTCCCACATTTTTAAGCGAGTGCAGTAGCATAGTCCTCATTGATTCCTTTTATAGCAGCAATAGCCGACTACAAGCAATCATAAGTTGCACGGAATTCGACAATGGTTTTAGCTGCATTAACTAACCATTTAACACCCTAACAACATCTTTGCGAATCAACACCATTGTTCTGAAGATAATGTTGGCAAGGCGCAAGGCTATTGTAAACTTATACACATGAATCTGCACAATAACAACATACACTATCTTGAAGTTTCCCATGGTAATAAATTAAGTGATATTGGATATAGCGAATGTTAGGTGTGAGTTTTATGCAAGGTGGTAGGGCTTTTATATAGTGATTTTTAAAAAGTATTTTTATGGTTTTTGATTTTGGTTGTGGTTAATGTTTGATTTGGGATATGAGCTTTATGTTTAGTCATTAGTTATGATGTAAGGGAAAACCGCTAGACAATTTTTAAATAGACACTTCGAAACTGCTCTTTTTAAATAAGGGGTACCGAGTATATTGTTCTATTCTTATGTTAAATCACTATTATTATGAAAACATTTATATTATTTAATATAGATTTTTATAATATAATATATATATATTTTAGGACATAGAGTTCAATGCAAGTTGAAATGGAATAATGAATCTGGTTGAACTTTTTATTAATATTTTTAACACATCACGTTAGAGTATACATAATAAACAAAGGCGCACATATATAATAGATATGTAAAAACATAGTAAATGTGTTAAATATAAGAGAAAACTTGCTCTATCATAAATGCTAGAACTATCCTCTTTCTTTATTCTCTTTCACACTAGCATATAGCAATATCATACATTATTTTTGTTGAAGATTCAACATTCATAACATTTCACATCACTTGATACTACAAAAAAATATATAATATAATAAGAAGAAATACTGTTATTTTTTATATACTAAAATGTCATCACAACATTCAATGTATAAACATTATAAATAGATATTTTTATTTGTCTTCATTTGAAATCACATATAAAAGTATATAATTTTCTCATGCATGCAACCACTTTTTGTCTATTCCATATTATTGATCAAATTTAGTACAGTTTGTTTTTCTCTATCTATGTACTTTGTTTATTTTAAAAATCTAAATATAAAATAATTTAGCTTTTTGCAAATAAATACATCATAACTTTTACTCAAATAGTATAAAACTCCTATTGTTACTTTAATTAATATGTGGCATAATTAATTTGGATATGAGGAGTGATTAATATTTTTGATAATTTAACATAAATTATTTTATTTTAATTATACACCAAAATAAAATTAAACCAGAATAACATGGATCCATCTTTAAACTTTATTTGTGAGGTTTTATAATATAAACCTTTTAAAAAATAACCCATTTCAATAATTTATATTTATTTAAATATTTACTTTACGAATTTAAAAAAATAATTGGATCCCTTTTTATAAGAACTAAATTATTTTTCATTTAGAATTAATGTTTAGATAATGCATGTATAGCTTGCACAATTGATGGAAGAACTGATCTTGTAAGCGATACTAGTCCCACATTTTTAAGCGAGTGCAGTAGCATAGTCCTCATTGATTCCTTTGATAGAAGCAATAGCCGACTTCAAGAAATCATAAGTTGCACGGAATTCAACAATGGTTTTAGCTGCATTAACTAACCCTTTAACACCCTAACAACATCTTTGCGAAACAACACAACTGTTCTGAAGATAATGTTGGCAAGGCGCAAGGCTATTGTAAACTTATACACATGAATCTGCACAATAACAACATACGCTATCTTGAAGTTTCCCATGGTAATAAATTAAGTGATATTGGATATAGCGAATGTTAGGTGTGAGTTTTATGCAACGTGGTAGGGCTTTTATATAGTGATTTTTAAAAAGTATTTTTATGGTTTTTGATTTTGGTTGTGGTTAATGTTTGATTTGGGATATGAGCTTTATGTTTAGTCATTAGTTATGATGTAAGGGAAAACCGCTAGACAATTTTTAAATAGACACTTCGAAACTGCTCTTTTTAAATAAGCGGTACCGAGTATATTGTTCTATTCTTATGTTAAATCATTATTATTATGAAAACATTTATATTATTTAATACAGATTTTTATATTATAATATTTATATTTTAGGACATAGAGTTCAATGCAAGTTGAAATGGAATAATGAATCTGGTTGAACTTTTTATTAATATTTTTAGCACATCACGTTAGAGTATACATAATAAACAAAGGCGCACATATATAATAGATATGTAAAAACATAGTAAATGTGTTAAATATAAGAGAAAACTTGCTCTATCATAAATGCTAGAACTATCCTCTTTCTTTATTCTCTTTCACACTAACATATAGCAATATCATACATTATTTTTGTTGAAGATTCAACATTCATAACATTTCACATCACTTGATACTACAAAAAAATATATAATATAATAAGAAGAAATACTGTAATTTTTTATATACTAAAATGTCATCACAACATTCAATGTATAAACATTATAAATAGATATTTTTATTTGTCTTCATTTGTAATCACATATAAAAGTATATAATTTTCTCATGCATGCAACCACTTTTTGTCTATTCCATATTATTGATCAAATTTAGTACAGTTGGTTTTTCTCTATCTATGTACTTTGTTTATTTTAAAAATCTAAATATAAAATAATTTAGCTTTGTGCAAATAAATACATCATAACTTTTACTCAAATAGTATAAAACTCCTATTGTTACTTTAATTAATATGTGGCATAATTAATTTGGATATGAGGAGTGATTAATATTTTTGATAATTTAACATAAATTATTTTATTTTAATTATACATCAAAATAAAATTAAACCAGAATAACATGGATCCATCTTTAAACTTTATTTGTGAGGTTTTATAATATAAACCTTTTAAAAAATAACCCATTTCAATAATTTATATTTATTTAAATATTTACTTTACGAATTTAAAAAAATAATTGGATCCCTTTTTATAAGAATTAAATTATTTTTCATTTAGAATTAATGTTTAGATAATGCATGTATAGCTTGCACAATTGATGGAAGAACTGATCTTGTAAGCGATACTAGTCCCACATTTTTAAGCGAGTGCAGTAGCATAGTCCTCATTAATTCCTTTGATAGAAGCAATAGCCGACTTCAAGCAATCATAAGTTGCACAGAATTCAACAATGGTTTTAGCTGCATTAACTAACCCTTTAACACCCTAACAACATCTTTGCGAAACAACACAACTGTTCTGAAGATAATGTTGGCAAGGCGCAAGGCTATTGTAAACTAATACACATGAATCTGCACAATAACAACATACGCTATCTTGAAGTTTCCCATGGTAATAAATTAAGTGATATTGGATATAGCGAATGTTAGGTGTGAGTTTTATGCAAGGTGGTAGGGCTTTTATATAGTGATTTTTAAAAAGTATTTTTATGGTTTTTGATTTTGGTTGTGGTTAATGTTTGATTTGGGATATGAGCTTTATGTTTAGTCATTAGTTATGATGTAAGGGAAAACCGCTAGACAATTTTTAAATAGACACTTCGAAACTGCTCTTTTTAAATAAGCGGTACCGAGTATATTGTTCTATTCTTATGTTAAATTACTATTATTATGAAAACATTTATATTATTTAACACAGATTTTTATAATATAATATATATATTTTAGGACATAGAGTTCAATGCAAGTTGAAATGGAATAATGAATCTGGGTGAACTTTTTATTAATATTTTTAACACATCACATTAGAGTATACATAATAAACAAAGGCGCACATATATAATAGATATGTAAAAACATAGTAAATGTGTTAAATATAAGAGAAAACTTGCTCTATCATAAATGCTAGAACTATCCTCTTTCTTTATTCTCTTTCACACTAGCATATAGCAATATCATACATTATTTTTGTTGAAGATTCAACATTCATAACATTTCACATCACTTGATACTACAAAAAAATATATAATATAATAAGAAGAAATACTGTTATTTTTTATATACCAAAATGTCATCACAACATTCAATGTATAAACATTATAAATAGATATTTTTATTTGTCTTCATTTGAAATCACATATAAAAGTATATAATTTTCTCATGCATGCAACCACTTTTTGTCTATTCCATATTATTGATCAAATTTAGTACAGTTTGTTTTTCTCTAACTATGTACTTTGTTTATTTTAAAAATCTAAATATAAAATAATTTAGCTTTATGCAAATAAATACATCATAACTTTTACTCAAATAGTATAAAACTCCTATTGTTACTTTAATTAATATGTGGCATAATTAATTTGGATATGAGGAGTGATTAATATTTTTGATAATTTAACATAAAATATTTTATTTTAATTATACACCAAAATTAAATTAAACCAGGATAACATGGATCCATCTTTAAACTTTATTTGTGAGGTTTTATAATATAAACCTTTTAAAAAATAACCCATTTTATATAATTTATATTTATTTAAATATTTACTTTACGAATTTATAAAAATAATTGGATCCCTTTTTATAAGAATTAAATTATTTTTCATTTAGAATTAATATTTAGATAATGCATTTATAGCTTGCACAATTGATGGAAGAACTGATCTTGTAAGCAATACTAGTCCCACATTTTTAAGCGAGTGCAGTAGCATAGTCCTCATTGATTCCTTTTATAGCAGCAATAGCCGACTACAAGCAATCATAAGTTGCACGGAATTCGACAATGGTTTTAGCTGCATTAACTAACCATTTAACACCCTAACAACATCTTTGCGAATCAACACCATTGTTCTGAAGATAATGTTGGCAAGGCGCAAGGCTATTGTAAACTTATACACATGAATCTGCACAATAACAACATACACTATCTTGAAGTTTCCCATGGTAATAAATTAAGTGATATTGGATATAGCGAATGTTAGGTGTGAGTTTTATGCAAGGTGGTAGGGCTTTTATATAGTGATTTTTAAAAAGTATTTTTATGGTTTTTGATTTTGGTTGTGGTTAATGTTTGATTTGGGATATGAGCTTTATGTTTAGTCATTAGTTATGATGTAAGGGAAAACCGCTAGACAATTTTTAAATAGACACTTCGAAACTGCTCTTTTTAAATAAGGGGTACCGAGTATATTGTTCTATTCTTATGTTAAATCACTATTATTATGAAAACATTTATATTATTTAATATAGATTTTTATAATATAATATATATATATTTTAGGACATAGAGTTCAATGCAAGTTGAAATGGAATAATGAATCTGGTTGAACTTTTTATTAATATTTTTAACACATCACGTTAGAGTATACATAATAAACAAAGGCGCACATATATAATAGATATGTAAAAACATAGTAAATGTGTTAAATATAAGAGAAAACTTGCTCTATCATAAATGCTAGAACTATCCTCTTTCTTTATTCTCTTTCACACTAGCATATAGCAATATCATACATTATTTTTGTTGAAGATTCAACATTCATAACATTTCACATCACTTGATACTACAAAAAAATATATAATATAATAAGAAGAAATACTGTTATTTTTTATATACTAAAATGTCATCACAACATTCAATGTATAAACATTATAAATAGATATTTTTATTTGTCTTCATTTGAAATCACATATAAAAGTATATAATTTTCTCATGCATGCAACCACTTTTTGTCTATTCCATATTACTGATCAAATTTAGTACAGTTTGTTTTTCTCTATCTATGTACTTTGTTTATTTTAAAAATCTAAATATAAAATAATTTAGCTTTTTGCAAATAAATACATCATAACTTTTACTCAAATAGTATAAAACTCCTATTGTTACTTTAATTAATATGTGGCATAATTAATTTGGATATGAGGAGTGATTAATATTTTTGATAATTTAACATAAATTATTTTATTTTAATTATACACCAAAATAAAATTAAACCAGAATAACATGGATCCATCTTTAAACTTTATTTGTGAGGTTTTATAATATAAACCTTTTAAAAAATAACCCATTTCAATAATTTATATTTATTTAAATATTTACTTTACGAATTTAAAAAAATAATTGGATCCCTTTTTATAAGAACTAAATTATTTTTCATTTAGAATTAATGTTTAGATAATGCATGTATAGCTTGCACAATTGATGGAAGAACTGATCTTGTAAGCGATACTAGTCCCACATTTTTAAGCGAGTGCAGTAGCATAGTCCTCATTGATTCCTTTGATAGAAGCAATAGCCGACTTCAAGAAATCATAAGTTGCACGGAATTCAACAATGGTTTTAGCTGCATTAACTAACCCTTTAACACCCTAACAACATCTTTGCGAAACAACACAACTGTTCTGAAGATAATGTTGGCAAGGCGCAAGGCTATTGTAAACTTATACACATGAATCTGCACAATAACAACATACGCTATCTTGAAGTTTCCCATGGTAATAAATTAAGTGATATTGGATATAGCGAATGTTAGGTGTGAGTTTTATGCAACGTGGTAGGGCTTTTATATAGTGATTTTTAAAAAGTATTTTTATGGTTTTTGATTTTGGTTGTGGTTAATGTTTGATTTGGGATATGAGCTTTATGTTTAGTCATTAGTTATGATGTAAGGGAAAACCGCTAGACAATTTTTAAATAGACACTTCGAAACTGCTCTTTTTAAATAAGGGGTACCGAGTATATTGTTCTATTCTTATGTTAAATCACTATTATTATGAAAACATTTATATTATTTAATATAGATTTTTATAATATAATATATATATATTTTAGGACATAGAGTTCAATGCAAGTTGAAATGGAATAATGAATCTGGTTGAACTTTTTATTAATATTTTTAACACATCACGTTAGAGTATACATAATAAACAAAGGCGCACATATATAATAGATATGTAAAAACATAGTAAATGTGTTAAATATAAGAGAAAACTTGCTCTATCATAAATGCTAGAACTATCCTCTTTCTTTATTCTCTTTCACACTAGCATATAGCAATATCATACATTATTTTTGTTGAAGATTCAACATTCATAACATTTCACATCACTTGATACTACAAAAAAATATATAATATAATAAGAAGAAATACTGTTATTTTTTATATACTAAAATGTCATCACAACATTCAATGTATAAACATTATAAATAGATATTTTTATTTGTCTTCATTTGAAATCACATATAAAAGTATATAATTTTCTCATGCATGCAACCACTTTTTGTCTATTCCATATTATTGATCAAATTTAGTACAGTTTGTTTTTCTCTATCTATGTACTTTGTTTATTTTAAAAATCTAAATATAAAATAATTTAGCTTTGTGCAAATAAATACATCATAACTTTTACTCAAATAGTATAAAACTCCTATTGTTACTTTAATTAATATGTGGCATAATTAATTTGGATATGAGGAGTGATTAATATTTTTGATAATTTAACATAAATTATTTTATTTTAATTATACACCAAAATAAAATTAAACCAGAATAACATGGATCCATCTTTAAACTTTATTTGTGAGGTTTTATAATATAAACCTTTTAAAAAATAACCCATTTCAATAATTTATATTTATTTAAATATTTACTTTACGAATTTAAAAAAATAATTGGATCCCTTTTTATAAGAACTAAATTTTTTTTCATTTAGAATTAATGTTTAGATAATGCATGTATAGCTTGCACAATTGATGGAAGAACTGATCTTGTAAGCGATACTAGTCCCACATTTTTAAGCGAGTGCAGTAGCATAGTCCTCATTGATTCCTTTGATAGAAGCAATAGCCGACTTCAAGCAATCATAAGTTGCACGGAATTCAACAATGGTTTTAGCTGCATTAACTAACCCTTTAACACCCTAACAACATCTTTGCGAAACAACACAACTGTTCTGAAGATAATGTTGGCAAGGCGCAAGGCTATTGTAAACTTATACACATGAATCTGCACAATAACAACATACGCTATCTTGAAGTTTCCCATGGTAATAAATTAAGTGATATTGGATATAGCGAATGTTAGGTGTGAGTTTTATGCAAGGTGGTAGGGCTTTTATATAGTGATTTTTAAAAAGTATTTTTATGGTTTTTGATTTTGGTTGTGGTTAATGTTTGATTTGGGATATGAGCTTTATGTTTAGTCATTAGTTATGATGTAAGGGAAAACCGCTAGACAATTTTTAAATAGACACTTCGAAACTGCTCTTTTTAAATAAGCGGTACCGAGTATATTGTTCTATTCTTATGTTAAATCACTATTATTATGAAAACATTTATATTATTTAACACAGATTTTTATAATATAATATATATATTTTAGGACATAGAGTTCAATGCAAGTTGAAATGGAATAATGAATCTGGTTGAACTTTTTATTAATATTTTTAACACATCACATTAGAGTATACATAATAAACAAAGGCGCACATATATAATAGATATGTAAAACATAGTAAATGTGTTAAATATAAGAGAAAACTTGCTCTATCATAAATGCTAGAACTATCATATTTCTTTATTCTCTTTCACACTAGCATATAGCAATATCATACATTATTTTTGTTGAAGATTCAACATTCATAACATTTCACATCACTTGATACTACAAAAAAATATATAATATAATAAGAAGAAATACTGTTATTTTTTATATACTAAAATGTCATCACAACATTCAATGTATAAACATTATAAATAGATATTTTTATTTGTCTTCATTTGAAATCACATATAAAAGAATATAATTTTCTCATGCATGCAACCACTTTTTGTCTATTCCATATTATTGATCAAATTTAGTACAGTTTGTTTTTCTCTATCTATGTACTTTGTTTATTTTAAAAATCTAAATATAAAATAATTTAGCTTTGTGCAAATAAATACATCATAACTTTTACTCAAATAGTATAAAACTCCTATTGTTACTTTAATTAATATGTGGCATAATTAATTTGGATATGAGTAGTGATTAATATTTTTGATAATTTAACATAAAATATTTTATTTTAATTATACACCAAATTAAAATTAAACCAGAATAACATGGATCCATCTTTAAACTTTATTTGTGAGGTTTTATAATATAAACCTTTTAAAAAATAACCCATTTCAATAATTTGTATTTATTTAAATATTTACTTTACGAATTTAAAAAAATAATTGGATCCCTTTTTATAAGAATTAAATTATTTTTCATTTAGAATTAATATTTAGATAATGCATGTATAGCTTGCACAATTGATGGAAGAACTGATCTTGTAAGCAATACTAGTCCCACATTTTTAAGCGAGTGCAGTAGCATAGTCCTCATTGATTCCTTTGATAGCAGCAATAGCCGACTTCAAGCAATCATAAGTTGCACGGAATTCAACAATGGTTTTAGCTGCATTAACTAACCCTTTAACACCCTAACAACATCTTTGCGAAACAACACCACTGTTCTGAAGATAATGTTGGCAAGGCGCAAGGCTATTTTAAACTTATACACAAGAATCTGCACAATAACAACATACACTATCTTGATGTTTCCCATGGTAAGAAATTAAGTGATATTGGATATAGCGAATGTTAGGTGTGAGTTTTATGCAAGGTGGTAGGGATTTTATATAGTGATTTTTAAAAAGTATTTTTAAGGTTTTTGATTTTGGTTGTGGTTAATGTTTGATTTGGGATATGAGCTTTATGTTTAGTCATTAGTTATGATATAAGGGAAAACCGCTGGACAATTTTTAAATAGACACTTCGAAACTGCTCTTTTTAAATAAGAGGTACCGAGTATATTGTTCTATTCTTATGTTAAATCATTATTATTATGAAAACATTTATATTATTTAATACAGATTTTTATATTATAATATTTATATTTTAGGACATAGAGTTCAATGCAAGTTGAAATGGAATAATGAATCTGGTTGAACTTTTTATTAATATTTTTAGCACATCACGTTAGAGTATACATAATAAACAAAGGCGCACATATATAATAGATATGTAAAAACATAGTAAATGTGTTAAATATAAGAGAAAACTTGCTCTATCATAAATGCTAGAACTATCCTCTTTCTTTATTCTCTTTCACACTAACATATAGCAATATCATACATTATTTTTGTTGAAGATTCAACATTCATAACATTTCACATCACTTGATACTACAAAAAAATATATAATATAATAAGAAGAAATACTGTTATTTTTTATATACTAAAATGTCATCACAACATTCAATGTATAAACATTATAAATAGATATTTTTATTTGTCTTCATTTGTAATCACATATAAAAGTATATAATTTTCTCATGCATGCAACCACTTTTTGTCTATTCCATATTATTGATCAAATTTAGTAAAGTTGGTTTTTCTCTATCTATGTACTTTGTTTATTTTAAAAATCTAAATATAAAATAATTTAGCTTTGTGCAAATAAATACATCATAACTTTTACTCAAATAGTATAAAACTCCTATTGTTACTTTAATTAATATGTGGCATAATTAATTTGGATATGAGGAGTGATTAATATTTTTGATAATTTAACATAAAATATTTTATTTTAATTATACACCAAAATAAAATTAAACCAGGATAACATGGATCCATCTTTAAACTTTATTTGTGAGGTTTTATAATATAAACCTTTTAAAAAATAACCCATTTTATATAATTTATATTTATTTAAATATTTACTTTACGAATTTATAAAAATAATTGGATCCCTTTTTATAAGAATTAAATTATTTTTCATTTAGAATTAATATTTAGATAATGCATTTATAGCTTGCACAATTGATGGAAGAACTGATCTTGTAAGCAATACTAGTCCCACATTTTTAAGCGAGTGCAGTAGCATAGTCCTCATTGATTCCTTTTATAGCAGCAATAACCGACTACAAGCAATCATAAGTTGCACGGAATTCAACAATGGTTTTAGCTGCATTAACTAACCATTTAACACCCTAACAACATCTTTGCGAATCAACACCATTGTTCTGAAGATAATGTTGGCAAGGCGCAAGGCTATTGTAAACTTATACACATGAATCTGCACAATAACAACATACACTATCTTGAAGTTTCCCATGGAAAGAAATTAAGTGATATTGGATATAGCGAATGTTAGGTGTGAGTTTTATGCAAGGTGGTAGGGATTTTATATAGTGATTTTTAAAAAGTATTTTTATGGTTTTTGATTTTGGTTGTGTTTAATGTTTGATTTGGGATATGAGCTTTATGTTTAGTCATTAGTTATGATGTAAGGGAAAACCGCTAGACAATTTTTAAATAGACACTTCGAAACTGCTCTTTTTAAATAAGTGGTACCGAGTATATTGTTCTATTCTTATGTTAAATCACTATTATTATGAAAACATTTATATTATTTAATATAGATTTTTATAATATAATATATATATTTTAGGACATAGAGTTCAATGCAAGTTGAAATGGAATAATGAATCTGGTTGAACTTTTTATTAATATTTTTAACACATCACGTTAGAGTATACATAATAAACAAAGGCGCACATATATAATAGATATGTAAAAACATAGTAAATGTGTTAAATATAAGAGAAAACTTGCTCTATCATAAATGCTAGAACTATCCTCTTTCTTTATTCTCTTTCACACTAGCATATAGCAATATCATACATTATTTTTGTTGAAGATTCAACATTCATAACATTTCACATCACTTGATACTACAAAAAAATATATAATATAATAAGAAGAAATACTGTTATTTTTTATATACCAAAATGTCATCACAACATTCAATGTATAAACATTATAAATAGATATTTTTATTTGTCTTCATTTGAAATCACATATAAAAGTATATAATTTTCTCATGCATGCAACCACTTTTTGTCTATTCCATATTATTGATCAAATTTAGTACAGTTTGTTTTTCTCTAACTATGTACTTTGTTTATTTTAAAAATCTAAATATAAAATAATTTAGCTTTATGCAAATAAATACATCATAACTTTTACTCAAATAGTATAAAACTCCTATTGTTACTTTAATTAATATGTGGCATAATTTATTTGGATATGAGGAGTGATTAATATTTTTGATAATTTAACATAAAATATTTTATTTTAATTATACACCAAAATAAAATTAAACCAGGATAACATGGATCCATCTTTAAACTTTATTTGTGAGGTTTTATAATATAAACCTTTTAAAAAATAACCCATTTTATATAATTTATATTTATTTAAATATTTACTTTACGAATTTATAAAAATAATTGGATCCCTTTTTATAAGAATTAAATTATTTTTCATTTAGAATTAATATTTAGATAATGCATTTATAGCTTGCACAATTGATGGAAGAACTGATCTTGTAAGCAATACTAGTCCCACATTTTTAAGCGAGTGCAGTAGCATAGTCCTCATTGATTCCTTTTATAGCAACAATAGCCGACTACAAGCAATCATAAGTTGCACGGAATTCAACAATGGTTTTAGCTGCATTAACTAACCATTTAACACCCTAACAACATCTTTGCGAATCAACACCATTGTTCTGAAGATAATGTTGGCAAGGCGCAAGGCTATTGTAAACTTATACACATGAATCTGCACAATAACAACATACACTATCTTGAAGTTTCCCATGGAAAGAAATTAAGTGATATTGGATATAGCGAATGTTAGGTGTGAGTTTTATGCAAGGTGGTAGGGATTTTATATAGTGATTTTTAAAAAGTATTTTTATGGTTTTTGATTTTGGTTGTGTTTAATGTTTGATTTGGGATATGAGCTTTATGTTTAGTCATTAGTTATGATGTAAGGGAAAACCGCTAGACAATTTTTAAATAGACACTTCGAAACTGCTCTTTTTAAATAAGTGGTACCGAGTATATTGTTCTATTCTTATGTTAAATCACTATTATTATGAAAACATTTATATTATTTAATATAGATTTTTATAATATAATATATATATTTTAGGACATAGAGTTCAATGCAAGTTGAAATGGAATAATGAATCTGGTTGAACTTTTTATTAATATTTTTAACACATCACGTTAGAGTATACATAATAAACAAAGGCGCACATATATAATAGATATGTAAAAACATAGTAAATGTGTTAAATATAAGAGAAAACTTGCTCTATCATAAATGCTAGAACTATCCTCTTTCTTTATTCTCTTTCACACTAGCATATAGCAATATCATACATTATTTTTGTTGAAGATTCAACATTCATAACATTTCACATCACTTGATACTACAAAAAAATATATAATATAATAAGAAGAAATACTGTTATTTTTTATATACCAAAATGTCATCACAACATTCAATGTATAAACATTATAAATAGATATTTTTATTTGTCTTCATTTGAAATCACATATAAAAGTATATAATTTTCTCATGCATGCAACCACTTTTTGTCTATTCCATATTATTGATCAAATTTAGTACAATTTGTTTTTCTCTAACTATGTACTTTGTTTATTTTAAAAATCTAAATATAAAATAATTTAGCTTTATGCAAATAAATACATCATAACTTTTACTCAAATAGTATAAAACTCCTATTGTTACTTTAATTAATATGTGGCATAATTAATTTGGATATGAGGAGTGATTAATATTTTTGATAATTTAACATAAAATATTTTATTTTAATTATACACCAAAATAAAATTAAACCAGGATAACATGGATCCATCTTTAAACTTTATTTGTGAGGTTTTATAATATAAACCTTTTAAAAAATAACCCATTTTATATAATTTATATTTATTTAAATATTTACTTTACGAATTTATAAAAATAATTGGATCCCTTTTTATAAGAATTAAATTATTTTTCATTTAGAATTAATATTTAGATAATGCATTTATAGCTTGCACAATTGATGGAAGAACTGATCTTGTAAGCAATACTAGTCCCACATTTTTAAGCGAGTGCAGTAGCATAGTCCTCATTGATTCCTTTTATAGCAGCAATAGCCGACTACAAGCAATCATAAGTTGCACGGAATTCAACAATGGTTTTAGCTGCATTAACTAACCATTTAACACCCTAACAACATCTTTGCGAATCAACACCATTGTTCTGAAGATAATGTTTGCAAGGCGCAAGGCTATTGTAAACTTATACACATGAATCTGCACAATAACAACATACACTATCTTGAAGTTTCCCATGGAAAGAAATTAAGTGATATTGGATATAGCGAATGTTAGGTGTGAGTTTTATGCAAGGTGGTAGGGATTTTATATAGTGATTTTTAAAAAGTATTTTTATGGTTTTTGATTTTGGTTGTGTTTAATGTTTGATTTGGGATATGAGCTTTATGTTTAGTAATTAGTTATGATGTAAGGGAAAACCGCTAGACAATTTTTAAATAGACACTTCGAAACTGCTCTTTTTAAATAAGTGGTACCGAGTATAGTGTTCTATTCTTATGTTAAATCACTATTATTATGAAAACATTTATATTATTTAATATAGATTTTTATAATATAATATATATATTTTAGGACATAGAGTTCAATGCAAGTTGAAATGGAATAATGAATCTGGTTGAACTTTTTATTAATATTTTTAACACATCACGTTAGAGTATACATAATAAACAAAGGCGCACATATATAATAGATATGTAAAAACATAGTAAATGTGTTAAATATAAGAGAAAACTTGCTCTATCATAAATGCTAGAACTATCCTCTTTCTTTATTCTCTTTCACACTAGCATATAGCAATATCATACATTATTTTTGTTGAAGATTCAACATTCATAACATTTCACATCACTTGATACTACAAAAAAATATATAATATAATAAGAAGAAATACTGTTATTTTTTATATACTAAAATGTCATCACAACATTCAATGTATAAACATTATAAATAGATATTTTTATTTGTCTTCATTTGAAATCACATATAAAAGTATATAATTTTTCTCATGCATGCAACCACTTTTTGTCTATTCCATATTATTGATCAAATTTAGTACAGTTTGTTTTTCTCTATCTATGTACTTTGTTTATTTTAAAAATCTAAATATAAAATAATTTAGCTTTGTGCAAATAAATACATCATAACTTTTACTCAAATAGTATAAAACTCCTATTGTTACTTTAATTAATATGTGGCATAATTAATTTGGATATGAGGAGTGATTAATATTTTTGATAATTTAACATAAATTATTTTATTTTAATTATACACCAAAATAAAATTAAACCATAATAACATGGATCCATCTTTAAACTTTATTTGTGAGGTTTTATAATATAAACCTTTTAAAAAATAACCCATTTCAATAATTTATATTTATTTAAATATTTACTTTACGAATTTAAAAAAATAATTGGATCCCTTTTTATAAGAACTAAATTATTTTTCATTTAGAATTAATGTTTAGATAATGCATGTATAGCTTGCACAATTGATGGAAGAACTGATCTTGTAAGCGATACTAGTCCCACATTTTTAAGCGAGTGCAGTAGCATAGTCCTCATTGATTCCTTTGATAGAAGCAATAGCCGACTTCAAGCAATCATAAGTTGCATGGAATTCAACAATGGTTTTAGCTGCATTAACTAACCCTTTAACACCCTAACAACATCTTTGCGAAACAACACAACTGTTCTGAAGATAATGTTGGCAAGGCGCAAGGCTATTGTAAACTTATACACATGAATCTGCACAATAACAACATACGCTATCTTGAAGTTTCCCATGGTAATAAATTAAGTGATATTGGATATAGTGAATGTTAGGTGTGAGTTTTATGCAAGGTGGTAGGGCTTTTATATAGTGATTTTTAAAAAGTATTTTTATGGTTTTTGATTTTGGTTGTGGTTAATGTTTGATTTGGGATATGAGCTTTATGTTTAGTCATTAGTTATGATGTAAGGGAAAACCGCTAGACAATTTTTAAATAGACACTTCGAAACTGCTCTTTTTAAATAAGCGGTACCGAGTATATTGTTCTATTCTTATGTTAAATCACTATTATTATGAAAACATTTATATTATTTAACACAGATTTTTATAATATAATATATATATTTTAGGACATAGAGTTCAATGCAAGTTGAAATGGAATAATGAATCTGGTTGAACTTTTTATTAATATTTTTAACACATCACATTAGAGTATACATAATAAACAAAGGCGCACATATATAATAGATATGTAAAACATAGTAAATGTGTTAAATATAAGAGAAAACTTGCTCTATCATAAATGCTAGAACTATCATATTTCTTTATTCTCTTTCACACTAGCATATAGCAATATCATACATTATTTTTGTTGAAGATTCAACATTCATAACATTTCACATCACTTGATACTACAAAAAAATATATAATATAATAAGAAGAAATACTGTTATTTTTTATATACTAAAATGTCATCACAACATTCAATGTATAAACATTATAAATAGATATTTTTATTTGTCTTCATTTGAAATCACATATAAAAGAATATAATTTTCTCATGCATGCAACCACTTTTTGTCTATTCCATATTATTGATCAAATTTAGTACAGTTTGTTTTTCTCTATCTATGTACTTTGTTTATTTTAAAAATCTAAATATAAAATAATTTAGCTTTGTGCAAATAAATACATCATAACTTTTACTCAAATAGTATAAAACTCCTATTGTTACTTTAATTAATATGTGGCATAATTAATTTTGATATGAGTAGTGATTAATATTTTTGATAATTTAACATAAAATATTTTATTTTAATTATACACCAAATTAAAATTAAACCAGAATAACATGGATCCATCTTTAAACTTTATTTGTGAGGTTTTATAATATAAACCTTTTAAAAAATAACCCATTTCAATAATTTGTATTTATTTAAATATTTACTTTACGAATTTAAAAAAATAATTGGATCCCTTTTTATAAGAATTAAATTATTTTTCATTTAGAATTAATATTTAGATAATGCATCTATAGCTTGCACAATTGATGGAAGAACTGATCTTGTAAGCAATACTAGTCCCACATTTTTAAGCGAGTGCAGTAGCATAGTCCTCATTGATTCCTTTGATAGCAGCAATAGCCGACTTCAAGCAATCATAAGTTGCACGGAATTCAACAATGGTTTTAGCTGCATTAACTAACCCTTTAACACCCTAACAACATCTTTGCGAAACAACACCACTGTTCTGAAGATAATGTTGGCAAGGCGCAAGGCTATTTTAAACTTATACACATGAATCTGCACAATAACAACATACACTATCTTGATGTTTCCCATGGTAATAAATTAAGTGATATTGGATATAGCGAATGTTAGGTGTGAGTTTTATGCAAGGTGGTAGGGATTTTATATAGTGATTTTTAAAAAGTATTTTTAAGGTTTTTGATTTTGGTTGTGGTTAATGTTTGATTTGGGATATGAGCTTTATGTTTAGTCATTAGTTATGATGTAAGGGAAAACCGCTGGACAATTTTTAAATAGACACTTCGAAACTGCTCTTTTTAAATAAGAGGTACCGAGTATATTGTTCTATTCTTATGTTAAATCATTATTATTATGAAAACATTTATATTATTTAATACAGATTTTTATATTATAATATTTATATTTTAGGACATAGATTTCAATGCAAGTTGAAATGGAATAATGAATCTGGTTGAACTTTTTATTAATATTTTTAGCACATCACGTTAGAGTATACATAATAAACAAAGGCGCACATATATAATAGATATGTAAAAACATAGTAAATGTGTTAAATATAAGAGAAAACTTGCTCTATCATAAATGCTAGAACTATCCTCTTTCTTTATTCTCTTTCACACTAACATATAGCAATATCATACATTATTTTTGTTGAAGATTCAACATTCATAATATTTCACATCACTTGATACTACAAAAAAATATATAATATAATAAGAAGAAATACTGTTATTTTTTATATACTAAAATGTCATCACAACATTCAATGTATAAACATTATAAATAGATATTTTTATTTGTCTTCATTTGAAATCATATATAAAAGTATATAATTTTCTCATGCATGCAACCACTTTTTGTATATTCCATATTATTGATCAAATTTAGTACAGTTTGTTTTTCTCTATCTATGTACTTTGTTTATTTTAAAAATCTAAATATAAAATAATTTAGCTTTGTGCAAATAAATACATCATAACTTTTACTCAAATAGTATAAAACTCCTATTGTTACTTTAATTAATATGTGGCATAATTAATTTGGATATGAGGAGTGATTAATATTTTTGATAATTTAACATAAAATATTTTATTTTAATTATACACCAAAATAAAATTAAACCAGAATAACATGGATCCATCTTTAAACTTTATTTGTGAGGTTTTATAATATAAACCTTTTAAAAAATAACCCATTTAAAAATTTATATTTATTTAAATATTTACTTTACGAATTTAAAAAAATAATTGGATCCCTTTTTATAAGAATTAAATTATTTTTCATTTAGAATTAATATTTAGATAATGCATGTATAGCTTGCACAATTGATGGAAGAACTGATCTTGTAAGCGATACTAGTCCCACATTTTTAAGCGAGTGCAATAGCATAGTCCTCATTGATTCCTTTGATAGCAGCAATAGCCGACTTCAAGCAATCATAAGTTGCACGGAATTCAACAATGGTTTTAGCTGCATTAACTAACCCTTTAACACCCTAACAACATCTTTGCGAAACAACACCACTGTTCTGAAGATAATGTTGGCAAGGCGCAAGGCTATTGTAAACTTATACACATGAATCTGCACAATAACAACATACGCTATCTTGAAGTTTCTCATGGTAATAAATTAAGTGATATTGGATATAGCGAATGTTAGGTGTGAGTTTTATGCAAAGTGGTAGGGCTTTTATATAGTGATTTTTAAAAAGTATTTTTATGGTTTTTGATTTTGGTTGTGGTTAATGTTTGATTTGGGATATGAGCTTTGTAGGTGTTTAGTTATTGGCTTGCATTTTTGGTAAAAACAAGTGTATGTGTGAATGTCATGACTGATGTCATAACATTCTAGTTTAGTTTGTACTGATTCATTAGGTACCTTTGCAGAAAAATATTGTCATTCAAGTACTGATGTTTATAAGTGTGTATCTGAGCATTTTGAAAAATGATCACATTTTCATAAATCAGTTGACAGGTTTCTCAGATGTCATAACAGATGTTAAGACATCCTGTTCTGATCTAACAGGTTTGCAGGTTGGTTAATTCTGAGTTTTTTCAGGAAAATAACTCAGTCTTTCCAGAACAGAATCCTGCGTTTTCTGAGGGGTAACCTAGCTCAACCCTAACCTGGTTAATAAAGTCCTGTGACCTACTCTTAAGGTCAAACGGAATTAACCCTAGGTTTTTGTGGAAACCCTAACTGAAGTTGCAGCTGCTATATATTCAACAGAGCTGCTGTTTTGCAAGTATCCCTTTTTGGTCAGAAGATCATTTGTAAACTGTATAGGTTTAATTATTGTACTCCAAGCAATTATCATTGTGATAAGTGACTTGGAATAGGTTTTTAATTGTAAGGGTTGTGTAGCACTCAAAGCTTTGAAGCAAGAGTGTTTGAATGTTTCTTGACTAAAGCTGTGAAGCAGAGTCAAGTTAAGTTTCTGTATCACTCAAAGCTGTGAAGCAAGAGTGGTTGTGTTGCTTGATTAAAAAGCTGTGAAGCTTAATCAAGTGTAGGTTTTTGAAGAGTGTCTTCATAAATTCATTAGTCAAATTGTTTTATGTATCACTGCTGTGATTGAGGGGGAGTGAGTAGGAACTCAGGTTTAAGTTGTACTTAGATTGAAATTGCATTGGGTAGGTCTTAAGTGAAGGAGATAAACTGGTTGGTTTATTCCTGAATTAACATCTCTTATAGTGGATTTCCTCCCTGGCTTGGTAGCCCCCAGAGTAGGTGTTGTTGCACACTGAACTGGGTAAACAATTGATTGTGTTCTTTATTGTTTTTGTATTTACTGTCATATAGTAAGTCAGATACGGTGTCATAACATTGAACTTGACATTGAGTATCTGTAGCCAGAATTTCAATTGGCATCAGAGCAGGCACCCTGCTTGTATTACTGGGTGAGATCTAGGGATATCACTTTCTGGCACTATGGACAAAGAAGGAGTCTTTGGAAATAGACCACCCATTCTGGATGGAACTAATTATGACTACTGGAAACCTCGTATGATTGCCTTCTTAAAATCTCTGGACAAAAAGGCTTGGAGAGCTGCTGACAAAGGATGGATCCATCCCACCATAACTGAGAAAGATGGGACAATCAGTCTGAAGCCTGAGGAAGATTGGAGTAAAGAAGAAGATGAGTTAGCTCTGGGAAATTCCAAAGCCTTAAATGCCCTGTTCAATGGAATTCATAGAAACATTTTCAGACTAGTACATCAATATGAACTGGCCAAGGAAGTTTGGGACACTCTCAAAACTACTCATGAGGGCACTTCCAAAGTGAAAATGTCAAGGCTTCAGATGCTGACCACCAAATTTGAGAATCTAAAAATGATGGAAGATGAAACCATTCATGAGTTTCACATGAACATCTTGGAGATTGCCAACACCTCAGGAGCACTGGGAGAAAAGATGTCAGAAGAAAAACTGGTGAGGAAGATTCTCAGATCCTTGCCTAAAAGATTTGCAATGAAGGTAACTGCCATAGAGGAATCCCAGGATATTAGCAAGTTGAAAGTGGATGAACTTATTGGGTCTCTTCAGACTTTTGAGATGGGGATCACTGATAATGGTGACAAGAAGAACAAAAGCATAGCACTTGTATCCAACACTGATGTTGTAAACAAGGAGGATGAAGAAGAAAATTTTTCAGAAGCTATTGCCATGCTTGGAAGACAGTTCAACAAGCTCATCAAAAGAATGGATCCAAAGTCAAGGTCAAATGTTCATAACATTCCCTCTGACATTGACAGTTCCAGCAGAAGACCAAGGTCAGAAGAAAAGGGAAACCAAGGCAGAGGTATTCAATGCCATGGATGTGAAGGATATGGACATATTCGAGCTGAATGTCCTACCTTTCTTAAGAAACAAAAGAAAGGAATGACTGTTACTTGGTCTGACTATGATTCAGAAAGTAATTCTGAAGAAGAATCTGCCAAACTAGTTACTGCTCTAACTAGTGTTTGTACCTCTGACAGTGACACTAGTGATGAAGAAGTGACATTTGAAGAACTGGCTTATACCTACAAGAAATTGTGTATTAGAAGTGCTGAAGTCTGTGTGCAGAATGAGAAGCAATCAAAACTCATTATAAAGCTGGAGGCTGAAAAAAAGGCAGATCTTGAAACTATAAGTCACCTAGAAGGGGAAGTTCAATTACTGAACTCACAACTGAACCAAATGACAAAATCTGTCAAGATGTTGACCAATGGATCAGATAAATTGGAAGAGATTCTTCAAGTTGGACAAAATGTGGGGAACAAATCTGGTCTAGGATTTGTGGAAGCTAAGAAATCTGGTGCAGACAAGAAGATCAGGCATGTTAAACAATTGTCAAAGCAGATGTCTCAACAAAACTCTCAACATCAGAAATACATGAAAAAATACCAAAGATGGAGATGTCATCATTGTGGGAGATATGGCCACATAAAACCTTTCTGCTTCAGATTGCATGGATACCCTAATCAGAACTCAGGTGTCAAACCTAAGTCTAAAAAGGTACCACATGCTCCTAAATGGAAGAAAAAGGCTACTACCCTGATAGCCCACACTTCCCTGAGGGTCTCTGCAAAGGAAGGCTGGTACTTTGACAGTGGATGTTCCAGACACATGACTGGAATCAAAAATCTCCTCAATAATGTTGAGCCTCACACCACCAGTTTTGTGACCTTTGGAGATGGTGCTAAAGGTGAAGTCAAAGGAGCTGGTAATTTGGACTGCCCTGGAGTTCCAAGGCTGAATAATGTACTGCTGGTAAAAAGGTTGAATGCTAATCTCATTAGCATCAGTCAACTATGTGATCTAGGACTCAAGGTCAACTTCTCAAAATCTGAATGCCTAGTAATTAATGAAAAACAAGAAGTTGTAATGAGAGGAATCAGATCTAAAGATAACTGCTACTTGTGGCAGCCTGAGAACTCTGATAACTCCATTATATGTCCAATTACCAGAGCTACCTCTATGAAAGCAGTCAGAAGGACTCCAAAACTACAGGTTGATAATGGTTGTGATGTGGCAAATAAACTTGAAGAAGGATGTGTTGTCAGAACCATAAGTTATCTTGACAGGGATGTTGGAAATAACAAGTCTAATAAATTCTGTTTCCCTGAAGAAATGAGGCTTGAAGTCTCTTCTCCTATAACTCTCCATCAAAATGGACTGGACAAAAATAAAATCATTCAAGAATCAACCAGAACTGTGATTCATATCAAAAGAATGCCTTCCCAACTCTGTGCGGAAATAGTTGCTGCAAGGAATACATGTTCTCAAAATATCTGGTCAAAACAGATGCTCACTGAGTATAATGTCTCACAAGATGTTGTGACATTGTGTTGTGACAATCTGAATACAGTCAATATTTTAAAGCCTATTCAGCATAACAGGAACAAGCACATTGACTCTGTAAAGAAGAAGGCATTTAAACTAGAACATGGTATCTTTATGCTTCAATTGACTGATTCTTTTACCAAGGCTCTTGCTGTAAATAAACTTGAAAACTTGAGGGGCAGGATGGGTATTTACCAACATGAGAAATTATAGCAATTAATTTTGCTTAAAACAAGGGCTGAAGGAGTTAATTTTATTAAGTCTACTTTTAGTGGGTTAATCATATGCTTTCCCAACTCTTTCAAAATCCTTAAGAAGTTGAAAAGACTCTCTTTTACCTCCTACCTCTCTCGTCTTTGCAACCTGTTCCCTCCTCTCAATCAAAGATTTTTCTCAAATTGCCACTGGTACTCAAAGTCAATCAGAATGTCTCAGACATCATCTTCAACCAAGACGACTTCATCATCCTCTTCATCCTCATCATCTGATCAAAACTCTAGAGCAATCACCACATGCATAGAGTCTGAAGTTCTTGAAGTCACTCCTCTCAGAGAGATGGCAACTGACCCAGCCAAAGTCAAAAAGCTAAGAAGTAAACATGCAGGAAGAGCTCAAGCTGCAGCCTCTGGTAATCCTTCTCATCCTTCTTCTTCTATTTCAAATAGAGAAGGGTCAGTTCAAGTACATCAAGCTATTGCTAGGCTTGTTACTAGTATACTAAGCGGAAACAAACCTGTACCGGGGATTTCTGTCCCTTTAAATCAATCAGAAAGCCCAAATGTGGACATCCCTGAGAATGTAGATGTCTCTGAAAATGTTGTGACACAAGAAGACAACATTCAGAACCTCTCAGAAAAGACTGCTGACCCACCTATCATTGATGTGGATGAGGATTACTCAGATAATGAACTGATTGCCAATGTGAACCCTAGCATAGCTAGGAGATTGATGAAAAGAAAGAATGATGCAAAGTGTGTGTCCAAGGATAAACCTGCTGTTAAGAAATCCAAGGCTGAAGGCATAGCTGAGGTAGAATCTGTGAAAATTGTTCAGACCAAAGGGAAGAAGGCCCAGGTGCATACTGCTAGACAACCAATCTCAAAGAAGAGAAAAGAACCGGAATCTTCTGATTCTGATGAGGAATCAGAATTTGAGATTGATGCTGAAGAAATTCCTATCAGAAGGAAGCTCCCCTCCAGCAAAATTGCCAGGGTTCCTGAAGTCCCAACAGACAACATCTCCTTTCATCATCCTGACAATGCAAACAGATGGAAGTATGTTTGCCTAAAGAGAATTGCTTTAGAGAGAGAACTCCACAATGATGCCTTGGAGTGCAAAGACATCATGGACCTGATCAAGAATGCTGGACTGATGAAGACAGTGATAAAATTTAACAAATGTTATGAAAATCTGGTCAAGGAGTTTGTAGTGAACTTGTCTAATGAGTGTGCTGATGGAAGGTCAGCTGACTTTGAAAGTGTTTTTGTTAGAGGAAGAAGGGTCAAGTTCTCTCCATCAGAAATTAACAAGTTTCTTGGAAGAACAAATGAGGATTGTCCTGATCTGGAGGCCACTGACAATGAAGTTTTTCAAACCATCACAGCCAGGCAAGTGAAGTGCTGGCCCTTGAAAGGCAAGTTGAATGCCAGCAAACTCAGCATGAAATTTGCCATCCTGCATAAAATAGGTGCAGCCAACTGGGTGCCTACAAATCATAAATCAACTATCTCCACAGGATTGGGGAGATTTATTTATGTTGTGGGAACCAAGACTGCTTTTGACTATGGCAGGTACATCTTTGAACAAACTTTAAAGCATGCTGGCAGTTATGCTGTCAAAGGACCAATTGCCTTTCCCTCCCTCATTTGTGGAATTATCCTTGCACAATACCCTGATATCCTTGTGGCAAGAGATACAACCTGCAAAAGAGCTCCTGCCCTTGGCTTGCACTACAAACTGTTTCAGGGATCTCATGCTCCAGATATTGTCATAACATCAGCTGAGACATTGTCTGTGAAGACCCAGTCCAAGACATCTGATGTCATAGCTGTTTTAAAAGAGACTTGTAAAGAGCTGGATGCTAGGAAAAAGACCCTAGAAATCCTAATTGCCAGGCTAGAAAAGGAGGAAGCTGAAGGAAACAGAAGGGAAGAAGGTGTAGAAGCTGAAGGTCATCTCAACATTGAAGAAACTAGCTCCTCTGAGTCTGATGACAGTGCTTAAAGGTTGGTTGCTGTGTGGTGGTGTTGGTGGTTGGTGCTGATATCTGGTGAAGTTTGGAAGTGTGTTCAGTTCTTTTTTTCTGCTGCTGCTCTTGTTATTTGTTTTGGATAACTGTATAATCTTTATGAACATGTATCTTTGGCCCATTTGTGGCTAAAGAGGGGGAGAATATTTTGGTACTTAGTATGTACTTTCTCAATTAGACATTCTATTTTTCTGCAGTCATTTCTTTCTGCTGCTATCTATCTCTGATTGCTTAGGGTCTTTAGCCAAAAAACTGCCAAAGGGGGAGTTTGTAGGTGTTTAGTTATTGGCTTGCATTTTTGGTAAAACCCAAGTGTATGTGTGAATGTCATGACTGATGTCATAACATTCTAGTTTAGTTTGTACTGATTCATTAGGTACCTTTGCAGAAAAATATTGTCATTCAGGTACTGATGTTTATAAGTGTGTATCTGAGCATTTTGCAAAATGATCACATTTTCATAAATCAGTTGACAGGTTTCTCAGATGTCATAACAGATGTTAAGACATCCTGTTCTGATCTAACAGGTTTGCAGGTTGGTTAATTCTGAGTTTTTTCAGGAAAATAACTCAGTCTTTCCAGAACAGAATCCTGCGTTTTCTGAGGGGTAACCTAGCTCAACCCTAACCTGGTTAATAAAGTCCTGTGACCTAGTCTTAAGGTCAAACGAAATTAACCCTAGGTTTTTGTGGAAACCCTAACTGAAGTTGCAGCTGCTATATATTCAACAGAGCTGCTGTTTTGCAAGTATCCCTTTTTGGTCAGAAGATCATTTGTAAACTGTATAGGTTTAATTATTGTACTCCAAGCAATTATCATTGTGATAAGTGACTTGGAATAGGTTTTTAATTGTAAGGGTTGTGTAGCACTCAAAGCTTTGAAGCAAGAGTGTTTGAATGTTTCTTGACTAAAGTTGTGAAGCAGAGTCAAGTTAAGTTTGTGTATCACTCAAAGCTGTGAAGCAAGAGTGGTTGTGTTGCTTGATTAAAAAGCTGTGAAGCTTAATCAAGTGTAGGTTTTTTAAGAGTGTCTTCATAAATTCATTAGTCAAATTGTTTTATGTATCACTGCTGTGATTGAGGGGGAGTGAGTAGGAACTCAGGTTTAAGTTGTACTTAGATTGAAATTGCATTGGGTAGGTCTTAAGTGAAGGAGATAAACTGGTTGGTTTATTCCTGAATTAACATCTCTTATAGTGGATTTCCTCCCTGGCTTGGTAGCCCGCAGAGTAGGTGTTGTTGCACACTGAACTGGGTAAACAATTGATTGTGTTCTTTATTGTTTTTGTATTTACTGTCATATAGTAAGTCAGATACGGTGTCATAACATTGAACTTGACATTGAGTATCTGTAGCCAGAATTTCAAGCTTTATGTTTAGTCATTAGTTATGATGTAAGGGAAAACCGCTAGACAATTTTTAAATAGACACTTCGAAACTGCTCTTTTTAAATAAGAGGTACCGAGTTTATTGTTCTATTCTTATGTTAAATCACTATTATTATGAAAACATTTATATTATTTAATACAGATTTTTATAATATAATATTTATATTTTAGGACATAGAGTTTAATGCAAGTTGAAATGGAATAATGAATGTGGTTGAACTTTTTATTAATATTTTTAACACATCACATTAGAGTATATAGAATAAACAAAGGCGCACATATATAATAGATATGTAAAAACATAGTAAATGTGTTAAATATAAGAGAAAACTTGCTCTATCATAAATGCTAGAACTATCCTCTTTCTTTATTCTCTTTCACACTAGCATATAGCAATATCATACATTATTTTTGTTGAAGATTCAACAATCATAACATTTCACATCACTTGATACTACAAAAAAATATATAATATAATAAGAAGAAATACTATTATTTTTTATATACCAAAATGTCATCACAACATTCAATGTATAAACATTATAAATAGATATTTTTATTTGTCTTCATTTGAAATCACATATAAAAGTATATAATTTTCTCATGCATGCAACCACTTTTTGTCTATTCCATATTATTGATCAAATTTAGTACAGTTTGTTTTTCTCTATCTATGTACTTTGTTTATTTTAAAAATCTAAATATAAAATAATTTAGCTTTGTGCAAATAAATACATCATAACTTTTACTCAAATAGTATAAAACTCCTATTGTTACTTTAATTAATATGTGACATAATTAATTTGGATATGAGGAGTGATTAATATTTTTGATAATTTAACATAAAATATTTTATTTTAATTATACACTAAAATAAAATTAAACCAGAATAATATGGATTCATCTTTAAAATTTATTTGTGAGGTTTTATAATATAAACCTTTTAAAAAATAACCCATTTTATATAATTTATATTTATTTAAATATTTACTTTACGAATTTATAAAAATAATTGGATCCCTTTTTATAAGAATTAAATTATTTTTCATTTAGAATTAATATTTAGATAATGCATGTATAGCTTGCACAATTGATGGAAGAACTGATCTTGTAAGCGATACTAGTCCCACATTTTTAAGCGAGTGCAGTAGCATAGTCCTCATTGATTCCTCTAATAGCAGCAATAGCCGACTTCAAGCAATCATAAGTTGCACAGAATTCAACAATGGTTTTAGCTGCATTAACTAACCCTTTAACACCCTAACAACATCTTTGCGAAACAACACCACTGTTCTGAAGATAATGTTGGCAAGGCGCAAGGCTATTGTAAACTTATACACATGAATCTGCACAATAACAACATACGCTATCTTGAGGGTTCCCATGGTAAGAAATTAAGTGATATTGGATATAGCGAATGATAGGTGTGAGTTTTATGCAAGATGGTAGGGCTTTTATATAGTGATTTTTAAAAAGTATTTTTATGGTTTTTGATTTTGGTTGTGGTTAATGTTTGATTTGGGATATGAGCTTTATGTTTAGTCATTAGTTATGATGTAAGGGAAAACCGCTAGACAATTTTTAAATAGACACTTCGAAACTGCTCTTTTTAAATAAGCGGTACCGAGTATATTGTTCTATTCTTATGTTAAATCACTATTATTATGAAAACATTTATATTATTTAATATAGATTTTTATAATATAATATATATATTTTAGGACATAGAGTTCAATGCAAGTTGAAATGGAATAATGAATGTGGTTGAACTTTTTATTAATATTTTTAACACATCACGTTAGAGTATACATAATAAACAAAGGCGCACATATATAATAGATATGTAAAAACATAGTAAATGTGTTAAATATAAGAGAAAACTTTCTCTATCATAAATGCTAGAACTATCCTCTTTCTTTATTCTCTTTCACACTAGCATATAGCAATATCATACATTATTTTTGTTGAAGATTCAACATTCATAACATTTAACATCACTTGATACTACAAAAAAATAAATAATATAATAAGAAGAAATACTGTTATTTTTTATATTCCAAAATGTCATCACAACATTCAATGTATAAACATTATAAATAGATATTTTTATCTGTCTTCATTTGAAATCACATATAAAAGTATATAATTTTCTCATGCATGCAACCTGTAACACCCCAGTTTTTAATTTTGATTTATTTAAATTTGGGAATTTATTTTATTAGAATTAATAAAATAAAAAGGAATTATTTATTTGGAATATTTGAAGAAATAAGAAATATTGAGATTTTTAAGTCATTGGGCTTAGATGTTGTTAGTAATGAGTGGGGGTGAAAAAGAAGTAAAGTTATGTGTTGGAACTCAAGTTATTCTTCATTTTGGTTTTCACGATAAACAGAAGTTAGAATTGGGAAAATAGAGCTCTGAAGGTACGAGGAACGAAGAACGGAGAACTTCGCTCAAGAATTCAAAGCTGCTGATTGATAAGGTAAGGGGGGTTATACTCGATTATATTTGTTTATGGGTTTATGTACGGTTGATTCGGGTAATCGTAGGAAATCCCAATTGTTAAATGTTTCTAGGGATCGATAACCGTAGGACTGAACTTTGTTAGAAAAGGATTAGGATTCCCAATTCTCATGAATCGGTTAAGAATTTAGGTCCCAGATGGTGAATTGGGCGTATGTCTAATGATCGTGAATTTACCTTGGAAGTTGTAGGGATAATCCCAATGTCAGTAGAATTCCCCAAAAAGTTACGGTTAATCCCCGGTTAAAGTTATTATAATGATTATTAGTAAATTGGATATTGTGGTATTGTTGTGGATTGTACAAACTCGATGCGTTAGGTACTAAAATACGCGTTTTGGCCGACATTTTTCCGCGTTTGGACGGCTGTTGTGAGCCACTGCAGGTTCAGAAAAATCTGACCCGCGCTCATCAACACGGCCGTGTTGTTTAACACGGGCACCCGTGTTGATGCACTGTGTTGCCAAAAAAATGTGCTTTCTGGGCACTTTTCAACACGGGCCGTGTTGTTTAACACGGGCACCCGTGTTGATCCCCTGTAATGAGAAAAAAAGGTGTTTTCTGGACACAATTCAACACGGCCGTGTTGTTTAACACGGGCACCCGTGTTGATGCTGCTGTGTTGAATTTCTGAATTTTGTTTTCTGTGTTTTATTGTGGATGTTATTGCCATGCTTTTAGATATGTTATCAAGCATGAAGTATGATATGATTTGATGTGATTGGTTGATGTTTAAATAGTATGCTGAGTGTTTACATGCTATCTGTATCTTGATATGATTGATGTTTTATAGTATGCTGAGTGGTTACATACTATTCATATCATGTGATGTTTGATATTGTTGATGTGCATGATATGTTGAATGATGTTCATAGTATGCTGAGTGTTACATACTTACATATCATGTTGCATTTGTTAATTCCCATTGTGTGGAATTAACATGGTGGCCAATATACGTGTCCGCGATTTAATGGAACGTTGAGGTGGTAGCCGTGTCCGCGATATAATGGAACGGTGAGTTATCCGTGACCCGCGATATAATGGGGCGGTGTAGTGGTACCACATGCATGGGTGTGTTGCATTACTCGAATATAACATGAATGGATGATTTTTCCAATGTTATATTGATTGTTTGTATGCACATGTGATTGATATATGGTTGATGATGTTTGATGGATATTTGCAATTATGAAAAGCAATATGTCATGGATATATGATTTGTAAAGGTTTTGTAAACTATGAAATATGTTAATTATTGGGTGATGTTTATGATTTCGTGAATTGATTGTTATGAATGTATAACCAAATGTATATTTGAGAAGCTCACCCTTACTGTTGAATATTTCAGATTGAAGAGCTTCGCTCAGGTGCTTGGCGAAGGCTTATCGTGTCTAGTTTAGTTTTATTCTCGTATGTCCGGGTCATGCTCTGATAGTTGTAACTCCGGGAACGTTTGGTTGTCGAGCTGCTTTAGTCAGACTCGTTTATTTTCTTTTAATTGTTATAATAAGATGTTGACTTTCCAGGTGTTAATCCCTGATGATTTTGGAAAATATTATAACGTTTGATTTTATTGATTAAAATTTTCCGCTGTGTAAACATGTATGAGTTACTGCTAAAATTTATGCATGACAGGATTGTTTTAATAGAAGAGAATTGTGACATCCTCGAATTATACATGTACTCTGAAAATATGATTTTTATTTAAATTGCGAAAATTATATGCGGGGTTTTAGAGGGGGTTACAATAGTGGTATCAGAGCATAGTCGGTCTGTCCGGCCAAGTTGTTATGTCAGTGTCATTACCCTTGGTACGCAATAAGTGTTTAAGAACACTGTTGGTGCTTCTTTGTTTTGGATCACTTGATTGCAGGGATAAGATTGCGATAAGTGGGGGAGGAGTTGGTACTTCTCCATGGTGCTTCTGGATGCTAAGTAATGGCTCGACGTGAGGAAAATGGTAAGAGTATGAGCATGGTATAGACTGCATTGTTCATAGTTCTGAAGAGGGTTCAGAGGTAAGAGCATTACTTAGGTGGAATTTATCTCATGGACTTGTGCATCAGTTGTATGCAGTGCTAATGAAGTCAGTAAAGACGGGTTTGTACATTCATTATGACTTCGGTTGTCTATTGACAAATTGAGGGACTGATCGACCTTAATCTGTTGTTGATAGCAAATAGGAGCATAGTGGATGTGATAGACATGTCTTGCTAGTTTTGTTAGTATGTGTACGAACTTGGTAGAGCGAAGCCAATTGCTTTAAGATGGATATGAGAAGTTAATACGGATTCTGATATCCGAAAAGAATACCAATTAAAGGTCTCGATGTATTGATCAAATTGAGATGGTTCGATAAGAGAACGATCAAGTGAAGTTGGAAAGTACTTCTCTAGGAAGTGAAGGTGTAGCGACAGATAGTGTTGTATTAGTGGTTTATGAATTCCTAGTGACACTCTGAAGCTAGCAGTAGTTCTGTAAGTGTGAACTAAGGTCCAACAAGAGTAAACGATGATATATTGAGAATGTGGAGTACTTGTGGAATTATGAAGTCTACCTACGTGTTAAACTGGACTGGTTGGTATTAGTTGGACTTGGTTGTGTTGTGAATCTCGTGGGCTAAGAGTGTGATGGATATGCTTCCCTGTAGCGGAGATTCGAGAAGGAAGATTGGTTTTCCATGATTGGAAGTGAGAACTTGTATGGATTCTGATGATACAAGAGTTCTGTGAGGCAAGTAAATAATTCATAAGAAATGAAGTTTGGACTTGAATGTTGTGGCGTATAAGAATATGTGTGACGTTATTGTAAACCTTCTGGTTTATTCAATTCAGGATAAGGACTGATGGAGTAATTACAAACCTTGTGTTGGGAATTGACAGAGATTAGACTTGGTGCTAAGCTAGCAAAGTGTGACTTCGGTTTAAAGAAGCGAGTTATGAGTATGAGGTTCCAGATGGTGGTATGTGTGAATCCATCCCAGTAGATGAGATTCTATATTGAGAATTACCAGATCGATTATAGTGATTAGAAACTTGTTGAGCTTAGTTGAGCACTGCTGTGTTGTTGAAATGGGGTAAAGTGTTTATCTGAGGTAAGGTTCAGTGCGAAGAATTTTGGTAAGTTGTGGTAGTACTGATGGAGGATATTCTGATTTACTTCAAGGATGAAGATGAATAGTTGGAATATCTCGAGAATTGTTTTGAGAATTATTGAAAGAGAAGTGATTTCGTATGTATCCTGGTTAAGTAAAGTTAATTCTCGTGGACATGTGATTTCTGTGATGGTATTGTGTTGATCCTAAGTAAGAAAGGGTCCAACGTATATTGGTACTCTAAGTGTGAATAAGGATTTCAAGAGGTGAAGAAGAGGTTAACTAGTGTGCCTATTTGGAGTTGCCAATCCTGCGGAACTTTGTTGTGTATTGTGATGCATCCTTGATGGGATTAGTGCAGAGTGTAATGCAGAATCGAGAAGAAGTGGCTGATGCTCCGAGACAACTGAAAGTGCATGAAAGAACTACCCTACTCATGACTTAGAATTGGCGGCAGTTGTGTTCGTTTTGAAGTTGTGAAGACATTATCTGTATGGTTCGAGATTAGAGGTGTATAGTGATCATAAGAGTTTGGAATATCTTTTCGATCAGAAAGGGCTTAACATGAGGCAGAGAAGATGGTTAGAATTTCTCAAAGATTATGATTTTGTTTGGTTTACCATCCTGGTAAGACAAATGTAGTACAGATGCTTTGAGCAGGAAATCATTGCATATGTCTATGATGATGGTTCGTGAATTGGATTTAATTGAGCAATTCCGAGATTTGAGTTTGGTTTGTGAAAGTATTCCGAAGTGTGTTCGTTTGGGTATGTTGAAACTTACTAGTGGTATTCTAGAAGAGATCAGAATCGGGCAGAAATCCGATGTTAATTTAGTTGATAGATTGACATTGATCAACCAAGGTCAAGGTGGTGAGTTTAGGATTGATGAAAATGATGTTATGAGGTTTGGCGATAGAGTTTGTGTTCCTGATGTCGCAGAAATCAAGAAAAGTATATTAGAGGAAGGACATCGCAGTGGGATGAGTATTCATCCGGGTGCCACGAAAATGTATCATGATTTGAAGAAATTGTTTTGGTGGCCGGGAATGAAAAAGGAAATAGCTGAATTTGTGTATGCATGTTTAATCTGTCAGAAATCGAAGATTGAGCATCAAAAGCCGTCTGGGTTTATGCAACCGATGTTTATTCCAGAATGGAAGTGGGATAGTATTTCTATGGATTTCGTATCTGGGCTGCCGAGGACTCCTATGAATTGTGAAGCGATATGGGTCGTTGTGGATAGGTTGACTAAGTCTGCTCATTTTATACCGGTGCGAATGGATTACTCGATGGAGAGATTGGCACAGTTGTATATTGAGAAAATAGTGAGTTTGCATGGAGTTCCTTCTAGTATTGTGTCAGATAGAGATCCGAGGTTCACTTCGAAATTTTGGGAAGGATTGCAGAAGGCTTTGGGTACTAAGTTGAGATTGAGTTCAGCTTACCATCCTCAGACTGATGGACAGACGGAGAGGACGATTCAATCGTTGGAAGATTTATTGCGTGCTTGTGTTTTAGAGAAAAGTGGAGCTTGGGATAGCTATTTGCCATTGATTGAGTTTACTTATAACAATAGTTACCATTCGAGTATTGGTATGGCTCCGTTTGAGGCATTGTATGGTAGACGGTGTAGGACGCCTTTGTGTTGGTATGAATCTGGAGAGAGTTCGGTAATTGGGCCAGAGATTGTTCAGCAGACTACTGAAAAGATCAAATTGATTCAAGAGAAGATGAGAGCTTCTCAGAGTCGTCAGAAAAGTTATCATGATAAGAGGAGAAAGAATTTAGAATTCAGTGTCGGAGATCATGTGTTTATGAGAGTTACTCCGATGACGGGTATTGGTCGGGCGTTGAAGTCTAAGAAGTTGACTCCGCGTTTTATTGGTCCGTTTCAGATTACGGAAAGAGTTGGAGAAGTTGCTTATCGCATTGCTTTACCTCCGAGACTTGCGAATTTGCACGATGTTTTTCATGTTTCTCAGTTGAGGAGATACATTCCAGACCCATCTCATGTAATCCAAATAGATGATGTACAGGTGAGAGATAACCTGACAGTAGAAGCATTGCCTATGAGGATAGAAGATCGGGAAGTGAAACAGTTAAGAGGTAAAGAGATAGCATTAGTGAAGGTTGCTTGGGGAGGTCCAGCAGATGGAAATATCACTTGGGAGCTGGAGAGCCAGATGAAAGAGGCTTATCCGGAGCTGTTCGTCTAAGGTATGTTTTCGAGGACGAAAACTCTTTTAGTGGGGGAGAGTTGTAACACCCCAGTTTTTAATTTTGATTTATTTAAATTTGGGAATTTATTTTATTAGAATTAATAAAATAAAAAGGAATTATTTATTTGGAATATTTGAAGAAATAAGAAATATTGAGATTTTTAAGTCATTGGGCTTAGATGTTGTTAGTAATGAGTGGGGGTGAAAAAGAAGTAAAGTTATGTGTTGGAACTCAAGTTATTCTTCATTTTGGTTTTCACGATAAACAGAAGTTAGAATTGGGAAAATAGAGCTCTGAAGGTACGAGGAACGAAGAACGGAGAACTTCGCTCAAGAATTCAAAGCTGCTGATTGATAAGGTAAGGGGGGTTATACTCGATTATATTTGTTTATGGGTTTATGTACGGTTGATTCGGGTAATCGTAGGAAATCCCAATTGTTAAATGTTTCTAGGGATCGATAACCGTAGGACTGAACTTTGTTAGAAAAGGATTAGGATTCCCAATTCTCATGAATCGGTTAAGAATTTAGGTCCCAGATGGTGAATTGGGCGTATGTCTAATGATCGTGAATTTACCTTGGAAGTTGTAGGGATAATCCCAATGTCAGTAGAATTCCCCAAAAAGTTACGGTTAATCCCCGGTTAAAGTTATTATAATGATTATTAGTAAATTGGATATTGTGGTATTGTTGTGGATTGTACAAACTCGATGCGTTAGGTACTAAAATACGCGTTTTGGCCGACATTTTTCCGCGTTTGGACGGCTGTTGTGAGCCACTGCAGGTTCAGAAAAATCTGACCCGCGCTCATCAACACGGCCGTGTTGTTTAACACGGGCACCCGTGTTGATGCACTGTGTTGCCAAAAAAATGTGCTTTCTGGGCACTTTTCAACACGGGCCGTGTTGTTTAACACGGGCACCCGTGTTGATCCCCTGTAATGAGAAAAAAAGGTGTTTTCTGGACACAATTCAACACGGCCGTGTTGTTTAACACGGGCACCCGTGTTGATGCTGCTGTGTTGAATTTCTGAATTTTGTTTTCTGTGTTTTATTGTGGATGTTATTGCCATGCTTTTAGATATGTTATCAAGCATGAAGTATGATATGATTTGATGTGATTGGTTGATGTTTAAATAGTATGCTGAGTGTTTACATGCTATCTGTATCTTGATATGATTGATGTTTTATAGTATGCTGAGTGGTTACATACTATTCATATCATGTGATGTTTGATATTGTTGATGTGCATGATATGTTGAATGATGTTCATAGTATGCTGAGTGTTACATACTTACATATCATGTTGCATTTGTTAATTCCCATTGTGTGGAATTAACATGGTGGCCAATATACGTGTCCGCGATTTAATGGAACGTTGAGGTGGTAGCCGTGTCCGCGATATAATGGAACGGTGAGTTATCCGTGACCCGCGATATAATGGGGCGGTGTAGTGGTACCACATGCATGGGTGTGTTGCATTACTCGAATATAACATGAATGGATGATTTTTCCAATGTTATATTGATTGTTTGTATGCACATGTGATTGATATATGGTTGATGATGTTTGATGGATATTTGCAATTATGAAAAGCAATATGTCATGGATATATGATTTGTAAAGGTTTTGTAAACTATGAAATATGTTAATTATTGGGTGATGTTTATGATTTCGTGAATTGATTGTTATGAATGTATAACCAAATGTATATTTGAGAAGCTCACCCTTACTGTTGAATATTTCAGATTGAAGAGCTTCGCTCAGGTGCTTGGCGAAGGCTTATCGTGTCTAGTTTAGTTTTATTCTCGTATGTCCGGGTCATGCTCTGATAGTTGTAACTCCGGGAACGTTTGGTTGTCGAGCTGCTTTAGTCAGACTCGTTTATTTTCTTTTAATTGTTATAATAAGATGTTGACTTTCCAGGTGTTAATCCCTGATGATTTTGGAAAATATTATAACGTTTGATTTTATTGATTAAAATTTTCCGCTGTGTAAACATGTATGAGTTACTGCTAAAATTTATGCATGACAGGATTGTTTTAATAGAAGAGAATTGTGACATCCTCGAATTATACATGTACTCTGAAAATATGATTTTTATTTAAATTGCGAAAATTATATGCGGGGTTTTAGAGGGTGTTACACAACCACTTTTTGTCTATTCCATATTATTGATCAAATTTAGTACAGTTTGTTTTTCTCTATCTAATTACTTTGTTTATTTTAAAAATCTAAATATAAAATAATTTAGCTTTGTGCAAATAAATACATCATAACTTTTACTCAAATAGTATAAAACTCCTATTGTTACTTTAATTAATATGTGGCATAATTAATTTGGATATGAGGAGTGATTAATATTTTTGATAATTTAACATAAAATATTTTATTTTAATTATACACCAAAATAAAATTAAACCAGGATAACATGGATCCATCTTTAAACTTTATTTGTGAGGTTTTATAATATAACGTTTTAAAAAATAACCCATTTCAATAATTTATATTTATTTAAATATTTACTTTACGAATTTAAAGAAATAATTGGATCCCTTTTTATAAGAATTAAATTATTTTTCATTTAGAATTAATATTTAGATAATGCATGTATAGCTTGCACAATTGATGGAAGAACTGATCTTGTAAGCGATACTAGTCCCACATTTTTAAGCGACTGCAGTAGCATAGTCCTCGTTGATTCCTCTGATAGCAGCAATAGCCGACTTCAAGAAATCATAAGTTGCACAGAATTCAACAATGGTTTTAGCTGCATTAACTAACCCTTTAACACCCTAACAACATCTTTGCAAAACAACACCACTGTTCTGAAGATAATGTTGGCAAGGGCAAGGCTATTGTAAACTTATACACATGAATCTGCACAATAACAACATACGCTATCTTGAAGTTTCCCATGGTAAGAAATTAAGTGATATTGGATATAGCGAATGTTAGGTGTGAGTTTTATGCAAGGTGGTAGGGCTTTTATATAGTGATTTTTAAAAAGTATTTTTATGGTTTTTGATTTTGGTTGTGGTTAATGTTTGATTTGGGATATGAGATTCATGTTTAGTCATTAGTTATGATGTAAGGGAGAACCGCTAGACAATTTTTAAATAGACACTTTGAAACTTCTCTTTTTAAATAAGAGGTACCGAGTATATTGTTCTATTCTTATGTTCAATCACTATTATTATGAAAACATTTATATTATTTAATACAGATTTTTATAATATAATATTTATATTTTAGGACATAGAGTTCAATGCAAGTTGAAATGGAATAATGAATCTGGTTGAACTTTTTATTAATATTTTTAACACATCACGTTAGAGTATACATAATAAACAAAGGCGCACATATATAATAGATATGTAAAAACATAGTAAATGTGTTAAATATAAGAGAAAACTTGCTCTATCATAAATGCTAGAACTATCCTCTTTCTTTATTCTCTTTCACACTAACATATAGCAATATCATACATTATTTTTGTTGAAGATTCAACATTCATAATTTTTCACATCACTTGATACTACAAAAAAATATATAATATAATAAGAAGAAATACTGTTATTTTTTATATACTAAAATGTCATCACAACATTCAATGTATAAACATTATAAATAGATATTTTTATTTGTCTTCATTTGAAATCACATATAAAAGTATATAATTTTCTCATGCATGCAACCACTTTTTGTCTATTCCATATTATTGATCAAATTTAGTACAGTTTGTTTTTCTCTATCTATGTACTTTGTTTATTTTAAAAATCTAAATATAAAATAATTTAGCTTTGTGCAAATAAATACATCATAACTTTTACTCAAATAGTATAAAACTCCTATTGTTACTTTAATTAATGTGGCATAATTAATTTGGATATGAGGAGTGATTAATATTTTTGATAATTTAACATAAAATATTTTATTTTAAATATACACCAAAATAAAATTAAACCAGAATAACATGGATCCATCTTTAAACTTTATTTGTGAGGTTTTATAATATAAACCTTTTAAAAAATAACCCATTTAAATAATTTATATTTATTTAAATATTTACTTTACGAATTTATAAAAATAATTGGATCCCTTTTTATAAGAATTAAATTATTTTTCATTTAGAATAAATATTTAGATAATGCATGTATAGCTTGCACAATTGATGGAAGAACTGATCTTGTAAGCAATACTAGTCCCACATTTTTAAGCGAGTGCAGTAGCATAGTCCTCATTGATTCCTTTGATAGCAGCAATAGCCGACTTCAAGCAATCATAAGTTGCACGGAATTCAACAATGGTTTTAGCTGCATTAACTAACCCTTTAACACCCTAACAACATCTTTGCGAAACAACACAACTGTTCTGAAGATAATGTTGGCAAGGCGCAAGGCTATTGTAAACTTATACACATGAATCTGCACAATAACAACATACGCTATCTTGAAGTTTTCCATGGTAATAAATTAAGTGATATTGGATATAGCGAATGTTAGGTGTGAGTTTTATGCAAGGTGGTAGGACTTTTATATAGTGATTTTTAAAAAGTATTTTTATGGTTTTTGATTTTGGTTATGGTTAATGTTTGATTTGGGATATGAGCTTTATGTTTAGTCATTAGTTATGTTGTAAGGGAAAACCGCTAGACAATTTTTAAATAGACACTTCGAAACTGCTCTTTTTAAATAAGAGGTATCGAGTATATTGTTCTATTCTTATGTTAAATCATTATTATTATGAAAACATTTATATTATTTAATACAGATTTTTATAATATAATATTTATATTTTATGAAATAGAGTTCAATGCAAGTTGAAATGGAATAATGAATGTGGTTGAACTTTTTATTAATATTTTTAATACATCATGTTAGAGTATACAGAATAAACAAAGGCGCACATATATAATAGATATGTAAAAACATAGTAAATGTGTTAAATATAAGAGAAAACTTGCTCTATCATAAATGCTAGAACTGTCCTCTTTCTTTATTCTCTTTCACACTAGCATATAGCAATATCATACATTATTTTTGTTGAAGATTCAACAATCATAACATTTCACATCACTTGATACTACAAAAAAATATATAATATAATAAGAAGAAATACTGTTATTTTTTATATACCAAAATGTCATCACAACATTCAATGTATAAACATTATTAATAGATATTTTTATTTGTCTTCATTTGAAATCACATATAAAAGTATATAATTTTCTCATGCATGCAACCACTTTTTGTCTATTCCATATTATTGATCAAATTTAGTACAGTTTGTTTTTCTCTATCTAAGTACTTTGTTTATTTTAAAAATCTAAATATAAAATAATTTAGCTTTGTGCAAATAAATACATCATAACTTTTACTCAAATAGTATAAAACTCCTATTGTTACTTTAATTAATATGTGACATAAGTAATTTGGATATGAGGAGTGATTAATATTTTTGATAATTTAACATAAAATATTTTATTTTAATTATACACTAAAATATAATTAAACCAGAATAATATGGATTCATCTTTAAAATTTATTTGTGAGGTTTTATAATATAAACCTTTTAAAAAATAACCTATTTTATATAATTTATATTTATTTAAATATTTACTTTACGAATTTATAAAAATAATTGGATCCCTTTTTACAAGAATTAAATTATTTTTCATTTAGAATTAATATTTAGATAATGCATGTATAGCTTGCACAATTGATGGAAGAACTGATCTTGTAAGCGATACTAGTCCCACATTTTTAAGCGAGTGCAGTAGCATAGTCCTCATTGATTCCTCTGATAGCAGCAATAGCCGACTTCAAGCAATCATAATTTGCACGGAATTCAACAATGGTTTTAGCTGCATTAACTAACCCTTTAACACCCTAACAACATCTTTGCGAAACAACACCATTGTTCTGAAGATAATGTTGGCAAGGCGCAAGGCTATTGTAAACTTATACACATGAATCTGCACAATAACAACATATGCTATCTTGAAGTTTCCCATGGTAAGAAATTAAGTGATATTGGATATAGCGAATATTAGGTGTGAGTTTTATGCAAGGTGGTAGGGCTTTTATATAGTGATTTTTAAAAAGTATTTTTATGGTTTTTGATTTTGGTTGTGGTTAATGTTTGATTTGGGATATGAGCTTTATGTTTAGTCATTAGTTATGATGTAAGGGAGAACCGCTAGACAATTTTTAAATAGACACTTTGAAACTGCTCTTTTTAAATAAGCGGTACCGAGTATATTGTTCTATTCTTATGTTAAATCACTATTATTATGAAAACATTTATATTATTTAATACAGATTTTTATAATATAATATTTATATTTTAGGACATAGAGTTCAATGCAAGTTGAAATGGAATAATGAATCTGGTTGAACTTTTTATTAATATTTTTAACACATCACGTTTGAGTATACAGAATAAACAAAGGCGCACATATATAATAGATATGTAAAAACATAGTAAATGTGTTAAATATAAGAGAAAACTTGCTCTATCGTAAATGCTAGAACTATCCTCTTTCTTTATTCTCTTTCACACTAGCATATAGCAATATCATACATTATTTTTGTTGAAGATTCAACATTCATAACATTTCACATCACTTGATACTACAAAAAAATATATAATATAATAATAAGAAATACTGTTATTATTTATATACTAAAATGTCATCACAACATTCAATGTATAAACATTATAAATAGATGTTTTTATTTGTCTTCATTTGAAATCACATATAAAAGTATATAATTTTCTCATGCATGCAACCACTTTTTGTCTATTCCATATTATTGATCAAATTTAGTACAGTTTGTTTTTCTCTATCTATGTACTTTGTTTATTTTAAAAATCTAAATATAAAATAATTTAACTTTGTGCAAATAAATACATCATAACTTTTACTCAAATAGTATAAAACTCCTATTGTTACTTTAATTAATATGTGGCATAATTAATTTGGATATGAGGAGTGATTAATATTTTTGATAATTTAACATAAAATATTTTATTTTAATTATACACCAAATAAAAATTAAACCAGGATAACATGGATCCATCTTTAAACTTTATTTGTGAGGTTTTATAATATAAACCTTTTAAAAAATAACCCATTTCAATAATTTATATTTATTTAAATATTTACTTTACGAATTTAAAAAAATAATTGGATCCCTTTTTATAAGAATTAAATTATTTTTCATTTAGAATTAATGTTTAGATAATGCATGTATAGCTTGCACAATTGATGGAAGAACTTATCTTGTAAGCGATACTAGTCCCACATTTTTAAGCGACTGCAGTAGCATAGTCCTCATTGATTCCTTTGATAGCAGCAATAGCCGACTTCAAGCAATCATAAGTTGCAAGGAATTCAACAATGGTTTTAGCTGCATTAACTAACCCTTTAACACCCTAACAACATCTTTGCGAAACAACACCACTGTTCTGAAGATAATGTTGGCAAGGCGCAAGGCTATTGTAAACTTATACACATGAATCTGCACAATAACAACATACGCTATCTTGAAGTTTCCCATGGTAAGAAATTAAGTGATATTGGATATAGCGAATGTTAGGTGTGAGTTTTATGCAAGGTGGTAGGGCTTTTATATAGTGATTTTTAAAAAGTATTTTTATGGTTTTTGATTTTGGTTGTGGTTAATGTTTGATTTTGGATATGAGCTTTATGTTTAGTCATTAGTTATGATGTAAGGGAAAACCGCTAGACAATTTTTAAATAGACACTTCGAAATTGCTCTTTTTAAATAAGCGGTACCGAGTATATTGTTCTATTCTTATGTTAAATCACTATTATTATGAAAACATTTATATTATTTAATATAGATTTTTATAATATAATATATATATTTTAGGACATAGAGTTCAATGCAAGTTGAAATGGAATAATGAATCTGTTTGAACTTTTTATTAATATTTTTAACACATCACGTTAGAGTATACATAATAAACAAAGGCGCACATATATAATAGATATGTAAAAACATAGTAAATGTGTTAAATATAAGAGAAAACTTGCTCTATCATAAATGCTAGAACTATCCTCTTTCTTTATTCTCTTTCACACTAGCATATAGCAATATCATACATTATTTTTGTTGAAGATTCAACATTCATAACATTTCACATCACTTGATACTACAAAAAAATATATAATATAATAATAAGAAATACTGTTATTTTTTATATACTAAAATGTCATCACAACATTCAATGTATAAACATTATAAATAGATGTTTTTATTTGTCTTCATTTGAAATCACATATAAAAGTATATAATTTTCTCATGCATGCAACCACTTTTTGTCTATTCCATATTATTGATCAAATTTAGTACAGTTTGTTTTTCTCTATCTATGTACTTTGTTTATTTTAAAAATCTAAATATAAAATAATTTAACTTTGTGCAAATAAATACATCATAACTTTTACTCAAATAGTATAAAACTCCTATTGTTACTTTAATTAATATGTGGCATAATTAATTTGGATATGAGGAGTGATTAATATTTTTGATAATTTAACATAAATTATTTTATTTTAATTATACACCAAAATAAAATTAAACCAGAATAACATGGATCCATATTTAAACTTTATTTGTGAGGTTTTATAATATAAACCATTTAAAAAATAACCCATTTCAATAATTTATATTTATTTAAATATTTACTTTACGAATTTAAAAAAATAATTGGATCCCTTTTTATAAGAATTAAATTATTTTTCATTTAGAATTAATGTTTAGATAATGCATGTATAGCTTGCACAATTGATGGAAGAACTTATCTTGTAAGCGATACTAGTCCCACATTTTTAAGCGACTGCAGTAGCATAGTCCTCATTGATTCCTTTGATAGCAGCAATAGCCGACTTCAAGCAATCATAAGTTGCACGGAATTCAACAATGGTTTTAGCTGCATTAACTAACCCTTTAACACCCTAACAACATCTTTGCGAAACAACACCACTATTCTGAAGATAATGTTGCCAAGGCGCAAGGCTATTGTAAACTTATACACATGAATCTACACAATAACAACATACGCTATCTTGAAGTTTCCCATGGTAAGAAATTAAGTGATATTGGATATAGCGAATGTTAGGTGTGAGTTTTATGCAAGGTGGTAGGGCTTTTATTTAGTGATTTTTAAAAAGTATTTTTATGGTTTTTGATTTTGGTTGTGGTTAATGTTTGATTTGGGATATGAGCTTTATGTTTAGTCATTAGTTATGATGTAAGGGAAAACCGCTAGACAATTTTTAAATAGACACTTCGAAACTGCTCTTTTTAAATAAGCGGTACCGAGTATATTGTTCTATTCTTATGTTAAATCACTATTATTATGAAAACACTTATATTATTTAATACAAATTTTTATAATATAATATTTATATTTTAGGACATAGAGTTCAATGCAAGTTGAAATTGAATAATGAATGTCGTTGAACTTTTTATTAATATTTTTAACACATCACATTAGAGTATACAGAATAAACAAAGGCGCACATATATAATAGATATGTAAAAACATAGTAAATGTGTTAAATATAAGAGAAAACTTGCTCTATCATAAATGCTAGAACTATCCTCTTTCTTTATTCTCTTTCAAACTAGCATATAGCAATATCATACATTATTTTTGTTGAAGATTCAACATTCATAACATTTCACATCACTTGATACTACAAAAAAATAAGAAGAAATACTGTTATTTTTTATATACTAAAATGTCATCACAACATTCAATGTATAAACATTATAAATAGATATTTTTATTTGTCTTCATTTGAAATCACATATAAAAGTATATAATTTTCTCATGCATGCAACCACTTTTTGTCTATTCCATATTATTGATCAAATTTAGTACAGTTTGTTTTTCTCTATCTAAGTACTTTGTTTATTTTAAAAATCTAAATATAAAATAATTTAACTTTGTGCAAATAAATACATCATAACTTTTACTCAAATAGTATAAAACTCCTATTGTTACTTTAATTAATATGTGGCATAATTAATTTGGATATGAGGAGTGATTAATATTTTTGATAATTTAACATAAATTATTTTATTTTAATCATACACCAAAATAAAATATAACCAGAATAACATGGATCCATCTTTAAACTTTATTTGTGATGTTTTATAATATAAACCTTTTAAAAAATAACCCATTTCAATAATTTATATTTATTTAAATATTTACTTTACGAATTTAAAAAAATAATTGGATCCCTTTTTATAAGAATTAAATTATTTTTCATTTAGAATTAATGTTTAGATAATGCATGTATAGCTTGCACAATTGATGGAAGAACTGATCTTGTAAGCGATACTAGTCCCATATTTTTAAGCGAGTGCAATCACATAGTCCTCATTGATTCCTTTGATAGCAGCAATAGCCGACTTCAAGCAATCATAAGTTGCACAGAATTCAACAATGGTTTTAGCTGCATTAACTAATCCTTTAACACCCTAACAACATCTTTGCGAAACAACACCATTGTTCTGAAGATAATGTTGGCAAGGAGAAAGGCTATTGTAAACTTATACACATGAATCTGCACAATAACAACATACTTGAAGTTTCCCATGGTAAGAAATTAAGTGATATTGGATATAGCGAATGTTAGGTGTGAGTTTTATGCAAGGTGGTAGGGCTTTTATATAGTGATTTTTAAAAAGTATTTTTAAGGTTTTTGATTTTGGTTGTGGTTAATGTTTGATTTGGGATATGAGCTTTATGTTTAGTCATTAGTTATGATGTAAGGGAAAACCGCTAGACAATTTTTAAATAGACACTTCGAAACTGCTCTTTTTAAATAAGTTGTACCGAGTATATTGTTCTATTCTTATGTTAAATCACTATTATTATGAAAACATTTATATTATTTAATATAGATTTTTATAATATAATATATATATTTTAGGACATAGAGTTCAATGCAAGTTGAAATGGAATAATGAATCTGGTTGAACTTTTTATTAATATTTTTAACACATCACGTTAGAGTATACATAATAAACAAAGGCGCACATATATAATAGATATGTAAAAACATAGTAAATGTGTTAAATATAAGAGAAAACTTGCTCTATCATAAATGCTAGAACTATCCTCTTTCTTTATTCTCTTTCACACTAGCATATAGCAATATCATACATTATTTTTGTTGAAGATTCAACATTCATAACATTTCACATCACTTGATACTACAAAAAAATATATAATATAATAAGAAGAAATACTGTTATTTTTTATATACTAAAATGTCATCACAACATTCAATGTATAAACATTATAAATAGATATTTTTATTTGTCTTCATTTGAAATCACATATAAAAGTATATAATTTTCTCATGCATGCAACCACTTTTTGTCTATTCCATATTATTGATCAAATTTAGTACAGTTTGTTTATCTCTATCTATGTACTTTGTTTATTTTAAAAATCTAAATATAAAATAATTTAGCTTTGTGCAAATAAATACATCATAACTTTTACTCAAATAGTATAAAACTCCTATTGTTACTTTAATTAATATGTGGCATAATTAATTTGGATATGAGGAGTGATTAATATTTTTGATAATTTAACATAAATTATTTTATTTTAATTATACACCAAAATAAAATTAAACCAGAATAACATGGATCCATCTTTAAACTTTATTTTTGAGGTTTTATAATATAAACCTTTTAAAAAATAACCCATTTCAATAATTTATATTTATTTAAATATTTACTTTACGAATTTAAAAAAATAATTGGATCCCTTTTTATAAGAATTAAATTATTTTTCATTTAGAATTAATGTTTAGATAATGAATGTATAACTTGCACAATTGATGGAAGAACTTATCTTGTAAGCGATACTAGTCCCACATTTTTAAGCGACTGCAGTAGCATAGTCCTCATTGATTCCTTTGATAGCAGCAATAGCCGACTTCAAGCAATCATAAGTTGCACGGAATTCAACAATGGTTTTAGCTGCATTAACTAACCCTTTAACACCCTAACAACATCTTTGCGAAACAACACCACTGTTCTGAAGATAATGTTGGCAAGGCGCAAGGCTATTGTAAACTTATACACATGAATCTGCACAATAACAACATACTTGAAGTTTCCCATGGTAAGAAATTAAGTGATATTGGATATAGCGAATGTTAGGTGTGAGTTTTATGCAAGGTGGTAGGGCTTTTATATAGTGATTTTTAAAAAGTATTTTTATGGTTTTTGATTTTGGTTGTGGTTAATGTTTGATTTGGGATATGAGCTTTATGTTTAGTCATTAGTTATGATGTAAGGGAAAACCGCTAGACAATTTTTAAATAGACACTTCGAAATTGCTCTTTTTAAATAAGCGCTACCGACTATATTGTTCTATTCTTATGTTAAATCACTATTATTATGAATACATTTATATTATTTAATACAGATTTTTATAATATAATATTTATATTTTAGGACATAGAGTTCAATGCAAGTTGAAATGGAATAATGAATCTGGTTGAACTTTTTATTAATATTTTTAACACATCACGTTAGAGTATACAGAATAAACAAAGGCGCACATATATAATAGATATGTAAAAACATAGTAAATGTGTTAAATATAAGAGAAAACTTGCTCTATCATAAATGCTAGAACTATCCTCTTTCTTTATTCTCTTTCACACTAGCATATAGCAATATCATACATTATTTTTGTTGAAGATTCAACATTCATAAAATTTCACATCACTTGATACTACAAAAAAATATATAATATAATAAGAAGAAATATTGTTATTTTTTATATACCAAAATGTCATCACAACATTCAATGTATAAACATTATAAATAGATATTTTTATTTGTCTTCATTTAAAATCACATATAAAAGTATATAATTTTCTCATGCATGCAACCACTTTTTGTCTATTCCATATTATTGATCAAATTTAGTACAGTTTGTTTTTCTCTATCTAAGTACTTTGTTTATTTTAAAAATCTAAATATAAAATAATTTAGCTTTGTGCAAATAAATACATCATAACTTTTACTTAAATAGTATAAAACTTCTATTGTTACTTTAATTAATATGTCGCATAATTAATTTGGATATGAGGAGTGATTAATATTTTTGATAATTTAACATAAAATATTTTATTTTTATTATACACCAAAATAAAATTAAACCAGAATAACATGGATCCATCTTTAAACTTTATTTGTGAGGTTTTATAATATAAACCTTTTAAAAAATAACCCATTTCAATAATTTATATTTATTTAAATATTAACTTTACGAATTTAAAAAAATAATTGGATCCCTTTTTATAAGAATTAAATTATTTTTCATTTAGAATTAATATTTAGATAATGCATGTATAGCTTGCACAATTGATGGAAGAACTGATCTTGTAAGCGATACTAGTCCCACATTTTTAAGCGACTGCAGTAGCATAGTCCTCATTGATTCCTTTGATAGCAGCAATAGCCGACTTCAAGCAATCATAAGTTGCACGGAATTCAACAATGGTTTTAGCTGCATTAACTAATCCTTTAACACCCTAACAACATCTTTGCGAAACAACACCACTGTTCTGAAGATAATGTTGGCAAGGCGCAAGGCTATTGTAAACTTATACACATGAATCTGCACAATAACAACATACTTGAAGTTTCCCATGGTAAGAAATTAAGTGATATTGGATATAGCGAATGTTAGGTGTGAGTTTTATGCAAGGTGGTAGGGCTTTTATATAGTGATTTTTAAAAAGTATTTTTATGGTTTTTGATTTTGGTTGTGGTTAATGTTTGATTTGGGATATGAGCTTTATGTTTAGTCATTAGTTATGATGTAAGGGAAAACCGCTAGACAATTTTTAAATAGACACTTCGAAATTGCTCTTTTTAAATAAGCGCTACCGACTATGTTGTTCTATTCTTATGTTAAATCACTATTATTATGAAAACATTTATATTATTTAATACAGATTTTTATAATATAATATTTATATTTTAGGACATAGAGTTCAATGCAAGTTGAAATGGAATAATGAATCTGGTTGAACTTTTTATTAATATTTTTAACACATCATGTTAGAGTATACAGAATAAACAAAGGCGCACATATATAATAGATATGTAAAAACATAGTAAATGTGTTAAATATAAGAGAAAACTTGCTCTATCATAAATGCTAGAACTATCCTCTTTCTTTATTCTCTTTCACACTAGCATATAGCAATATCATACATTATTTTTGTTGAAGATTCAACATTCATAAAATTTCACATCACTTGATACTACAAAAAAATATATAATATAATAAGAAGAAATATTGTTATTTTTTATATACCAAAATGTCATCACAACATTCAATGTATAAACATTATAAATAGATATTTTTATTTGTCTTCATTTGAAATCAAATATAAAAGTATATAATTTTCTCATGCATGCAACCACTTTTTGTCTATTCCATATTATTGATCAAATTTAGTACAGTTTGTTTTTCTCTATCTAAGTACTTTGTTTATTTTAAAAATCTAAATATAAAATAATTTAGCTTTGTGCAAATAAATATATCATAACTTTTACTTAAATAGTATAAAACTTCTATTGTTACTTTAATTAATATGTCGCATAATTAATTTGGATATGAGGAGTGATTAATATTTTTGATAATTTAACATAAAATATTTTATTTTTATTATACACCAAAATAAAATTAAACCAGAATAACATGGATCCATCTTTAAACTTTATTTGTGAGGTTTTATAATATAAACCTTTTAAAAAATAACCCATTTCAATAATTTATATTTATTTAAATATTAACTTTACGAATTTAAAAAAATAATTGGATCCCTTTTTATAAGAATTAAATTATTTTTCATTTAAAATTAATATTTAGATAATGCATGTATAGCTTGCACAATTGATGGAAGAACTGATCTTGTAAGCGATACTAGTCCCACATTTTTAAGCGACTGCAGTAGCATAGTCCTCATTGATTCCTTTGATAGCAGCAATAGCCGACTTCAAGCAATCATAAGTTGCACGGAATTCAACAATGGTTTTAGCTGCATTAACTAATCCTTTAACACCCTAACAACATCTTTGTGAAACAACACCAATGTTCTGAAGATAATGTTGGCATGGCGCAAGGCTATTGTAAACTTATACACATGAATCTGCACAATAACAACATACGCTATCTTGAAGTTTCCCATGGTAAGAAATTAAGTGATATTGGATATAGCGAATGTTAGGTGTGAGTTTTATGCAAGGTGGTAGGGCTTTTATATAGTGATTTTTAAAAAGTATTTTTATCGTTTTTGATTTTGGTTGTGGTTAATGTTTGATTTGGGATATGAGCTTTATGTTTAGTCATTAGTTATGATGTAAGGGAAAACGGCTAGACAATTTTTAAATAGACACTTCAAAACTGCTCTTTTTAAATAAGCGGTACCGAGTATATTGTTCTAATCTTATGTTAAATCACTATTATTATGAAAACATTTATATTATTTAATACAGATTTTTATAATATAATATTTATATTTTAGGACATAGAGTTCAATGCAAGTTGAAATGGAATAATGAATCTGGTTGAACTTTTTATTAATATTTTTAACACATCACGTTAGAGTATACAGAATAAACAAAGGCGCACATATATAATAGATATGTAAAAACATAGTAAATGTGTTAAATATAAGAGAAAACTTGTTCTATCATAAATGCTAGAACTATCCTCTTTCTTTATTCTCTTTCACACTAGCATATAGCAATATCATACATTATTTTTGTTGAAAATTCAACATTCATAAAATTTCACATCACTTGATACTACAAAAAAATATATAATATAATAAGAAGAAATACTGTTATTTTTTATATACCAAAATGTCATCACAACATTCAATGTATAAACATTATAAATAGATATTTTTATTTGTCTTCATTTGAAATCACATATAAAAGTATATAATTTTCTCATGCATTCAACCACTTTTTGTCTATTCCATATTATTGATCAAATTTAGTACAGTTTGTTTTTCTCTATCTATGTACTTTGTTTATTTTAAAAATCTAAATATAAAATAATTTAGCTTTGTGCAAATAAATACATCATAACTTTTACTCAAATAGTACAAAACTCCTATTGTTACTTTAATTAATATGTGGCATAATTAATTTGGATATGAGGAGTGATTAATAATTTTGATAATTTAACATAAAATATTTTATTTTAATTATACACCGAAATAAAATTAAATCAGAATAACATGGATCCATCTTTAAACTTTATTTGTGAGGTTTTATAATATAAACCTTTTAAAAAATAACTCATTTCAATAATTTATATTTATTTAAGTATTTACTTTACGAATTTAAAAAAAATAATTGGATCGCTTTTTATAAGAATTAAATTATTTTTCATTTAGAATTAATATTTAGATAATGCATGTATAGCTTGCACAATTGATGGAAGAACTGATCTTGTAAGCGATACGAGTCCCACATTTTTAAGCGAGTGCAGTAGCATAGTCCTCATTGATTCCTTTGATAGCAGCAATAGCCGACTTCAAGAAATCATAAGTTGCATGGAATTCAAAAATGGTTTTAGCTGCATTAACTAACCCTTTAACACCCTAACAACATCTTTGCGAAACAACACCACTGTTCTGAAGATAATGTTGGCAAGGCGCAAGGCTATTGTAAACTTATACACATGAATCTGCACAATAACAACATACGCTATCTTGAAGTTTCCCATGGTAAGAAATTAAGTGATATTGGATATAGCGAATGTTAGGTGTGAGTTTTATGCAAGGTGGTAGGGCTTTTATATAGTGATTTTTAAAAAGTATTTTTATGGTTTTTGATTTTGGTTGTGGTTAATGTTTGATTTGGGATATGAGCTTTATGTTTAGTCATTAGTTATGATGTAAGGGAAAACCGCTAGACAATTTTTAAATAGACACTTCGAAACTGCTCTTTTTAAATAAGCGCTACCGACTATATTGTTCTATTCTTATGTTAAATCACTATTATTATGAAAACATTTATATTATTTAATACAGATTTTTATAATATAATATTTATATTTTAGGACATAGAGTTCAATGCAAGTTGAAATGGAATAATGAATCTGGTTGAACTTTTTATTAATATTTTTAACACATCACGTTAGAGTATACAAAATAAACAAAGGCGCACATATATAATAGATATGTAAAAACATAGTAAATGTGTTAAATATAAGAGAAAACTTGCTCTATCATAAATGCTAGAACTATCCTCTTTCTTTATTCTCTTTCACACTAGCATATAGCAATATCATACATTATTTTTGTTGAAGATTCAACATTCATAAAATTTCACATCACTTGATACTACAAAAAAATATATAATATAATAAGAAGAAATATTGTTATTTTTTATATACCAAAATGTCATCACAACATTCAATGTATAAACATTATAAATAGATATTTTTATTTGTCTTCATTTGAAATCACATATAAAAGTATATAATTTTCTCATGCATGCAACCACTTTTTGTCTATTTCATATTATTGATCAAATTTAGTACAGCTTGTTTTTCTCTATCTAAGTACTTTGTTTATTTTAAAAATCTAAATATAAAATAATTTAGCTTTGTGCAAATAAATACATCATAACTTTTACTTAAATAGTATAAAACTTCTATTGTTACTTTAATTAATATGTGGCATAATTAATTTGGATATGAGGAGTGATTAATATTTTTGATAATTTAACATAAAATATTTTATTTTTATTATACACCAAAATAAAATTAAACCAGAATAACATGGATCCATCTTTAAACTTTATTTGTGAGGTTTTATAATATAAACCTTTTAAAAAATAACCCATTTCAATAATTTATATTTATTTAAATATTAACTTTACGAATTTAAAAAAATAATTGGATCCCTTTTTATAAGAATTAAATTATTTTTCATTTAGAATTAATATTTAGATAATGCATGTATAGCTTGCACAATTGATGGAAGAACTGATCTTGTAAGCGATACTAGTCCCACATTTTTAAGCGACTGCAGTAGCATAGTCCTCATTGATTCCTTTGATAGCAGCAATAGCCGACTTCAAGCAATCATAAGTTGCACGAAATTCAACAATGGTTTTAGCTGCATTAACTAACCCTTTAACACCCTAACAACATCTTTGTGAAACAACACCAATGTTCTGAAGATAATGTTGGCATGGCGCAAGGCTATTGTAAACTTATACACATGAATCTGCACAATAACAACATACGCTATCTTTAAGTTTCCCATGGTAAGAAATTAAGTGATATTGGATATAGCGAATGTTAGGTGTGAGTTTTATGCAAGGTGGTAGGGCTTTTATATAGTGATTTTTAAAAAGTATTTTTATGGTTTTTGATTTTGGTTGTGGTTAATGTTTGATTTGGGATATGAGCTTTATGTTTAGTCATTAGTTATGATGTAAGGGAAAACCGCTAGACAATTTTTAAATAGACACTTCGAAACTGCTCTTTTTAAATAAGCGCTACCGACTATATTGTTCTATTCTTATGTTAAATCACTATTATTATGAAAACATTTATATTATTTAATACAGATTTTTATAATATAATATTTATATTTTAGGACATAGAGTTCAATGCAAGTTGAAATGGAATAATGAATCTGGTTGAATTTTTTATTAATATTTTTAACACATCACGTTAGAGTATACAGAATAAACAAAGGCGCACATATATAATAGATATGTAAAAACATAGTAAATGTGTTAAATATAAGAGAAAACTTGCTCTATCATAAATGCTAGAACTATCCTCTTTCTTTATTCTCTTTCACACTAGCATATAGCAATATCATACATTATTTTTGTTGAAGATTCAACATTCATAAAATATCACATCACTTGATACTACAAAAAAATATATAATATAATAAGAAGAAATACTGTTATTTTTTATATACCAAAATGTCATCACAACATTCAATGTATAAACATTATAAATAGATATTTTTATTTGTCTTCATTTGAAATCACATATAAAAGTATATAATTTTCTCATGCATTCAACCACTTTTTGTCTATTCCATATTATTGATCAAATTTAGTACAGTTTGTTTTTCTCTATCTATGTACTTTGTTTATTTTAAAAATCTAAATATAAAATAATTTAGCTTTGTGCAAATAAATACATCATAACTTTTACTCAAATAGTACAAAACTCCTATTGTTACTTTAATTAATATGTGGCATAATTAATTTGGATATGAGGAGTGATTAATAATTTTGATAATTTAACATAAAATATTTTATTTTAATTATACACCAAAATAAAATTAAATCAGAATAACATGGATCCATCTTTAAACTTTATTTGTGAGGTTTTATAATATAAACCTTTTAAAAAATAACTCATTTCAATAATTTATATTTATTTAAGTATTTACTTTACGAATTTAAAAAAAATAATTGGATCGCTTTTTATAAGAATTAAATTATTTTTCATTTAGAATTAATATTTAGATAATGCATGTATAGCTTGCACAATTGATGGAAGAACTGATCTTGTAAGCGATACGAGTCCCACATTTTTAAGCGAGTGCAGTAGCATAGTCCTCATTGATTCCTTTGATAGCAGCAATAGCCGACTTCAAGAAATCATAAGTTGCATGGAATTCAAAAATGGTTTTAGCTGCATTAACTAACCCTTTAACACCCTAACAACATCTTTGCGAAACAACACCACTGTTCTGAAGATAATGTTGGCAAGGCGCAAGGCTATTGTAAACTTATACACATGAATATGCACAATAACAACATACGCTATCTTGAAGTTTCCCATGGTAAGAAATTAAGTGATATTGGATATAGCGAATGTTAGGTGTGAGTTTTATGCAAGGTGGTAGGGCTTTTATATAGTGATTTTTAAAAAGTATTTTTATGGTTTTTGATTTTGGTTGTGGTTAATGTTTGATTTGGGATATGAGCTTTATGTTTAGTCATTAGTTATGATGTAAGGGAAAACCGCTAGACAATTTTTAAATAGACACTTCGAAACTGCTCTTTTTAAATAAGCGCTACCGACTATATTGTTCTATTCTTATGTTAAATCACTATTATTATGAAAACATTTATATTATTTAATACAGATTTTTATAATATAATATTTATATTTTAGGACATAGAGTTCAATGCAAGTTGAAATGGAATAATGAATCTGGTTGAACTTTTTATTAATATTTTTAACACATCACGTTAGAGTATACAAAATAAACAAAGGCGCACATATATAATAGATATGTAAAAACATAGTAAATGTGTTAAATATAAGAGAAAACTTGCTCTATCATAAATGCTAGAACTATCCTCTTTCTTTATTCTCTTTCACACTAGCATATAGCAATATCATACATTATTTTTGTTGAAGATTCAACATTCATAAAATTTCACATCACTTGATACTACAAAAAAATATATAATATAATAAGAAGAAATATTGTTATTTTTTATATACCAAAATGTCATCACAACATACAATGTATAAACATTATAAATAGATATTTTTATTTGTCTTCATTTGAAATCACATATAAAAGTATATAATTTTCTCATGCATGCAACCACTTTTTGTCTATTTCATATTATTGATCAAATTTAGTACAGCTTGTTTTTCTCTATCTAAGTACTTTGTTTATTTTAAAAATCTAAATATAAAATAATTTAGCTTTGTGCAAATAAATACATCATAACTTTTACTTAAATAGTATAAAACTTCTATTGTTACTTTAATTAATATGTGGCATAATTAATTTGGATATGAGGAGTGATTAATATTTTTGATAATTTAACATAAAATATTTTATTTTTATTATACACCAAAATAAAATTAAACCAGAATAACATGGATCCATCTTTAAACTTTATTTGTGAGGTTTTATAATATAAACCTTTTAAAAAATAACCCATTTCAATAATTTATATTTATTTAAATATTAACTTTACGAATTTAAAAAAATAATTGGATCCCTTTTTATAAGAATTAAATTATTTTTCATTTAGAATTAATATTTAGATAATGCATGTATAGCTTGCACAATTGATGGAAGAACTGATCTTGTAAGCGATACTAGTCCCACATTTTTAAGCGACTGCAGTAGCATAGTCCTCATTGATTCCTTTGATAGCAGCAATAGCCGACTTCAAGCAATCATAAGTTGCACGAAATTCAACAATGGTTTTAGCTGCATTAACTAACCCTTTAACACCCTAACAACATCTTTGTGAAACAACACCAATGTTCTGAAGATAATGTTGGCATGGCGCAAGGCTATTGTAAACTTATACACATGAATCTGCACAATAACAACATACGCTATCTTGAAGTTTCCCATGGTAAGAAATTAAGTGAATTTGGATATAGCGAATGTTAGGTGTGAGTTTTATGCAAGGTGGTAGGGCTTTTATATAGTGATTTTTAAAAAGTATTTTTATGGTTTTTGATTTTGGTTGTGCTTAATGTTTGATTTGGGATATGAGCTTTATGTTTAGTCATTAGTTATGATGTAAGGGAAAACCGCTAGACAATTTTTAAATAGACACTTCGAAACTGCTCTTTTTAAATAAGCGCTACCGACTATATTGTTCTATTCTTATGTTAAATCACTATTATTATGAAAACATTTATATTATTTAATACAGATTTTTATAATATAATATTTATATTTTAGGACATAGAGTTCAATGCAAGTTGAAATGGAATAATGAATCTGGTTGAACTTTTTATTAATATTTTTAACACATCACGTTAGAGTATACAGAATAAACAAAGGCGCACATATATAATAGATATGTAAAAACATAGTAAATGTGTTAAATATAAGAGAAAACTTGCTCTATCATAAATGCTAGAACTATCCTCTTTCTTTATTCTCTTTCACACTAGCATATAGCAATATCATACATTATTTTTGTTGAAGATTCAACATTCATAAAATATCACATCACTTGATACTACAAAAAAATATATAATATAATAAGAAGAAATATTGTTATTTTTTATATACCAAAATGTCATCACAACATTCAATGTATAAACATTATAAATAGATATTTTTATTTGTCTTCATTTGAAATCACATATAAAAGTATATAATTTTCTCATGCATGCAACCACTTTTTGTCTATTTCATATTATTGATCAAATTTAGTACAGCTTGTTTTTCTCTATCTAAGTACTTTGTTTATTTTAAAAATCTAAATATAAAATAATTTAGCTTTGTGCAAATAAATACATCATAACTTTTACTTAAATAGTATAAAACTTCTATTGTTACTTTAATTAATATGTGGCATAATTAATTTGGATATGAGGAGTGATTAATATTTTTGATAATTTAACATAAAATATTTTATTTTTATTATACACCAAAATAAAATTAAACCAGAATAACATGGATCCATCTTTAAACTTTATTTGTGAGGTTTTATAATATAAACCTTTTAAAAAATAACCCATTTCAATAATTTATATTTATTTAAATATTAACTTTACGAATTTAAAAAAATAATTGGATCCCTTTTTATAAGAATTAAATTATTTTTCATTTAGAATTAATATTTAGATAATGCATGTATAGCTTGCACAATTGATGGAAGAACTGATCTTGTAAGCGATACTAGTCCCACATTTTTAAGCGACTGCAGTAGCATAGTCCTCATTGATTCCTTTGATAGCAGCAATAGCCGACTTCAAGCAATCATAAGTTGCACGAAATTCAACAATGGTTTTAGCTGCATTAACTAACCCTTTAACACCCTAACAACATCTTTGTGAAACAACACCAATGTTCTGAAGATAATGTTGGCATGGCGCAAGGCTATTGTAAACTTATACACATGAATCTGCACAATAACAACATACGCTATCTTGAAGTTTCCCATGGTAAGAAATTAAGTGAATTTGGATATAGCGAATGTTAGGTGTGAGTTTTATGCAAGGTGGTAGGGCTTTTATATAGTGATTTTTAAAAAGTATTTTTATGGTTTTTGATTTTGGTTGTGGTTAATGTTTGATTTGGGATATGAGCTTTATGTTTAGTCATTAGTTATGATGTAAGGGAAAACCGCTAGACAATTTTTAAATAGACACTTCGAAACTGCTCTTTTTAAATAAGCGCTACCGACTATATTGTTCTATTCTTATGTTAAATCACTATTATTATGAAAAGATTTATATTATTTAATACAGATTTTTATAATATAATATTTATATTTTAGGACATAGAGTTCAATGCAAGTTGAAATGGAATAATGAATCTGGTTGAACTTTTTATTAATATTTTTAACACATCACGTTAGAGTATACAGAATAAACAAAGGCGCACATATATAATAGATATGTAAAAACATAGTAAATGTGTTAAATATAAGAGAAAACTTGCTCTATCATAAATGCTAGAACTATCCTCTTTCTTTATTCTCTTTCACACTAGCATATAGCAATATCATACATTATTTTTGTTGAAGATTCAACATTCATAAAATATCACATCACTTGATACTACAAAAAAATATATAATATAATAAGAAGAAATATTGTTATTTTTTATATACCAAAATGTCATCACAACATTCAATGTATAAACATTATAAATAGATATTTTTATTTGTCTTCATTTGAAATCACATATAAAAGTATATAATTTTCTCATGCATGCAACCACTTTTTGTCTATTTCATATTATTGATCAAATTTAGTACAGCTTGTTTTTCTCTATCTAAGTACTTTGTTTATTTTAAAAATCTAAATATAAAATAATTTAGCTTTGTGCAAATAAATACATCATAACTTTTACTTAAATAGTATAAAACTTCTATTGTTACTTTAATTAATATGTGGCATAATTAATTTGGATATGAGGAGTGATTAATATTTTTGATAATTTAACATAAAATATTTTATTTTTATTATACACCAAAATAAAATTAAACCAGAATAACATGGATCCATCTTTAAACTTTATTTGTGAGGTTTTATAATATAAACCTTTTAAAAAATAACCCATTTCAATAATTTATATTTATTTAAATATTAACTTTACGAATTTAAAAAAATAATTGGATCCCTTTTTAAAAGAATTAAATTATTTTTCATTTAGAATTAATATTTAGATAATGCATGTATAGCTTGCACAATTGATGGAAGAACTGATCTTGTAAGCGATACTAGTCCCACATTTTTAAGCGACTGCAGTAGCATAGTCCTCATTGATTCCTTTGATAGCAGCAATAGCCGACTTCAAGCAATCATAAGTTGCACGAAATTCAACAATGGTTTTAGCTGCATTAACTAACCCTTTAACACCCTAACAACATCTTTGTGAAACAACACCAATGTTCTGAAGATGATGTTGGCATGGCGCAAGGCTATTGTAAACTTATACACATGAATCTGCACAATAACAACATACGCTATCTTGAAGTTTCCCATGGTAAAAAATTAAGTGAATTTGGATATAGCGAATGTTAGGTGTGAGTTTTATGCAAGGTGGTAGGGCTTTTATATAGTGATTTTTAAAAAGTATTTTTATGGTTTTTGATTTTGGTTGTGGTTAATGTTTGATTTGGGATATGAGCTTTATGTTTAGTCATTAGTTATGATGTAAGGGAAAACCGCTAGACAATTTTTAAATAGACACTTCGAAACTGCTCTTTTTAAATAAGCGCTACCGACTATATTGTTCTATTCTTATGTTAAATCACTATTATTATGAAAACATTTATATTATTTAATACAGATTTTTATAATATAATATTTATATTTTAGGACATAGAGTTCAATGCAAGTTGAAATGGAATAATGAATCTGGTTGAACTTTTTATTAATATTTTTAACACATCACGTTAGAGTATACAGAATAAACAAAGGCGCACATATATAATAGATATGTAAAAACATAGTAAATGTGTTAAATATAAGAGAAAACTTGCTCTATCATAAATGCTAGAACTATCCTCTTTCTTTATTCTCTTTCACACTAGCATATAGCAATATCATACATTATTTTTGTTGAAGATTCAACATTCATAAAATATCACATCACTTGATACTACAAAAAAATATATAATATAATAAGAAGAAATATTGTTATTTTTTATATACCAAAATGTCATCACAACATTCAATGTATAAACATTATAAATAGATATTTTTATTTGTCTTCATTTGAAATCACATATAAAAGTATATAATTTTCTCATGCATGCAACCACTTTTTGTCTATTCCATATTATTGATCAAATTTAGTACAGTTTGTTTTTCTCTATCTAAGTACTTTGTTTATTTTAAAAATCTAAATATAAAATAATTTAGCTTTGTGCAAATAAATACATCATAACTTTTACTTAAATAGTATAAAACTTCTATTGTTACTTTAATTAATATGTGGCATAATTAATTTGGATATGAGGAGTGATTAATATTTTTGATAATTTAACATAAAATATTTTATTTTTATTATACACCAAAATAAAATTAAACCAGAATAACATGGATCCATCTTTAAACTTTATTTGTGAGGTTTTATAATATAAACCTTTTAAAAAATAACCCATTTCAATAATTTATATTTATTTAAATATTAACTTTACGAATTTAAAAAAATAATTGGATCCCTTTTTATAAGAATTAAATTATTTTTCATTTAGAATTAATATTTAGATAATGCATGTATAGCTTGCACAATTGATGGAAGAACTGATCTTCTAAGCGATACTAGTCCCACATTTTTAAGCGACTGCAGTAGCATAGTCCTCATTGATTCCTTTGATAGCAGCAATAGCCGACTTCAAGCAATCATAAGTTGCACGAAATTCAACAATGGTTTTAGCTGCATTAACTAACCCTTTAACACCCTAACAACATCTTTGTGAAACAACACCAATGTTCTGAAGATGATGTTGGCATGGCGCAAGGCTATTGTAAACTTATACACATGAATCTGCACAATAACAACATACGCTATCTTGAAGTTTCCCATGGTAAGAAATTAAGTGAATTTGGATATAGCGAATGTTAGGTGTGAGTTTTATGCAAGGTGGTAGGGCTTTTATATAGTGATTTTTAAAAAGTATTTTTATGGTTTTTGATTTTGGTTGTGGTTAATGTTTGATTTGGGATATGAGCTTTATGTTTAGTCATTAGTTATGATGTAAGGGAAAACCGCTAGACAATTTTTAAATAGACACTTCGAAACTGCTCTTTTTAAATAAGCGCTACCGACTATATTGTTCTATTCTTATGTTAAATCACTATTATTATGAAAACATTTATATTATTTAATACAGATTTTTATAATATAATATTTATATTTTAGGACATAGAGTTCAATGCAAGTTGAAATGGAATAATGAATCTGGTTGAACTTTTTATTAATATTTTTAACACATCACGTTAGAGTATACAGAATAAACAAAGGCGCACATATATAATAGATATGTAAAAACATAGTAAATGTGTTAAATATAAGAGAAAACTTGCTCTATCATAAATGCTAGAACTATCCTCTTTCTTTATTCTCTTTCACACTAGCATATAGCAATATCATACATTATTTTTGTTGAAGATTCAACATTCATAAAATATCACATCACTTGATACTACAAAAAAATATATAATATAATAAGAAGAAATATTGTTATTTTTTATATACCAAAATGTCATCACAACATTCAATGTATAAACATTATAAATAGATATTTTTATTTGTCTTCATTTGAAATCACATATAAAAGTATATAATTTTCTCATGCATGCAACCACTTTTTGTCTATTCCATATTATTGATCAAATTTAGTACAGTTTGTTTTTCTCTATCTAAGTACTTTGTTTATTTTAAAAATCTAAATATAAAATAATTTAGCTTTGTGCAAATAAATACATCATAACTTTTACTTAAATAGTATAAAACTTCTATTGTTACTTTAATTAATATGTGGCATAATTAATTTGGATATGAGGAGTGATTAATATTTTTGATAATTTAACATAAAATATTTTATTTTTATTATACACCAAAATAAAATTAAACCAGAATAACATGGATCCATCTTTAAACTTTATTTGTGAGGTTTTATAATATAAACCTTTTAAAAAATAACCCATTTCAATAATTTATATTTATTTAAATATTAACTTTACGAATTTAAAAAAATAATTGGATCCCTTTTTATAAGAATTAAATTATTTTTCATTTAGAATTAATATTTAGATAATGCATGTATAGCTTGCACAATTGATGGAAGAACTGATCTTGTAAGCGATACTAGTCCCACATTTTTAAGCGACTGCAGTAGCATAGTCCTCATTGATTCCTTTGATAGCAGCAATAGCCGACTTCAAGCAATCATAAGTTGCACGAAATTCAACAATGGTTTTAGCTGCATTAACTAACCCTTTAACACCCTAACAACATCTTTGTGAAACAACACCAATGTTCTGAAGATGATGTTGGCATGGCGCAAGGCTATTGTAAACTTATACACATGAATCTGCACAATAACAACATACGCTATCTTGAAGTTTCCCATGGTAAGAAATTAAGTGAATTTGGATATAGCGAATGTTAGGTGTGAGTTTTATGCAAGGTGGTAGGGCTTTTATATAGTGATTTTTAAAAAGTATTTTTATGGTTTTTGATTTTGGTTGTGGTTAATGTTTGATTTGGGATATGAGCTTTATGTTTAGTCATTAGTTATGATGTAAGGGAAAACCGCTAGACAATTTTTAAATAGACACTTCGAAACTGCTCTTTTTAAATAAGCGCTACCGACTATATTGTTCTATTCTTATGTTAAATCACTATTATTATGAAAACATTTATATTATTTAATACAGATTTTTATAATATAATATTTATATTTTAGGACATAGAGTTCAATGCAAGTTGAAATGGAATAATGAATCTGGTTGAACTTTTTATTAATATTTTTAACACATCACGTTAGAGTATACAGAATAAACAAAGGCGCACATATATAATAGATATGTAAAAACATAGTAAATGTGTTAAATATAAGAGAAAACTTGCTCTATCATAAATGCTAGAACTATCCTCTTTCTTTATTCTCTTTCACACTAGCATATAGCAATATCATACATTATTTTTGTTGAAGATTCAACATTCATAAAATATCACATCACTTGATACTACAAAAAAATATATAATATAATAAGAAGAAATATTGTTATTTTTTATATACCAAAATGTCATCACAACATTCAATGTATAAACATTATAAATAGATATTTTTATTTGTCTTCATTTGAAATCACATATAAAAGTATATAATTTTCTCATGCATGCAACCACTTTTTGTCTATTCCATATTATTGATCAAATTTAGTACAGTTTGTTTTTCTCTATCTAAGTACTTTGTTTATTTTAAAAATCTAAATATAAAATAATTTAGCTTTGTGCAAATAAATACATCATAACTTTTACTTAAATAGTATAAAACTTCTATTGTTACTTTAATTAATATGTGGCATAATTAATTTGGATATGAGGAGTGATTAATATTTTTGATAATTTAACATAAAATATTTTATTTTTATTATACACCAAAATAAAATTAAACCAGAATAACATGGATCCATCTTTAAACTTTATTTGTGAGGTTTTATAATATAAACCTTTTAAAAAATAACCCATTTCAATAATTTATATTTATTTAAATATTAACTTTACGAATTTAAAAAAATAATTGGATCCCTTTTTATAAGAATTAAATTATTTTTCATTTAGAATTAATATTTAGATAATGCATGTATAGCTTGCACAATTGATGGAAGAACTGATCTTGTAAGCGATACTAGTCCCACATTTTTAAGCGACTGCAGTAGCATAGTCCTCATTGATTCCTTTGATAGCAGCAATAGCCGACTTCAAGCAATCATAAGTTGCACGAAATTCAACAATGGTTTTAGCTGCATTAACTAACCCTTTAACACCCTAACAACATCTTTGTGAAACAACACCAATGTTCTGAAGATGATGTTGGCATGGCGCAAGGCTATTGTAAACTTATACACATGAATCTGCACAATAACAACATACGCTATCTTGAAGTTTCCCATGGTAAGAAATTAAGTGATATTGGATATAGCGAATGTTAGGTGTGAGTTTTATGCAAGGTGGTAGGGCTTTTATATAGTGATTTTTAAAAAGTATTTTTATGGTTTTTGATTTTGGTTGTGGTTAATGTTTGATTTGGGATATGAGCTTTATGTTTAGTCATTAGTTATGATGTAAGGGAAAACCGCTAGACAATTTTTAAATAGACACTTCGAAACTGCTCTTTTTAAATAAGCGCTACCGACTATATTGTTCTATTCTTATGTTAAATCACTATTATTATGAAAACATTTATATTATTTAATACAGATTTTTATAATATAATATTTATATTTTAGGACATAGAGTTCAATGCAAGTTGAAATGGAATAATGAATCTGGTTGAACTTTTTATTAATATTTTTAACACATCACGTTAGAGTATACAGAATAAACAAAGGCGCACATATATAATAGATATGTAAAAACATAGTAAATGTGTTAAATATAAGAGAAAACTTGCTCTATCATAAATGCTAGAACTATCCTCTTTCTTTATTCTCTTTCACACTAGCATATAGCAATATCATACATTATTTTTGTTGAAGATTCAACATTCATAAAATATCACATCACTTGATACTACAAAAAAATATATAATATAATAAGAAGAAATACTGTTATTTTTTATATACCAAAATGTCATCACAACATTCAATGTATAAACATTATAAATAGATATTTTTATTTGTCTTCATTTGAAATCACATATAAAAGTATATAATTTTCTCATGCATGCAACCACTTTTTGTCTATTCCATATTATTGATCAAATTTAGTACAGTTTGTTTTTCTCTATCTAAGTACTTTGTTTATTTTAAAAATCTAAATATAAAATAATTTAGCTTTGTGCAAATAAATACATCATAACTTTTACTTAAATAGTATAAAACTTCTATTGTTACTTTAATTAATATGTGGCATAATTAATTTGGATATGAGGAGTGATTAATATTTTTGATAATTTAACATAAAATATTTTATTTTTATTATACTCCAAAATAAAATTAAACCAGAATAACATGGATCCATCTTTAAACTTTATTTGTGAGGTTTTATAATATAAACCTTTTAAAAAATAACCCATTTCAATAATTTATATTTATTTAAATATTAACTTTACGAATTTAAAAAAATAATTGGATCTCTTTTTATAAGAATTAAATTATTTTTCATTTAGAATTAATATTTAGATAATGCATGTATAGCTTGCACAATTGATGGAAGAACTGATCTTGTAAGCGATACGAGTCCCACATTTTTAAGCGACTGCAGTAGCATAGTCCTCATTGATTCCTTTGATAGCAGCAATAGCCGACTTCAAGCAATCATAAGTTGCATGGAATTCAAAAATGGTTTTAGCTGCATTAACTAACCCTTTAACACCCTAACAACATCTTTGCGAAACAACACCAATGTTCTGAAGATAATGTTGGCATGGCGCAAGGCTATTGTAAACTTATACACATGAATCTGCACAATAACAACATACGCTATCTTGAAGTTTCCCATGGTAAGAAATTAAGTGATATTGGATATAGCGAATGTTAGGTGTGAGTTTTATGCAAGGTGGTAGGGCTTTTATATAGTGATTTTTAAAAAGTATTTTTATGGTTTTTGATTTTGGTTGTGGTTAATGTTTGATTTGGGATATGAGCTTTATGTGTAGTCATTAGTTATGATGTAAGGGAAAACCACTAGACAATTTTTAAATAGACACTTCGAAACTGCTCTTTTTAAATAAGCGCTACCGACTATATTGTTCTATTCTTATGTTAAATCACTATTATTATGAAAACATTTATATTATTTAATACAGATTTTTATAATATAATATTTATATTTTAGGACATAGAGTTCAATGCAAGTTGAAATGGAATAATGAATCTGGTTGAACTTTTTATTAATATTTTTAACACATCACGTTAGAGTATACAGAATAAACAGAGGCGCACATATATAATAGATATGTAAAAACATAGTAAATGTGTTAAATATAAGAGAAAACTTGCTCTATCATAAATGCTAGAACTATCCTCTTTCTTTATTCTCTTTCACACTAGCATATAGCAATATCATACATTATTTTTGTTGAAGATTCAACATTCATAAAATATCACATCACTTGATACTACAAAAAAATATATAATATAATAAGAAGAAATATTGTTATTTTTTATATACCAAAATGTCATCACAACATTCAATGTATAAACATTATAAATAGATATTTTTATTTGTCTTCATTTGAAATCACATATAAAAGTATATAATTTTCTCATGCATGCAACCACTTTTTGTCTATTCCATATTATTGATCAAATTTAGTACAGTTTGTTTTTCTCTATCTATGTACTTTGTTTATTTTAAAAATCTAAATATAAAATAATTTAGCTTTGTGCAAATAAATACATCATAACTTTTACTCAAATAGTACAAAACTCCTATTGTTACTTTAATTAATATGTGGCATAATTAATTTGGATATGAGGAGTGATTAATAATTTTGATAATTTAACATAAAATATTTTATTTTAATTATACACCAAAATAAAATTAAATCAGAATAACATGGATCCATCTTTAAACTTTATTTGTGAGGTTTTATAATATAAACCTTTTAAAAATAACTCATTTCAATAATTTATATTTATTTAAATATTTACTTTACGAATTTAAAAAAAATAATTGGATCTCTTTTTATAAGAATTAAATTATTTTTCATTTAGAATTAATATTTAGATAATGCATGTATAGCTTGCACAATTGATGGAAGAACTGATCTTGTAAGCGATACGAGTCCCACATTTTTAAGCGAGTGCAGTAGCATAGTCCTCATTGATTCCTTTGATAGCAGCAATAGCCGACTTCAAGAAATCATAAGTTGCATGGAATTCAAAAATGGTTTTAGCTGCATTAACTAACCCTTTAACACCCTAACAACATCTTTGCGAAACAACACCACTGTTCTGAAGATAATGTTGGCAAGGCGCAAGGCTATTGTAAACTTATACACATGAATTTGCACAATAACAACATACGCTATCTTGAAGTTTCCCATGGTAAGAAATTAAGTGATTTTGGATATAGCGAATGTTAGGTGTGAGTTTTATGCAAGGTGGTAGGGCTTTTATATAGTGATTTTTAAAAAGTATTTTTATGGTTTTTGATTTTGGTTGTGGTTAATGTTTGATTTGGGATATGAGCTTTATGTTTAATCATTAGTTATGATGTAAGGGAAAACCGCTAGACAATTTTTAAATAGACACTTCGAAACTGCTCTTTTTAAATAAGCGCTACCGACTATATTGTTCTATTCTTATGTTAAATCACTATTATTATGAAAACATTTATATTATTTAATACAGATTTTTATAATATAATATTTATATTTTAGGACATAGAGTTCAATGCAAGTTGAAATGGAATAATGAATCTGGTTGAACTTTTTATTAATATTTTTAACACATCACGTTAGAGTATACATAATAAACAAAGGCGCACATATATAATAGATATGTAAAAACATAGTAAATGTGTTAAATATAAGAGAAAACTTGCTCTATCATAAATGCTAGAACTATCCTCTTTCTTTATTCTCTTTCACACTAGCATATAGCAATATCATACATTATTTTTGTTGAAGATTCAACATTCATAAAATTTCACATCACTTGATACTACAAAAAAATATATAATATAATAAGAAGAAATACTGTTATTTTTTATATACCAAAATGTCATCACAACATTCAATGTATAAACATTATAAATAGATATTTTTATTTGTCTTCATTTGAAATCACATATAAAAGTATATAATTTTCTCATGCATTCAACCACTTTTTGTCTATTCCATATTATTGATCAAATTTAGTACAGTTTGTTTTTCTCTATCTATGTACTTTGTTTATTTTAAAAATCTAAATATAAAATAATTTAGCTTTGTGCAAATAAATACATCATAACTTTTACTTAAATAGTATAAAACTTCTATTGTTACTTTAATTAATATGTGGCATAATTAATTTGGATATGAGGAGTGATTAATATTTTTGATAATTTAACATAAAATATTTTATTTTTATTATACACCAAAATAAAATTAAAACAGAATAACATGGATCCATCTTTAAACTTTATTTGTGAGGTTTTATAATATAAACCTTTTAAAAAATAACCCATTTCAATAATTTATATTTATTTAAATATTAACTTTACGAATTTAAAAAAATAATTGGATCTCTTTTTATAAGAATTAAATTCTTTTTCATTTAGAATTAATATTTAGATAATGCATGTATAGCTTGCACAATTGATGGAAGAACTGATCTTGTAAGCGATACGAGTCCCACATTTTTAAGCGACTGCAGTAGCATAGTCCTCATTGATTCCTTTGATAGCAGCAATAGCCGACTTCAAGCAATCATAAGTTGCATGGAATTCAAAAATGGTTTTAGCTGCATTAACTAACCCTTTAACACCCTAACAACATCTTTGCGAAACAACACCAATGTTCTGAAGATAATGTTGGCATGGCGCAAGGCTATTGTAAACTTATACACATGAATCTGCACAATAACAACATACGCTATCTTGAAGTTTCCCATGGTAAGAAATTAAGTGATATTGGATATAGCGAATGTTAGGTGTGAGTTTTATGCAAGGTGGTAGGGCTTTTATATAGTGATTTTTAAAAAGTATTTTTATGGTTTTTGATTTTGGTTGTGGTTAATGTTTGATTTGGGATATGAGCTTTATGTTTAGTCATTAGTTATGATGTAAGGGAAAACCGCTAGACAATTTTTAAATAGACACTTCGAAACTGCTCTTTTTAAATAAGCGCTACCGACTATATTGTTCTATTCTTATGTTAAATCACTATTATTATGAAAACATTTATATTATTTAATACAGATTTTTATAATATAATATTTATATTTTAGGACATAGAGTTCAATGCAAGTTGAAATGGAATAATGAATCTGGTTGAACTTTTTATTAATATTTTTAACACATCACGTTAGAGTATACAGAATAAACAAAGGCGCACATATATAATAGATATGTAAAAACATAGTAAATGTGTTAAATATAAGAGAAAACTTGCTCTATCATAAATGCTAGAACTATCCTCTTTCTTTATTCTCTTTCACACTAGCATATAGCAATATCATACATTATTTTTGTTGAAGATTCAACATTCATAAAATATCACATCACTTGATACTACAAAAAAATATATAATATAATAAGAAGAAATATTGTTATTTTTTATATACCAAAATGTCATCACAACATTCAATGTATAAACATTATAAATAGATATTTTTATTTGTCTTCATTTGAAATCACATATAAAAGTATATAATTTTCTCATGCATGCAACCACTTTTTGTCTATTCCATATTATTGATCAAATTTAGTACAGTTTGTTTTTCTCTATCTATGTACTTTGTTTATTTTAAAAATCTAAATATAAAATAATTTAGCTTTGTGCAAATAAATACATCATAACTTTTACTCAAATAGTACAAAACTCCTATTGTTACTTTAATTAATATGTGGCATAATTAATTTGGATATGAGGAGTGATTAATAATTTTGATAATTTAACATAAAATATTTTATTTTAATTATACACCAAAATAAAATTAAATCAGAATAACATGGATCCATCTTTAAACTTTATTTGTGAGGTTTTATAATATAAACCTTTTAAAAAATAACTCATTTCAATAATTTATATTTATTTAAATATTTACTTTACGAATTTAAAAAAAATAATTGGATCTCTTTTTATAAGAATTAAATTATTTTTCATTTAGAATTAATATTTAGATAATGCATGTATAGCTTGCACAATTGATGGAAGAACTGATCTTGTAAGCGATACGAGTCCCACATTTTTAAGCGAGTGCAGTAGCATAGTCCTCATTGATTCCTTTGATAGCAGCAATAGCCGACTTCAAGAAATCATAAGTTGCATGGAATTCAAAAATGGTTTTAGCTGCATTAACTAACCCTTTAACACCCTAACAACATCTTTGCGAAACAACACCACTGTTCTGAAGATAATGTTTGCAAGGCGCAAGGCTATTGTAAACTTATACACATGAATTTGCACAATAACAACATACGCTATCTTGAAGTTTCCCATGGTAAGAAATTAAGTGATTTTGGATATAGCGAATGTTAGGTGTGAGTTTTATGCAAGGTGGTAGGGCTTTTATATAGTGATTTTTAAAAAGTATTTTTATGGTTTTTGATTTTGGTTGTGGTTAATGTTTGATTTGGGATATGAGCTTTATGTTTAATCATTAGTTATGATGTAAGGGAAAACCGCTAGACAATTTTTAAATAGACACTTCGAAACTGCTCTTTTTAAATAAGCGGTACCGAGTATATTGTTCTATTCTTATGTTAAATCACTATTATTATGAAAACATCTATATTATTTAATACATATTTTTATAATATAATATTTATATTTTAGGACATAGAATTCAATGCAAGTTGAAATGGAATAATGAATGTGGTTGAACTTTTTATTAATATTTTTAACACATCACGTTAGAGTATACAAAATAAACAAAGGCGCACATATATAATAGATATGTAAAAACATAGTAAATGTGTTAAATATAAGAGAAAACTTGCTCTATCATAAATGCTAGAACTATCCTCTTTCTTTATTCTCTTTCACACTAGCATATAGCAATATCATACATTATTTTTGTTGAAGATTCAACATTCATAACATTTCACATCACTTGATACTACAAAAAAATATATAATATTATAAGAAGAAATACTGTTATTTTTTATATACCAAAATGTCATCACAAAATTCAATGTATAAACATTATAAATAGATATTTTTATTTGTCTTCATTTGAAATCACATATAAAAGTATATAATTTTCTCATGCATTCAACCACTTTTTGTCTATTCCATATTATTGATCAAATTTAGTACAGTTTGTTTTTCTCTATCAATGTACTTTGTTTATTTTAAAAATCTAAATATAAAATAATTTAGCTTTGTGCAAATAAATACATCATAACTTTTACTCAAATAGTACAAAACTCCTATTGTTACTTTAATTAATATGTGGCATAATTAATTTGGATATGAGTAGTGATTAATAATTTTGATAATTTAACATAAAATATTTTATTTTAATTATACACCAAAATAAAATTAAATCAGAATAACATGGATCCATCTTTAAACTTTATTTGTGAGGTTTTATAATATAAACCTTTTAAAAAATAACTCATTTCAATAATTTATATTTATTTAAATATTTACTTTACGAATTTAAAAAAAATAATTGGATCTGTTTTTATAAGAATTAAATTATTTTTCATTTAGAATTAATATTTAGATAATCCATGTATAGCTTGCACAATTGATGGAAGAACTGATCTTGTAAGCGATACGAGTCCCACATTTTTAAGCGAGTGCAGTAGCATAGTCCTCATTGATTCCTTTGATAGCAGCAATAGCCGACTTCAAGAAATCATAAGTTGCATGGAATTCAAAAATGGTTTTAGCTGCATTAACTAACCCTTTAACACCCTAACAACATCTTTGCGAAACAACACCACTGTTCTGAAGATAATGTTGGCAAGGCGCAAGGCTATTGTAAACTTATACACATGAATTTGCACAATAACAACATACGCTATCTTGAAGTTTCCCATGGTAAGAAATTAAGTGATTTTGGATATAGCGAATGTTAGGTGTGAGTTTTATGCAAGGTGGTAGGGATTTTATATAGTGATTTTTAAAAAGTATTTTTATGGTTTTTAATTTTGGTTGTGGTTAATGTTTGATTTGGGATATGAGCTTTATGATTAATCATTAGTTATGATGTAAGGGAAAACCGCTAGACAATTTTTAAATAGACACTTCGAAACTGCTCTTTTTAAATAAGCGGTACCGAGTATATTGTTCTATTCTTATGTTAAATCACTATTATTATGAAAACATCTATATTATTTAATACATATTTTTATAATATAATATTTATATTTTAGGACATAGAATTCAATGCAAGTTGAAATGGAATAATGAATGTGGTTGAACTTTTTATTAATATTTTTAACACATCACGTTAGAGTATACAAAATAAACAAAGGCGCACATATATAATAGATATGTAAAAACATAGTAAATGTGTTAAATATAAGAGAAAACTTGCTCTATCATAAATGCTAGAACTATCCTCTTTCTTTATTCTCTTTCACACTAGCATATAGCAATATCATACATTATTTTTGTTGAAGATTCAACATTCATAACATTTCACATCACTTGATACTACAAAAAAATATATAATATTATAAGAAGAAATACTGTTATTTTTTATATACCAAAATGTCATCACAAAATTCAATGTATAAACATTATAAATAGATATTTTTATTTGTCTTCATTTGAAATCACATATAAAAGTATATAATTTTCTCATGCATGCAACCACTTTTTGTCTATTCCATATTATTGATCAAATTTAGTACAGTTTGTTTTTCTCTATCTATGTACTTTGTTTATTTTAAAAATCTAAATATAAAATAATTTAGCTTTGTGCAAATAAATACATCATAACTTTTACTCAAATAGTATAAAACTCCTATTGTTACTTTAATTAATATGTGGCATAATTAATTTGGATATGAGGAGTGATTAATATTTCTGATAATTTACATAAAATATTTTATTTTAATTATACACCAAAATAAAATTAAACCAGAATAACATGGATCCATCTTTAAACTTTATTTGTGAGGTTTTATAATATAAACCTTTTAAAAAATAACCCATTTCAATAATTTATATTTATTAAATATTTACATTACGAATTTAAAAAAATAATTGGATCCCTTTTTATAAGAATTAAATTATTTTTCATTTAGAATTAATATTTAGATAATGCATGTATAGCTTGCATAATTGATGGAAGAACTGATCTTGTAAGCGATACGAGTCCCACATTTTTAAGCGAGTGCAGTAGCATAGTCCTCATTGATTCCTTTGATAGCAGCAATAGCCGACTTCAAGAAATCATAAGTTGCATGGAATTCAAAAATGGTTTTAGATGCATTAACTAACCCTTTAACACCCTAACAACATCTTTGCGAAACAACACCACTGTTCTGAAGATAATGTTGGCAAGGCGCAAGGCTATTGTAAACTTATACACATGAATCTGCACAATAACAACATACGCTATCTTGAAGTTTCCCATGGTAAGAAATTAAGTGATTTTGGATATAGCGAATGTTAGGTGTGAGTTTTATGCAAGGTGGTAGGGCTTTTATATAGTTATTTTTAAAAAGTATTTTTATGGTTTTTGATTTTGGTTGTAGTTAATGTTTGATTTGGGATATGAGCTTTATGTTTAATCATTAGTTATGATGTAAGGGAAAACCGCTAGACAATTTTTAAATAGACACTTCGAAACTGCTCTTTTTAAATAAGCGGTACCGAGTATATTGTTCTATTCTTATGTTAAATCACTATTATTATGAAAACATCTATATTATTTAATACATATTTTTATAATATAATATTTATATTTTAGGACATAGAATTCCATGCAAGTTGAAATGGAATAATGAATCTGGTTGAACTTTTTATTAATATTTTTAACACATCACGTTAGAGTATACAGAATAAACAAAGGCGCACTTATATAATAGATATGTAAAAACATAGTAAATGTGTTAAATATAAGAGAAAACTTGCTCTATCATAAATGCTAGAACTATCCTCTTTCTTTATTCTCTTTCACACTAGCATATAGCAATATCATACATTATTTTTGTTGAAGATTCAACATTCATAACATTTCACATCACTTGATACTACAAAAAAATATATAATATTATAAGAAGAAATACTGTTATTTTTTATATACCAAAATGTCATCACAAAATTCAATGTATAAACATTATAAATAGATATTTTTATTTGTCTTCATTTGAAATCACATATAAAAGTATATAATTTTCTCATGCATGCAACCACTTTTTGTCTATTCCATATTATTGATCAAATTTAGTACAGTTTGTTTTTCTCTATCTAAGTACTTTGTTTATTTTAAAAATCTAAATATAAAATAATTTAGCTTTGTGCAAATAAATACATCATAACTTTTACTCAAATAGTATAAAACTCCTATTGTTACTTTAATTAATATGTGGCATAATTAATTTGGATATGAGGAGTGATTAATATTTTTTTATAATTTAACATAAAATATTTTATTTTAATTATACACCAAAATAAAATTAAACCAGAATAATATGGATCCATCTTTAAACTTTATTTGTGAGGTTTTATAATATAAACCTTTTAAAAAATAACCAATTTCAATAATTTCTATTTATTTAAATATTTACTTTACGAATTTAAAAAAATAATTGGATCCCTTTTTATAAGAATTAAATTATTTTTCATTTAGAATTAATATTTAAATAATGCATGTATAGCTTGCACAATTGATGTAAGAACTGATCTTGTAAGGGATACTACTTCAAGCAATCACAAGTTGCAGCAGCATAGTCCACATTGATTGCTTTCATAGCAGCAGTAGTCGACTTCGAGAAATTACAAGTTGCATGACAGTCAATAATGGTTTTAGCCGCATTAACTAACCTTTTAATGCTCTAACAACAACTTGGTGAAACAACACCACTGTTCTGAAGATAACTTAGGCAAGACGCAAGGCTATTATAAACTTGTACACATGAATCTGCACCATAACAACATATCCTATCTTGAAGTTTCCCATGGTAATAAATTATGTGATAAAAAGGATAAAAAGGTTATTTAATGTTTTTTTACCAAAATAACACTCATGTTTTTTTATTGGTTTGTTATCTTATTAAAGTATAATTTTGTAATGTCTCTATTCAATTCTTCTCTCAAAAACCTTTAAGAGTAGATAAGGTAATTGCAACTCTTAGTAGCCCTAACCAATTTATTTTTCCTTACCAATCACTCCCTCAAAAGAAACACACGAATGGATTTAAATTTATCCAAATAAGACCCCTTATTATCTCACTTAAATGATTTATATATAATTATGTTCTATTCCTTTGTCTTCGGTAAGAAAATTTAATTTAAATCACTTATAATAAAGTGTTTTTGATTATATAATTTGAAATTTAATAAAATAAAAAATAAAAAATATTATCATGTAATAATTCCAAAACTTAAGAAATATAAAAACAACCAAAGCTATTTTATTAATATTATGACAATAATATTTCATGCCTTTTCAAACCTTTTCCAATCCACCATTTATAGTATGACATGTGGAATTGAAATTAATTAAAACAAAATAGATAACGATTACCACTTACTAGTATATGTTCACAGAGAAAGGGTAGAGTATGGTAGATCTCACGCGTGCGGCTGACGAAACATAGGGAAGGACGCCACGTGAAGTGCTTCATTGGTTGAGGGTGGCTGGGAAGTCGTGGTGATGTGTTATCCATTGTGGTGTGTGGCTAAGATCGTCGTGATTTCGTGGGAGGTTTTTAGGTAGCGATGGAGTTATTTTTTATTTGTGTTTCTTCTTTTCTTTTAATCTTCTTCCTTCTATTAGAGGTTTTGAAATTGTGTTGATTTAATGAAGATTGTCAATTTCGTAAACTTGTGAACAAAATTTTGTACGGATCGAATTTAGTTTGAAATAATTGTGAAGAACGGTTGTTGTGTTTCAGATATAAATCTATAAAAAGGTTTATGTAAAAAGTTGTTTGAGATAAAAATCTATAATATATTTATGCAAAAAGTTGTGCTTATGTTTTTACAGAGATGGATTTGATTGTAAAATAAATCTTCTCAAATGCACTTTTGTTTTGATGAAGACAAATCATGAGGGACAAAGAAGGAAAAGATTATTGACCAAGCTAAAAGCATCTATGGATAAAGTCTCCAGTTTAAGCACTTAACAAATTTCAAGGTATAATGATAATACTTACTTTGAACTTAAGACATAGATGCTCAATGGTCAAAAGGAATATTTTATATTGTCCAAATCTTTACTCAAGTTTTTCTAAGCTAAAAATAATTTTTCACTGCAGTGCAATCAATTTAAATATTAGTGCAATCGATTGCATGCTTTAATTTTTAAAAATATTTGCTACTATTTCTTAGTGAAATCGATTTGCATGTTTGTGCAAACGATTACACTCAATCAATTTTTGCTACTGACTTCACATGCAATCAATTTATACTCTTGTGCAATCGATTGCACACTCAAAATATTTGAAATTCTAGCTGTTGAAACCCTGTGCAATTGATTTACACAAAGGATGCAATCGATTGCATGCTGCACGATTTTTAAAAACAGCAGCTTTGCACATGCCTGTTCATAACACCATTTCATGGAAACCTTTCACTCAATCTTGGCAGTTGTTCATGATTCATTTACAGAATTTTATGTTGTTTCAAAGAGGTGCCATGAACATATAAATACTCATTTTCAAAATCATTTCAACACCTCTTCCAATTATATTTTCTGAGTTTTCAAAAAAGAAACTCAAGCTGTTATACATTTTCATAAACAAGTTTTCTGCACACTTTCACATATTGTTAACCAGAAAACTTTGAGAATTATATATCTTAAGTCATTGTATACTATTATCATTGGAAGAGAAGACTAATTCATTGATTAAATCACTCAAAGTGATTATTACACTACAAACTCACTCAAATCAAATATTTCTATATACTTGCTTATTTTTCAGGATTGTTGAAAATAAGTTCAAGTGAATTTGAAATCTTGTTTTTCCAGGATTGTTGGATACAAGTAAGGTCACCTTGAGAGGATTGTTCTCATTGTTGACATAGTGAAAATCCAAGAGGATTGTTGTGGTCCAAGAGGATTGTTCTTGGTGATTTTATTGGTTAGAGTCTTCTATAGAAGGACTAGGGTGTCTTGTCTAGAGATCTAAAAATAAGGAAATCTATTTCATGTTGAAATGGGACTGGAGTACTCTCGGACTGTGAGGTGAACCAGGATACATCTTCGTGTTCTTTACTTTTCCGCATTTACCGCTTTCATCACTAGTCATAAACCAGAAAAGAAAGAAACACATTCGTAAACTCATGCACTAAACTAGAAAAATAATACCATCATCACTAAAATGGTAAAACTTTTAAACTACCTAATTCATCCCCCTCTTAGGCGCACTCTTATACTTACAATTGGTATCAGAGCACGTTATAGGTAACCTGCTCCTAAAAGATCCAGAATGGCTTCGGCAAATCAAAATCCCATTTTCAGAGATTGTGGTAGTAACAACAAGCCTCCTCTATTCTGTGGTGAATATTTTGACTTCTGGAAAATACGCATAAAGGCGCATCTAGAAGGACAAGGAGAAGAAATATGGAATGTCGTCGAGAATGGTCCATTTATCCCTATAACGGCAAACAATGGTGTTGGCTCATCAAAGCCTAAAGTTGCATGGGACAAAGATGATATGAAGAAGGTTCTCTATAATAAAAAGGCAATAAATATTCTCCAAGGTGCACTTAACATGGATGAATTCTTTCGTGTATCAGCATGCAAAACAGCGAAAGAAATATGGGATACCTTGGTAGAAACTCATGAAAGAACCACTGAAGTTAAAAGATCGAGATTAAAATACATTGAGTCAAGAATACAAACTATTCACAAAGAAGCCCCGAGAATCAATCATCGACTTGCAGAAAAGATTTGTACACTTGACAAATCATTTGAAAGCACTCTGTAAGACTTTAACTAATGATGAACTTAATCTTAAAGTGCTTAGATCTTTATCCAGGGAATGGCGACCAAAAGTGACAACAATATCCGAGAAGAAGAATCTATCTACAATGACTTCCGCCACTTTGTTCGGAAAACTTCAAGAATATGAGACATAACTTGCAAGACTTGAAAAGCATGAAATCCAAGTAAAAGATTCAAAACACATGGCTCTAAATACAAGGATAAAAAATCATGATAGCAATCAATAGGATGAATCCACTATTAGTGAAGATGATGATCTTATCAAGAAGATTGAAAAGGTTCTACGAAAAGAAAGAAAAAGGGAAGTACCAACAATGAAGGTTATATGCTTTGAATGTGGAGAAAAGGGACATGTTAAAAGTGAATGTCCTACACTTGAAAAGAAGAAGAAATATTTCAAGAGAAATAAAGATAAGAAGTCAAAGAAAGCATATATAGAATGGGAAAGTTCATCTTCTGATTCTGAAAACAATCACCGTGTTAATCTTGCATTGATGGTCTCACACCATTCTGATAGTGAAGATGACGAGGTTAGTAATGAATTTTCTCTTTTTGATAGTGATGCACAAGGAATTATAGATGAACTATTAAATGAATGCAAAATTCTGTACAAAACTATTTCATCTCAAAAGAAACAAATTTCATCTTTAGAAAAAAGTGTGAGTCTATGGAAAAAGATCTCAAAGATAAAAAACAAAAATTTAATGAGCAAAAACAGAATTTTGTATGCAAAAATTGTGAACCACTTTCTTTCCAAATTGTCCAATTAAAAAGAGTTATTGAAAGATATGAAAAAGGTAAATTTGGATTGGAAGGTGTTCTTAGCCAACAAAGATATTCCAATGATAAAAGTTGACTTGGATATTCAAAGTTTTCAAAACCAAATTCTAATAAAAGTATCTTTGTTAAGGCTAGTGATCAATCATCCAAAGAGAAAGTGAACAAACCTAAAGTAGATCATCAAAACAAAACATTTCCTAAGAAGAAATCTTACCCTTCTAGATATAGAAGTAACTTTGAACCTACTTATTTTTATTGTGGTATTAAAGGCCACACACCTAATGCTTGCTATGTTAGAAAATTTAGTGTGGCAAGTGGGCATTATGTGTGGGTAAAGAAAGTAACTAACTATGATGGATCCAAAGCACATTGAGTACCAAATCAAACTTAATTTGTTTTGTAGGTTTTCTTGAGGACCACTTTAATTCTATGATGTTTTGATAAGTGGTGGCTCTAAGCATTTGATGGAAGATATACACTAACTTTCAAATCTACTTCAAGTCCAAGGATTATTTCACATATGGGAAATACCTTAAAGGAAGAATTCTTGGCATTGAAAAAGTTGATACACTAACTTTTATATCCATTAAAGATGTACTTAATGTTGAAGAACAAAAGACAACTTCTAAGTACAAGTCAACTTTGTGACAAAGGCTTCAACGTCATGTTCTTAAAAGATGAATGATTTATGAAGTCACTCTTGAGGTGAAACTCATTGGTATAAATTGTTTTTATTTTCAATAATTTCTTTATGTATTATAAGGCTTTTTCCATCCTTTTTTTAATGATAAAGGGGGAGAAGATATATATATATATATATATATATATATATATATATATATATATATATATATATATATATATATATATATATATATATATATATATATATATATATATATATATATATATTTATGTGTGTGTGTATGCTTGTCTCTAACTATTGCAGCCCAAAGAAAGATGAAAATTCTCTATGATTCAAGGGAGAATTTTGATCAATAGGGAGTTATCAAAGATAGTTAGAGTCTTGTATAGAAGGACTAGGGTGTCTTGTCTAGAGATCTAACAATAAGGAAATCTCTTTCATATTGAAAGGGGACTGGAGTACTCTCGGATTATGAGGAGAACCAGGATACATCTTTGTGTTCTTTAATTTTTCGCATTTACCGTTTTCATCACTAGTCATAAACCAGAAAAGAAAGAAACACATTTGTAAACTCATGCACTAAACCAGAAAAATAATAACCATCATCACTAAAACGGTAAAACTTTAAAGTACCTAATTCGCCGCCCATTTAGGCGCACTCTTATACTTACATTGATGAGGATGGTTTTGACGGTGTGGTATTTGTGAATTTTAAAACTACACTAAAATATTAGAAATTATGTGTTTAGAATTTGTAAAAAAAAAATATGTACAAACTTTTGTGTGGGGATGTTATATACAATTGTTAAAAATAAGAGAACCATCAAAAAATTTATAATATGGTTTAAACAAGAAAAGAATAAAAATTAAAAGGAACTGAAAATAAAAGGGATGCTTCATATGAAATTTATTGGCCAAAAATAAAGAAATTGCAAATAATTTTAAAGAAATTGCTTTGAAAATAAATTGTAAAAATATTTTGTGAGGAGTGTGAATTGTGAGAATTTGAGAAAATTGTGGATTAATAAGACTGTGAAAATAATAGTGTATTTATAGGGATAATTAGGTCCAAAAAATAAGAAATAAAGTTAATTGAAAAATTAGATCTTTCTTAGTCAACAAGATGACCAATCAGAAGATGAGTATATCACAAATTGACACAACTTGACCAATAAAAAATAGTTAACAGAAAAGGAATTATTTTTGGTATTTTTTATAATTTATGCACTTCTTTTTGATAAAAAGTGCATAAAATCAATTAAATAATTATTTTTGAAAAATGATTTAAAATAAAAACGAAAATTAAAATTAAAATAATAAAAATACAATTTTGTGATTTTAAAAATAGAAATAAAGTTAGTAACAAATAAAAATCTCATGATTGTTATGACTTCATGCAACAACTCTACTGTTGGCTATCCATGGCATCTTACTAAAAAATTTAGGAGTAACTATAGCAATATATATTGTGCTTATAATTTAATGCTATATGTCATAACGTTCTTGATTTTAAAAAATTAGATGAATTAGAAGACTATGGTGCGATAATCTTGTGTCAATTAGAGATGTACTTCCCTTAATTTAAGGTTCACTTAATTGTTCATCTAAGACTGAGAAATTAGATTTTATGGTCAAATTTATTTAAGGTGCTTGTATCAAATAAAGTGATACATGAAGATCTTTAAAGGATGTATGAAAAATCATCACCGACCGGATGCTTGGATGGAGAAAGTTACATCATACAATAAGCTTTTAAATTATGTTCAAAGTATTGTCAGAAGTATAGTCTATAGGAATTCCAAAGTCTCATCATGTTGATAGATATGGAGTTATATGTACTAATGTTTTAAATATTATGTCAATGCCATAAAATATATTTCTTCAAGCACACTTGTATATATTGAATAATGATGAACTTCAACCTTACTTATCTACTCACAAAAGATTTATCAAGCAACAATATCTCCGAATAAGTGATAAGTGGTTGTTGAAAGTGCATAATAAGAATATCATAAGTTTTTTTAGTGAAAGGATTTCAAATGATGGTAGTGCACCCGATACTCTTAAATGGATGTGATACATTTCAAAATTTAATGTAGTAACTTGGACTGCATACAACATTACTAATTTTTCCTTTTATACAAAGTCAAAAGATGATCGTAGTACAAAACAAAATAGTGAAATTATGGTTGAGGCACAATCCAATGTATTTCTCTAGTTCAAAAAGTAATAATCCTATATAGGCATCTAGAGCGTACTTTGGGGTAACTTAAAAGATTTGGGACATTGATTATGTTTAATTCAAAATGCTTTTATTAAAATTGAAGTGGATTGGAAATAAAACTGGTTTAAAGATTAATGAGTTAGGATTCACACAGATTGATATTGGCTAGGATACTTATATGACCGAACCATTCATCAAAGTTACCCATGCGAAACAAGTGTTTTATGTGACTGACACTTCTAAAAAAAGATGGTCAATTGTTCTCCAATGAAGACACATTTCTCATTGTGACTAAAATGATGATTTAAATTCTAATATTTTTTCGACTCCTTCTTATACAATGTAAAGAAGGCATATGGAAAAATTAGAAATAAATATTTTAATTTTTTATTCATGATTTATTGTTTGTTATAATTATTTGACATTGCAGGTGTTTAAAGTCAAGACACCAAGAGACAATACACATTTCTTACGTCGTAGATATTATTTGATGTAATTATGTGTAAATTGTATGTTGTTTTTTGCAATTTTGGTTTTGATGTAATACAATTGTTGGTTCTAAATAGTTGCTAACTTATGGGTGTGATTCACAAATGGTTTTTGTCGTTATTTCTAGTCTATTTATGATTAACAAAAATACAGATTAAAAAATATAAATTTTTAAAATATAAAAATGGAAAAAATGACATTGTTGGTATCGAACCCATGACAATTTTGTGTATTACAACCTACAATTTTATTTATTATAATCATGATGATATGTAGAACGTTTTTCAATTTATTACCATAAAAAATAACAGTATTTCTTTTGCATGAAAATGAATTCTTAATATGTACTTTTCTCGACCGACATTCTAACCACATCCTTTATTTGTGCAAGTAACAATATTAAAGTTTGACCTATTTCTTTTAGGGTTGTGTAATTAAGCTACTTATAGAGGGTGTTGTTTAGTTAATCACGTTAATCAAATATGTTTTGTTAATTAATATTTATACAAATTATTTATTATAGATTGAAGAAAAATATGTAACATAATTAAGAGTATCTTTGAAAAAAGATAATTAATATATTTTAAAAGTTGAGAAGAATGTTATAAAAAGAAGAAAAAAAACACACTTGAGATTCTTATAATTAAAAATGAAAGTAGTATAAATATTATAAAGGATAAAAAAAGGTTATTTAAAGTTTTTTTACCAAAATATTATTGGTTTGTTATCATATTAAAGTATAACTTTGTAATATCTCTATTCATTTCTTTTTCCAAAAACCTTTAAGAGTAGATAAGGTAATTGCAACTCTTACTAGCCCTAACCAATTTATTTCTCCTTATCAATCACTCCCTCAAAAAGAAGCACACACGACAGAATTTAAATTTATCCAAATAAGACCCCTTATCATCTCACTTAAATAATTTATACTTTCATTATGTTCTATTACACTGTCTTTTGTAAAAAAAAGTAATTTAAATCACTTATAATAAAGTGTTTTTGGTTATATAATTCAAAATATAATAAAAAAATTAGTAATATATAATCATGTAGTAATTTTCTTTTTTGATCATATCATAGTTATGAATTATTCATAAACTCATTCAATTTTAATATAGTTGAATTCATAAAATCCTTATGAACCATGCAATCTTATGGCATGATACAATTTACTTGATACATGTAAGGGATATTATTCCCACATTTTCCAGGGAGTGCAGCAGCATAGTCCGCATTGATTCCATTGATAGCAGCAGTAGCAGACATCAAAAAATCACAAATTGCACGAAGGTCGACCATAGTTTTAGCCGCATTAACTAACCCTTTAACGCCCTAACAACAGCTTGGCGAAACAACAATATCGTTCTGAAGATAACGTAGGCACGACGCAAGGCTATTGTAAACTTGTACACATGAAACTATACCACCATTTTGTGCATACATTAAAGCCATGCACTTTATAACAACACATGCTATCTTGAAGTTTCCCATGGTAAGAAATTAAGTGATATTGGATAGAGTGAATTTTAGGTGTGAGTGTGATGCAAGGTGGTAAGGGTTTATATAGTTATTTTTGAAAAGTGTTTTTAAGGTTTTTGAGATTGGTTGTGGTTAATGTTTGATTTTGGATATGAGCTTTAGGTTTAGTCTTTAGTTATGATGTTAGGGAGAACCTCTAGACAATTTTTAAATAGACACTTTGATAGTTGATTAGATACAAGAAGGTGTTAGACACCCTTTACTCCCTTGTACTCAAGGGATTCCTTTTTAAACCTTGTATTTAGAGGGAATACTTCTTTATTTTACTCCTTGTTTGTTTATGTCATTTATTCTATCATATATCATTTTCAAGAAAGAGAAAGGGAAAATCAGTTTTTTTTGTTAGTGGAATCGCCTTGGTTTTCCAATTGTGTGCCTTCGTATCTTCGTATTTTCAATTGATTTCGAAAATGGAGTGATGGTAGGCGGACTTTTTATATCCACGTAGACAGGAACTGGAAAATCCTTTATTGAAAAAAAGTCTTGGGTTTGATTATGTCAGTAAGAAAAAAAAATTTATTGGTTAGCTTCTTTAAGTCTAGTTGATTGATAAAGAGTTGATCTTTATTAGAATTAGATCGCTCTGAGTGAAGAAAATGATTTTGGTTGATAATTTTAATCTTTACCATAATTAAATCACGTGGGACGAAGAAATTTGATTTATGTATAGATTAGGTAATTACAAAGCCGTGATGTTGATTTTGGCATTAAGATCGAGAAACCCTAAAATCATGTATATAAATGATTATTTTTAGTAATTTTTGTAATTAGCCATTTATGTACAAGTTAACAATTTAATCAACTAACTAGTTTAATTAATTTAATTAGGCTACAAAATAAATTTTTTAAAAGACTAGAAAATCTAATCAACCTAATAACCTTATTATTTTAATTGATTTTTTTAATTGTTTATGTATAATGATCAAATTGATTCATAAAAATAAAATTTTAACTTAATAAGATACATTATGGGAGTACAATGACATATTAAGGGTGTATAAGTTAATAAAACATTATTAGTTCAGGCCCAATTATTAAAAAACCCTAATTAATTTAAAACTAACAAAGATAAAAAAATCTGAAAATTAAAGTTAACATAGTGGGGGTGGCGTGGTTCCCCTTGTAATTCCAAAATTTAAGAAATATAAAAACAACCCTATCTAATTTATTAATATTATGATAATAATACCCCATGACCTTCTCAAACCTTTTCCAATACACCACTTATAGTATGACATGTGAAATTGAAATTAATTAAAACCAAAGAGAGAGGTTTAGTGTGGTAGATCTAGTGCGTGCGGCTAACGAATCAGAGGGACGGACGCCGTGTGCAGTGCTTCGTTGGTTGAGCGTGGTCGGGAAGATATGGTGATGGGTTGTCCGTCGTGGTATGTGGCTAAGATTGTCGTGATTCTGGTGGAAGGTTTCTGCGTAGCGATTGAGTTATTGTTTTATTTGTGATTTTTATTTTATTTTAATCGTCTTCCTTCTCTTTTCGACAGCATCCTGAACGAAAGTTCCCAAAAACGACAAAAGGAAGGAAAGAAATAATACTACACAATTACGATGACAATGGCGATTGGTTTCTTATGGTTTTCTCCTTTACGTTGGTTGTATTGATGCTAACAATGATTATGGTTGATTGCTTTGTTTGCGGTTTTGAAATTGTGTTGATTTGGTGAAGATTGTCAAGCTTGTAATCCTGTGCACAAAAGTATTGTACGGATGAAAGATTGTGTAATTATGAAGAGGTTTGGAACTCAGTTTGAAACAATGGTGAACAACTGTTGTTGTTTTGAGATATAAATCTATAGAAAGGTTTATTCAAAAAGTTGTTTGAGATAAAAATTTATAATAGATGATGATGGTTTTGAAGGTGTGGTATTTGGAAATTTTAAAACTACACTAAAATATTAGAAATTATGTGTTAGAATTTGTAGAAAAAAATGTACAAAGCTTTGCGTGGAGATGTTATATACAATGGTTAAAAATAATAAATATATTTAAAAATAAGAGAACCATCAAAAAATTTATCATACGGTTTAAACAACAAAAGAATTATAATTAAAATGAATTGAAATTAAAAGAGATTCCTCGTATGAAAATTATTAGCTTAAAAATAAAGAAATTGCAAATAATTTTAAAGAGATAGCTTTGAAAAGGACTTGTAAAAATATTTTGTGAGGAGTGTGAATTGTGAGAACTTTATAAAATTGTCGATCAATAATACTGGGAAAATAATAGTGTATTTATAGTGATAATTAGGTCAACAAAATAAGAAATAAAATTAATTGACAAATCAGATCTTTCTTGGTCAATAAGCTGAACAATCAGAGATGAATATGTCATAAATTGACACAACTTGACCAATAAAAAATAGTTACCAGAAAAGGAAATATTTTTTGTATTTATTATGATTTATGCACTCCTTTTTGATAAAAAATGCATAAAATCAATTAAATAATTATTTAAAAAAATTGTTTGAAAAGGAAAAAGAAAATTAAAATTAAAATAATAAAAATACAAATATTGTGATTTCAAAAATGAAAATAAAGTTAGTAACAAATGAAAATGAAAATATTTTTCAAAAAATAAAAAAAGTAAGACTCAAACCCGTGATCTGATGCTTGCAAACCTTATCTCCTTATTAATTGTGTTGTCCAATTTATTTGAAATGAAAAGGCACTTGAAAACATATGAATGGTGGGAAAATATTTTCTATTTAGGAAATACAAATAATTTAAAGTAAACTATTATATATTTTTAAATGAATGTCATGACTTCATGCAACAACTCTATCGGTGGCTATCCATGGCATCTTATAAAAAAATTTAAGAGTAATTATAACAATATATATTGTGCTTATTATTTAATGATATATGTCATAAAGATCTTGATTTTAAAAAATTAGATGAATTAGAATACCATGGTGCAATAATCTTATGTCAATTGGATATGTACTTCCCTTAATCATTTTTTCATATTAAGGTTCACTTTATTGTATATCTAGACTAAGAAATTAGATTTTGTGGTCCAATTTATTTAAGGTGCATGTATCCAATAAAATGATACATAAAGATCTTTAAAGGAGGTACGAAAAATCATCACCGACCGGAAGCTTGGATGGAGAAAGTTACATCATAGAAGAAGCTTTTGAATTATGTTCAAACTATTGTCGGAAGTAGAGTCTATAGGAATTCCAAAGTGTCGTCATAATGATAGATATGTAGGTATATGTACTAAGGTTTTAAATATTATGTCAATGCCTTAGGATATAGTTCTTCAAGCACACTTGTATATATTGAATAATGATGAACTTCAACCTTACTTATCTACTCACAAAAGATTTATCAAGCAACAATATCCCCGAATAAGTGACAAGTGCTTGTTGAAAGTGCATAATAAGAATATCATAAGTTTATTTAGTGAAAGGACTTCTAATGATGGAAGTGCACCCGATACTCTCAAATGTATGTCATGGATTCCAAAATTTAATGTAGTTACTTGGACTGCATACAATATTACTAATTTTTCCTTCTATATAAAAGCAAAAGATGATCTTAGTACAACACAAAATAGTGAGATTATAGTTGAGGCATAATCCATGTATTTCTCTAGTTCAAAAAAAAAAGAATCTTATATAGGCGTTCTGTAGCGGTAAAAATGTTTAAGACTAAGCCATTAGATTGACTCGACTTACACAGATAAAAATAAAATTCGCCACCGCGCTTTATTGTTTCCAAAAGAATGAGAAAAGAGTGAGTAACCCAAAAAGAGGGGGAAAGATTCTAGGTAAGGGGGTTGGTTATGAAAAGGGAAAGTATTAGCACCCTAAACATCTACGGTACTCTGTAGGAACCTCTTTGGAAAATTTGTATATTTTTGCTATAAAATGTTGTATAAAAATTAGATGGTGGAGGTGAGAAAAGAAGAATTTTTTTATGATTTTTGCACCCGCCGCGGTTGTGAACCTTTAGTGCCTATGTACCACCTTTCGTGCAATAAGGGATCAGGGTACACGTAGTTACTCTTTAAAAATTTTAAAACACAAGTGTGTTGGTTAATTTTATGAGATAAGACATCATCGTCATTGTCTGTGTGGAAAACATACTTACTATCCACAATCATGAGAAAGGAGAACTTGCATCATCTTAAAGTGGAGGATATAGCTTGGTTTTTAAAATCAACAATGTCTCACTCAACACCCAAGTGGAAAATGTCTCTCTTCATTACATATTGTAGAAGTGTAGTTGTTTGCATCACTACAAGGATTGACAAGAGTCCAATATTTTGGAGAAAAGTTTTAAAATAAAAAGCCATAGTGTCGAAATGGTTTGGAATGAGATTGATTGACTTTTAGAATTTTCTTTTTGGAATAACCAAGTATTAAATTTTTTTTCTGCAAATAACCATGTTTAGGAAAAAATTACGCAAATAACCATGTTTCATAAGACTCCCCAAGGGAGGAGCCATCTCACTTGGTGCCTACACCTAATTTTTAAAGGGAGGCGCCATCTCACTTGGCGCTTAGGTGCTAAGGGCTCGCCCTAAGCCAAGTGAGATGGCACCTTAGTGCATTAGGTAGGGAAATTTTTACGTTTTTTTTCAATGCGGCGTGTTATGTATTCGATATAGGATCAACAAAATTGACTTTTTATTTACAAAATATGATTACACACATAACTATTACATAAAAAAACAGATTAATAAGTGGTCCCCTGGAACCCGGTAATGACCCCCAGTTCCGCATCCCCGTCTTCACCTTTCCCGTGTTGGGTTTCGTCGTGTTTCCTGTTGTGGCAGGGTCGACGGCCCAACGAAGTCAATGCGTTCCAGATCCATGAAATTAGTCAGATCTTCATATCTAGAAGATCTGCTTTGGTACAGTCGGTTACCCATACCCTCAAAGTTTGGTCGTGTTGGCGGTGGTTGGGGTTCCATGGTTGGTCTGTAGCACTGGTTGTCTGAGTACGGGGTGTAGAAAGAAAATGGATCTTTGGGTGCTTGGTATTTAGGATGTTGGGTGGTTTAGTGATATTATGGTTGATGGTATGTTGGGTCGGTTGGTTCATAATCTTCAGACAATCCTAGATCAGGGCTAAGGTTGGATTTTGAGGGGCCCATATTGGGATATGCAGAAGACTTAAATTGTGTGTGGGGTATGCGGGTGTGTTGGTATTATGATTGAAATTGCGGTTGGGTGTGAGGCATATGGGGGTATTGGTACTGAGGTGGTGGTTGTGGTTGGTTGTGGGTCATGTGGGTGTAATTGCATTGTGATGGTGACTGTGGTTAGGTGTTTGTGGTTCTGTTTCATCGGGGGGTTGGTGGGAGGTTGATGTGTGTTGGGTTTGTTGTTGGGGAAATGAGGGTTGTGCCCATTGTGTTTGTTGGTCAACCAAATACCTTGGATGAGACACGTGCATTTCAGGGGTACTAACCGATTTGTACCAAGATAAATATTGATCCGTGTGTCACATATTACCATGGTTGAGGTAAACTGGGAATTGCAAGAGATGTCGGTGACGCTTCTGCCACATCTTAAACCATTCTAGAGCAAAGTCTTTCCAGTTGGTAAGACCCCATTGGGCGTCGACCCTTTTGAGATGCCACAGGGACAAACAAGTTGAATTGCTAGGTATCTCTTGATGCATTCCAAACTGCATCTTCACACAATCGCTGTGGTGCATCTTCATAATATTGAACCGTATGATTGCAATCTTTGCGCTCCAAATTGCTACATCCTTGGGGTTTGGTTCATGGCTCAAACCCAAATATGGTCTCCAGACAAACTGCGGATAAAATTAAATCAGGTTAATGAAAACGTAATATATAAATAATTTAAAAGTAGAAAAGCTGAAAGGTACGACGTAAATCATTCGGGCCAAGGTGATCCAATAGATTGCGGTATAGTGCGACATTGAATCTTGGATTCTTGCCGTAATCCATACCCCTCACGCAATACCTAAAGGAAATGAAAAATATTTTATTTTTATCATATATTTGGTGAAGAGATGAATAGTAATAAATGATATAACTTGATGACTTACTTTGTTGCGTATGCTAAAACGAATGTGTTGTTGTTGACGAGGTTTCGGGACTCCATCCTCCACCAACCCCAGGCTTGAAGTAAAAAAGCGCAGCCATAAAATGTACATTTTTCTTGATTGCATTTTTACACAAGGAACTATATAGGTGGGCTAAAATATCAGAACCCCAACTATACTTTCTAGTTTTTTTGAAGTCTCTAAGTAAATTTAAATACATAAAATTTACACTATTTCTCGTACTTTTGGGAAATCAAAAGGTTCCAAATAGTATCAATATATAAGTTCTAGCTTTTATTACCTTAGCTAGCTCGGAGGAATTTTCGTTCAATTTCAGTTAGTAGTATACCCTGACCTCTCGCACCACCACCTTCAACCATATCCCTGCCCAACAATTCTTCACTCAGAGAATTGGGTTGTTGAACCGATCCGTTATCCGCCATACCATCGACAGGGAGACCCAATAACATATACACGTCCTCTAGTGTGATGGTACATTCACCTATTGGTAGATGAAATGTATGGGTCTCTGGTCTCCACCTTTCCAACATTGCAAGTATGAACTTTGAATCAATTGTGTAGTTGGAGATCTTTATAACATTTCTGAAACCTGCGTATTCCAGATATCGTACGATCAATGGGTCAGGAGCAAGGTAGTTGTGTGACCGGATTCTGAATCTTTTAGTATCCTAAGTTAATAATGTAACAGGTGTAAGAGTAAGTAAGATAAACAAAGCATTACTAGAAGTATGAAAATCATAGGCGATGTCATGACGCAAATAACAGAGTAAAAAATAAGAAAACAATGCGATAAAGTGTGAGAAATGACAGAGAAACAGACGAATTATTTATAAAAACAGCATTTTGCCCTAGGAGCCAAGTGAGATGGCGCCTCCTCTCACTTTTAAAGTGCATGCACCATCTCACTTGGCTAAAAGAGAGAGGAGGCGCCAAGTGGGATGGCGCCTAGGGAAAACTTGTGAGTGGAGGCGCCAAGTGAGATGACTCCTCCTTTGGGGAGTCTTCTGAAATATGGTTATTTGCGTAATTTTTTTTGAAACATGGTTATTTGTGAATTTTTTTTAATACATGGTTATTCTAAAAAAAAATTCTGACTTTTAGTCTTCTCACAAAAAATGTAAAGGTATTATTAAGTTGATTGAAATTTTTTTATGAAAAATGTTCTGAAAATGCATGGACATAAGTCCAAGTTTGTTATGAAAGTGGTTCAAATTTCAAAATAAGAAGAGTTTTTCAAAGGAGGAAGAAGATTTTTGAAATTAAAGAAGATGTGAGGAGAAGAAGAGACTATCCTAAAGTATAAGGTAAAAAGATAAGGATAAGAACCATCTAACCAACAAGAAGTCAATACTTGACATTATGAGTCAAAATAGAACTCTCATTCTTTGGATTGAAACCAAGAAAGCAAAGATACTAGACCTCTTGAGAGAACCAATCTTCAAGTGTATTTGCACCCGTCTGTAAGGTAAAACCTCAGGTTCTCGGTAAATCCATTATGATGCATGCACCATGTAGAATCGAGTGAACCCATAAGATAGGGGAACTCACTAAGATTTAGTAATCTCACCATAATCCTCTTATTATTTTTCAAGAACAGTTTATAAGTGTAGCGTTGTTAGATGGTCTGTTTCGAAGACTGTAGACGAGCAGAAGGCGGGAAGTCCTTGAAGACGTTATCATTCCGTAGTAAAATATTAAAGACAAGCTTATTGTACATGTTCAGATTTGGAGTTGTATTGTATACAGTTTAAATTTCTTGTCTTTCCTAACTATTTGTATGTTTCATTGTATAATTTTTAGTGCCACTGCATATTATTCTAAACGTATATGTATGGGGTATTGCATTTATCATAATTAAATCGCGTGGGAATTGATTTTGGTTAGTTTGGTGAGTTTTAGGTATTTTTTATTTGAATAATTAATTTGTAAGGCATTAAGCCAACCACTTAATTATTCTAGGATGTTTATCCTAAAATTTGCGAAATGTTGAATTAGTTTGATTAAGAGAAAAAATTTGATTTATGTATAAATTAGGTAATTACAAAGGAGTGATATTAATTTTGACATTAAGATTGAGAAGTCCTAAATTATGTACAAGAATGATTATTTTCCGTTGTTTTTGTAATTAGCAACTTATGTACAAGTTAACAATTTAATCAATTAACTACTTTAATTAATTTAATTAGGCTACAAAATAAATTATTTAAAAAAGACTGGAAAATCTAATCAACCTAATAATCTAATTATTTTAGTGAAATTAATTACATACAATGAGATTGATATTTTTTAATTGTTTACGTATAATGATCAAATTGATTCATAATATTTTTTTTTAACTTCTAACCTAATTAGAATACATTATGTGAGTACAATGACATATTAAGGGAGCATAAGTTAATTACACATCTTTAGTCAAGGCCCAATTATTAAAAAATCCTAATTAATTTAAAACTAACAAAAATAAAAAAATTTGAAAACTAAAGTTAACAAGTGGGGTGGCGTGGTTCCCCCTGTTACTATACTAATTCTAAAATTTAAGAAATATAAAAAAAAACAAAAGCTAATTTTTTAATATCATGACAATAATACTCCAGACCTTTTCAAACCTTTTCCAATCCACCATTTATAGTATGACATGTGGAATTGAAATTAATTAAAACCAAACAGAGGGAAGGACGCCACGTGAAGTGCTTCGTTGGTTGAGGGTGGCTTTGAAGTCGTGGTGATGTGTTGTCCGTTGTGGTGTGTGGCTATGATCGTCGTGATTTCGTGGGAGGTTTTTGAGTAGCAATTGAGTTATTTTTTATTTGTGTTTCTTCTTTTCTTTTAATCTTCTTCCTTCTGGTTGAGGTTTTGAAATTGTGTAGATTTAATGAAGATTGTCAAGTTTGTAAACTTGTGCACAAAAGTTTTGTACGGATCGAATTTTGTTTGAAACAATGTGAAGAACTGTTGTTGTGATTGAGATATAAATCTATAAAAAGGTTTATGTAAAAAGTTGTTTGAGATAAAAATCTATAATATATTTATGTAAAAAGTTGTGTTTATGTTTTTACAGTAATGGAATTGATGAGGATGGTTTTGACAGTGTGGTATTTGAGAATTTTAAAACTACGCTAAAATTGGTGAATTCCAATCTTAAGAGAACCAATCTTCAAGTGTATCTAGTCTTCACAAAAATTGAGCAGAGTAACGGCTGTATACGGGTGAATTCCATATTACAAACAAGGTATGTAATCACAATAATTTGCACACAAAGCAAACAAACAACCCAATGTCTTGAGATAAACCTCAAGAACTCCAGACGAAATATTAATTAAGGTCACAAGGTCTCCAACATAGGCCAAGGTTTCTAATCCTAAGTCCAAGAAGTTCAATACTCCATAATGCCAAGGATAGTAACCAAATAGTCCAAGTATCATTAAAGCATTTTATGGTTCATGTTGATTATTAGGTGTCTTGAAAGAGAAAAGAAAAGCTCAAGTGAAAAAAATAAAAATATCAAGAAAATAAATGCTTAAGTGAGTAAAATAAAAATGGCATGAAATATAATGCTTAAAATAAATGGTACATAAAGCATAAAAAATAAAAGCATAAAGTAAAAACAATTTAATAATTAGTGGTTAGTTGGATGACCATCTTGAAACTCACATTTGGAACTCATTAGAGGATTGGTAGAACCAAAGCCTCCACACAACAAGTTGCATTTACTTTTTGTCAAGTATATCATCCATTTGGAATTTTCACAAGTACCATTTAATGATCAACGTTGTTTAAGTGATCCGCGTTGACCAAAAGTGATGTAGATCCATTAGAGGATTTGTAGAACCAAAACCTCCACACCATGAATCTCAAGGTTATTGAATCAAAGAGATCAAATTAACATACTTGGGTTTGCAAACATAGGTTTCGGTCATGAATGATCATTTATTCGAATTAGGACAAAGTTTAGCCCTATGTTAAGCAATCGTAAGTGGACTTATATAGAAGTCGCACCTATTTTGAGGCCGGTCAATAGCAATCTATGAATTATTTCTTTTTAGACATGATATAGAGATTATACTCCAATAACACTTAGTGTAATAAGAAAGGGATGGGATGAAGAAGGGTGGGGAAAAAATATACAAACCACTTTCGAATTAAACTTTAATCAAACTATTATTAAAAGCATTCATCCATTTTATGGAGTTAGACTCAACACCTGGATTCAAAGATGTTAACAAAGTTCATGATCAAAAATTTAACCCAAGATCAGCCAGAATAATCACAAAATAATATTGCATTTAATATATACATTAAAAAAGGGTTTTAAAATGTTTTAAAATAGAAATAAAAGAGAAAAATATCAACTATGTTCAAATCAATCAAGAAATGTTAAGTAAGACCATAGAAAAATTAGAAATGAACTCAAATATTTTTATCAAATTTTTGGTAATTTTTTAAAGTTAGAAACTATTTTTAAAATTAAAAGAAATGAGCAAAATAAACCAAAAATGATAAAAAATAACAAAGTCAGAAATAAAAAAATAAATGAGGTCACCAATATTTGTCACAATGTCATTGGATCATTCCCTAATTTTTTCAGAATATAAAATTGCATAAAAGTATTTTTAAACATTTAAAACAATTCAAATAAAGTGAAAATTTATAAAAAAATATCAAAACATAAAATAAAATTATGAAAAAATAAGAATCAGAAAGTGAAAAATCAAAAATATTTTCCATAGTTTATTCAGATTTATTGGGCTAAAAATGAATTTTCTATGATTTTTTGAAGTTTAAAACAATTAAATGTAAAAATCAGAAAATAAAATAAAAACCAAAAAGATGTGGAGCAATGGATGAGAGTCAAAACGGGTTAGTAATCAAATTTTAGGGATCTGGTGCGTTGTGCATATCATGGTCATTAGTGAATAAAATACTGGATCATTTATTAAATCAGAATTTAAAAAAAAACAAGTGGCGCACCATCATTGGTTGGAAGATGACACGTTGGTCATCTTCAACCTCTAGCCAACGTGAATTGCAGGTCTCTCAAACTGTAAATTCAGAAACTCAGACCTATGACATTCGCTTCGTCTCTTCAAGATGAAGACAACCACACATCTGCTACAAATTTATATAAACTGTAGCTCAAGCAAATTGGAAGGAATGTTTTTAAAAGGGATTTGAAATTTCATGGTCAAAACGTGTTTCCAGATAAAATCAAGTGTTGCGACTAGAACTAGGGCAATGAGAGCTTCATAATGATATCAAAGTTTTGAAGAATCGATGGAGAAATATACCTATTAAAGTTGAGTTACAGAGCTCTGAAACTGGACTTCTATGGATCAATATAGGGCACGATTCTTGAAGGTAATTGTATGGTTAACTTCACAGAAGATCAAGGGAGGTGAATTGATAGAGAAATTGGATTGAAAAAGGCTTGAACACTGATTTCGAAGTTACAGAAAAAGGATTGCATCAAAACTCATCCAATCCTTGCATTTTAAGGCTCTAATCCACTTTGGCAACTTGGTTAAACATGTTTAGAACAAAAATGCATGCTAATTTGATTTTTAGAAGCCAAAACATGAATTTCAAATTCTGACTAATGAATAAACTTCAGTTCCAAGTTACTAAGTTCAATCCAATGGCATTCTCAGCTCAAGGGGTCTTAAGGCATGATTCTTGATGCTTTAGAAAGATAATATTACAATATTTGCAATGGAAAAATAATGGAATCAAATGGATGCTTGAGCTGAAAGTTACAATGAGCCAAAGTTGGGGAAAAAAGGGTTGACTTTCTATACTTAGAAATATTTCAAATTTTCTTCAAAAGTGACTTATAATGTTTTGCATCCCAACATGGCATTCCACTTGGAGTTTTCTCTTGACCAAAAAATATGGAATTAAATAGACCTCCTGAATAACATTTTGAGACTTGAACCATTCAAAATATCCAAAAATTGACAGAGTTATGAATTGTTGAAGTTGACAAAAAATCATGAAATGACCTAAAATCTTTTGTATCCTTAGGGCATCTTCCATCCATTTTTTTCAATTTTCACATAAAATAAAGCATAAAGTTCACATTTTCAATATCAATATGGAAAAATAGTGGGCCCAAGGTGATAAAAATTGAACAAGTTATGATCATTTGAAGTCACACATGAGAAATTGGGGGTTCATCTAGAGGACTTGTAATCTTTCTTCAACATCAAGTTTCTTCCACATGAAAACTCCTTGAAAATTTTGAAGTGATTTGTTAATAACCCTTTGAAGAGAAGGATGTATTTGGAATCACTCAAAAATACCAAAAGATGAGCAAGATATACTTCTTTGAAGTTCAAAACCCTAGCTCTTAGATCAAGAAAATGCTTCGAGGAACTTTGACAATTTTGAACAACCTTCTTGTGCCAAAACTTTTTCTTTGTAAATAGAAGTTTTTTAGGATGATAACCAGAACTCACAGCTACCAAAACCACTTCCATATCTTGAAAATTGATAGAAATATACACTTGTGACCAATGAAAACAAAGCCTTGTCCAACCATGACAACTTCTTCAATCAACCCCTTGTACTTTTGAATCAATTTTGATAACTTTGAAATGTGGTGAACCAAAATAAACCTTTCCATGGATGAACTCATGACTAGGGCATGGAAATAAACTCATGAACCCATGGATAAACTTGCTGAGCCACATTGCCTTTACCTACATTATTAACAAGTAAGACAAACCAACATTGCATTTTATTAATTAAAAGGAAAGTCAAAACAAAACATGCATAATTACACAAGAAAAAAAAACAAAGTGCTTGGTGATTCCTCAAAGATCAGAGCTAAAGATAGGGAAGAGAACCAAAAGCTCTAATATGACCTTGTTGTGATTGAATTAATATGATATGATGAAGGGATCTTAGGGGCAAAATTGAGGTACAACACACCCGGAGCGTACTTTGGGTTAATTTACAAGATTTGGGAGATTGATTAAGTTTTATTCAAAATTCCTTTACAGAAATGGAAGGGGATTGGAAAAAACATTGGTTTACAGATTAATGAGTTAGGATTCACACAGATTGACATTAGATAGGAAACTTATATGATTGAACCATTCACCATAGTTACCCATTCAAAAAAGATAGTCAATTGTTTACCAATGAAGACAAATTCCTCATATTGACTAAAATTATGATTTAAATTCTAATATTCCTTCGAATCCTTCTTACACAACATAAGTTCACACTTCATATGAGCAATTTGATAGAGATGATGTGCATGTTCTTTGTAGTGACCAGGAAGAAGGCATATGGAAAAGTATATTGACTAAAATATTTTATTGTTTATTCATGATTTATTAAATGTTATAATTTCTAAGGTTATATACTAACAAGTATAATTATTTGACATTGAAGGTGTTTAAAGTCAAGACACCGAGAGACAATACACATTCCTTACATTGTAGATATTATTTGATGTAAATATGTGTAAATTGCATGTTGTTTTTTGCCATTTTGATTTTGATGTAATATAATTTTCGATCTTAATAGTTTTCAACTTATGGTATGATTTACAAATGGTTTTTGTTCTTGTTTCTGAACTATTTATGATTAACAAAAATACATGTTAAAAAACAAATTATTTAAAACCTTAGTATTTAAACCATAGAAATTATTTAAAAAAAAACAAATTACTTCACCACGGTTTATTTTTTCAATTGTGGTTATATGTAGTGTTCTATCCAAGTAAATAAAAAAAAAGTGACATGTTTATTACAACCTACAATTTTGTTTATTACAACCATGGTGATATGTAGAGCGCTTTTTAATTCATTACCGTGCAAGATAACAATATTTATTTTGCATGAAAACCAAATCTTAATAGGTTTCTTTCTAACTCGTGTACTTTTCTTATCCGACATTCTAACCACATCCTTTATTTGAGCTCGTAACAATTTAAAAGTTTGACCTATTTCTGTTAGGGTTGTGTAATTAAGTTTTTTATAAAGGGTGTTGTTTTTATTAATCGTGTCCATCAAATATGTTTTGTTAATTAATATTTATACAAAGTATTTATTATAGATTGAAGAAAAATATGTAACATAATTAAGAGTATCTTTGAAAAAAAATATAATTAATATATTTTAAAAGTTGAGAAGAACCTTATAAAAAGAAGAAAAAAACACTCTTAAGATTCTTATAATTAAAAATGAAAGTAGTATAAAGAATAAAAAGGATATTTAATGTTTTTTAACCAATATAACACTCATGTTTTTTTATTAATTTGTTATCATTTTAAAGAATAACTTTGTAATGTCTCTATTCATTTCTTCTTCCAAAAACCTCAAAAGAAACACACACGGCTGAATTCAAATTTATCCAAAAGAGACCCGTTATCATTTCATTTAAATGATTTATACTTTAATTATGTTCTATTCCATTGTGTTTTGTAAAACAAAGTATATTAGATCACTTATAATAAAGTGTTTTTGATTATATAATTCAAAACTTAATAAAATTAAAAATAAAATATATAATCATGTAATAATTTCATTTTTTGATCATATCATAATTATGAATTAAAATAATTAGAAATATATAATTATGTAACAATTTCCTTTTTTGATCATATCATAATTATGAATTATTCGTAAACTCATTCAATTTTAATATAAGTGAATTCATAAAATCCTTATGAACTTAACAATCTTATGGAATGATACAATTTATTTGATACGTGTGAAAATGTTAATATGAAAATTATTACTCTCTATTTTTCTATACCTATCACTTTAAAGATTTATACAACTATATTTTATAATTCTATACTTTTTTATATGCTAATTTTTGCATAAGAAATACAAAAAATATATTAAAATAAATCGTACAAAAATATTTTAAATTATTTCAATAACCTACAATAATTATTATTATTTTTAACTAAAATTCAATTGTGCAATTGGTTTACTATCATTTATTTTCTTAAAAGTATGATAAAGAGATTAAAGGAAAAAATAAATAATTCTTTTGTGTAACTAAATTTAAGTATAATCACTGTTTTTTTTAATCATATAACAACAACCACAAACCACATATTTTATTAATCTTTTAAACACATCACATTAGTATACAGAATATACAAAGGCGCGCATATATAATATATATGTAAAAACTTAGTGATAGTATTAAATATAAGAGAAAACTAGCTTTATCATAAATGCTAGAACTATCCTATTTCTTTATTATCTTTCACACTAGCATATAGCAACACCACATTATTTTTGTTGAAGAATCAACATTCATAATATTTGACATCATTTGATACTGCAAAAAAAAAAAACATAATAAGAAGAAATACTGTTATTTTTTATATACTAAGAAGTCAACACAACATTCTACATATAAATATTATAAATAGATATTTTTATTTGTCTTCATTCGAAATTACATATAAAAGTAAATAATTTTCGCATGCATGCAACCACTTTTTGTCTATTCCATATTATTGATAAAAATTAGTACTGTTTGTATTTCTCTATCTAAGTACTTTGTCTATTTTAAAAATATAAATATAAAATAATTTATTTTTGTGCAAATAAATACATCATAACTTTTACTCAAAAAGTATAAAATGTTCAACATAGCAACATATGTAATCTTGAAGTTTCCCATGGTAAGAAATTATTGAATAGAGTGAATGTTATGTGTGAGTTTGATGCAAGGTGGTAGGAATTTATATAGTGATTTTTGAAAAATATGTTTAAGGTTTTTGAGTTTGGTTTTGGTTAATGTTTAATTGGGAATATGAGCTTTATGTTTATTCTTTAGTTATGATGCAAGGAAGAACCGCTAGATAATTTTTAAATAGACACTTTGAAGGTGCTCTTTCTAAATAAGCGGTAGCGAATATATTGTTCTATTCTTATGTTAGATCACTATTATTATGAAAACATTTATATTATTTAATATTGACTTTTATAATATAATATTTAGATTTTATGAGATAGAGTTCAACGCAAGTTAAAATAGAACAACGAATCTGGTTGAACATTTTATTAACATTTTAAACACATGACATTAGTATACATAATAAACAAATGCGCACTTATATAATAGATATGTAAAGTATTAAATTAAACAGAAAACTAGCTCTATCATAAATGCTAGAACTATCCTCTTTCCTTATTCTGTTTAACACTAGCGTATAGCAATGCTATATATTATTTTTGTTGAAGATTCAACATTCATAACATTTCACATCAGTTGATACTGAAGAAAAAAAATAATAAGAAAAAATACTATTATTTTTTATATAATAAAAAATCATCACAACATTCAATTTATAAACATTATAAATAGATATTTTTATTTGTCTTCATTTGAAATCACATATAAAAATAAATAATTTTCTCATGCATGCAACCACTTTTTGTCTATTCCATATTATTGATCAAATTTAGTATTTTTTTTCTCTATCTAAGTACTTTGTTTATTTTAAAAATATAAATATAAAATAATTTAAATCCGTGTAAATAAATACATCATAACTTTTACTCAAAAAAATATACAACTCCTATTTGTTTCAAATAATATGTGGTACAATTAATTTGGATATGAGGAGCGATTAATATTTTTAATAAATTAAAATAAAATATTTTATTTTAATTATACACCAAAATAAAATTAAGCCAGAATAATATGAATCCATCTTTAAACTTTATTTGTGAGGTTTTATAATATAAAACCCTTTAAAAATAACACATTTCAATAATTTCTATTTATTTAGAAATTTAATTTACCAATTTTAAAAAATAGTTGGATTCCTTTTTATAAGTGTTAAATTATTTTCTATTTAGAATTAATATTTAGATAATGCATGTATACCTAGCACAGTTGATGGAAGAGATGATCTTGTAAGGGATACTAGTCCCACATTTTCAAGGGACTGCAGTAGCATAGTCCACATTGATTGCTTTCATAGCAGCAGTAGTCGACTTCGAGCAATTACAAGTTGTACGATAATCAATAATGATTTTAGCCGCATTAACTAACCCTTTAATGCTCTAACAACAACTTGGGGAAACAACACCATTGTTTTAAAGATAACGTAGGCAAGGCGCAATGTTATTATAAACTTGTACACATGAATCTTCACTATAACAACATATGTTACTTGAAGTTTCCCATGGTAAGTAATTATGTGATAAAAAAGATAAAAAGGTTATTTAAATTTTTTTTACCAAAATAACACTCATGTTTTTTTATTGGTTTGTTATCATATTAAAGTATAATTTTGTAATGTCTCTATTCATTTCATCTCCCGAAAACCATTAAGAGTAGATAAGGTAATTGCAACTCTTATTAGCCCTAACCAATTTATTTTTCCTTACCAATCACTCCCTCATAAGAAACACACGACTGGATTTTAATTTATCCAAATAAGACTCCTTATTATCTCACTTAAATGATTTATATATAATTATGTTCTATTCCTTTGTCTTCTGTAAAAAAATGTAATTTAAATCACTTATAATAAAGTGTTTTTGATTATATAATTTGAAATTTAATAAAATAAAAAATAAAATATATAATCATGTAATAATTTAATTTTTTGATCATATCATAATTATGAATTAAAAAAATTTGCAATATATAATCATGTAGTAATTTTCTTTTTTGATCATATCAGAATTATGAATTATTCATAAACTCATTCAACTTTAATATAGTTGAATTCATAAAATCCTTATGAACTAAGCAATCTTATGGCATGATACAATTTATTTGATACATGTGAAAATGTTAATATAATAATTATTACTCTCTATTTTTTTATAACTATCACTTTAAATATTTATATGCAATATATTTTATAATTCTATGCTTTTTTATATGCTAATTTTTGCATAAGAAATACAAAAGATATTTTAAAATAAACCGTATATAAATACTTTAAATTATTTCTATAAACAATAATAATTAATAGTATTTTTAAATAAAATTCACCGGTGCAATAGGTTTACTATCCTTTATTTTCTTAAAGATATGAGAAAGAGAGTAAGATAAAAATAAATAATTCTTTTGAGTAACTAAATTTAAGCATAATCTCTATTTTTTAAAATTATATAACAACAATCACAAATAACATATTTTAAACACATCACATCAATATACAGAATAAACAAAGACGTACATATATAATAGATATATAAAAACATAGTGATAGTCTTAAATATAAGGGAAAACTAGCTCTATCATAAATGTTAGAACTATCCTCTTTTTTTATTCTCTTTCACACTAACATATTGCAATACCATATATTATTTTTGATGAAGATTCAACATTCATAACATTTCATATCACTTGATACTGCAAAAAAAATAAAAATATAATAAGAAGAAATACTGTTATATTTTATATACTAAAAAGTCATCACAATATTCAATGTATAAACATTATAAATAGATATTTTTATTTGTCTTCATTTGAAATCACATATAAAAGTAAATAATTTTCTCATGCATGCAACCACTTTTTGTCTATTCCATATCATTGATCAAATTTAGTATTGTTTTTTTTCTCTATCAAAGTACTTTATTTATTTTAAAAATCTAAATATAAAATAATTTATCTTTGTGCAAATAAATACATCATAACTTTTACTCAAAAATATAAAACACCTATTTGTTTCAAATAATATGTGGTACAATTAAAATGGATATGAGGAGCAATTAATATTTTTAATAAACTAAAATAAAATATTTTATTTTAATTATACACCAAAATAAAATTAAGCCAAAATAATATGGATTCATCTTTAAACATTATTTGTGAGGTTTTATAATATAAAACTCTTGAAAAATATCACATTTCAATAATTTCTATTTATTTAAAAATATAATTTACCAATTTTAAAAAATAGTTGGATCCCTTTTTATAAGAATTAAATTATTTTCTATTTAGAATTAATATTTAGATAATGCATGTATACCTAGCACAGTTGATGGAAGAACTGATCTTGTAAGGGATACTAGTCCCACATTTTCAAGGGAGTGCAGCAGCATAGTCCACGTTGATTTCTTTGATAGCAGCAGTAGCCGACTTCAAGCAATCACAAGTTACAAGACATTCAACAATGGTTTTAGCTACATTAATTAACCCTTTAACGCCCTAACAACAATTTGGCGAAACAACACCACCGTTCTAAAGATAACGTAGGCAAGGCGCAAGGCTCTTGTAAACTTATACACATAAATCTGCACCATAACAACATATGCTATCTTGATGTTTTCCACGGTAAGAAATAAAGTGATATTGGTTAGAGCGAATGTTAGTGTGAGTTTGATGCAAGGTGGTAGGGGTTTTATATAGTGATTTTTAAAAAGTATTTTTATGGTTTTTGAGTTTGGTTGTGGTTAATGTTTGACTTGAAATATGAGCTTTATGTTTAATCATTAGTTATGATGTAAGAGAGAACTGCTAAACAATTTTTAAATAGACACATCGAAACAGCTCTTTTTAAATAAGCGGTGCCGAGTATATTGTTTTATTCTTATGTTACATCACTATTATTATGAAAACATTTATATTATTTAATACTAATTTTTATAATATAATATTTAGAGTTTAGGACATAGACTTCTAAATTTAAATGGAATAATGAATCTGGTTGAACTTTTTATTAATATTTTAAACACAACACATTAGTATACAGACTAAACAAATACGCACGAATATAATAGATATGTAAAAACTTAGTAAATGTGTTAAATGTAAGAGAAAACTTGCTCTATCATAAATGCTAGAACTATTCTTTTTCTTTATTCTCTTTCATATTAGCATATAGCAATACCATATATTATTTTTGTTGAAGATTCAACATTCATAATATTTCACATCACTTGAGACTACAAAAAAAAATTTAATAAGAAGAAATACTGTTATTTTTTATATACTAAAATGTCATCACGAAATTCAATGTATAAACATTATGAATAGATATTTTTATTTTCCTTCATTTGAAATCACATATAAAAGTAAATGATTTTCTCATGCATGCAACCACATTTTGTCTATTCCATATTATTGATCAAATTTAGTATTATTTGTTTTTCTCTATCTAAGTACTTTGTTTATTTTAAAAATATAAATAATTTTTTTTTATCTTTGTCCAAATAAATACATCACAACTTTAACTTCAAAAAACTATAAAACTCATATTGTTACTTCAAATAATATCTGGCACAATTAATTTTGATATGAGGAGCGATTAATATTTTTAATAAATTAAAATAAAATATTTTAATTTAATTATACACCAAAATAAAATTAAACCAGAATAATATTTATCCATATTTAAGCTTTATTTGTGAGGTTTTATAATATAAACCTCTTGAAAAATAGCACATTTCAATAATTTCTATTTACTTAGAAATTTAATTTATGAATTTTAAAAAATAGTTAGATCCCTTTTTATAAGAATTAAATTATTTTTCATTTAGAATTAATATTTAGATAATGCATGTATACCTAGCACAGTTGATGGAAGAACTGATCTTGTATGGGATACTAGTCCCACATTTTTAAGGGAGTGCAATAGCATAGTCCACGTTGATTTCTTTGATAGCAACAGTAGCCGACTTCAAGCAATCACAAGTTGCACGTCAGTCAACAATGCTTTTAGCCGCATTAACTAATAGGGCAGATACTGGATACCCGATTAGAGGAGGGACTATTGTATCTCTGTTCTTGCTAATCTGTGACTAAGTCCTAGAACTACGCTAGGCGACAACTAAAGCGAGAAAAAGTATGGAATACTATAGCCTAAGTTTACTGCTAGTTATGATTCATCAAACCCCAAGTGATGTCATATAAATACGCTTGGTGTTGGGTAATTAGATGGATGAAAACTACCGTCTATCCGGAACATCAGCGGGACGACCATAGTTGTGCCAAGTTGTTTGGAACTGAGGTATTCCTTTAGGGTGAAATTACCCTTAGGCTTTCTTATGCATGCATTGTGCAAGTGATTACACACATGGCTTAACTTTTCGACCTGAATTTTTTTATCCAATCTTATCTATCTTGTTGCTTTCGAGTAAGTGAACCCTGAGCATGTGACACATTTAGGTTTTGCATCCTAAGGAGTTTGGCTGGAATGTTTTGAGGAATGATGACCTCAGTGGAGACCTTTTCAGGCACTTGTTAACCGTAATTATAGGATATGGGTGGAGATCGTTATATGCTACAGGGTAGGTTACTTGGGATCATGGCCTCAAAGTCGGACCACCATGTTAGTACTACCAGACATGTATAACGCCACAATATCGCTAACGTGCACGAAATCTTACAGATGTGGGATAGTGTTGATCTGGAACATATGGTAAGTTTCGAATTTGGTATTTGTGAGACGTGAACTTGAATTCTCCTGAGGAGGGTTTAATGAGGATCCATATGTTGTGCTAGATGGTGGAGAACTACTAGGAAATAATGTGATGGATCAAGTTTCATTACCATTCTTAAGAGGACCCTGAGTGGTTGTGGTCGTGTAAGCAATGTCAGTTTCGGTGAACGGCAACACATTGGATTTAGAGTGCGAGAAATCAAAAGGAGGATGTTTGAAGCGCAAGTGTTATTCTTTGAGTTGCAGTCGTGTTCTGGACATTAGAAACATGTGTTGGAAATGCAACCGAAGTAGCCAGTTTAGTAACAGTCTTGGAAACCACGTGGCATGGAAATGAAGGAATCCTAAAATCTTTATGTGGGAAATTGAAACTACATAATGTATGAGAAGGATCCTGAGATTGTGCAGGTATGAAACTGCATAGTTAGAGGAAGGCGTATGAGGTTGCATTAGTTTGTAGGATCAGTCGATAATCCTGAAGGAAATCTGAGGCGTTACGAACAATATTAGTCGACTACTTGGGTGAAGTGTAGTTGTGAAAGGATTATTGCACTGCTTAAGATACACGAGTTATCAAAGGTGTTATCACACTAAGAGTATTAAGTTTTATGGTAAGGAAGGAACTATGGGAAGTTGTGAGTTTTGTCATAGTTGTTGTATGATGTGGAAGCCGATGGAATAGAATGAACTTCTGTCTTAGTAAGCATTTGAACTTAGGCATCTAGTAGCCGAATCGTGTGACCATATTATATTCACGGGCTTAACCAAGTCTGATGGAATCAATAGTGACCTTATCTTGGAATTACTCAACCTTAAGGGGTGGTCTTTGTTGAGTGTGTTCAAGACTCTGGTGGGTATTGTGATTGGACGAACTCCGACAAAGGACTTTGTGGTTTAATGGATCAAACCAAGTGTAGTAGAGAAATGAAACCAAGTGGATTATGGAGAAAGTTTGATTTATTAGGTTTCAGGAATTGTGTGGCAGGTTGAGATCAAACTAGCGCAACAGATGGAAGGAGAACCCGATAAGTTTGTCGTAGGTGCAAATGGAATACTTGTAACAAGTGTTAAGTGGAGTAACCTTCCTAAGAGAAACTCACTGAGCAATGTTTTATTCATTCTAGTATCTCAAGGATCCCCCTTAATCTAGATAGATTTTGTTAATGGACGGTGTTAGAGGAGACTTCATGGTTGGAATTTTGTAAGATGGTTATCAGTCATCGGTTGAGCTTGTGATCACTGAGAACTAAGAAGGTACACGATTTTTCTTGAAGTAGACACTTCATGATTGTTCCTTGTCCACATGTGCACGTGCTCGGAGACTTGGATGATGATTGTAAGTTAATTGTTAGATTTTCTCTTCGTCAATGAGATGTGTGTGGAATTGTTGTATATCAATGTTATAGATGTAAGAATGCATATCCTTGTAGCATCTAGTGGGAATGCTTTGTGTAATTTGAAGTGAGAAGCTTTGTAGTGTGAAGAAGGTAGACTTGGAATAAGTCAATTTGAACATCAGGGAATTAAAGGTCAGGATCAACGAACTCGTTAAGCATCTGTAGGACATTGTTTGCAATTGTATGGAAGAGAATTGGAAATGGTTATTGGAATGAGACGCTGCAATAGAAATGTATGGATTTAAGGTACTGAAAGTAAACCAAAGGGGAGGAAGTGCAATCAATGATTTGTGTAAAACAAGGATGAGCTTGACAAACATTGATAATGAGGAATGTCCGACCATAAAGGATTGCCAAGAATCCTGAAGCTATGAAGGCTCGGGGTGAGTAAACAAAGGTCGAGAACCTTGTACATATTATTTCTCAGGTATGTCCAGACAAGATGTCAGGAGAGACGTGTTGTGTGACGGATAAGTTTACAGTCAAGATTTTTAGTATGCATGTGTATCAAAAAGTTGAGTTAATTTATATTTGGGTGGAACAATATTCTGACGAATTCACAGAATTTAACCAAAGGAGAATGTAAGGAACGTTCGTCCTCTCAACGAAAGAAGGTATGAGGAACCTGTTGTCATGATAATTGGAAGGAATTCGAGGGAACATTCTCTAAGTGTGAGAATGTGTAAAATTAGAGTTATCAAGAGGAATGAGTGCAATGGTTAGAATTCAAAGGAATAGTTAGAAACTAACTAAGTGGCATGGGAGTAAATACCACTTTGATAAGGGGAAATTTAGGCATAGAAGAGAAAGAATAACATAGAAAAAAGGGTTGTTTGGCTAGAGATCAATATTGAAGAGGAAAGACTTAGAATCAAGAGAGAAAGAAGAAGGAATACATGATCAAACCCATTTTCGTATTCCATGGTGCAGCTCCACTAAAAAGGTAACATCTCTTAGCTCACAACTCGGATTGAGATGATTCTAGATTTTTTGGAAAGCTTTCAAACTTCTATTCATTTTTGTATTCCTAGCTTATGTATTGAAGGAGAAAAACATGTTTGAAGTTAGAAGGTTCATGCTGGAATGGGTCAAAGTATGGTTACAAATTTGATGATCATGAAGGTAGAGTTTAGGCCAAAGGAGAACCTTGAGAGCACCATTATCACTCTCTTTGTAACACCCCAGTTTCAATTATTTGATTTATTTAAATTTGGGAAATTATTTTATTAGAATTAATAAAATAAAAAAAAAAAGAATTATTTATTTTGGAATATTTGAAGAAAATAAAAGAAATAAGAAATATTGGGATTTTTAAGTTATTGGACTTAGATGTTGTTAGTAAAGAGTGGGGGTGCAGAGAAATAAAGTTATGTTTGGAACTTAAGCTATTTTTCTCATCATTCACGTTAACACAGAAGTTTTGGAATTTGGGGAAATAGAGCTCTGAAGGAACGAAGAACGAAGAACATCGCTCAAGAACTCAAAGCTGCTAATTGATAAGGTAAGGGGGGCTATTACTCGATTTACCTTTGTTTATGGGTTTATGTACGGTTGATTCGGGTAATTGTAGGGAAAACCCCAATTGTTAGATGTTACTAGGAATCGATACCTTTAGGATTGGACCTTGTTAGAAAAGGGTTAGGTTCCCAATTTTTATGAATCGATTAGGAATTTTAGGTCCCAAATGGTGAATTGGGAGTATATCTCTTGATCGTGAATTTACCTTGGAAGTTATAGGGATAACCTTAGTGTCAGTAGATTTCCCCAAAAGGACGGTTAATCCCCGGTTAAGGTTACTATAATGATTGTTGGTGCTTAAGAAATTGAGGTGTTGTTTTGAATTATACAAACCCGATGTCGTTAGGTACCGAATTACGCGTTTTGGCTGGCATTTTCCCGCGTTTGGACTGCTGTTTTCTGAGCTGCTGCAGGTTTAGGAAAATCCTGTACGCGCTCAGCAACACGGGCCGTGTTGCACAACACGGGCACCCGTGTTGCTCTTCTGTGTTGGTGAGATAGTGTGCTTCTGGTTGCACAACACGGGCCGTGTTGCACAACACGGGCACCCGTGTCAGGTCCCCTGTAATGAGAAAAATAAAATGTTTATTTTCTGGACGCGTTCAGCAACACGGGCCGTGTTGCACAACACGGGCACCCGTGTTGCTCTGCTGTGTTGGTTTTTCTGAACCTTGATTTCAGTGCTTGATTTTGGATTTTATTGCCATGCTTTTGGATAATGTTATCAAGCATGAATTATGATATAATTTGATATGATTGGTTGATGTTTAAATAGTATGCTGAGTGATTACATGCTATCCGTATCTTGATATGATTGATGTTAAATAGTATGCTGAGTGGTTACATGCTATTCATATCATGTATTGTTTGATATTGTTGATGTTGCATGATATGTCGATTGATGTTGATAGTATGCTGAGTGTTACATACTTTACATATCATGTTGCATTTGTTAATTCCCATTGTGTGGAATTAACATGGTGGCCAATATACGTGTCCGCGATTTAATGGAACGTTGAGGTGGTAGCCGTGTCCGCGATATAATGGAACGGTGAGTTATCCGTGACCCGCGATTTAATGGGGCGGTGAAGTGGTACCACATGCATGGGTGTGTTGCATTACCTTGAATATAACATGAATGGATGATTTTTCCAATGTTGTACTTGATTGTTTGTATGCACGTATGATTGCTAAATGGTTGACGATGTTTGATGATTATTTGCAAATATGAAAAGCAATATGTCATGGATATATGAATTGTGAAGGTTTTTGTAAACTATGAAATATGCTAATTATTGGGTGATGCTTATGATTTTCTGAATTGATTGTTATGAATGTATAACCAAATGTATAATTGAGATGCTCACCCTTACTGTTGAATATTTCAGATTGAGGAGCTTCGTTCAGGTGCTTGGCGAAGGCTTATCGTTTCTAGTTTATTTTCGTTTTAGTATGTCCGGGTCATGCTCTGGTAGTTGTAACTCCGGGAACGTTTGTTTGTCGAGCTGCTTTAGTCAGACTCGTTTGTTTCCTTGTATCTGTTATAATATGATGTTGACATTTTTTCCAGGTGTTAATCCCTGATGATTTTGGAAAATATTATAACATTTGATTTTATTAAATTAAAGTATTCCGCTGTGTAAACATGTATGAGTTACTACTACGTTATGCATGTCAGGAATTTGTTTTATTAAAAGAGAATTGTAGCATCCTCATTAGTACATGTACTCTGAAAATATGATTTTTAATTATTTGCGAAAAATTATGCGGGGTTTTAGAGGGTGTTACAATAGTGGTATCAGAGCATAGTCGGTCGTTGCGACCAGAGTCTTGAGTCAGTCATTCCTTTTTGTATGCGACGAGTGCAAGGTAACACTGTCGATACTGTATTTTGATGTGGAGTATGTTTTAATTCTCAGGAATATGGCTGGAAGAGGTAACGGACGAAATGATGCTGCACTAGCTGAGGCTTTGGGGATGTTAGCTGGTGTACTTGCTGGAAACCCAATTGGAGGCGTGATTGGTGCTGATAGGCAATTGGGAAATTTCCAAAGGAACAATCCTCCGTTGTTCAAAGGTACACATGACCCTGAAGGTGCTCAGAAGTGGCTGAAGGAAATCGAAAGGATTTTCCGTGTGATTGATTGTACTGAAGATCTGAAAGTCAGATATGGTACGCATATGTTGGCAGAAGAAGCCGACGACTGGTGGGTTGCCACAAGGACTGAAATGGTTCAGGATGGAGAGGCACTGACTTGGGCTAACTTCAGAAGGGCTTTTCTGAGGAGGTACTTTCCTGAAGATGTTCGGGGAAGAAAGGAAATTGAATTTTTGGAGCTTAAGCAGGGCAATCTGACTGTTAGTGAGTATGCTACTAAGTTCACTGAGCTGGCAAAGTATTATGCACACTACAACAATGATGAGGCTGGAGAATTCTCTAAATGTATCAAATTTGAGAATGGTCTCCGAGATGAGATTAAGCAAGGAATCAGGTACCAGCGTATTCGTAGATTTTCTGATCTGGTGGATTGTAGTAGGATCTTGGAAGAAGATATTACCAAGAATAGGTCGTCTCACTCTCGTGGGGCTGTTGATAAAAGAGGAAAGCAACATATGGACCGTGGCAAGCCATATGGTAGAGATAACCAGAGATCAGGCGGTTGGAAAAGGCCTAGTGGGGGAGATTCTAAGGCTCCTGTCAGATGCTACAGGTGTGGTGAGTCTGGTCATCACATTCGAGATTGCAAGAGTGATGAGAAGAAGTGCTATAAATGTGGAAAGGCTGGTCATTTGTCTATTGACTGCAAAGGGAAGTCTGTTACTTGTTACAATTGTGGCGAAGAAGGTCACATTCGTCCGCAGTGTCCTAAGCCTAGGAAGGATCAGTCAGGTGGAAAAGTATTTGCTTTGTCTGGATCTGAGACTACTCCAGAGGATCGATTGATTAAAGGTACGTGTTTTATTCATGGCACACCTTTAGTTGCAATTATTGATACTGGTGCAACTCATTCTTTCATTTCTTTGGATTGTGCTGAGAGGTTGAAACTGGACATGTCTGGTATGCGAGGTAACATGGTTGTTGATACTCCTGCATCGGGTTCAGTGACAACTTCACTTGTATGTAGGAATTGTCCTATTGAGATTTTTGGTAGAAGTTTCGGTATGGATTTAGTGTGTCTACCGCTTAAACAAATTGATATTATCCTTGGGATGAACTGGTTGGAATTCAACCGGGTTCATCTGAACTGCTTTGCTAAGACGGTGATTTTTCCAGAAGCAGTTGGTGTCGAGAATTTGACTATGACTGCTAGGCAGGTACAAGAAGCAATAGAAGACGGTGCTAATGTGTTTATGTTACTTGCTTCGTTAGATGCAACAGGAAGGGTCAGGAGTAGTGAATTGCCAGTGGTGTGTGATTTTCCAGAAGTCTTTCCTGATGATGTTGGCGAGTTACCTCCTGAGAGAGAGGTGGAATTTTCTATAGATTTAATTCCTGGTACGAGACCGGTGTCGATGGCGCCATATCGTATGTCTGCGTCTGAGTTGGCTGAATTGAAGAGTCAGTTGGAAGATTTACTGGAGAAGAAGTTTATTCGTCCAAGTGTTTCACCTTGGGGTGCTCCGGTATTGTTGGTTAAGAAGAAAGAAGGTTCTATGAGACTGTGTGTTGATTACAGGCAATTGAACAAGGTAACCATTAAGAATCGGTACCCGTTACCGAGGATTGATGATTTAATGGATCAGCTAATTGGAGCCAGTGTATTCAGTAAGATTGACTTGAGATCTGGATATCATCAGATTCGTGTGAAAGCGGAAGATATTCAAAAGACTGCTTTTCGAACGAGGTATGGGCATTATGAATATTCTGTTATGCCGTTCGGAGTTACTAATGCACCTGGTGTTTTCATGGAATATATGAATAGGATTTTTCATCCGTATCTGGATAAGTTTGTTGTGGTTTTTATTGATGACATTCTGATTTATTCCAAGAATGACGAAGAACATGCGGAACATCTCAGAATTGTGTTAGAGTTGTTGAAAGATAAGAAGTTGTATGCAAAGTTGTCCAAATGTGAGTTCTGGCTAAATGAAGTTAGTTTTCTTGGACATGTGATTTCTAAGAATGGTATTGCAGTGGATCCTACAAAAGTAGAAGCGGTATCTCAGTGGGAAGCGCCGAAGACTGTTTCTGAAATCAGAAGTTTTCTTGGTCTTGCAGGTTATTACAGAAAGTTTATCGAAGGATTCTCAAAGTTAGCATTGCCGTTGACGAAATTGACTCGTAAAGGACAAGCGTTTATTTGGGATTCTGATTGTGAGAAAGGGTTCCAAGAATTGAAGCGGAGATTGACTAGTGCTCCTATTCTGATTTTGCCGAATCCGGTGGAATCTTTTGTGGTTTATTGTGATGCATCTCTGATGGGATTAGGTGGTGTTTTAATGCAGAATCAATAGGTAGTTGCGTATGCTTCGAGACAGTTAAAGGTTCATGAAAGGAACTATCCTACTCATGACTTGGAGTTGGCAGCAGTTGTGTTTGTCTTGAAATTGTGGAGACATTATCTGTACGGTTCGAGATTTGAAGTGTATAGTGATCATAAGAGTTTGAAGTATCTTTTCGATCAGAAAGAGCTCAATATGAGGCAAAGAAGGTGGTTGGAATTTCTCAAAGATTATGATTTTGGTTTGAATTACCATCCTGGTAAGGCAAATGTGGTTGCAGATGCTTTGAGCAGGAAGTCCTTGCATATGTCTATGATGATGGTTCGTGAATTGGATTTAATTGAGAAATTCCGAGATTTGAGTTTAGTTTGTGAAAGTACTCCGAAGTGTGTTCGTTTGGGTATGTTGAAACTTACTAGTGGTATTCTAGAAGAGATCAGGATCGGGCAGAAATCCGATGTTAATTTAGTTGATAAATTGACATTGATCAACCAAGGTCAAGGTGGTGAGTATAGAATTGATGAAAATAATGTTATGAGATTTGGCGATAGAGTTTGTGTTCCTGATGTCGCAGAAATCAAGAAGAGTATATTAGAGGAAGGACATCGCAGTGGGATGAGTTTTCATCCGGGTGCCACGAAAATGTATCATGATTTGAAGAAATTGTTTTGGTGGCCGAGAATGAAAAAGGAAATAGCTGAATTTGTGTATGCATGTTTAATCTGTCAGAAATCGAAGATTGAGCATCAGAAGCCGTCTGGATTTATGCAACCAATGTTTATTCCAGAATGGAAGTGGGATAGTATTTCTATGGATTTCGTATATGGGTTGCCGAGGACTCCTATGAATTGTGAAGCGATATGGGTCGTTGTGGATAGGTTGACTAAGTCTTCTCATTTTATACCGGTGCGAATGGATTACTCAATGGAGAGATTGGCACAGTTATATATTGAGAAAATAGTGAGTTTGCATGGAGTTCCTTCTAGTATTGTGTCAGATAGAGATCCGAGATTCACTTCGAAATTTTGGGAAGGATTGCAGAAGGCCTTGGGTACTAAATTGAGGTTGAGTTCAGCTTACCATCCTCAGACTGATGGACAGACGGAGAGGACGATTCAATCGTTAGAAGATTTATTGCGTGCTTGTGTTTTAGAGAAGGGTGGAGCTTGGGATAGCTATTTGTCATTGATTGAATTTACTTATAACAATAGTTACCATTCGAGTATCGGTATGGCCCCGTTTGAGGCATTGTATGGTAGACGGTGTAGAACGCCTTTGTGTTGGTATGAATCCGGAGAGAGTTCGGTAATTGGGCCAGAGATTGTTCAGCAGACTACTGAAAAGATCAAATTGATTCAAGAGAAGATGAGAGCTTCTCAGAGTCGTCAGAAAAGTTATCATGATAAGAGGAGAAAGAATTTAGAATTCAGTGCCGGAGATCATGTGTTTATGAGAGTTACTCCGATGACGGGTATTGGTCGAGCGTTGAAATCTAAGAAGTTGACTCCGCGTTTTATTGGTCCGTTTCAGATTACGGAAAGAGTTGGAGAAGTTGCTTATCGTATTGCTTTACCTCCGAGACTTGCGAATTTGCACGATGTTTTTCATGTTTCTCAGCTGAGGAGATACATTCCAGACCCATCTCATGTAATCCAATTAGATGATGTACAGGTGAGAGATAACCTGACAGTAGAAACATTGCCTATGAGGATAGAAGATCGGGAAGTGAAACAGTTAAGAGGTAAAGAGATAGCATTAGTGAAGGTTGCTTGGGGAGGTCCAGCAGATGGAAATATCACTTGGGAGCTGGAGAGCCAGATGAAAGAGGCTTATCCTGAGCTGTTCGTCTAAGGTATGTTTTCGAGGACGAAAACTCTTTTAGTGGGGGAGAGTTGTAACACCCCAGTTTCAATTATTTGATTTATTTAAATTTGGGAAATTATTTTATTAGAATTAATAAAATAAAAAAAAAAGAATTATTTATTTTGGAATATTTGAAGAAAATAAAAGAAATAAGAAATATTGGGATTTTTAAGTTATTGGACTTAGATGTTGTTAGTAAAGAGTGGGGGTGCAGAGAAATAAAGTTATGTTTGGAACTTAAGCTATTTTTCTCATCATTCACGTTAACACAGAAGTTTTGGAATTTGGGGAAATAGAGCTCTGAAGGAACGAAGAACGAAGAACATCGCTCAAGAACTCAAAGCTGCTAATTGATAAGGTAAGGGGGGCTATTACTCGATTTACCTTTGTTTATGGGTTTATGTACGGTTGATTCGGGTAATTGTAGGGAAAACCCCAATTGTTAGATGTTACTAGGAATCGATACCTTTAGGATTGGACCTTGGTAGAAAAGGGTTAGGTTCCCAATTTTTATGAATCGATTAGGAATTTTAGGTCCCAAATGGTGAATTGGGAGTATATCTCTTGATTGTGAATTTACCTTGGAAGTTATAGGGATAACCTTAGTGTCAGTAGATTTCCCCAAAAGGACGGTTAATCCCCGGTTAAGGTTACTATAATGATTGTTGGTGCTTAAGAAATTGAGGTGTTGTTTTGAATTATACAAACCCGATGTCGTTAGGTACCGAATTACGCGTTTTGGCTGGCATTTTCCCGCGTTTGGACTGCTGTTTTCTGAGCTGCTGCAGGTTCAGGAAAATCCTGTACGCGCTCAGCAACACGGGCCGTGTTGCACAACACGGGCCGTGTTGCACAACACGGGCACCCGTGTTGCTCTTCTGTGTTGGTGAGATAGTGTGCTTCTGGTTGCACAACACGGGCCGTGTTGCACAACACGGGCACCCGTGTCAGGTCCCCTGTAATGAGAAAAATAAAATGTTTATTTTCTGGACGCGTTCAGCAACACGGGCCGTGTTGCACAACACGGGCACCCGTGTTGCTCTGCTGTGTTGGTTTTTCTGAACCTTGATTTCAGTGCTTGATTTTGGATTTTATTGCCATGCTTTTGGATAATGTTATCAAGCATGAATTATGATATAATTTGATATGATTGGTTGATGTTTAAATAGTATGCTGAGTGATTACATGCTATCCGTATCTTGATATGATTGATGTTAAATAGTATGCTGAGTGGTTACATGCTATTCATATCATGTATTGTTTGATATTGTTGATGTTGCATGATATGTCGATTGATGTTGATAGTATGCTGAGTGTTACATACTTTACATATCATGTTGCATTTGTTAATTCCCATTGTGTGGAATTAACATGGTGGCCAATATACGTGTCCGCGATTTAATGGAACGTTGAGGTGGTAGCCGTGTCCGCGATATAATGGAACGGTGAGTTATCCGTGACCCGCGATTTAATGGGGCGGTGAAGTGGTACCACATGCATGGGTGTGTTGCATTACCTTGAATATAACATGAATGGATGATTTTTCCAATGTTGTACTTGATTGTTTGTATGCACGTATGATTGCTAAATGGTTGACGATGTTTGATGATTATTTGCAAATATGAAAAGCAATATGTCATGGATATATGAATTGTGAAGGTTTTTGTAAACTATGAAATATGCTAATTATTGGGTGATGCTTATGATTTTCTGAATTGATTGTTATGAATGTATAACCAAATGTATAATTGAGATGCTCACCCTTACTGTTGAATATTTCAGATTGAGGAGCTTCGTTCAGGTGCTTGGCGAAGGCTTATCGTTTCTAGTTTATTTTCGTTTTAGTATGTCCGGGTCATGCTCTGGTAGTTGTAACTCCGGGAACGTTTGTTTGTCGAGCTGCTTTAGTCAGACTCGTTTGTTTCCTTGTATCTGTTATAATATGATGTTGACATTTTTTCCAGGTGTTAATCCCTGATGATTTTGGAAAATATTATAACATTTGATTTTATTAAATTAAAGTATTCCGCTGTGTAAACATGTATGAGTTACTACTACGTTATGCATGTCAGGAATTTGTTTTATTAAAAGAGAATTATAGCATCCTCGTTAGTACATGTACTCTGAAAATATGATTTTTAATTATTTGCGAAAAATTATGCGGGGTTTTAGAGGGTGTTACACTCTTAACCTCTTTAAACTCATAATCTTCAACTTGAGATGACTTCCATTAGTTAGAACTTTGGGTAGGATTGATTGAGAAAATTCATGTTGGGGATTTTTGGAGAGATACCATGTTTGCATGCTTGATCAATCAATAAAAAATGAATTCCTATAATGTTAATTTATGCATTGGATCGTTATTGTATATTAAAGTTTGAATTAGGATCGTTTGGGATGCCAAGAATGGTGTTAGAACCCCAAAATTGGTATGCTGCACTATCAGGTTCGCTTAGCGAGCTCTGAGTTCACTTAGCGAATGTCTGCAGACTGCACAAAATTGCGTTTCACTAAAATAGGCATAACTTGAGATTTACAACTCGAAATGGAACACCGTCGGAAGCTTTGAAAAGTTCTTTAAATGATCTATATGAATACACTTAGATATTATGAATTTCGTTAAGTTTGAGATATATGGCATTGGATACTAAGTGACCTAATTAATGAATAAGTATATATGAATTTTGGAAATAATAGTTGGAATATGATTCCTCGTGCTAATCTTATCATATGCTATTAATCTTGTTCATACATATGGTATATGACTCATTAACCTTCTCCTTTATTATAATTCTCATGTGAATTTTGTTTTAGGAAACCTATACTTTGTTGAGTTTGCACCTTTGCTTAGCGAATTATAGTTTGCTTAGCGAAGTGGTCAAATCTGAGACTTAGTCAATTGAATGAATTACTCGCATTTAGCTTGCTTAGAGAATCGGGAATTTGCTGGGAGTTCGCTTAGCGAACATGCTTTGACAGAAACTTATAATTTTCTCCCAAGTATAGATTGTTCCGAATCAGGAACGAATTACCTTAGTAACTATCTAATGATACTATATGTGTGTCTAAGGCTAATGTGTTACCATGCACTACTACGGAAAAGGGCTACTAAAGCGCTTATTTTGGCCTTTAAAAGCGCTTAAAAGCGCTTTAATAGCTGGCGCTGGCGTAGGTAACAAAAGCGCTTCTAAAAGCGCTCTGGTAGACCCCCCCTTTAAGAGCGCTTTCCTGGAAAAAGCGCTCTGGTAGGACCCCCTATAAGAGCGCTTTCCTGGAAAAAGCGCTCTGGTAGACCCCCCTTTAAGAGCGCTTTTCCCAGAAAGCGCTGCCAAAGACCAGTAAAAAAGCATAAAAAATTAAAAAAAAACGCAGCATACAAAAGCGCTTTTGGAAAAGCGCTCTGGTAGGCCCCCCTATGAGAGCGCTTTTTCTGGAAAAAGCGCTCTGATAGGCCCCCCTATAAGAGCGCTTTTCCAAAAGCGCTTTTGTATGCTGCGTTTTTTTTTAATTTTTTATGCTTTTTTACTGGTCTTTGGCAGCGCTTTTACTAAGAAGCGCTTTAGTAGGTGGACCTTTAAGAGCGCTTTTTAAAAGCGCTGTCGTTTCTAAATGAGGTATTTTTATGTGCAGCCTATAATTTAATCCTCCCAGTCGACCTGTAATGTTTTCGACCTGTAATATTTTCGACCTGTAATATATTTTTGACCTGTAATATATTTTCGACGCTATTATTTCAGCCATCAGTAAGACAATATATATACTAATATAATACCATTATAATATCCAAAATTATATATATACATCATTACATCAATAATATTATAGTTCAAATCGACACAAATCCTACATGAAAAATTGCTTAATATAATATTGACACAAATCTTCTTTAATTTCTTCCAACTTAAGCTTCGGGTACGCAGCAGCACGGAATTCGTCAAGGTACTACAAAACAAAAACATAATATAAATGATATATTTAGTTAAATGTAATAAATTATATGAAATTATCTTAAGTTATAAATTCATACCGTGAGCGGAATCTCTAATTGATTCGCCTGAAGGATTTCTTTCATGAACCTCAAAACAAAGTATCCGCAATCATGATTGTTTCGCTGTTGCGGACACTACATAATAAAACAAATAAGATTCTATAGTTGTCTTGTTTTACCAAGTAGCATAAATATTATAAGCAAAATTGTGAAAAGTAATGTACCTGCACTTGGATCCAAGTGATGTTGTTTGATTTAGTCCGGGATACCTGTGCGTCCCGTTGACTACGGAACACTTGTATTGATCTAATTATTAAATATATAAAAGCATATGTTTAAATCAATCCCACAAATAAGAAAATATATAAATATACACGAATATATATTTAGAACGATCCCACTTACAAATCAACGATTTCCTTCATAGCCGGATAATTGGTCCATTCACCATTTACCGAATTCAGATAATACACGACTTCTCTTATCGGGTTGATAGCAAGCAGCAACCAGTGTGCTCTATAAATTAAAACAATAGGTTATATGAAAATTTTGCTATACACAAAAGAAACAGAGATTAGATGAACCAAGAATGAGAAACTAACCCTACTGGTCGGGTATTATACGCCCAAAGATGCAGACTTTCTGTATTGCCGGTGGACATGAATCTATCTACTAAGCGCTGTCTAACTGATTCCGGTTCCGAAGCAATTGTCATTCCGCTGCAATGGGCGGAAGACACGAAACGGAATCTGTTAGATAATGCAGTCCCGCGCAACACTCTGTCATACAACAACCTTAAATAAAAACATAATAAACATTAGATTATTTTCATTGAAATGTGTAAATAAATTATATTGTAGGACTAATTAAATAATATATCGGATGAGTGAATATTACCGGATGTATGAGTGCATATTACTGACGCCTAGTTGATCATGCCTAAAAATCTCTTCCAAGTCATCAAATGTAATATGTGACTGGAATTCAATACCGAAGACACTTTCATCCATGTTGATTTCACGTAAACCACCATCCTTCAAATCGGACATATCAACCATTGTTGCGAGTGTCGAACGGTATCGAGGCACAAAAGCACCGCCTTTTTTTGCCGCTTGCTTCGGAGGACCAGTGGGTGGTAAGCTACGAACCTGCTGCGTCACTTGTTGTGACTCCCGAGCGGATGCCTAAAAATCATATAAGTTAGGTAAAATATAAAATCATGCAGATTTAGATTCAGACTATATATTAACACTTTCAGGTGGAGCATCTCTATCTGGAGCCATTGAACCTGTATCAAACAAACTAAAGCACATTAGTACACTATTAACACTAACTTTATATGAGAAACATTTCAAAAAATTACAACATAGAAGTTATTATAAGAAGAAAAAAAATCAATCCATTATTAATTGTTCAACGTGAAGATATTAATAAAATAAAAGCATGTGATACAATCAATATTACTTTTTCATGATATTTCTTTTAGGCAAAGATGAGGGGATGCATACTCTATCAATATTAAAAGCATGTTCATGATATTTATTTTAGGCAAAGATGAGGGGATTCATACTCTAACAAAGTGACACAAAACCTTACACAATTCTAACCTCAAAACTCAACCCCTTTTACTAAAAATAATAAAGTATTTAACAACAAAAGAAACTAAACCCATAGATAATAAATAAGCAGTCCAGTAATATTTTTCTTGCTTTGAAGAGATACCTAAAACATAAAAAAAATGTTAGAAAAAACATCTTAATATTAAAATAAAAACAAAACACTGTTGGAGGATATACTAAAAACAAAAATGAAAACTTTAAAACAAAATAAAAAGATAATACCTTTAATTCGAATTACCCCTTAACTCTTGAACAACTAGATAATATGTAGATGGTATATGAACCAGTAACCAATAAAAACCATTAGTGAAGATATTAAGGAAAATGAAGGAGACAAAAATGACAAAAATAATATTAGATGATACTCATATTAAGATTGAAATAGAGAGAACATGTATATATTTGAACATGTACACCATTAAACTAACATTACAGTACCATCATCAATATCGACCTCATAGCGACATATAACAACAACAATCAAGTTTCATCATTGCAACAAGTCATCATAGCATACAAAATATATACTAATCCAATTCCAAGAAACATTGACACAGAAAAAATGCTTCAAATTTTGAACCTGTATCAAACAAACTAAAACATTGACACTATTAACACTAACTTTATCACTAACGTCTCTTTCTTTTCTTGGTAGGATTGTGTACTACGCGTCTCTTAACAATGCGGACGGTTGGATTGATCCAAATACCCTCATTATGATCATTTCTAATACAAGATTCATTCTCATTTTGATCGTTTCTTGTACAAGATTCAATGCCAACACCAATATCACCTTGATCTTCAATTTTTTCATCAACTATTTTGTTAGATAAAAGCACTATAGACCATTTCGTACTTGTCGGATCATTGACATAGAACACTTGTTTAGCTTGAGAGGCTAGAATGAAAGGCTCATCTTTGTACCCTACCCTATTGAGATCCACTTGCAAAAATCCTGACTTATCCATTCGTACGCCACTATTATTTTCAACCCACTTGCAACCAAATACAGGAATCTGAAACTTCGCGTAATCAAACACCAAAATGCGCTCGATAACCCCAAAATATGACAAATTTGCAAATTTCAGATTTAAGTCATTCGCACTTGATATGTGCATAGCTTCAGCTACCAAGGTAACACCACTATTTTGCATAGTACTTTTATCATCCTGTTCTTTGGTATAAAATGTGTATCCATTAATTGCGTATGCGCTATAAGAAAGCACAATTACAGATGGACCATAGGCTAAACATCTCAACCTTTCTGTTACTGAAGCAGGATCTGAACGATACTTTGAATAAATATGATCTCTAAACCACGGTATGAAACTTCGATTGTGCTCTCGTACTATCCAGTTCTCATTTCTATTTGGATTTAAATCTCGGAGAACAACTTTGTGCATTTCAACAAACGGCTCAACCTCAATCTCATTGTGCAGAACATACAAGTGCACTTGATCCCGTTCGACCATTGATACTGTCACAACTTTATTTCCAATTAGCCTTTTTCCTTCTTTTTTTTCGACAATATGAGATTTGGGGAGTCCAATTGATTGAACGTTTGACAGATATTCAGTACAAAACTCAACCGCTTCTTCAGCAACGTATCGCTCGGCAATACAACCCTCTGGTCGACTTCTGTTTTTCACGTACCCTTTTAATATTTTCATATAACGTTCAGCAGGGTACATCCATCTCATATAAGCTGGTCCGCACAGTTGTGTCTCTTTCACAAGATGAACGACTAGATGAACCATTATGTCAAAAAACGAGGGAGGAAAATACATTTCAAGATCACATAAAGTAACAACTATCTCATTTTGCAATGTTGGTAAGATCGCGGGATCGACCACCTTACTGCAAATAGACCTGAAGAAGAAACACAGCTTAGTTATTGCGCTTCTTACTTTTTCTGGCAGAATAGAACGTATACCTATTGGTAAAAAATGTTCCATTATAACATGGCAATCATGCGTCTTCAAACTCTTTAACTTGAGGTCTTTCATGGACACAAGTCTTCTAATATCTGAAGAGTAGCCTTCTGGAACTTTTACTTCACTGAGGAACTTACACAATGTTTTCTTCTCCTTTCTAGATAGAGTGTAAACAGCAGGTGGCAGATATGTTCGTCTTCCTTTCGTCACGGGCCCCAATTCAGTTCTCATCCCCATGTTTACCATGTCATTCCTTATGTTAACGCCATCCTTAGACTTTCCTTGTATATTGAGTAGCGTACCTATAACGCTGTCAAATACATTTTTTTCAATATGCATAACATCCAGGAAATGTCTTACGTACAACGACTTCCAATATGGAAGTTCAAAGAAAATTGACTTCTTCTTCCACCCACCCTTGACAATTGAATGTGCAAAAGGCTTGCCAAACTGAGTGCTCACATCTTTCACCTTTTCAAAAATTTGATCACCTGACAAAAAAGGCGGGGCTGTACGATGTTCGGCCTCTCCATTGAATGCTTTTCTCCACCCACGGTAGTGATGATTAGAATTTAAGAATCTACGATGGCCGAGAAAGACATTCTTCTGACAAAGCGCCAATCGTGTCGTATCGGTTTCATCTTCACAAACAGGACACGCCTTTTGACCCTTGTTGCTGTACCCGGATAGATTTCCGTATGCTGGAAAATCATTAATTGTTCCAAACAACATCGCCCTCAAGTTGAAACTTTCTTTCCTATACCCATCGTAAACCTCCACACCTCTCTCCCACAAAAACTTTAAATCTTCGATTAAGGGTGCCAAGTATACGTCTATGTCATTCCCTGGTTGTTTAGGCCCAGAAATTAGCATAGATAACATCATGTACTTACGCTTCATACATAGCCACGGAGGTAAGTTATAAATCATAAGAATCACAGGCCATGTGCTATGCGAGATACTTTGAATACCATGCGGGTTCATTCCATCAATAGACAATGACAACCGAAGGTTTCTTGCTTCTTTTCCAAATTCAGGATATTCAGTATCAACTTTACTCCATTGTGGTGAGTCTGCCGGATGTCGCAACTTTCCATCAATAATTCTTTCATCTGCATGCCAAGTCAAGTGTCTTGAATCGGTCTCACTACGATACATGCGTCTAAATCTCGGAATTATAGGAAAATACCATAAGACTTTAGCAGGAGACAACTTTTTCTTATATCGAGGGGCACCACATTTAGGACACTCATTCAACGCTGCATACTCGTTTCGAAACAAAACGCAATCGTTTGGACATGCATGTATCTTATCATAGCTCATTCCAATAGAAGACAACATCTTTTTGGCTTCATACGTTCGATTGGGAAGAACATTATCCTCTGGTAGCATATCTTTCATAAGGGCTAATAACTCTGTGAAACTTTTATCCGACCATCCATTGTCCGCCTTTAAGTTGTACAACTTTAACACCGCAGACAATCTTGTGAATTTTGAACAACCAACATACAACGGTTTCTCTGCATCGCTTACCAACCTCTCAAACATTTTGGGACAATCCGCAAGATCTTCTTCAAGCGCTTCTGCAATCTCTTCGACTCGATCACAATCGTATGTGTCTGTGCAATCGTCGTTTGAAGCATACTTCCTATTACAACTCGACTCAGCATTCCCGGTACTTTTCTCACCATGCATTGTCCAACATGTATAACTTCTATCAATTCCAAACCGTAGTAAATGAGATCCCAACTGATTCCCGTCAACCTTACCCCCGGCATAACAACAACCCAAGCAAGGACACGGCATTCGAAGCGGGTCTTTGGAGTGCGCAACCGCAAACTCAACAAATTCCCATACCCCTTTCTCGTACTCTTTCGACAATCGGTTTGAATTCATCCATGTCTTATCCATGTCTTAATTAAGCTAAACAAAAACGGTCAAACTTTCACTCTTCACAAGTAACCCCTATGGCGAATTCAATTCACAAAGTTAGTAAGTACCTCACTTAACGATAGATAAATATATGAAATTAAAATTGTAAGAAATCTCTTTTAAATAAAAAGATGTTTTAAGTTTGAACTTAATTTTTGATAGTCTTGTTTAAAATTTTTATTGTATGTATAGTAGATGTGTCAACAAATATCAAAATACAATGACTAAAATTTATGATTACAGTTATATCAATATCAATTATACACATTTTATCCCTTAATCCATATTTTCACTTCACTATACAAACTCAGCATTTAATTTCAGCAGATTCACACTCTTAACTATACAAACTCAGCATCTAAGCTTACTACTACTAAGCCATATGCTGGATGTTAAACAATATCTAAAGAGCAATATTAGAGACATTGATTGATCTATCTATTTCAAGCATATTGAAAAGAAATTCAAAAAAAGATATATAATATAATGATATTCACCAAAAAAGCTACACTGTAAGGCATAATAATTTTAAACCACTGTTGCAAGACATTATGATATAGACCTCTAGTTATATTTATTAGGATTAGTTCAGTTGCATAGGTCTTAAGAACATATTTTCAGTTGGTTACAATACTTCCTTCCTACCACTTCATCAACAAAGGTCATGGCTACGGAATATCCTGAGCATGTTCAGGATATTCCGTAGCCATGACCTTTGTTGATGAAGTGGTAGGAAGGAAGTATTGTAACCAACTGAAAATATGTTCTTAAGACCTATGCAGGCGGCAGTGGCGGAGTTTGTGATTGGTTTCTCCTAAAATTACTAGTTAATAGGTAGCTTATGTTTTAACCTAAATCTTTTCTTAAAAATAGGACATTCAAATTTAAAAATTCAAAAAATACTAACTAAAAATAAATAAAATAATAAATCTTAATGAATTGAACTAATCCTAATAAATATAACTAGAGGTCTATATCATATGTGTAAGAGAAAATTATATATTTTTCATATTTTCATTGAAAAATAAAATCACAAATCTTACTGATGAATAGTTACCAGGTATACTGAGTTTTACATTGATTGATAAATAAGTCATAGCCTTACTTATACAGTTGTTTACACAAAATTGGACCCTACCCACTTTTAACTTTAACAATATTATTTTGGATATCCAAATTTCATGGAACATTTACAATAGAAAACTTTAAACTTATTGCAAGATCATAACTGTTAAGCTTATTAGATTGGCTCCAAAAATAGTCTTAGAGAATCGGAGAGGATTCATATGAGACATAGTACAAGAAATCTTTTGAAAGAAACATGGCTATGAAAATTGATATAAAAAAAAAAGCATTTGTATTCACCAAAAAAGCTACACTGTAAGGCATAATAATAAAATAATGAAAATCACCTTAGACGAAGATGTGAGTAGATTCAATTCAAATAGCAAAACAGCAAAAAGCAGCAGCAAAGATGGAAGACGATTGAGAAGCAATACCAAAACTTTATTCTCAAAACCACGCAAGCTCTAACCCTCCACCCAGGGCAAGACCATCAATAGCAGCAACTGAAGGTTTCCTTCCCCCTGAAAGATGAAATGAAATTCAAAATCAAAATAGAATACATCGACAAATGAGTTGCAAAGAAAACTTCAAAAGAAACCGTACCTTCTATAGTGTCAGTAAGAAGGTCTACTGATATCAAACCAGGACTTGTCTTCTCTGTATATGGCAATGAAGAATTAGAAAATGAGTGCAAATACATTTACTAAAACAGAAAACCTTAAAAAAAAATATAAGAAAAATTCCGCAAGCAATACCATTAGGTGAAGCCTCTAGCTTCTTGAGAATCACTGGCTCAGCTCTCACACAGTCTAAAAAGACAAAGCAAACATCATAAAAAAACATAACCTCATGGATTTTCATAAATGGAAGAAGTATCATGCTTCTCAAACTGCAAATCAAATATATAAAACACCCAAAATAAATGCAAATTGCTTCTTTTGTACATATCTTATCACTTCCACAAAACACAAGACTTTCCCTATCCATAATTAAGAGAAGGGTAATTTAGGCTTCTTTTTTTTAATAAATTACTAATAATTCATGTTAAAAAATACTCAAGCACATAGTAGGTCCCCAAAACCACCTATTAGTGCAAGTCACCATCAAACAAACACTATCTTATGCTATATTCAAACATGATCATCTTCCAAACCACTATTGAAAATATACAAAAAGAAAAACCAAACCAAAGAAGAAGAGATTCTCTCTCTCTCTCTTGTTGTTTGTGTTTCAAGCTTTCAAAACCTTTTCTTCCTAAACTCCCTCACATGAAAACCAAAACCACCACAAAATCTTCCCCCCTTTCTTGAAAAATGGTTCAAAGAAAGGTCCCAAACAATCTTAGTATCCAAACACAACATGTTAAATTTGACAAATTTCCCACAAACATGAAACTATCTTCTTCATCTTCTCATCAACAAAACCAAGATGATAAAAGTAAACTTTCTAAGAAAATGAAGATATCAAACTCAATCAAACTCTCTCATCTTGAGACTCTTCAACTTCAATCAACACCAATTTCAACAAAAACAACAACAACAAAAGATGCAGATGAAGAAGAACAATCTAGTTGGTCTCATGAAGAAATGAGTATGGAAGATGTTCACAATAATTTGGATGATTCTGATTCCGAACGGTCCTATGGATTTGAGCAAGAACATGATGCTGATTCCCAAAATAAATCCCTAATTTTTCTTATGCAGCATTTTCACAAACAGTGTGTCTACATAGTGCTATGTTATCAAAAAAAAACAATCAACTAAGAAAAGAAAAATACCAGGGCACCAGCTGAGAGAGGTAGAAGGATCATTATCAGCCAAGAACAGAACGAGGTTTGCTCTGTTTTTAGGAGCCTCTGATCGGAATTTCTCAAAGACAGAATCAAAGTTCGATACCTGCTAATCCCTCCGGTCTTTGAAGTAAAAGCAATACCACGCAAGCAAAGAGTTGAAGACAAGATGCAAGCAAAGATGGAAGACGATGAACGCGTTTCTGAGAATGCAAGATTTTGTGCGTTTTCAGCAGAAATTAGGGATTTGGAAGAAGAACGCGTTTAGGGATTTGGAAGAAGAATGCAAGATTTTGTTTTAAAAAATTTTAATTGTAAAGAGGGTATGACAACGCTTTTGAAAAGCGCTTTCGTAACTAAGGCTATACCAGCGCTTTTGAGGATAAAAGCGCTCTTGTACCCCACCCCCTATATCAGCGCTTTTGAAAGCGCTTTCATAAGCCCCCTATAAGAGCGCTTTCAGAAAGCGCTTTCATACCCCCCCACTATAAGAGCGCTTTTCAAAAGCGCCTTCGTACCCCAGCCTCTAAGAGCGCTTTCTGAAAGCGCTTTTGTAACCCCCCCCTTTAAGAGCGCTTTTTTAGCGTGTTTTTTTATTTTGTTTTTAGCGCAACCTATACCAGCGCTTTTACAAAAAGCGCTTTAGTAGGGGTGCTGCTAAAAGACAAATTTGGTGTAGTGATGTATTCTCTTTTAAATGTTCATGTATGTTATTTGTGCATAATACATGTTATTATTGAAAGGTTTTATGTGTTGGAAAAATGAATGGACATTGTGATTTTCCGTACGTTATGGGGTGGACGATTCAGATGTGTTAAACTTGGTGACTTGATTTGATTGTGCTTGTTTGCGCTAGAAACAGAGTACTGACAGGGTAAACCTAGACATGGCATCAAGTTTAAGCCAATCATGTGTGTTTTGTATGTGTGATATGCTTGAATTGAAGTAGGCCTGCTAATAGATGGTAAATCACTTATGACCGCTCTGTGCATTATACCATTGTGAGGTGCAGTTGGGGGTCCTTTGGGGCATTTCCCCATTTGTGGAGATCACATTGGCGTTCTTGGCATGTCATACGCACCGGAGATACTATTGTGATGTGCAGTTGGGAGTCCTTTGGGGCATTTCCCCGCTTGTGGGGATCACATCGGCGTGCTTAGTATGGTGAGGTAGTGATACCATGTAGGATAAACTTCTAGAGTAACTCTCCTCTAATGGTGCCACCTAAGCAAGACCATTAGACTTTCGCCCGATGGGCTCGTGTTGTTAAGACGGTGTTTTTGTACCTAATGTTGACCCTGTGTCGAATATAGACTCACACGCGCAGGAGTGATGATAGACGGGAAGGAGATGCTACATAAGCAATGTCACCTCGAAGTTTAACTCGTCGCAGATGGAATTCCAATCAGGAATGATCTATTTCATCACGTTGTATGCTGATACAAGTCTTTTGATGCGATGCACAGGGTGACTCATCGAGGGTGTGAATGTGTAGTCTATTGAGCAGGTAGAACATACTTCTGGATTCCTCGTACACGGGTACGGGTCTGCATATTTTTCGTGGCTGTTGTGCCGATTTTTTGTGGCTTTGTGTCAGTTACATTTTCTTGCCGCCTCATTAGATAGTTACGGTACTTCCAATGGTGGTGTACCATTGTTGTGTATTTGCACCCGACTGTAAGGTAAAACCTCGGGTTCTCGGTAAATCCATTATGATGCATGCACCGTGTAGAATCGAGTGAACCCATAAGATAGGGGAACTCACTAAGATTTAGTAATCTCACCACAATCCTCTTATTATTTTTAAAGAACAGTTTATAAGTGTAGAATTGTTAGATGGTCTGTTTCGAAGACTGTAGACGAGCAGAAGGCAGGAAGACCTTGTAGACGTTATCATTCCGCTGTGCAATATTGAAGACAAGCTTATTGTACATGTTCAGATTTGGAATTGTATTGTATACAGTTTAAATTTCTTGTCTTTCCTAGCTTTTTGTATGTTTCATTGTACAATTTTTAGTTCCTCTGCATATTATTCTAAACGTATATGTACGGGATATTGCATTTATCATAATTAAATCGCGTGGGAATTGATTTTGGTTAGTTTGGTGAGTTTTAGGTTTTTTTTTATTTAAATAATTAATTTGTAAGACATTAAACCAACCACTTAATCACTCTAAGATGTTTATCCTAGTATTTACGAAATGTTAAATTAGTTTGATCAATAGAAATTTTTTTGATTTATGTATAAATTAGATAATTACAAAGGAGTGATATTAATTTTGACATTAAGATTGAGAAGTCCTAAAATTATGTACAAGAATGATTATTTTCAGTTGTTTTTGTAATTAGAAACTTATGTACAAGTTAACAATTTAATCAACTAACTACTTTAATTAATTTAATTAGGCTACAAAATAAATTATTTAAAAAACTGGAAAATCTAATCAACCTAATAACCTAATTGTTTTAGTGAAACTAATTACATATAATGAGATCGATTTTTTTTAATTATTTACGTATAATGATCAAATTGATTAATAAAAAAAAATTAAAATTCTAACCTAATTAGAATACATTATGTGAGTACAATAACATATTAAGGGAGCATAAGTTAATAACACAATTTTAGTCAAGGCCCAATTATTAAAAAACCCTAATTAGTTTAAAACTAAGCAAAGATAAAAAAAATTGAAAACTAAAGTTAACAAAGTGGGGTGGCGTGGTTCCCCCTGTTACTATACTAATTCCAAAGTTTAAGAAATATAAAAACAACCAAAGCTAATTTATTAATATTATGACAATAAAACTCCATGACCTATTCAAACCACCATTTATAGTATCACATGTGGAATTGGAATTAATTAAAACCAAACAGATAACAATTACCACTTACTAATATATGGTGATGGAGAGAGGGTAAAGTATGGTAGACCTCACGCGTGCGGATGATGAAACAGAGGGAAGGACGCCACGTGAAGTGCTTTGTTGGTTGAGGGTGGCTGGGAAGTCGTGGTGATGTGTTGTCCGTTGTGGTATGTGGCTAAGATCGTCGTGATTTTGTGGGAGGTCTCTGGGTAGCGATTGAGTTATTTTTTATTTGTGTTTCTTCTTTTCTTTTAATCTTCTTCCTTCTATTTGACGTTTTGAAAATTGTGTTGATTTAATAAAGACTGTGAAGTTTGTAAACTTGTGCACAAAAGTTTTGTACGGATCAGATTTTGTTTGAAACAATTGTGAAGAACTGTTGTTGTGTTTGCGATACAAATCTATAAAAAGGTTTATGTAAAAAGTAGTTTGAGTATATCACAAATTGACACAACTTGACCAATAAAAAATAGTTAACAGAAAAGGAATTATTTTTGGTATTTTTTATAATTTATGCACTTCTTTTTGATAAAAAGTGCATAAAATCAATTAAATAATTATTTTTGAAAAATGCTTTAAAATAAAAACGAAAATTAAAATAAATAATAAAAATAAATTTTGTGATTTTAAAAATAAAAATAAAGTTAGTAACAAATGAAAATCTTATGATTGTTAGAGCATTTCCAATGATGCTACTCATATTTGGGTTCTTTGTGAGACCCATTAAGCCACATCATCTTGAAGCAACTCACTCCATTTTTCACTCCAATGGGGCAATTTTAAAGAACATATATTGGGTCCCACAATTTTACTTTGTATATTAATATTTTATTCATACTAAATTTTATTTGATTTAAAATAATTATTTAAATTATTTAAATTTAAATTAATATAAAATAAATAAAATTAAAATTTAAAATAAAATTTAAAATGATAATTAAAATTATTCTCAAATACATGACATATAATTAAAAACAATAAAAATAAATTACATAACACAATTACTTAAATTTATGAATAAAATGATGAAATTGTGAGAGAGAAATTTGAAATTAAAGAGTAAATAAAAGTGAGAGAAAATAGGATTGGTATACAATTTTCCAACAAATCTATATTTATAATAAATAAAAAAAGTTTAAAAAATAAATAAATAAATAAAGTCGTTGCACAACGGCTAATTGATTATTTTAATAATAAAAAAATATGAAGAGTCGTTGCTTATATTTGTACCATTCACCAGCTGGAACAACTTTTTTGTTGACAATTTCAATGCCAAGCTGACAAATCAATCTGAAAAACCACCGTTGGAGGTGGTCTTATGACTTCGTGCAAGAACTCTACTGGTGGCTATCCATGGAATCTTACTAAAAAAACATTGGAGTAATTATAGCAATATATATTGTGCTTATAATTTAATGCTATATGACATAACGTTCTTGATTTTAAAAAATTAGATGAATTAGAAGACTATGGTGCGATAATCTTGTGTCAATTGGAGATGTACTTCGCTTAATTGTTCATCTAAGACTGAGAAATTAGATTTTATGGTCCAATTTATTTAAGGTGCTTGTATCAAATAAAGTGATACATGAAGATCTTTAAAGGATATATGAAAAATCATCACCGACCGGATGCTTGGAAGGAGAAGGTTACACCATACATGAAGCTTTTTAATTATGTTCAAAGTATTGTCAGAAGTAGAGTCTATAGGAATTCCAAAGTCTCGTCATGCTGATAGATATGGAGTTATATGTACTAATGTTTTAAATATTATGTCAATGCCATAAGATATAGTTCTTCATGAACACTTGTATATATTGAATAATGATGAACTTCAACCTTACTTATCTACTCACAAAAGATTTATCAAGCAACATTATCCCCGAATAAGTGACAAGTGGTTGTTGAAAGTGCATAATAAGAATATCATAAGTTTGTTTAGTGAAAGGATTTCTAATGATGGTAGTGCACCCAATACTCTTAAATGGATGTGATACATTCCAAAATTTAATGTAGTAACTTGGACTGCATATAACATTACTAGTTTTTTCTTTTATACAAAATCAAAAGATGATCATAGTACAAAACAAAATAATGAGATTATGGTTGAGGCACAATCCATATATTTCTCTAGTTCAATAAGTAATAATCTTATATAGACATCTAGCGCGTACTTTGGGGTAACTTAAAAGATTTGGGACATTGATTATATTTTATTTAAAATGCCTTTATTGAAATGGAAGTGGATTGGAAATAACATTGTGTTGTGAATTCAATGCCAATAACAAAGTATAGAATAAGGGAAGAATAAAGAACAAGGAAGAAGAAGAACACAAGAATTGGTTATAACTGCTATTCTTTACTTTCTCTTAGAAAACAAGATTACAAGTTTACAAGAATAACAAATAACCCTCTCACCCTAAATTAGGATTTGCTGTGTGTTGCAATGATGAGAGACTAGTATGCTATTTATAATAAAACCTAACATACTAACTAATGGGCTTTTTCCACAAGGCCCATTATACAAGCTAACTTAATAAACAAGCTAACTTAACAAATTAGGGTTTAAACACTAAAACCTAATTTAACAAGCATTTTCGACAAATACATGCTAGACCCTTCTTCGACTACAGCATGTACTTCGATCATGCTAGAGTTCGATCCAAAATCCCACAAATCTCCACCTTGGACCTAACTCTACAACATCAAGAGACACTAACTAGCTTTCTTCATGCAGCTTTATCAACTGCATACAGTGGAAAAACTTGCAATTTGGCAATGTTTTGGTGATCATATCAGCGGCATTGTGATCTGTCGAGACCTTCAGCACTTGGACTTCTCCACGCTCGATTACCCCTCTGACGAAATGCAGCCTCACATCTATGTGCTTGGTTCGCTCATGATAGGCTGAGTTCTTCGACAGGTGTATTGCACTTTGACTATCACATTTAACAGTGATACCTTGACCTTGAAGTTTCAGCTCCTTTGCAAAACCTTCAAGCCACAATGCTTCTTTCACAGCTTCAGTTAGGGCAATATATTCTGCTTCAGTAGTTGATAAGGCAACAACCTTCTGAAGAGTTGCTTTCCAACTAATTGCTGTACCAAACATAGTGAAAACATATCCAGAAATAGATTTTCTGGAATCCATACAACCTGCATAATCAGAGTCAACATAGCCTTCGACTGCTGCTTTACTATCTTCACCCAAGGCTCCACCATAAATTAAGACTCTGTTCAGAGACCCATTTATGTACCTTAGAATCCACTTTAACGCTTGCCAGTGAGCCTTTCCAGGATTCGCCATGTACCTGCTTACAAGACTTACTGCATATGCTATGTCGGGTCTAGTACAGACCATAGCATACATCAAAGAACCAACTATATTAGCATATGGGATGCTGTTCATATAGGTTCTTTCAACATCAGTACTGGGACATTGATCAATGCTCAGCTTGAATTGAGGGTTTGTTGGAGTCACAACAGGCTTTGAATTCGACATACCAAACTTGTCAAGAATCTTTCATAGGTATGCCTCTTGAGATAAGCATAATTTCGACTGCTTTCTATCTCTTCGAATGTCAATTCCAAGAATCCTAGATGCAGCTCCCAGATCCTTCATGTCAAACTCCTTATTGAGTTCAGCCTTCACCCTCATTATATCTTCGACATTGTTGCTTGCTATCAGAATATCATCAACATAAAGCAACAAAATAACAAATGAATTTTCAGGTCGAAATCTGGAGTAAACACAATGGTCGAACTGACTTCTAATGAAACCTATGTGTTCCATGAACTTGTCGAATCTCTTATTCCACTGTCGAGGAGATTGTTTAAGTCCATATAAAGATCTCTTCAGTTTGCACACATAATCTTCTTTCCCCTTTTCGACATACCCTTCAGGTTGCCTCATCAGGATTGTTTCATCTAAGTCACCATACAAGAACGCAGTCTTCACATCCATTTGTTTCAGTTCAAGGTCGAACTGAGCCACCATGGCAAGCAACATTCGGATGGACCTGTGCTTCACAACAGGGGAAAATACATCATTGAAGTCGACACCTTCTTTCTGAGTGAAACCCCTTGCGACTAATCTTGCCTTGTACCTCTTCGCCATTACTCCTTCAATTCCTTCCTTAACTTTGAAAATCCACTTACAGCTGACTAACCTTGACCCAACAGGTTTCTTGATTAGTTCCCAAGTGTGATTATCATGAAGAGATTTCATCTCATCATGCATGGCCTTTAGCCATTCAGTCTTCATTCGACTCCTTATAACTTCCTTATAATCTCTAGGTTCTTCGTCTAGAACTTCACTTGCAGAGATTAAGGCATAAGCTACAAGATCTGCATATCCAAGTCTCTGAGGTGGTTTTATGACTCTTCTTTGCCTATCTCTCGACAATAGGTAGTCATCAACAGTTTCCTCAACATCATCAGAATCTTCTGTTTCTTCTTCGACTTCATCTGGGATACGCATTTCAGCATCAACATGCTCCACCTCAACAGGAATCTCTACCTGTTCCAGCTCTTCGTCAACATCATCAGTTTTCTTGAAAGCCATTTCAGTTTCATTGAAAACTACATCTCGACTGGTGATACACCTCCTGTGACCTGGCTCTAGGAACCATAGCCTATAAGCTTTCACTCCTTCAGGCTATCCCATAAACATGCATTTCAGAGCTCTAGGTTCGACCTTGTCTTGCCTAATGTGAGCATAGGCTACACAGCCAAATACTCTTAGTTTTTCGAGATCTGGTGGATGTCCCGACCAAACTTCTTCAGGTGTCTTCATATCTAACGCTGTCGAAGGACATCTGTTTATCAGATATGCTGCTGTCGAAACAGCCTCAGCCCAAAACACCTTCTTTAATCCCGCACTAGTCAACATGCATCTAACTCTCTCCAAAATAGTTCGATTAAACCTTTCAGCCAAACCATTTTGTTGTGGAGTACCTGCAGTAGTTCTGTGCCTTGCAATACCAGAGGCAACACAAAAACTGTCGAACGCCTCATTGCAAAACTCAAGGCCATTGTCGGTTCTCAACCTCTTTACCTTTCCGCCAGTTTGATTTTCGACAAGAGTCTTCCAACTTTTGAAATTCTCAAAAGTTTCATCCTTAGTCTTCTGGATGAATACCCATAACTTTCTGGAATAGTCATCTACTATGGATAGAAAATACTTTGCTCCTGAATGTGATGGACACCTTGCAGGCCCCCAAAGATCAGCATGGATGTAATCAAGGGATCCATGTGTTCTTTGTTTGCCTTTGTTGAACTTCATTCTACAGGACTTTCCAAGTACACAGGGTTCACAAAACTTCAGCTTTTCGACTTTGTCTCCACCAAGCAGATTTTGTTTCCCTAATTCAACCAGACCCCTTTCACTGACATGGCCCAATCTCATGTGCCAAATTTCTGTTTTCGACAAAGGTTTCTTGGATGCAACATTTGTCGAACCACTTACAACTTCAGCCTCAAGGGTATACAAGCCTTGTTTCTTCACGCCTCTCAAGACTTCCTTCGACCCTTTCATGACTCTCAGGATACTTTTCTCTCCTTGAAAAACATATCCTTTCTTGTCGAATTCACCAAGAGAAATCAAATTTCTCTTCAAATCAGGTACATACCTGACTTCAGTCAACAATCTTATTGACTCATCATGGAGCTTGAATCTCACAGATCCAACGCCTGCAATCTTGCAAGCTTTGTTATTTCCCAGCAATACAGATCCACCATCTTGATCACATAATTCCTCGAACAAGTCTTTGTTTGGAGTCATGTGCCAAGTGCATCCAGAATCCATAATCCACTCCTTCGACGAGTTGTTGCTTGAAACCACAAGAACATCAGATGATTCGAAATCATCTTGGACAATAGCTGCGTTGCCATTATCCTTACCTCCATGATATTTCAGGCGTTCAGGGCACACCTTTCTTGTGTGACCTACTTTCTTACAGTGATAGCATCTAATACCAGATGCATCACCAATATAAGACTTCGACTGATTTTTACCTTTCCTCTTGTCGAATTTTCCTTTAACAGCCAAACCTTCACCAACCGTCGAAGGTTTATGCTCCTTACGTTCGTTCAAGTCCTTAGAGTACAAAGCTGATTGAACTTCTTCAAAGGTCAGGGACTCTCTTCCATACAAGAGGGTTTCTTTGAAGTGAGCATGTGATCTGGGCAAAGCGCACAATAATAACAGCGCTTGATCTTCATCATCAATCTTTACATCAATATTTTCAAGATCAAGAATCAGCTTGTTGAACATATCCAACTGCTCAGCCAACACTTTGTCTTCAATCATCTTGAATGAATACAAAGCTTGCTTCAGGTAGAGTCGATTTACCAGAGATTTGGTCATATACAAACTTTCAAGTTTCACCCATAACCCTGATGCCGTCGTCTCCTTTGATACCTGTCGAAGAACCTTATCACCAAGGCTCAACAGAATTGCGCTGTGTGCTTTCTCGATCATGGCCGTCTTCTCTCTTTCTGTTAACGCAGCGTCCATCGCCGTCGCTCCCTTCAACGCTTCCAAACAACCCTGCTGAACCAGTAGGGCTTTCATCTTCAAGCGCCATAGACCGAAATCATTCACTCCGGTGAACTTTTCAATCTCATACTTTGTTGAAGGCATCTTCTCCACGCTCACCGCACCAATTTGTTGTGAATTCAATACCAATAACAAAGTATAGAATAAGGGAAGAATAAAGAACAAGGAAGAAGAAGAACACAAGAATTGGTTATAACTGCTATTCTTTACTTTCTCTTAGAAAACAAGATTACAAGTTTACAAGAATAACAAATAACCCTCTCACCCTAAATTAGGATTTGCTGTGTGTTGCAATGATGAGAGACTAGTATGCTATTTATAATAAAACCTAACATACTAACTAATGGGCTTTTTCCACAAGGCCCATTATACAAGCTAACTTAATAAACAAGCTAACTTAACAAATTAGGGTTTAAACACTAAAACCTAATTTAACAAGCATTTTCGACAAATACATGCTAGACCCTTCTTCGACTACAGCATGTACTTCGATCATACTAGAGTTCGATCCAAAATCCCACACATTGGTTTACATATTAATGAGTTAGGATCCACACAGATTGACATTTTTCTAGGAAACTTATATGACTGAAACATTCATTATAGTTACGTACCCATGTGAAACAAGTGTTTTATGTGACTGACACTTCTAAAAAAAGATGGTCAATTGTCTCCAATAAAGACACATTTCTCATAGTGACTATAATCATGATTTAAATTCTAATATTTCTTCGACTCCTTGTGACACAACTTAAGTTCATACTTCATATGAGCAATTTGATAGAGATGATGTGCATGTTCTTTGTAATGACCAGAAAGAAGGCATATGGAAAAATCAGAAATAAATATTTTAATTGTTTATTTCATGATTTATCGTATGTTATAATTTTTTGACATTGTAGGTGTTTAAAGTCAAGACACCAAGAGACAATACACATTCCTCACGTCGTAGATATTATTTGATGTAATTATGTGTAAATTATATGTATTTTTTGCCATTTTGGTTTTGATGTAATACAATTGTTTGTTCATAATAGTTGCTAACTTATGGGTGTGATTCACAAATGGTTTTTGTTGTTATTTATAGTCTATTTATGATTAACAAAAGTACAGGTTAAAAATATGATTTTTTAAAAATATAAAAATTATATTAAAAAAAACAAATTATTTCAACACGATTGTTTTTTTCAACTGTGATTATATGTAGTGTGCTATCCAAAATAATAAATGGCAAAAATGAAATTGTTGGTATCGAATCCATGACAATTTTGTTTATTACAATCTACAATTTTATTTATTACAATCATGGTGATATGTAGAACGCTTTTCAAGTTATTACCTTAAAAAATAATAGTATTTCTTTTGCATGAAAATGAATTCTTAATATGTACTTTTGTCGACCGACATTCTAACCACATCCTTTATTTGAGCAAGTAACAATTTTAAAATTTGACCTATTTCTCTTAGGGTTGTGTAATTAAGCTACTTATAGAGGGTGTTGTTTAGTTAATCACGTCAATCAAATATGTTTTGTTAATTAATATTTATACAAAGTATTTATTATAGATTGAAGAAAAATATGTAACATAATTAAGAGTATCTTTGGAAAAAGATAATTAATATATTTTAAAAATCGAGAAGAATCTTATAAAAAGAAAAAAAAACACTCTTGAGATTCTTATAATTAAAAATGAAAGTAGTATAAATATTATAAAGGATAAAAATGTTATTTTAATGTTTTTTTACCAAAATATTATTGGTTTGTTATCATGATAAAATATAACTTTGTAATGTCTGTATTCATTTCTTTTTCCAAAAACCTTTAAGAGTAGATAGGTAATTGCAACTCTTACTAGCCCTAACCAATTTATTTCTCCTTACCAATCACTCCCTCAAAAGAAGTACACATGACAGGATTTAAATTTATCCAAATAAGACCCCTTATCATCTCACTTAAATAATTTATACTTTAATTATGGTCTATTACACTGTCTTCTGTAAAAAAAAAAAGTAATTTAAATCACTTATAATAAAGTGGATTTGATTATATAATTCAAAACTTTATAAAAAAAATTAGTAATATATAATCATGTAGTAATTTTCTTTTTTGATCATATCATAATTATGAATTATTCACAAACTCATTCAATTTTAGTATAGTTGAATTCATAAAATCCTTATGAACTATGCAATCTTATGGCATGATACAATTTAATAGATACATGTGAAAATTTCAATATGATAATTATTAGTCTCAATTTTTTTATAACTATCACTTTAAGGATTTATACGCACTATATTTTATAATTCTATGTTTTTTATATGCTAATTTTTGCATAAGAAATACAATTTTTTTTAAAGATAAATCATATATAAATATTTTAAATTATTTCTATAAACTACAATAATTAATAATATTTTTAAATAAAATTCACCCGTGCAATAGGTTTACTATCCTTTATTTTCTCAAAAGTATGAGAAAGAGAGTAAGGTAAAAAATAAATAATTCTTTTGAGTAACTAAATTTAAGCATAATCATGTTTTTTTAATTATATATCAACAACCACAACCACATATTTTATTAATATTTTAAACACATCACATCAGTATACAGACTAAACAAAGGCACACATATATAATAGACATGTAAAAACTTAGTGATAGTCTTAAATATAAGAGAAAACTAGCTCTATCATAAATACTAGAACTATCTTCATTATTTATTCTCTTTCACACTAGCATATAGCAATACCATATATTATTTTTGTTAAAGATTCAACATTCATAATATTTCACATCACTTGATACTGCAAAAAAAGAAAAGAAGAAATACTGTTATTTTTTATATACTAAAAAGCCAACACAACATTCAATGTATAAACATTATAAATAGATATTTTTATTTGTCTTCATTTGAAATCACATATAAAAGTTAATAATTTTCTCATACATGCAACCACTTTTTATCTATTCCATATTATTGATCAAAGTTAGTATCGTCTGTTTTTCTTTATCTAAATACTTTGTTTATTTTAAGAATCTAAATATAAAATAATTTATTTTTGTACAAATAAATACATCATAACTTTTACTCAAAAAGTATGAAACTTCTATTGTTACTTTTATAATATGTGGCACAGTTAATTTGGATATGAGGGGCAATTAATATTTTTAATAAATTAACATAAAATATTTTATTTTAATTATACACCAAAATAAGATTTAACCAGAATAGAATGGATTCATCTTTAAAATTTATTTGTGAGGTTTTATAATATAAACCTCTTAAAAAATAGCACATTTCAATAATTTCTATTTATTAAGAAATTTAATTTATGAATTCTAAAAAATAGTTGAATTCCTTTTTATAAGATTTAAATTATTTTCCATTTACAATTAATATTTAGATAATGCATGCATACCTAGCATAGTTGATGGAAGAAATGATGTTGTAAGGGATTTTATTCCCATATTTTCCAGGGAGTGCAGCAGCATAGTCCGCATTGATTCCAATGATAGCCGAAGTAGCAGACATCAAGCAATCATAAGTTGCACATAGGTCAACAATGGTTTTAGCCGCATTAACTAACCCTTTAACGCCCTAACAACAGCTTGGGGAAAGAACAACATCTTTCATGACGTAGGCAAGGCGCAAGGTTATTGTAAACTTGTACACATGAAACTATACCACCATTTTATGCATACATTAAAGCCATGCACATTATAACAACACATGCTATCTTGAAGTTTCCCATGGTAAGAAATAAAGTGATATTTGATAGAGTGAATGTTAGGTGTGAGTTTAATGCAAGGTGGTAGGGGTTTATATAATGATTTTTGAAAAGTAGTTTAAAGGTTTTTGAGTTTGGTTGTGGTTAATGTTTGATTTGGGATATGAGCTTTATGTTTAGTATTTACTTATGATGTTAGGGAGAACCTCTAGACAATTTTTAAATAGACACTTCGATAGTTAATTAGATACAGGAAGGTGTTAGACACCCTTTACCTCCCTTGTACTCAAGGAAATCGCTTTTTGAAGCTTGTATTTAGAGTGAATACTTCTTTATTTTACTCCTTGTTCGTTTATACCATTTATTCTATCATATATCATATTCAAGAAAAAGAAAAGGGAAAATCGGTTTTTTTAGTTAGTGGAATCGCCTTGGTTTTTCAATTGTGTGGCTTCGTATCTTCTTAAGAAGAAATTAGAGTCCTTCATAGTTCGAAGTTGTTTGGTTATTATTTTTTATAGAACCGTGTTAAATTTCTTTTGAATGGTTTTGAACTTGTCTGGGTTAGAAAATTCAATGATGGTAGACGGACTTTTTATATCCATGTAGACAGGAACTGGAAAATCCTTTATTGAAAAAATGTGTTGGGTTTGATTATGTTAGTAAGAAAAAGGTTTTTTATTGGTTATCTTCTTTAAGTCTAGTTGATTGATAAAGAGTTGATCTTTATTAGAATTAGATCACCCTGGGCGAAGAAATTGATTTTGGTTGATGGTGTTAATCTTTATCATAATTAAATCACGTGGGATGAAGAAATTAGATTTATGTATAGTTTAGGTAATTACAAAGCCGTGATGCTAATTTTGGCATTAAGATCGAGAAGCCTTAAAGTTATGTATATAAATGATTATTTTCAGTAATTTTTGTAATTATCCATTTATGTACTAGTTAACAATTTAATCAACTAACTAGTTTAATTAATTTAGTTTACGCTACCAAATAAATTATTTAAAAGACTAGAAAATCTAATAAACCTAATAACCTAATTATTTTAGTGAAACCGATTACATACAATGAGATTAATTTTTTTATTGTTTACGTATAATGATCAAATTGATTCATAAATTTTTTAACTTAATTAGATACATTATGTGAGTACAATGACATACTAAGGGTGTATAAGTTAATAAAACATTATTAGTTTAGGCCCAATTATTAAAAAACCCTAATTAATTTAAAACTAACAAAGATAAAATAATCTGAAAATTAAAGTTAACAAAGTGGGGGTGGCATGGTTCCCCTGGTAATATATTGATTCCAAAATTTAAGAAATATAAAAACAACCATATCTAATTTATTAATATTATGACAATAATACTCCATGACCATTTCAAACCTTTTCCAATCCACCACTTATAGTATGACATGTGAAATTGAAATTAATTAAAACCAAAGAGAGAGGGTTTGGTGTGGTAGATCTAGCGCGTGCGCCTGACGAATCAGAGGGACAGACGCCGTGTGCAGTGCTTAGTTGGTTGAGCGTGGTCGGGAAGTCGTGGTGATGGGTTATCCATCGTGGTGTGTGGCTAAGATTGTCGTGGTTCTGGTGGAGGTTTCTGTGTAGCGATTGAGTTATTGTTTTATTTGTGGTTATTATTTTATTTTAATCTTCTTCCTTTTCTTTTCGACACCATCCTGAAAGCAAGTTCCCAAAAACGAGAAAAGGAAGGAAAGAAATAATACTACACAATTACGATGACAATGGCGATTGGTTTCTTATGTTTTTTTCCACTACGTTGGTTGTATTGATGCTAACAATGACTATTGTTGATTGCTTTGTTTGATGTTTTGAAATTGTGTTGATTTTGTGAATATTGTCAAGTTTGTAAACATGTGCACAAAAGTTTTGTACAGATGAAAATTTGCAGGTTTTGATATAAGATTTGGCTTGTGTAATTGTGAAGAGGTTTGGAACTCAGTTTGAAACAATGGTGAACAACTGTTGTTGTTTTGAGATATAAATCTATAGAAAGGTTTATGCAAAAAGTTGTTTGAGATAAAAATCTATAATAGATGATGATGGTTTTGACGATATGGTATTTGGGAATTTAAAAACTACACTAAAATATTAGAAATTATGTGTTAAGAATTTGTAGAAAAAAATGTACAAAGCTTTGCGTGGAGATGTTATATACAATGGTTAAAAATAATATATATATTTAAAAATAAGAGAACCATCAAAAAATTTATCATACGATTTAAACAACAAAAAAATTATAATTAAAACGAATTGAAAATAAAAGGGATTCTTCATATGAAAATTATTGGCCAAAAATAAAGAAATTGCAAATAGTTTTAAAGAGATAGCTTTGAAAAGGACTTGTAAAATATTTTGTGAGGAGTATGACCCTAGTGCAGAAATGACTTTTTACATCGGGTGAAACTGATTTTTTACATCGGTTCTGGGTCCGATGTAAAGTCAGGCGATATAGTAAATCAGGTACTTTTTACATCGGTTCTGGGTCCGATGTAAAAAGTCCCTTTTTTACATCGGTTATAATATAAGAATGATGTAAGAAACAGTTCTGACAATATTTTAAAAAAATTGATCCAATTTTTTACATCGGTTGGAAGTAATAACCGATGTAAAAAGTCCCTTTTTTATATCGATTATAATATAAGAATGATGTAAGAAACATTTATGACAATATTTTCAAAAAATTTATCCAATTTTTTACATCTGTTGGAAGTAATAACCGATGTAAAAAGTCCCTTTTTTACATCGGTTATAATATAAGAATGATGTAAGAAACAATTAGATCATTATTTTAAAAAAAGTGACACAACTTTTTACATCGGTTGGGAGTAATAACCGATGTAAAAAGTCCCTTTTTGAAAGTTTTTACATCAGTTTGGAGTAATAACCGATGTAAAATGTATGAAATTTTTTGAGAATAGATTATTTATTTTCTGGATGTTTCCCTGTACAAAAATAATTTGTACCCATTTTTTCATATTTTTCCAATATCACACAGACTATATTTATGTCGCTATATAGATTTCATAGCTTTCCAACATCACTATATTTATGTCGCTATATAGATTTCATAGCTTTCACAACAAACTTACAAATTGAACAATTGTATTGCAAACTTGTATTGTATCACAACAAACAAACTCACAACAAACTTACAATTACAAATTCTTCACAAAATATACAAAAATATTCAACTATTTATAAGTCGTTTTCCAAACTTACAATTACATATTATTCACAAAATATACAAAAATATTCAACTATCTATAAGTTTCCAAACTTGAATTACCAATATAAAATCTACAAGTAGATGAGTTATAACTTCGGTAGACAACACCAAAATCACATTGCCTGGCAATAAATAATAATAATTAACATCAGCAAAAAAAATCAAGAAACTCAATACATGTGCAAAAACCACATGTATTGTGCAAAAACTCAATAATAACAATTATGTGCAAAAACCACAACTTAGACAATTCTATACAACTCACCAAGATAAACTTAATTTTCATGTAAATCAAAGAAACATTTTGCCCAACGGAGTCACAAATCATACAAATCATCTTGTGTTAATTCTGTTGGGTCATCAAATACCTATAATACATAAATATAACAATATAGAGTTATTTTTAAAAAATTCATATTAAGTCGAAAAACAAAAAGTAAATAACAAAGTAAAGTTATTTTTAGTACCTGCATCCAACATATTTTTCATCACATAGTATTCACAATCATTAGAGTTATGTTGTTGCCTTGTCTACAATTGAATGATATAATTAGTGAATATTTATCATAAATTTAACTATAGAATTAAAATTTACATCACACTTACATTGGGATGAAGCCATGTAGCCTTTTTTCTATTTCCATTTCCCATTTGATGAATCCCAAAAGAACTAATACAGAAAGATAAACATCACATAAATAAATTTACTCGCCAATGAAAAATCACATTACTATTAGTTGTCAATTAAAGTCACATGAAAGATAAACTTATTTTGTAATAATTTTCTTCGTGTTTTGGTCAATTTCCCGATGAAGTGAACAAAATACGACAACTAAATTGTCTCTTGGACACATGGCTATTAATTGCCAATGTCTCATGTACGTGTGTGTGGAAACAGAAAAGTCACATGAAATATATATGTTATAAAAATTAAATAATATAAAACATAATTTCATAAAAATTCATACCCATGAATTAATGGTAGTAAGTGGCACACTCTGTTTTCATCACGTAACTTTTCTAGTACGTAATTTTTAACATCCTCTTGAGATTTTGCTACATTATCATTATAAATACACCTAGCGTGGTCCATAAATCCATATAATTCTGAAATGGAATTCTCAAGACATACACGATGAATATACCTGAATAATTTTAAAATAAACATTAGAATCAAAGTGATGTGAGATATAACATTTTAATAGAGATTGACTTTAATAAAACAATAAAATGTACTTACGTGCACCAAATTTGCAGAATAGACACGTCAAGCCAATGACCTAAACCCACCAATAACTCTCTAATACACTTAGCTGAAATATAAAAATTAGAGACACTCGCACAATGACTTAATTGTATTGCCAAATGGTTATCATCCATTTTCAAAACCATGAGTAACAATCTCTGAACATCATCAACTTCCACGTCTTTTGTGCTCTCTTTTGTGCTTCCTTTTGCAACTGAACAACTTCCTTTTCCGCTTCTATCGATAATTTACATTTTTTCAATGCATTTAATATCACCCGTGCTTTGTGATAAACCCATAGACTTAAGTGTCTCCATTAATGATTGTTGAAACATCTTACGCTCTTCAACCAACTTTTCTTCAAGTTCAGCTCTAAGTTTTGTTTCCAATATTGCAAGTTGTTCATTTACGTCAATATGTTGACGTGACCTTCCAAAGTAAGTGCTTTGTTTATGGTGTTTTCTAACACCACGAACACGACCTCCATGCTCATATGTTCCAATGGCTAATGATAAGATATCGTTACGTCCATCCGGAAAAATTGCACCTTTTTCAGTTTCTTGAACTAGAGAATCCTACAAAATGCAAAAACAACAATTAATCAATCACAAATATAATGATACTTGAATAATTTTTCGTTGTTTACTTACAATTTTTTCAGCAACCTCTTGTGTAGATTTTGATGTGTATTCTCCTCCTTTCTTTTGTCGTGCTCTCTTCCATAACTCATGGCGTGACGGTGGAGATGGACTACCATTATCATCTAATGTGGAATTATCTCTCGATGATGACTTTTCTTTCATAATTTTCTCCTCAAGAAAGCGATACCCTCCACGAGACAATACGTGTGGGTATACATTCTTAGCCACATTATCCTTAACCTTTTGACTTTTTTCCTGTTATAAACTCAAACAAGTAATTAATCACTAAATATAACAAAAATGTTATGCACACAAAAACATATAACTCCTACTAACCTTAAATTCCAGGGTATCTCGAATCTTGAGAAACTCTTTCCATGCGTCTTCCGTAATAAAGTTATACTTGACATATGGAGGAGGATCATTTTCTATGGGATGATGAATATATCTATCTGTGAGTTGTGTCTTAAAACCTCTCCATCGCTCTCCCGCATATTTAATCCATTCTTTCTTCAACCTATCCTTCTTTGGATCCTTACATTATGGAATAGTAAAATGAGCCTACAATTATAATATATGCGATATGTTGTTAATTAGTATATGATTATAAAATATAATAAAGTATTGTATTTAAAATACCTAGATATCAGTCCAAATAGCATCTTTTACGCCTTCATCTACTTCTTTCCAATCATTTTTCACAATACTACAATACTGCCGAGCAAGAGATGCTATATAACTCTTGAAATGTGTATCATTTTTACCAACACCAATACATTCATAGGTTCTTGCGTTAACCTCGACCTTTATCTTTTCACCTATTTGATGAAATTTGTCAATTTGTGTCATTAAAGTGGGACCTCTAACTATTCTTTTATTGGGGTTTGAATCACCCATGTATCTGTTTACACAAAACAAAAATAATTAAAAAGTAATATTAAGCACAAAATAAAAACAATTAGAAATAAAAGTAAGCACAAAATAAAAACAATTAGAAAATAAAGTAACGTGGAATTAACTTATACAAAAAATCTTACTAGTCCTCCCATATCCCTTCTTCATGGTCTATGCGAATAGCATGCACATCATCCCCTTCATTTTCTTCAATGAATGTAGTCACATTTGTTGAGAAAGGATGAGTTTCAGAAATATCAAGATTCTCATCATGATTTTCATCACTATCATGGACCTTTCCTTGTAAAACCACTGACCACTTTTTATTAGAAGGATCTGTGACATAAAACACTTATTTTTCTTGAAATGCCATGATGAATGGTTCGTTCGCATAAGCTAACATGCTAAGATCAACCAATGTAACTCCAAATTCATCGATTCTTACACCATTGTTGATATCAATTCATTTGCATTTACATACAGAAACTTTAAACACAACATAATTAACTTCCCAAATCTCTTCAATCACCCCAAAGTACGGTGTAGATTCCATAATCGGGTTTTTATCTTTAGCACTAGAGAAGTGCATGGACTCGGCCACAATCATTACCCTACTATTTTACGTGGTACTACTGTCATCCTTTGACTTTGTATAAAAAGAGGTTTTATTAATATCATATCCACTCCAAGTTATTATGTTACATTTAGGCCCGTAAGGTAACCACTTAATTGTATTAGAAACACTATCTTCATTAGCAATTCTTTCTTTAAACCACTCAGATAAACTCTTATTATGCTCTTTTAACAACCCTCTTTCATTCATCTTCGGGTACTTTTTATATATGATGCTTTTGTGAGCAGATAAGTAAGGTTGAACTTCATATATGTTATTCAATATATACAAATGCGCTTGAACAACCACATCAATACTTAAGATTTTGACTTTTAAACCTTGTGTACCCACACCCTCATATCTTCCATCATGACGAGACTTGGGAACCCCTACAACATCCACTCCTGGAAAATAGTTAGAACAAAACTCAATTGCTTCTTTTGCAATGTACCTCTCAATAATCGATGCTTCCGGATGGTGTGGGTTTTTTGTATACCCTTTTAAAATCTTCATGTATTGCTCTATTGGATACATCCACCGTAAAAAAACTGGACCACATAATCTAATCTCCATTACTAGATGAACAATCAAGTGAACCATAATGTCAAAAAATGAAGGAGGAAAATACATCTCTAATTGGCACAAGATAATTGCATCCTCATTTTCCAAATCGTCTAACTTTAGTGGATCAATGACTTTACAACAAATTGCATTGAAAAATAAGCACAACCTAGTTATAGTCTTCCTTACGTTGTAAGGCAATATCCCACGAATAGCCAATCGTAGTAGTTGTTGCATTAAGACATGACAGTCGTGAGATTTTAAGCCAACTAATTTAAAATATTTAACTGATACAAGCCTCTTGACATTTGATGAGTAACCATGCGGCACTTTGATACTTTGTAAACACTCACAAAAACTTGTTTTCTCTTTTTTAGACAAAGTGTAGCAGGCAGGAGGAAAATATGTCTTGTTACCTATATATTGTGGAGTTAAATCTTCTCGTATACCCATCAAACCCAAATCCAGATGAGCATTAATAACATCTTTTGTCTTTCCTTGAATGTTGAGAAGTGTTCCGATTACACTATCGCATACATTTTTCTCCACGTGCATCACATCAATACAATGTCTTACATCAAGACTAGACTAATATGGAAGATAGAAGAAAATTGATATCTTTTTTCATACATTTTTCACAGTAGATCGTTTTTGGTAATTTCCAAAGACAACATCAAGTCCCTGTTGTCGCTGATAAACTTCCTCTCCAGACAAGGGCTTTGGAGAAACACCATGCTCTTGTTCCCCATTGAAAGCTTTCCCCAATCTACGATATGGATGATAACGTTTTAGAAATTTTCGATGACCGAGATAAACGGTCTTCTTTCCTTTTCCAAGCTGATGGTAACAAGTGTCTTTTTCACATATAGGACACGCATTATGCCCTTTAACTTTATACCCAGACAAATTACCATATGCCGGAAAATCGTTGATGGTGCAAAACTGCGTGGCATGCATATTAAACTGTTCGCCAGAATACGCATAAAAAACATTCACCCCTTCCTCCCACAACACTCTTAAATCATCAATCAGTGGACTTAGATAAACGTCTATGTCATTTCCTGGTTGTTTTGTGCCCGATATCATCATCGATAACATAATATATTTATGCTTCATGCACAACCTAAGAGATGGGTTGTAAATCATCAGGAGAACAGGCCAAGAACTATGGTTAGTACTCAGATTACCAAATGGATTCATTCCATCAGTAGTAAGTCCAAGTCTAAGGTTTCTCAACTCTTTGCCAAAATTTGGAAACAAAGAATCTATTTTCTTCCATTGTAAAGAACCAACTACATGACGAATTTGTCCATCATATTTTCTTTCTTCTGCGTGCCACCTAATATTCTTTGTGTCATCTGCATTGGAGAATAATCTCTTGAACCTTGAAATTATTAGAAGGTACCATACCACTTTCGCAGGAGGACCCTTTTTGACCACCTCATCATCAATTGATTCGCCATCTTTCTTTTTGTAGCGTGAAGCCTTGCACTTTGGACAATGATTATAGTTTACATACTCTTTTCTGTATAATATGCAATCATTAGGGCATGCATGTATCTTTTCATACTCCAAACCCATCGGACACAATATTTTTTGTTCACCTCGTAATAACGACTTGACATTACATTACCTTCTGGAAGCATTTCGGTCAACAATTCGAGTAACTCGGTAAAACTTTTGTCAGTCCACCCATTCTTTGCCTTGAGATTAAATAATTTTAACACGGCTGACAGACGTGTAAATTTTTTGCATCCCGGGTACAATGGTTTATCCTTGTCACTGCATATAGTATCATACGTATGTTCCCTCTTAAACAAATCTTGTCCAATATCACGCATCATGTCTTCTAGACGATCATCCATTTCTACACTAACATCATCTCTTTGAGACACGTTTAACTTTGCTACTACTTCACCGTGCCATATCCATTTTGTATAACTTTGACAAATCCCTACACAAAATAGATGATCCATGATTTCTTTCTTACTACGTTTTGCTTCTTTATTTGCACAACGAACACATGGACAGAGAAAAAGCGTAGGAAGACTTTTTTCAGCATTACTTTTAGAAAACTGTAGAAATTCCATCACTCCATGTTCGTACTCGTCACTTAATCGATTAACTCTCATCCAACTACGATCCATAACTATGTTCACGTGGAGAAAGGTCTGACGAATGGTGTGCCCGTGGCTGCGCTACTTCACGGAGATTCCGAGATTGCAAGTTGCGCTGCTTCGCGGAGAAAGAAAAATAGAATCAAATTTCAATGGCAAGGTGATAACTCTATTAAGTTTGATAGCTTAAAGATAAATAGTGTGTTTCTGAGAGGACCATTAACGCTTTTTTCGGAGGTTTCTAAATAGACAATTTCTCTAATGAAAAAGAATAACTAATTATACAAAACATGTACTATATTCTTAACTTTATATAAAATATATACTATTTATAACTAATTAGACTTAATTAACCTCTCTAATTATAATAATCTATTTAGTAATTAAAAAACATATATGAACAAAGTAATGGATTCATAGTATAATCTTCTAAGGTAAGATATGACAGTACTTTTGTTGATTGTTATGTTACACTCAATTTTAAGAATTAGTCTCTATATGAGGTTAGTCTTTTTAATTGTGCACATAGAATAACTAATTTGGTACACCTAAAACTGTAAAATTGAAATTCTCAAACTATTTATGCAAAACTTGTATATCTGTTTCTCCTAAAAAGTATAGTATTAATATTTGATTAATTTTTGCTATAATAATTAACTACGTTTCTACTTGATTAGAGAGTTGAACCTTGATCAGAGCATCCACGTGAAAAAAAAACAATACAGGATGTATACACATAAAACCATATGAAAGTACCTTAAACTCGTTACTATTTTGTGCTAAATTAAAACCACCATGATCAGTCTCTGCTACCTATAACGTGGGACATTTGTGTGTTTGTCTATGTTATTTGCAGCACAAACCTTGAATAGTGTTATATGCTTAGTTGTAATATTAATGTATAGCATCATGTAATTAAGAAAATAATTATTCATTAGCACTCTAAAACAACTAATTGTTGCATACATGTTTTCAGAAATCTTGTCTCTAATACTATAACAATTGCTTCTTATATATTCTGTTTCTGAAAATATAATAAATTGTGGCTACTTAATAATCTTAAGTACCACTAGCTAGTACAACATTATCAAATCTCCCAACTTTTTTTTTGTTCATGCACGGAGACAACATGTATGCAACAGAATGAGAGAATTAGAGAGATTATAGTTAAACTAGAATGATGTAATAAACTTGCCTGTAGATAGTATTTCCTCTGCTCGAAACGGCTGGCGAGGAGACGTGAATGGCGTGAAACGGTGGCGAGGAGGAAGTTGTACAGTGAGGCGTATGCGTGAACAGGGGCGGCGTATGCGTGAGAGGATGTTATACAGTGGAAATAATGTGCATTTAGGAAATAAATTGAATAATATATATACCCTTTTACATCGGTGGAAACAACGCACCGATGTAAGGGTTTAGGCCTTTGCAATTTTTACATCGGTGGAAACAAAGGCCCAATGCAAGCGTGTTATACCTTTTTACATCGGTGGAAACAAAGGACCGATGTAAGGGTTTGTGCCTTTGCAGTTTTTACATCGGTGGAAACAAAGGCCCGATGCAAGCGTGTTTTTCTGATGTTTTTTACATCGGTTGGTAGGTGGCCCGATGTAAGGGGTTTTTTACATTGTTTGAACGTATGCCCCGATGTAAGGTTTTTAATATATTTTATATATTACCAATCTGCCTGTGAACCTTTTACATCGGTTTTTAGTTACCCCGATGTAATATCTTGCTTGTTTTTTATTTACAATTTTGCCACCTTGTTTCTTATTTACAAAAATGCCACCGTATTTTTTCTGAAAACCTTTTACGTCGGTGGATGACATTGGCCGATGTAATAGATAGCGAAAATTTTTTTTTCTTATTATTTATATCATTGCAAATAATAACCTGATGTAAAATGTTTTTAATGGTATTTTTTACATCATATATTTTGATACCTGATGTAAAAACCTTTTCTCAAATGTCATTTTTTTAGTAGTGTGAATTGTTAGAATTTTATAAAATTGTCGATCAATAATACTTTGAAAATAATAGTGTATTTATAGGGATAATTAGGTCAACAAAATAAGAAATAAAATTAATTGACAGATCAGATCTTTCTTGGTTAATAAGCTGACCAATCAGAGATGAGTATGTCACAAATTGACACAACTTGACCAATAAAAAATAGTTACGTGAAAAGGAAATATTTTTTGTATTTATTATGATTTATGCACTCCTTTTTGATAAACAATGCTTAAAATCAATTAAATTATTATTTAAAAAAATGTTTTAAAATAAAAACAAAAATTAAAATTAAAATACTAAAAATACAATTTTGTGATTTCAAAAATGGAAATAAAGTTAGTAAAAAATGAAAACAAAAATATTTTTAAAACATAAAACAAGTAAGACTCAAACCCGTGATCTTATGCTTACAAGCCTTATCTCTATTGTCCAATTTATTTGAAATGAAAAGGCACTTGAAAACATATGAATGGTGAGAAGATATTTTCTAATTAGGAAATACATATAATTTAAAGTAAACTATTACATATTTTTAAATGAATCTCATGACTTCATGCAACAACTCTACTGGTGGATATCCATGGCATCTTATGAAAAAATTTAAGAGTAATTATAACAATATATATTGTGCTTATTATTTAATGCTATATGTCATAAAGATCTTGATTTTAAAAAATTAGATGAATTAGAAGACTATGGTGCAATAATCTTATGTCAATTGGATATGTACTTCCATTAATTATTTTTTCATATTATGGTTCACTTAATTGTATATCTAGACTAAGAAATTAGACTTTATGGTCCAATTTATTTAAGGTGCATGTATCCAATAAAGTGATACATGAAGATCTTTAAAGGAGGTATGAAAAATCATCACCGACCAGAAGCTTGGATGGAGAAAGTTACATCATATAAGAAGCTTTTGAATTATGTTCAAAATATTGTCTGAAGTAGAGTTTATAGGAATTCCAAAGTGTCGTCATAGTGATAGATATGTAGGTATATGTACTAAGGTTTTAAATATTATGTCAATGCCTTAGGATATATTTCTTCAAGCACACTTGTATATATTGAATAATGATGAACTTCAAGCTTACTTATCTACTCACAAAAGATTTATCAAGCATTAATATCCTCGAATAAGTGACAAGTGGTTGTTGAAAGTGCATAATAAGAATATCATAAGTTTGTTTAGTGAAAGGATTTCTAATGATGGAAGTGCACCTGATACTCTCAAATGTATGTCATACATTCCAAAATTTAATGTAGTAACTTGGACTGCATACAACATTACTAATTTTTCCTTCTATATAAAAGCAAAAGATGATCTTAGTACAACACAAAATAGTGAGGTTATGGTTGAGGCATAATCCATATATTTCTCTAGTTAAAAAAAAGAATCTTATATAGGCGTCCTGTAGCTGTAGAAATGTTTAAGACTAAGCCATTGGGTTGACTTGACTTACACAGATCAAAATAAAATTCGCTACCGCGCTTTATTGTTTCGAAAGGGATGGGAAAAGAAAGAGTAACCCAAAAAGAGGGGGAAAGATTCTAGGTTAGGGGGTTGGTTATGCAAAGGGAAGTTATTACCACCTTAAACATCTACGGTATTCCGTAGGAACCTCTTTGAAATATCAGTATATTTTGGCTAGAAAATGTTGTATAAAAAATAGATGGTGGAGGTGAGAAAAGAAGTATTTTTTTATGATTTTTGAACCTGCCGCGGTTGCGAACCTTTAGGGCCTACGTACCATCTTTCGTGCAATAGGAGATCAGGGTACAGGTAGTTCCTCTTTAAAAATATTAAAATACAAGTGTGTTGGTTAGTTTTGTGAGATGAGACATCATTGTCATTGTCCGTGTGGAAAACATACTTACTACCCACAATCATGAGAAAGGAGAATTCCCATCATCTCAAAGTGGAGGATATGGCTTGGATTTTAAAATCAACAATGCCTCACTCAACACCCAAGTGGAAAATATCTCTCTTTATTACATATTATAGAAGTATAGTTGTTTGCATCACTACAAGGATTGACAAGAGTCCAATCTTTTGGTGAAAAGTTTTAAAGTAAAAAGCCAAAGTGGCAAAATGGTTTGAAATGAGATTGATTGAATTTTAGTCTTCTCAAAAAAAATGTCAAGGTATTATTAAGTTGATTGAAATTTGTTTATAAAAAATGTTTTGAAAATGCATGGACATAAGTCCATGTTTGTTATGAAAGTGGTTCAAGTTTCAAAACAAGAAGAGTTTTTCAAAGGAGGAAGATGATTTTTGAAATTAAAGAAGATGGGAGGAGAAGAAGAGACTATCCTAAAGCATAAGGTCAAAAACTAAGGATAAAAACCATCTAACCAACAAGAAGCCAGTACTTGTCATTATGAGTCAAAATAGAATTCCCATTCTTTGGATTGAAACCAAGCAAGCAAAGATACTATACCTCTTGAGAGAACCAAACTTCAAGTGTATTTAGTCTTCACAAAAATTGGGCAGAGTAACGACTGTATACGGGTGAATTCCAGATTATAAACAAGGTATGTAATCATAATAACCTGCACACAAAGCAAACAAAAAACCCAATGTCTTGAGATAAACCTCAAGAACTCCAGACAAAATATCAATTAAGGTCACAAGGTCTCCAATATTGGCCAACATTTTTAAACCTATGTCCAAGAAGTCCAATACTCCATAATGCCAAGGATAGTAACCCAATAGTCCAAGTATCATTAAAGCATTTTATGCTTTATGTTGATTATTAGGTGTCTTGAAAGAGAAAAGAAAAGCTCAGGTGAGCAAAATAAAAATATCAAGAATATAAATGCTCAGGTGAGCAAAATAAAAATGGCATGAAATGTAATGCTTAAAATAAATGGTACATAAAGCATAAAAAATAAAAGCATAAAGTAAAAACAATTTAATAATTAGTGGTTATTTGGATGACCATCTTGAAACTTGCATTTGTAACTCATTAAAGGATTGTTAGAACCAAAGCCTCCACACAACAAGTTGCATTTTCTTTTTGTCAAGTATATCATCGATTTGGAATTTTCCCAAGTACCATTTAATAATCAACGATGTTTAAGTGATTTGCATTGACCAAAAGTGATGTAGATCCATTAGAGGATTGGTAGAACCAAAGCCTTCATACAATGAATCTCAAGGTTATTTGCTCGAAGAGATCAAATTAATATACTTGGGCTTGCAAACATAGGTTTGGACCAGGAATGATCATTTATTCGAATTGGGACAAAATCTAGCGATATGTTAAGCAATCATAAGTGGACTTATATAGAAGTCACATATATTTTGAGGCCGGTCAATAGCAATCTATGCACAATTTATTTTGAGACATGATATAGAGATCATGCTCCAATAACACTTAGTGCAATAAGAAAGGTATGAGATGAAGAAGGGTGGGGAAAAATATACAAACCACTTTTGAATTAAACTTTAATCAAACTATTATTAAAATCATTCATCCATTTTTATGGAGTTAGACTCAACACCATGGATCCAATGATTTTAACAAAGTTCATGATAAAAAATTCAACCCAAGATCAGCCAGAATAATCACAAAATAATATTGAATTTAATATATACATTAAAAAATGGTTTTAAAATGTTTTAAAATAGAAATAAAAGAGAAAAATATCAACTATGTTCAAATCAATCAAGAAATATTAAGTAAGTCCATAGAAAAATTAGAAATGAACTCAAATATTTTTATAAAATTTTTGGTAATTTTTTAAAGTCAAAAACTATTTTTAAAATTAAAAGAAATGAGCAAAATAAACCAAAAATGATAAAAAATAACAAAGTCAGAAATAAAAAATAACTGAGGTCACCAATATTTGTCACAATGTCATTGGATCATTCTCTAATTTTTTCAGAATTTAAAATTGCATAAAAGTATTTTTAAACATTTAAAACAATTCAAATAAAATGAAATTTATAAAAAATATCAAAACATAAAATAAAATTATGAAAAAATAAGAATCAGAAAGAGAAAAAACAAAAATATTTTCCATAATTTATTCAAATTTTTCGGACTAAAAATGAATTTTCTAAGATTTTTTGAAGTTTAAAACAATTAAATGTAAAAATCAGAAAATAAAATAAAAACCAAAAATATTTGGACCAATGGATGAGAGTCAAAACGCATTAGTAATCAAATCCAAGGGATCTTGCGTGTTGTGCATATCATGGTCATTAGTGAATAAAACACTGGATCATTTATTAAATCAGAATTTTAAAAAAACAAGTGGCGCACCATCATCGGTTGGAAGATGACACGTTGGTCATCTTCAACCTCCAGCCGACGTGAATTTCCGGTCTCTCAAACTCTAAAATCAAAAGCTCAGACCTATGACATTCGCTTCATCTCTAAAATCAGAAGCTCATACCTATGACATTCGCTTGGAAGGAAAGTTTTGAAAAGGGATTTGAAATTTCATGGTCAAAACGTGTTTCCAGATAAAAACAAGTGTTGTGACTAGAACCAAGGCAATGGGAGCTTCACGATGATATCAAAGTTTTGAAGAATTGATGGAGAAATCTATCTATTGAAGTTGAGTTGCATATCTCTGAAACTGAACTTCTATGGATCAATATAGGGCACGATTCTTGAAGGTAATTGTATGGTTAGCTTCAGGGAAGATCAAGAAAGGTGAATTGAGAGAGAAATTGGATTGAAAAAGGCTTGAACAATGATTCCGAATGGAAATGAACGAGGAATGACCCTCTTTTTATAGGGAATCAAATGGAATGTTTAAGCGTGTGAAATGATGAAGTTTGGAGGGAAATCGTGTGAACCTGATACACGAGCAAGGTTTGATATGATTTGCATCAAAACTCATCCAGTCATTGCGTTTTAAGGCTCTAATCCACTTTGGAAACTTGGTTAAACATGTTAAAATACAAACGCGTTCTAATTTTATGTTTAGTATCCAAAACATGAATTTCAAATTCTGACTTATGAAGAAACTCAAGGGGTCTTAAGGCATGATTCTTGATGCTTTATAAAGATGATATTACAAGCTTTGCAATGGAGAAGAATGTAATCAAATGAATTCTTGATCTGAATGTTGCAATGAGTCAAAGTTGGGGAAAAAGGGTTGACTTTCCATACTTAGAAAATTTTCAAATTTTTCTTCAAAAGTGACCTATAATGTTTTGCATCCAAACATGGCCTTCCACTTGGAATTTTCTATTGACCAAAAAATATGGAATGAAATAGACCTCTTAAATGAAATTTTGAGACTTAAACCATTCAAAATATCCAAAAATTGAGAGAGTTATGAATTGTTGAAGTTGGCAAAAAATCATGAAATGACCTATAATCTTTTGTATCCTTAGGGCATCTTAAATCCATTTTTACACTTTGCACATAAAATAAGGAATAAATTTCACATCCTCAAGATCAATGTGGAAAAAGATTGGGCTCAAGGTTATAAACATTTACCAAGTTATGATCATTTGAAGTCACACATGAGAAATTGGGGGTTCATCTAGAGGACTTGTAATCTTTCTTCAACATCAAGTTTCTTCCACATGAAAACTCCTTGAAACTTTTGAAGTGATTTGTTAATAACCATTTTAATAGAAGGATGTATTTGGAATCCCTCAAAAATACCCAAAGATGAGCAAGATATACTTTTTTGAATTTCAAAACCCTAGCTCCAAGATCAAGCAAATGCTTTGAGAAACTTTGACAATTTTGAACAACCTTCTTGTGCCAAAAATATTGATTTGTAAATAGAAGTTGTTGAGGATGATAATGAGAACTCATAGCCACCAAAACCACTTCAATATCTTGAAAATTGAGAGAAATATGCACTTGTGACCAATGGAAACAAAGCCTTGTCCAACCATGACAACTTTTTCATACAACTACTTGTACTTTTGAATCAATTTTGATAACTTTGAAATATGGTGAACCAAAATAAACCTTGCCATTCCATTTCTTCCAAAACAAATTCAATGGTGAGGTTTGAATTTCTCAAGCTTTAATGATTAGGGCATGGAAATAAACTCCTGAACCCATGGATCAACTTGTTGAGCCACATTGCCTTTACCTACATTATTAACAAGTAAGACAAACCAACATTGCATTTTATTAATTAAAAGTAAAGTCAAAATAAAACATGCATAATCACATAAGAAAAACAAATCAAGGTGCTTGGTGATTCCTCAAAGAGCAAAGCTAAAGATAGGGAGGAGAACCAAAAGTCCTAATGTCACCTTGTTGTGATTGAATCAATATGATATGATGAAGGGATCTTAGGGGCAAAAATTGGGGTACAACACATCCGTAGTGTACTTTGGGGTAATTTACAAGAATTGGGAGATGGATTAAGTTTTATTCAAAATGCCTTTACAGAAATGGAAGGGGATTATTGGTTTACAGATTAATGAGTTAGGATTCACACAGATTGACATTGGATAAGAAACTTATATGACTGAACCATTCACCATAGTTACCCATTTAAAAAATATAGTCAATTGTTTACCAATGAAGACACATTCCTCATATTGATTAAAATTATGATTTAAATTCTAATATTCCTTCGACTCATTCTTACACAACATAAGTTCACACTTCATATGAGAAATTTGATAGAGTTGATGTGCATGTTCTTTGTAGTGACCAAGAAGAAGGCATATGGAAAAGTATATTTAATAAAATATTTTATTGTTTATTCATGATTTATTGTATGTTATAATTTCTAAGGTTATATACTAACAAGTATAATTATTTGACATTGAAGGTGTTTAAAGTCAAGGCACCAAGAGACAATACACATTCCTTACGTTGTAGATATTATTTGATGTAATTATGTGTAAATTTTATGTTGTTTTTTGGCCATTTTTGTTTTGATGAAATACGATTTTCGATCTTAATAGTTGCCAACTTATGGTATGGTTCACAAATGGTTTTTGTTCTTGTTTCTGAACTATTTATGATTAAAAAAAATACATGTTAAAAAACAAATGATTTAAAACCTTAGTATTTAAACACTAGAAGTTATAAAAAAAACAAATTACTTCACCACGGTTGATTTTTTCAACTGTGGTTATATGTAGTGTTCTATCCAAGTTAATAAATGGAAAAAATGACATTATTGGTATCGAACCCATGACCTTTTAGTTTTACAATACACTTTTGTTTATTACAACCTACACTTTTGTTTATTACAACCATGGTGATATGTAGAGCGCTTTTCAATTCATTACCATGCAAGACAACATTATTTACTTTGCATGAGAACGAAATCTTAATAGGTTTCTTTCTAACTCGTGTACTTTTCTCAACCGACATTCTAACCACATCCTTTATTTGAGCCCGTAACAATTTAAAAGTTTGACCTATTTCTCTTAGGGTTGTGTAATTATGTTTCTTATAAAGGGTGTTATTTTGTTAATCGCGTCATTCAAATATGTTTTGTTAATTAATATTTATACAAAGTGTTTATTATAGATTGAAGAAAAATATGTAACATAATTAGGACTATCTTTGAAAAAAAGATAAGTAATATATTTTAAAAGTTGAGAAGAACCTTATAAAAATAAGAAAAAAACACTCTTAAGATTCTTATAATTAAAAAAGAAAGTAGTATAAAGGATAAAAATGATATTTAATGTTTCTTAACCAATATAACACTCATGTTTTTTTATTAATTTGTTATCATTTTAAAGAATAATTTTGTAATGTCTCTATTCATTTCTTCATACAAAAACCTCAAAAGAAACACACACAAATTTATCCAAAAGAGACCCCTCATAATTTTATTTAAATGATTTATACTTTAATCATGTTCTATTCCATTGTGTTTTGTAAAACAAAGTATATTAAATAACTTATAATAAAGTGTTTTTGATTATATAATTCAAAACTTAATAAAATAAAATAAAAAATATATATAATCATGTAATAATTACATTTTTTGATCATATCATAATTATGAATTAAAATAATTAGAAATGTATAATTATGTAACAATTTCCTTTTTTGATCATATCATAATTATGAATTATTCATAAACTCATTCAATTTTAACATAAGTGAATTCATAAAATCTATATGAACTTAACAATATTATGGAATGATACAATTTATTTGATACGTGTGAAAATGTTAATATGATAATTATTACTCTCTATTTTTTTATACCTATCACTTTAAGAATTGTACATACTATATTTTATAATTCTATGCTTTTTCATATGCTAATTTTTGCAAAATAAATACAAAAAATATATTAAAATAAATCCTACAAAAATATTTTAAATTATTTCTATAACCTACAATAATTATTAATATTTTTAAATAAAATTCACCCGTGCAATAGGTTTACTATACTTTATTTTCTTAAAGGTATGAGAAAGAGAGTAAGATAAAAATTAAATAATTATTTTACATATATGCTAGAACTATCCTATTTCTTTATTATCTTTCACACTAGCATATAGCAATACCACATATTATTTTTGTTGAAGAATCGACATTCATAACATTTCACATCACTTGATACTGCAACAAAAAAAACATAATAAGAAGAAATACTGTTATTTTTATATACTAAAAAGTCAACACAACATTCTACATATAAACAATATAAATAGATATTTTTATTTGTCTTCATTCAAAATTACATAAAAAAGTAAATAATTTTCTCATGCATGCAACCACTTTTTGTCTATTCCATATTATTGATCAAATTTAGTACTGTTTGTTTTTCTCTATCTAAGTACTTTGTCTATTTTAAAAATATAAATATAAAATAATTAATTTTTGTGCAAATAAATACATCATAACTTTTACTCAAAAAGTATAAAATGTTCAACATAACAACATATATTATCTTGAAGTTTTCCATGGTAAGAAATTAAGTGATATTGGATATAGTGAATGTTATGTGTGAGTTTGATGCAAGGTGGTAGGAATTTATATAGTGATTTTAGAAAAATATTTTTAAGGTTTTTGAGTTTGGTGGTGGTTATTGTTTAATTTGGAATATGAGCTTTATGTTTAGTCTTTAGTTATAATGTAAGAGAGAACCGCTAGACAACTTTTAAATCAACACTTCAAAGCTGCTCTTTCTAAATAAGCTGTACCGAGTATATTGTTATATTCTTATGTTACATCACTATTATTATCAAAACATTTATATTATTTAATACTGATTTTTATAATATAATATTTAGATTTTAGGAGATTGAGTACAATGCAAGTTAAAATAGAACAATGAACCTGGTTAAACATTTTATTAATATTTTAAACACATCACATTAGTATCCATAATAAACAAATGCGCACTTATATAATAGATATGTAAAAACATAATGATAGTATTAAATTAAACAGAAAACTAGCTCTATCATAAATGCTAAAACTATCCTCTTTCTTTATTCACATTAACACTAGCATATAGCAATACCATATATTATTTTTGTTAAAGATTCAACATTCATAAGATTTCACATCATTTGATACTACAAAATAATATATAATATAATAAGTAGAAATAATGTTATTTTTTTATATACTGAAATGTCATCACAACATTCAATGTATAAACATTATAAATAGATATTTTTATTTGTCTTCATTTGAAATCACTTATAAAAGTAAATAATTTTCTCATGCATGCAACCACTTTTTGTCTATTTATTTAGAAATATAATTTACCAATTTAAAAAAATAGTTGGATCCCTTTTTATAAGAATTAAATTATTTTCTATTTAGAATTAATATTTTGATAATGCATGTATATCTAGCACAGTTGATGGAAGAACTGATCTTGTAAGAGATACTAGTCCCACAAATTCAAGGGACTGCAGCAGCATAGTCCACATTGATTCCTTTCATAGAAGCAGTAGTCGACATCGAGCAATCACAAGTTGTACGACAACCAACAATGGTTTTAGCCGCATTAACTAATCCTTTAATGCCCTAACAACAACTTGGCGAAACAACACCACTGTTATGAAGATAACGTAGGCAAGACGGAGGACTATTATAAACTTGTACACATGAATCTGCACCATAACAACAAATGCTATCTTGAAGTTTCCATGGTAAGAAATTATGTGATAAAAAGGATAAAAAAATTATTTAAAGTTTTTTTTCCAAAATAAGACTCATGTTTTTTTATTGGTTTGTTATCATATTAAAGTATAATTTTGTAATGTCTCTATTCATTTCTTCTCTCAAAAACCTTTAAGAGTAGATAACGTAATTCCAACTCTTAGTATCCCTAACCAATTTATTTTTCCTTACCAATCACTTCCTCAAAATAAATACACACGACTGGATTTAAATTTCTCCAAATAAGACCCCTATTATCCCACTTAAATGATTTATATATAATTATGTTCTATTCATTTGTCTTTTTGGTAAAAAAAAAGTAATTTAAATCACTTATAATAATGTGGTTTTGATTATATAATTTGAAATTTAATAAAATAAAAAATAAAAAATATAATCATGTAATAATATCATTTTTTGATCATATCATAATTATGAATTAAAAAAATTAGCAATATATAATCATGTAGTAATTTTCTTTTTTGATCATATCATAATTATAAATTATTCATAAACTCATTCAGTTTTAATATAGTTGAATTCATAAAATACTTATGAACTAAGCAATTTTATGGCATGATACAATTTATTTGATACATGTGAAAATGTTAATATGATGATTATTACTCTCTATTTTTTCATAACTATCACTTAAAATATTTATACGCACCATATTTTATAATTCTATGCTTTTTTATATGCTAATTTTTTCATAAGAAATACAAAAAATATTTTAAAATAAACCGTACATAAATATTTTATATTATTTCTATAAACTACAATAATTAATAGTATATTTAAATAAAATTCACCCGTGCCATATGTTTACTGTGTTTTATTTTCTTAAAGGTATGAGAAAGAGAGTAAGATAAAAATTAAATAATTCTTTTGAGTAATTAAATTTAAGCATTATCACTGTTTTTTTTTATTATTTAACAACAACCACAAACTACATATTTTATTAATATTTTAAACACATCACAGTATATAGAATAAACAAAGACGCACATATATAAAAACTTAGTAAATGTGTTAAATATAAGAGAAAACTTGCTCTATCATAAATGCTAGAACTATCCTCTTTCTTTATTCTCTTTCACACTAGCATATGGGCAATACCATATATTATTATTATTGAAGATTCAGCATTCATAACATTTCATATCACTTGACACTACAAAAAAAAAATATAATAAGAAGAAATAATGTTATTTTTTATATACTAAAATGTCATCACAACATTAAATGTATAAACATTATAAATAGATATTTTTATTTGTCTTCATTCGAAATTGCATATAAAAAGAAATAATTTTATCATGCATGCAACCACTTTTTGTCTATTCCATATTATTGATCAAATTTAGTACTGTTTGTTTTTCTCTATCTAAGTACTTTGTTTATTTTAAAAATATAAATATAAAATAATTTATTTTTGGGCAAATAAATACATCATAACTTTTACTCAAATAGTATAAAACTCTTATTATTACTTCAATTAATATGTGGCAGAATTAATTTGGATATGAAGAGTGATTAATATTTTTGATAATTTAACATAAAATATTTTATTTTAATTATACACCACAATAAAATATACACCACAATAATATAAACCTCTTAAATATAGCACATTTCAATAATTTCTATTTATTTAAAAATTTAATTTACGAATTTAAAAAAATAGTTGGATCCCTTTTTATAAGAAATAAATTAATTTTCATTTAGAATTAAAATTTATATAATACATGTATAGCTAGCACAATTGATGGAATAACTGATCTTGTAAGAGATACTAGTCCCACATTTTTAAGGGAGTGCAACAGCATAGTCCCCCTTGATTTCTTTGATAGCAGCAATAGCCGACTCCAAGCAATCACAAGTTGCACGAAATTCAACAATGGTTTTAGCTGCATTAACTAACCCTTTAACGCCCTAACAACAACTTGGAGAAACAACACCACCGTTCTGAAGATAACGTAGGCAAGGCGCAAGGCTATTGTAAACTTAAACACATGAATCTGCACCATAACAACATATGCTATCTTGAAGTTTCCCATGGTAAGAAATTAAGTGATATTGGATAGAGCGAGTGTTAGGTGTGAGTTTTATGCAAGGTTGTAGGGGTTTTATATAGTGATTTTTTAAAAGTATTTTTATGGTTTTTGAATATGGTTGTGGTTAATGTTTGATTTGGGATATGAGATTTATGTTTAGTAATTAGTTATGATGTAAGGGAGAACCACTAGACAATTTTTAAATAGACACTTCGAAACTGCTCTTTTTAAATAAGCAGTACCGAGTATTTTGTTCTATTCTTATGATACATCACTATTACTATAAAAAAAATTATATAATTTAATACTGATTTTTTATAATATAATGTTTAGATATTAGGACATAAAGTTCAATGCAAGTTGAAATGGAATAATGAATCTGGTTGAACTTTTTATTAATATTTTAAACACATCACATGAGTATACATAATAAACAAACGCGCACATATATAATAGATATGTCAAAACTTAGTAAATGTGTTAAATATAAGAGAAAACTTGCTCTATCATAAATTCTAGAACTATCCTCTTTCTTTATTCTCTTTCACACTAGCATATAGCAATACCATATATTATTTTTGTTGAAGATTCAGCATTCATAACATTTCACATCAGTTGACACTACAAATAAATATAAAATATAATAAGAAGAAATAATTTTATTTTTTATATACTAAAATGTCATCACAACATTAAATGTATAAACATTATAAATAAATATTTTTATTTGTCTTCATTCGAAATTACATAGAAAAGTAAATAATTTTCTCATGCATGCAACCACTTATTGTCTATTCCATATTATTGATCAAATTTAGTACTGTTTGTTTTTCTCTATCTAAGTACTTTGTTTATTTTAAAAATATAAATATAAAATAATTTATTTTTGGGCAAATAAATACATCATAAATTTTACTCAAATAGTATAAAACTCCTATTGTCACTTCAATTAATATGTGGCATAATTAATTTGGATATGAAGAGTGATTAATATTTTTGATAATTTAACATAAAATATTTTATTTTAATTATACACCAAAATAAAATTAAACCAGAATAATATGGATCCATCTTTAAACTTTATTTGTCAGGTTTTATAAAATAAACCTCTTAAAAAATAGCACATTTCAATAATTTCTATTTATTTAAAATTTTAATTTACGAATTTAAAAAAATAGTTGGATCCCTTTTTATAAGAATTAAATTAATTTTCATTTAGTATTAAAATTTATATAATACATGTATAGCAAGCACAATTGATGGAAGAACTGATCTTGTAAGGGATACTAGTCCCACATTTTTAAGGGAGTGCAACAACATAGTCCCCTTGATTTATTTGATAGCAGCAATAGCCGACTTCAAGAAATCACAAGTTGCACGAAATTCAACATTGGTTTTAGCTGCATTAACAAACCCTTTAACGCCCTAACAACAACTTGGAGAAACAACAACACCGTTTTGAAGATAACATAGGCAAGGCGCAAGGCTATTGTAAACTTAAACACATGAATCTGCACCATAACAACATATGCTATCTTAAATTTACCATGGTAAGAAATTAAGTGATATTGGATAGAGCGAGTCTTAAGTGTGAGTTTTATGCAAGTTTGTAGGGGTTTTATATAGTGATTTTTGAAAAGTATTTTTATGGTTTTTTATTTTGGTTGTGGTTAATGTTTGATTTGGGATATGAGCTTTATTTTTAGTCATTAGTTATGATGAAAGGGAGAACCGCTGGACAATTTTTAAATAGACACTTCGAAACTGCTCTTTTTAAATAAGCGGTACTGAGTATATTGTTCTATTCTTATGTTACATCACTGTTATTATGAAAACATTTATATTATTTAATACATATTTTTATAATATAATGTTTATATTTTAGGACATAGAGGTCAATGCAAGTTGAAATGGAATAATGAATCTGGTTGAACTTTTTATTAATATTTTTAACACATCACATTAGAGTATACAGAATAAACAAAGGCGCACATATATAATAGATATGTAAAAACTTAGTAAATGTGTTAAATATAAGAGAAAACTTGCTCTATCATAAATGCTAGAACTATCCTCTTTCTTTATTCTCTTTCACACTAGCATATAGCAATACCATACATTATTTTTTTTGAAGATTCAACATTCATAACATTTCACATCACTTGATACTACAAAAAAATATATAATATAATAAGAAATACTGTTATTTTTTATATACTAAAATGTCATCACAACATTCAATGTATAAACATTATAAATAGATATTTTTATTTGTCTTCATTCGAAATTACATAAAAAAGTAAATAATTTTCTCATGCATACAACCACTGTTTGTCTATTCCATAGTACAATTTGTTTTTCTCTATCTAAGTACTTTGTTTATTTTAAAAATATAAATATAAAATAATTTAGCTTTGTGCAAATAAATACATCATAACTTTTACTCAAATAGTATAAAACTCCTATTGCTACTTCAATTAATATGTGGCATGATTAATTTGGATATGAGGAGTGATTAATATTTTTGATAATTTAACATAAAATATTTTATTTTAATCATACACCAATATAAAATTAAACCAGAATAATATGGATCCATCGTTAAACTTTATTTGTGAGGTTTTAAAATATAAACCTCTTAAAATATAGCACATTTTAATAATTTCTATTTATTTAAAAAATTAATATACGAATTTAAAAAAATAGGTTGATCCCTTTTTATAAGAATTAAATTATTTTTCATTTATAATTAATATTTAAATAATGCGTGTATAGTTAGCACAATTGATGGAAGAACTTATCTTGTAAGGGATACTAGTTCCTCATTTTTAAGGGAGTGCAACAGCATAGTCCCCCTTGATTCCTTTGATAGCTACAATATCCTACTTCAAGCAATCACAAGTTGCATGAAATTCAACAATGGTTTTAGTAGCAGCAGAATAGTCCATATTGATTGCTTTCATAGCAGCAGTAGTCGACTTCGATCAATTACAAGTTGCATGACAGTCAATAATGGTTTTAGCCGCATTAACTAACCCTTTAATGCTCTAACAACAACTTTGCGAAACAAAATCACTGTTCTGAAGATAACATAGGCAAGACGCAAGGCTATTATAAACTTGTACACATGAATCTGCACCATAACAACATATCCTATCTTGAAGTTTCCCATGGTAAGAAATTATGTGATAAAAAGGATAAAAAGGTTATTTAAAGTTTTTTTTACCAAAATAACACTCATGTTTTTTTATTGGTTTGTTATCATATTAAAGTATAATTTTGTAATGTCTCTATTCATTTCTGCTCTCAAAAACCTTTAAGAGTAGATAAGGTAATTGCAACTCTTAGTAACCCTGAGCAATTTATTTTTCCTTACCAATCACTCCCTCAAAAGAAACACACGACTGGATTTAAATTTATCCAAATTAGACCCCTTATTATCTCACTTAAATGATTTATATATAATTATGTTCTATTCCTTTGTCTTCGGTAAAAAAATGTAATTTAAATCACTTATAATAAAGTGTTTTTTATTATATAATTTGAAATTTAATAAAATAAAAAATAAAAAATATAATCATGTAATAATTTCATTTTTTGATCATATCATAATTATGAATTAAAAAAATTAGCAATATATAATCATGTAGTAATTTTCTTTTTTGATCAAATCATAATTATAAATTATTCATAAACTCATTCAGTTTAAATATAGTAGAATTCATAAAATCCTTATGAACTAAGCAATTTTATGGCATGATACAATTTATTTGATACATGTGAAAATGTTAATATGATAATTATTACTCTCTATTTTTTCATAACTATCACTTTAAATATTTATACGCACCATATTTTATAATTCTATGCTTTTTTATATGCTAATTTTTTCATAAGAAATATAAAAAATATTTTAAAATAAACCGTACATAAATATTTTAAATTATTTCTAGAAACTACAATAATTAATAGTATATTTAAATAAAATTCACCCGTGCCATATGTTTACTGTGTTTTATTTTCTTAAAGGTATGAGAAAGAGAGTAAGAGAAAAATTAAATAATTCTTTTGAGTAATTAAATTTAAGCATTATCACTGTTTTTTTATTATTTAACAACAACCACAAACTATATATTTTATTAATATTTTAAACACATCACATCAAGATACACAATAAACAAAGACGCACATATATAAAAACTTAGTAAATGTGTTAAATATAAGAGAAAACTTGCTCTATCATAAATGCTAGAACTATCTTCTTTCTTTATTCTCTTTCACACTAGCATATGGGCAATACCATATATTATTTTAATTGAAGATTCAACATTCATAACATTTCATATCACTTGACACTACAAAAAAAAAATAATAAGAAGAAATAATGTTATTTTTTATATACTAAAATGTCATCACAACATTAAATGTATAAACATTATAAATACATATTTTTATTTGTCTTCATTCGAAATTGCATATAAAAATAAATAATTTTCTCATGCATGCAACCACTTTCTGTCTATTCCATATTATTGATCAAATTTAGTACTGTTTGTTTTTCTCTATCTAAGTACTTTGTTTATTTTAAAAATATAAATATAAAATAATTTATTTTTGGGCAAATAAATACATCATAACTTTTACTCAAATAGTATAAAACTCCTATTGTTACTTCAATTAATATGTGGCAGAATTAATTTGGATATGAAGAGTGATTAATATTTTTGATAATTTAACATAAAATATTTTATTTTAATTATACACCAAAATAAAATTAAACCAGAATAATATGGATCCATCTTTAAACTTTATTTGTGAGGTTTTATAATATAAACCTCTTAAAAATAGCACATTTCAATAATTTCTATTTATTTAAAAATTGAATTTACGAATTTAAAAAAATAGTTGGATCCCTTTTTATAAGAATTAAATTAATTTTCATTTAGAATTAAAATTTAATAATACATGTATAGCTAGCACAATTGATGGAATAACTGATCTTGTAAGGGATACTAGTCCCACATTTTTAAGAGAGTGCAACAGTGTAGTCCCCCTTGATTTCTTGGATAGCAGCAATAGCCGACTTCAAGCAATCACAAGTTGCACGAAATTCAACAATGGTTTTAGCTGCATTAACTAACCCTTTAACGCCCTAACAAAAACTTGGAGAAACAACACCACCGTTCTGAAGATAACGTAGGCAAGACGCAAGGCTATTGTAAACTTATACACATGAATCTGCACCATAACAACATATGCTATCTTCAAGTTTCCCATGGTAAGAAATTAAGTGATATTGGATAGAGCAAGTGTTAGGTGTGAGTTTTATGCAAGGTTATAGGGGTTTTATATATTGATTTTTGAAAAGTATTTTTATGGTTTTTGAATATGGTTGTGGTTAATGTTTGATTTGGAATATGAGCCTTATGTTTAGTAATTAGTTATGATGTAAGGGAGAACCACTAGACAATTTTTAAATAGACACTTCAAAACTTCTCTTTTTAAATAAGCAGTACCGATTATATTATTCTATTCCTGTTACATCACTATTACTATAAAAAAATTTATATAATTTAATACTAATTTTTATAATATAATGTTTAAATATTAGGACATAGAGTTCAATGCAAGTTGAAATGCAATAATGAATCTGGTTGAACTTTTTATTAATATTTTAAACACATCACATGAGTATACATAGTCCCCTTGATTTCTCTGATAGCAGCAATAGCCGACTTCAAGAAATCACAAGTTGCACGAAATTCAACAATGGTTTTAGCTCCATTAACAAACCCTTTAACGCCCTAACAACAACTTGGAGAAACAACAACACCGTTCTGAAGATAACATAGGCAAGGCGCAAGGCTATTGTAAACTTAAACACATGAATCTGCACCATAAAAACATATGCTATCTTAAATTTACCATTGTAAGAAATTAAGTGATATTGGATAGAGCGAGTCTTAGGTGTGAGTTTTATGCAAGGTGGTAGGGGTTTTATATAGTGATTTTTGAAAAGTATTTTTATGGTTTTTTATTTTGGTTGTGGTTAATGTTTGATTTGGGATATGAGCTTTATTTTTAATCATTAGTTATGATGAAAGGGAGAACCGCTAGACAACTTTTAAATAGACACTTCGAAACTGCTCTTTTTAAATAAGCGGTACTGAGTATATTGTTCTATTCTTATGTTACATCACTGTTATTATGAAAACATTTATATTATTTAATACATATTTTTATAATATAATATTTATATTTTAGGACATAGAGGTCAATGCAAGTTGAAATGGAATAATGAATCTGGTTGAACTTTTTATTAATATTTTTAACACATCACATTAGAGTATACAGAATAAACAAAGGCGCACATATATAATAGATATGTAAAAACTTAGTAAATGTGTTAAATATAAGAGAAAACTTGCTCTATCATAAATGCTAGAACTATCCTCTTTCTTTATTCTCTTTCACACTAGCATATAGCAATACCATACATTATTTTTTTTGAAGATTCAACATTCATAACATTTCACATCACTTGATACTACAAAAAAATATATAATATAATAAGAAGAAATACTGTTATTTTTTATATACAAAAATGTCATCACAACATTCAATGTATAAACATTATAAATAGATATTTTTATTTGTCTTCATTTGAAATCACATATAAAAGTAAATAATTTTCTCATGCATGCAACCACTTTTTGTCTATTCCATATTATTGATCAAATTTAGTACAATTTGTTTTTCTCTATCTAAGTACTTTGTTTATTTTAAAAATCTAAATATAAAATAATTTAGCTTTGTGCAAATAAATACATCAAAACTTTTACTCAAATAGTATAAAACTCCTATTGCTACTTCAATTAATATGTGGCATGATTAATTTGGATATGAGGAGTGATTAATATTTTTGATAACTTAACATAAAATATTTTATTTTAATCATAAACCAAAATAAAATTAAACCAGAATAATATGGATCCATCGTTAAACTTTATTTGTGAGGTTTTATAATATAAACCTCTTAAAAATAGCACATTTCAATAATTTCTATTTATTTAAAAATTTAATTTACGAATTTAAAAAAATAGTTGAATCCTTTTTTATAAGAATTAAATTAATTTTCATTTAGAATTAAAATTTATATAATACATGTATAGCTAGCGCAATTGATGGAATAACTGATCTTGTAAGGGATACTAGTCCCACATTTTTAAGGGAGTGCAACAGCGTAGTCCCCCTTGATTTCTTGGATAGAAGCAATAGCCGACTTCAAGCAATCACAAGTTGCACGAAATTCAACAATGGTTTTAGCTGCATTAACTAACCCTTTAACGCCCTAACAAAAACTTGGAGAAACAACACCACCGTTCTGAAGATAACGTAGGCAAGACGCAAGGCTATTGTAAACTTATACACATGAATCTGCACCATAACAACATATGCTATCTTCAAGTTTCCCATGGTAAGAAATTAAGTGATATTGGATAGAGCGAGTGTTAGGTGTGAGTTTTATGCAAGGTTATAGGGGTTTTATATATTGATTTTTGAAAAGTATTTTTATGGTTTTTGAATATAGTTGTGGTTAATGTTTGATTTGGGATATGAGCCTTATGTTTAGAAATTAGTTATGATGTAAGGGAGAACCACTAGACAATTTTTAAATAGACACTTCAAAACTTCTCTTTTTAAATAAGCAGTACCGATTATATTATTCTATTCCTATGTTACATCACTATTACTATAAAAAAAATTATATAATTTAATACTAATTTTTATAATATAATGTTTAAATATTAGGATATAGAGTTCAATGCAAGTTGAAATGCAATAATGAATCTGGTTGAACTTTTTATTAATATTTTAAACACATCACATGAGTATACATAGTCCCCTTGATTTCTCTGATAGCAGCAATAGCCGACTTCAAGAAATCACAAGTTGCACGAAATTCAACAATGGTTTTAGCTCCATTAACAAACCCTTTAACGCCCTAACAACAACTTGGAGAAACAACAACACTGTTCTGAAGATAACATAGGCAAGGCGCAAGGCTATTGTAAACTTAAACACATGAATCTGCACCATAACAACATATGCTATCTTAAATTTACCATGGTAAGAAATTAAGTGATATTGGATAGAGCGAGTCTTAGGTGTGAGTTTTATGCAAGGTGGTAGGGGTTTTATATAGTGATTTTTGAAAAGTATTTTTATGGTTTTTTATTTTGGTTGTGGTTAATGTTTGATTTGGGATATGAGCTTTATTTTTAATCATTAGTTATGATGAAAGGGAGAACCGCTAGACAACTTTTAAATAGACACTTCGAAACTGCTCTTTTTAAATAAGCGGTACTGAGTATATTGTTCTATTCTTATGTTACATCACTGTTATTATGAAAACATTTATATTATTTAATACATATTTTTATAATATAATATTTATATTTTAGGACATATAGGTCAATGCAAGTTGAAATGGAATAATGAATCTGGTTGAACTTTTTATTAATATTTTTAACACATCACATTAGAGTATACAGAATAAACAAAGGCGCACATATATAATAGATATGTAAAAACTTAGTAAATGTGTTAAATATAAGAGAAAACTTGCTCTATCATAAATGCTAGAACTATCCTCTTTCTTTATTCTCTTTCACACTAGCATATAGCAATACCATACATTATTTTTTTTGAAGATTCAACATTCATAACATTTCACATCACTTGATACTACAAAAAAATATATAATATAATAAGAAGAAATACTGTTATTTTTTATATACAAAAATGTCATCACAACATTCAATGTATAAACATTATAAATAGATATTTTTATTTGTCTTCATTTGAAATCACATATAAAAGTAAATAATTTTCTCATGCATGCAACCACTTTTTGTCTATTCCATATTATTGATCAAATTTAGTACAATTTGTTTTTCTCTATCTAAGTACTTTATTTATTTTAAAAATCTAAATATAAAATAATTTAGCTTTGTGCAAATAAATACATCAAAACTTTTACTCAAATAGTATAAAACTCCTATTGCTACTTCAATTAATATGTGGCATGATTAATTTGGATATGAGGAGTGATTAATATTTTTGATAACTTAACATAAAATATTTTATTTTAATCATAAACCAAAATAAAATTAAACCAGAATAATATGGATCCATCGTTAAACTTTATTTGTGAGGTTTTATAATATAAACCTCTTAAAAATAGCACATTTCAATAATTTCTATTTATTTAAAAATTTAATTTACGAATTTAAAAAAATAGTTGGATCCCTTTTTATAAGAATTAAATTAATTTTCATTTAGAATTAAAATTTATATAATACATGTATAGCTAGCGCAATTGATGGAATAACTGATCTTGTAAGGGATACTAGTCCCACATTTTTAAGGGAGTGCAACAGCGTAGTCCCCCTTGATTTCTTGGATAGCAGCAATAGCCGACTTCAAGCAATCACAAGTTGCACGAAATTCAACAATGGTTTTAGCTGCATTAACTAACCCTTTAACGCCCTAACAAAAACTTGGAGAAACAACACCACCGTTCTGAAGATAACGTAGGCAAGACGCAAGGCTATTGTAAACTTATACACATGAATCTGCACCATAACAACATATGCTATCTTCAAGTTTCCCATGGTAAGAAATTAAGTGATATTGGATAGAGCGAGTGTTAGGTGTGAGTTTTATGCAAGGTTATAGGGGTTTTATATATTGATTTTTGAAAAGTATTTTTATGGTTTTTGAATATAGTTGTGGTTAATGTTTGATTTGGGATATGAGCCTTATGTTTAGTAATTAGTTATGATGTAAGGGAGAACCACTAGACAATTTTTAAATAGACACTTCAAAACTTCTCTTTTTAAATAAGCAGTACCGATTATATTATTCTATTCCTATGTTACATCACTATTACTATAAAATTTTTTATATAATTTAATACTAATTTTTATAATATAATGTTTAAATATTAGGATATAGAGTTCAATGCAAGTTGAAATGCAATAATGAATCTGGTTGAACTTTTTATTAATATTTTAAACACATCACATGAGTATACATAGTCCCCTTGATTTCTCTGATAGCAGCAATAGCCGACTTCAAGAAATCACAAGTTGCACGAAATTCAACAATGGTTTTAGCTCCATTAACAAACCCTTTAACGCCCTAACAACAACTTGGAGAAACAACAACACCGTTCTGAAGATAACATAGGCAAGGCGCAAGGCTATTGTAAACTTAAACACATGAATCTGCACCATAACAACATATGCTATCTTAAATTTACCATGGTAAGAAATTAAGTGATATTGGATAGAGCGAGTCTTAGGTGTGAGTTTTATGCAAGGTTGTAGGGGTTTTATATAGTGATTTTTGAAAAGTATTTTTATGGTTTTTTATTTTGGTTGTGGTTAATGTTTGATTTGGGATATGAGCTTTATTTTTAATCATTAGTTATGATGAAAGGGAGAACCGCTAGACAACTTTTAAATAGACACTTCGAAACTGCTCTTTTTAAATAAGCGGTACTGAGTATATTGTTCTATTCTTATGTTACATCACTGTTATTATGAAAACATTTATATTATTTAATACATATTTTTATAATATAATATTTATATTTTAGGACATAGAGGTCAATGCAAGTTGAAATGGAATAATGAATCTGGTTGAACTTTTTATTAATATTTTTAACACATCACATTAGAGTATACAGAATAAACAAAGGCGCACATATATAATAGATATGTAAAAACTTAGTAAATGTGTTAAATATAAGATAAAACTTGCTCTATCATAAATGCTAGAACTATCCTCTTTCTTTATTCTCTTTCACACTAGCATATAGCAATACCATACATTATTTTTTTTGAAGATTCAACATTCATAACATTTCACATCACTTGATACTACAAAAAAATATATAATATAATAAGAAGAAATACTGTTATTTTTTATATACAAAAATGTCATCACAACATTCAATGTATAAACATTATAAATAGATATTTTTATTTGTCTTCATTTGAAATCACATATAAAAGTAAATAATTTTCTCATGCATGCAACCACTTTTTGTCTATTCCATATTATTGATCAAATTTAGTACAATTTGTTTTTCTCTATCTAAGTACTTTGTTTATTTTAAAAATCTAAATATAAAATAATTTAGCTTTGTGCAAATAAATACATCAAAACTTTTACTCAAATAGTATAAAACTCCTATTGCTACTTCAATTAATATGTGGCATGATTAATTTGGATATGAGGAGTGATTAATATTTTTGATAACTTAACATAAAATATTTTATTTTAATCATAAACCAAAATAAAATTAAACCAGAATAATATGGATCCATCGTTAAACTTTATTTGTGAGGTTTTATAATATAAACCTCTTAAAAATAGCACATTTCAATAATTTCTATTTATTTAAAAATTTAATTTACGAATTTAAAAAAATAGTTGGATCCCTTTTTATAAGAATTAAATTAATTTTCATTTAGAATTAAAATTTATATAATACATGTATAGCTAGCACAATTGATGAAATAACTGATCTTGTAAGGGATACTAGTCCCACATTTTTAAGGGAGTGCAACAGCGTAGTCCCCCTTGATTTCTTGGATAGCAGCAATAGCCGACTTCAAGCAATCACAAGTTGCACGAAATTCAACAATGGTTTTAGCTGCATTAACTAACCCTTTAACGCCCTAACAAAAACTTGGAGAAACAACACCACCGTTCTGAAGATAACGTAGGCAAGACGCAAGGCTATTGTAAACTTATACACATGAATCTGCACCATAACAACATATGCTATCTTCAAGTTTCCCATGGTAAGAAATTAAGTGATATTGGATAGAGCGAGTGTTAGGTGTGAGTTTTATGCAAGATTATAGGGGTTTTATATATTGATTTTTGAAAAGTATTTTTATGGTTTTTGAATATAGTCGTGGTTAATGTTTGATTTGGGATATGAGCCTTATGTTTAGAAATTAGTTATGATGTAAGGGAGAACCACTAGACAATTTTTAAATAGACACTTCAAAACTTCTCTTTTTAAATAAGCAGTACCGATTATATTATTCTATTCCTATGTTACATCACTATTACTATAAAAAAAATTATATAATTTAATACTAATTTTTATAATATAATGTTTAAATATTAGGATATAGAGTTCAATGCAAGTTGAAATGCAATAATGAATCTGGTTGAACTTTTTATTAATATTTTAAACACATCACATGAGTATACATAGTCCCCTTGATTTCTCTGATAGCAGCAATAGCCGACTTCAAGAAATCACAAGTTGCACGAAATTCAACAATGGTTTTAGCTCCATTAACAAACCCTTTAACGCCCTAACAACAACTTGGAGAAACAACAAAACCGTTCTGAAGATAACATAGGCAAGGCGCAAGGCTATTGTAAACTTAAACACATGAATCTGCACCATAACAACATATGCTATCTTAAATTTACCATGGTAAGAAATTAAGTGATATTGGATAGAGCGAGTCTTAGGTGTGAGTTTTATGCAAGGTGGTAGGGGTTTTATATAGTGCTTTTTGAAAAGTATTTTTATGGTTTTTTATTTTGGTTGTGGTTAATGTTTGATTTGGGATATGAGCTTTATTTTTAATCATTAGTTATGATGAAAGGGAGAACCGCTAGACAACTTTTAAATAGACACTTCGAAACTGCTCTTTTTAAATAAGCGGTACTGAGTATATTGTTCTATTCTTATGTTACATCACTGTTATTATGAAAACATTTATATTATTTAATACATATTTTTATAATATAATATTTATATTTTAGGACATAGAGGTCAATGCAAGTTGAAATGGAATAATGAATCTGGTTGAACTTTTTATTAATATTTTTAACACATCACATTAGAGTATACAGAATAAACAAAGGCGCACATATATAATAGATATGTAAAAACTTAGTAAATGTGTTAAATATAAGATACAACTTGCTCTATCATAAATGCTAGAACTATCCTCTTTCTTTATTCTCTTTCACACTAGCATATAGCAATACCATACATTATTTTTTTTGAAGATTCAACATTCATAACATTTCACATCACTTGATACTACAAAAAAAATATAATATAATAAGAAGAAATACTGTTATTTTTTATATACAAAAATGTCATCACAACATTCAATGTATAAACATTATAAATAGATATTTTTATTTGTCTTCATTTGAAATCACATATAAAAGTAAATAATTTTCTCATGCATGCAACCACTTTTTGTCTATTCCATATTATTGATCAAATTTAGTACAATTTGTTTTTCTCTATCTAAGTACTTTGTTTATTTTAAAAATCTAAATATAAAATAATTTAGCTTTGTGCAAATAAATACATCAAAACTTTTACTCAAATAGTATAAAACTCCTATTGCTACTTCAATTAATATGTGGCATGATTAATTTGGATATGAGGAGTGATTAATATTTTTGATAACTTAACATAAAATATTTTATTTTAATCATAAACCAAAATAAAATTAAACCAGAATAATATGGATCCATCGTTAAACTTTATTTGTGAGGTTTTAAAATATAAACCTCTTAAAATATAGGACATTTTAATAATTTCTATTTATTTAAAAAATTAATATACGAATTTAAAAAAAAGGTTGATCCCTTTTTATAAGAATTAAATTATTTTTCATTTATAATTAATATTTAAATACTGCGTGTATAGCTAGCACAATTGATGGAAGAACTTATCTTGTAAGGGATACTAGTTCCTCATTTTTAAGGGAGTGCAACATCATAGTCCCCCTTGATTCCTTTGATAACTACAATATCCTACTTCAAGCAATCACAAGTTGCACGAAATTCAACAATGGTTTTAGCTACAACAGAATAGTCCACGTTGATTGCTTTCATAGCAGCAGTAGTCGACTTCGAGCAATTACAAGTTGCATGACAGTCAATAATGGTTTTAGCCGCATTAACTAACCCTTTAATGCTCTAACACACTACAACATTTAGGCTCTCCAGCAACAATTGAAAAACGTTCCCATAACTCTTAAAATCGTTGCCTAAAATAATAGGGGACGTTTTCTAGGCGTCTCCTGTGCGAGCGTTGCCTATTGTTTGAGGCGACGTTTTTTTATGTTTTTTGGGAACGCTTTTGAAAAACGTCGCCTATAATAAAGGAATAGGGGACGATTATTTACGGCCTCTGAGACAACGTTTTTTAAACGTTGCGTTGCCAAATTCGGCTACAATTAACAATCGTCGCCTTAAACCTGAATCAGGAAGATCGTTTTTGAAGTGTAGCCATAGCTTATAGGTTGTTGTTTTATAGTGTCCACATAAAATATACAATTTTGCAATTATTATCAAAATAATATAGTCAATAATAATTGGCTTCAAAAATAATATTGATTATATAACTTAAACCATACATCCATAAAAGTTGTAATATAATAAAATCGAGTTCAAACTTTAATTCAAGATATAGTATATAGAGTACACAAAATGCCTAACGTAACAATATTACTTTTAATACTTTGAAGTATGACCCTAGTAAAATAACTAAAAACATAGTTCAGCAAAAGAACAAAAATCATATTTCAAGTTTAATGCTTTCAAATACAAGCCAAAAAAAAGACATCATCCAACTCATTCAAGTTTGTCTTCTAGGAGTAAAGCATCCAGATCGTCCTCTTGAAATTCGTTAGATATGTCATCCTCCATAAATTCTTCATCTACGTCGTCCTCTTGAAATTCACCATCTATATCCTCCTCTTGAAATTCATCATCTAGATCTATTTCGTCCTCTTGAAATTCGTCATCTATGTCATCCTCTTGAATTTTATCATTTAGGTCGTCCTCTTGAATTTTATCATTTATGTCGTCCTCTTGAATTTCATCATTTATATCGTCCTTTTCAACATCTTCATTGATACATTGCTGCATAAGAAAATAAAATAAAACACATTAACCATAAGTATTTTTGGTCCAAAGGACAATTAAGACATCAACAAGAATTAAACCTCGCACAAGTAAAAACTAAACCAATAAGCAAAACACATTGTTTATATTATTTGCAATAAGAGGATTTGAGAAGTTGAGGTAACTTTTTGTACAAGTTTCGACAGCACAATTTACATTTCCCTTCAAGTTAATTGACCAAAGACCAGTAAGATCCTTCTGCACAATTACATCGTCATCGAAAAACAGCACTTTCTTGAGGTTTGGAAATATTTCGGGCAAGTAGAAGCGGAGATGGTTCAACATAGATAAATACTTAGGATTCCGAAACTTGAGGTTCGAATCAGAAGAAGCACGGTGAGCCTTAAAGTAATAATCTATCATTGAAGGAGAACTTAGCTGCTTAAGAACTGGACTGTAACTCGAGTTCAACCATGCAAAATCTTCAATGTTTTGAAATTGAACTGTCACCTTTCCAGGTGGATTGGCCAAAAACCACATCCTCATTGCCGCATAATTGAGCCTATCAGTTACAATGTGGAAAACATGTTTGGAGGAATCCTGAAAATTTATTAAAACTACATTATTATTATGCTGATCAGAAAGAAAAATACCACCATTATATTGTAACAGATAAGGTTTTTGTTTTCATTTTTTATCCATCACTACCTGTAGGCACAAATAAAATGAAAACATATTAGTTTGTTAAAACATTGAGAGAATAATAATTTAACTACGGAGAGATACTATAACAAATTATTTTATTTGGTGTTCAGTTTCATAATCCTGGCGAATAAAAACAACTCAGGAAATCTCCACGTGAAAATAACTTACCTTAGCATGGGCAGCAGTAGAATTCACAACAACAGCTGTGGCCAATATGTTATCTGAGAATATTGCATAATGGTATAGTCCAGGGTCTTCTAACTTCTCTTGATTGGGGAATTGTTGCTGAGAAGAGTTCAAGTTATAGTATTCAGTTGTAAGGTGCAACGGAAGACAATGGAGACCTTTAGGCAGTGTTTTAGCTGTCAACTGTGTTAAGGATAAGGTCTGTTTCTTGTGCACGCGAAGCTGGTCGTCTGATGAGTGGAGCGTATCCCTAAGCTTCTTCACGGATGTGGCACAATCATCTTGAATTTGCCTTGATTTCATCAATGATTGCTCTATTGCCTTCATTCTCTCATTTGCACTGCATTAGTAGAATTACAAATATAAGTTCAAACTGAATAAAATGTAGATCATGAAGACCTAAACTATTCAACATATTTGTATGCTACTTCCCAATAAAGCTAAATATGAAATAACTAACGTAATAGCTATATAAAAATAGGAAAACCTGGTGACAAGTACAAAAAATACATTCTTAAAAACTCACTTACTTCCTTGGCAAGTCAGAATCTTTGCTTGCCTCTCCAATTGTTCGTGAAACTTCCTTTACCCGTAGCCGAAGTTCCCGAGTGAGATGGGGAATGTTCCTAACTTCCTGAAGGGAAAGATAAACTTTAGCTTGGATGAGCTGATCCTTTAGTTTCCGTACTCGAACATCAGGCGGTGTTTCGTCACGATGCTTGATATTGTTTACTTTGCTAGAAGATTCAATATATTGTTTCCCTTGTATAGTAAGCTGAAAGAAGATACACCAAATTTAAAGAAAAAAATTTCAGTAAGCACTATGGTTGGTTTTTCTTCATTGCATTAATGTAATTTTCAGACATACATGGAAAAAAATGAGTGTTGATTGCAACACTCATTTGTTTTTTTTCCAAATTAACGGAGCTAGACAGGTATGGAAGGAAATGATTGAAGTTAATACATGTACGGTCCTAAAATCGTGACCATAGATAGTGTTCCAATAAAAGAAAATATAAAATTTATTAATTGATAGCTAGATATAACTTCTATTCTTTCTTATTGTTTCAAACTCAAATTCTAACTTGAGTCAATATAAAATACATATTTATCAAAGTCAAAACAAAGAAGGAGATGGAAGGAAAGATTGAAGCATGCATGTGTTGTATTTATTTACACTGCCGTATTTTAAACTCATAATAGGAAAACCAATCAAAGAAAGTATACTAAATATTGTATTTGATAAATGATGCACAGCCCACTCGTATAAATAAACATGCATAACTTTCCTAGCATGATCAGAAACCTGAGAAAACTTTTGTACCCTTAATGAACAATGTACTACAAATCACAAGTAAAACACGAGGTAAATATGTCACTTACTAAGACCTCAAATGCTTTATCAGAAGCATTAGATGATTTAGTAAGTCTCTCATCATTGTCGTCAGCATCAATAGCATCTTCCTCATATGTGACATGTTCGATGGAGTTCTCCCCTTTAACTCGACCTTCCTCATTCGTAGCTGACAATACCCTGGATACTACACGTTCCCCTGTTTTCACAAAGTACAAATCTAGGTCAACCAAACAATTAGAATAAACAGTAATTAAAAAGCAACAAACAGAACCCCGAAAGAAAATGGTAGGGGAAAATTATTGATTATGGCTCATCGGTTGTTCATTATTTCCGTTTATTGTTTCTTTACTCTTTCTAACAAAAATAATCAAACTAAAGGAAGAACCGAGAACATACCTCGAAGCAAATTATTATTGTTTGAAGAGTTCTCTGAATATACAATCCCAACCGGTTCTTAAACGATGGTAGAAGTCTCCTATTTTTAAAATGAGAAATTTCAGCAAAAACAAAAATCAAGAATTTAATTTAATTCAACAACATATGCAACTATCCACATAAATTTCTTCACAAAACTAAGAAATTTCACCTCAGGTAGCAAATTCAAACAGCCAGAACCTACTCCACCGACAGCCTAACAAGATAAATTCAACAAATTCATAAAATATCAACCAAAACAGTTGGACGGCGGACGACGTGGACGAAAGCAGTTGGGCGGCGAACGACGAACGGACGACGACGTGGACGACGAACACGGCGTGGCAGTTGGACGGAGTGACGAAGAACACGGCGGAGGGTGTGAACGAAAGAGGTTTGACTCGGAGAGGATGAAGGACGGAGCGTCTGAGAGCGCGGCTAGGTTCGGCGAAATGTGTGAACGAAAAAGAAGGAGAATCGAAAGCTGCTGCTTTTGTTTTCCTTATCTGTTTCTTTTTCTTTTTTTTATTTTCTATTCTTTTTAATAAGACGTGGCAATAATTGAGAGGACTAGTAATGAAAAATATTTTAAATTCCTGTGTTAGAAAATTTTTTATTTTCTGTTTAATGAAATTTTTTTTAAATATATATATATAAGTTTTAGAGAAATATTAATAATGTGTTAGAAAAATTCCTGTTTAATTGAAATATATATAAGTTTTAGACTAATATATATATATATATATATATATATATATATATATATATATATATATATATATATATATATATATATATATAATTTTTTATTTTCTGTTTAATTGAAATTTTTTATTTTTAAATTCCTGTGTTAGAAAAATATATTTTTTTATATATATTAATAATGTTTAGAGAAAAATATTTGTTTTTTAGTGTATAAGTTTTGGAGGGAAGATTGCCACCAAAAATTTGATAATTCTAAAAAAATTTATACAACATTTCAGAAATGTAGCCTTTTATTAGAACTAATGTAACAATCTAAAAATGTCCCCAAAAATATTTTAGGGGACAATTGTCAAACATTGCTAAAGAAATAATATTTTAACGCTCTAAAATCGTCCCCAAAAGCAGTTAAGGGCACAATTAACAACCGTTGGCAAAAAAATAAAAGAGTATCGCTCCATAAACATCCCCAAAAGTATTTTAGGCGACGATTATCAAGGGTTGCAAACATATTTTTGACAACAATCGTAAATCGTTGCCTATATGAATTTAAGGCAACAATTTCTACATGTTACCTAAAAAAGTGTTGCCAAAGACAACAAATGTTGTAGTGCAACAACTTTGCGAAACAACATCACTGTTCTGAAGATAACGTAGGCAAGACGCATGGCTATTATAAACTTGTACACATGAATCTGCACCATAACAACATATCCTATCTTGAAGTTTCCCATGGTAAGAAATTATGTGATAAAAAGGATAAAAAGGTTATTTAAAGTTTTTTTACCAAAATAACACTCATGTTTTTTTATTGGTTTGTTATCATATTAAAGTATAATTTTGTAATGTCTCTATTCATTTCTGCTCTCAAAAACCTTTAAGAGTAGATAAGGTAATTGCAACTCTTAGTAACCCTGAGCAATTTATTTTTCCTTACCAATCACTCCCTCAAAAGAAACACACGACTGGATTTAAATTTATCCAAATTAGACCCCTTATTATCTCACTTAAATGATTTATATATAATTATGTTCTATTCCTTTGTCTTCGGTAAAAAAATGTAATTTAAATCACTTATAATAAAGTGTTTTTTATTATATAATTTGAAATTTAATAAAATAAAAAATAAAAAATATAATCATGTAATAATTTCATTTTTTGATCATATCATAATTATGAATTAAAAAAATTAGCAATATATAATCATGTAGTAATTTTCTTTTTTGATCATATCATAATTATAAATTATTCATAAACTCATTCAGTTTTAATATAGTTGAATTCATAAAATCCTTATGAACTAAGCAATTTTATGGCATGATACAATTTATTTGATACATGTGAAAATGTTAATATGATAATTATTACTCTCTATTTTTTCATAACTATCACTTTAAATATTTATACGCACCATATTTTATAATTCTATGCTTTTTTATATGCTAATTTTTTCATAAGAAATACAAAAGATATTTTAAAATAAACCGTACATAAATATTTTAAATTATTTCTATAAACTACAATAATTAATAATATATTTAAATAAAATTCACCCGTGCCATATGTTTACTGTGTTTTATTTTCTTAAAAGTATGAGTAATTAAATTTAAGCATTATCACTGTTTTTTTTTAATTATTTAACAACAACCACAAACTACATATTTTATTAATATTTTAAACACATCACATCAGGATACAGAATAAACAAAGACGCACATATATAAAAACTTAGTAAATGTGTTAAATATAAGAGAAAACTTGCTCTATCATAAATGCTAGAACTATCCTCTTTCTTTATTCTCTTTCACACTAGCATATGGGCAATACCATATATTATTTTTATTGAAGATTCAACATTCATAACATTTCATATCACTTGACACTACAAAAAAAAAATATAATAAGAAGAAATAATGTTATTTTTTATATACTAAAATGTCATCAAAACTTTAAATGTATAAACATTATAAATACATATTTTTATTTGCCTTCATTCGAAATTGCATATAAAAATCAATAATTTTCTCATGCATGCAATCACTTTTTGTCTATTCCATATTATTGATCAAATTTAGTACTGTTTGTTTTTCTCTATCTAAGTACTTTGTTTATTTTAAAAATATAAATATAAAATAATTTATTTTTGGGCGAATAAATACATCATAAGTTTTACTCAAATAGTATAAAACTCCTATTGTTACTTTAATTAATATGTGTCTGAATTAATTTGGATATGAAGAGTGATTAATATTTTTTATAATTTAACATAAAATATTTTATTTTAATTATACACCACAATAAAATTAAACCATAATAATATGGATCCAACTTTAAACTTTATTTATGAGGTTTTATAATATAAACCTCTTAAAAATAGCACATTTCAATAATTTCTATTTATTTAAAAAATTTAATTTACGAATTTAAAAAAATAGTTGGATCCCTTTTTATAAGAATTAAATTAATTTTCATTTAGAATTCAAATTTATATAATACATGTATAGCTAGCACAATTGATGGAATAACTGATCTTGTAAGGGATACTAGTCCCACATTTTTAAGGGAGTGCAACAACATAGTCCCCCTTGATTTCTTTGATAGCAGCAATAGCTGACTTCAAGCAATCACAAGTTGCACGAAATTCAACAATGGTTTTAGCTGCATTAACTAACCCTTTAACGCCCTAACAACAACTTGGAGAAACAACACCACCGTTCTGAAGATAACGTAGGCAAGGCGCAAGGCTATTGTAAACTTAAACACATGAATCTGCACCATAACAACATATGCTATCTTGAAGTTTCCCATGGTAACAAATTAAGTGATATTGGATAGAGCGAGTGTTAGGTGTGAATTTTATGCAAGGTTGTAGGGGTTTTATATAGTGATTTTTGAAAAGTATTTTTATGGTTTTTGAATATGGTTGTGGTTAATGTTTGATTTGGGATATGAGCTTTATGTTTAGTAATTAGTTATGATGTAAGGGAGAACCACTAGACAATTTTTAAATAGACACTTCGAAACTTCTCTTTTTAAATAAGCAGTACCGAGTATATTGTTCTATTCTTATGTTACATCACTATTATTATGAAAAAAAAATATATTAATTAATACTGATTTTTATAATATAATGTTTAGATATTAGGACATAGAGTTCAATGCAAGTTGAAATGGAATAATGAATCCGGTTGAACTTTTTATTAATATTTTAAACACATTACATTAGTATACAAAATAAACAAAGGCGAACATATATAATAGATATGTAAAAACTTAGTAAATGTGTTAAATATAAGAGAAAACTTGCTCTATCATAAATCCTAGAACTATCCTCTTTCTTTATTCTCTTTCACACTAGCATATAGCAATACCATATATTATTTTTATTGAAGATTCAGCATTCATAACATTTCATATCACTTGATACTACAAAAAAATATATAATATAATAAGAAGAAATAATGTTACTTTTTATATACTAAAATGTCATCATAATATTCAATGTATAAACATTATAAATAGATATTTTTATTTGTCTTCATTCGAAATTACTTATAAACGTAAATAATTTTCTCATGCATGCAACCACTTTTTGTCTATTCCATATTATTGATCAATTTTAGTACTGTTGGTTTTTCTCTATATACGTACATTGTTTATTTTAAAAATATAAATATAAAATAATTTATTTTTTTGCAAATAAATACATCATAACTTTTACTCAAATAGTATAAAACTCATATTGTTACTTCAATTAATATGTGGCATAATTAATTTGGATATGAGGAGTGATTAATATTTTTGATAATTTAACATAAAATATTTTATTTTAATTATACACCAAAATAAAATTAAAACAGAATAATATGGATCCATCTTTAAACCCTATTTTGTGAGGTTTTATAATATAAACCTCTTAAAAAATAACCGATTTTAATAATTTCTATTTATTTAAAAATTTACTTTATGAATTTAAAAAATAGTTTGATCGTTTTTTATAAGAACTAAATTATTTTTCATTTAAAATTAATATTTAGATAATGCATGTATAGCCTGCACAATTGATGGAAGAACTGATCTTGTAAAGGATACTAGTCCCACATTTTTAAGCGAGTGCAGTAGCATAGTCCCCCTTGATTCCTTTGATAGCAGCAATAGCCGACTTCAAGCAATCACAAGTTGCACGGAATTCAACAATGGTTTTAGCTGCATTAACTAACCCTTTAACGCCCTAACAACAACTTGGAGAAACAACACCACTGTTCTGAAGATAACGTAGGCAAGGCGCAAGGCTATTGTAAACTTAAACACATGAATCTGCACCATAACAACATATGCTATCTTGAAGTTTCCCATGGTAAGAAATTAAGTGATATTGGATAGAGAGAGTGTTAGGTGTGAGGTTTATGCAAGGTGTAGGGGTTTTATATAGTGATTTTTGAAAAGTATTTTTATGGTTTTTGATTTTGGTTGTGGTTAATGTTTGATTTGGGATATGAGCTTTATGTTTAGTCATTAGTTATGATGTAATGGAGAACCGTTAGACAATTTTTAAATAGACACTTTGAAACTTCTCTTTTTAAATAAGAGGTACCGAGTATATTGTTCTATTCTTATGTTACATCACTATTATTATGAAAACATTTATATTATTTAATACATATTTTTATAATATAATATTCAGATTTTAGGACATAGAGTTCAATGCAAGTTGAAATGGAATAATGAATATGGTTGAACTTTTTACTAATATTATAAACACATCACATCAATATACATAATAAACAAAGACACACATATATAAAAACTTATTAAATGTGTTAAATATAAGAGAAAACTTGCTCTATCATAAATGCTAGAACTATCCCCTTTCTTTACTCTCTTTCACACTAGCATATAGCAATACCATATATTATTTTTGTTGAAGATTTAGCATTCATAACATTTCACATCACTTGATACTACAAAAAACTATATAATATAATAGATATTTTTATTTGTCTTCGTTCGAAATTACATGTAAAAGTAAATAATTTTCTCATGCATGCAACCACTTTTTGTCTATTCCATATTATTGATCAAATTTAGTACTGTTTCTTTTTCTCTATCTAAGTACATTGTTTATTTTAAAAATATAAATATAAAATAATTTATTTTTGTGCAAATAAATACATCATAACTTTTACTCAAATAGTATAAAACTCCTATTGTTACTTCAATTAATATGTGGCATAATTAATTTGGATATGAGGAGTGATTAATATTTTAGATAATTTAACATAAAATATTTTATTTTAATTATACACCAAAGTAAAATTAAACCAGAATAATAAAGATCCATCGTTAAACTTTATTTGTGAGGTTTTATAATATAAACCTTTTAAAAAATAGCACATTTTAATAATTTCTATTTATTTAAAAAATTAATATACGAATTTAAAAAAATAGGTTGATCCCTTTTTATAAGAATTAAATTATTTTTCATTTAGAATTAATATTTAGATAATGCATGTATAGCTAGCACAATTGATGGAAGAACTTATCTTGTAAGGGATACTAGTTCCTCATTTTTAAGGGAGTGCAACAACATAGTCCCCCTTGATTCCTTTGATAGGTACAATATCCTACTTCAAGCAATCACAAGTTGCACGAAATTCAACAATGGTTTTAGCTGCAGCAACATAGTCCACATTGATTTCTTTCATAGCAGCAGTAGTCAACTTCGAGCAATTACAAGTTGCATGACAGTCAATATTGTTTTAGCCACATTAACTAACCCTTTAATGCTCTAACAACAACTTGGCGAAACAACACCACTGTTCTGAAGATAACGTAGGCAAGACGCAAGGCTATTATAAACTTTTACACATGAATCTGCACCATAACAACATATCCTATCTTGAAGTTTCCCATGGTAAGAAATTATGTGATAAAAAGGATAAAAATGTTATTTAAAGTTTTCTTACCAAAATAATACTCATGTTTTTTTATTGGTTTGTTATCATATTAAAGTATAATTTTTTAATGTCTCTATTCATTTCTTCTCTCCAAAACCTTTAAGTGTAGATAAGGTAATTGCAACTCTTAGTAACCCTAACCAATTTATTTTTCCTTACCAATCACTCCCTCAAAAGAAACACACGACTGGATTTAAATTTATCCAAATAAGACCCCTTATTATCTCACTTAAATGATTTATATATAATTATGTTCTATTCCTTTGTCTTCGGTAAAAAAATGTAATTTAAATCACTTATAATAAAGTGTTTTTGATTATATAATTTGAAATTTAATAAAATAAAAAATAAAAAATATAATCATGTAATAATTACATTTTTTGATCATATCATAATTATGAATTAAAAAAATTAGCAATATATAATCATGTAGTAATTTTCTTTTTTGATCATATCATAATTATAAATTATTCATAAACTCATTCAATTTTAATATAGTTGAATGCATAAAATCCTTATGAACTAAGCAATTTTATGGCATGATACAATTTATTTGATACATGTGAAAATGTTAATATGATAATTATTACTCTTTATTTTTTTATAACTATCACTTTAAATATTTATGCGCACCATATTTTATAATTCTATGCATTTTTATATGCTAATTTTTTCATAAGAAATACAAAAAAATATTTTAAAATAAACCGTACATAAATATTTTAAATTATTTCTATAAACTACAATAATTAATAGTATATTTAAATAAAATTCACCTGTGCAATAGGTTTACTGTGTTTTATTTTCTTAAAGGTATGAGAAAGAGAGTAAGATAAAAAATTAAATAATTCTTTTGAGTAACTAAATTTAAGCATAATCACTGTTTTTTTAATTATATAACAACAACCACAAACTACATATTTTATTAATATTTTAAACACATCACATCAATATACAGAATAAACAAAGGCGCACATATATAATAGATATATAAAAACATAGTGATAGTCTTAAATATAAGAGAAAACTAGATCTATCATAAATGCTAGAACTATCCTCTTTTTTTATTCTCTTTCACACTAGCATATTGCAATACCATTTCACATCTTTTGATACTGCAAAAAATAAAAAAAGAATAAATAGTGTTATTTTTTATATACTAAAAAGTCAACACAACATTCAATGTATAAACAATATAAATAGATATTTTTATTTGTCTTCATTTGAAATCACATATAAAAGTTAATAATTTTCTCATACATGCAACCACTTTTTATCTATTCCATATTATTGATGAAAGTTAGTATTGTCTGTTTTTCTCTATCTAAATACTTTGTTTATTTTAAGAATCTAAATATAAAATAATTGATTTTTGTGCAAATAAATACATCATAACTTTTACTCAAAAAGTATGAAACTTCTATTGTTATTTTGATAATATGTGGCACAATTAATTTGGATATGAGGAGCGATTAATATTTTTAATAAATTAACATAAAATATTTTATTTTAATTATACACCAAAATAAAATTTAACCAGAATAGTTTGGATCCATCTTTAAACTTTATTTGTGAGGCTTTATAATATAAACCTCTTGAAAAATAACACATTTCAATAATTTCTATTTATTAAGAAATTTAATTTATGAATTCTAAAAAATAGTTGAATTCCTTTTTATAAGATTTAAATTATTTTCCATTTACAATTAATATTTAGATAATGCATGTATACCTAGCATAGTTGATGGAAGAAATGATGTTGTAAGGGATATTATTCCCATATTTTCCAGGGAGTGCAGTAACATAGTCCGCATTGATTCCATTGATAGCAGTAGTACCGGACATCAAGTAATCACAACTTGCACGGAGGTCAACAATGGTTTTAGCCCCATTAACTAACCCTTTAACGCCCTAACAACAGCTTGGCGAAAGAACAACATCTTTCTGAAGATAACGTAGGCAAGGCTCATGGTTATTGTAAAGTTGTACACATGAAACTATACCACCATTTTATGCATACATTAAAGCCATGCACATTATAACAACACATGCTATCTTGAAGTTTCCCATGGTAAGAAATTAAGTGATATTGAATAGAGTGAATGTTAGGTGTGAGTTTGATGCAAGGTGGTAGGGGTTTATATAGTGATTTTTGAAAAGTATTTTTAAGGTTTTTGAGTTTGGTTGTGGTTAATGTTTGATTTGGGATATGAGCTTTATGTTTAGTCTTTAGTTACGATGTTAGGGAGAACCTCTAGACAATTTATAAATAGACACTTCGATAGTTGATTAGATACAGGAAGGTGTTAGGCACCCTTTACCTCCCTTGTACTCAAGGAAATTCCTTTTAAACCTTGTATTTAGAGTGAATACTTCTTTATTTTACTTCTTATTCGTTTATGCCATTTATTCTATTATATATCATATTCAAGAAAGAGAAAAGGGAAAATTAGTTTTTTTTAGTTAGTTGAATCGCCTTGGTTTTTCAATTGTGTTCCTTCGTATCTTCTTAAGAAGAAATTAGAGTCCATCATAATTTGAAGTTGTTTGGTTATTATTATTTATAGAACCGTGTTAAATTGTTTTTGAATGGTTTTGAACTTGCCTGAGTTAGAAAATTGAGTGATGGCAGGCGGACTTTTTATATCCACGTAGACAGGAACTGGAAAATCCTTTATTGAAAAAATGTGTTAGGTTTGATTATGTTAGTAAGAAAAAGGTTTGTTTAATTGGTTAGCTTCTTTAAGTCTACTTGATTGATAAAGAGTTGATCTTTATTAGAATTAGATCGCCCTGGGCGATGAAATTGAGTTTGGTTAATGATGTTAATCTTTACCATAATTAAATCACGTGGGACGAAGAAATTTGATTTATGTATAGTTTAGGTAATTACAAAGCTGTGATGCTAATTTTGGCATTAAGATCGAGAAGCCCTAAAGTTATGTATATAAATGATTATTTTCAGTAATTTTTGTAATTAGCCATTTATGTACAAGTTAACGATTTAATCACTAAGTAGTTTAATTAATTTAGTTTACGCTACCAAATAAATTATTTAAAAGACTAGAAAATCTAATCAACCTAATAACCTAATTATTTTAGTGAAATTGATTACATACAATGAGATTAATTTTTTTATTGGTTACGTATAATGATCAAATTGATTCATAAAAATAAATTTTTAACTTAATTAGATACATTATGTGAGTACAATGACATACTAAGGGTGTATAAGTTAATAAAACATTATTAGTTCAGGCCCAATTATTAAAAAACCCTAATTAATTTAAAACTAACAAAGATAAAAAAAATCTAAAAATTAAAGTTAACTAAGTGGGGGTGGCGTGGTTTGTAACACCCTCTAAAACCCCGAATAATTTTTCGCAAATATTAAAATCATAATTTCAGAGTACATGTATAATCGAGGATGCTACAATTCTCTTTTAATAAAACAAATTCCTGTCATGCATAACGTAGTAGTAACTCATACATGTTTACACAGCGGAATAATTTAATTAATAAAATCAATGTTATAATATTTTCAAAATCATCAGGAATTAACACCTGGAAAATGTCAACATCATATTATAACAAAACATAAGGAATTAAACGAGTCTGACTAAAACAGCTCGACAAACAAACGTTCCCGGAGTTACAACTATCAGAGCATGACCCGGACATACTAAAACGAAAATAAACTAGAAACGACAAGCCTTCGCCAAGCACCTGAACGAAGCTCCTCAATCTGAAATATTCAACAGTAAGGGTGAGCATCTCAATTATACATTTGATTATACGTTCATAACAATCAATTCAGGAAACCATAAGCATCACCCAATAATTAGCATATTTCATAGTTTACAAAAACCTTTACAATTCATATACCCATGACATATTGCTTTCCATATTTGCAAATAATCATCAAACATCGTCAACCATTTAGCAATCATACGTGCATACAAACAATCAAATACAACATTGGAAAAATCATCCATTCATGTTATATTCAAGGTAATGCAACACACCCATGCATGTGGTACCACTTCACCGCCCCATTAAACCTCGGGTCACGGATAACTCACCGTTCCATTATATCGCGGACACGGCTACCACCTCAACGTTCCATTAAATCGCGGACACGTATATTGGCCACCATGTTAATTCCACACAATGGGAATTAACAAATGCAACATGATATGTAAAGTATGTAACACTCAGCATACTATTAACATCAATCAACATATCATGCAACATCAACAACATCAAATACAACACGATATGAATAGCATGTAATCACTCAGCATACTATTAAATATCAACCAATCATATCAAATTATATCATAATTCATGCTTGATAACATTATCTAAAAGCATGACAATAAAATCCACATAGTGTTGGTATCTTAACATACAATCATTATTCGATACAACGTCAAACAACACTATGCATATCATTAAGCAGCATATTCAAAACTAACAAACACTGCACATTAAACAAAATCATTCCTGTACATCACAACAAGCACAGAAAACAAAGTTCAGAAAAATCAACACAGCAGAGCAACACGGGTGCCCGTGTTGTGCAACACGGCCCGTGTTGCTGAGCGCGTCCAGAAAACACACATTTTCTTTTCTCATTACAGGGGACCTAACACGGGTGCCCGTGTTGTGAAACACGGCCCGTGTTGTGCAACACAGAAGAGCAACACGGGTGCCCGTGTTGCGCAACACGGCCCGTGTTGCTGAGCGCGCACAGGATTTTCCTGCACCTGCAGCAGCTCAGTAACAACAGCCAAAACGCGCATTTCGGTACCTCACGACATCGATTTTGTATAATTCAAAACAACACCTCAATTCCATAATTACCAACAATTATCATCGTCACCTTAACAGCGATTACTCGTCCTTTTTAGGGAATTCCTGACAACATTAAGGTTATCCCTAAGCCTCTAAGGTAATTTCACGATCATGCAGATATACTCCCAATTCACCATTTGGAACCTAAAATTCCTAATCGATTCATAAAAATTGGGAACCTAACCCTTTTCTAACAAGGTTCAATCCTAAGGGTATCGATTCCTAATAACATCTAACAATTGGGGTTTCTCCCTACGATTACCCGAATCAACCGTACATAAACCCATAAGCAAAAGTAAATTGAGTATTAGCCCCCCTTACCTTATCAATTAGCAGCTTTGAACTTTTTGAGCGATGTTCTTCGTTCTTCGTACCTTCAGAGCTCTGCTTCCCAAAATCCCAACTTCTGTGTTATCGTGAATAATGAGAAAATAGCTTAAGTTCCAAAACATAACTTTATTTCTCCTGCACCCCCACTCTTTACTAACAACATCCAAGCCCAATAACTTAAAAATCCCAATATTTCTTATTTCTTTTATTTTCTTCAAATATTCCAAAATAAATAATTCCTTTTTATTTTATTAATTCTAATAAAATAATTTTCCAATTAAATAAATTAAATAATTGAAACTGGGGTGTTACAACTCTCCCCCACTAAAAGAGTTTTCGTCCTCGAAAACATACCTTAGACGAACAGCTCCGGATAAGCCTCTTTCATTTGGCTCTCCAGCTCCCAAGTGATATTTCCATCTGCTGGACCTCCCCAAGCAACCTTCACGAATGCTATCTCTTTACCTCTTAACTGTTTCACTTCCCGATCTTCTATCTGACACAATACTAGAAGGAACTCCATGCAAACTCACTATTTTCTCAATATATGACTGTGCCAATCTCTCCATTGAGTAATCCATTCGCACCGGTATAAAATGAGCAGACTTAGCCAACCTATCCACAACGACCCATATCGCTTCAAAATTCATAGGAGTCCTCGGCAACCCAGATACGAAATCCATATAAATACTATCCCACTTCCATTCTGGAATAAACATTGGTTGCATAAATCCAGACGGCTTCTGATGTTCAATCTTCGATTTCTGACAGATTAAACATGCATACACAAATTCAGCTATTTCCTTTTTCATTCCCGGCCACCAAAATAATTTCTTCAAATCATGATACATTTTCGTGGCACCCGGATGAATACTCATCCCACTGCGATGTCCTTCCTCTAATATACTCTTCTTGATTTCTGCGACATCAGGAATACAAACTCTATCGCCAAATCTCATAACATCATTTTCATCAATTCTAAACTCACCACCTTGACCTTGGTTGATCAATGTCAATTTATCAACTAAATTAACATCAGATTTCTGCCCGATCCTGATCTCTTCTAGAATACCACTAGTAAGTTTCAACATACCCAAACGAACACACTTCGGAGTACTTTCACAAACCAAACTCAAATCTCGGAATTGTTCAATTAAATCCAATTCGCGAACCATCATCATAGACGTATGCAAGGATTTCCTGCTCAAAGCATCTGCAACCACATTTGCCTTACCAGGATGGTAATTCAAACCAAAATCATAACATCTTGATACATCGCTTATGAAGTAATAACATCCGCAAACTACTTATACTTGAACATACAACCATCATATTATCATCTTGACAACATTCTTAATACAAACTCACGCGCCAATTCATTCCTTAATATACGAATTCCAATTATCAACCAAATACTTACAACTTGATTACTCTCGTCATATCACTCTTATAGTGACATCCACATAACCGACCAAATCACCTTTAACACAATCTGAAATATTACCATTCCTTTTAGTAATCAACACTGACATCACAACAACGAAAACAAAATTCTCATAACATCTGCTTACGGTCTTAATCCAAAAATTATATACAACTCTCCATAAACCAACAACCACATTAATATCCTTATTAAGTCAACTGACATTTATAATAAACCAACATACCCTGGCACATCACGCTTCAGATGCGCAACTCTGATTACTTATAAAGTATCAACTCTACCAAGTTTACTACAATTGCCACTCTTGGATGAAACATTCATATACCTCCATGAATTCCCAATTGTCATAAAACATAACTACGACTTTATCATCTTTTTAGTAACATAATCCTCAAAAATCGTCTTAAAAACATGACCACATTACAACCACATACAGTACATGGGTCCAATTAATTCCAACAAGATGACTCATCTTCTTCCAACCAAACTCGCACTTTAATAAACAAACTTATAATTTCACTTCTTTTAAATAGCAACAAGAAACAAAAATAACAACATATTCTTCAGAATGCACTATACTAGTCGACACGACACATCTATCCATCAACTATGATTCCGTCTACTATCAACAATAGATTAAGGGTGATCAGTTCCTCAATTTGCCAATAGATAGACGAAAACCATAACGGAGCATAAACCATCGTTACCAAACTATAATAGCGTACCTTCCGAACTTTTTCTCGAATCAATCACAACATAATAATCCAACAATTACCAATCATCATAAGATCCACCTCTGACACTTTCACATCCTTCCATGCAGAACAACATATCTCTCAACTCATTTCCAAACAACATTTTTCGATTGAGCTCGTCTCAACAACTGCAATAACAACCACCCATGTCCAAAAGTTTATAATTCCTCAACCGACTTCAAAGTCTCTTCCTATGAGAATACTTCTACCACACTTGGAAACATTTTCATATAAAGGAAATATACTTTTATCTCCTTGCAGGTTCAAACAGAACATTAATCCAACAATCCAAACACAAGATACGGATCCCAAAGTTATCCGAAAATACGAACACTAACGTCATACAACAATCTACTACAACACATCTTTCGACAACATCGGAATAAAATTCCTTTATCCATACTTTACATCCTTCTTCACTCTTTCAATTTTTCAACAAGAAACACCCAACGTCCAACACAATTATTTCCTTCGATACATGCCTCCCAAGCATAAAATTATATTCTATAATGAAGGTAATTACTTGTAGATTCTATAACTTCAGGAATCGCTCAAATCCGAGTTACGAGCAAAAGTTATCATCTTTGCAATGGGACTGGTTCATAATTCCCGCATGCAGAATTTTCCAAAATTCAGCATCAGACCCAATTATTAAAATGCATTTTTCTCCTTCTTCACGAACTTTCCGAAGACAAATCTTATATGCAAACTATATGGAATTTCGTAAGCTTTCCAAAAAGTCAATAACCGCTTTGATCGTAATCACGAGTAAAAAGTTATACCACTTTTACTAACAACTGCTCCAAAATTACAAAAATCTGAATTTGAGATTGATAAACATAAGTTCCATCTTTCTCTCTTTCTTCCAAAATTCACCCACATCCTTTCTTTTTATCCAACTACGAAAATCATACGATATTAATCCAACTATACTAAAGACATACAATCCGACGAGTTAATCCCTTCAACTTATCATTTTCTTTGGAATAGACTTTATTCTCAATTGTCTTAAATTCACCGTCTAAAAACCTACCCACATTTTCAACTTGACCGGTACAGATTCATGAGTCCATACTCTCGCCGGTTCGCAACAACAGCGACTCAATGACCTTTGCACTCTTCCAATCAACGTCGCCTTCAACAACTTCATGATACTTGATGAAATAGTGTAAATTACAACCATCCAGAATAACTCGCACACCAAGTTTTCAACACAATTCTTCGAACATAACAACATACATTGACTTTAGTGGCATGCTACCATAGGAGATTAGTCCAATTACTACACTAATAGTATCCAAAATATTCCTCAAGGTAATCAACTAAGGTTCAGTTCCACTTTCCGACCATTAGAGATCAAAACATAATTTAGCCATTTTCCACAAAACCACACAGTACGCGTTGTGAAGGCCAGCACGCACTGCGATGACAGCAAAAATATGCAGTTTAATCCAATTTCCCATACGAGTTCACTAGCATACCAAAATTATTGAATCTATATCACCTTCGCATTCAGGAAGCATCCAAACTTCAACAGCATTTGCATTGTCGCCGTCAGCAACATTCTGAACCGGCATATCACAACTGAAGCGCATCCGAGAAGAAAAGCTTCTCCCCCACTTATCTTCAAGTCAACTCCTGCAACAAACAGTTAGAAAAGCAAAAAGTACCGACAGTGTTTCACACACCTGTCGCGCACTAAGGGATAAACAACATATCGACAATATTCAACTGTCACGCTACACAACTGACTCAAGACTCTGGTCGCGACGACCGACTATGCTCTGATACCACTATTGTAACACCCTCTAAAACCCCGAATAATTTTTCGCAAATATTAAAATCATAATTTCAGAGTACATGTATAATCGAGGATGCTACAATTCTCTTTTAATAAAACAAATTCCTGTCATGCATAACGTAGTAGTAACTCATACATGTTTACACAGCGGAATAATTTAATTAATAAAATCAATGTTATAATATTTTCAAAATCATCAGGAATTAACACCTGGAAAATGTCAACATCATATTATAACAAAACATAAGGAATTAAACGAGTCTGACTAAAACAGCTCGACAAACAAACGTTCCCGGAGTTACAACTATCAGAGCATGACCCGGACATACTAAAACGAAAATAAACTAGAAACGACAAGCCTTCGCCAAGCACCTGAATGAAGCTCCTCAATCTGAAATATTCAACAGTAAGGGTGAGCATCTCAATTATACATTTTATTATACGTTCATAACAATCAATTCAGGAAACCATAAGCATCACCCAATAATTAGCATATTTCATAGTTTACAAAAACCTTTACAATTCATATACCCATGACATATTGCTTTCCATATTTGCAAATAATCATCAAACATCGTCAACCATTTAGCAATCATACATGCATACAAACAATCAAATACAACATTGGAAAAATCATCCATTCATGTTATATTCAAGGTAATGCAACACACCCATGCATGTGGTACCACTTCACCGCCCCATTAAACCTCGGGTCACGGATAACTCACCGTTCCATTATATCGCGGACACGGCTACCACCTCAACATTCCATTAAATCGCGGACACGTATATTGGCCACCATGTTAATTCTACACAATGGGAATTAACAAATGCAACATGATATGTAAAGTATGTAACACTCAGCATACTATTAACATCAATCAACATATCATGCAACATCAACAACATCAAATACAACACGATATGAATAACATGTAATCACTCAGCATACTATTAAATATCAACCAATCATATCAAATTATATCATAATTCATGCTTGATAACATTATCTAAAAGCATGACAATAAAATCCACATAGTGTTGGTATCTTAACATACAATCGTTATTCGATACAACGTCAAACAACACTATGCATATCATTAAGCAGCATGTTCAAAACTAACAAACACTGCACATTAAACAAAATCATTCCTGTACATCACAACAAGCACAGAAAACAAAGTTCAGAAAAATCAACACAGCAGAGCAACACGGGTGCCCGTGTTGTGCAACACGGCCCGTGTTGCTGAGCGCGTCCAGAAAACATACATTTTCTTTTCTCATTACAGGGGACCTAACACGGGTGCCCGTGTTGTGCAACACGGCCCGTGTTGTGCAACACAGAAGAGCAACACGGGTGCCCGTGTTGCGCAACACGGCCCGTGTTGCTGAGCGCGCACAGGATTTTCCTGCACCTGCAGCGGCTCAGTAACAGCAGCCAAAACGCGCATTTCGGTACCTCACGACATCGATTTTGTATAATTCAAAACAACACCTCAATTCCATAATTACCAACAATTATCATCGTCACCTTAACAGCGATTACTCGTCCTTTTTAGGGAATTCCTGACAACATTAAGGTTATCCCTAAGCCTCTAAGGTAATTTCACGATCATGCAGATATACTCCCAATTCACCATTTGGAACCTAAAATTCCTAATCGATTCATAAAAATTGGGAACCTAACCCTTTTCTAACAAGGTTCAATCCTAAGGGTATCGATTCCTAATAACATCTAACAATTGGGGTTTCTCCCTACGATTACCCGAATCAACCGTACATAAACCCATAAGCAAAAGTAAATTGAGTATTAGCCCCCCTTACCTTATCAATTAGCAGCTTTGAACTTTTTGAGCGATGTTCTTCGTTCTTCGTACCTTCAGAGCTCTGCTTCCCAAAATCCCAACTTCTGTGTTATCGTGAATAATGAGAAAATAGCTTAAGTTCCAAAACATAACTTTATTTCTCCTGCACCCCCACTCTTTACTAACAACATCCAAGCCCAATAACTTAAAAATCCCAATATTTCTTATTTCTTTTATTTTCTTCAAATATTCCAAAATAAATAATTCCTTTTTATTTTATTAATTCTAATAAAATAATATTCCAATTAAATAAATTAAATAATTGAAACTGGGGTGTTACATGGTTCCCCTGGTACTATACTGATTCCAAAATTTAAGAAATATAAAAACAACCATATCTAATTTATTAATATTATGACAATAATACTCCATGACCATGTCAAACCTTTTCCAATCCACCACTTATAGTATGACATGTGAAATTGAAATTAATTAAAACCAAAGAGAGAGGGTTTGGTGCGGTAGATCTAGCGCGTGCGGCTGACGAATCAGAGGGACAGTCACCGTGTGTGGCTAAGATCGTTGTCATTCTGGTGGAGGTTTCTGCGTAGTGATTGAATTATTGTTTTATTTGTGGTTCTTATTTTATTTTAATCTTCTTCCTTTTCTTTTCGACAGCATCCTGAAAGCAAGTTCCCAAAAACGACAAAAGGAAGGAAAGAAATAAAACTACACAACTACGATGACAATGGCGATTGGTTTCTTATGTTTTTTCCTCTACGTTGGTTGTATTGATGCTAACAATGATTATTGTTGATTGCTTTGTTTGAGTTTTTGAAATTGTGTTGATTTGGTGAAGATTGTGAAGTTTGTAAACTTGTGCACAAAACTTTTGTACGAATGAAAATTTCCAGGTTTTGATATATGATTTGGCTTGTGTAATTGTGAAGAGGTTTGGAACACAGTTTGAAACAATGGTGAAAAATTGTTGTTGTTTTGAGATATAAATCTATAGAAAGGTTTATGCAAAAAGTTGTTTGAGATAAAAATACATAATAGATGAAGATGGTTTTGACGGTGTGGTATTTGTGAATTTTAAAACTACACTAAAATATTAGAAATTATGTGTTTAGAATTTGTAGAAAAAATGAACAATGCTTTGTGTGGGGATGTTATATATAATAGTTAAAAATAATAAATAGATTTAAAAATAACATAACCATCAAAAATTTATCATATGGTTTAAACAACAAAAGTATTATAATTAAAACAAATTAAAATTAAAAGGGATGCCTCATATGAAAATTATTGGCCAAAATTAAAGACATAGCAAATGGTTTTAAAGAGATGGCTTTGAAAAGGAATTGTAAAAATATTATGTGAGGAGTGTGAATTGTGAGAATTTTATAAAATTGTCGATCAATGATCAATAATACTGTGTAAATAATAGTGTATTTATAGGGATAATTAGGTCAACAAAATAAGAAATAAAATTAATTGACAAATCAGATCTTTCTTGGTCAATAAATTGACCAATCAGAGATGAGTATGTCACAAATTGACAAAACTTGACCAATAAAAAATAGTTACCAAAAAAGGATATATTTTTGGTATTTATTATGATTTATGCAATCATTTTTGATAAAAAAATGCATAAAATCAATTAAATAAATATTTTAAAAAATGTTTTAAAATAAAAACGAAAATTAAAATTAAAATAATAAATATACAATTTTGTGATTTCAAAAATTGAAATAAAGTTAGTGACAAATATAAAAATAAATATTTTTAAAAAATAAAACAAGACTCAAACTCATGATCTTATGCTTGCAAGCCTCATCTCCTTATTAATTGTGTTGTCCAATTTATTTGAAATGAAAAGGCACTTGAAAACATATGAATGGTGGGAAAATATTTTCTAACCCTTTAACGCCCTAACAACAACTTGGAGAAACAACACCATCGTTCTGAAGATAATGTAGGCAAGGCGCAAGGCTATTGTAAACTTAAACACATGAATCTGCACCATAACAACATATGGTATCTTGAAGTTTCCCATGGTAAGAAATTAAGTGATATTGGATAGAGCGAGTGTTAGGTGTGAATTTGATGCAAGGTGGTAGGGGTTTTATATAGTGATTTTTGAAAAGTATTTTTATGGTTTTTGAGTTTGGTTGTGGTTAATGTTTGATTTGGGATATGAGCTTTATGTTTAGTCATTAGTTATGATGTAAGGGAGAACCGCTAGACAATTTTTAAATAGACACTTCAAAACTGCTCTTTTTAAATAAGCGGTACCGAGTATATTGTTCTATTCTTAAGTTACATCACTATTATTATGAAAAAAAATTATATTATTTAATACTGATTTTTATAATATAATATTTAGATATTAGGACATAGAGTTCAATGCAAGTTGAAATGGAATAATGAATCTGGTTGACATTTTTATTAATATTTTAAACACATCACATTAGTATACAGAATAAACAAAGGCGCACATATATAATAGATATGTAAAAAATTAGTATATGTGTTAAATATAAGAGAAAACTTGCTCTATCATAAATGCTAGAACTATCCTCTTTCTTTATTATCTTTCACACTAGCATATAGCAATACCATATATTATTTTTATTGAAGATTCAACATTCATAACATTTCACATCACTTGACACTACAAAAAAAAATATAATAAGAAGAAATACTGTTATTTTTTATATATTAAAATTTCATCACAACATTAAATGTATAAACATTATAAATAAATATTTTTATTTGTCTTCATTCGAAATTACATAATAAAGTAAATAATTTTCTCATGCACGCAACCACTTTTTGTCAATTCCATATTATTGATCAAATTTAGTACTGCTTGTTTTTCTCTATCTAAGTACTTTTTTTATTTTAAAAATATAAATATAAAATCATTTATTTTTGGGCAAATAAATACATCATAACTTTTACTCAAATAGTATAAAACTCCTATTGTTACTTCAATTAATATGTGGTATAATTAATTTGGATATGAAGAGTGATTAATATTTTTGATAATTTAACATAAAATATTTTATTTTAATTATACACCAAAATAAAATTAAACCAGAATAATATGGATCCATCTATTAGAGGGTAATTTATTATTTGCCATATATATAGGATATTCTCATTGGGCCCTAGGTGGCATTCTTATCTTTGTTCATTTTGTGTATAAAAAGGTGTACTAGGTTTACATTTATATCAATCCAATTCCTTCAATCATTAGTGGCAGTTTTTAGCATTTATTCCCTTTCTCTCTTCTTCCTCAATTTCATCACCTTGCACTAACAAATTGGTATCTAGAGCTCTTGGTTTGTCTGAAATTCTGGGAAACACGAGTGATAGTGAGCTGTGTGTTTGATTTTTTAATCTTGAACAAAAATCTGAAACAGAATCACACTGATTCTGTGGGTTTGGGAAACACTGAGTGAGAAATATGAGATCTGAGTTCTTTTGTGCAAGGTTTAAGATGCATGGAGGCAGTAGTTTGAACACTAAAATTCCAGTTTTTGATGGCAAAAACTGGAACAGATGGAAGATACAAATGCGTGTGTTGTTTGGTGCTCAGGATGTTCTGGTTCTTGTTTCTGAAGATTGTGTTCCAGTTGCAGCAGGTGCTACTGAAGAACAAAAATCAGAAGAAAGAGATACGAGGAAGAGGGATCAGAAATCTCTGTTCTTTATCCATCAGTGTGTGGATGAAAATGTGTTTGAGAAGATTGTTGATTCGACGACGTCGAAAGGGGCATGGGATATACTGACCATATGTTATGGTGGTGATGTATCAGTAAAGAAGGTAAAGCTTCAGTCCCTGCGAAAACAATATGAAAATCTCAGCATGAAGAACAATGAGAAAGTTTATGAGTACATCTCCATAATGATTCTGGTCACAAATGAGATGAAGGCTTGTGGAGAAACACTTTCTGAACAGGTAATCATAGAAAAGATTTTAAGGTCACTTACTCCTCAGTTTGATTACATTGTTGTTTCAATTGAACATTCTAAAAATCTGGAAACCATGAGAATATAAGAGTTGAAAAGCAGTCTAGAAGCGCAAGAGTTGCGTCTGACTGAAAGAACTTCTGAGAGGGAAGTGGAGCAAGCTCTGAAGGCTTCTTTTGTTAAGAAGGACCAGAAGCAGAATAAACATGGTGATAAATTCCAGAAGTCAGAAACCTCAACTTCTGATGAAAAGAAATATCAGAAGGGAAAGGAAAGGTATGACAAGAAGAAGGTTCAATGTTACAGCTGTAAACAGTTTGGCCATTTTGCCAGAGACTGTAAAAACAGAGGAAGGAAATCAGAAGAAGCAAACGTAGCCAGAGAAGATTCTAATGATGAACCTGTGCTACTGATGGCTTCTGATTCTAATGGAAACTATTCAGGAGTTTGGTGGTATATGGACACTGGTTGTTCAAACCACTTGACTGGGAACCAACAATGGCTGATAAACTTTGACTCCAGAAGGAGAACAAAGATCAGATGTGCTGATGATAAGTACCTTAATGCAGAAGGTAAGGGAAATGTTAGAGTCAGAGTGAAGATTGGAAAAAACATTCTGATCAAAGATGTTTGGTATGTTCCTGGAATTAAAAGCAATCTGATAAATGTGGGTCAGCTTATTGAGAAAGGGTTTTCAGTGGTTATGAAGGACAACCTCTTGACGTTGTATGATTCTAATCAGAAGTTGATTATGAAGTCTGAGCAGGGAAGCAACAGAACATTCAAGGTGAATGTAGAAACTTCTGAAGCGGAGTGTCTTAGTGCAGAAGGCGCTGAAGCTGACAGTAAACTGTGCCACAAGAGGTTGGTGCACTTGAACTATAGAAGCTTAGGGCATCTAAGTTCTAAGAAGCTCGTACATGGCATTTCGAAGATTGTGAAGCCTCAGAAGTCATGTGAGATATGCATGAAAGGCAATCAACCCAGATTGCCATTTGCATCAGAAGTAGCCCCCAGAGCAAAGCATGCTCTAGGAGTAGTACATTCTGATGTATGTGGACCATTTCCAGTACCTTCACTTGGAGGAAACAAATATTTTATGTCTTTTGTGGATGAGTTCACAAGAATGACATGGGTAACACTCATCAAGTTCAAGCATGAAGTGTTTACTGAGTTCCAGAAGTTCTAGGTGAAGGCTGAGAAGCAGAGTGGTCAGAAGCTGAAGATTCTGAGAACAGATGGTGGAGGTGAGTATAACTCTACAGAGTTCCAGAAGTTCTGTGAGGAGAATGGAATATAACATGAGGTTACTGCTCCATATACTCCTCAGCACAACGGTCTTGCTGAAAGAAGAAACAGAACTTTGCTTGATATGACCAGAAGTATGCTGAAAGAGAAGAAGTTACCTCACATGTTATAGGGAGAAGCTGTTGCCACATCAGCATATGTTCTGAATAGGTGTCCAACAAAGAAGCTGAAGGAAACTGTTCCTTTAGAAAAATGGACTGGAGACAAGCAAAGTGTTAGCCATCTAAAGGTGTTTGACTCTGTATGCTACAAACATGTTCCAGATGCTAGAAGACGAAAACTGGATGATAGAAGCAAAACAATGTTACTGGTGGGGTACCACAGTACAGGTGCCTATAAGCTTTATTGTCCAGAAACCAACAAAGTTGAAATCAGCAGAGACGTCATTGTGAAAGAGTCAGAAACATGGGATTGGAACAAGCTTCAATCAGATTCTGGTGTAGTGCCAACACCAGGGTTAGTTTCTGAAAGTTCTGAAGACGAGTCAGAGTCAAAAGATGAAGACTCTGAAGATGAGTCAGAATCTTAGGGAGATTCTGATAGTGGATTTGATTCTGATCCAGATTCTGATGATGATCCAGAATCTGGTGGTGATTATACTTCTGGAAGGGAAAACTCTGAAGACATGGGGTCTGGAGAACAAGTTTCTAGAAGTAACTCTGAAGGTGGTAATTCTGAAGGAAATAATTCTAGACAAAGTCCAGAAGCCAGCACAGTTCTGAGTTCTGGAGAAAATTCAGAACAAGATCAGAGGCCACAGAGAATCAGACGAATACCAAGTAGGTTTGCAGATTTTAGCATGTTGCATGATACTGAAGTAGATTCTGAAGGAGAAATTGTTCAGTGTGCCATGCTAGTAGATTCTGAACCAGTGGGTATTGAAGAAGCGCTCAAGAAGAAAGTATGGTTGAATGCCATGAAAGAAGAACTTGAGGCTATTGAATGAAACAAGACTTGGAAGCTGACAGAACTTCCAAAAGGCAAGAAAGCCATTAGCGTCAGATGGGTTTTCAAGCAGAAGCTAAAGCCAGATGGATCAATTGGCAAACACAAAGCGAGACTAGTGGCCAGAGGTTTCCTTCAGAAACCTGGACTAGATTACTTTGAGGTGTTTGCGCCTGTAGCTAGACACAAAACAATCAGACTGGTGATTGCTTTAGCTGCAAACAGAAATTGGCCTTTGATACATCTGGATGTGAAGTCTTCATTTCTGAACGGTCCATTACAAGAAGAAGTTTATGTGTCACAACCTCCTGGATTTGTGAAAAAGAATCAGGAAGGGATGGTATACAGGTTAAATAAAGCTCTGTATGGACTGAAGCAAGCGCCCAGAGCTTGGAATTTGAAGATTGATTCGTTTTTCAAGGAACAAGGGTTTCAGAAGTGTGAGATGGAGTATGGTGTTTATGTTCAGCACACTTCAGAAGGTAATATGATTCTGGTCTGTTTGTATGTTGATGACATATTACTCACAGGAAGTTCTGAACAAGAAACAGTTGAGTTCAAGAAAGTTCTGATGAATGCATTTGAGATGACAGATCTTGGAAAAATGAGTTTCTTTCTAGGAATGGAATTTATATACTCTAAGAAAGGAATCATCTTACACCAGAAGAAGTATGAACTGGAGCTTCTGAAGAGATTTGAGCTAGCAAATTGCAAGATTGCTATCACACCTGCTGATACGAATCAGAAGTTGGATTCTGATTCTGATGGAGAGGATGTGGATGCTACAACCTTCAAACAGATGGTTGGTTCTCTGAGGTATTTGTGTAATACCAGACCTGATATTTGTTATGCAGTTGGAATGGTCAGTAGATACATGAGCAAACCAAAGTGGTCTCATTACCAAGCTGCTGTCAGGATTCTGAGGTATATAAAAGGAACTCTGAAATATGGAGTGTTATTTCCTTCTGGAGGAAAGATCAAATCAGAACTTTTGAGTTATTCTGATTCTGATTGGTGTGGAGATAGAGTTGACAGAAGAAGTACTTCTGGGTACTTGTTCAAGTTTCTAGGAGGTCCAATTTCTTGGAGTTCCAAGAAACAGCCTGTTGTGGCTTTGTCAACATGTGAAGCTGATTACATTGCATGTGCTGTAGCTGCTTGTCATGCAGTTTGGCTTCTGAATCTGCTGCATGATCTGAAAGTAGAAGTTGAGGAACCTCTGAAGCTGATGATTGATAATAAGTCTGCAATTAATCTTGCAAAGAATCCAGTGCTACATGGAAGAAGAAAGCACATTGAGACGAAGTATCACTTTCTCAGAAGTCAAGTGCAGAAAAGAGTGTTAGAAGTTCTGCACTGTAGCACTCAGAAGCAGCTAGCAGATGTTCTGACAAAGGCGATAAAAACAGACCAATTTCTTCGCCTGAGAGATGAAATTGGTGTTGTTAATTTCTGATAAGTTACTAAATTACGGGATGGTATTAGAGGGTAATTTAGTATTTTCCATATATATAGGATATTATCATTGGGCCCTAGGTGGCATTCTTATCTTTGTTCATTTTGTGTTTAAATAGGTGTACTAGGTTTACATTTATATCAATCCAATTCCTTCAATCATTAGTGGCAGCTTTTAGCATTTATTCCTTTTCTCTCTTCTTCCCCAATTTCATCACCTTGCACTAACACCATCTTTAAACTTTATTTGTGAGGTTTTATAATATAAACCTCTTAAAAAATAGCACATTTCAATAATTTCTATTTTATTTAAAAATTTAATTTACGAATTTAAAAATATAGTTGGATCCCTTTTTATAAGAATTAAATTATTTTTCATTTAGAATTAATATTTAGATAATGCATGTATAGCTAGCACAATTGATGGAAGAACTGGTCTTGTAAGGGATACTAGTCCCACATTTTTAAGGGAGTGCAACAGCATAGTCCCCCTTGATTTCTTTGATAGCAGCAATAGTCGACTTCAAGCAATCACAAGTTGCACGAAATTAAACAATGGTTTTAGTTGCATTAACTAACCCTTTAACGCCCTAACAACATGTTGGAGAAGAAACACCACCGTTCTGAAGATAACGTAGGCAAGGCGCAAGGCTATCGTAAACTTAAACACATGAATCTGCCCCCAAACAACATATGCTATCTTGAAGTTTCCCATGGTAAGAAATTAAGTGATATTGGATAGAGCGAGTGTTAGGTGTGAGTTTGATGCAAGGTGGTAGGGGTTTTATATAGTGATTTTTGAAAAGTATTTTATGGTTTTTGAGTTTGGTTATGGTTAATGTTTGATTTGGGATATGAGCTTTATGTTTAGTCATTAGTTATGATGTAAGGGAGAACCGCTAGACAATTTTTAAATAGACACTTCGAAACTGCTCTTTTTGAATAAGCGGTACCGAGTATATTATTCTATTCTTATGTTACATCACTATTATTATGAAAAAATGTACATTATTTAATACTGATTTTTATAATATAATATTTAGATATTAGCACATAGAGTTCAATGCAAGTTGAAATGGAATAATGAATCTGGTTGAACTTTATATTAATATTTTAAACACATCACGTTAGTATACAGAATAAACAAAGGCACACGTATATAATAGATATGTAAAAACTTAGTAAATGTGTTAAATATAGGAGAAAACTTGCTCTATCATAAATGCTATAACTATCCACTTTCTTTATTCTCTTTCACACTAACATATAGCAATTTCATACATTATTTTTGTTAAAGATTCAACATTCATAACTTTTCACATCACTTGATACTACAAAAAAATATATAATATAATAAGAAGAAATACTGTTATTTTTTATATACTAAAATGTCATCACAACATTCAATGTATAAACATTATAAATAGATATTTTTATTTGTCTTCATTTGAAATCAAATATAAAAGTAAATAATTTTCTCATGCATACAACCACCTTTTGTCTATTCCATATTATTGATCAAATTTAGTACAATTTATTTTTCTCTATCTAAGTACTTTGTTTATTTTAAAAATCTAAATATAAAATAATTTAGCTTTGTGCAAATAAATACATCATAACTTTTACTCAAATAGTATAAAAACTCTTATTGCTACTACAATTAATATGTGGCATGATTAATTTGGATATGAGGAGTGATTAATAGTTTTGATAATTTAACATAAAATATTTTATTTTAATTATACACCAAAATAAAATTAAACCAGAATAATTTCTATTTAAACTTTATTTGTGAGGTTTTATTATAAAAACCTCTTAAAAATAGCACATTTTAATAATTTATATTTATTTAAAAAATTAATATACTAATTTAAAAAAATAGGTTGATCCCTTTTTAATAATTAAATTATTTTTCATTTAGAATTAATATTTAGATAATGCATGTATAGCTAGCACAATTGATGGAAGAACTGATCTTGTAAGGGATACTAGTTCCTCATTTTTAAGGGAGTACAACAACATAGTCCCCCTTGATTCCTTTGAAAGCTACAATAGCCTACTTCAAGCAATCACAAGTTGCACGGAATTCAACAATGGTTTTAGCTGCAGCAGCATAGTCCACATTGATTGCTTTCATAGCAGCAGTAGTCGACTTCGAGCAATTACAAGTTGCATGACAGTCAATAATGGTTTTAGCCGCATTAACTAACCCTTTAATGCTCTAACAACAACTTGGCAAAACAACACCACTGTTTTGAAGATGACATAGACAAGACGCAACACTATTATAAACTTGTACACATAATCTGCACCATAACAACATATACTTTGTTGAAGTTTCCCATGGTAAGAAATTATGTGATAAAAAGGATAAAAAGTTTATTTAAAGTTTTTTTACCAAAATAACACTCATGTTTTTTTTTATTGGTTTGTTATCATATTAAAGTATAATTTTGTAATGTCTTTATTCATTTCTTCTCTCAAAAACCTTTAAGAGTAGATAAGGTAATTGCAACTCTTAGTAGCCCTAACCAATTTATTTTTGCTTACCAATCACTCCCTCAAAAGAAACACACGACTGGATTTAAATGTATCCAAATAAGACCCCTTATTATCTCACTTAAATGATTTATATATAATTATGTTCTATTCCTTTGTCTTCTGTAAAAAAAAGTAGTTTAAATCACTTATAATAAAGTGTTTTTGATTATATAATTTGAAATTTAATTAAATAAAAAATAAAAAGTATAATCATGTAATAATTAAATTTTTTGATCATATCATAATTATGAATTCAAAAAATTAGCAATATATAATCATGTAGTAATTTTCTTTTTTGATCATATCATAATTATGAATTATTCATAAACTCATTCAATTTTAATATAGTTGAATTTATAAAATCCTTATGAACTATGCAATCTTATGGCATGATACAATTTATTAGATATATGTGAAAATGCTAATATGATAATTATTAGTCTCTATTTTTTTATAACTATCACTTTAAAGACTTATACGCACTATATTTTATAATTCAATGTTTTTTATATGCTAATTTTGGCATAAGAAATACAAAAAATATTTTAAGATAAATCATACATAAATATTTTAAATTATTTCTATAAATTACAATAATTAATAATATTATTAAATAAAATTCAACCGTGCAATAGGCTTACGATCCTTTATTTTCTCAAAAGTATGTGAAAGAGAGTAAGGTAAAAAATAAATAATTCTTTTGAGTAACTAAATTTAAGCATAATCATTTTTTTAATTATAAATAAACAACAACAAACCACATATTTTATTAATATTTTAAACACATCACATCAGTATACAGAATAAACAAAGAGACACATATATAATAGATATATAAAAACATAGTGATAGTCTTAAATATAAAAGAAAAGTACATCTATCATAAATGTTAGAACTATCCTCTTTCTTTATTCTCTTTCACAGAAGCATATTGCAATACCATATGTTATTTTTGTTGAAGATTAAACATTCATAACATTTCACATCACTTGATACTGCAAAAAAAAAGAAAAGAATAAATACTGTTATTTTTTATATACTAAAAAGTCAACACAACATTCAATGTATAAACATTATAAATAGATATTTTTATTTGTCTTCATTTGAAATCACATATAAAAGTTAATAATTTTCTCATACATGCAACCACTTTTTATCTATTCCATATTATTGATCAAAGTTAGTATTGTCTTTTTTTCTCTATCTAAATACTTTGTTTATTTTAAGAATCTAAATATAAAATAATTTATTTTTGTGAAAATAAATACATCATAACTTTTACTCAAAAAGTATGAAACTTCTATTGTTACTTTTGATAATATGTGGCACAATTAAATTGGATATGAGGATTGATTAATATATTTAATAAATTAACATAAAATATTTTATTTTAATTATACACCAAAATAAAACTTAACCAGAATAGTATGGATCCATCTTTAAACTTTATTTGTGAGGCTTTATAATATAAACCTCTTGAAAAATAACACATTTCAATAATTTCTATTTATTAAGAAATTTAATTTATGAATTCTAAAAAGTAGTTGAATTCCTTTTTATAAGATTTAAATTATTTTCCATTTACAATTAATATTTAGATAATGCATGTATACCTAGCATAGTTGATGGAAGAAATGATGTTGTAAGGGATATTATTCCCATATTTTCCAAGGAGTGCAGCAACATAGTCCGCCTTGATTCCATTGATAGCAGCAGTAGCGGACATCAAGCAATCACAATTTGCACGGAGGTCAACAATGGTTTTTGCCGCATTAACTAACCCTTTAACGCCATAACAACAGCTTGGCGAAAGAACAACATCTTTCTGAAGATAACGTAGGCAAGGCGCAAGGTTATTGTAAAGTTGTACACATGAAACTATACCATCATTTTATGCATACATTAAAGTCACGCCAATTATAACAACACATGCTATCTTGAAGTTTCCCATGGTAAGAAATTGAGTTATATTGGATAGAGTGAATGTTAGGTGTGAGTTTGATGCAAGGTGGTAGGGATTTATATAGTGATTTTTGAAAAGTATTTTTAAGGTTTTTGAGTTTAGTTGTGGTTAATGTTTGATTTACGAAATGAGCTTTATGTTTAGTCTTTAGTTATGATGTTAGGGAGAACCTCTAGACAATTTTTAAATAGACACTTCGATAGTTGATTAGATACAGGAAGGTGTTAGGCACCCTTTACCTCCCTTGTACTCAAGGAAATCCCTTTTAAAATTTTATTTAGAGTGAATACTTCTTTATTTTACTCCTTGTTCGTTTATGCCATTTATTCTATCATATATCATATTGAAGAAAGAGAAAAGGGAAAATCGGTTTTTTTAGTTATTGGAATCGCCTTGATTTTTCAATTGTGTGCCTTCGTATCTTCTTAAGAAGAAATTAGAGTCCTTCATACTTTGAAGTTATTTGGCTATTATTTTTTATAGAACCGTGTTAAATTGCTTTTGAATGGTTTTGAACTTGCCTGAGTTAGAAAATTGAGTGATGGTAGGCGGACTTTTCATAGCAGCAGTAGTCGACTTCGAGCAATTACAAGTTGCATGACAGTCAATAATGGTTTTAGCCGCATTAACTAACCCTTTAATGCTCTAACAACAACTTGGCAAAACAACACCACTGTTTTGAAGATGACATAGACAAGACGCAACACTATTATAAACTTGTACACATAATCTGCACCATAACAACATATACTTTGTTGAAGTTTCCCATGGTAAGAAATTATGTGATAAAAAGGATAAAAAGTTTATTTAAAGTTTTTTTACCAAAATAACACTCATGTTTTTTTTTATTGGTTTGTTATCATATTAAAGTATAATTTTGTAATGTCTTTATTCATTTCTTCTCTCAAAAACCTTTAAGAGTAGATAAGGTAATTGCAACTCTTAGTAGCCCTAACCAATTTATTTTTGCTTACCAATCACTCCCTCAAAAGAAACACACGACTGGATTTAAATGTATCCAAATAAGACCCCTTATTATCTCACTTAAATGATTTATATATAATTATGTTCTATTCCTTTGTCTTCTGTAAAAAAAAGTAGTTTAAATCACTTATAATAAAGTGTTTTTGATTATATAATTTGAAATTTAATTAAATAAAAAATAAAAAGTATAATCATGTAATAATTAAATTTTTTGATCATATCATAATTATGAATTCAAAAAATTAGCAATATATAATCATGTAGTAATTTTCTTTTTTGATCATATCATAATTATGAATTATTCATAAACTCATTCAATTTTAATATAGTTGAATTTATAAAATCCTTATGAACTATGAAATCTTATGGCATGATACAATTTATTAGATATATGTGAAAATGCTAATATGATAATTATTAGTCTCTATTTTTTTATAACTATCACTTTAAAGACTTATACGCACTATATTTTATAATTCAATGTTTTTTATATGCTAATTTTGGCATAAGAAATACAAAAAATATTTTAAGATAAATCATACATAAATATTTTAAATTATTTCTATAAATTACAATAATTAATAATATTTTTAAATAAAATTCAACCGTGCAATAGGCTTACGATCCTTTATTTTCTCAAAAGTATGTGAAAGAGAGTAAGGTAAAAAATAAATAATTCTTTTGAGTAACTAAATATAAGCATAATCATTTTTTTAATTATAAATCAACAACAACAAACCACATATTTTATTAATATTTTAAACACATCACATCAGTATACAGAATAAACAAAGAGACACATATATAATAGATATATAAAAACATAGTGATAGTCTTAAATATAAAAGAAAAGTACATCTATCATAAATGTTAGAACTATCCTCTTTCTTTATTCTCTTTCACAGAAGCATATTGCAATACCATATGTTATTTTTGTTGAAGATTAAACATTCATAACATTTCACATCACTTGATACTGCAAAAAAAAGAAAAGAATAAATACTGTTATTTTTTATATACTAAAAAGTCAACACAACATTCAATGTATAAACATTATAAATAGATATTTTTATTTGTCTTCATTTGAAATCACATATAAAAGTTAATAATTTTCTCATACATGCAACCACTTTTTATCTATTCCATATTATTGATCAAAGTTAGTATTGTCTTTTTTTCTCTATCTAAATACTTTGTTTATTTTAAGAATCTAAATATAAAATAATTTATTTTTGTGAAAATAAATACATCATAACTTTTACTAAAAAAGTATGAAACTTCTATTGTTACTTTTGATAATATGTGGCACAATTAAATTGGATATGAGGATTGATTAATATATTTAATAAATTAACATAAAATATTTTATTTTAATTATACACCAAAATAAAACTTAACCAGAATAGTATGGATCCATCTTTAAACTTTATTTGTGAGGCTTTATAATATAAACCTCTTGAAAAATAACACATTTCAATAATTTCTATTTATTAAGAAATTTAATTTATGAATTCTAAAAAGTAGTTGAATTCCTTTTTATAAGATTTAAATTATTTTCCATTTACAATTAATATTTAGATAATGCATGTATACCTAGCATAGTTGATGGAAGAAATGATGTTGTAAGGGATATTATTCCCATATTTTCCAAGGAGTGCAGCAACATAGTCCGCCTTGATTCCATTGATAGCAGCAGTAGCGGACATCAAGCAATCACAATTTGCACGGAGGTCAACAATGGTTTTTGCCGCATTAACTAACCCTTTAACGCCATAACAACAGCTTGGCGAAAGAACAACATCTTTCTGAAGATAACGTAGGCAAGGCGCAAGGTTATTGTAAAGTTGTACACATGAAACTATACCATCATTTTATGCATACATTAAAGTCACGCCAATTATAACAACACATGCTATCTTGAAGTTTCCCATGGTAAGAAATTGAGTTATATTGGATAAAGTGAATGTTAGGTGTGAGTTTGATGCAAGGTGGTAGGGATTTATATAGTGATTTTTGAAAAGTATTTTTAAGGTTTTTGAGTTTAGTTGTGGTTAATGTTTGATTTACGAAATGAGCTTTATGTTTAGTCTTTAGTTATGATGTTAGGGAGAACCTCTAGACAATTTTTAAATAGACACTTCGATAGTTGATTAGATACAGGAAGGTGTTAGGCACCCTTTACCTCCCTTGTACTCAAGGAAATCCCTTTTAAAATTTTATTTAGAGTGAATACTTCTTTATTTTACTCCTTGTTCGTTTATGCCATTTATTCTATCATATATCATATTGAAGAAAGAGAAAAGGGAAAATCGGTTTTTTTAGTTATTGGAATCGCCTTGATTTTTCAATTGTGTGCCTTCGTATCTTCTTAAGAAGAAATTAGAGTCCTTCATACTTTGAAGTTATTTGGCTATTATTTTTTATAGAACCGTGTTAAATTGCTTTTGAATGGTTTTGAACTTGCCTGAGTTAGAAAATTGAGTGATGGTAGGCGGACTTTTTATATCCACGTAGACAGGAACTGGAAAATCATTTATTGAAAAAATGTGTTGGGTTTGGTTATGTTAGTAAGAAAAAGGTTTTTTATTGGTTAGCTTCTTTAAGTCTACTTGATTGATAAAGAGTTGATATTTATTAGAATTAGATCGCCCTGGGCGAAGAAATTGATTTTGGTTGATGATGTTAATCTTTACCATAATTAAGTCACGTGGGACGAAGAAATTTGACTTATGTATCGTTTAGGTAATTACAAAGCCGTGATGCTAATTTTGGCATTAAGATCGAGAAGCCCTAAAGTTATGCATATAAATGATTATTTTCAGTAATTTTTTTAATTAGCCATTTATGTACAAGTTAACAATTTAATCAACTAACTAGTTTAATTAATTTAGTTTTTGCTACCAAATAAATTATTTAAAAGACTAGAAAATCTAATCAACTTAATAACCTAATTATTTTAGTGAAACTGATTACATACAATGAGATTAATTTTTTTTATTGTTTACGTATAATGATCAAATTGATTCATAAAAATAAAATTTTAAATTAATTAGATACATTATGTGAGTACAATGACATATTATGGGTGTATAAGTTAATAAAACATTATTAGTTCAGGCCCAATAATTAAAAAACCCTAATTAATTTAAAACTAACAAAGATAAAAAAAATCTGAAAATTAAAGTTAACAAAGTGGGGGTGGCGTGGTTCCCCTGGTACTATACTAATTCCAAAATTTAAGAAATATAAAAACAACATGACCATTTCAAACCTTTTCCAATCCACCACTTATAATATGACATGTGAAATTGAAATTAATTAAAACCAAAGAGAGAGGGTTTGGTGTTGTAGATCTAGCGTGTGCGGATGACGAATCAGAGGGACAGACGCCGTGTGCAGTGCTTCGTTGGTTGAGCGTGGTCGGGAAGTCGTGGTGATGGGTTATCCGCCATGGGTGTGTGGCTAAGATCGTTGTGATTCTGGTGGAGGTTTATGTGTAGCGATTGGGTTATTGTTTTATTTGTGGTTCTTATTTTATTTTAATCTTCTTCCTTTTCTTTTCAACAACATCCTGAAAGCAAGTTCCCAAAAACGACAAAAGGAAGGAAAGAAATAAAACTACACAATTACGACGACAGTGGCGATTGGTTTCTTATGTTTTTTCCTCTACGTTGGTTGTATTGATGCTAACAATGATTATTGTTGATTCCTTTGTTTGAGTTTTGGAAATTGTGTTGATTTGGTGAAGATTGTGAAGTTTGTAAACTTGTGCACAAAATTTTTGTACGAATGAAAATTTCCGGGTTTTGATATATGATTTGGCTTGTGTAATTGTGAAGAGGTTTGGAACTCAGTTTGAAACAATGGTGAACAATTGTTGTTGTTTTGAGATATAAATCTATAGAAAGGTTTATGCAAAAAGTTGTTTGTGATAAAAATACATAATAGATGAAGATGGTTTTGACGGTGTGGTATTTGTGAATTTTAAAACTACACTAAAATATTATAAATTATGTGTTAAGAATTTGTAGAAAAATAATAACAAAGCTTTATGTGGGGATGTTATATATAATAGTTAAAAATAATAAATAGATTTCAAAATAACAGAACCATCAAAAAATTTATCATATGGTTTATACAACAAAAGAATTATAATTAAAACAAATTAAAATTAAAAGAGATGCCTCATATGAAAAGTATTGGTCAAAAATAAAGAAATAGCAAATGGTTTTAAAGAGTTGGCTTTGAAAAGGAATTGTAAAAATATTTTGTGAGGAGTGTGAATTGTGAGAATTTTATAAATTTGTCGATCAATGATCAATAATACTGTGAAAATAATAGTGTATTTATAGGGATAATTAGGTCAACAAAATAAGAAATAAAATTAATTGACAAATCAGATCTTTCTTGGTCAATAAACTGACCAATCAAAGATGAGTATGTCACAAATTGACAAAACATTACCAATAAAAATATAAATAAAAATATTTTAAAAAAATAAAACAAGTAAGACTCAAACTCGTGATCTTATGCTTGCAAGCTATATCTCCTTATAAATTGTGTTGTCCAATTTATTTGAAATGAAAAGGCACTTGAAAACATATGAATGATGGGAAAATATTTTCTATTTAGGAAATAAAAATAATTTAAAGTAAACTATTATATATTTTTAAATGAATGATTTAAAGTTAATTGTCTTAAAATCTCATGATTGTCATGACTTCATGCAACAACTCTACCGGTGGCTATCCATGGCATCTTATCAAAAAATTTAAGAGTAACTATAACAATATATATTGTGCTTATTATTTAATGCTATATGTCATAAAGTTCTTGATTTAAAAAAATTAGATGAAAGAAGACTATGGTGCTATAATCTTATGTCAATTGGAGATGTACTTCCCTTTATCATTTTTTCATATTATGGTTCACTTAATTGTATATCTAGACTAAGAAATTAGATTTTGTGGTCCAGTTTATTTATGGTGCATGTATCCAATAAAGTGATAGATGAAGAACCTTAAAGGAGGTACGGAAAATCATCACCCACCAGAAGCTTAGATGGAGAAAGTTACATCATAGAAGAAGCTTTTAAATTATGTTCAAACTATTGTCAGATGTAGAGTCTATAGGAATTCTAAAGTGTCGTTATGCTGATAGATATAGAGGTATATGTACTAAGGTTTTAAATATTATGTCAATGCCTTAGGATATAGTTCTTCAATCACACTAGTAGATATTGAATAATGATGAACTTCAACCTTACTTATCTACTCACAAAAGATTTATCAAGCAACAATATTCCCGAATAAGTGACAAGTGTTTGTTGAAAGTTCATAACAACAATATCATAAGTTTTCTTAGTGAAAGGATTTCTAATGATGGAAGTGCACCCGATACTCTCAAATGGATGTTATACATTCCAAAATTTAATGTAGTAATTTTGACTGCATACAACATTATTAATTTTTTCTTTTATATAAAATCAAAAGATGACCGTAGTACAACACAAAATAGTGAGATTATGGTTGAGGCATAATCCATGTATTTCTCTAGTTTAAAGAAAAAATCTTATATAGGATTCTGGAGTGTACTTTAGGTTAATTTACAAGATTTGGGAGATTGATTAAGTTTTATTCAAAATGCCTTTACTGAAATGGAAGGGGATTGGCAAAAACATTGGTTTACAGATTAATGAGTTAGGATTCATACTGATTGACATTGGCTAGGAAACTTATAAGAATGAACCATTAATCATAGTTACCCATGCAAAAAAGATGGTTAATTGTTCACCAGTGAAGACACATTCCTCATATTGACTAAAATCATGATTTAAATTATAATATTTCTTCGACTCCTTCTTACACAACATAAGTTCATACTTCATATGAGCAATTTGATAGTGATGATGTGCATGTTCTTTGTAGTGACCAGGAAGAAGGCATATGGAAAAGTATATTGACTAAAATCTTTTATTGTTTATTCATGATTTATTGTATGTTATAATTTCTAAGGTTATATACTAACAAGTATAATTATTTGACATTGAAGGTGTTTAAAGTCAAGACACCAAGAGACAATACATATTCCTTACGTTGTAGATATTATTTGATGTAATTATGTGTAAATTGTATGTGTTTTTTGCCATTTTAGTATTGATGTAATACAATTTTCGATCTTAATAGTTGCCAACTTATGGTATGATTCATAAATGGTTTTTGTTCTTGTTTATGAACTATTTAAGATTAACAAAAATACATGTTAAAATATGTGAATTTTTTAAAATCTAAAAATTATAATAAAAAATAAATAAATAATTTCACTATGGTTGATTTTTTCAACTGTGGTTATATGTAGTGTTCTATCCTAGTTAATAAATGGAAAAAAATGATATTGTTGGTATCGAACCCATGACCTTTTAGTTTTTCAATACAATTTTATTTATTACAACCTACAATTTTGTTTATTACAACCATGGTGACATTTAAAACACTTTTCAATTCATTATCATGCAAGATAAGAGTATTTCTTTTGCATTAAAATGAAATCTTAATAGGTTTCTTTCTAACTCGTATACTTTTCTCAACCAACATTCTAACCACATCCTTTATTTGAGCCCGTAACAATTTAAAAGTTTGAGCTATTTCTCTAAAGGTTGTGTAATTAAGCTGCTTATAAAGGGTGTTGTTTTGTTAATCGCGTCTATCAAATATGTTTTGTTAATTAATATTTATACAAAGTATTTATGATAGATTGAAGAAAAATATGTAACATAATTAAGAATATCTTTGAAAAAAAATAATTAATATATTTTAAAAGTTGACAAGAATCTGATAAAAAGAAAAAAATTACTCTTAAGATTCTTATAATTAAAAATGAAAGTACTATAAATTTTATAAAGGATAAAAGGGTTATTTAATGTGTTTTAACCAATATAACACTCATGTTTATTTATTAATTTTTTATAATATTAAAGTATAATTTTTTAATGTCTCTATTCATTTCTTCTTCCAAAAACCTCAAAAGAAACACACGGTTTGATTTAAATTTATCTAAAAGAGACTCCTTATCATCTTATTTAAATGATTTATACTTTAATTATGTTCTATTCCATTGTCTTTTGTGAAAAAAAGTATATTAAATCACTTATAATAAAGTGTTTTTGATTATATAATTCAAATGTTAATAAAATATATAATCATGTAATAATTTCATTTTTTGATCATATAATAATTATAAATTAAAATAGTTACCAATATCTAATCATGTAACAATTTCCTTTTTTGATCATATCATAATTATGAATTATTCATAAACTCATTCAATTTTAATGTAAGTAAACTTAAAAATATTATGGCATCATACAATTTAAGGATTTATACATACTATATTTTATAATTCCATACTTTTTTATATGCTAATTTTTGCGTAACTAAATTAAAGTATAATCATTGTTTTTTTTTAATCATATAATAACAACCACAAACCACATATTTTATTAATATTTTAGACACGTCACATTAATATACAAAATAAACAAAGGCGCACATATATAATACATATGTAAAAATTTAGTGATTGACTTAAATATAATAGAAAACTACCTTTATGATAAATGTTAGAACTATCCTCTTTCTTTATTATCTTTCACACTCACATATAGCAATACCACATATTATTTTTGTTGAAGATTCAGCATTCATCACATTTCACATTTCTTGATCCTAAAAAAATGTAATAAGAAGAAATACTGTTATTTTTTTATACTAAAAAGTCAACACAACATTCAATATATAATTATTATAAATAGATATCTTTATTTGTCTTCATTTGAAATTACATATAAAAATAAATAATTTACTCATGCATGCAACCACTTTTTCTCTATCTAAGTACTTTGTTTATTTTAAAAATATAAATATAAAGTAATTTATTTTTGTGAAAATAAATAAATCATAACTTTTACTCAAAAAGTATAAAACTCCTATTGTTACTTTTATTAATATGTGGAACAATTAATTTGGATATGAGGAGGGATTAATATTTTTAATAAACTAAATTAAAATATTTTATTTTAATTATACACCAAAATAAAATTAAAATATGGATCCATCTTTAAGTTTATTTGGGAGGTTTATCATATAAACCTCTTGAAAAATATCACATTTCAATAATTTCTATTTATTTATAAATTTAATTTACGAATTAAAAAAAATAGAGAGATTCCTTTTGATAAGAATTAAATTATTTTTCATTTATAATTAATATTTAGATAATGCATGTATACCTAACATAGTTGATGGAAGAACTAATATTGTAAGGGATACTAGTCCCACATTTTTAAGGGAGTGCAGCAGTATAGTCCACATTGATTCCCTTGATAGCAGCAATAGCTGACTTGAAGCAATCACAAGTTGCACGGCAGTCAACAATGGTTTTACCTGCATTAACTAACCCTTTAACGCCATAAGAACAGCTTGGCGAAACAACACCATTGTTTTGAAGATAACATAGGCAAGGCGCAAGGCTATTGTGAAATTGTACACATGAATCTGCATCATAAAAACATATGCTATAATGAAGTTTCACATGGTAAGAAATTAAGTGATATAGGATAGAGTGAATTTAGAAATCTGAACTGCTTTAGCCCAAAAAAGTTAATCTTGATACAGACTCTAAGATTATTGATATTTTAATTCAAAGATGTTGGGTAAAACCTTGAATTAGGAACTATCTAGCTAATTTTATGTTGCCTTAAGTTTTTTGGTTATTTCTTATGGCTGGATCATTGTATCGCCGTATGTATCTGGTTTTTGTTTGCATTCAATAAAGTTGTATCTTTCCAAAAATAAATGTTATATGTGAGTTTGATGTAAGGTGGTAGGGATTTATATAGTGATTTTTGAAAAGTATTTTTAAGGTTTTTGAGTTTCGTTGTGGTTAATTTGTTATTTGGGATATGAACTTTATGTTTAATCTTTAGTTGTGATTTAAGGGAGAACCGCTAGACAATTTTTAAATAGACACTTCGAAACTTCTCTTTTTAAATAAGTGGTACCAAGTATATTGTTCTATTCTTATGTTACATCACTATTATTATGAAAACATTTATATTATTTAATACTGATTTTTATAATAAAATATTTAGATTTTAGGAGATTTTTTATGATATAATATTTTGATTTTAGGAGATTTTTTATAATATAATATTTAGATTTTAGGAGATAGAGTTCAAAGCAAGTTGAAATGGAACAATGATTCTGGTTGAACTTTTTATTAATATTTTAAACACATCATATTATTATATAGAATAAACAAACGCGCACATATATAATAGATTTGTAAAAACTTAGTAAATGTGTTAAATATAAGAGAAAACTAGCTCTATCATAAATTCTAAAATTATCCTCTTTCTATATTCTCTTCCACACTAGTCTATAGCAATACCATATATTATTTTTGTTGAAGATTCAACATACATAACAATTCACATCACTTGATACTCGCAAAATGAAATATAACATAATAAGAAGAAATATTGTTATTTTTTATATACTAAAAAGTCAACACAACATTCAATGTATAAACATTTTAAATAAATATTTTTATTTGTCTTGATTTGAAATCACATATAAAAGTAAATAATTTTCTCATGCATGCAACAAACTTTTTATCTATTCAATATTATTGATAAAATTTAGTACGGTTTGTTTTTCTCTATCTAAGTACTTTGTTTATTTTAAGAATCTAAATATGAAATAATTTATTTTTGTGCAAATAAATACATCATAACTTTTACTCAAAAAATTTCAAACACCTATTGTTACTTCTAATAATATGTGGCACAATTAATTTGGATATGAGGAGTGATTAATATTTATAATAATTTAACATAAAATATTTTATTTTAATTATACACCAAAACAAAATTTAACCAGAATAGTATGGATCCATCTTTAAACTTTATTTGTGAGGTTTTATAATATACCTAGCACAGTTGATGAAAGAACTGGTCTTGTAAGGGATACTAGTCCCACATTTTAATCGGAGTGCAGTAGCATAGTCCATATTGATTCCTTTTATAGCAGCAGTAGCCGACTTCGAGCAATCACAAGTTGCACGGCGGTCAACAAAGGCTTTGGCCGCATTAACTAATATTTTAACCCCCTAACAACAGTTTAGTGAAACAACACCACCGTTCTGAAGATAATGTAACCAAGGAGCAAGGCTATTGTAAACTTGTAAAGATGAATCTGCACCATAACAACATATGCTATCTTGATGTTCCCATGGTAATAAATTAAGTGATATTGGATATATTGAATGTTAGGTGTGAGTTTGATGCAAGGTGGTAGGGGTTTATACAGTGATTTTTGAAAAATATTTTTAAGGTTTTTGAGTTTCGTTGTGGTTAATGTTTAAATTTGGATATGAGCTTTATGTTTAGTCTTTAGTTATGATGTATGGGAGAACCGTTAGACAATTTTTAAATAGACACTTCAAAGCTTCTCTTTTTAAATAAGCGGTAATGGATACTGAGTATATTGTTCTATTCTTATGTTACATCATTATCATTATGAAAACATTTATATTATTTAATACGAATTTTTATAATATAATATTTAAATTTTAGGAGATAGAGTTTAATGCAAGTTGAAATGGAACAATAAATTTGGTTGAACTTTTTATTAATATTTTGAACACATCACATTAATATACAGAATAGACAAAGGCGCGCATATATAATAGATATGTAAAAAATTAATAAATATGTTAAATATAAGAGAAAATTAGCTCTATCATAAATGTCAGAACTATCCTCTTTCTTTATTCTCTTTCACACCAGCATATAGCAATACCATATATTATTTTTGTAGAAAATTCAGCATTCATAACATTCCACATCACTTGATACTGGAAAAAATATAATATAATAAGAAGAAATATTATTATTTTTTATATACTAAACAGTCAACACAACATTCAATGTATAAAAATTTTAAATAGATATTTTTATTTGTCTTGATTTGAAATCACATATAAAAGTAATTAATTTTCTCATGCACGTGACCATTTTTTGTCTATTTCATATTATTGATCAAATTTAGTACTGTTTGTTTTTCTTTTTCTAAGTTCTTTGTTTATTTTAAAAATATCAATATAAAATAATATTTTTAATAAATTAATATAAAATATTTTATTTTAATTATACACTAAAATAAAATTAAAATAGAATAATATGGATCCATGTTTAAACTTTATTTGTGAGGTTTTATAATATAAACCTCTTTAAAAATAGCATATTTCAATAATTTCTATTTATTTAGAAATTTAATTTACCAATTTTAAAAAATAGTTGGATCCCTTTTTATAAGAATTAAATTATTTTTCATTTAGAATTAATATTTTGATAATGCATGTATACTTAGCACAGTTGATGGAAGAACTCATCTTGTAAGGATACTTGTCCCACATTTTAAAGGGAGTGCATCAACATAGTTCACATTGATTCCTTTGATAGGAGCATTAGCCGACTTCAAGCGATCACAAATTACACGTCGGCCAACAATGGTTTTAGCCGCATTAACAACAACTTGGCGAAACAACACCACCGTTTTGAAGATAACGTAGGCAGGGCGCAATGCTATTGTAAACTTGTACACATGAATCTGCACCATAACAACATATGTTATTTTGAAGTTTCCCACGGTAAGAAATTAAGTGTTATTGGATAGAGCGAATGTTAGGTGTGAGTTTGATGCAAGGTAGTAGGAGTTTATATAGTGATTTTTGAAAAGTATTTTTAAGGTTTTTGAGTTTATTGTTATATTCTTATGTTACATCACTATTATTGTAAAAACATTTATATTATTTAATATTGATTATTATAATATAATATTTAGATTTTAGGAGATAGAGTTCAATGCAAGTTGAAATAGAACAATGAATCTGGTTGAACATTTTATTATTATTTTAAACACATCACATTAATATACAGAATAAACAAAGGCACCCTGTGATGCGGTGGGAGAACTGACTTGAGGTTTTGCGTTTGTGTTTGTAAATGTTGCGGTTAGTAAGAGTCCCCACCGACTTTTCTTTTATCCAAAAGGAAAGGTAAAAAAGCACAGGAAAGACCTTTGAGATTGTTTTTGGGTTCGGGGGTAGATTATGAAAAGGGAAGGTGCTAGCACCCTTTACATATATGGTTTTCCATGGGCTCTTAGTTACTTGTTTAGATCACTTTCTTTGCTTTGAAATTGTTTGAAATGGTGCTTTGTATGGTTTGAAAGTATTTTGAAAAGAGGCCATCGTTTAGGCAATCTTTGTAATGATTTCAGTTCGTAAGAATGTATACAAAGATGTTTGTCTTTTGAAAAATGTTTCAATGTTTTGTAAAATGTTTTGAAATGTTTGTGTGATTGTTTTTGAAAATAGCAAGGATTGTTTTGAAATTGATCAAGTAACTAGAAGCTATCTACCTACTCAAATGTCTTTCTTGTGCATTTTTATTCTTTTGATATTGTTGATTTACCATTGATTGCGTAAACAACCCTATCTTTGGATGTAAACGGGACGGGCGTGGGTCATCGTATGACCATGATAGCAATGTTGCCAAGTATTTTAGCAATTTTTAGGGACTAAGATCATCTTTGTTTAGGAAACCTTTTGATAGAGTCATCGAGGGACTATATTCTTTTATTTGTTTTGTTTTGCCAAGATACTTCGCATGCGTAACATGGCCATTTTTATATAGGCAACCAAGTGGGTGAAACCCTAAGGGTGCTTGTGTTCAATGTGTGTCATTTTTCATGCATTTGATTTATCTTGGATTTGGTCTTTTCTATTTGTTTTTTTTTGGTCTTGTCATGCAAACCCTAGTTTACTGAACATGGTATAAATGCGATAAATTGCATAAATGTAAACTAAACTATTACAACAATTATTATGGGAGGGGGGATACAAGTTTTTGAATGGGGATATAATGCACAAAATAAACCCTAAAAATACTATTACAACCCAATTGAATATTGTGCGAAATAAATAAATATACAAATATTTAAATATGTAATGCAATGTATTTATGGAAAAAATGTTTTGTATTTGTTTAAGGTATGAGAAAATGATTCATGTAAACCCTAGAAAAAAGGAAAAAATAATAGTATTATTTTTGGAGGGATGAAACCCTAGTTTTCAAATTAAAAGAAAAATATGTTTCCTATTATTTATTTTGTCCATTTTTATACAAGAAAATAATAAATAATATTATATGTCAATATTAAAAATTAAATATGTATGAAAAAATAAATATTTTATGTGTAAAATAATTAAATAAAAATGTATAGTATTTATTAAATGTATTTATAATTTATTTAAGAAAATAAAGTCTATTATCCTAATAAGCTATTATATATGCCAAAAAATAGTAAAAAAATAAAATAAAATGCAAAAAATAAAGAAAATATTTTTCATGATTTTTATGATTCAGAAAAATAAATAAAAGCAATAAATATAAAAATATAAAAATATAAAAAGAAATATGAAAAATAAAACAAATTTGCAAGGTGGGTGCAAAAGTAATACAGGGGTGGGAAAAGTAAAAACAAAAAGGCCAGAAATGCAAAAATGCCAAAGGCAAGCTTCGTCCTTGTCCTTTGTCTCCTCTTGCGCGCGCATTCAACTCAAACCTGCAACTTGCTCATACTTGCATAAAAACAAAAACTTGTAACATGAAACATGTAGCACTTAATCTCACGATTCCAATGATATAAAATTTGTAACCTAACTCTCAAAGATCAGAGACAATTTAATCAGCCCTAAATCGTGACCTAATTATTTCATGAACTTCAAGTTTCAAATTCTCACTGCTCAGTTAATATAAATGACAAGTATGCATATGTACAGCTTCACCATGTTAAGGACTACATTTTTGCTTCACAAATCGTGGCTTGAGGATGCCTAAATAGAGAGATAGAGTTTTGAAAAATACCTCCTTCATCTAGATTTGGATATGGCAATGTGGGGACTTTGAGTGAGTCCTGAGGATCGTGTGAGCTTCCTTGAAGTTCCTTCAAGCTATTCCAACACCTAGCTTGCTTTGTGGATGGCCAAAACACTCTATAAAAGTCAAGCTGCAACCTACAAATTTGAAAATGGCAATGGCTGGAACAGGGCTTACAGATGCAGTTCAAGGGCTTGGATAGCTTTGGTAGGATGTGTATGAAGTGTTTCAAATGTTAAAGGGCAAAACACACGAGCCAAAATGAAGTTGGCAATGATTTTGCAGAACTGCAATGTTTGGGAAGAAAAATGATGTTTTTATGTTTGGGAGAGTTATGGATGCTATCAATTCATGTTCTGAGTTGTGACAAGTTTGTGAATATGTATAGCATGGATGCAAAGTCCACTTTTCATCATATGTGCAAGCCTTTGGACTTTTACAACTTTTCTTGCTTTTGAAGAAAAGTGAAGTGACCACACTAAACATGCTTGTACTGGCTGGCTTGCTAGCTGCAGAGAGTTGGTATACATTGCTTGATATCTGTGGAAGTTGTTTGTACCAAAGGAACAGGTCCATGGTTCAAGGTTGATAAAGTTACAAAAGCTTGCCTTTAAGAAAATAGCAATGTGCCCTTTATGCCATTAATGGAATTATCTTTTGTACAATGTTCCAAAAGCCAAAATAAAGCCTTTATCTTCTGAGTTGGAATTTAATTATGGAGTGTATAAGGAGTTTAGGACCTGTAATGCAAGGTACAAGCATCATGGATCTGATTTGCAACTTGACACTTTGTGAAAATGGCATGAACAAAAGTGACAAAATGCCAATTTCTCTTCTTCGATTCTCCCTAACCACAAATGATCTTGGAGAGTTCTTTGACATTTTGTAAAGCTTTAAATGTGATATATAATCCTTTATTGAAATGCATTTTGAGATACCTCTTGGAACTAGGTGAAAAATGTCAATGAAGTTGGGTCAAAAAACTGCCTAAATTACGGCAAATTTTCACTAAGTAATTTAGTTCATGGACCTATATTCACAAATTCATAATTTGAGATCCAAGCATCGTTTGGGAAAACTTTGTGAATCAAAGTTGTATATTTCATGGAGGACTACAACTTTCATGTTGGAAGTTTTCTTTGAATCAAATTGCATCATGGTGAAAAAGTGGTGAAAATTTGGGAAAAAATAAGAAAATTTCCATACTTAGAAAAATTCTAAGTTATGAAAATTTTCAAATTCAAAACCCTAATTTTCAAAATTGGTTTTCTTGGTGAACATATTTTATATTTTGACATATCTTGATGAATTATGACCCTTGGCACTTGATTTTGACCAAAAATTCAAAGTTTGACTTTTCAGTGTACAATTGACTTTTGATCAATTGACTGCAAAATTAATCTGTCAATCCAATGAACTTGAGATCTTTTGAACCATGTGATTAGGTCAATATGATGCCATTGAAACCTTGAAATCATATTTCAACCCAATTGGTCATTGGCTAGGTTAAAAATCAAAAATTGCCCTTTCTCAGTCAAAACCCTAATTTTGACCATTTTGCCCTTTTGATGATTTGATCAAATTTCTTGAGGAGTTGTGATCCAAACTTGATCAGATGGTACATATGAGCCTAAAATGTTGATGTGGATAAAAAATTATGAAGTTTGATTGTAAATTGGCCATGGTTGACTTTTTCCCAATACAACTTATTTTTAGGTCAATTATCCAATTGACTGGTCAAAAAGGTGGTTCAAGGCTTCAAACTTAACATGAGCAATCTTAGGGGTCCAACATGATGTATGGAAGTCACGTGAAGCATTTGTGGTCCAAAAATCCTTTTGCAAACTCAAACCCTAATTTTGGGTTATCAGTGCAAGATGAGATGTCTTGAGCTGAGCAAACCCTAATCCTGTCTTGAGTCCAAGAAGTCTTGTGAGAAAAATCTTGATAAATGAGAGGAAAAATTTTGGGGTACAACAGCTGTCCCTAATCAATCTTCTTGAACCTGAAGAGTTATATTTGCGAGTTTTCCGTTCGTGACTCGAAGGTAAAAGATGATTGGACACTAGAGTGCCCATAAATTTGTACTCATGAAAGTGTAGTTAAGGGAATGGGCTTAAAGATGCCATTTGGAGAGGTGATAGAATCTTGTTGGAAATGGGCTTGTAGATGCCATCCAAGAGTGTTTGCTGAGTTGTAAGTTGTAAGTCAGAAGAATAAGTATCAGAATGGTATCCGCGTCTGGAACGCATCTGAGCTGTATTTGGAGACTTGGAATCTGAATGAGAAATAGAATAACATCCGTGTCTGGAGCGTACACGTACTGTATCAAGAGTGTGAAATTTCAATAAGGGCCAGATAGGAATCCGTGTCTAGAGCGTATCTGAACTTGAAATTTTAATGAGTATCAGGATGGCATCCGTGTCTGGAGCGTATCTGAAATGTATCTGAAGAACTGACAGAATGGCAACCATGTCTGGGGCGTATCTGAAATTTATCTGATAGTTGAGGTCTGAATGAGTAATAGAATAGAATTCGCATCTGGAGCGTATCTAAACTGTATCTGGGATCTGAATTTGAATGGGTAACAGAATGACTTTCGTGTTTGGAGTGTATCTGAATTGTATCTGATAATTGAATCTTGAATAAGTAATAGAATGACTTCCGTATCTGGAGTGTATCTGAACTGTATCAAAAGCTGAATCTGAATGAGTAACAAAATGACTTCCGTATCTGGAGTGTATCTGTACTGTATCATGATTGCATTTTGTTAAACGGTAGCTGTTAATCTTATCCTGAAAAGGGTAAAATGTTAGCTGAAAACACAAAGTTATGTTGCATGAAATGTATGATGCAATAAATGTGCTTTATCAATGTTTAAGATATATGGATGTAATGTATGTGCATGCAAGCTGATATTCTATATTGCTGAGGAAAATAATTCCTTGACTGCTGCCGGGGAAGATAAATCATTGACTGTTGAGGATAAGAAATCCTTGGCGACTGTTGGGGATTAAAAATCCTTGATGACTTCTCTGGGGATATAGGGATCCTTCCTATCTTGAAGTTGGAGTATTTGACAAAAATTATGTAGTGAGCAATGGCATATACTGCTTGAGTAATCTGCTTGGGGAATCCAGAGAATTTTGATGACTTCTACTGGGGATTACACCAAAGGAATCCTTGTTCTGCTGGAGAATAAAGAAAACTCTGATGACTTCTGCGGGGAATTAAGAATGAGAATCTTCATTTTGTTGGGGAGCAATAAAATCTCTATGGGGAAGAAGGATTACTGTTGGGAGTAGGTTTAGGAGTTTGGGTCGTCTGCCATTCTTCTGGGGAGTTATCCTAGGTTGAGGAGAGACAAAAGTTAACTGTTATCTGGTTGATTTTCAGACTTCAAGATAACTTGCTGGGGAATTTGGAGAAACTGAATGGTTTTCGCTGGGGATTGATAATTAGAAGTTTTGCCTCTGCTGGGGATTGGGAGTTTGAAATTTTAACTCTGATGGGGATTAAGGGTTTGAAATTTTAGCTTCGTTGGGGATCTAGATGATGTACTGTAGGGATTGCTCATGGAATAGCCTAAATACGTTTTCCTATCCTTTCAATTTGTCAGTAATTGTTCTTTTCCATCCTGTTTATTTGTAAACAGTAATTATGTTCAAATGCATATGTTCATCAATGAATCATTCGACGTTTTTGCAAATAAAAACACAAGTGTAAAGAAAAAGGCAAATAGTTTTCTGTACTTTGAAAGAGATATCTTTGTATTTAGTTTGAATAAGTGTTTTGTACAAAGGAGACAAACATCCTAGTAAGAGGATGGTGTCATAAAAGTAAGAAAAATTTATACAAAGAAAGATGGATATGTGTAATAATCCCATGGGGTTCCCATTTTGCTATAGCCTTCGTATCTCTAAATATCTTGTCCATTCGCTGCTTCGTCCGAAGATGTTTGAATTGATCAGAAGCTTAGAGTTTGTCAGTGAAGAGATTGTCCTTAAAGTGATCCGACGAGACATAGTCATACGCTTTAATTCCCTAACTTTTGCCTGGACCGCCCTTTTGGGTTTTCAGTCCACCGGGAAACCCTTTTTTGCCCAAGTCGCCCTTTCGGGTTTTCATATTTCCGAGTGTACAGATTTTTTTGTTTTATCCCTAATATTTGCCCGAACCTTTTTGGTTCGCCATAATGCCCTTGTTTTGCCTAGGTGTGTCAACCTAGCGGGTTTTTTATGCGTAGTATCTTTTGACTATGTCTGCGTTCGCAGGGTGTGGCAGGTCGTCACCGTCCATGGTGGTTAAGATCATTGCACCACCAGAAAAGATGTTCTTGATTACAAATGGTCCTTCATAGGCAAGAGTCCATTTTCCCCTGGGATCACTTTGTGGTGAGATGATGCGCTTGATCACTAGATCTCCAACTTATATACCTGGCGTCTGACTTTCTTGTTGAAATTTATATTAATGAAAACTGATTTGTATAATATAATGTTTAGATATTAGGACATAGAGTTCAATGCAAGTTGAAATGGAATAATGAATCTGGTTGAACTTTTTATTAATATTTTAAACACATCACATTAGTATACAGAATAAACAAAGGCGCACATATATAATAGATATGTAAAAACTTAGTAAATGTGTTAAATATAAGAGAAAACTTTCTCTATCATAAATCCTAGAACTATCCTCTTTCTTTATTCTCTTTCACACTAGCATATAGCAATACCATATATTATTTTTGTTGAAGATTCAGCATTCATAACATTTCACATCACTTGATACTACAAAAAAATATATAATATAATAAGAAGAAATAATGTTACTTTTTATATACTAAAATGTCATCATAATATTCAATGTATAAACATTATAAATAGATATTTTTATTTGTCTTCATTCAAAATTACTTATAAAAGTAAATAATTTTCTCATGCATGCAACCACTTTTTGTCTATTCCATATTATTGATCAATTTTAGTACTGTTTGTTTTTCTCTATATAAGTACATTGTTTATTTTAAAAATATAAATATAAAATAATTTATTTTTTTGCAAATAAATACATCATAACTTTTACTCAAATAGTATAAAACTCCTATTGTTACTTCAATTAATATGTGGCATAATTAATTTGGATATGAGGAGTGATTAATATTTTTGATAATTTAACATAAAATATTTCATTTTAATTATACACCAAAATAAAATTAAACCAGAATAATATGGATCCATCTTTAAACTTTATTTGTGAGGTTTTATAATATAAACCTCTTAAAAAATAACCGATTTTAATAATTTATATTTATTTAAAAATTTACTTTACGAATTTAAAAAATAGTTTGATCGTTTTTTATAAGAACTAAATTATTTTTCATTTAAAATTAATATTTAGATAATGCATGTATAGCCTGCACAATTGATGGAAGAACTAATCTTGTAAAGGATACTAGTCCCACATTTTTAAGCGAGTGCAGTAGCATAGTCCCCCTTGATTCCTTTGATAGCAGCAATAGCCGACTTCAAGCAATCACAAGTTGCACAGAATTCAACAATGGTTTTAGCTGCATTAACTAACCCTTTAACGCCCTAACAACAACTTGGAGAAACAACACCACCGTTCTGAAGATAACGTAGGCAAGGCGCAAGGCTATTGTAAACTTAAACACATGAATCTGCACCATAACAACATATGTTATCTTGAAGTTTCCCATGGTAAGAAATTAAGTGATATTGGATAGAGTGAGTGTTAGGTGTGAGTTTTATGCAAGGTGTAGGGGTTTTATATAGTGATTTTTGAAAAGTATTTTTATGGTTTTTGATTTTGGTTGTGGTTAATGTTTGATTTGGGATATGAGCCTTATGTTTAGTCATTAGTTATGATGTAAGGGAGAACCTCTAGACAATTTTTAAATAGACACTTTGAAACTTCTCTTTTTTAATAAGAGGTACCGAGTATATTGTTCTATTCTTATGTTACATCACTATTATTATGAAAACATTTATATTATTTAATACATATTTTTATAATATAATATTCATATTTTAGGACATAGAGTTCAATGCAAGTTGAAATGGAATAACGAATCTGGTTGAACTTTTTACTAATATTTTAAACACATCACATCAATATACATAATAAACAAAGACGCACATATATAAAAACTTATTAAATGTGTTAAATATAAGAGAAAACTTGCTCTATCATAAATGCTAGAACTATCCCCTTTCTTTACTCTCTTTCACACTAGCATATAGCAATACCATATATTATTTTTGTTGAAGATTTAGCATTCATAACATTTCACATCACTTGATCTACAAAAAACTATATAATATAATAAGAAGAAATAATGTTACTTTTTATATACTAAAATGTCATCATAATATTCAATGTATAAACATTATAAATAGATATTTTTATTTGTCTTCATTCGAAATTACATGTAAAAGTAAATAATTTTCTCATGCATGCAACCACTTTTTGTCTATTCCATATTATTGATCAAATTTAGTATTGTTTCTTTTTCTCTATCTAAGTACATTGTTTATTTTTAAAATATAAATATAAAATAATTTATTTTTTTGCAAATAAATACATCATAACTTTTACTCAAATAGTATAAAACTCCTATTGTTACTTCAATTAATATGTGGCATAATTAATTTGGATATGAGGAGTGATTAATATTTTTGATAATTTAACATAAAATATTTTATTTTAATTATACACCAAAGTAAAATTAAACCAGAATAATAAGGATCCATCGTTAAACTTTATTTGTGAGGTTTTATAATATAAACCTCTTAAAAAATAGCACATTTAAATAATTTCTATTTATTTAAAAAATTAATATACGAATTTAAAAAAAATAGGTTGATCCCTTTTTATAAGAATTAAATTATTTTTCATTTAAAATTAATATTTAGATAATGCATGTATAGCTAGCACAATTGATGGAAGAACTTATCTTGTAAGGGATACTAGTTCCTCATTTTTAAGGGAGTGCAACAACATAGTCCCCCTTGATTCCTTTGATAGCTACAATATCCTACTTCAAGCAATCACAAGTTGCACGAAATTCAACAATGGTTTTAGCTGCAGCAACATAGTCCACATTGATTGCTTTCATAGCAGTAGTAGTCGACTTCGAGCAATTACAAGTTGCATGACAGTCAATATTGTTTTAGCCACATTAACTAACCCTTTAATGCTCTAACAACAACTTGGAGAAACAACACCACTGTTCTGAAGATAACGTAGGCAAGACGCAAGGCTATTATAAACTTGTACACATGAATCTGCACCATAACAACATATCCTATCTTGAAGTTTCCCATGGTAAGAAATTATGTGATAGAAAGGATAAAAATGTTATTTAAAGTTTTTTTACCAAAATATCACTCATGTTTTTTTATTGGTTTGTTATCATATTAAAGTATAATTTTGTAATGTCTCTATTCATTTCTTTTCTCCAAAACCTTTAAGAGTAGATAAGGTAATTGCAACTCTTAGTAGCCCTAACCAATTTATTTTGCCTTACCAATCACTCCCTCAAAAGAAACACACGACTGGATTTAAATTTATCCAAATAAGACCCCTTATTATCTCACTTAAATGATTTATATATAATTATGTTCTATTCCTTTGTCTTCGGTAAAAAAAATGTAATTTAAATCACTTATAATAAAGTGTTTTTGATTATATAATTTGAAATTTAATCAAATAAAAAATAAAAAATATAATCATGTAATAATTTCATTTTTTGATCATATCATAATTATGAATTAAAAAAATTAGCAATATATAATCATGTAGTAATTTTCTTTTTTGATCATATCATAATTATAAATTATTCATAAACTCATTCAATTTTAATATAGTTGAATGCATAAAATCCTTATGAACTAAGCAATTTTATGGCATGATACAATTTATTTGATACATGTGAAAATGTTAATATGATAATTATTACTCTTTATTTTTTTATAACTATCACTTTAAATATTTATGCGCACCATATTTTATAATTCTATGCATTTTTATATGCTAATTTTTTCATAAGAAATACAAAAAAATATTTTAAAATAAACCGTACATAAATATTTTAAATTATTTCTATAAACTACAATAATTAATAGTATATTTAAATAAAATTCACCTGTGCAATAGGTTTACTGTGTTTTATTTTCTTAAAGGTATGAGAAAGAGAGTAAGATAAAAAATTAAATAATTCTTTTGAGTAACTAAATTTAAGCATAATCATTGTTTTTTTAATTATATAACAAAAACCACAAACTACATATTTTATTAATATCTTAAACACATCACATCAATATACAAAATAAACAAAGGCGCACATATATAATAGATATATAAAAACATAGTGATAGTCTTAAATATAAGAGAAAACTAGATCTATCATAAATGCTAGAACTATCCTCTTTTTTTATTCTCTTTCACACTAGCATATTGCAATACCATATGTTATTTTTGTTGTAGATTCAACATTCATAACATTTCACATCACTTGATACTGCAAAAAATAAAAAAAGAATAAATACTGTTATTTTTTATATACTAAAAAGTCAACACAACATTCAATGTATAAACAATATAAATAGATATTTTTATTTGTCTTCATTTGAAATCACATATAAAAGTTAATAATATTCTCATACATGCAACCACTTTTTATCTATTCCATATTATTGATCAAAGTTAGTATTGTCTGTTTTTCTCTATCTAAATACTTTGTTGATTTTAAGAATCTAAATATAAAATAATTTATTTTTGTGCAAATAAATACATCATAACTTTTACTCAAAAAGTATGAAACTTCTATTTTTATTTTGATAATATGTGGCACAATTAATTTGGATATGAGGAGCGATTAATATTTTTAATAAATTAACATAAAATATTTTTTTTTAATTATACAACAAAATAAAATTTAACCAGAATAGTATGGATCCATCTTTAAACTTTATTTGTGAGGCTTTATAATATAAACCTCCTGAAAAATAACACATTTCAATAATTTCTATTTATTAAGAAATTTAATTTATGAATTCTAAAAAATAGTTGAATTCCTTTTTATAAGATTTAAATTATTTTCCATTTACAATTAATATTTAGATAATGCATGTATACCTAGCATAGTTGATGGAAGAAATGATGTTGTAAGGGATATTATTCCCATATTTTCCAGGGAGTGCAGTAACATAGTCCGCATTAATTCCATTGATAGCAGCTGTACCGGACATCAAGTAATCACAACTTGCACGGAGGTCAACAATGGTTTTAGCCGCATTAACTAACCCTTTAACACCCTAACAACAGCTTGGCGAAAGAACAACATCTTTCTCAAGATAACGTAGGCAAGGCGCAAGGTTATTGTAAAGTTGTACACATGAAACTATACCACCATTTTATGCATACATTAAAGCCATGCACATTATAACAACACATCCTATCTTAAAGTTTCCCATGGTAAGAAATTAAGTGATATTGAATAGAGTGAATGTTAGGTGTGAGTTTGATGCAAGGTGGTAGGGGTTTATATAGTGATTTTTGAAAAATATTTTTAAGGTTTTTGAGTTTGGTTGTGGTTAATGTTTGATTTGGGATTCGAGCTTTATGTTTAGTCTTTAGTTACAATGTTAGGGAGAACCTCTAGACAATTTATAAATAGACACTTCGATAGTTGATTAGATACAGTAAGGTGTTAGGCACCCTTTACCTCGCTTGTACTCAAGGAAATTCCTTTTAAACCATGTATTTAGAGTGAATACTTCTTTATTTTACTTCTTGTTCATTTATTCCATTTATTCTATTATATATCGTATTCAAGAAAGAGAAAAGGGAAAATCAGTTTTTTTTACTTAGTTGAATCGCCTTGATTTTTCAATTGTGTGCCTTCGTATCTTCTTAAGAAGAAATTAAAGTCCATCATAATTTGAAGTTGTTTGGTTATTATTATTTATAAAACCGTGTTAAATTGTTTTTGAATGGTTTTGAACTTGCCTGAGTTAGAAAATTGACTGATGGCAGGCGGACTTTTTATATCCACGTAGACAGGAACTGGAAAATCCTTTATTGAAAAAATGTGTTGGGTTTGATTATGTTAGTAAGAAAAAGGTTTGTTATTGGGATTATGTTAGTAAGAAAAAGGAACTCCATGACCATGTCAAACCTTTTCCAATCCACCACTTATAGTATGACATGTGAAATTGAAATTAATTAAAACCAAAGAGAGAGGGTTTGGTGTGGTAGATCTAGCGCGTGCGGCTGACGAATCAGAGGGACAGTTGCCGTGTGAAGTGCTTCGTTGGTTGAGCGTGGTCGGGAAGTCGCGGTGATGGGTTATCCGTCGTGGTGTGTGGCTAAGATCGTTGTCATTCTGGTGGAGGTTTCTGCATAGTGATTGAGTTATTGTTTTATTTGTGGTTCTTATTTTATTTTAATCTTCTTCCTTTTATTTTCGACAGCATCCTGAAAGTAAGTTCCCAAAAATGACAAAAGGAAGGAAAGAAATAAAACTACACAACTACGATGACAACGGCGATTGGTTTCTTATGTTTTTTCCTCTACGTTGGTTGTATTGATGCTAACAATGATTATTGTTGATTGCTTTGTTTGAGTTTTTGAAATTGTGTTGATTTGGTGAAAGTTGTGAAGTTTGTAAACTTGTGCACAAAATTTTTGTACGAAGGAAAATTTCCAAGTTTTGATATATGATTTGGCTTGTGTAATTGTGAAGAGGTTTGGAACTCAGTTTGAAACAATGGTGAACAATTGTTGTTGTTTTGAGATATAAATTTATAGAAAGGTTTATGCAAAAAGTTGTTTGAGATAAAAATACATAATAGATGAAGATGGTTTTGACGGTGTGGTATTTGTGAATTTTAAAACTACACTAAAATATTAGAAATTATGTGTTTAGAATTTGTAGAAAAAATGAACAATGCTTTGTGTGGGGATGTTATATATAATAGTTAAAAATAATAAATAGATTCAAAAATAACAGAACCATCAAAAATTTATCATATGGTTTAAATAACAAAAGTATTATAATTAAACAAATTAAAATTAAAAGGATGCCTCATATGAAAATTATTGGCCAAAATTAAAGAAATAGAAAATGGTTTTAAAGAGATGGCTTTGAAAAGGAATTGTAAAAATATTATGTGAAGAGTGTGAATTGTGAGAATTTTATAAAATTGTCGATCAATGATCAATAATACTTTTAAATAATAGTGTATTTATAGGGATAATTAGGTCAACAAAATAAGAAATAAAATTAATTGACAAATCAGATCTTTCTTGGTCAATAAACTGACCAATCAAAGATGAGTATGTCACAAATTGAAAAAACTTGACCAATAAAAAATAGTTACCAAAAAAGGATATATTTTTGGTATTTATTATGATTTAAGCAATCATTTTTGATAAAAAAATGCATAAAATCAATTAAATAAATATTTTAAAAAATGTTTTAAAATAAAAACGAAAATTAAAATTAAAATAATAAATATACAATTTTGTGATTTCAAAAATTGAAATAAAGTTAGTGACAAATATAAAAATAAATATTTTTAAAAAATAAAACAAGTAAGACTCAAACTCGTGATCTTATGCTTGCAAGCCTTATCTCCTTATTAATTGTGTTGTCCAATTTATTTGAAATGAAAAGGCACTTGAAAACATATGAATGGTGGAAAAATATTTTCTAACCCTTTAACGCCCTAACAACAACTTGGAGAAACAACACCATCGTTCTGAAGATAACGTAGGCAAGGCGCAAGGCTATTGTAAACTTAAACACATGAATCTGCACCATAACAACATATGGTATCTTGAAGTTTCCCATGGTAAGAAATTAAGTGATATTGGATAGAGCGAGTGTTAGGTGTGAATTTGATGCAAGGTGGTAGGGGTTTTATATAGTGATTTTTGAAAAGTATTTTTATGGTTTTTGAGTTTGGTTGTGGTTAATGTTTGATTTGGGATATGAGCTTTATGTTTAGTCATTAGTTATGTTGTAAGGGAGAACCGCTAGACAATTTTTAAATAGACACTTCGAAACTGCTCTTCTTAAATAAGCGGTACCGAGTATATTGTTCTATTCTTAAGTTACATCACTATTATTATGAAAAAAAATTATATTATTTAATACTGATTTTTATAATATAATATTTAGATATTAGGACATAGAGTTGAATGCAAGTTGAAATGGAATAATGAATCTGGTTGACATTTTTATTAATATTTTAAACACAACACATTAGTATACAGAATAAACAAAGGCGCACATATATAATAGATATGTAAAAAATTAGTATATGTGTTAAATATAATAGAAAACTTGCTCTATCATAAATGCTAGAACTATCCTCTTTCTTTATTATCTTTCACACTAGCATATAGCAATACCATATATTATTTTTATTGAAGATTCAACATTCATAACATTTCACATCACTTGACACTACAAAAAAAAAATATAATAAGAAGAAATATTGTTGTTTTTTATATATTAAAATTTCATCAAAACATTAAATGTATAAACATTATAAATAGATATTTTTATTTGTCTTCATTCGAAATTACATATAAAAGTAAATAATTTTCTCATGCACACAACCACTTTTTGTCAATTCCATATTATTGATCAAATTTAATACTGTTTGTTTTTCTCTATCTAAGTACTTTGTTTATTTTAAAAATATAAATATAAAATCATTTATTTTTGGGAAAATAAATACATCATAACTTTTACTCAAATAGTATAAAACTGCTATTGTTACTTCAATTAATATGTGGTATAATTAATTTGGATATGAAGAGTGATTAATATTTTTGATAATTGAACATAAAATATTTTATTTTAATTATACACCAAAATAAAATTAAACCTGAATAATATGGATCCATCTATTAGAGGGTAATTTATTATTTTCCATATATATAGGATATTCTCATTGGGCCCTAGGTGGCATTCTTATTTTTGTTCATTTTGTGTATAAATAGGTGTACTAGGTTTACATTTATATCAATCCAATTCCTTCAATCATTAGTGGCAGTTTTTAGCATTTATTCCTTTTCTCTCTTCTTCCTCAATTTCATCACCTTGCACTAACAAATTGGTATCTAGAGCTCTTGGTTTTTTCTGAAATTCTGGGAAACACGAGTGATAGTGAGCTGTGTGTTTGATTTTTGAATCTTGAACAAAAATCTGAAACAAAATCACACTGATTCTGTGGGTTTGGGAAACTCTGAGTGAGAAATATGAGATCTGATTTCTTTTGTGCAAGGTTTAAGATGAATGGAGGCAGTAGTTTGAATACTAAAATTCCAGTTTTTGATGGCAAAAACTGGAACAGATGGAAGATACAAATGCGTGTGCTGTTTGGTGCTCAGGATGTTCTGGATCTTGTTTCTGAAGATTGTGTTCCAGTTGCAGCAGGTGCTACTGAAGAACAAAAATCAGAAGAAAGAGATACGAGGAAGAGGGATCAGAAAGCTCTGTTCTTTATCCATCAGTGTGTGGATAAAAATGTGTTTGAGAAGATTGTTGATTCGACGACGTCGAAAGGGGCATGGGATATACTGACCATATGTTATGGTGGTGATGTATCAGTAAAGAAGGTAAAGCTTTAGTCCCTGCGAAAACAATATGAAAATCTCAGCATGAAGAACAATAAGAAAGTTTTTGAGTACATCTCCAGAATGATTCTGGTCACAAATGAGATGAAGGCTTGTGGAGAAACACTTTCTGAACAAGTAATCATAGAAAAGATTTTAAGGTCACTTACTCCTCAGATTGATTACATTGTTGTTTCAATTGAACATTCTAAAAATCTGGAAACCATGAGAATAGAAGAGTTGAAAAACAGTCTAGAAGCGCAAGAGTTGCGTCTGACTGAAAGAACTTCTGAGAGGGAAGTGGAGCAAGCTCTGAAGGCTTCTTTTGTTAAGAAGGACCAGAAGCAGAATAGACATGGTGATAAATTCCAGAAGTCAGAAACCTCAACTTCTGATGAAAAGAAATATCAGAAGGGAAATGAAAGGTATGACAAGAAGAAGGTTCAATGTTACTGCTGTAAACAGTTTGGCCATTTTGCCAGAGACTGTAAAAACAGAGGAAGGAAATCAGAAGAAGCAAACGTAGCCAGAGAAGATTCTGATGATGAACCTGTGCTACTGATGGCTTCTGATTCTAATGGAAACTGTTCAGGAGTTTGGTGGTATATGGACACTGGTTGTTCAAACCACTTGACTGGGAACAAACAATGGCTGATAAACTTTGACTCCAGAAGGAGAACAAAGATCAGATGTGCTGATGATAAGTACCTTAATGCAGAAGGTAAGGGAAATGTTAGAGTCAGAGTGAAGAATGGAAAAAACATTCTGATCAAAGATGTTTGGTATGTTCCTGGAATTAAAAGCAATCTGATGAGTGTGGGTCAGCTTATTAAGAAAGGGTTTTCAGTGGTTATGAAGGACAACCTCTTGACGTTGTATGATTCTAATCAGAAGTTGATTATGAAGTCTGAGCAGGGAAGCAACAGAACATTCAAGGTGAATGTAGAAACTTCTGAAGCGGAGTGTCTTAGTGCAGAAGGCGCTGAAGTTGATAGTAAACTGTGCCACAAGAGGTTGGTGCACTTGAACTATAGAAGCTTAGGGCATCTAAGTTCTAAGAAGCTCGTACATGTAATTTCGAAGATTGTGAATCCTCAGAAGTCATGTGAGGTATGCATGAAAGGCAAGCAACCCAGATTGCCATTTGCATCAGAAGTAGCCCCCAGAGCAAAGCATGCTCTGGGAGTAGTACATTCTGATGTATGTGGACCATTTCCAGTACCTTCACTTGGAGGAAACAAATATTTTGTGTCTTTTGTGGATGAGTTCACAAGAATGACATGGGTAACACTCATCATGTTCAAGCATGAAGTGTTTACTGAGTTTTAGAAGTTCAAGGTGAAGGCTGAGAAGCAGAGTGGTCAGAAGCTGAAGATTCTGAGAACAGATGGTGGAGGTGAGTATAACTCTACAGAGTTCCAAAAGTTCTGTGAGGAGAATGGAATATAACATGAGGTTACTGCTCCATATACTCCTCAGCACAACGGTCTTGCTGAAAGAAGAAACAGAACTTTGCTTGATATGACCAGAAGTATGCTGAAAGAGAAGAAGTTACCTCACATGTTATAGGGAGAAGCTGTTGCCACATCAGCATATGTTCTGAATAGGTGTCCAACAAAGAAGCTGAAAGAAACTGTTCCTTTAGAAAAATGGACTGGAGACAAGCAAAGTGTTAGCCATCTGAAGGTGTTTGGCTCTGTATGCTACAAACACGTTCCAGATGCTAGAAGACGAAAACTGGATTATAGAAGCAAAACAATGTTACTGGTGGGGTACCACAGTACAGGTGCCTATAAGCTTTATTGTCCAGAAACCAACAAAGTTGAAATCAGCAGAGACGTCATTGTGAAAGAGTCAGAAACATGGGATTGGAACAAGCTTCAATCAGATTCTGGTGTAGTACCAACACCAGGGTTAGTTTCTGAAAGTTCTGAAGACGAGTCAGAGTCAAAAGATGAAGACTCTGAAGATGAGTCAGAATCTTAGGGAGATTCTAATAGTGGATTTGATTCTGATCCAGATTCTGATGATGATCCAGAATCTGGTGGTGATTATACTTCTGGAAGGGAAAACTCTGAAGACATGGGGTCTGGAGAACAAGTTTCTAGAAGTAACTCTGAAGGTGGTAATTCTGAAGGAAATAATTCTGGACAAAGTCCAGAAGCCAGCACAGTTCTGAGTTCTGGAGAAAATTCAGAACAAGATCAGAGGCCACAGAGAATCAGACGAATACCAAGTAGGTTTGCAGATTTTAGCATGTTGCATGATACTGAAGTAGATTCTGAAGGAGAAATTGTTCAGTGTGCCATGCTAGTAGATTCTGAACCAGTGGGTATTGAAGAAGAGCTCAAGAAGAAAGTATGGCTGAATGCCATGAAAGAAGAACTTGAGGCTATTGAATGAAACAAGACTTGGAAGCTGACAAAACTTCCAAAAGGCAAGAAAGCCATCAGCGTCAGATGGCTTTTCAAGCAGAAGCTAAAGCCAGGTGGATCAATTGGAAAACACAAAGCGAGACTAGTGGCCAGAGGTTTCCTTCAGAAACCTGGACTAGATAACTTTGAGGTGTTTGCGCCTGTAGCTAGACACGAAACAATCAGACTGGTGATTGCTTTAGCTGCAAACAGAAATTGGCCTTTGATACATCTGGATGTGAAGTCTGCATTTCTGAACGGTCCATTACAAGAAGAAGTTTATGTATCACAACCTCCTGGATTTGTGAAAAAGAATCAGGAAGGGATGGTATACAGGTTAAATAAAGCTCTGTATGGACTGAAGCAAGCGCCCAGAGCTTGGAATTTGAAGATTGATTCGTTTTTCAAGGAACAAGGGTTTCAGAAGTGTGAGATGGAGTATGGTGTTTATGTTCAGCACACTTCAGAAGGTAATATGATTCTGGTCTATTTGTATGTTGATGACATATTACTCACAGGAAGTTCTGAACAAGAAACAGTTGAGTTCAAGAAAGTTCTGATGAATGCATTTGAGATGACAGATCTTGGAAAAATGAGTTTCTTTCTAGGAATGGAATTTATATACTCTAAGAAAGGAATCATCTTACATCATAAGAAGTATGAACTGGAGCTTCTGAAGAGATTTGAGCTAGCAAATTGCAAGATTGCTATCACACTTGCTGATACGAATCAGAAGTTGGATTCTGATTCTGATGGAGAGGATGTGGATGCTACAACCTTCAAACAGATGGTTGGTTCTCTGAGGTATTTGTGTAATACCAGACCTGATATTTGTTATGCAGTTGGAATGGTCAGTAGATACATGAGCAAACCAAAGTGGTCTCATTACCAAGCTGCTGTCAGGATTCTGAGGTATATAAAAGGAACTCTGAAATATGGAGTGTTATTTCCTTCTGGAGGAAAGATCAAATCAGAACTTCTGAGTTATTCTGATTCTGATTGGTGTGGAGATAGAGTTGACAGAAGAAGTACTTCTGGGTACTTGTTCAAGTTTCTGGGAGGTCCAATTTCTTGGAGTTCCAAGAAACAGCCTGTTGTGGCTTTGTCAACATGTGAAGCTGAATACATTGCATGTGATGTAGCTGCTTGTCAAGCAGTTTGGCTTCTGAATCTGCTGCATGATCTGAAAGTAGAAGTTGAGGAACCTCTGAAGCTAATGATTGATAATAAGTCTGCAATTAATCTTGCAAAGAATCCAGTGCTACATGGAAGAAGAAAGCACATTGAGACGAAGTATCACTTTCTCAGAAGTCAAGTGCAGAAAGGAGTGTTAGAAGTTCTGCACTGTAGCACTCAGAAGCAGCTAGCAGATGTTCTGACAAAGGCGATAAAAACAGACCAATTTCTTCGCCTGAGAGATGAAATTGGTGTTGTTAATTTCTAATAAGTTACTAAATTATGGGATGGTATTAGAGGGTAATTTAGTATTTGCCATATATATAGGATATTCTCATTGGGCCCTAGGTGGCATTCTTATCTTTGTTCATTTTGTGTTTAAATAGGTGTACTAGGTTTACATTTATATCAATCCAATTCCTTCAATCATTAGTGGCAGCTTTTAGCATTTATTCCTTTTCTCCCTTCTTCCTCAATTTCATCACCTTGCACTAACACCATCTTTAAACTTTATTTGTGAGGTTTTATAATATAAACCTCTTAAAAAATAGCACATTTCAATAATTACTATTTATTTAAAAATTTAATTTACGAATTTAAAAATATAGTTGGATCCCTTTTTATAAGAATTAAATTATTTTTCATTTAGAATTAATATTTAGATAATGCATGTATAGCTAGCACAATTGATGGAAGAACTGATCTTGTAAGGGATACTAGTCCCACATTTTTAAGGGAGTGCAACAGCATAGTCCCCCTTGATTTCTTTGATAGCAGCAATAGTCGACTTCAAGCAATCACAAGTTGCACGAAATTCAACAATGGTTTTAGTTGCATTAACTAACCCTTTAACGCCCTAACAACATGTTGGAGAAGAAACATCACCGTTCTGAAGATAACGTAGGAAAGGCGCAAGGCTATCGTCAACTTAAACACATGAATCTGCCCCAAAACAACATATGCTATCTTGAAGTTTTCCATGGTAAGAAATTAAGTGATATTGGATAGAGCGAGTGTTAGGTGTGAGTTTGATGCAAGGTGGTAGGGGTTTTATATAGTGATTTTTGAAAAGTATTTTTATGGTTTTTGAGTTTGGTTGTGGTTAATGTTTGATTTGGGATATGAGCTTTATGTTTAGTCATTAGTTATGATGTAAGGGAGAACCGCTAGACAATTTTTAAATAGACACTTCGAAACTGCTCTTTTTGAATAAGCGGTACCGAGTATATTATTATATTCTTATGTTACATCACTATTATTATGAAAAATGTATATTATTTAATACTGATTTTTATAATATAATATTTAGATATTAGCACATAGAGTTCAATGCAAGTTGAAATGGAATAATGAATCTGGTTGAACTTTTTATTAATATTTTAAACACATCACGTTAGTATACAGAATAAACAAAGGCGCACATATATAATAGATATGTAAAAACTTAGTAAATGTGTTAAATATAGGAGAAAACTTGCTCTATCATAAATGCTATAACTATCCTCTTTCTTTATTCTCTTTCACACTAGCATATAGCAATTTCATACATTATTTTTGTTGAAGATTCAACATTCATAACTTTTCACATCACTTGATACTACAAAAAAATATATAATATAATAAGAAGAAATACTATTATTTTTTATATACTAAAATGTCATCACAACATTCAATGTATAAACATTATAAATAGATATTTTTATTTGTCTTCATTTGAAATCACATATAAAAGTAAATAATTTTCTCATGCATACAACCACCTTTTGTCTATTCCATATTATTGATCAAATTTAGTACAATTTCTTTTTCTCTATCTAAGTACTTTGTTTATTTTAAAAATCTAAATATAAAATAATTTAGCTTTGTGCAAATAAATACATCATAACTTTTACTCAAATAGTATAAAAACTCTTATTGCTACTACAATTAATATGTGGCATGATTAATTTGGATATGAGGAGTGATTAATAGTTTTGATAATTTAACATAAAATATTTTATTTTAATTATACACCAAAATAAAATTAAACCTGAATAATATGGATCTATCTTTAAACTTTATTTGTGGGGTTTTATAATAAAAACCTCTTAAAAATAGCACATTTTAATAATTTCTATTTATTTAAAAAATTAATATACTAATTTAAAAAAATAGGTTGATCCCTTTTTAAGAATTAAATTATTTTTCATTTAGAATTAATATTTAGATAATGCATGTATAGCTAGCACAATTGATGGAAGAACTCATCTTGTAAGGGATACTAGTTCCTCATTTTTAAGGGAGTGCAACAACATAGTCCCCTTGATTCCTTTGAAAGCTACAATAGCCTACTTCAAGCAATCACAAGTTGCACGGAATTCAACAATGGTTTTAGCTGCAGCAGCATAGTCCACATTGATTGCTTTCATAGCAGCAGTAGTCGACTTCGAGCAATTACAAGGTGCATGACAATCAATAATGGTTTTAGCCGCATTAACTAACCCTTTAATGCTCTAACAACAACTTGGCGAAACAACACCACTGTTTTGAAGATGACATAGACAAGACGCAAGGCCATTATAAACTTGTACACATAATCTGCACCATAACAACATATACTTTGTTGAAGTTTCCCATGGTAAGAAATTATGTGATAAAAAGGATAAAAAGTTTATTTAAAGTTTTTTTACCAAAATAACACTCATGTTTTTTTTATTGGTTTGTTATCATATTAAAGTATAATTTTGTAATGTCTTTATTCATTTCTTCTCTCAAAAACCTTTAAGAGTAGATAAGGTAATTGCAACTCTTAGTAGCCCTAACCAATTTATTTTTGCTTACCAATCACTCCCTCAAAAGAAACACACGACTGGATTTAAATGTATCCAAATAAGACCCCTTATTATCTCACTTAAATGATTTATATATAATTATGTTCTATTCCTTTGTCTTCTGTAAAAAAAAAGTAGTTTAAATCACTTATAATAAAGTGTTTTTGATTATATAATTTGAAATTTAATTAAATAAAAAATAAAAAGTATAATCATGTAATAATTAAATTTTTTGATCATATCATGATTATGAATTCAAAAAATTAGCAATATATAATCATGTAGTAATTTTCTTTTTTGATCATATCATAATTATGAATTATTCATAAACTCATTCAATTTTAATATAGTTGAATTTATAAAATCCTTATGAACTATGCAATCTTATGGCATGATACAATTTATTAGATATATGTGAAAATGCTAATATGATAATTATTAGTCTCTATTTTTTTATAACTATCACTTTAAAGACTTATACGCACTATATTTTATAATTCAATGTTTTTTATATGCTAATTTTGGCATAAGAAATACAAAAAATATTTTAAGATAAATCATACATAAATATTTTAAATTATTTCTATAAACTACAATAATTAATAATATTTTTAATAAAATTCAACCGTGCAATAGGCTTACGATCCTTTATTTTCTCAAAAGTATGTGAAAGAGAGGAAGGTAAAAAATAAATAATTCTTTTGAGTAACTAAATTTAAGCATAATCATTTTTTTTTAATTATAAATCAACAACAACAAACCACATATTTTATTAATATTTTAAACACATCACATCAGTATACAGAATAAACAAAGAGACACATATATAATAGATATATAAAAACATAGTGATAGTCCTAAATATAAGAGAAAAGTACATCTATCATAAATGTTAGAACTATCCTCTTTCTTTATTCTCTTTCACAGAAGCATATTGCAATACCATATGTTATTTTTGTTGAAGATTAAACATTCATAACATTTCACATCACTTGATACTGCAAAAAAAAGAAAAGAATAAATACTGTTATTTTTTATATACTAAAAAGTCAACACAACATTCAACGTAAAAACATTATAAATAGATATTTTTATTTGTCTTCATTTGAAATCACATATAAAAGTTAATAATTTTCTCATACATGCAACCACTTTTTATTAATTCCATATTATTGATCAAAGTTAGTATTGTCTGTTTTTCTCTATCTAAATACTTTGTTTATTTTAAGAATCTAAATATAAAATAATTTATTTTTGTGCAAATAAATACATCATAACTTTTACTCAAAAAGTATGAAACTTCTATTGTTACTTTTGATAATATGTTGCACAATTAAATTGGATATGAGGATTGATTAATATATTTAATAAATTAACATAAAATATTTTATTTTAATTATACACCAAAATAAAATTTAACCAGAATAGTATGGATCCATCTTTAAACTTTATTTGTGAGGCTTTATAATATAAACCTCTTGAAAAATAACACATTTCAATAATTTCTATTTATTAAGAAATTTAATTTATGAATTCTAAAAAGTAGTTGAATTCCTTTTTATAAGATTTAAATTATTTTCCATTTACAATTAATATTTAGATAATGCATGTATACCTAGCATAGTTGATGGAAGAAATGATGTTGTAAGGGATATTATTCCCATATTTTCTAAGGAGTGCTGCAACATAGTCCGCCTTGATTCCATTGATAGCAGCAGTAGCGGACATCAAGCAATCACAAGTTGCACGGAGGTCAACAATGGTTTTTGCCGCATTAACTAACCCTTTAACGCCATAACAACAGCTTGGCGAAAGAACAACATCTTTCTGAAGATAACGTAGGCAAGGCGCAAGGTTATTGTAAAGTTGTACACATGAAACTATACCATCATTTTATGCATACATTAAAGACACGCCAATTATAACAACACATGCTATCTTGAAGTTTCCCATGGTAATAAATTGAGTTATATTGGATAGAGTGAATGTTAGGTGTGAGTTTGATGCAAGGTGGTAGGGGTTTATATAGTGATTTTTGAAAAGTATTTTTAAGGTTTTTGAGTTTGGTTGTGGTTAATGTTTGATTTGCGAAATGAGCTTTATGTTTAGTCTTTAGTTATGATGTTAGGGAGAACCTCTAGACAATTTTTAAATAGACACTTCGATAGTTGATTAGATACAGGAAGGTGTTAGGCACCCTTTACCTCCCTTGTACTCAAGGAAATCCCTTTTAAAATTTTATTTAGAGTGAATACTTCTTTATTTTACTCCTTGTTCGTTTATGCCATTTATTCTATCATATATCATATTGAAGAAAGAGAAAAGGGAAAATCGGTTTTTTTAGTTATTGGAATCGCCTTGGTTTTTCAATTGTGTGCCTTCGTATCTTATTAAGAAGAAATTAGAGTCCTTCATAATTTGAAGTTTTTTGGCTATTATTTTTTATAGAACCGTGTTAAATTGATTTTGAATGGTTTTGAACTTGCCTGAGTTAGAAAATTGAGTGATGGTAGGCGGACTTTTTATATCCACGTAGACAGGAACTGGAAAATCATTTATTGAAAAAATGTGTTGGGTTTGATTATGTTAGTAAGAAAAAGGTTTTTTATTGGTTATCTTCTTTAAGTCTACTTGATTGATAAAGAGTTGATATTTATTAGAATTAGATCGCCCTGGGCGAAGAAATTGATTTTGGTTGATGATGTTAATCTTTACCATAATTAAATCACGTGGGACGAAGAAATTTGACTTATGTACAGTTTAGGTAATTACAAAGCCGTGATGCTAATTTTGGCATTAAGATCGAGAAGCCCTAAAGTTATGCATATAAATGATTATTTCCAGTAATTTTTTTAATTAGCCATTTATGTACAAGTTAACAATTTAATCAACTAACTAGTTTAATTAATTTAGTTTTTGCTACCAAATAAATTATTTAAAAGACTAGAAAATCTAATCAACTTAATAACCTAATTATTTTAGTGAAACTGATTACATACAATGAGATTAATTTTTTTTATTGTTTACGTATAATGATCAAATTGATTCATAAAAATAAAATTTTAACTTAATTAGATACATTATGTGAGTACAATGACATATTATGGGTGTATAAGTTAATAAAACATTAATTTAAAACTAACAAAGATAAAAAAAATCTGAAAATTAAAGTTAACAAAGTGGGGGTGGCGTGGTTCCTCTGGTACTATACTAATTCCAAAATTTAAGAAATATAAAAACAACATGACCATTTCAAACCTTTTCCAATCCACCACTTATAATATGACATGTGAAATTGAAATTAATTGAAACCAAAGAGAGAGGGTTTGGTGTTGTAGATCTAGCGTGTGCGGCTGACGAATCAGAGGGACAGACGCCGTGTGCAGTGCTTCGTTGGTTGAGCGTGGTCGGGAAGTCGTGGTGATGGGTTATCCGCCATGGGTGTGTGGATAAGATCGTTGTGATTCTGGTGGAGGTTTATGTGTAGCGATTGGGTTATTGTTTTATTTGTGGTTCTTATTTTATTTTAATCTTCTTCCTTTTCTTTTCAACAACATCCTGAAAGCAAGTTCCCAAAAACGACAAAAGGAAGGAAAGAAATAAAACTACACAATTACGACGACAGTGGCGATTGGTTTCTTATGTTTTTTCCTCTACGTTGGTTGTATTGATGCTAACAATGATTATTGTTGATTGCTTTGTTTGAGTTTTTGAAATTGTGTTGATTTGGTGAAGATTGTGAAGTTTGTAAACTTGTGCACAAAATTTTTGTACGAATGAAAATTTCCAGGTTTTGATATATGATTTGGCTTGTGTAATTGTGAAGAGGTTTGGAACTCAGTTTGAAACAATGGTGAACAATTGTTGTTGTTTTGAGATATAAATCTATAGAAAGGTTTATGCAAAAAGTTCTTTGCGATAAAAATACATAATAGATGAAGATGGTTTTGACGGTGTGGTATTTGTGAATTTTAAAACTACACTAAAATATTATAAATTATGTGTTAAGAATTTGTAGAAAAATAAGAACAAAGCTTTATGTGGGGATGTTATATATAATAGTTAAAAATAATAAATAGATTTCCAAATAACAGAACCATCAAAAAATTTATCATAAGGTTTATACAACAAAATAATTATAATTAAAACAAATTAAAATTAAAAGAGATGCCTCATATGAAATGTATTGGTCAAAAATAAAGAAATAGCAAATGGTTTTAAAGAGTTGGCTTCGAAAAGGAATTGTAAAAATATTTTGTGAGGAGTGTGAATTGTGAGAATTTTATAAATTTGTCGATCAATGATCAATAATACTGTGAAAATAATAGTGTATTTATAGGGATAATTAGGTCAACAAAATAAGAAATAAAATTAATTGACAAATCAGATCTTTCTTGGTCAATAAACTGACCAATCAAAGATGAGTATGTCAGAAATTGACAAAACATTACCAATAAAAAATAGTTACCAAAAAAGGATATATTTTTGGTATTTATTATGATTTATGCAATCAATTTTTATTAAAAATGCTTAAAATCAATTAAATAAATATTTTAAAATATGTTTTAAAATAAAAATGAAAATTAAAGGTAAAATAATAAATATACAATTTTGTGATTTCAAAAATGGAAATAAAGTTAGTGACAAATATAAATAAAAATATTTTAAAAAAATAAAACAAGTAAGACTCAAACTCGTGATCTTATGCTTGCAAGCCTTATCTCCTTATAAATTGTGTTGTCCAATTTATTTGAAATGAAAAGGCACTTGAAAACATATGAATGATGGGAAAATATTTTCTATTTAGGAAATAAAAATAATTTAAAGTAAACTATTATATATTTTTAAATGAATGATCTAAAGTTAATTGTCTTAAAATCTCATGATTGTCATGACTTCATGCAACAACTCTACCGGTGGCTATCCATGGCATCTTATCAAAAAATTTAAGAGTAACTATACCAATATATATTGTGCTTATTATTTAATGCTATATGTCATAAAGTTCTTGATTTTAAAAAATTAGATGAAAGAAGACTATGGTGCTATAATCTTATGTCAATTGGAGATGTACTTCCCTTTATCATTTTTTTCATATTATGGTTCACTTAATTGTATATCTAGACTAAGAAATTAGATTTTGTGGTCCAGTTTATTTATGGTGCATGTATCCAATAAAGTGATAGATGAAGAACCTTAAAGGAGGTACGGAAAATCATCACCCACCAGAAGCTTGGATGGAGAAAGTTACATCATAGAAGAAGCTTTTAAATTATGTTCAAACTATTGTCAGATGTAGAGTCTATAGGAATTCTAAAGTTTCGTTATGCTGATAGATATAGAGGTATTTGTACTAAGGTTTTAAATATTATGTCAATTCCTTAGGATATAGTTCTTCAAGCACACTAGTAGATATTGAATAATGATGAACTTCAACCTTACTTATCTACTCACAAAAGATTTATCAAGCAACAATATTCCTGAATAAGTGACAAGTGTTTGTTGAAAGTTCATAACAACAATATCATAAGTTTTCTTAGTGAAAGGATTTCTAATGATGGAAGTGCACCCGATACTCTCAAATGGATGTTATACATTCCAAAATTTAATGTAGTAATTTTGACTGCATAAAACATTATTAATTTTTTCTTTTATATAAAATCAAAAGATGACCGTAGTACAACACAAAATAGTGAGATTATGGTTGAGGCATAATCCATGTATTTCTCTAGTTTTAAAAAAAATCTTATATAGGATTCTGGATTGTACTTTAGGTTAATTTACAAGATTTGGGAGATTGATAAAGTTTTATTCAAAATGCCTTTACTGAAATGGAAGGGGATTGGCAAAAACATTGGTTTACAGATTAATGAGTTAGGATTCATACTGATTCACTATGGTTGATTTTTTCAACTGTGGTTATATGTAGTGTTCTATCCTAGTTAATAAATGGAAAAAAATGATATTGTTGGTATCGAACCCATGACCTTTTAGTTTTTCAATACAATTTTATTTATTACAACCTACAATTTTGTTTATTACAACCATGGTGACATTTAGAACACTTTTCAATTCATTATCATGCAAGATAAGAGTATTTTGTTTTGCATTAAAATGAAATCTTAATAGGTTTCTTTCTAACTCGTATACTTTTCTCAACCAACATTCTAACCACATCCTTTATTTGAGCCCGTAACAATTTAAAAGTTTGAGCTATTTCTCTAAAGGTTGTGTAATTAAGCTGCTTATAAAGGGTGTTGTTTTGTTAATCGCGTCTATCAAATATGTTTTGTTAATTAATATTTATACAAAGTATTTATGATAGATTGAACAAAAATATGTAACATAATTAAGAATATCTTTGAAAAAAAATAATTAATATATTTTAAAAGTTGACAAGAATCTGATAAAAAGAAAAAAATTACTCTTAAGATTCTTATAATTAAAAATGAAAGTACTATAAATTTTATAAAGGATAAAAAGGTTATTTAATGTGTTTTAACCAATATAACACTCATGTTTATTTATTAATTTTTTATAATATTAAAGTATAATTTTTTAATGTCTCTATTCATTTCTTCTTCCAAAAACCTCAAAAGAAACACACGGTTTGATTTAAATTTATCTAAAAGAGACTCCTTATCATCTTATTTAAATGATTTATACTTTAATTATGTTCTATTCCATTGTCTTTTTGTGAAAAATAGTATATTAAATCACTTATAATAAAGTGTTTTTGATTATATAATTCATATGTTAATAAAATATATAATCATGTAATAATTTCATTTTTTGATCATATAATAATTATAAATTAAAATAATTACCAATATCTAATCATGTAACAATTTCCTTTTTTGATCATATCATAATTATGAATTATTCATAAACTCATTCAATTTTAATGTAAGTAAACTTAAAAATATTATGGTATCATACAATTTAAGGATTTATACATACTATATTTTATAATTCTATACTTTTTTATATGCTAATTTTTGCGTAACTAAATTAAAGTATAATCATTGTTTTTTTTTAATCATATAATAACAACCACAAACCACATATTTTATTAATATTTTAAACACGTCACATTAATATACAAAATAAACAAAGGCGCACATATATAATAGATATGTAAAAATTTAGTGATTGACTTAAATATAATAGAAAACTACCTTTATGATAAATGTTAGAACTATCCTCTTTCTTTATTCTCTTGCACACTCACATATAGCAATACCACATATTATTTTTGTTGATGATTCAGCATTCATCACATTTCACATTTCTTGATCCTAAAAAAATGTAATAAGAAGAAATACTGTTATTTTTTTATACTAAAAAGTCAACACAACATTCAATATATAAATATTATAAATAGATATCTTTATTTGTCTTCATTTGAAATTACATATAAAAATAAATAATTTACTCATGCATGCAACCACTTTTTCTCTATCTAAGTACTTTGTTTATTTTAAAAATATAAATATAAAGTAATTTATTTTTGTGAAAATAAATAAATCATAACTTTTACTCAAAAAGTATAAAACTCCTATTGTTACTTTTATTAATATGTGGAACAATTAATTTGGATATGAGGATCGATTAATATTTTTAATAAACTAAACTAAAATATTTTATTTTAATTATACACCAAAATAAAATTAAAATATGGATCCATCTTTAAGTTTATTTGGGAGGTTTATCATATAAACCTCTTGAAAAATATCACATTTCAATAATTTCTATTTATTTATAAATTTAATTTACGAATTTAAAAAAATAGAGAGATTCCTTTTTATAAGAATTAAATTATTTTTCATTTATAATTAATATTTAGATAATGCATGTATACCTAACACAGTTGATGGAAGAACTAATATTGTAAGGGATACTAGTCCCACATTTTTAAGGGAGTGCAGCAGTATAGTCCACATTGTTTCCCTTGATAGCAGCAATAGCTGACTTGAAGCAATCACAAGTTGCACGGCAGTCAATAATGGTTTTACCTGCATTAACTAACCCTTTAACGCCTTAACAACAGCTTGGCGAAACAACACCATTGTTTTGAAGATAACATAGGCAAGGCGCAAAGCTATTGTGAAATTGTACACATGAATCTGCATCATAAAAACATATGCTATAATGAAGTTTCACATGGTAAGAAATTAAGTGATATTGGATAGAGTGAATTTAGAAATCTGAACTGCTTTAGCCCGAAAAAGTTAATCTTTTAATTCAAAGATGTTGGGTAAAACCTTGAATTAGGAACTATCTAGCTAATTTTATGTTGCCTTAAGTTTTCTGGTTATTTCTTATGGCTGGATCATTATATCGCCGTATGTATCTGGTTTTTGTTTGCATTCAATAAAGTTGTATCTTTCCAAAAATAAATGTTACATGTGAGTTTGATGTAAGGTGGTAGGGATTTATATAGTGATTTTTGAAAAGTATTTTTAAGGTTTTTGAGTTTCGTTGTGGTTAATTTTTTATTTGGGATATGAACTTTATGTTTAGTCTTTAGTTGTGATTTAAGGGAGAACCGCTAGACAATTTTTAAATAGACACTTCGAAACTTCTCTTTTTAAATAAGTGGTACCGAGTATATTGTTCTATTCTTATGTTACATCACTATTATTATGAAAACATTTATATTATTTCATACTGATTTTTATAATAAAATATTTAGATTTTAGGAGATTTTTTATGATATAATATTTTGATTTTAGGAGATTTTTTATAATATAATATTTAGATTTTAGGAGATAGAGTTCAACGCAAGTTGAAATGGAACAATGATTCTGGTTGAACTTTTTATTAATATTTTAAACACATCATATTATTATATAGAATAAACAAACGCGCACATATATAATAGATTTGTAAAAACTTAGTAAATGTGTTAAATATAAGAGAAAACTAGCTCTATCATAAATTCTAAAACTATCCTCTTTCTATATTATCTTCCACACTAGTCTATAGCAATACCATATATTATTTTTGTTGAAGATTCAACATTCATAACAATTCACATCACTTGATACTCGCAAAATGAAATATAACATAATAAGAAATATTGTTATTTTTTGTATACTAAAAAGTCAACACAACATTCAATGTATAAACATTTTAAATAAATATTTTTATTTGTCTTGATTTGAAATCACATATAAAAGTAAATAATTTTCTCATGCATGCAACAAACTTTTTATCTATTCCATATTATTGATAAAATTTAGTACGGTTTGTTTTTCTCTATCTAAGTACTTTGTTTATTTTAAGAATCTAAATATGAAATAATTTATTTTTGTGCAAATAAATACATCATAACTTTTACTCAAAAAATTTCAAACACCTATTGTTACTTCTAATAATATGTGGCACAATTAATTTGGATATGAGGAGTGATTAACATTTATAATAATTTAACATAAAATATTTTATTTTAATTATACACCAAAACAAAATTTAACCAGAATAGTATGGATCCATCTTTAAACTTTATTTGTGAGGTTTTATAATATACCTAGCACAGTTGATGAAAGAACTGGTCTTGTAAGGGATACTAGTCCCACATTTTAATGGGAGTGCAGTAGCATAGTCCATATTGATTCCTTTTATAGCAGCAGTAGCCGACTTCGAGCAATCACAAGTTGCACGGCGGTCAACAAAGGTTTTGGCCGCATTAACTAATATTTTAACCCCCTAACAACAGTTTAGCGAAACAACACCACCGTTCCGAAGATAATGTAACCAAGGAGTAAGGCTATTGTAAACTTGTAAAGATGAATCTGCACCATAACAACATATGCTATCTTGATGTTCCCATGGTAATAAATTAAGTTATATTGGATAGATTGAATGTTAGGTGTGAGTTTGATGCAAGGTGGTAGGGGTTTATACAGTGATTTTTGAAAAATATTTTTAAGGTTTTTGAGTTTCGTTGTGGTTAATGTTTAAATTTGGATATGAGCTTTATGTTTAGTCTTTAGTTATGATGTATGGGAGAACCGTTAGACAATTTATAAATAGACACTTCGAAGCTTCTCTTTTTAAATAAGCGGTACTGGATACTGAGTATATTGTTCTATTCTTATGTTACATCATTATCATTATGAAAACATTTATATTATTTAATACGAATTTTTATAATATAATATTTAAATTTTAGGAGATAGAGTTTAATGCAAGTTGAAATGGAACAATAAATTTGGTTGAACTTTTTATTAATATTTTAAACACATCACATTAATATACATAATAGACAAAGGCGCACATATATAATAGATATGTAAAAAATTAATAAATATGTTAAATATAAGAGAAAATTAGCTCTATCATAAATGTCAGAACTATCCTCTTTCTTTATTCTCTTTCACACCAGCATATGGCAATACCATATATTATTTTTGTAGAAAATTCAGCATTCATAACATTCCACATCACTTGATACTGGAAAAAATATAATATAATAAGAAGAAATATTATTATTTTTTATATACTAAACAGTCAACACAACATTCAATGTATAACAATTTTAAATAGATATTTTTGTTTGTCTTGATTTGAAATCACATATAAAAGTAATTAATTTTCTCATGCATGCGACCATTTTTTGTCTATTTCATATTATTGATCAAATTTAGTATTGTTTGTTTTTCTTTTTCTAAGTTCTTTGTTTATTTTAAAAATATCAATATAAAATAATATTTTTAATAAATTAATATAAAATATTTTATTTTAATTATAAACCAAAATAAAATTAAACTAGAATAATATGGATCCATGTTTAAACTTTATTTGTGAGGTTTTATAATATAAACCTCTTGAAAAATAGCATATTTCAATAATTTCTATTTATTTAGAAATTTAATTTACCAATTTTAAAAAATAGTTGGATCCCTTTTTATAAGAATTAAATTATTTTTCAATTAGAATTAATATTTTGATAATGCATGTATACTTAGCACAGTTGATGGAAGAACTCATCTTGTAAGGATACTTGTCCCACATTTTAAAGGGAGTGCATCAACATAGTTCACATTGATTCCTTTGATAGCAGCATTAGCCAACTTCAAGCGATCACAAATTACACGTCGGCCAACAATGGTTTTAGCCGCATTAACAATAACTTGGCGAAACAACACCACCGTTTTGAAGATAACGTAGGCAGGGCGCAATGCTATTGTAAACTTGTACACATGAATCTTCACCATAACAACATATGTTATTTTGAAGTTTCCCATGGTAAGAAATTAAGTGTTATTGGATAGAGCGAATGTTAGGTGTGAGTTTGATGCAAGGTAGTAGGAGTTTATATAGTGATTTTTGAAAAGTATTTTTAAGGTTTTTGAGTTTATTGTTATATTCTTATGTTACATCACTATTATTGTAAAAACATTTATATTATTTAATATTGATTATTATAATATAATATTTAGATTTTAGGAGATAGAGTTCAATGCAAGTTGAAATAGAACAATGAATCTGGTTGAACATTTTATTATTATTTTAAACGCATCACATTAATATACAGAATAAACAAAGGCACCCTGTGATGCAGTGGGAGAACTGACTTGAGGTTTTGCGTTTGTGTTTGCAAATGTTGCGGTTAGTAAGAGTCCCCACCGACTTTTCTTTTATCCAAAAGGAAAGGTAAAAAAGCACAGGAAAGACCTTTGAGATTGTTTTTGGGTTCGGGGGTAGATTATGAAAAGGGAAGGTGCTAGCACCCTTTACATCGATGGTTTTCCATGGGCTCTTAGTTACTTGTTTAGATCACTTGCTTTGCTTTGAAATTGTTTGAAATGGTGCTTTGTATGGTTTGAAAGTATTTTGAAAAGAGGCCATCCTTTAGGCAATCTTTGTAATTATTCCCGTTCGTAAGAATGTATACAAAGATGTTTGTCTTTTGAAAAATGTTTCAATGTTTTGTAAAATGTTTTGAAATGTCTGTGTGATTGTTTTTGAAAATAGCAAGGATTGTTTTGAAATTGATCAAGTAACTAGAAGCTATCTACCTACTCAAATGTCTTTCTTGTGCATTTTTATTCTTTTGATATTGTTGATTTACCATTGATTGCGTAAACAACCCTATCTTTGGATGTAAACGGGACGGCCGTGGGTCATCGTATGACCATGATAGCAATGTTGCCAAGTATTTTAGCAATTTTTAGGGACTAAAATCATCTTTGTTTAGGAAACCTTTTGATAGAGTCATCGAGGGACTATATTCTTTTATTTGTTTTGTTTTGCCAAGATACTTCACATGCGTAACATGGCCATTTTTATATAGGCAACCAAGTGGGTGAAACCCTAAGGGTGCTTGTGTTCAATGTGTGTCATTTTTCATGCATTTGATTTGTCTTGGATTAGGTCTTTTCTATTTGTTTGTTTTTGGTCTTGTCATGCAAACCCTAGTTTACTGAACATGGTATAAATGCGATAAATTGCATAAATGTAAACTAAACTATTACAACAATTATTATGGGAGGGGGGATACAAGTTTTTTAATGGGGATATTGCACAAAATAAACCCTACAAATACTATTACAACCCAATTGAATATTGTGCGAAATAAATAAATATACAAATATTTAAATATGTAATGCAATGTATTTATGGAAAAAATGTTTTGTATTTGTTTAAGGTATGAGAAAATGATTCATGTAAACCCTAGAAAAAAGGAAAAAATAATAGTATTATTTTTGGAGGGATGAAACCCTAGTTTTCAAATTAAAAGAAAAATATGTTTCCTATTATTTATTTTGTCCATTTTTATACAAGAAAATAATAAATAATATTATATATCGATATTAAAAATTAAATATGTATGAAAAAATAAATATTTTATGTGTAAAATAATTAAATAAAAATGTATAGTATTTATTAAATGTATTTATAATTTATTTAAGAAAATAAAGTCTATTATCCTAATAAGCTATTATATATGCCAAAAAATAATAAAAAAATAAAATAAAATGCAAAAAATAAAGAAAATATTTTTCATGATTTTTATGATTCAGAAAAATAAATAAAAGCAATAAATATAAAAATATAAAAATATAAAAAGAAATATGAAAAATAAAACAAATTTGCAAGGGGGTGCAAAAGAAATACAGGGGTGGGAAAAGTAAAAACAAAAAGGCCAGAAATGCAAAAATGCCAAAGGCAAGCTTCATCCTTGTCCTTTGTCTCCTCTTGCACGCGCTTTCAGCTCAAACCTGCAACTTGCTCATACTTGCATAAAAACAAAAACTTGTAACATGAAACATGTAGCACTTAATCTCACGATTCCAATGATATAAAATTTGTAACCTAACTCTCAAAGATCAGAGACAATTTAATCAGCCCTAAATCGTGACCTAATTATTTCATGAACTTCAAGTTTCAAATTCTCACTGCTCAGTTAATATAAATGACAAGTATGCATATGTACAGCTTCACCATGTTAAGGACTACATTTTTGCTTCACAAATCGTGGCTTGAGGATGCCTAAATAGAGAGATAGAGTTTTGAAAAATACCTCCTTCATTTGGATTTGGATATGGCAATGTGGGGACTTTGAGTGAGGCCTGAGGATCGTGTGACCTTCCTTGAAGTTCCTTCAAGCTATTCCAACACCTAGCTTGCTTTGTGGATGGCCAAAACTCTCTATAAAAGTCAAGCTGCAACCTACAAATTTGAAAATGGAAATGGCTGGAACAGGGCTTACAAATGAAGTTCAAGGGCTTGGATAGCTTTGGTAGGATGTGTATGAAGTGTTTCAAATGTTAAAGGGCAAAACACACGAGCCAAAATGAAGTTGGCAATGATTTTGCAAAACTGCAATGTTTGGGAAGAAAAATGATGTTTTTATGTTTGGGAGAGTTTTGGATGCTATCAATTCATGTTCTGAGTTGTGACAAGTTTGTGAATATGTATAGCATGGATGCAAAGTCCACTTTTCATCAGATGTGCAAGCCTTTGGACTTTTGCGACTTTTCTTGCTTTTGAAGAAAAGTGAAGTGACCACACTAAACATGCTTGTACTGGCTGGCTTGCTAGCTGCAGAGAGTTGGTATACATTGCTTGATATCTGTGGAAGTTGTTTGTACCAAAGGAACAGGTCCATGGTTCAAGGTTGATAAAGTTACAAAAGCTTGCCTTTATGAAAATAGCAATGTGCCCTTTATGCCATTAATGGAATTATCTTTTGTACAATGTTCCAAAAGCCAAAGTAAAGCCTTTATCTTCTGAGTTGGAATTTAATTATGGAGTGTATAAGGAGTTTAGGACCTGTAATGCAAGGTACAAGCATCATGGATCTGATTTGCAACTTGACACTTTGTGAAAATGGCATGAACAAAAGTGACAAAATGCCAATTTCTCTTCTTCGATTCTCCCTAACCACAAATGATCTTGGAGAGTTCTTTGACATTTTGTAAAGCTTTAAATGTTATATATAATCCTTTATTGAAATGCATTTTGAGATACCTCTTGGAACTAGGTGAAAAATGTCCATGAAGTTGGGTCAAAAAACTGCCTAAATTACGGCAAATTTTCACTAAGTAATTTAGTTCATGGACCTATATTCACAAATTCATAATTTGAGATCCAAGCATCTTTTGGGAAAAATTTGTGAATAAAAGTTGTATATTTCATGGAGGACTACAACTTTCATGTTGGAAGTTTTCTTTGAATCAAATTGCATCATGGTGAAAAAGTGGTGAAAAGTTGGGAAAAATAAGAAAATTTCCATACTTAGAAAAATTCTAAGTTATGAAAATTTTCAAATTCAAAACCCTAATTTTCAAAATTGGTTTTCTTGGTGAACATATTTTATATTTTGACATATCTTGATGAATTATGACCCATGGCACTTGATTTTGACCAAAAATTAAAAGTTTGACTTTTCAGTGTACAATTGACTTTTGATCAATTGACTGCAAAATTCATCTGTCAATCCAATGAACTTGAGATCTTTTGAACCATGTGATTAGGTCAATATGATGCCATTGAAACCTTGAAATCATATTTCAACCCAATTGGTCATTGGCTATGTTAAAAATCAAAAATTGCCCTTTCTCAGTCAAAACCCTAATTTTGACCATTTTGCCCTTTTGATGATTTGATCAAATTTCTTGAGGAGTTATGATCCAAACTTGATCAGATGGTAAATATGAGCCTAAAATGTTGATGTGGATAAAAAATTATGAAGTTTGACTTTAAATTGTCCATGGTTGACTTTTTCCCAATACAACTTATTTTTAGGTCAATTATCCAATTGACTGGTCAAAAAGGTGGTTCAAGGCTTCAAACTTAACATGAGCAATCTTAGGGGTCCAACATAATGTATGGAAGTCACGTGAAGCATTTGTGGTCCAAAAATCCTTTTGCAAACTCAAACCCTAATTTTGGGTTATCAGTGCAAGATGAGATGTCTTGAGCTGAGCAAACCCTAATCCTGTCTTGAGTCCAAGAAGTCTTGTGAGAAAAATCTTGATAAATGAGAGGAAAAATTTGGGGTACAACAGCTGTCCCTAATCAATCTTCTTGAACCTGAAGAGTTATATTTGCGAGTTTTCCGTTCGTGACTCGAAGGTAAAAGATGATTGGACACTAGAGTGCCCATAAATTTGTACTCATGAAAGTGTAGTTAAAGGAATGGGCTTAAAGATGCCATTTGGAGAGGTGATAGAATCTTGTTGGAAATGGGCTTGTAGATGCCATCCAAGAGTGTTTGCTGAGTTGTAAGTTGTAAGTCAGAAGAATAAGTATCAGAATGGTATCCGCGTCTGGAACGCATCTGAGCTGTATTTGGAGACTTGGAATCTGAATGAGAAACAGAATAGCATCTGTGTCTGGAGCGTACACGTACTGTATCAAGAGTGTGAAATTTCAATAAGGGCCAGAAAGGAATCTGTGTCTAGAGCGTATCTGAACTTGAAATTTGAATGAGTATCAGGATGGCATCCGTGTCTGGAGCGTATCTGAAATGTATCTGAAGAAGTGACAGAATGGCAACCATGTCTGGGGCGTATCTGAATTGTATCTGATAGTTGAGGTCTGAATGAGTAATAGAATAGAATTCACATCTGGAGCGTATCTAAACTGTATCTGGGATCTGAATCTGAATGGGTAACAGAATGACTTTCGTGTTTGGAGTGTATCTGAATTGTATCTGATAATTGAATCTTGAATAAGTAATAGAATGACTTCCGTGTCTGGAGTGTATCTGAACTGTATCAAAAGCTGAATCTGAATGAGTAACAAAATGACTTCCGTATCTGGAGTGTATCCGTACTGTATCATGACTGCATTTTGTTAAACGGTAGCTGTTAATCTTATCCTGAAAAGGGTAAAATGTTAGCTGAAAACACAAAGTTATGTTGCATGAAATGTATGATGCAATAAATGTGCTTTATCAATGTTTAAGATATATGGATGTAATGTATGTGCATGCAAGCTGATATTCTATATTGCTGAGGAAAATAAATCCTTGACTGCTGCCGGGGAAGATAAATCATTGACTGCTGAGGATAAGAAATCCTTGGCGACTGTTGGGGATTAAAAATCCTGGATGACTTCTCTGGGGATATAGGGATCCTTCCTATCTTGAAGTTGGAGTATTTGACAAAAATTCTGTAGTGAGCAATGGCATATACTGCTTGAGTAATCTGCTTGGGGAATCCAGAGAATTTTGATGACTTCTACTGGGGATTACACCAAAGGAATCCTTGTTCTGCTGGAGAATAAAGAAAACTCTGATGACTTCTGCGGGGAATTAAGAATGAGAATCTTCATTTTGTTGGGGAGCAATAAAATCTCTATGGGGAAGAAGGATTACTGTTGGGAGTAGGTTTAGGAGTTTGGGTCGTCTTCCATTCTTCTGGGGAGTTATCCTAGGTTGAGGAGAGACAAAAGTTAACTGTTATCTGGTTGATTTTCAGACTTCAAGATAACTTGCTGGGGAATTTGGAGAAACTGAATGGTTTCCGCTGGGGATTGATAATTAGAAGTTTTGCCTCTGCTGGGGATTGGGAGTTTGAAATTTTAACTCTGATGGGGATTAAGGGTTTGAAATTTTAGCTTCGTTGGGGATCTAGATGATGTACTGTAGGGATTGCTCATGGAATAGCCTAAAGACGTTTTCCTATCCTTTCAATTTGTCAGTAATTGTTCTTTTCCATCCTGTTTATTTGTAAACAGTAATTATGTTCAAATGCATATGTTCATCAATGAATCATTCGACGTTTTTGCAAATAAAAACACAAGTGTAAAGAAAAAGGCAAATAGTTTTCTGTACTTTGAAAGAGATATCTTTGTATTTAGTTTGAATAAGTGTTTTGTACAAAGGAGACAAACATCCTAGTAAGAGGATGGTGTCATAAAAGTAAGAAAAATGTATACAAAGAAAGATGGATATGTGTAATAATCCCATGGGGTTCCCATTTTGCTATAGCCTTCGTATCTCTGAATATCTTGTCCATTCGCTGCTTCGTCCGAAGATGTTTGAATTGATCAGAAGCTTAGAGTTTGTCAGTGAAGAGATTGTCCTTAAAGTGATCCGACGAGACATAGTCATACGCTTTAATTCCCTAACTTTTGCCTGGACCGCCCTTTTGGGTTTTCAGTCCACCGGGAAACCCTTTTTTGCCCAAGTCGCCCTTTCGGGTTTTCATATTTCCGAGTGTACAGATTTTTTTATTTTATCCCTAATATTTGCCCGAACCTTTTTGGTTCGCCATAATGCCCTTGTTTTGCCTAGGTGTGTCAACCTAGCGGGTTTTTTATGCGTAGTATCTTTTGACTATGTCTGCCTTCGCAGGGTGTGGCAGGTCGTCACCGTCCATGGTGGTTAAGATCATTGCACCACCAGAAAAGATGTTCTTGATTACAAATGGTCCTTCATAGGCAAGAGTCCATTTTCCCCTGGGATCACTTTGTGGTGAGATGATGCGCTTGATCACTAGATCTCCAACTTATATACCTGGCGTCTGACTTTCTTGTTGAAATTTATATTAATGAAAACTGATTTGTATAATATAATGTTTAGATATTAGGACATAGAGTTCAATGCAAGTTGAAATGGAATAATGAATCTGGTTGAACTTTTTATTAATATTTTAAACACATCACATTAGTATACAGAATAAACAAAGGCGCACATATATAATAGATATGTAAAAACTTAGTAAATGTGTTAAATATAAGAGAAAACTTTCTCTATCATAAATCCTAGAACTATCCTCTTTCTTTATTCTCTTTCACACTAGCATATAGCAATACCATATATTATTTTTGTTGAAGATTCAGCATTCATAACATTTCACATCACTTGATACTACAAAAAAATATATAATATAATAAGAAGAAATAATGTTACTTTTTATATACTAAAATGTCATCATAATATTCAATGTATAAACATTATAAATAGATATTTTTATTTGTCTTCATTCGAAATTACTTATAAAAGTAAATAATTTTCTCATGCATGCAACCACTTTTTGTCTATTCCATATTATTGATCAATTTTAGTACTGTTTGTTTTTCTCTATATAAGTACATTGTTTATTTTAAAAATATAAATATAAAATAATTTATTTTTTTGCAAATAAATACATCATAACTTTTACTCAAATAGTATAAAACTCCTATTGTTACTTCAATTAATATGTGGCATAATTAATTTGGATATGAGGAGTGATTAATATTTTTGATAATTTAACATAAAATATTTCATTTTAATTATACACCAAAATAAAATTAAACAACAATAATATGGATCCATCTTTAAACTTTATTTGTGAGGTTTTATAATATAAACCTCTTAAAAAATAACCGATTTTAATAATTTATATTTATTTAAAAATTTACTTTACGAATTTAAAAAATAGTTTGATCGTTTTTTATAAGAACTAAATTATTTTTCATTTAAAATTAATATTTAGATAATGCATGTATAGCCTGCACAATTGATGGAAGAACTGATCTTGTAAAGGATACTAGTCCCACATTTTTAAGCGAGTACAGTAGCATAGTCCCCCTTGATTCCTTTGATAGCAGCAATAGCCGACTTCAAGCAATCACAAGTTGCACGGAATTCAACAATGGTTTTAGCTGCATTAACTAACCCTTTAACGCCCTAACAACAACTTGGAGAAACAACACCACCGTTCTGAAGATAACGTAGGCGCAAGGCTATTGTAAACTTAAACACATGAATCTGCACCATAACAACATATGTCATCTTGAAGTTTCCCATGGTAAGAAATTAAGTGATATTGGATAGAGTGAGTGTTAGGTGTGAGTTTTATGCAAGGTGTAGGGGTTTTATATAGTGATTTTTGAAAAGTATTTTTATGGTTTTTGATTTTGGTTGTGGTTAATGTTTGATTTGGGATATGAGCTTTATGTTTAGTCATTAGTTATGATGTAAGGGAGAACCTCTAGACAATTTTTAAATAGACACTTTGAAACTTCTCTTTTTAAATAAGAGGTACCGAGTATATTGTTCTATTCTTATGTTACATCACTATTATTATGAAAACATTTATATTATTTAATACATATTTTTATAATATAATATACAGATTTTAGGACATAGAGTTCAATGCAAGTTGAAATGGAATAATGAATCTGGTTGAACTTTTTACTAATATTTTAAACACATCACATCAATATACATAATAAACAAAGACGCACATATATAAAAACTTATTAAATGTGTTAAATATAAGAGAAAACTTGCTCTATCATAAATGCTAAAACTATCCCCTTTCTTTACTCTCTTTCACACTAGCATATAGCAATACCATATATTATTTTTGTTGAAGATTTAGCATTCATAACATTTCACATCACTTGATCTACAAAAAACTATATAATATAATAAGAAGAAATAATGTTATTTTTTATATATTAAAATTTCATCACAACATTAAATGTATAAACATTATAAATAGATATTTTTATTTGTCTTCATTCGAAATTACATGTAAAAGTAAATAATTTTCTCATGCATGCAACCACTTTTTGTCTATTCCATATTATTGATCAAATTTAGTACTGTTTCTTTTTCTCTATCTAAGTACATTGTTTATTTTTAAAATATAAATATAAAATAATTTATTTTTTTGCAAATAAATACATCATAACTTTTACTCAAATAGTATAAAACTCCTATTGTTACTTCAATTAATATGTGGCATAATTAATTTGGATATGAGGAGTGATTAATATTTTTGATAATTTAACATAAAATATTTTATTTTAATTATACACCAAAGTAAAATTAAACCAGAATAATAAGGATCCATCGTTAAACTTTATTTGTGAGGTTTTATAATATAAACCTCTTAAAAAACAACACATTTTAATAATTTCTATTTATTTAAAAAATTAATATACGAATTTAAAAAAAATAGGTTGATCCCTTTTTATAAGAATTAAATTATTTTTCATTTAAAATTAATATTTAGATAATGCATGTATAGCTAGCACAATTGATGGAAGAACTTATCTTGTAAGGGATACTAGTTCCTCATTTTTAAGGGAGTGCAACAACATAGTCCCCCTTGATTCCTTTGATAGCTACAATATCCTACTTCAAGCAATCACAAGTTGCACGAAATTCAACAATGGTTTCAGCTGCAGCAACATAGTCCACATTGATTGCTTTCATAGCAGCAGTAGTCGACTTCGAGCAATTACAAGTTGCATGACAGTCAATATTGTTTTAGCCACATTAACTAACCCTTTAATGCTCAAACAACAACTTGGAGAAACAACACCACTATTCTGAAGATAACGTAGGTGTTGTACCCCAAAATTTGCCCTCCCATATTCTTCAAGATTTGCCAAAGCATGCTTCAAAATCTCCCCAAGGATTGCACAGTTCAAGGGCCTCTTAACAGTCAAAAACTAGGGTTTTGGTTCTGACAAAGCAATTGAAGTTTCCAAGGGTCCAATCAAGTCCCACATACCTACAAATAGGGTCAAGCATCCTCATACCAAGTTTCAAGACTTACAGCACAAAATTGCACAGTCAAAAACCCTAATTGCACTACAGTCAACTGTAGGGGCAAAATGGTCATTTGACAGTCAAAAGTTCAAATTTTTAGTCAACATCTCATTTTGAAGCCACAAACATCATTTGATCAATGCTTGATCATGATTCTCAAAGCTTGGCTCAAAAATCATCAAGATGCAAAAGTTTCCATATTTGGATAGTTGAAAAAGTCAACTGTAACTTGACCAGGACATAACTTTCACATGGATTATCAGAAAAATTTCATCCAAAGCTCATTTTGAAGAGAATGACGTTTCCTACAACTCCTCTTCATATTTCAAGTCCAAGAAATGCTCTCACAAAAAGTTATCAATTTCAACATTATAGGTCATTTTCAAAAGTCAACAAAAAGGGACTTTAAGTCAATGACATGGGACCAAAGACATTGGTTAGAGGACTCAAAGACATTTCCAAAATGTCCAAGAACATGAGCAAAGCTTAAAAATTGAGCAAGTTATGCCTTGTGGAAGTTGGGAAATTTTTGGATATTTTGAAAAGTCAACATTGCTTCAAATGACATAAAAATGCTAATGGGAACGACCATTTGGCCCAAAGGGAAGTTTTTTATCATTTTTATTTTATTTATTTGAATTTTTAAATGCTAGAAATTCATTTAATTAATTAAAATATATGAAAAATACTAAACCTAGGTTTTTAAATCTTTTTATGCATGATATACACTCAATATTTCGTGCATGGTTAGATTTGGAAAGAATTAATATGATTTGTCATGATTTGGTAGCAAATATGCATGAAAAGATTGGAAAATATTTTGCCATGAAAATCAATATCCTCTCCATCAATTCATTGATCCTTTGGCTCTGAAAACCTACCCTAATCATTCACATATAAGTACTCATGCAAACCCTAATGCATAGAAGGTCCCAGCTGCGCCATTCACAAAGAACCAAACTTGAGTTTTTTTTGCAAAAGTTGAAAACTGAAAACTAGGTTTTAGGGCTTTTCAAGATCAAATAACTATCCCATTGGCTTGCTGAGACTTCAAGGAAGGGATTTGGATTAAAACCATAAGCTCTAACACCAAGAAACGTGAGAATAATCGTGCCTTGTACAGAAATTTTTTCATATGCTTGCATCATGATTCATGCGTTTTTAACACTTTTTAATGTTTGATTTATGTTTCTTGATTCATTCTGAAGCTAACCCAGTTGTTTGATTGCATTTTTATCACCCATACGCGATTTCACCATTGAAGGATATTAGGGTTCCTCAGCTTTCGAATTAGGGGTTTTTGAATATGGTAAAATTAGAACACCATAATGCCATGAATGACCTCAGCGTGCTTGGACGATTTGGAAACAACCCTCGCGCCTAATTTATGTGGCCGGACGGCCTAATCGCTATTATCAGAAAACGCATATGTTGGGGGGGTTCAAAACCCCCGCTAACCATCTCTTATTTTCAGGAAATAAACAAACGAGGAAGACGATGACTCTGTGGCAAGTTATGAGTGGTTGGTTTGAATTTTCGCGCTAGAATTCCACTAACCCTTATTTTCGCTTATGTTATTTGTGTGTTATTTTATGTACAAACGCGCCTCACTGGCTCCACTGGTCAAGCGAAGGGTTGGTAATCTCTAGGACCTGGTTTCGAGCCCCAGGTCCCCACCCCTTTCCATATTATTTTTCCATTAATACTTCTGTGCAGTTTCAATACTAGGGAACACCATGCGTCCACAATTTCCAGCTTGCCACGCGTATGGAAAGATCAACCCAAAGACCCAGATCTGGTGAGTACCATGGACTCTAGTCAAAGATGCCACATGCTAGTGTCAGAGTCAACGAGGCCAAAGGCTTATTGGGCCTAAAATGCTAAGATCTCACCTCCCATTTGGGGACAGACCCCCCCTAGGTTTGCAATCTTTTATATTTTCTTCATTATTCTATTTATTTTAATTAATTCCTTTAATTTAATATTTTCATGAAAAACATAAAAACAATATAAAATCAGAAAAAGACAAAAAATAAGTATTTTTATTTAATATTATTATTTGTAAATAAATATCACTAATTGATAGTAGTTTATTAATTTAGGTTTAAATCTTAATATTTTTCTAATAAACTTAAAATTTGCAGAACTAGGGTTTGTATTAATTTTTTATCCCTTTTCTTTTCTTTTCTCTAAATAATTAAATATTTCCTATTATTTTTATAAATCAAAATTGCATGTAAATAATTAGGTTAATTTAGGTTTAACTTTAATACTTTCTTAATAAACTAAAAAAAAAAACAATTAGAATTAGGGTTAACATTTTAATTTCAATTAATCTTTCTCATTAAAACCATAAATGCAAAAAAAAATCTCAAAAAAATAATTTCTTTTTCTTTTTCATTTAATTAATTTAACAATTTAATTTAATTTCGTTAAAAAGGGTCCAACGCCCTCGTTTCCCATTTTAATTCCTATTCGCGCATTTTATTTATTTCCTTCTTGTAAATATTAATGTAATTCTCCCAAAGCCGTGTAATTTTATAATTTCTCGCACTTTATTTCTTTATTTTATGTCAAATCGGGTCCTGGAAATTTTGGCGATGTGGACCCGCGCCTTTGTAATAGTTTAGAATTTTACCTTTCCGCGCTTTCTTAACTGTTAAATAAATGCATGCAAGAATGAATGACGAAAATAAAAACAAACGCATAGATCACTTTGACATGAACAAGATAAATGTAAATGAATCTGACACACAAATCACACACTTTTCCTAGGGTACGCCTCACTGTTGCCTTGCCTCGAAAGGTGATCGTCGAGTAGAGGATGTCTTAGTAAGTCCTCATGATCCGGGAACCTGGCATGAGGGTAGCTTCTAAGGTGTCTTCCCATTGCTCTGGTGATCACCATGTCCCGAACCTCGAATTGACCCGAACACCTCCAACGGTGGTGCTACCTACCTCTCAATGGTGGGATGGCACTACTTTAAAGGACATTTACACAGACGAATTCCTTAGAGTAGGTATATTCTCATGGATACTTGCTCAAATTTCAAAACAAATTCAAAAATACTTTTCACACCGACACCTTTTCAAAAAGCTTTCGAAAGCATCTTTTCAAACACTCTTGAGGACCGATACAAGAGTCGAACAGGAATTTTCAAAGAAACTTTTTAAAACCCACAGTTGAAAAGCAAACAAAACATTTTTGAGAACACAAGTGAGCAAGTATCTAAGAGCCCATGGATAACCATGGATAGAAAGGGTGCTAACACCTTCCCTTTCTATAATCTACCTCCCGAACCGAGAGCAATCTCTTTAAGGAATTTTTCTGTGCTTTTGTCCTTTCCATTTGGAGAAAAAAAAAGACGGTGGCGACTCTTGCTTCCGTGACATTTCGCGAACCAGCGTTAAACAGTCAGTTCCAGATCCACCGATCACAGTAGGCAAGACGCAAGGCTATTATAAACTTGTACACATGAATCTGCACCATAACAACATATCCTATCTTGAAGTTTCCCATGGTAATAAATTATGTGATAGAAAGGATAAAAATGTTATTTAAAGTTTTTTTACCAAAATAACACTCATGTTTTTTTATTGGTTTGTTATCATATTAAAGTATAATTTTGTAATGTCTCTATTCATTTCTTTTCTCCAAAACCTTTAAGAGTAGATAAGGTAATTGCAACTCTTAGTAGCCATAACCAATTTATTTTGCCTTACCAATCACTCCCTCAAAAGAAACACACGACTGGATTTAAATTTATCCAAATAAGACCCCTTATTATCTCACTTAAATGATTTATATATAATTATGTTCTATTCCTTTGTCTTCGGTAAAAAAAAAAAGTAATTTAAATCACTTATAATAAAGTGTTTTTGATTATATAATTTGAAATTTAATCAAATAAAAAATAAAAAATATAATCATGTAATAATTTCATTTTTTGATCATATCATAATTATGAATTAAAAAAATTAGCAATATATAATCATGTAGTAATTTTCTTTTTTGATCATATCATAATTATAAATTATTCATAAACTCATTCAATTTTAATATAGTTGAATGCATAAAATCCTTATGAACTAAGCAATTTTATGGCATGATACAATTTATTTGATACATGTGAAAATGTTAATATGATAATTATTACTCTTTATTTTTTTTATAACTATCACTTTAAATATTTATGCGCACCATATTTTATAATTCTATGCATTTTTATATGCTAATTTTTTCATAAGAAATACAAAAAAATATTTTAAAATAAACCGTACATAAATATTTTAAATTATTTCTATAAACTACAATAATTAATAGTATATTTAAATAAAATTCACCCGTGCAATAGGTTTACTGTGTTTTATTTTCTTAAAGGTATGAGAAAGAGAGTAAGATAAAAAATTAAATAATTCTTTTGAGTAACTAAATTTAAGCATAATCATTGTTTTTTTAATTATATAACAAAAACCACAAACTACATATTTTATTAATATCTTAAACACATCACATCAATATACAGAATAAACAAAGGCGCACATATATAATAGATATATAAAAACATAGTGATAGTCTTAAATATAAGAGAAAACTAGATCTATCATAAATGCTAGAACTATCCTCTTTTTTTATTCTCTTTCACACTAGCATATTGCAATACCATATGTTATTTTTGTTGTAGATTCAACATTCATAACATTTCAGATCACTTGATACTGCAAAAAATAAAAAAAAAGAATAAATACTATTATTTTTTATATATTAAAAAGTCAACACAACATTCAATGTATAAACAATATAAATAGATATTTTTATTTGTCTTCATTTGAAATCACATATAAAAGTTAATAATTTTCTCATACATGCAACCACTTTTTATCTATTCCATATTATTGATCAAAGTTAGTATTGTCTGTTTTTCTCTATCTAAATACTTTGTTGATTTTAAGAATCTAAATATAAAATAATTTATTTTTGTGCAAATAAATACATCATAACTTTTACTCAAAAAGTATGAAACTTCTATTTTTATTTTGATAATATGTGGCACAATTAATTTGGATATTAGGAGCGATTAATATTTTTAATAAATTAACATAAAATATTTTTTTTAATTATACAACAAAATAAAATTTAACCAGAATAGTATGGATCCATCTTTAAACTTTATTTGTGAGGCTTTATAATATAAACCTCCTAAAAAATAACACATTTCAATAATTTCTATTTATTAAGAAATTTAATTTATGAATTCTAAAAAATAGTTGAATTCCTTTTTATAAGATTTAAATTATTTTCCATTTACAATTAATATTTAGATAATGCATGTATACCTAGCATAGTTGATGGAAGAAATGATGTTGTAAGGGATATTATTCCCATATTTTCCAGGGAGTGCAGTAACATAGTCCGCATTAATTCCATTGATAGCAGCAGTACCGGACATCAAGTAATCACAACTTGCACGGAGGTCAACAATGGTTTTAGCCGCATTAACTAACCCTTTAACACCTTAACAACAGCTTGGCGAAAGAACAACATCTTTCTCAAGATAACGTAGGCAAGGCGCAAGGTTATTGTAAAGTTGTACACATGAAACTATACCACCATTTTATGCATACATTAAAGCCATGCACATTATTACAACACATGCTATCTTAAAGTTTCCCATGGTAAGAAATTAAGTGATATTGAATAGAGTGAATGTTAGGTGTGAGTTTGATGCAAGGTGGTAGGGGTTTATATAGTGATTTTTGAAAAGTATTTTTAAGGTTTTTGAGTTTGGTTGTGGTTAATGTTTGATTTGGGATTCGAGCTTTATGTTTAGTCTTTAGTTACAATGTTAGGGAGAACCTCTAGACAATTTATAAATAGACACTTCGATAGTTGATTAGATACAGTAAGGTGTTAGGCACCCTTTACCTCGCTTGTACTCAAGGAAATTCCTTTTAAACCATGTATTTAGAGTGAATACTTCTTTATTTTACTTCTTGTTCATTTATTCCATTTATTCTATTATATATCGTATTCAAGAAAGAGAAAAGGGAAAATCAGTTTTTTTTACTTAGTTGAATCGGCTTGATTTTTCAATTGTGTGCCTTCGTATCTTCTTAAGAAGAAATTAAAGTCCATCATAATTTGATGTTGTTTGGTTATTATTATTTATAAAACCGTGTTAAATTGTTTTTGAATGGTTTTGAACTTGCCTGAGTTAGAAAATTGAGTGATGGCAGGCGGACTTTTTATATCCACGTAGACAGGAACTGGAAAATCCTTTATTGAAAAAATGTGTTGGGTTTGATTATGTTAGTAAGAAAAAGGTTTGTTATTGGTTAGCTTCTTTAAGTCTACTTGATTGATAAAGAGTTGATCTTTATTAGAATTAGATCGCCCTGGGCGAAGAAATTGAGTTTGGTTAATGATGTTAATCTTTACCATAATTAAATCACGTGGGACGAAGAAATTTGATTTATGTATAGTTTAGCTAACTACAAAGCCGTGATGCTAATTTTGGCATTAAGATCGAGAAGCCCTAAAGTTATGTATATAAATGATTATTTTCAGTAATTTTTGTAATTAGCCATTTAAGTACAAGTTAACAATTTAATCACTAACTAGTTTAATTAATTTAGTTTACGCTACCAAATAAATTATTTAAAAGACTAGAAAATCTAATCAACCTAATAACCTAATTATTTTAGTGAAATTGATTACATACAATGAGATTAATTTTTTTTATTGTTTACGTATAATGATCAAATTGATTCATAAAAATAAATTTTTAACTTAATTAGATACATTATGTGAGTACAATGACATACTAATGGTGTATAAGTTAATAAAACATTATTAGTTCAGGCCCAATTATTAAAAAACCCTAGTTAATTTAAAACTAACAAAGATAAAAAAAATCTAAAAATTAAAGTTAACTAAGTGGGGGTGGCGTGGTTCCCCTGGTACTATACTGATTCCAAAATTTAAGAAATATAAAAACAACCATATCTAATTTATTAATATTATGACAATAATACTCCATGACCATGTCAAACCTTTTCCAATCCACCACTTATAGTATGACATGTGAAATTGAAATTAATTAAAACCAAAGAGAGAGGGTTTGGTGTGGTAGATCTAGCGCGTGCGGCTGACGAATCAGAGGGACAGTTGCCGTGTGAAGTGCTTCGTTGGTTGAGCGTGGTCGGGAAGTCGCGGTGATGGGTTATCCGTCGTGGTGTGTGGCTAAGATCGTTGTCATTCTGGTGGAGGTTTCTGCATAGTGATTGAGTTATTGTATTATTTGTGGTTCTTATTTTATTTTAATCTTCTTCCTTTTATTTTCGATAGCATCCTGAAAGTAAGTTCCAAAAAATGACAAAAGGAAGGAAAGAAATAAAACTACACAACTACGATGACAACGGCGATTGGTTTCTTATGTTTTTTCCTCTACGTTGGTGAAGATTGTGAAGTTTGTAAACTTGTGCACAAAATTTTTGTACGAAGGAAAATTTCCAGGTTTTGATATATGATTTGGCTTGTGTAATTGTGAAGAGGTTTGGAACTCAGTTTGAAACAATGGTGAACAATTGTTGTTGTTTTGAGATATAAATTTATAGAATGGTTTATGCAAAAAGTTGTTTGAGATAAAAATACATAATAGATGAAGATGGTTTTGACGGTGTGGTATTTGTGAATTTTAAAACTACACTAAAATATTAGAAATTATGTGTTTAGAATTTGTAGAAAAAATGAACAATGCTTTGTGTGGGGATGTTATATATAATAGTTAAAAATAATAAATAGATTTAAAAATAACAGAACCATCAAAAATTTATCATATGGTTTAAATAACAAAAGTATTATAATTAAACAAATTAAAATTAAAAGGATGCCTCATATGAAAATTATTGGCCAAAATTAAAGAAATAGAAAATGGTTTTAAAGAGATGGCTTTGAAAAGGAATTGTAAAAATATTATGTGAGGAGTGTGAATTGTGAGAATTTTATAAAATTGTCGATCAATGATCAATAATACTGTTTAAATAATAGTGTATTTATAGGGATAATTAGGTCAACAAAATAAGAAATAAAATTAATTGACAAATCAGATCTTTCTTGGTCAATAAACTGACCAATCAAAGATGAGTATGTCACAAATTGAAAAAACTTGACCAATAAAAAATAGTTACCAAAAAAGGATATATTTTTGATATTTATTATGATTTATGCAATCATTTTTGATAAAAAAATGCATAAAATCAATTAAATAAATATTTTAAAAGATGTTTTAAAATAAAACGGAAATTAAAATTAAAATAATAAATATACAATTTTGTGATTTCAAAAATTGAAATAAAGTTAGTGACAAATATAAAAATAAATATTTTTAAAAAATAAAACAAGTAAGACTCAAACTCGTGATCTTATGCTTGCAAGCCTTATCTCCTTATTAATTGTGTTGTCCAATTTATTTGAAATGAAAAGGCACTTGAAAACATATGAATGGTGGGAAAATATTTTCTAACCCTTTAACGCCCTAACAACAACTTGGAGAAACAACACCATCGTTCTGAAGATAACGTAGGCAAGGCGCAAGGCTATTGTAAACTTAAACACATGAATCTGCACCATAACAACATATGGTATCTTGAAGTTTCCCATGGTAAGAAATTAAGTGATATTGGATAGAGCGAGTGTTAGGTGTGAATTTGATGCAAGGTGGTAGGGGTTTTATATAGTGATTTTTGAAAAGTATTTTTATGGATTTTGAGTTTGGTTGTGGTTAATGTTTGATTTGGGATATGAGCTTTATGTTTAGTCATTAGTTATGATGTAAGGGAGAACCGCTAGACAATTTTTAAATAGACACTTCGAAACTGCTCTTTTTAAATAAGCGGTACCGAGTATATTGTTCTATTCTTAAGTTACATCACTATTATTATGAAAAAAAATTATATTATTTAATACTGATTTTTATAATATAATATTTAGATATTAGGACATAGAGTTGAATGCAAGTTGAAATGGAATAATGAATCTGGTTGACATTTTTATTAATATTTTAAACACAACACATTAGTATACAGAATAAACAAAGGCGCACATATATAATAGATATGTAAAAAATTAGTATATGTGTTAAATATAATAGAAAACTTGCTCTATCATAAATGCTAGAACTATCCTCTTTCTTTATTATCTTTCACACTAGCATATAGCAATACCATATATTATTTTTATTGAAGAATCAACATTCATAACATTTCACATCACTTGACACTACAAAAAAAAATATAATAAGAAGAAATACTGTTATTTTTTATATATTAAAATTTCATCACAACATTAAATGTATAAACATTATAAATAGATATTTTTATTTGTCTTCATTCGAAATTACATATAAAAGTAAATAATTTTCTCATGCACGCAACCACTTTTTGTCAATTCCATATTATTGATCAAATTTAGTACTGTTTGTTTTTCTCTATCTAAGTACTTTGTTTATTTTAAAAATATAAATATAAAATCATTTATTTTTGGGCAAATAAATACATCATAACTTTTACTCAAATAGTATAAAACTGCTATTGTTACTTCAATTAATATGTGGTATAATTAATTTGGATATGCAGAGTGATTAATATTTTTGATAATTTAACATAAAATATTTTATTTTAATTATACACCAAAATAAAATTAAACCAGAATAATATGGATCCATCTATTAGAGGGTAATTTATTATTTTCCATATATATAGGATATTCTCATTGGGCCCTAGGTGGCATTCTTATTTTGTTCATTTTGTGTATAAATAGGTGTACTAGGTTTACATTTATATCAATCCAATTCCTTCAATCATTAGTGGCAGTTTTTAGCATTTATTCCTTTTCTCTCTTCTTCCTCAATTTCATCACCTTGCACTAACAAATTGGTATCTAGAGCTCTTGGTTTTTTCTGAAATTCTGGGAAACACGAGTGATAGTGAGTTGTGTGTTTGATTTTTGAATCTTGAACAAAAATCTGAAACAGAATCACACTGATTCTGTGGGTTTGGGAAACACTGAGTGAGAAATATGAGATATGATTTCTTTTGTGCAAGGTTTAAGATGAATGGAGGCAGTAGTTTGAACACTAAAATTCCAGTTTTTGATGGCAAAAACTGGAACAGATGGAAGATACAAATGCGTGTGCTGTTTGGTGCTCAGGATGTTCTGGATCTTGTTTCTGAAGATTGTGTTCCAGTTGCAGCAGGTGCTACTGAAGAACAAAAATCAGAAGAAAGAGATACGAGGAAGAGGGATCAGAAAGCTCTGTTCTTTATCCATCAGTGTGTGGATAAAAATGTGTTTGAGAAGATTGTTGATTCGACGACGTCGAAAGGGGCATGGGATATACTGACCATATGTTATGGTCGTGATGTATCAGTAAAGAAGGTAAAGCTTTAGTCCCTGCGAAAACAATATGAAAATCTCAGCATGAAGAACAATGAGAAAGTTTATGAGTACATCTCCAGAATGATTCTGGTCACAAATGAGATGAAGGCTTGTGGAGAAACACTTTCTGAACAGGTAATCATAGAAAAGATTTTAAGGTCACTTACTCCTCAGATTGATTACATTGTTGTTTCAATTGAACATTCTAAAAATCTGGAAACCATGAGAATAGAAGAGTTGAAAAGCAGTCTAGAAGCGCAAGAGTTGCGTCTGACTGAAAGAACTTCTGAGAGGGAAGTGGAGCAAGCTCTGAAGGCTTATTTTATTAAGAAGGACCAGAAGCAGAATAGACATGGTGATAAATTCTAGAAGTCAGAAACCTCAACTTCTGATGAAAAGAAATATCAGAAGGGAAATGAAAGGTATGACAAGAAGAAGGTTCAATGTTACTGCTGTAAACAGTTTGGCCATTTTGCCAGAGACTGTAAAAACAGAGGAAGGAAATCAGAAGAAGCAAACGTAGCCAGAGAAGATTCTGATGATGAACCTGTGCTACTGATGGCTTCTGATTCTAATGGAAACTGTTCAGGAGTTTGGTGGTATATGGACACTGGTTGTTCAAACCACTTGACTGGGAACAAACAATGGCTGATAAACTTTGACTCCAGAAGGAGAACAAAGATCAGATGTGCTGATGATAAGTACCTTAATGCAGAAGGTAAGGGAAATGTTAGAGTCAGAGTGAAGAATGGAAAAAACATTCTGATCAAAGATGTTTGGTATGTTCCTGGAATTAAAAGCAATCTGATGAGTGTGGGTCAGCTTATTGAGAAAGGGTTTTCAGTGGTTATGAAGGACAACCTCTTGACGTTGTATGATTCTAATCAGAAGTTGATTATGAAGTCTGAGCAGGGAAGCAACAGAACATTCAAGGTGAATGTAGAAACTTCTGAAGCGGAGTGTCTTAGTGTAGAAGGCGCTGAAGCTGATAGTAAACTGTGCCTCAAGAGGTTGGTGCACTTGAACTATAGAAGCTTAGGGCATCTAAGTTCTAAGAAGCTCGTACATGTAATTTCTAAGATTGTGAATCCTCAGAAGTCATGTGAGATATGCATGAAAGGCAAGCAACCCAGATTGCCATTTGCATCAGAAGTAGCCCCCAGAGCAAAGCATGCTCTGGGAGTAGTACATTCTGATGTATGTGGACCATTTCCAGTACCTTCACTTGGAGGAAACAAATATTTTGTGTCTTTTGTGGATGAGTTCACAAGAATGACATGGGTAACACTCATCATGTTCAAGCATGAAGTGTTTACTGAGTTTTAGAAGTTCAAGGTGAAGGCTGAGAAGCAGAGTGGTCAGAAGCTGAAGATTCTGAGAACAGATGGTGGAGGTGAGTATAACTCTACAGAGTTCTAAAAGTTCTGTGAGGAGAATGGAATATAACATGAGGTTACTGCTCCATATACTCCTCAGCACAACGGTCTTGCTGAAAGAAGAAACAAAACTTTGCTTGATATGACCAGAAGTATGCTGAAAGAGAAGAAGTTACCTCACATGTTATAGGGAGAAGATGTTGCCACATCAGCATATGTTCTGAATAGGTGTCCAACAAAGAAGCTGAAGGAAATTGTTCCTTTAGAAAAATGGACTGGAGACAAGCAAAGTGTTAGCCATCTGAAGGTGTTTGGCTCTGTATGCTACAAACACGTTCCAGATGCTAGAAGACGAAAACTGGATGATAGAAGCAAAACAATGTTACTGGTGGGGTACCACAGTACAGGTGCCTATAAGCTCTATTGTCCAGAAACCAACAAAGTTGAAATCAGCAGAGACGTCATTGTGAAAGAGTCAGAAACATGGGATTGGAACAAGCTTCAATCAGATTCTGGTGTAGTGCCAACACCAGGGTTAGTTTCTGAAAGTTCTGAAGACGAGTCAGAGTCAAAAGATGAAGACTCTGAAGATGAGTCAGAATCTTAGGGAGAGTCTGATAGTGGATTTGATTCTGATCCAGATTTTGATGATGATCCAGAATCTGGTGGTGATTATACTTCTGTAAGGGAAAACTCTGAAGACATGGGGTCTGGAGAACAAGTTTCTAGAAGTAACTCTGAAGGTGGTAATTCTGAAGGAAATAATTCTGGACAAAGTCCAGAAGCCAGCACAGTTCTGAGTTCTGGAGAAAATTCAGAACAAGATCAGAGGCCACAGAGAATCGGCAAATACCAAGTAGGTTTGCAGATTTTAGCATGTTGCATGATACTGAAGTAGATTCTGAAGGAGAAATTGTTCAGTGTGCCATGCTAGTAGATTCTGAACCAGTGGGTATTGAAGAAGAGCTCAAGAAGAAAGTATGGTTGAATGCCATGAAAGAAGAACTTGAGGCTATTGAATGAAACAAGACTTGGAAGCTGACAGAACTTCTAAAAGGCAAGAAAGCCATCAGCGTCAGATGGGTTTTCAAGCAGAAGCTAAAGCCAGGTGGATCAATTGGCAAACACAAAGCGACACTAGTGGCCATAGGTTTCCTTCAGAAACCTGGACTAGATAACTTTGAGGTGTTTGCGCCTGTAGCTAGACACGAAACAATCAGACTGGTGATTGCTTTAGCTGCAAACAGAAATTGGCCTTTGATACATCTGGATGTGAAGTCTGCATTTCTGAACGGTCCATTACAAGAATAAGTTTATGTGTCACAACCTCCTGGATTTGTGAAAAAGAATCAGGAAGGGATGGTATACAGGTTAAATAAAGCTCTGAATGGACTGAAGCAAGCGCCCAGAGCTTGGAATTTGAAGATTGATTCGTTTTTCAAGGAACAAGGGTTTCAGAAGTGTGAGATGGAGTATGGTGTTTATGTTCAGCACACTTCAGAAGGTAATATGATTCTGGTCTGTTTGTATGTTGATGACATATTACTCACAGGAAGTTCTGAACAAGAAACAGTTGAGTTCAAGAAAGTTCTGATGAATGCATTTGAGATGACAGATCTTGGAAAAATGAGTTTCTTTCTAGGAATGGAATTTATATACTCTAAGAAAGGAATCATCTTACATCAGAAGAAGTATGAACTGGAGCTTCTGAAGAGATTTGAGCTAGCAAATTGTAAGATTGCTATCACACCTGCTGATACGAATCAGAAGTTGGATTCTGATTCTGATGGAGAGGATGTGGATGCTACAACCTTCAAACAAATGGTTGGTTCTCTGAGGTATTTGTGTAATACCAGACCTGATATTTGTTATGCAGTTGGAATGGTCAGTAGATACATGAGCAAACCAAAGTGGTCTCATTACCAAGCTGCTGTCAGGATTCTGAGGTATATAAAAGGAACTCTGAAATATGGAGTGTTATTTCCTTCTGGAGGAAAGATCAAATCAGAACTTCTGAGTTATTCTGATTCTGATTGGTGTGGAGATAGAGTTGACAGTAGAAGTACTTCTGGGTACTTGTTCAAGTTTCTGGGAGGTCCAATTTCTTGGAGTTCCAAGAAACAGCCTGTTGTGGCTTTGTCATCATGTGAAGCTGAATACATTGCATGTGATGTAGCTGCTTGTCAAGCAGTTTGGCTTCTGAATCTGCTGCATGATCTGAAAGTAGAAGTTGAGGAACCTCTGAAGCTAATGATTGATAATAAGTCTGCAATTAATCTTGCAAAGAATCCAGTGCTACATGGAAGAAGAAAGCACATTGAGACGAAGTATCACTTTCTCAGAAGTCAAGTGCAGAAAGGAGTGTTAGAAGTTCTGCACTGTAGCACTCAGAAGCAGCTAGCAGATGTTCTGACAAAGGCGATAAAAAAAGACCAATTTCTTCGCCTGAGAGATGAAATTGGTGTTGTTAATTTCTAATAAGTTACTAAATTACGGGATGGTATTAGAGGGTAATTTAGTATTTGCCATATATATAGGATATTCTCATTGGGCCCTAGGTGGAATTCTTATCTTTGTTCATTTTGTGTTTAAATAGGTGTACTAGGTTTACATTTATATCAATCCAATTCCTACAATCATTAGTGGCAGCTTTTAGCATTTATTCCTTTTCTCCCTTCTTCCTCAATTTCATCACCTTGCACTAACACCATCTTTAAACTTTATTTGTGAGGTTTTATAATATAAACCTCTTAAAAAATAGCACATTTCAATAATTACTATTTATTTAAAAATTTAATTTACGGATTTAAAAATATAGTTGGATCCCTTTTTATAAGAATTAAATTATTTTTCATTTAGAATTAATATTTAGATAATGCATGTATAGCTAGCACAATTGATGGAAGAACTAATCTTGTAAGGGATACTAGTCCCACATTTTTAAGGGAGTGCAACAACATAGTCCCCCTTGATTTCTTTGATAGCAGCAATAGTCGACTTCAAGCAATCACAAGTTGCACGAAATTCAACAATGGTTTTAGTTGCATTAACTAACACTTTAACGCCCTAACAACATGTTGGAGAAGAAACATCACCGTTCTGAAGATAACGTAGGAAAGGCGCAAGGCTATCGTCAACTTAAACACATGAATCTTCCCCAAAACAACATATGCTATCTTGAAGTTTCCCATGGTAAGAAATTAAGTGATATTGGATAGAGCGAGTGTTAGGTGTGAGTTTGATGCAAGGTGGTAGGGGTTTTATATAGTGATTTTTGAAAAGTATTTTTATGGTTTTTGAGAGTGGTTGTGGTTAATGTTTGATTTGGGATATGAGCTTTATGTTTAGTCATTAGTTATGATGTAAGGGAGAACCGCTAGACAATTTTTAAATAGACACTTCGAAACTGCTCTTTTTGAATAAGCGGTACCGAGTATATTATTATATTCTTATGTTACATCACTATTATTATGAAAAAATGTATATTATTTAATACTGATTTTTATAATATAATATTTAGATATTAGCACATAGAGTTCAATGCAAGTTGAAATGGAATAATGAATCTGGTTGAACTTTTTATTAATATTTTAAACACATCACGTTAGTATACAGAATAAACAAAGGCGCACATATATAATAGATATGTAAAAACTTAGTAAATGTGTTAAATATAGGAGAAAACTTGCTTTATCATAAATGCTATAACTATCCTCTTTCTTTATTCTCTTTCACACTAGCATATAGCAATTTCATACATTATTTTTGTTGAAGATTCAACATTCATAACTTTTCACATCACTTGATACTACAAAAAAATATATAATATAATAAGAAGAAATACTATTATTTTTTATATACTAAAATGTCATCACAACATTCAATGTATAAACATTATAAATAGATATTTTTATTTGTCTTCATTTGAAATCACATATAAAAGTAAATAATTTTCTCATGCATACAACCACCTTTTGTCTATTCCATATTATTGATCAAATTTAGTACAATTTCTTTTTCTCTATCTAAGTACTTTGTTTATTTTAAAAATCTAAATATAAAATAATTTAGCTCTGTGCAAATAAATACATCATAACTTTTACTCAAATAGTATAAAAACTCTTATTGCTACTACAATTAATATGTGGCATGATTAATTTGGATATGAGGAGTGATTAATAGTTTTGATAATTTAACATAAAATATTTTATTTTAATTATACACCAAAATAAAATTAAACCAGAATAATATGGATCTATCTTTAAACTTTATTTGTGAGGTTTTATAATAAAAACCTCTTAAAAATAGCACATTTTAATAATTTCTATTTATTTAAAAAATTAATATACTAATTTAAAAAAATAGGTTGAACCCTTTTTAAGAATTAAATTATTTTTCATTTAGAATTAATATTTAGATAATGCATGTATAGCTAGCACAATTGATGGAAGAACTGATCTTGTAAGGGATACTAGTTCCTCATTTTTAAGGGAGTGCAACAACATAGTCCCCCTTGATTCCTTTGAAAGCTACAATAGCCTACTTCAAGCAATCACAAGTTGCACGGAATTCAACAATGGTTTTAGCTGCAGCAGCATAGTCCACATTGATTGCTTTCATAGCAGCAGTAGTCGACTTCGAGCAATTACAAGGTGCATGACAGTCAATAATGGTTTTAGCCGCATTAACTAACCCTTTAATGCTCTAACAACAACTTGGCGAAACAAAACCACTGTTTTGAAGATGACATAGACAAGACGCAAGGCTATTATAAACTTGTACACATAATCTGCACCATAACAACATATACTTTGTTGAAGTTTCCCATGGTAAGAAATTATGTGATAAAAAGGATAAAAAGTTTATTTAAAGTTTTTTTACCAAAATAACACTCATGTTTTTTTTATTGGTTTGTTATCATATTAAAGTATAATTTTGTAATGTCTTTATTCATTTCTTCTCTCAAAAACCTTTAAGAGTAGATAAGGTAATTGCAACTCTTAGTAGCCCTAACCAATTTATTTTTGCTTACCAATCACTCCCTCAAAAGAAACACACGACTGGATTTAAATGTATCCAAATAAGACCCCTTATTATCTCACTTAAATGATTTATATATAATTATGTTCTATTCCTTTGTCTTCTGTAAAAAAAAAGTAGTTTAAATCACTTATAATAAAGTGTTTTTGATTATATAATTTGAAATTTAATTAAATAAAAAATAAAAAGTATAATCATGTAATAATTAAATTTTTTGATCATATCATGATTATGAATTCAAAAAATTAGCAATATATAATCATGTAGTAATTTTCTTTTTTGATCATATCATAATTATGAATTATTCATAAACTCATTCAATTTTAATATAGTTGAATTTATAAAATCCTTATGAACTATGCAATCTTATGGCATGATACAATTTATTAGATATATGTGAAAAATGCTAATATGATAATTATTAGTCTCTATTTTTTTATAACTATCACTTTAAAGACTTATACGCACTATATTTTATAATTCAATGTTTTTTATATGCTAATTTTGGCATAATAAATACAAAAAATATTTTAAGATAAATCATACATAAATATTTTAAATTATTTCTATAAACTACAATAATTAATAATATTTTTAAATAAAATTCAACCGTGCAATAGGCTTACGATCCTTTATTTTCTCAAAAGTATGTGAAAGAGAGGAAGGTAAAAAATAAATAATTCTTTTGAGTAACTAAATTTAAGCATAATCATTTTTTTTAATTATAAATCAACAACAACAAACCACATATTTTATTAATATTTTAAACACATCACATCAGTATACAGAATAAACAAAGAGACACATATATAATAGATATATAAAAACATAGTGATAGTCTTAAATATAAGAGAAAAGTACATCTATCATAAATGTTAGAACTATCCTCTTTCTTTATTCTCTTTCACAGAAGCATATTGCAATACCATATGTTATTTTTGTTGAAGATTAAACATTCATAACATTTCACATCACTTGATACTGCAAAAAAAAGAAAAGAATAAATACTGTTATTTTTTATATACTAAAAAGTCAACACAACATTCAACGTATAAACATTATAAATAGATATTTTTATTTGTCTTCATTTGAAATCACATATAAAAGTTAATAATTTTCTCATACATGCAACCACTTTTTATCTATTCCATATTATTGATCAAAGTTAGTATTGTCTGCTTTTCTCTATCTAAATACTTTGTTTATTTTAAGAATCTAAATATAAAATAATTTATTTTTGTGCAAATAAATACATCATAACTTTTACTCAAAAAGTATGAAACTTCTATTGTTACTTTTGATAATATGTGGCACAATTAAATTGGATATGAGGATTGATTAATATATTTAATAAATTAACATAAAATATTTTATTTTAATTATACACCAAAATAAAATTTAACCAGAATAGTATGGATCCATCTTTAAACTTTATTTGTGAGGCTTTATAATATAAACCTCTTGAAAAATAACACATTTCAATAATTTCTATTTATTAAGAAATTTAATTTATGAATTCTAAAAAGTAGTTGAATTCCTTTTTATAAGATTTAAATTATTTTCCATTTACAATTAATATTTAGATAATGCATGTATACCTAGCATAGTTGATGGAAGAAATGATGTTGTAAGGGATATTATTCCCATATTTTCTAAGGAGTGCAGCAACATAGTCCGCCTTGATTCCATTGATAGCAGCAGTAGCGGACATCAAGCAATCACAAGTTGCACGGAGGTCAACAATGGTTTTTGCCGCATTAACTAACCCTTTAACGCCATAACAACAGCTTGGCGAAAGAACAACATCTTTCTGAAGATAACGTAGGCAAGGCGCAAGGTTATTGTAAAGTTGTACACATGAAACTATACCATCATTTTATACATACATTAAAGTCACGCCAATTATAACAACACATGCTATCTTGAAGTTTCCCATGGTAAGAAATTGAGTTATATTGGATAGAGTGAATGTTAGGTGTGAGTTTGATGCAAGGTGGTAGGGATTTATATAGTGATTTTTGAAAAGTATTTTTAAGGTTTTTGAGTTTGGTTGTGGTTAATGTTTGATTTGCGAAATGAGCTTTATGTTTAGTCTTTAGTTATGATGTTAGGGAGAACCTCTAGACAATTTTTAAATAGACACTTCGATAGTTGATTAGATACATGAAGTTGTTAGGCACCCTTTACCTCCCTTGTACTCAAGGAAATCCCTTTTAAAATTTTATTTAGAGTGAATACTTCTTTATTTTACTCCTTGTTCGTTTATGCCATTTATTCTATCATATATCATATTGAAGAAAGAGAAAAGGGAAAATCGGTTTTTTTAGTTATTGGAATCGCCTTGGTTTTTCAATTGTGTGCCTTCGTATCTTATTAAGAAGAAATTAGATTCCTTCATAATTTGAAGTTGTTTGGCTATTATTTTTTATAGAACCGTGTTAAATTGATTTTGAATGGTTTTGAACTTGCCTGAGTTAGAAAATTGAGTGATGGTAGGCGGACTTTTTATATCCACGTAGACAGGAACTGGAAAATCATTTATTGAAAAAATGTGTTGGGTTTGATTATGTTAGTAAGAAAAAGGTTTTTTATTGGTTAGCTTCTTTAAGTCTACTTGATTGATAAAGAGTTGATATTTATTAGAATTAGATCGCCCTGGGCGAAGAAATTGATTTTGGTTGATGATGTTAATCTTTACCATAATTAAATCACGTGGGACGAAGAAATTTGAATTATGTACAGTTTAGGTAATTACAAAGCCGTGATGCTAATTTTGGCATTAAGATCGAGAAGCCCTAAAGTTATGCATATAAATGATTATTTTCAGTAATTTTTTTAATTAGCCATTTATGTACAAGTTAACAATTTAATCAACTAACTAGTTTAATTAATTTAGTTTTTGCTACCAAATAAATTATTTAAAAGACTAGAAAATCTAATCAACTTAATAACCTAATTATTTTAGTGAAACTGATTACATACAATGAGATTAATTTTTATTATTGTTTACGTATAATGATCAAATTGATTCATAAAAATAAAATTTTAACTTAATTAGATACATTATGTGAGTACAATGACATATTATGGGTGTATAAGTTAATAAAACATTATTAGTTCAGGCCCAATAATTAAAAAACCCTAATTAATTTAAAACTAACAAAGATAAAAAAAATCTGAAAATTAAAGTTAACAAAGTGGGGGTGGCGTGGTTCCTCTGGTACTATACTAATTCCAAAATTTAAGAAATATAAAAACAACATGACCATTTCAAACCTTTTCCAATCCACCACTTATAATATGACATTTGAAATTGAAATTAATTAAAACCAAAGAGAGAGGGTTTGGTGTTGTAGATCTAGCGTGTGCGGCTGACGAATCAGAGGGACAGACGCCGTGTGCAGTGCTTCGTTGGTTGAGCGTGGTCGGGAAGTCGTGGTGATGGGTTATCCGCCATGGGTGTGTGGCTAAGATCGTTGTGATTCTGGTGGAGGTTTATGTGTAGCGATTGGGTTATTGTTTTATTTGTGGTTCTTATTTTATTTTAATCTTCTTCCTTTTCTTTTCAACAACATCCTGAAAGCAAGTTCCCAAAAACGACAAAAGGAAGGAAAGAAATAAAACTACACAATTACGACGACAGTGGCGATTGGTTTCTTATGTTTTTTCCTCTACGTTGGTTGTATTGATGCTAACAATGATTATTGTTGATTGCTTTGTTTGAGTTTTGGAAATTGTGTTGATTTGGTGAAGATTGTGAAGTTTGTAAACTTGTGCACAAAATTTTTGTACGAATGAAAATTTCCGGGTTTTGATATATGATTTGGCTTGTGTAATTGTGAAGAGGTTTGGAACTCAGTTTGAAACAATGGTGAACAATTGTTGTTGTTTTGAGATATAAATCTATAGAATGGTTTATGCAAAAAGTTCTTTGCGATAAAAATACATAATAGATGAAGATGGTTTTGACGGTGTGGTATTTGTGAATTTTAAAACTACACTAAAATATTATAAATTATGTGTTAAGAATTTGTAGAAAAATAAGAACAAAGCTTTATGTGGGGATGTTATATATAATAGTTAAAAATAATAAATAGATTTCCAAATAACAGAACCATCAAAAAATTTATCATAAGGTTTATACAACAAAAGAATTATAATTAAAACAAATTAAAATTAAAAGAGATGCCTCATATGAAAAGTATTGGTCAAAAATAAAGAAATAGCAAATGGTTTTAAAGAGTTGGCTTCGAAAAGGAATTGTAAAAATATTTTGTGAGGAGTGTGAATTGTGAGAATTTTATAAATTTGTCGATCAATGATCAATAATACTGTGAAAATAATAGTGTATTTATAGGGATAATTAGGTCAACAAAATAAGAAATAAAATTAATTGACAAATCAGATCTTTCTTGGTCAATAAACTGACAAATCAAAGATGAGTATGTCACAAATTGACAAAACATTACCAATAAAAAATAGTTACCAAAAAAGGATATATTTTTGGTATTTATTATGATTTATGCAATCAATTTTTATTAAAAAATGCTTAAAATCAATTAAATAAATATTTTAAAATATGTTTTAAAATAAAAACGAAAATTAAAGTTAAAATAATAAATATACAATTTTGTGATTTCAAAAATGGAAATAAAGTTAGTGACAAATATAAATAAAAATATTTTAAAAAAATAAAACAAGTAAGACTCAAACTCGTGATCTTATGCTTGCAAGCCTTATCTCCTTATAAATTGTGTTGTCCAATTTATTTGAAATGAAAAGGCACTTGAAAACATATGAATGATGGGAAAATATTTTCTATTTAGGAAATAAAAATAATTTAAAGTAAACTATTATATATTTTTAAATGAATGATCTAAAGTTAATTGTCTTAAAACCTCATGATTGTCATGACTTCATGCAACAACTCTACCGGTGGCTATCCATGGCATCTTATCAAAAAATTTAAGAGTAACTATACCAATATATATTGTGCTTATTATTTAATGCTATATGTCATAAAGTTCTTGATTTTAAAAAATTAGATGAAAGAAGACTATGGTGCTATAATCTTATGTCAATTGGAGATGTACTTCCCTTTATCATTTTTTTCATATTATGGTTCACTTAATTGTATATCTAGACTAAGAAATTAGATTTTGTGGTCCAGTTTTTTTATGGTGCATGTATCCAATAAAGTGATAGATGAAGAACATTAAAGGAGGTACGGAAAATCATCACCCACCAGAAGCTTGGATGGAGAAAGTTACATCATAGAAGAAGCTTTTAAATTATGTTTAAACTATTGTCAGATGTAGAGTCTATAGGAATTCTAAAGTTTCGTTATGCTGATAGATATAGAGGTATATGTACTAAGGTTTTAAATATTATGTCAATTCCTTAGGATAAAGTTCTTCAAGCACACTAGTAGATATTGAATAATGATGAACTTCAACCTTACTTATCTACTCACAAAAGATTTATCAAGCAACAATATTCCCGAATAAGTGACAAGTGTTTGTTGAAAGTTCATAACAACAATATCATAAGTTTTCTTAGTGAAAGGATTTCTAATGATGGAAGTGCACCCGATACTCTCAAATGGATGTTATACATTCCAAAATTTAATGTAGTAATTTTGACTGCATACAACATTATTAATTTTTTCTTTTATATAAAATCAAAAGATGACCGTAGTACAACACAAAATAGTGAGATTATGGTTGAGGCATAATCCATGTATTTCTCTAGTTTAAAAAAAAATCTTATATAGGATTCTGGAGTGTACTTTAGGTTAATTTACAAGATTTGGGAGATTGATAAAGTTTTATTCAAAATGCCTTTACTGAAATGGAAGGGGATTGGCAAAAACATTGGTTTACAGATTAATGAGTTAGGATTCATACTGATTGACATTGGCTAGGAAACTTATATGAATGAACCATTAATCATAGTTACCCATGCAAAAAAGATGGTTAATTGTTCACCAGTGAAGACACATTCCTCATATTGACTAAAATCATGATTTAAATTCTAATATTTCTTCGACTCCTTCTTACAAAACATAAGTTCATACTTCATATGAGCAATTTGATAGTGATGATGTGCATGTTCTTTGTAGTGACCAGGAAGAAGGCATATGGAAAAGTATATTGACTAAAATCTTTTATTGTTTATTCATGATTTATTTTATGTTATAATTTCTAAGGTTATATACTAACAAGTATAATTATTTGACATTGAAGGTGTTTAAAGTCAAGACACCAAGAGACAATACATATTCTTTACGTTGTAGATATTATTTGATGTAATTATGTGTAAATTGTATGTGTTTTTTGCCATTTTAGTATTGATGTAATACAATTTTTGATCTTTATAGTTGCCAACTTATGGTATGATTCATAAATGGTTTTTGTTCTTGTTTATGAACTATTTAAGATTAACAAAAATACATGTTAAAATATGTGAATTTTTTAAAAATCTAAAAATTATAATAAAAAATAAATAAATAATTTCACTATGGTTGATTTTTTCAACTGTGGTTATATGTAGTGTTCTATCCTAGTTAATAAATGGAAAAAAATGATATTGTTGGTATCGAACCCATGACCTTTTACTTTTTCAATACAATTTTATTTATTACAACCTACAATTTTGTTTATTACAACCATGGTGACATTTAGAACACTTTTCAATTCATTATCATGCAAGATAAGAGTATTTCTTTTGCATTAAAATGAAATCTTAATAGGTTTCTTTCCAACTCGTATACTTTTCTCAACCAACATTCTAACCACATCCTTTATTTGAGCCCGTAACAATTTAAAAGTTTGAGCTATTTCTCTAAAGGTTGTGTAATTAAGCTGCTTATAAAGGGTGTTGTTTTGTTAATCGCGTCTATCAAATATGTTTTGTTAATTAATATTTATACAAAGTATTTATGATAGATTGAAGAAAAATATGTAACATAATTAAGAATATCTTTGAAAAAAAATAATTAATATATTTTAAAAGTTGACAAGAATCTGATAAAAAGAAAAAAATTACTCTTAAGATTCTTATAATTAAAAATGAAAGTACTATAAATTTTATAAAGGATAAAAAGGTTATTTAATGTGTTTTAACCAATATAACACTCATGTTTATTTATTAATTTTTTATAATATTAAAGTATAATTTTTAATGTCTCTATTCATTTCTTCTTCCAAAAACCTCAAAAGAAACACACGGTTTGATTTAAATTTATCTAAAAGAGACTCCTTATCATCTTATTTAAATGATTTATACTTTAATTATGTTCTATTCCATTGTCTTTTGTGAAAAAAAGTATATTAAATCACTTATAATAAAGTGTTTTTGATTATATAATTCAAATGTTAATAAAATATATAATCATGTAATAATTTCATTTTTTGATCATATAATAATTATAAATTAAAATAATTACCAATATCTAATCATGTAACAATTTCCTTTTTTGATCATATCATAATTATGAATTATTCATAAACTCATTCAATTTTAATGTAAGTAAACTTAAAAATATTATGGCATCATACAATTTAAGGATTTATACATACTATATTTTATAATTCTATAATTTTTTATATGCTAATTTTTGCGTAACTAAATTAAAGTATAATCATTGTTTTTTTTTAATCATATAATAACAACCACAAACCACATATTTTATTAATATTTTAAACACGTCACATTAATATACAAAATAAACAAAGGCGCACATATATAATAGATATGTAAAAATTTAGTGATTGACTTAAATATAATAGAAAACTACCTTTATGATAAATGTTAGAACTATCCTCTTTCTTTATTCTCTTGCACACTCACATATAGCAATACCACATATTATTTTTGTTGATGATTCAGCATTCATCACATTTCACATTTCTTGATCCTAAAAAAATGTAATAAGAAGAAATACTGTTATTTTTTTATACTAAAAAGTCAACACAACATTCAATATATAAATATTATAAATAGATATCTTTATTTGTCTTCATTTGAAATTACATATAAAAATAAATAATTTACTCATGCATGCAACCACTTTTTCTCTATCTAAGTACTTTGTTTATTTTAAAAATATAAATATAAAGTAATTTATTTTTGTGAAAATAAATAAATCATAACTTTTACTCAAAAAGTATAAAACTCCTATTGTTACTTTTATTAATATGTGGAACAATTAATTTGGATATGAGGAGCGATTAATATTTTTAATAAACTAAACTAAAATATTTTATTTTAATTATACACCAAAATAAAATTAAAATATGGATCCATCTTTAAGTTTATTTGGGAGGTTTATCATATAAACCTCTTGAAAAATATCACATTTCAATAATTTCTATTTATTTATAAATTTAATTTACTAATTTAAAAAAATTGAGAGATTCCTTTTTATAAGAATTAAATTATTTTTCATTTATAATTAATATTTAGATAATGCATGTATACCTAACACAGTTGATGGAAGAACTAATATTGTAAGGGATACTAGTCCCACAATTTTAAGGGAGTGCAGCAGTATAGTCCACATTGTTTCCCTTGATAGCAGCAATAGCTGACTTGAAGCAATCACAAGTTGCACGGCAATCAATAATGGTTTTACCTGCATTAACTAACCCTTTAACGCCTTAACAACAGCTTGGCGAAACAACACCATTGTTTTGAAGATAACATAGGCAAGGCACAAGGCTATTGTGAAATTATACACATGAATCTGCATCATAAAAACATATGCTATAATGAAGTTTCACATGGTAAGAAATTAAGTGATATTGGATAGAGTGAATTTAGAAATCTGAACTGCTTTAGCCCAAAAAAGTTAATCTTGATACAGACTCTAAGATTATTGATATTTTAATTCAAAGATGTTGGGTAAAACCTTGAATTAGGAACTATCTAGCTAATTTTATGTTGCCTTAAGTTTTCTGGTTATTTCTTATGGCTGGATCATTGTATCGCCGTATGTATCTGGTTTTTGTTTGCATTCAATAAAGTTGTATCTTTCCAAAAATAAATGTTACATGTGAGTTTGATGTAAGGTGGTAGGGATTTATATAGTGATTTTTGAAAAGTATTTTTAAGGTTTTTGAGTTTCGTTGTGGTTAATTTTTTATTTGGGATATGAACTTTATGTTTAGTCTTTAGTTGTGATTTAAGGGAGAACCGCTAGACAATTTTTAAATAGACACTTCGAAACTTCTCTTTTTAAATAAGTGGTACCGAGTATATTGTTCTATTCTTATGTTACATCACTATTATTATGAAAACATTTATATTATTTAATACTGATTTTTATAATAAAATATTTAGATTTTAGGATATTTTTTATGATATAATATTTTGATTTTAGGAGATTTTTTATAATATAATATTTAGATTTTAGGAGATAGAGTTCAACGCAAGTTGAAATGGAACAATGATTCTGGTTGAACTTTTTATTAATATTTTAAACACATCATATTATTATATAGAATAAACAAATGCGCACATATATAATAGATTTGTAAAAACTTAGTAAATGTGTTAAATATAAGAGAAAACTAGCTCTATCATAAATTCTAAAACTATCCTCTTTCTATATTATCTTCCACACTAGTCTATAGCAATACCATATATTATTTTTGTTGAAGATTCAACATTCATAACAATTCACATCACTTGATACTCGCAAAATGAAATATAACATAATAAGAAGAAATATTGTTATTTTTTATATACTAAAAAGTCAACACAACATTCAATGTATAAACATTTTAAATAAATATTTTTATTTGTCTTGATTTGAAATCACATATAAAAGTAAATAATTTTCTCATGCATGCAACAAACTTTTTATCTATTCCATATTATTGATAAAATTTAGTACGGTTTGTTTTTCTCTATCTAAGTACTTTGTTTATTTTAAGAATCTAAATATGAAATAATTTATTTTTGTGCAAATAAATACATCATAACTTTTACTCAAAAAATTTCAAACACCTATTGTTACTTCTAATAATATGTGGCACAATTAATTTGGATATGAGGAGTGATTAATATTTATAATAATTTAACATAAAATATTTTATTTTAATTATACACCGAAACAAAATTTAACCAGAATAGTATGGATCCATCTTTAAACTTTATTTGTGAGGTTTTATAATATACCTAGCACAGTTGATGAAAGAACTGGTCTTGTAAGGGATACTAGTCCCACATTTTAATGGGAGTGCAGTAGCATAGTCTATATTGATTCCTTTTATAGCAGCAGTAGCCGACTTCGAGCAATCACAAGTTGCACGGCGGTCAACAAAGGTTTTGGCCGCATTAACTAATATTTTAACCCCCTAACAACAGTTTAGCGAAACAACACCACCGTTCCGAAGATAATGTAACCAAGGAGTAAGGCTATTGTAAACTTGTAAAGATGAATCTGCACCATAACAACATATGCTATCTTGATGTTCCCATGGTAATAAATTAAGTGATATTGGATAGATTGAATGTTAGGTGTGAGTTTGATGCAAGGTGGTAGGGGTTTATACAGTGATTTTTGAAAAATATTTTTAAGGTTTTTGAGTTTCGTTGTGGTTAATGTTTAAATTTGGATATGAGCTTTATGTTTAGTCTTTAGTTATGATGTATGGGAGAACCGATAGACAATTTATAAATAGACACTTCGAAGCTTCTCTTTTTAAATAAGCGGTACTGGATACTGAGTATATTGTTCTATTCTTATGTTACATCATTATCATTATGAAAACATTTATATTATTTAATACGAATTTTTATAATATAATATTTAAATTTTAGGAGATAGAGTTTAATGCAAGTTGAAATGGAACAATAAATTTTGTTGAACTTTTTATTAATATTTTAAACACATCACATTAATATACAGAATAGACAAAGGCGCACATATATAATAGATATGTAAAAAATTAATAAATATGTTAAATATAAGAGAAAATTAGCTCTATCATAAATGTCAGAACTATCCTCTTTCTTTATTCTCTTTCACACCAGCATATAGCAATACCATATATTATTTTTGTAGAAAATTCAGCATTCATAACATTCCACATCACTTGATACTGGAAAAAATATAATATAATAAAAAGAAATATTATTATTTTTTATATACTAAACAGTCAACACAACATTCAATGTATAACAATTTTAAATAGATATTTTTATTTGTCTTGATTTGAAATCACATATAAAAGTAATTAATTTTCTCATGCATGCGACCATTTTTTGTCTATTTCATGTTATTGATCAAATTTAGTATTGTTTGTTTTTCTTTTTCTAAGTTCTTTGTTTATTTTAAAAATATCAATATAAAATAATATTTTTAATAAATTAATATAAAATATTTTATTTTAATTATACACCAAAATAAAATTAAACTAGAATAATATGGATCCATGTTTAAACTTTATTTGTGAGGTTTTATAATATAAACCTCTTGAAAAATAGCATATTTCAATAATTTCTATTTATTTAGAAATTTAATTTACCAATTTAAAAAAATAGTTGGATCCCTTTTTATAAGAATTAAATTATTTTTCATTTAGAATTAATATTTTGATAATGCATGTATACTTAGCACAGTTGATGGAAGAACTCATCTTGTAAGGATACTTGTCCCACATTTTAAAGGGAGTGCATCAACATAGTTCACATTGATTCCTTTGATAGCAGCATTAGCCGACTTCAAGCGATCACAAATTACACGTCGGCCAACAATGGTTTTAGCCGCATTAACAATAACTTGGCGAAACAACACCACCGTTTTGAAGATAACGTAGGCAGGGCGCAATGCTATTGTAAACTTGTACACATGAATCTGCACCATAACAACATATGTTATTTTGAAGTTTCCCATGGTAAGAAATTAAGTGTTATTGAATAGAGCGAATGTTAGGTGTGAGTTTGATGCAAGGTAGTAGGAGTTTATATAGTGATTTTTGAAAAGTATTTTTAAGGTTTTTGAGTTTATTGTTATATTCTTATGTTACATCACTATTATTGTAAAAACATTTATATTATTTAATATTGATTATTATAATATAATATTTAGATTTTAGGAGATAGATTTCAATGCAAGTTGAAATAGAACAATGAATCTGGTTGAACATTTTATTATTATTTTAAACACATCACATTAATATACAGAATAAACAAAGGCACCCTGTGATGCGGTGGGAGAACTGACTTGAGGTTTTGCGTTTGTATTTGCAAATGTTGCGGTTAGTAAGAGTCCCCACCGACTTTTCTTTTATCCAAAAGGAAAGGTAAAAAAGCACAGGAAAGACCTTTGAGATTGTTTTTGGGTTTGGGGGTAGATTATGAAAAGGGAAGGTGCTAGCACCCTTTACATCGATGGTTTTCCATGGGCTCTTAGTTACTTGTTTAGATCACTTGCTTTGCTTTGAAATTGTTTGAAATGGTGCTTTGTATGGTTTGAAAGTATTTTGAAAAGAGGCCATCGTTTAGGCAATCTTTGTAATGATTCCCGTTCGTAAGAATGTATACAAAGATGTTTGTCTTTTGAAAAATGTTTCAATGTTTTGTAAAATGTTTTGAAATGTTTGTGTGATTGTTTTTGAAAATAGCAAGGATTGTTTTGAAATTGATCAAGTAACTAGAAGCTATCTACCTACTCAAATGTCTTTCTTGTGCATTTTTATTCTTTTGATTTTGTTGATTTACCATTGATTGCGTAAACAACCCTATCTTTGGATGTAAACGGGACGGGCGTGGGTCATCGTATGACCATGATAGCAATGTTGCCAAGTATTTTAGCAATTTTTAGGGACTAAAATCATCTTTGTTTAGGAAACCTTTTGATAGAGTCATCGAGGGACTATATTCTTTTATTTGTTTTGTTTTGCCAAGATACTTCACATGCGTAACATGGCCATTTTTATATAGGCAACCAAGTGGGTGAAACCCTAAGGGTGCTTGTGTTCAATGTGTGTCATTTTTCATGCATTTGATTTGTCTTGGATTAGGTCTTTTCTATTTGTTTGTTTTTGGTCTTGTCATGCAAACCCTAGTTTACTGAACATGGTATAAATGCGATAAATTGCATAAATGTAAACTAAACTATTACAACAATTATTATGGGAGGGGGGATACAAGTTTTTTAATGGGGATATTGCACAAAATAAACCCTAAAAATACTATTACAACCCAATTGAATATTGTGCGAAATAAATAAATATACAAATTTTAAATATGTAATGCAATGTATTTATGGAAAAAATGTTTTGTATTTGTTTAAGGTATGAGAAAATGATTCATGTAAACCCTAGAAAAAAGGAAAAAATAATAGTATTATTTTTGGAGGGATGAAACCCTAGTTTTCAAATTAAAAGAAAAATAAGTTTTCTATTATTTATTTTGTCCATTTTTATACAAGAAAATAATAAATAATATTATATATCGATATTAAAAATTAAATATGTATGAAAAAATAAATATTTTATGTGTAAAATAATTAAATAAAAATGTATAGTATTTATTAAATGTATTTATAATTTATTTAAGAAAATAAAGTCTATTATCCTAATAAGCTATTATATATGCCAAAAAATAATAAAAAAATAAAATAAAATGCAAAAAATAAAGAAAATATTTTTCATGATTTTTATGATTCAGAAAAATAAATAAAAGCAATAAATATAAAAATATAAAAATATAAAAAGAAATATGAAAAATAAAACAAATTTGCAAGGGGGTGCAAAAGTAATACAGGGGTGGGAAAAGTAAAAACAAAAAGGCCAGAAATGCAAAAATGCCAAAGGCAAGCTTCGTCCTTGTCCTTTGTTTCCTCTTGCACGCGCTTTCAGCTCAAACCTGCAACTTGCTCATACTTGCATAAAAACAAAAACTTGTAACATGAAACATGTAGCACTTAATCTCACGATTCGAATGATATAAAATTTGTAACCTAACTCTCAAAGATCAGAGACAATTTAATCAGCCCTAAATCGTGTCCTAATTATTTCATGAACTTCAAGTTTCAAATTCTCACTGCTCAGTTAATATAAATGACAAGTATGCATATGTACAGCTTCACCATGTTAAGGACTACATTTTTGCTTCACAAATCGTTGCTTGAGGATGCCTAAATAGAGAGATAGAGTTTTGAAAAATACCTCCTTCATCTGGATTTGGATATGGCAATGTGGGGACTTTGAGTGAGGCTTGAGGATCGTGTGAGCTTCGTTGAAGTTCCTTTAAGCTATTCCAACACCTAGCTTGCTTTGTGGATGGCCAAAACTCTCTATAAAAGTCAAGCTGCAACCTACAAATTTGAAAATGGCAATGGCTGGAACAGGGCTTACAGATGCAGTTCAAGGGCTTGGATAGCTTTGGTAGGATGTGTATGAAGTGTTTCAAATGTTAAAGGGCAAAACACACGAGCCAAAATGAAGTTGGCAATGATTTTGCAGAACTGCAATGTTTGGGACGAAAAATGATGTTTTTATGTTTGGGAGAGTTTTGGATTCTATCAATTCGTGTTCTGAGTTGTGACAAGTTTGTGAATATGTATAGCATGGATGCAAAGTCCACTTTTCATCAGATGTGCAAGCCTTTGGACTTTTGCAACTTTTCTTGCTTTTGAAGAAAAGTGAAGTGACCACACTAAACATGCTTGTACTGGCTGGCTTGCTAGCTGCAGAGAGTTGGTATACGTTGCTTGATATCTGTGGAAGTTGTTTGTACCAAAGGAACAGGTCCATGGTTCAAGGTTGATAAAGTTACAAAAGCTTGCCTTTATGAAAATAGCAATGTGCCCTTTATGCCATTAATGGAATTATCTTTTGTACAATGTTCCAAAAGCCAAAATAAAGCCTTTATCTTCTGAGTTGGAATTTAATTATGGAGTGTATAAGGAGTTTAGGACCTGTAATGCAAGGTACAAGCATCATGGATCTGATTTGCAACTTGACACTTTGTGAAAATGGCATGAACAAAAGTGACAAAATGCCAATTTCTCTTCTTCGATTCTCCCTAACCACAAATGATCTTGGAGAGTTCTTTGACATTTTGTAAAGCTTTAAATGTGATATATAATCCTTTATTGAAATGCATTTTGAGATACCTCTTGGAACTAGGTGAAAAATGTCCATGAAGTTGGGTCAAAAAACTGCCTAAATTACGGCAAATTTTCACTAAGTAATTTAGTTCATGGACCTATATTCACAAATTCATAATTTGAGATCCAAGCATCGTTTGGGAAAACTTTGTGAATAAAAGTTGTATATTTCATGGAGGACTACAACTTTCATGTTGTAAGTTTTCTTTGAATCAAATTGCATCATGGTGAAAAGGTGGTGAAAAGTTGGGGAAAAATAAGAAAATTTCCATACTTGGAAAAATTCTAAGTTATGAAAATTTTCAAATTCAAAACCCTAATTTTCAAAATTGGTTTTCTTGGTGAACATATTTTATATTTTGACATATCTTGATGAATTATGACCCTTGGCACTTGATTTTGACCAAAAATTCAAAGTTTGACTTTTCAGTGTACAATTGACTTTTGATCAATTGACTGCAAAATTCATCTGTCAATCCAATGAACTTGAGATCTTTTGAACCATGTGATTAGGTCAATATGATGCCATTGAACCCTTGAAATCATATTTCAACCCAATTGGTCATTGGCTAGGTTAAAAATCAAAAATTGCCCTTTCTCAGTCAAAACCCTAATTTTGACCATTTTGCCCTTTTGATGATTTGATCAAATTTCTTGAGGAGTTGTGATCCAAACTTGATCAGATGGTACATATGAGCCTAAAATGTTGATGTGGATAAAAAATTATGAAGTTTGACTGTAAATTGGCCATGGTTGACTTTTTCCCAATACAACTTATTTTTAGGTCAATTATCCAATTGACTGGTCAAAAAGGTGGTTCAAGGCTTCAAACTTAACATGAGCAATCTTAGGGGTCCAACATGATGTATGGAAGTCACGTGAAGCATTTGTGGTACAAAAATCCTTTTGCAAACTCAAACCCTAATTTTGGGTTATCAGTGCAAGATGAGATGTCCTGAGCTGAGCAAACCCTAATCCTGTCTTGAGTCCAAGAAGTCTTGTGAGAAAAATCTTGATAAATGAGAGGAAAAATTTTGGGATACAACAGCTGCCCCTAATTAATCTTCTTGAACCTGAAGAGTTAGATTTGCGAGTTTTCCGTTCGTGACTCGAAGGTAAAAGATGATTGGACACTAGAGTGCCCATAAATTTGTACTCATGAAAATGTAGTTAAGGGAATGGGCTTAAAGATGCCATTTGGAGAGGTGATAGAATCTTGTTGGAAATGGGCTTGTAGATGCCATCCAAGAGTGTTTGCTGAGTTGTAAGTTGTAAGTCAGAAGAATAAGTATCAGAATGGTATCTGCATCTGGAACGTATCTGAGCTGTATTTCGAGACTTGGAATCTGAATGAGAAACAGAATAGCATCTGTGTCTGGAGCGTACTCGTACTGTATCAAGAGTGTGAAATTTGAATAAGGGCCAGAAAGGCATCCGTGTCTAGAGCGTATCTGAACTTGAAATTTGAATGAGTATCAGGATGGCATCCGTGTCTGGAGCGTATCTGAACTGTATCTGAAGAAGTGACAGATTGGCAACCGTGTCTGGAGCGTATCTGAATTGTATCTGATAGTTGAGGTCTGAATGAGTAATAGAATAGAATCCGCGTCTGGAGCGTATCTAAACTATATCTGGGATCTGAATCTGAATGAGTAACAGAATGACTTTCGTGTCTGGAGTGTATCTGATAATTGAATCTTGAATAAGTAACAGAATGACTTCCGCGTCTAGAGTGTATCTGAACTGTATCAAAAGCTGAATCTGAATGAGTAACAAAAAGACTTCCGTATCTGGAGTGTATCCGTACTGTATCATGATTGCATTTTGTTAAACGATAGTTGTTAATCTTATCCTGAAAAGGGTAAAATGTTAGCTGAAAACACAAAGTTATGTTGCATGAAATGTATGATGCAATAAATGTGCTTTATCAATTTTTAAGATATATGGATGTAATGTATGTGCATGCAAGCTGATGTTCAATATTGCTGAGGAAAATAAATCCTTGACTGCTGTCGGGGAAGATAAATCATTGACTACTGAGGATAAGAAATCCTTGGCGACTGTTGGGAATTAAAAATCCTTGATGACTTCTCTGGGGATATAGGGATCCTTCCTCTCTTGAAGTTGGAGTATTTGACAAAAATTCTGTAGTGAGCAATGGCATATACTGCTTGAGTAATCTGCTTGGGGAATCCAGAGAATTTTGATGACTTCTACTGGGGATTACACCAAGGGAATCCTTGTTCTGCTGGAGAATAAAGAAAACTCTGATGACTTCTGCGGGGAATTAAGAATGAGAATATTCATTTTGTTGGGGAGCAATAAAATCTCTGTGGGGAAGAAGGGTTACTGTTGGGAGTAGGTTTAGGAGTTTGGGTCGTCTGCCATTCATCTGGGGAGTTATCCTAGGTTGAGGAGAGACAAAAGTTAACTGTTATCTGGTTAATTTTCAGACTTCAAGATAACTTGCTGGGGAATTTGGAGAAACTGAATGGTTTCCGCTGGGGATTGATAATTAGAAGTTTTGCCTCTGCTGGGGATTAGGAGTTTGAAATTTTAACTCTGATGGGGATTAAGGGTTTGAAATTTTAGCTTCGTTGGGGATCTAGATGATGTACTGTAGGGATTGCTCATGGAATAGCCTAAAGACATTTTCCTATCCTTTCAATTTGTCAGTGATTGTTCTTTTCCATCCTGTTTATTTGTAAACAGTAATTATGTTCAAATTCATATGTTCATCAATGAATCATTGGACGTTTTTCCAAATAAAAACACAAGTGTAAAGAAAAAGGCAAATAGTTTTATGTACTTTGAAAGAGATATATTTGTATTTAGTTTGAATAAGTGTTTTGTACAAAGGAGACAAACATCCTAGTAAGAGGATGGTGTCATAAAAGTATGAAAAATTTATACAAAGAAAGATGGATATGTGTAATAATCCCATGGGGTTCCCATTTTGCTATAGCCTTCGTATCTCCGAATATCTTGTCCATTCGCTGCTTCGTCCGAAGATGTTTGAATTGATCAAAAGCTTAGAGTTTTTCAGTGAAGAGATTGTCCTTAAAGTGATCCGACGAGACATAGTCATACGCTTTAATTCCCTAACTTTTGCCTGGACCACCCTTTTGGGTTTTCAGTCCACTGGGAAACCCTTTTTTGCCCAAGTTGCCCTTTCGGGTTTTCAAATTGCCGGGTGTACAGATTTTTTTGTTTTATCCCTAATTTTTTCCCGAACCTTTTTGGTTCGCCATAATTCCCTTGTTTTGCCTAGGTGTGTCAACCTACCGGGTTTTTTATGTGTAGTATCTTTTGACTATTTTTGCGTTCGCAGGGTGTGGCAGGTCGTCGCCGTCCATGGTGGTTAAGATCATTGCACCACCAGAAAAGATGTTCTTGATTACAAATGGTCCTTCATAGGCAGGAGTTCATTTTCCCCTGGGATCACTTTGTGGTAAGATGATGCGCTTGATCACTAGATCTCTAACTTTATATACCTGGCGTCTGACTTTCTTGTTGAAATTTATATTAATGAATACTGATTTTTATAATATAATGTTTAGATATTAGGACATAGAGTTCAATGCAAGTTGAAATGGAATAATGAATCTGGTTGAACTTTTTATTAATATTTTAAACACATCACCTTAGTATACAGAATAAACAAAGGCGCACCTATATAATAGATATGTAAAAACTTAGTAAATGTGTTAAATATAAGAGAAAACTTGATCTATCATAAATCCTAGAACTATCCTCTTTCTTGATTCTCTTTCACACTAGCATATAGCAATACCATATATTATTTTTGTTGAAGATTCAGCATTCATAACATTTCACATCACTTGATACTACAAAAAAATATATAATATAATAAGAAGAAATAATGTTACTTTTTATATACTAAAATGTCATCATAATATTCAATGTATAAACATTATAAATAGATATTTTTATTTGTCTTCATTCGAAATTACTTATAAAAGTAAGTAATTTTCTCATGCATGCAACCACTTTTTGTCTATTCCATATTATTGATCAATTTTAGTACTGTTTGTTTTTCTCTATATAAGTACATTGTTTATTTTAAAAATATAAATATAAAATAATTTATTTTTTGGCAAATAAATACATCATAACTTTTACTCAAATAGTATAAAACTCCTATTGTTACTTCAATTAATATGTGGCATAATTAATTTGGATATGAGGAGTGATTAATATTTTTGATAATTTAACATAAAATATTTCATTTTAATTATACACCAAAATAAAATCAAACCAGAATAATATGGATCCATCTTTAAATTTTATTTGTGAGGTTTTATAATATAAACCTCTTAAAAAATAACCGATTTTAATAATTTCTATTTATTTAAAAATTTACTTTACGAATTTAAAAAATAGTTTGATCGTTTTTTATAAGAACTAAATTATTTTTCATTTAAAATTAATATTTAGATAATGCAAGTATAGCCTGCACAATTGATGGAAGAACTGATCTTGTAAAGGATACTAGTCCCACATTTTTAAGCGAGTGCAGTAGCATAGTCCCCCTTGATTCCTTTGATAGCAGCAATAGCCGACTTCAAGCAATCACAAGTTGCACGAAATTCAACAATGGTTTTAGCTGCATTAACTAACCCTTTAACGCCCTAACAACAACTTGGAGAAACAACACCACCGTTCTGAAGATAACGTAGGCAAGGCGCAAGGCTATTGTAAACTTAAACACATGAATCTGCACCATAACAACATATGTTATCTTGAAGTTTCCCATGGTAAGAAATAAGTGATATTGGATAGAGCGAGTGTTAGGTGTGAGTTTTATGCAAGGTGTAGGGGTTTTATATAGTGATTTTTGAAAAGTATTTTTATGGTTTTTGATTTTGGTTGTGGTTAATGTTTGATTTGGGATATGAGCTTTATGTTTAGTCATTAGTTATGATGTAAGGGAGAACCGCTAGAAAATTTTTAAATAGACACTTTGAAACATCTCTTTTTAAATAAGAGGTACCGAGTATATTGTTCTATTCTTATGTTACATCACTATTATTATGAAAACATTTATATTATTTAATACATATTTTTATAATATAATATTCAGATTTTAGGACATAGAGTTCAATGCAAGTTGAAATGGAATAATGAATCTGGTTGAACTTTTTACTAATATTTTAAACACATCACATCAATATACATAATAAACAAAGACGCACATATATAAAAACTTATTAAATGTGTTAAATATAAGAGAAAACTTTCTCTATCATAAATGCTAGAACTATCCCCTTTCTTTACTCTCTTTCACACTAGCATATAGCAATACCATATATTATTTTTGTTGAAGATTTAGCATTCATAACACTTCACATCACTTGATCTACAAAAAACTATATAATATAATAAGAAGAAATAATGTTACTTTTTATATACTAAAATGTCATCATAATATTCAATGTATAAACATTATAAATAGATATTTTTATTTGTCTTCATTCGAAATTACATGTAAAAGTAAATAATTTTCTCATGTATGCAACCACTTTTTGTCTATTCCATATTATTGATCAAATTTAGTACTGTTTCTTTTTCTCTATCTAAGTACATTGTTTATTTTTAAAATATAAATATAAAATAATTTATTTTTGTGCAAATAAATACATCATAACTTTTACTCAAATAGTATAAAACTCCTATTGTTACTTCAATTAATATGTGGCATAATTTATTTGGATATGAGGAGTGATTAATATTTTTGATAATTTAACATAAAATATTTTATTTTAATTATACACCAAAGTAAAATTAAACCAGAATAATAAGGATCCATCGTTACACTTTATTTGTGAGGTTTTATAATATAAACCTCTTAAAAAATAGCACATTTTAATAATTTCTATTTATTTAAAAAATTAATATACGAATTTAAAAAAATAGGTTGATCCCTTTTTATAAGAATTAAATTATTTTTCATTTAAAATTAATATTTAGATAATGCATGTATAGCTAGCACAATTGATGGAAGAACTTATCTTGTAAGGGATACTAGTTCCTCATTTTTAAGGGAGTGCAACAGCATAGTCCCCTTGATTCCTTTGATAGCTACAATATCCTACATCAAGCAATCACAAGTTGCACGAAATTCAACAATGGTTTTAGCTGCAGCAACATAGTCCACATTGATTGCTTTCATAGCAGCAGTAGTCGACTTTGAGCAATTACAAGTTGCATGACAGTCAATATTGTTTTAGCCACATTAACTAACCCTTTAATGCTCTAACAACAACTTGGCGAAACAACACCACTGTTCTGAAGATAACGTAGGCAAGACGCAAGGCTATTATAAACTTGTACACATGAATCTGCACCATAACAACATATCCTATCTTGAAGTTTCCCATGGTAAGAAATTATGTGATAAAAAGGATAAAAATTTTATTTAAAGTTTTTTTACCAAAATAACACTCATGTTTTTTTATTGGTTTGTTATCATATTAAAGTATAATTTTGTAATGTCTCTATTCATTTCTTTTCTCCAAAACCTTTAAGAGTAGATAAGGTAATTGCAACTCTTAGTAGCCCTAACCAATTTATTTTGCCTTACCAATCACTCCCTCAAAAGAAACACACGACTGGATTTAAATTTATCCAAATAAGACCCCTTATTATCTCACTTAAATGATTTATATATAATTATGTTCTATTCATTTGTCTTCGGTAAAAAAATGTAATTTAAATCACTTATAATAAAGTGTTTTTGATTATATAATTTGAAATTTAATCAAATAAAAAATAAAAAATATAATCATGTAATAATTTCATTTTTTGATCATATCATAATTATGAATTAAAAAAATTAGCAATATATAATCATGTAGTAATTTTATTTTTTGATCATATCATAATTATAAATTATTCATAAACTCATTCAATTTTAATATAGTTGAATGCATAAAATCCTTATGAACTAAGCAATTTTATGGCATGATACAATTTATTTGATACATGTGAAAATGTTAATATGATAATTATTACTCTTTATTTTTTTATAACTATCACTTTAAATATTTATGCGCACCATATTTTATAATTCTATGCATTTTTATATGCTAATTTTTTCATAAGAAATACAAAAAAATATTTTAAAATAAACCGTACATAAATATTTTAAATTATTTCTATAAACTACAATAATTAATAGTATATTTAAATAAAATCCACCCGTGCAATAGGTTTACTGTGTTTTATTTTCTTAAAGGTATGAGAAAGAGAGTAAGATAAAAAATTAAATAATTCTTTTGAGTAACTAAATTTAAACATAATCACTGTTTTTTTAATTATATAACAACAACCACAAACAATATATTTTATTAATATTTTAAACACATCACATCAATATACAGAATAAACAAAGGCGCACATATATAATAGATATATAAAAACATAGTGATAGTCTTAAATATAATAGAAAACTTGCTCTATCATAAATGCTAGAACTATCCTCTTTCTTTATTATCTTTCACACTAGCATATAGCAATACCATATATTATTTTTATTGAAGATTCAACATTCATAACATTTCACATCACTTGACACTACAAAAAAAAATATATAATAAGAAGAAATACTGTTATTTTTTATATATTAAAATTTCATCACAACATTAAATGTATAAACATTATAAATAGAAATTTTTATTTGTCTTCATTCGAAATTACATATAAAAGTAAATAATTTTCTCATGCACGCAACCACTTTTTGTCAATTCCATATTATTGATCAAATTTAGTACTGTTTGTTTTTCTCTATCTAAGTACTTTGTTTATTTTAAAAATATAAATATAAAATCATTTATTTTTGGGCAAATAAATACATCATAACTTTTACTCAAATAGTATAAAACTCCTATTGTTACTTCAATTAATATGTGGTATAATTAATTTGGATATGAAGAGTGATTAATATTTTTGATAATTTAACATAAAATATTTTATTTTAATTATACACAAAAATAAAATTAAACCAGAATAATATGGATCCATCTATTAAAGGGTAATTTAGTATTTGCCATATATATAGGATATTCTCATTGGGCCCTAGGTGGCATTCTTATCTTTGTTCATTTTGTGTATAAATAGGTGTACTAGGTTTACATTTATATCAATCCAATTTCTTCAATCATTAGTGGAAGCTTTTAGCATTTATTCCTTTTCTCTCTTCTTCCTCAATTTCATCACCTTGCACTAACAAATTGGTATCTAGAGCTCTTGGTTTGTTCTGAAATTTTGGGAAACACGAGTGATAGTGAGCTATGTGTTTGATTTTTGAATCTTGAACAAAAATCTGAAACAGAATCACACTGATTTTGTGGGTTTGGGAAACACTGAGTGAGAAATCTGAGATCTGAGTTTTTTTGTGCAAGGGTTAAGATGAATGGAGACAGTAGTTTGAACACTAAACTTCCAGTTTTTGATGGCAAAAACTGGAACATATGGAAGATATAAATGCGTGTGCTGTTTGGTGCTCAGGATGTTCTGGATCTTGTTTCTGAAGGTTATGTTCCAGTTGCAGCAGGTGCTACTGAAGAACAAAAATCAGAAGAAAGAGATACGAGGAAGAGGGATCAGAAAGCTTTATTCTTTATCCATCAGTGTGTGGATGAAAATGTGTTTGAGAAGATTGTTGATTCGACGACGTCGAAAGGGGCATGGGATATACTGACCAGATGTTATGGTGATGATGTATCAGTAAAGAAGGTAAAACTTCAGTCCCTGCGAAAACAATATGAAAATCTCAGCATGAAGAACAATGAGAAAGTTTCTGAGTACATCTCCAGAATGATTCTGATCACAAATGAGATGAAGGCTTGTGGAGAAACACTTTCTGAACAGGTAATCATAGAAAAGATTTTGAGGTCACTTACTCCTCAGTTTGATTACATTGTTGTTTCAATTGAACATTCTAAAAATCTGGAAACCATGAGAATAGAAGAGTTGAAAAGCAGTCTAGAAGCGCAAGAGTTGCGTCTGACTGAAAGAACTTCTGAGAGGGAAGTGGAGCAAGCTTTGAAGGCTTCTTTTGTCAAGAAGGACCAGAAGCAGAATCGACATGGTGATAAATTCCAGAAGTCAGAAACCTCAACTTCTAATGAAAAGAAATATCAGAAGAGAAAGGAAAGGTATGACAAGAAGAAGGTTCAATGTTATTGCTGTAAATAGTTTGGCCATTTTGCCAGAGACTGTAAAAACAGAGGAAGGAAATCAGAAGAAGCAAATGTAGCCAGAGAAGATTCTGATGATGAACCTGTGCTACTGATGGCTTCTGATTCTAATGGAAACTGTTCAGGAGTTTGGTGGTATATGGACACTGGTTGTTCAAACCACTTGACTGGGAACAAACAATGGCTGATAGACTTTGACTCCAGAAGGAAAACAAAGATCAAATGTGCTGATGATAAGTACCTTAATGCAGAAGGTATGGGAAATGTTAGAGTCAGAGTGAAGAGTGGAAAAAACATTCTGATCAAAGATGTTTGGTATGTTTCTGGAATTAAAAGCAATCTGATGAGTGTGGGTCAGCTTATTGAGAAAGGGTTTTCAGTGGTTATGAAGGACAACCTCTTGACATTGTATGATTCTAATCAGAAGTTGATTATGAAGTCTGAGCAGGGAAGCAACAGAACATTCAAGGTGAATGTAGAAACTTCTGAAGCGGAGTGTCTTAGTGCATGAGGCGCTGAAGCTGGCAGTAAACTGTGGCACAAGAGGTTGGGGCACTTGAACTATAGAAGCTTAGGGCATCTAAGTTCTAAGAAGCTCGTACATGGCATTTCGAAGATTGTGAAGCCTCAAAAGTCATGTGAGATATGCATGAAAGGCAAGCAACCCAGATTGCCATTTGCATCAGAAGTAGCCCCCAGAGCAAAGCATGCTCTGGGACTAGTACATTCTGATGTATGTGGACCATTTCCAGTACCTTCACTTGGAGGAAACAAATATTTTGTGTCTTTTGTGGATGAGTTCACAAGAATCACATGGGTAACACTCATCAAGTTCAAGCATGAAGTGTTTACTGAGTTCCAGAAGTTCAAGGTGAAGGCTGAGAAGCAGGGTGGTCAGAAGCTGAAGATTCTGAGAACAGATGGTGGAGGTGAGTATAACTCTACAGAGTTCCAGAAGTTCTGTGAGGAGAATGGAATAGAACATGAGGTTACTTCTCCATATACTCCTCAGCACAACGGTCTTGCTGAAAGAAGAAACAAAACTTTGCTTGATATGACCAGAAGTATGCTGAAAGAGAAGAAGTTACCTCACATGTTATGGGGAGAAGCTGTTGCCACATCAGCATATGTTATGAATAGGTGTCTAACAAATAAGCTGAAGGAAACTGTTCCTTTAGAAAAATTGACTGGAGTCAAGCAAAGTGTTAGCCATTTGAAGGTGTTTGGCTCTGTATGCTACAAACACGTTCCAGATGCTAGAAGACGAAAACTGGATGATAGAAGCAAAACAATGTTACTGGTGGGGTACCACAGTACAGGTGCCTATAATCTTTATTGTCCAGATACCAACAAAGTTGAAATCAGCAGAGACGTCATTGTGAAAGAGTCAGAAACATGGGATTGGAACAAGCTTCAATCAGATTCTGGTGTAGTGCCAACACCAGGGTTAGTTTCTGAAAGTTCAGAAGACGAGTCAGAGTCAGAAGATGAAGACTCTGAAGATGAGTCAGAATCTCAGGGAGATTCTGCTAGTGGATTTGATTCTGATCCAGATTCTGATGATGATCCAGAATCTGGTGGTGATTATACTTCTGGAAGGGAAAACTCTTAAGACATGGGGTCTGGAGAACAAGTTTCCAGAAGTAACTCTGAAGGTGGTAATTCTGAAGGAAATAATTCTGGACAAAGTCCAGAAGCCAGCACAATTCTGAGTTATGGAGAAAATTCAGAACAAGATCAGAGGCCACAGAGAATCAGACGAATACCAAGTAGGTTTGCAGATTTTAGCATGTTGCATGATACTGAAGTAGATTCTGAAGGAGAAACCGTTCAGTGTGCCATGCTAGTAGATTCTGAACCAGTGGGTATTGAAGAAGCGCTCAAGAAGAAAGTATGGCTGAATGCCATGAAAGAAGAACTTGAGGATATTGAATGAAACAAGACTTGGAATCTGACAGAACTTCCAAAAGGCAAGAAAGCCATCAGCGTCAGATGGGTTTTCAAGCAGAAGCTAAAGCCGGATGGATCAATTGGCAAACACAAAGCGAGACTAGTGGCCAGAGGTTTCCTTTAGAATCCTGGACGAGATTACTTTAAGGTGTTTGCGCCTGTAGCTAGACACGAAACAATCCGACTGGTGATTGCTTTAGCTGCAAACAGAAATTGGCCTTTGATACATTTGGATGTGAAGTCTGCATTTCTGAACGGTCCATTACAAGAAGAAGTTTATGTGTCACAACCTCCTGGATTTGTGAAAAAGAATCAGGAAGGGATGGTATACAGGTTAAATAAAGCTCTGTATGGACTGAAGCAAGCGCCCAGAGCTTGGAATTTGAAGATTGATTCGTTTTTCAAGGAACAAGGGTTTCAGAAGTGTGAGATGGAGTATGGTGTTTATGTTCAGCACACTTCAGAAGTTAATATGATTCTGGTCTGTTTGTATGTTGATGACATATTACTCACAGGAAGTTCTGAACAAGAAACAGTTGAGTTCAAGAAAGTTCTGATGAATGCATTTGAGATGACAGATCTTGGAAAAATGAGTTTCTTTCTAGGAATGGAATTTATATACTCTAAGAAATGAATCATCTTACATCAGAAGAAGTATGAACTGGAGCTTCTGAAGAGATTTGAGCTAGCAAATTGCAAGATTGCTATCACACCTGCTGATACGAATCAGAAGTTGGATTCTGATTCTGATGGAGAGGATGTGGATGCTACAACCTTCAAACAGATGGTTGGTTCTCTGAGGTATTTGTGTAATACCAGACCTGATATTTGTTATGCAGTTGGAATGGTCAGTAGATACATGAGCAAACCAAAGTGGTCTCATTACCAAGCTGCTGTCAGGATTCTGAGGTATATAAAAGGAACTCTGAAATATGGAGTGTTATTTCCTTCTGGAGGAAAGATCAAATCAGAACTTCTGAGTTATTCTGATTCTGATTGGTGTGGAGATAGAGTTGACAGAAGAAGTACTTCTGGGTACTTGTTCAAGTTTCTGGGAGGTCCAATTTCTTGGAGTTCCAAGAAACAGCTTGTTATGGCTTTGTCAACATGTGAAGCTGAATACATTGCATGTGCTGTAGCTGCTTGTCAAGCAGTTTGGCTTCTGAATCTGCTGCATGATCTGAAAGTAGAAGTTGAGGAACCTCTGAAGCTGATGATTGATAATAAGTCTGCAATTAATCTTGCAAAGAATCCAGTGCTACATGGAAGAAGCAAGCACATTGAGACGAAGTATCACTTTCTCAGAAGTCAAGTGCAGAAAGGAGTGTTAGAAGTTCTGCACTGTAGCACTCCGAAGCATCTATCAGATGTTCTGACAAAGGCGATAAAAACAGACCCATTTCTTCGTCTGATAGATGAAATTGGTGTTGTTAATTTCTAATAAGTTACTAAATTACGGGATGGTATTAGAGGGTAATTTAGTATTTTCCATATATATAGGATATTCTCATTGGGCCCTAGGTGTCATTCTTATCTTTGTTCATTTTGTGTTTAAATAGGTGTACTAAGTTTACATTTATATCAATCCAATTCCTTCAATCATTAGTGGCAGCTTTTAGCATTTATTCCTTTTCTCTCTTCTTCCTCAATTTCATCACCTTGCACTAACACCATCTTTAAACTTTATTTGTGAGGTTTTATAATATAAACCTCTTAAAAAATAGCACATTTCAATAATTTCTATTTATTTAAAAATTTAATTTACGAATTTAAAAATATAGTTGGATCCCTTTTTATAAGAATTAAATTATTTTTCATTTAGAATTAATATTTAGATAATGCATGTATAGCTAGCACAATTGATGGAAGAACTGATCTTGTAAGGGATACTAGTCCCACATTTTTAAGGGAGTGCAACAGCATAGTCCCCCTTGATTTCTTTGATAGCAGCAATAGTCGACTTCAAGCAATAACAAGTTGCACGAAATTCAACAATGGTTTTAGTTGCATTAACTAACCCTTTAACGCCCTAACAACATGTTGGAGAAGAAACACCACCGTTCTGAAGATAACGTAGGCAAGGCGCAAGGCTATCGTAAACTTAAACACATGAATCTGCCCCAAAACAACATATGCTATCTTGAAGTTTCCCATGGTAAGAAATTAAGTGATATTGGATAGAGCGAGTGTTAGGTGTGAGTTTGATGCAAGGTGGTAGGGGTTTTATATAGTGATTTTTGAAAAGTATTTTTATGGTTTTTGAGTTTGGTTGTGGTTAATGTTTGATTTGGGATATGAGCTTTATGTTTAGTCATTAGTTATGACGTAAGGGAGAACCGCTAGACAATTTTTAAATAGACACTTCGAAACTGCTCTTTTTGAATAAGCGGGTACCGAGTATATTATTATATTCTTATGTTACATCACTATTATTATGAAAAAATGTATATTATTTAATACTGATTTTTATAATATAATATCTAGATATTAGCACATAGAGTTCAATGCAAGTTGAAATGGAATAATGAATCTGGTTGAACTTTTTATTAATATTTTAAACACATCACGTTAGTTTACGGAATAAACAAAGGCGCACATATATAATAGATATGTAAAAACTTAGTAAATGTGTTAAATATAGGAGAAAACTTGCTCTATCATAAATGCTAGAACTATCCTCTTTCTTTATTCTCTTTCACACTAGCATATAGCAATTCCATACATTATTTTTGTTAAAGATTCAACATTCATAACTTTTCACATCACTTGATACTACAAAAAAAAAATAATATAATAAGAAGAAATACTGTTATTTTTTATATACTAAAATGTCATCACAACATTCAATGTATAAACATTATAAATAGATATTTTTATTTGTCTTCATTTGAAATCACATATAAAAGTAAATAATTTTCTCATGCATACAACCACCTTTTGTCTATTCCATATTATTGATCAAATTTAGTACAATTTCTTTTTCTCTATCTAAGTACTTTGTTTATTTTAAAAATCTAAATATAAAATATTTTAGCTTTGTGCAAATAAATACATCATAACTTTTACTCAAATAGTATAAAACTCTTATTGCTACTACAATTAATATGTGGCGTGATTAATTTGGATATGAGGAGTGATTAATAGTTTTGATAATTTAACATAAAATATTTTATTTTAATTATACACCAAAATAAAATTAAACCTGAATAATATGGATCCATCTTTAAACTTTATTTGTGAGGTTTTATAATATAAACCTCTTAAAAAATAGCACATTTTAATAATTGCTATTTATTTAAAAAATTAATATACTAATTTAAAAAAATAGGTTGATCCCTTTTTAAGAATTAAATTATTTTTCATTTAGAATTAATATTTAGATAATGCATGTATAGCTAGCACAATTGATGGAAGACCTGATCTTGTAAGGGATACTAGTTCCTCATTTTTAAGGGAGTGAAACAACATAGTCCCCCTTGATTCCTTTGAAAGCTACCATAGCCTACTTCAAGCAATCACAAATTGCACGGAATTCAACAATGGTTTTAGCTGCAGCAGCATAGTCCACATTGATTGCTTTCACAACAGCAGTAGTCGACTTCGAGCAATTACAAGTTTCATGACAGTCAATAATGGTTTTAGCCGCATTAACCAACCCTTTAATGCTCTAACAACAACTTGGCGAAACAACACCACTGTTTTGAAGATGACATAGACAAGACGCAAGGCTATTATAAACTTGTACACATAATCTGCACCATAACAACATATGCTTTGTTGAAGTTTCCCATGGTAAGAAATTATGTGATAAAAAGGATAAAAAGGTTATTTAAAGTTTTTTTACCAAAATAACACTCATGTTTTTTTTTATTGGTTTGTTATCATATTAAAGTATAATTTTGTAATGTCTCTATTCATTTCTTCTCTCAAAAACCTTTAAGAATAGATAAGGTAATTGCAACTCTTAGTAGCCCTAACCAATTTATTTTTGCTTACCAATCACTCCCTCAAAAGAAACACACGACTGGATTTAAATGTATCCAAATAAGACCCCTTATTATCTCACTTAAATGATTTATATATATTATGTTCTATTCATTTGTCTTATGTTAATAAAAGTAGTTTAAATCACTTATAATAATGTGTTTTTGATTATATAATTTGAAATTTAATTAAATAAAAAATAAAAAGTATAATCATGTAATAATTAAATTTTTTGATCATATCATAATTATGAATTAAAAAAATTAGCAATATATAATCATGAAGTAATTTTCTTTTTTGATCATATCATAATTATGAATTATTCATAAACTCATTCAATTTTAATATAGTTGAATTTATAAAATCCTTATGAACTATGCAATCTTATGGCTTGATACAATTTATTAGATACATGTGAAAATGCTAATATGATAATTATTAGTATCTATTTTTATATAACTATCACTTTAAAGACTTATACGCACTATATTTTATAATTCAATGTTTTTTATATGCTAATTTTGGCATAAGAAATACAAAAAATATTTTAAGATAACAAAGTGGGGGTGGCGTGGTTCCCCTGGTACTATACTAATTCCAAAATTTAAGAAATATAAAAACAACATGACCATTTCAAACCTTTTCCAATCCACCACTTATAATATGACATGTGAAATTGAAATTAATTAAAACCAAAGAGAGAGGGTTTGGTGTTGTAGATCTAGCGTGTGCGGCTGACGAATCAGAGGGACAGACGTCGTGTGCAGTGCTTCGTTGGTTGAGCGTGGTCGGGAAGTCGTGGTGATGGGTTATCTGCCGTGGTGTGTGGCTAAGATGGTCGTGATTCTGGTGGAGGTTTCTGTGTAGCGATTGGGTTATTGTTTTATTTGTGGTTCTTATTTTATTTTAATCTTCTTCCTTTTCTTTTCAACAACATCCTGAAAGCAAGTTCCCAAAAACGACAAAAGGAAGGAAAGAAATAAAACTACACAATTACGACGACAGTGACGATTGGTTTCTTATGTTTTTTCCTCTACGTTGGTTGTATTGATGCTAACAATGATTATTGTTGATTTCTTTGTTTGTGTTTTGGAAATTGTGTTGATTTGGTGAAGATTGTGAAGTTTGTAAACTTGTGCACAAAATTTTTGTACGAATGAAAATTTCCAGGTTTTGATATATGATTTGGCTTGTGTAATTGTGAAGAGGTTTGGAACTCAGTTTGAAACAATGGTGAACAATTGTTGTTGTTTTGAGATATAAATCTATAGAAAGGTTTATGCAAAAAGTTGTTTGAGATAAAAATACATAATAGATGAAGATGTTTTGACGGTGTGGTATTTGTGAATTTTAAAACTACACTAAAATATTATAAATTATGTGTTAAGAATTTGTAGAAAAATAAGAACAAAGCTTTATGTGGGGATGTTATATATAATAGTTTAAAATAATAAATAGATTTCAAAATAACAGAACCATCAAAAAATTTATCATATGGTTTATACAACAAAAGAATTATAATTAAAACAAATTAAAATTAAAAGAGATGCCTCATATGAAAAGTATTGGTCAAAAATAAAGAAATAGCAAATGGTTTTAAAGAGTTGGCTTTGAAAAGGAATTGTAAAAATATTTTGTGAGGAGTGTGAATTGTGAGAATTTTATAAATTTGTCGATCAATGATCAATAATACTGTGAAAATAATAGTGTATTTATAGGGATAATTAGGTCAACAAAATAAGAAATAAAATTAATTGACAAATCAGATCTTTCTTGGTCAATAAACTGACCAATCAAAGATGAGTATGTCACAAATTGACAAAACATTACCAATAAAAAATAGTTACCAAAAAAGGATATATTTTTGGTATTTATTTTGATTTATGCAATCAATTTTTATTAAAAAATGCTTAAAATCAATTAAATAAATATTTTAAAATATGTTTTAAAATAAAAACGAAAATTAAAGTTAAAATAATAAATATACAATTTTGTGATTTCAAAAATGGAAATAAAGTTAGTGACAAATATAAATAAAAATATTTTAAAAAAATAAAACAAGTAAGACTCAAACTCGTGATCTTATGCTTGCAAGCCTTATCTCCTTATAAATTGTGTTGTCCAATTTATTTGAAATGAAAAGGAACTTGAAAACATATGAATGGTGGGAAAATATTTTCTATTTAGGAAATAAAAATAATTTAAAGTAAACTATTATATATTTTTAAATGAATGATCTAAAGTTAATTGTCTTAAAATCTCATGATTGTCATGACTTCATGCAACAACTCTACCGGTGGCTATCCATGGCATCTTATCAAAAAATTTAAGAGTAACTATAACAATATATATTGTGCTTATTATTTAATGATATATGTCATAAAGTTCTTGATTTTAAAAAAATAGATGAAAGAAGACTATGGTGCTATAATCTTATGTCAATTGGAGATGTACTTCCCTTTATCATTTTTTTCATATTATGGTTCACTTAATTGTATATCTAGACTAAGAAATTAGATTTTGTGGTCCAGTTTATTTATGGTGCATGTATCCAATAAAGTTATAGATGAAGAACCTTAAAGGAGGTACGGAAAATCATCACCCACCAGAAGCTTGGATGGAGAAAGTTACATCATAGAAGAAGCTTTTAAATTATGTTCAAACTATTGTCAGATGTAGAGTCTATAGGAATTCTAAAGTGTCGTTATGCTGATAGATATAGAGGTATATGTACTAAGGTTTTAAATATTATGTCAATGCCTTAGGATATAGTTTTTCAAGCACACTAGTAGATATTGAATAATGATGAACTTCAACCTTACTTATCTACTCACAAAAGATTTATCAAGCAACAATATTCCCGAATAAGTGACAAGTGTTTGTTGAAAGTTCATAACAACAATATCATAAGTTTTCTTAGTGAAAGGATTTCAAATGATGGAAGTGCACCCGATACTCTCAAATGGATGTTATACATTCCAAAATTTAATGTAGTAATTTTGACTGCATACAACATTATTAATTTTTTCTTTTATTAATGAGTTAGGATTCATACTGATTGACATTGGCTAGAAAACTTATATGAATGAACCATTCATCATAGTTACCCATGCAAAAAAGATGGTTAATTGTTCACCAGTGAAGACACATTCCTCATATTGACTAAAATCATGATTTAAATTCTAATATTTCTTCGAATGAGCAATTTGATAGTGATGATGTGCATGTTCTTTGTAGTGACCAGGAAGAAGGCATATTGTTGGTATCGAACCCATGACCTTTTAGTTTTTCAATACAATTTTATTTATTACAACCTACAATTTTGTTTATTACAACCATGGTGACATGTAGAACGCTTTTCAATTCATTATCATGCAAGATAAGAGTATTTCTTTTGCATTAAAATGAAATCTTAATAGGTTTCTTTCTAACTCGTATACTTTTCTCAACCAACATTCTAACCACATCCTTTATTTGAGCCCGTAACAATTTAAAAGTTTGAGCTATTTCTCTTAAGGTTGTGTAATTAAGCTGCTTATAAACGGTGTTGTTTTGTTAATCGCGTCTATCAAATATGTTTTGTTAATTAATATTTATACAAAGTATTTATGATAGATTGAAGAAAAATATGTAACATAATTAAGAATATCTTTGAAAAAAAATAATTAATATATTTTAAAAGTTGACAAGAATCTGATAAAAAGAAAAAAAATTACTCTTAAGATTCTTATAATTAAAAATGAAAGTACTATAAATTTTATAAAGGATAAAAAGGTTATTTAATGTTTTTTAACCAATATAACACTCATGTTTATTTATTAATTTTTTATAATATTAAAGTATAATTTTGTAATGTCTCTATTCATTTCTTCTTCCAAAAACCTCAAAAGAAACACACGGCTTGATTTAAATTTATCTAAAAGAGACTCCTTATCATCTCATTTAAATGATTTATACTTTAATTATGTTCTATTCCATTGTCTTTTGTGAAACAAAGTATATTAAATCACTTATAATAAAGTGTTTTTGATTATATAATTCAAATGTTAATAAAATAAAAAATAAAATATATAATCATGTAATAATTTCATTTTTTGATCATATAATAATTATAAATTAAAATAATTACCAATATCTAATCATGTAACAATTTCCTTTTTTGATCATATCATAATTATGAATTATTCATAAACTCATTCAATTTTAATGTAAGTGAATTCATAAAATCCTTATGAACTTCAAAATATTATGGCATCATACAATTTAAGGATTTATACATACTATATTTTATAATTCTATACTTTTTTATATGTTAATTTTTGCATAAGAAATACAAAAAAATCTATTAAAATAATTCGTACAAAAATATTTTAAATTATTTATATAACTTACAATAATCATTAAGATTCTTAAATAAAATCCACTCGTCCAATAGATTTACTATCGTTTATGTTCTTAAAGGTATGAGAAAGAGAGTAAGGCAAAAAAATAAATAATTCTTTTGAGTAACTAAATTAAAGTATAATCATTGTTTCTTTTAATCATATAATAACAACCACAAACCACATATTTTATTAATATTTTAAACACATCACATTAATATACAAAATTAACAAAGGCGCACATATATAATAGATATGTAAAAATTTAGTGATTGACTTAAATATAATAGAAAACTACTTTTATGATAAATGTTAGAACTATCCTCTTTCTTTATTCTCTTTCACACTCACATATAGCAATACCACATATTATTTTTGTTGAAGATTCAGCATTCATAACATTTCACATTTCTTGATCCTAAAAAAAATGTAATAAGAAGAAATACTGTTATTTTTTTATACTAAAAAGTCAACACAACATTCAATATATAAATATTATAAATAGATATCTTTATTTGTCTTCATTTGAAATTACATATAAAAATAAATAATTTACTCATGCATGCAACCACTTTTTCTCTATCTAAGTACTTTGTTTATTTTAAAAATATAAATATAAAGTAATTTATTTTTGTGCAAATAAATAAATCATAACTTTTACTCAAAAAGTATAAAACTCCTATTGTTACTTTTATTAATATGTGGAACAATTAATTTGGATATGAGGAGCGATTAATATTTTTAATAAACTAAACTAAAATATTTTATTTTAATTATACACCAAAATAAAATTAAAATATGGATCCATCTTTAAGTTTATTTGGGAGGTTTATCATATAAACCTCTTGAAAAATATCACATTTCAATAATTTCTATTTATTTATAAATTTAATTTACGAATTTAAAAAAAATAGAGAGATTCCTTTTTATAAGAATTAAATTATTTTTCATTTATAATTAATATTTAGATAATGCATGTATACCTAACACAGTTGATGGAAGAACTGATATTGTAAGGGATACTAGTCCCACATTTTCAAGGGAGTGCAGCAGTATAGTCCACATTGATTCCCTTGATAGCAGCAATAGCTGACTTGAAGCAATCACAAGTTGCACAGCAGTCAACAATGGTTTTACCTGCATTAACTAACCCTTTAACGCCTTAACAACAGCTTGGCGAAACAACACCATTGTTTTGAAGATAACATAGGCAAGGCGCAAGGCTATTGTGAAATTGTACACATGAATCTGCATCATAAAAACATATGCTATAATGAAGTTTCCCATGGTAAGAAATTAAGTGATATTGGATAGAGTGAATTTAGAAATCTGAACTGCTTTAGCCCAAAAAAGTTAATCTTGATACAGACTCTAAGATTATTGATATTTTAATTCAAAGATGTTCGGTAAAACCTTGAATTATGAACTATCTAGCTAATTTTATGTTGCCTTAAGTTGTCTGGTTATTTCTTATAGCTGGATCATTGTATCGCCGTATGTATCTGGTTTTTGTTTGCATTCAATAAAGTTGTATCTTTCAAAAATAAATGTTACATGTGAGTTTGATGTAAGGTGGTAGGGATTTATATAGTGATTTTTGAAAAGTAATTTTATGGTTTTTGAGTTTCGTTGTGGTTAATTTTTTATTTGGGATATGAACTTTATGTTTAGTCTTTAGTTGTGATTTAAGGGAGAACCGCTACACAATTTTTAAATAGACACTTCGAAACTTCTCTTTTTAAATAAGTGGTACCGAGTATATTGTTCTATTCTTATGTTACATCACTATTATTATGAAAACATTTATATTATTTAATACTTATTTTTATAATAAAATATTTAAATTTTAGGAGATTTTTTATGATATAATATTTTGATTTTAGGAGATTTTTTATAATATAATATTTAGATTTTAGGAGATAGAGTTCAATGCAAGTTGAAATGGAACAATGATTCTGGTTGAACTTTTTATTAATATTTTAAACACATCATATTATTATATAGAATAAACAAAGGCGCACATATATAATAGATTTGTAAAAACTTAGTAAATGTGTTAAATATAAGAGAAAACTAGCTCTATCATAAATTCTAAAACTATCCTCTTTCTATATTCTCTTCCACACTAGCCTATAGCAATACCATATATTATTTTTGTTGAAGATTCAACATTCATAACAATTCACATCACTTGATACTGGCAAAATGAAATATAACATAATAAGCAGAAATATTGTTATTTTTTATATACTAAATAGTCAACACAACATTCAATGTATAAACATTTTAAATAGATATTTTTATTTGTCTTGATTTGAAATCACATATAAAAGTAAATTTAGTACGGTTTGTTTTTCTCCAACTAAGTACTTTGTTTATTTTAAGAATCTAAATATGAAATAATTTATTTTTGTGCAAATAAATACATCATAACTTTTACTCAAAAAATTTCAAACACCTATTGTTACTTCTAATAATATGTGGCACAATTTATTTGGATATGAGGAGTGATTAATATTTATAATAATTTAACATAAAATATTTTATTTTATTATACACCAAAATAAAATTTAACCAGAATAGTATGGATCCATCTTTAAACTTTATTTGTGAGGTTTTATAATATACCTAGCACAGTTGATGAAAGAACTGGTCTTGTAAGGGATACTAGTCCCACATTGTAATGGGAGTGCAGTAGCATAGTCCATATTGATTCCTTTTATAGCAGCAGTAGCCGACTTCGAGCAATCACAAGTTGCACGGCCCTCAACAAAGGTTTTGGCCGCATTAACTAATATTTTAACGCCCTAACAACAGTTTAGCGAAACAACAACACCGTTCTGAAGATAATGTAAGCAAGGAGCAAGGCTATTGTAAACTTGTAAAGATGAATCTGCACCATAACAACATATGCTATCTTGATGTTCCCATGGTAATAAATGAAGTGATATTGGATAGATTGAATGTTAGGTGTGAGTTTGATGCAAGGTGGTAGGGGTTTATACAGTGATTTTTGAAAAATATTTTTAAGGTTTTTGAGTTTGGTTGTGGTTAATGTTTAATTTTGGATATGAGCTTTATGTTTAGTCTTTAGTTATGATGTATGGGAGAACGGTTAGACAATTTTTAAATAGACACTTCGAAGCTTCTCTTTTTAAATAAGTGGTACTGGGTACTGAGTATATTGTTCTATTCTTATGTTACATCATTATCATTATGAAAAAATTTATATTATTTAATACGAATTTTTATAATATAATATTTAAATTTTAGGAGATAGAGTTCAATGCAAGTTGAAATGGAACAATAAATTTGGTTGAACTTTTTATTAATATTTTAAACACATCACATTAATATACAGAATAGACAAAGGCGCACATATATAATAGATATGTAAAAACTTAATAAATATGTTAAATATAAGAGAAAATTAGCTCTATCATAAATGTTAGAACTATCCACTTTCTTTATTCTCTTTCACACCAGCATATAGCAATACCATATATTATTTTTGTAGAAAATTCAGCATTCATAACATTCCACATCACTTAATACTGGAAAAAATATAATATAATAAGAAGAAATATTATTATTTTTTATATACTAAACAGTCAACACAACATTCAATGTATAAACATTTTAAATAGATATTTTTATTTGTCTTGATTTGAAATCACATATAAAAGTAATTAATTTTCTCATGCATGCGACCACTTTTTGTCTATTTCATATTATTGATCAAATTTAGTACTGTTTGTTTTTCTTTTTCTAAGTTCTTTGTTTATTTTAAAAATATCAATATAAAATAATATTTTTAATAAATTAATATAAAATATTTTATTTTAATTATACACCAAAATAAAATTAAACTAGAATAATATGGATCCATGTTTAAACTTTATTTGTGAGGTTTTATAATATAAACCTCTTGAAAAATAGCATATTTCAATAATTTCTATTTATTTAGAAATTTAATTTACCAATTTTAAAAAATAGTTGGATCCCTTTTTATAAGAATTAAATTATTTTTCATTTAGAATTAATATTTTGATAATGCATGTATACTTAGCACAGTTGATGGAAGAACTCATCTTGTAAGGATACTTGTCCCACATTTTAAAGGGAGTGCATCAACATAGTTCACATTGATTCCTTTGATAGCAGCATTAGCCGACTTCAAGCAATCATAAATTACACGTCGGCCAACAATGGTTTTAGCCGCATTAACAACAACTTGGCGAAACAACACCACCGTTTTGAAGATAACGTAGGCAGGGCGCAATGCTATTGTAAACTTGTACACATGAATTTGCACCATAACAACATATGTTATTTTGAAGTTTCCCATGGTAAGAAATTAAGTGTTATTGAAAAGTATTTTTAAGGTTTTTGAGTTTATTGTTATATTCTTATGTTACATCACTATTATTATAAAAACATTTATATTATTTAATATTGATTTTTATAATATAATATTTAGATTTTAGGAGATAGAGTTCAATGCAAGTTGAAATAGAACAATGAATCTGGTTGAACATTTTATTATTATTTTAAACACATCACATTAATATACAGAATAAACAAAGGCACCATGTGATGTGGTGGGAGAACTGACTTGAGGTTTTGTGTTTGTGTTTGCAAATGTTGGGGTTAGTAAGAGTCCCCATCGACTTTTCTTTTATCCAAAAGGAAAGGTAAAAAAGCACAGGAAAGACCTTTGAGATTGTTTTTGGGTTCGGGGGTAGATTATTAAAAGGGAAGGTGCTAGCACCCTTTACATCCATGGTTTTCCATGGGCTCTTAGTTACTTGTTTAGATCACTTGCTTTGCTTTGAAATTGTTTGAAATGGTGCTTTGTATGGTTTGAAAGTATTTTGAAAAGAGGCCATCGTTTAGGCAATCTTTATAATGATTCCCGTTCGTAAGAATGTATACAAAGATGTTTGTCTTTTGAAAAATGTTTCAATGTTTTGTAAAATGTTTTGAAATGTTTGTGTGATTGTTTTTGAAAATAGCAAGGATTGTTTTGAAATTGATCAAGTAACTAGAATCTATCTACGTACTCAAATGTCTTTCTTGTGCATTTTTATTCTTTTGATATTGTTGATTTACCATTGATTGCATAAACAACCCTATCTTTGGATGTAAACGGGACGGGCGTGGGTCATCGTATGACAATGATAGCAATGTTGCCAAGTATTTTAGCAATTTTTAGGGACTAAGATCATCTTTGTTTAGGAAACCTTTTGATAGCGTCATTGAGGGACTATATTCTTTTATTTGTTTTGTTTTGCCAAGATACTTCGCATGCGTAACATGGCCATTTTTATATAGGCAACCAAGTGGGTGAAACCCTAAGGGTTCTTGTGTTCAATGTGTGTCATTTTTCATGCATTTGATTTGTCTTGGATTGGGTCTTTTCTATTTGTTTGTTTTTGGTCTTGTCATGCAAACCCTAGTTTACTGATCATGGTATAAATGCGATAAATTGCATAAATGTCAACTAAACTATTACAACAATTATTATGGGAGGGGGATACAAGTTTTTGAATGGGGATATTACACAAAATAAACCCTAAAAATACTATTACAACCCAATTGAACATTGTGCGAAATAAATAAATATACAAATATTTAAATATGTAATGCAATGTATTTATGGAAAAAATGTTTTGTATTTGTTTAAGGTATGAGAAAATGATTCATGTAAACCCTAGAAAAAAGGAAAAAATAATAGTATTATTTTTGGAGGGATGAAACCCTAGTTTTCAAATTAAAAGAAAAATATGTTTCCTATTATTTATTTTGTCCATTTTTATACAAGAAAATAATAAATAATATTATATGTCAATATTAAAAATTAAATATGTATGAAAAAATTAATATTTTATGTGTAAAATAATTAAATAAAAATGTATAGTATTTATTAAATGTATTTATAATTTATTTAAGAAAATAAAGTCTATTATCCTGATAAGCTATTATATATGCCAAAAAATAATAAAAAAATAAAATAAAATGCAAAAAATAAAGAAAATATTTTTCATGATTTTTATGATTCAGAAAAATAAATAAAAGCAATAAATATAAAAATATAAAAAGAAATATGAAAAATAAAACAAATTTGCAAGGGGGGTGCAAAAGTAATACAAGGGGTGTGAAAAGTAAAAACAAAAAGGCCAGAAATGCAAAAATGCCAAAGGCAAGCTTCGTCCTTTTCCTTTGTCTCCTCTTGCGCGCGCTTTCAACTCAAACCTGCAACTTGCTCATACTTGCATAAAAACAAAAACTTGTAACATGAAGCATGTAGCACTTAATCTCACGATTCCAATGATATAAAATTTGTAACCTAACTCTCAAAGATCAGAGACAATTTAATCAGCCCTAAATCGTGACCTAATTATTTCATGAACTTCAAGTTTCAAATTCTCATTGCTCAGTTAATATAAATGACAAGTATGCATATGTACAGCTTCACCATGTTAAGGACTACATTTTTGCTTCACAAATCGTGGCTTGAGGATGCCTAAATAGAGAGATAGAGTTTTGAAAAATACCTCGTTCATCTGGATTTTGATATTGCAATGTGGGGACTTTGAGTGAGGCCTGAGGATCGTGTGAGCTTCCTTGAAGTTCCTTCAAGCTATTCCAACACCTAGCTTGCTTTGTGGATGGCCAAAACTCTCTATAGAAGTCAAGCTGCAACCTCCAAATTTGAAAATAACAATGGCTGGAACAGGGCTTACAGATGCAGGTCAAGGGCTTGGATAGCTTTGGTAGGATGTGTATGAAGTGTTTCAAATGTTAAAGGGCAAAACACACGAGCCAAAATGAAGTTGGCAATGATTTTGCAGAACTGCAATGTTTGGGCAGAAAAATGATGTTTTTATGTTTGGGAGAGTTTTGGATGCTATCAATTCGTGTTCTGAGTTGTGACAAGTTTGTGAATATGTATAGCATGGATACAAAGTACACTTTTCATCATATGTGCAAGCCTTTGGACTTTTGCAACTTTTCTTGCTTTTGAAGAAAAGTGAAGTGACCACACTAAACATGCTTGTACTGGATGGCTTGCTAGCTGCAGAGAGTTGGTATACATTGCTTGATATCTGTGGAAGTTGTTTGTACCAAAGGAATAGGTCCATGGTTCAAGGTTGATAAAGTTACAAAAGCTTGCCTATATGAAAATAGCAATGTGCCCTTTATGCCATTAATGGAATTATCTTTTGTACAATGTTCCAAAAGCCAAAATAAAGCCTTTATCTTCTGAGTTAGCATTTAATTATGGAGTGTAGAAGGAGTTTAGGACCTGTAATGCAAGGTACAAGCATCATGGATCTGATTTGCAACTTGACACTTTGTGAAAATGGCATGAACAAAAGTGACAAAATGCCAATTTCTCTTCTTCGAATCTCCCTAACCACAAATGATCTTGGAGAGTTCTTTGACATTTTGTAAAGCTTTAAATGTGATATATAATCCTTTATTGAAATGCATTTTGAGATACCTCTTGGAACTAGGTGAAAAATGTCCATGAAGTTGGGTCAAAAAACTGCCTAAATTAGGGCAAATTTTCACTAAGTTATTTAGTTCATGGACCTATATTCATAAATTCATAATTTGAGATCCAAGCATCGTTTGGGAAAACTTTGTGAATCAAAGTTGTATATTTCATGGAGGACTACAACTTTCATGTTGGAAGTTTTCTTTGAATCAAATTTCATCATGGTGAAAAAGTGGTGAAAAGTTGGGAAAAAATAAGAAAATTTCCATACTTAGAAAAATTCTAAGTTATGAAAATTTTCAAATTCAAAACCCTAATTTTCAAAATTGGTTTTCTTGGTGAACATATTTTATATTTTGACATATATTGATGAATTATGACCCTTGGCACTTGATTTTGACCAAAAATTCAAAGTTTGACTTTTCAGTGTACAATTGACTTTTGATCAATTGACTGCAAAATTCATCTGTCAATCCAATGAACTTGAGATCTTTTGAACCATGTGATTAAGTCAATATGATGCCATTGAACATTTGAAATCATATTTGAACCCAATTGGTCATTGGCTAGGTTAAAAATCAAAAATTGCCCTTTCTCAGTCAAAACCCTAATTTTGACCATTTTGCCCTTTTGATGATTTGATCAAATTTCTTGAGGAGTTGTGATCCAAACTTGATCAGATGGTACATATGAGCCTAAAATGTTGATGTGGATCAAAAATTATGAAGTTTGACTGTAAATTGGCCATGGTTGACTTTTTCCCAATACAACTTATTTTTAGGTCAATTATCCAATTGACTGGTCAAAAAGGTGGTTCAAGGCTTCAAACTTAACATGAGCAATCTTAGGGGTCCAACATGATGTATGGTAGTCACATGAAGCATTTGTGGTACAAAAATCCTTTTGCAAACTCAAACCCTAATTTTGGGTTATCAGTGCAAGATGAGATGTCCTGAGCTGAGCAAACCCTAATCCTGTCTTGAGTCCAAGAAGTCTTGTGAGTAAAATCTTGATAAATGAATGGAAAAATTTTGGGATACAACAGCTGCCCCTAATAAATCTTCTTGAACCTGAAGAGTTAGATTTGCGAGTTTTCCGTTCGTGACTCGAAGGTAAAAGATGATTGGACACTAGAGTGCCCATAAATTTGTACTCATGAAAATGTAGTTAAGGGAATGGGCTTAAAGATGCCATTTGGAGAGGTGATAGAATCTTGTTGGAAATGGGCTTGTAGATGCCATCCAAGAGTGTTTGCTGAGTTGTAAGTTGTAAGTCAGAAGAATAAGTATCAGAATGGTATCCGCGTCTGGAACGTATCTCAGCTGTATTTGGAGACTTGGAATCTGAATGAGAAACAGAATAGCATCTGTGTCTGGAGCGTACCCGTACTGTATCAAGAGTGTGAAATTTGAATAAGGGCCAGAAAGGCATCCGTGTCTAGAGCGTATCTGAACTTGAAATTTTAATGAGTATCAGGATGGCATCCGTGTCTGGAGCGTATCTGAATTGTATCTGAAGAAGTGACAGAATGGCAACCGTGTCTGGAGCGTATCTGAATTGTATCTGATAGTTGAGGTCTGAATGAGTAATAGAATAGAATCCGCGTCTGGAGCGTATCTAAATTATATATGGGATCTGAATCTGAATGAGTAAGAGAATGACTTTCGTGTCTGGAGTGTATCTGATAATTGAATCTTAAATAAGTAACAGAATGACTTCCGTGTCTAGAGTGTATCTGAACTGTATCAAAAGCTGAATCTGAATGAGTAACAAAATGACTTCCGTATCTGGAGTGTGTCTGTACTGTATGATGATAGCATTTTGTTAAACGGTAGCTGTTAATCTTATCCTGAAAAGGGTAAAATGTTAGCTGAAAACACAAAGTTATGTTGCATGAAATGTATGATGCAATAAATGTGCTTTATCAATGTTTAAGATATATGGATGTAATGTATATGCATGCAAGCTGATGTTCAATATTGCTGAGGAAAATAAATCCTTGACTGCTGCCAGGGAAGATAAATCATTGACTACTGAGGATAAGAAATCCTTGGCGACTGTTGGGGATTAAAAATCCTTGATGACTTCTCTGGGGATATAGGGATCCTTCCTGTCTTGAAGTTGGAGTATTTGACAAAAATTCTGTAGTGAGCAATGGCATATACTGCTTGAGTAATCTTCTTGGGGAATCCAGAGAATTTTGATGACTTCTACTGGGGATTACACCAAGGGAATCCTTGTTCTGCTGGAGAATAAAGAAAACTCTGATGACTTATGCGGGGAATTAAGAATGAGAATCTTCATTTTGTTGGGGAGCAATAAAATCTCTGTGGGGAAGAAGGCTTACTGTTGGGAGTAGGTTTAGGAGTTTGGGTCGTTTGCCATTCTTCTGGGGAGTTATCCTAGGTTGAGGAGAGACAAAAGTTAACTGTTATCTGGTTGATTTTCAGACTTCAAGATAACTTGCTGGGGAATTTGGAGAAACTGAATGGTTTCCGCTGGGGATTGATAATTAGAAGTTTTGCCTCTGCTGGGGATTGGGAGTTTGAAATTTTAACTCTGATGGGGATTAAGGGTTTGAAATTTTAGCTTCGTTGGGGATCTAGATGATGTACTGTAGGGATTGCTCATGGAATAGCCTAAAGACATTTTCCTATCCTTTCAATTTGTCAGTGATTGTTCTTTTCCATCCTGTTTATTTGTAAACAGTAATTATGTTTAAATGCATATGTTCATCAATGAATCATTGGACGTTTTTGCAAATAAAAACACAAGTGTAAAGAAAAAGGCAAATAGTTTTCTGTACTTTGAAAGAGATATCTTTATATTTAGTTTGAATAAGTCTTTTGTACAAAGGAGACAAACATCCTAGTAAGAGGATGGTGTCATAAAAGTAAGAAAAATTTATACAAAGAAAGATGGATATGTGTAATAATCCCATGGGGTTCCCATTTTGCTATAGCCTTCGTATCTCCTAATATCTTGTCCATTCGCTGCTTCGTCCGAAGATGTTTGAATTGATCAAAAGCTTAGAGTTTTTCAGTGAAGAGATTGTCCTTAAAGTGATCCGACGAGACATAGTCATACGCTTTAATTCCCTAACTTTTGCCTGGACCGCCCTTTTGGGTTTTCAGTCCACTGGGAAACCCTTTTTTGCCCAAGTCTCCCTTTCAGGTTTTCAAATTGCCGGGTGTACAGATTTTTTTTTATCCCTAATTTTTGCCCGAACCTTTTTGGTTCTCCATAATTCCCTTGTTTTGCCTAGGTGTGTCAACCTACCGGGTTTTTTATGCGTAATATCTTTTGACTATGTCTGCATTCGCAGGGTGTGGCAGGTCGTCGCCGTCCATGGTGGTTAAGATCATTTCACCACCAGAAAAGATGTTCTTGATTACAAATGGTCCTTCATAGGTAGGAGTTCATTTTCCCCTGGGATCACTTTGTGGTAAGATGATGCGCTTGATCACTAGATCTCCAACTTTATATACCTGGCGTCTGACTTTCTTGTTGAAATTTATATTAATGAATACTGATTTTTATAATATAATGTTTAGATATTAGGACATAGAGTTCAATGCAAGTTGAAATGGAATAATGAATTTGGTTGAACTTTTTATTAATATTTTAAACACATGACATTAGTATACAGAATAAACAAAGGCGCACATATATAATAGATATGTAAAAACTTAGTAAATGTATTAAATATAAGAGAAAACTTGATCTATCATAAATCCTAGAACTATCCTCTTTCTTTATTCTCTTTCACACTAGCATATAGCAATACCATATATTATTTTTGTTGAAGATTCATCATTCATAACATTTCACATCACTTATACTACAAAAAAATATATAATATAATAAGAAGAAATAATGTTACTTTTTATATACTAAAATGTCATCATAATATTCAATGTATAAACATTATAAATAGATATTTTTATTTGTCTTCATTCGAAATTACTTATAAAAGTAAATAATTTTCTCATGCATGCAACCACTTTTTGTCTATTCCATATTATTGATCAATTTTAGTACTGTTTGTTTTTCTCTATATAAGTACATTGTTTATTTTAAAAATATAAATATAAAATAATTTATTTTTTGGCAAATAAATACATCATGACTTTTACTCAAATAGTATAAAACTCCTATTGTTACTTCAATTAATATGTGGCATAATTAATTTGGATACGAGGAGTGATTAATATTTTTGATAATTTAACATAAAATATTTCATTTTAATTATACACCAAAATAAAATCAAACCAGAATAATATGGATCCATCTTTAAACTTTATTTGTGAGGTTTTATAATATAAACCTCTTAAAAAATAACCGATTTTAATAATTTCTATTTATTTAAAAATTTAATTTACGAATTTAAAAAATAGTTTGATCGTTTTTTATAAGAACTAAATTATTTTTCATTTAAAATTAATATTTAGATAATGCATGTATAACCTGCACAATTGATGGAAGAACTGATCTTGTAAAGGATACTAGTCCCACATTTTTAAGCGAGTGCAGTAGCATAGTCCCCCTTGATTCCTTTGATAGCAGCAATAGCCGACTTCAAGCAATCACAAGTTGCACGGAATTCAACAATGGTTTTAGCTGCATTAACTAACCCTTTAACGCCCTAACAACAACTTGGAGAAACAACACCATCGTTCTGAAGATAACGTAGGAAAGGCGCAAGGCTATTGTAAACTTAAACACATGAATCTGCACCATAACAACATATGTTATCTTGAAGTTTCCCATGGTAAGAAATTAAGTGATATTGGATAGAGCGAGTGTTAGGTGTGAGTTTTATGCAAGGTGTAGGGGTTTTATATAGTGATTTTTGAAAAGTATTTTTATGGTTTTTGATTTTGGTTGTGGTTAATGTTTGATTTGGGATATGAGCTTTATGTTTAGTCATTAGTTATGATGTAAGGGAGAACCGCTAGACAATTTTTAAATAGACACTTTGAAACATCTCTTTTTAAATAAGAGGTACCGAGTATATTGTTCTATTCTTATGTTACATCATTATTATTATGAAAACATTTATATTATTTAATACATATTTTTATAATATAATATTCTGATTTTAGGACATAGAGTTCAATGCAAGTTGAAATGGAATAATGAATCTGGTTGAACTTTTACTAATATTTTAAACACATCACATCCATATACATAATAAACAAAGACGCACATATATAAAAACTTATTAAATGTGTTAAATATAAGAGAAAACTTTCTCTATCATAAATGCTAGAACTATCCCCTTTCTTTACTCTCTTTCACACTAGCATATAGCAATACCATATATTATTTTTGTTGAAGATTTAGCATTCATAACACTTCACATCACTTGATCTACAAAAAACTATATAATATAATAAGAAGAAATAATGTTACTTTTTATATACTAAAATGTCATCATAATATTCAATGTATAAACATTATAAATAGATATTTTTATTTGTCTTCATTCGAAATTACATGTAAAAGTAAATAATTTTCTCATGTATGCAACCACTTTTTGTCTATTCCATATTATTGATCAAATTTAGTACTGTTTCTTTTTCTCTATCTAAGTACATTGTTTATTTTTAAAATATAAATATAAAATAATTTATTTTTGTGCAAATAAATACATCATAACTTTTACTCAAATAGTATAAAACTCCTATTGTTACTTCAATTAATATGTGGCATAATTTATTTGGATATGAGGAGTGATTAATATTTTTGATAATTTAACATAAAATATTTTATTTTAATTATACACCAAAGTAAAATTAAACCAGAATAATAAGGATCCATCGTTAAACTTTATTTGTGAGGTTTTATAATATAAACCTCTTAAAAAATAGCACATTTTAATAATTTCTATTTATTTAAAAAATTAATATACGAATTTAAAAAAATAGGTTGATCCCTTTTTATAAGAATTAAATTATTTTTCATTTAAAATTAATATTTAGATAATGCATGTATAGCTAGCACAATTGATGGAAGAACTTATCTTGTAAGGGATACTAGTTCCTCATTTTTAAGGGAGTGCAACAGCATAGTCCCCTTGATTCCTTTGATAGCTACAATATCCTACTTCAAGCAATCACAAGTTGCACGAAATTCAACAATGGTTTTAGCTGCAGCAACATAGTCCACATTGATTGCTTTCATAGCAGCAGTAGTCGACTTCGAGCAATTACAAGTTGCATGACAGTCAATATTGTTTTAGCCACATTAACTAACCCTTTAATGCTCTAACAACAACTTGGCGAAACAACACCATTGTTCTGAAGATAACGTAGGCAAGACGCAAGGCTATTATAAACTTGTACACATGAATCTGCACCATAACAACATATCCTATCTTGAAGTTTCCCATGGTAAGAAATTATGTGATAAAAAGGATAAAAATGTTATTTAAAGTTTTTTTACCAAAATAACACTCATGTTTTTTTATTGGTTTGTTATCATATTAAAGTATAATTTTGTAATGTCTCTATTCATTTCTTTTCTCCAAAACCTTTAAGAGTAGATAAGGTAATTGCAACTCTTAGTAGCCCTAACCAATTTATTTTGCCTTACCAATCACTCCCTCAAAAGAAACACACGACTGGATTTAAATTTATCCAAATAAGACCCCTTATTATCTCACTTAAATGATTTATATATAATTATGTTCTATTCATTTGTCTTCGGTAAAAAAATGTAATTTAAATCACTTATAATAAAGTGTTTTTGATTATATAATTTGAAATTTAATCAAATAAAAAATAAAAAATATAATCATGTAATAATTTCATTTTTTGATCATATCATAATTATGAATTAAAAAAATTAGCAATATATAATCATGTAGTAATTTTATTTTTTGATCATATCATAATTATAAATTATTCATAAACTCATTCAATTTTAATATAGTTGAATGCATAAAATCCTTATGAACTAAGCAATTTTATGGCATGATACAATTTATTTGATACATGTGAAAATGTTAATATGATAATTATTACTCTTTATTTTTTTATAACTATCACTTTAAATATTTATGCGCACCATATTTTATAATTCTATGCATTTTTATATGCTAATTTTTTCATAAGAAATACAAAAAAATATTTTAAAATAAACCGTACATAAATATTTTAAATTATTTCTATAAACTATAATAATTAATAGTATATTTAAATAAAATCCACCCGTGCAATGGGTTTACTGTGTTTTATTTTCTTAAAGGTATGAGAAAGAGAGTAAGATAAAAAATTAAATAATTCTTTTGAGTAACTAAATTTAAACATAATCACTGTTTTTTTAATTATATAACAACAACCACAAACAACATATTTTATTAATATTTTAAACACATCACATCAATATACAGAATAAACAAAGGCGCACATATATAATAGATATATAAAAACATAGTGATAGTCTTAAATATAAGAGAAAACTAGATCTATCATAAATGCTAGAACTATCCTCTTTTTTTATTCTCTTTCACACTAGCATATTGCAATACCATATGTTATTTTTGTTGTAGATTCAACATTCATAACATTTCACATCACTTGATATTTCAAAAAATAAAAAAAAAAGAATAAATACTGTTATTTTTTATATACTAAAAAGTCAACACAACATTCAATGTATAAACAATATAAATAGATATTTTTATTTGTCTTCATTTGAAATCACATATAAAAGTTAATAATTTTCTCATACATGCAACCACTTTTTATCTATTCCATATTATTGGTCAAAGTTAGTATTGTCTGTTTTTCTCTATCTAAATACTTTGTTTATTTTAAGAATCTAAATATAAAATAATTTATTTTTGTGCAAATAAATACATCATAACTTTTACTCAAAAAGTATGAAACTTCTATTGTTATTTTGATAATATGTGGCACAATTAATTTGGATATGAGGAGCGATTAATATTTTTAATAAATTAACATAAAATATTTTATTTTAATTATACAACAAAATAAAATTTAACCAGAATAGTATGGATCCATCTTTAAACTTTATTTGTGAGGCTTTATAATATAAACCTCTTGAAAAATAACACATTTCAATAATTTATATTTATTAAGAAATTTAATTTATGAATTCTAAAAAATAGTTGAATTCCTTTTTATAAGATTTAAATTATTTTCCATTTACAATTAATATTTAGATAATGCATGCATACCTAGCATAGTTGATGGAAGAAATGATGTTGTAAGGGATATTATTCCCATATTTTCCAGGGAGTGCAGTAACATAGTCCGCATTGATTCCATTGATAGCAGCAGTACCGGACATCAAGTAATCACAACTTGCACGGAGGTCAACAATGGTTTTAGCCGCATTAACTAACCCTTTAACGCCCTAACAACAGCTTGGCGAAAGAACAACATCTTTCTCAAGATAACGTAGGCAAGGCGCAAGGTTATTGTAAAGTTGTACACATGAAACTATACCACCATTTTATGCATACATTAAAGCCATGCACATTATAACAACACATGCTATCTTAAAGTTTCCCATGGTAAGAAATTAAGTGATATTGAATATAGTGAATGTTAGGTGTGAGTTTGATGCAAGGTGGTAGGGGTTTATATAGTGATTTTTGAAAAGTATTTTTAAGGTTTTTGAGTTTGGTTGTGGTTAATGTTTGATTTGGGATATGAGCTTTATGTTTAGTCTTTATTTACGATGTTAGGGAGAACCTCTAGACAATTTATAAATAGACACTTTGATAGTTGATTAGATACAGTAAGGTGTTAGACACCCTTTACCTCGCTTGTACTCAAGGAAATTCCTTTTAAACCTTGTATTTAGAGTGAATACTTCTTTATTTTACTTATTGTTCGTTTATGCCATTTATTCTATTATATATCGTATTCAAGAAAGAGAAAAGGGAAAATCAATTTTTTTTAGTTAGTTGAATCGCCTTGATTTTTCAATTGTGTTCCTTCGTATCTTCTTAAGAAGAAATTAAAGTCCATCATAATTTGAAGTTGTTTGGTTATTATTATTTATAGAACCGTGTTAAATTGTTTTTGAATGGTTTTGAACTTGCCTGAGTTAGAAAATTGAGTGATGGCAGGCGGACTTTTTATATCCACGTAGACAGGAACTGGAAAATCCTTTATTGAAAAAATGTGTTGGGTTTGATTATGTTAGTAAGAAAAAGGTTTGTTATTGGTTAGCTTCTTTAAGTCTACTTGATTGATAAAGAGTTGATCTTTATTAGAATTAGATCGCCTGGGCGAAGAAATTGAGTTTGGTTAATGATGTTAATCTTTACCATAATTAAATCATGTGGGACGAAGAAATTTGATTTATGTATAGTTTAGGTAACTACAAAGCCGTGATGCTAATTTTGGCATTAAGATCGAGAAGCCCTAAAGTTATGTATATAAATGATTATTTTCAGTAATTTTTGTAATTAGCCATTTATGTACAAGTTAACAATTTAATCACTAACTAGTTTAATTAATTTAGTTTACGCTACCAAATAAATTATTTAAAAGACTAGAAAATCTAATCAACCTAATAACCTAATTATTTTAGTGAAATTGATTACATACAATGAGATTAATTTTTTTTATTGTTTACGTATAATGATCAAATTGATTCATAAAAATAAATTTTTAACTTAATTAGATACATTATGTGAGTACAATGACATACTAATGGTGTATAAGTTAATAAAACATTATTAGTTCAGGCCCAATTATTAAAAAACCCTAATTAAATTAAAACTAACAAAGATAAAAAAAATCTAAAAATTAAAGTTAACTAAGTGGGGGTGGCGTGGTTCCCCTGGTACTATACTGATTCCAAAATTTAAGTAATATAAAAACAACCATATCTAATTTATTAATATTATGACAATAATACTCCATGACCATGTCAAACCTTTTCCAATCCACCACTTATAGTATGACATGTGAAATTGAAATTAATTAAAACCAAAGAGAGAGGGTTTGGTGTGGTAGATCTAGCGCGTGCGGCTGACGAATCAGAGGGACAGTTGCCGTGTGAAGTGCTTCGTTGGTTGAGCGTGGTCGGGAAGTCGCGGTGATGGGTTATCCGTCGTGGTGTGTGGCTAAGATCGTTGTCATTCTGGTGGAGGTTTCTGCATAGTGATTGAGTTATTGTATTATTTGTGGTTCTTATTTTATTTTAATCTTCTTCCTTTTATTTTCGATAGCATCCTGAAAGTAAGTTCCAAAAAATGACAAAAGGAAGGAAAGAAATAAAACTACACAACTACGATGACAACGGCGATTGGTTTCTTATGTTTTTTCCTCTACGTTGGTGAAGATTGTGAAGTTTGTAAACTTGTGCACAAAATTTTTGTACGAAGGAAAATTTCCAGGTTTTGATATATGATTTGGCTTGTGTAATTGTGAAGAGGTTTGGAACTCAGTTTGAAACAATGGTGAACAATTGTTGTTGTTTTGAGATATAAATTTATAGAATGGTTTATGCAAAAAGTTGTTTGAGATAAAAATACATAATAGATGAAGATGGTTTTGACGGTGTGGTATTTGTGAATTTTAAAACTACACTAAAATATTAGAAATTATGTGTTTAGAATTTGTAGAAAAAATGAACAATGCTTTGTGTGGGGATGTTATATATAATAGTTAAAAATAATAAATAGATTTAAAAATAACAGAACCATCAAAAATTTATCATATGGTTTAAATAACAAAAGTATTATAATTAAACAAATTAAAATTAAAAGGATGCCTCATATGAAAATTATTGGCCAAAATTAAAGAAATAGAAAATGGTTTTAAAGAGATGGCTTTGAAAAGGAATTGTAAAAATATTATGTGAGGAGTGTGAATTGTGAGAATTTTATAAAATTGTCGATCAATGATCAATAATACTGTTTAAATAATAGTGTATTTATAGGGATAATTAGGTCAACAAAATAAGAAATAAAATTAATTGACAAATCAGATCTTTCTTGGTCAATAAACTGACCAATCAAAGATGAGTATGTCACAAATTGAAAAAACTTGACCAATAAAAAATAGTTACCAAAAAAGGATATATTTTTGATATTTATTATGATTTATGCAATCATTTTTGATAAAAAAATGCATAAAATCAATTAAATAAATATTTTAAAAGATGTTTTAAAATAAAACGGAAATTAAAATTAAAATAATAAATATACAATTTTGTGATTTCAAAAATTGAAATAAAGTTAGTGACAAATATAAAAATAAATATTTTTAAAAAATAAAACAAGTAAGACTCAAACTCGTGATCTTATGCTTGCAAGCCTTATCTCCTTATTAATTGTGTTGTCCAATTTATTTGAAATGAAAAGGCACTTGAAAACATATGAATGGTGGGAAAATATTTTCTAACCCTTTAACGCCCTAACAACAACTTGGAGAAACAACACCATCGTTCTGAAGATAACGTAGGCAAGGCGCAAGGCTATTGTAAACTTAAACACATGAATCTGCACCATAACAACATATGGTATCTTGAAGTTTCCCATGGTAAGAAATTAAGTGATATTGGATAGAGCGAGTGTTAGGTGTGAATTTGATGCAAGGTGGTAGGGGTTTTATATAGTGATTTTTGAAAAGTATTTTTATGGATTTTGAGTTTGGTTGTGGTTAATGTTTGATTTGGGATATGAGCTTTATGTTTAGTCATTAGTTATGATGTAAGGGAGAACCGCTAGACAATTTTTAAATAGACACTTCGAAACTGCTCTTTTTAAATAAGCGGTACCGAGTATATTGTTCTATTCTTAAGTTACATCACTATTATTATGAAAAAAAATTATATTATTTAATACTGATTTTTATAATATAATATTTAGATATTAGGACATAGAGTTGAATGCAAGTTGAAATGGAATAATGAATCTGGTTGACATTTTTATTAATATTTTAAACACAACACATTAGTATACAGAATAAACAAAGGCGCACATATATAATAGATATGTAAAAAATTAGTATATGTGTTAAATATAATAGAAAACTTGCTCTATCATAAATGCTAGAACTATCCTCTTTCTTTATTATCTTTCACACTAGCATATAGCAATACCATATATTATTTTTATTGAAGAATCAACATTCATAACATTTCACATCACTTGACACTACAAAAAAAAATATAATAAGAAGAAATACTGTTATTTTTTATATATTAAAATTTCATCACAACATTAAATGTATAAACATTATAAATAGATATTTTTATTTGTCTTCATTCGAAATTACATATAAAAGTAAATAATTTTCTCATGCACGCAACCACTTTTTGTCAATTCCATATTATTGATCAAATTTAGTACTGTTTGTTTTTCTCTATCTAAGTACTTTGTTTATTTTAAAAATATAAATATAAAATCATTTATTTTTGGGCAAATAAATACATCATAACTTTTACTCAAATAGTATAAAACTGCTATTGTTACTTCAATTAATATGTGGTATAATTAATTTGGATATGCAGAGTGATTAATATTTTTGATAATTTAACATAAAATATTTTATTTTAATTATACACCAAAATAAAATTAAACCAGAATAATATGGATCCATCTATTAGAGGGTAATTTATTATTTTCCATATATATAGGATATTCTCATTGGGCCCTAGGTGGCATTCTTATTTTGTTCATTTTGTGTATAAATAGGTGTACTAGGTTTACATTTATATCAATCCAATTCCTTCAATCATTAGTGGCAGTTTTTAGCATTTATTCCTTTTCTCTCTTCTTCCTCAATTTCATCACCTTGCACTAACAAATTGGTATCTAGAGCTCTTGGTTTTTTCTGAAATTCTGGGAAACACGAGTGATAGTGAGTTGTGTGTTTGATTTTTGAATCTTGAACAAAAATCTGAAACAGAATCACACTGATTCTGTGGGTTTGGGAAACACTGAGTGAGAAATATGAGATATGATTTCTTTTGTGCAAGGTTTAAGATGAATGGAGGCAGTAGTTTGAACACTAAAATTCCAGTTTTTGATGGCAAAAACTGGAACAGATGGAAGATACAAATGCGTGTGCTGTTTGGTGCTCAGGATGTTCTGGATCTTGTTTCTGAAGATTGTGTTCCAGTTGCAGCAGGTGCTACTGAAGAACAAAAATCAGAAGAAAGAGATACGAGGAAGAGGGATCAGAAAGCTCTGTTCTTTATCCATCAGTGTGTGGATAAAAATGTGTTTGAGAAGATTGTTGATTCGACGACGTCGAAAGGGGCATGGGATATACTGACCATATGTTATGGTCGTGATGTATCAGTAAAGAAGGTAAAGCTTTAGTCCCTGCGAAAACAATATGAAAATCTCAGCATGAAGAACAATGAGAAAGTTTATGAGTACATCTCCAGAATGATTCTGGTCACAAATGAGATGAAGGCTTGTGGAGAAACACTTTCTGAACAGGTAATCATAGAAAAGATTTTAAGGTCACTTACTCCTCAGATTGATTACATTGTTGTTTCAATTAAACATTCTAAAAATCTGGAAACCATGAGAATAGAAGAGTTGAAAAGCAGTCTAGAAGCGCAAGAGTTGCGTCTGACTGAAAGAACTTCTGAGAGGGAAGTGGAGCAAGCTCTGAAGGCTTATTTTATTAAGAAGGACCAGAAGCAGAATAGACATGGTGATAAATTCTAGAAGTCAGAAACCTCAACTTCTGATGAAAAGAAATATCAGAAGGGAAATGAAAGGTATGACAAGAAGAAGGTTCAATGTTACTGCTGTAAACAGTTTGGCCATTTTGCCAGAGACTGTAAAAACAGAGGAAGGAAATCAGAAGAAGCAAACGTAGCCAGAGAAGATTCTGATGATGAACCTGTGCTACTGATGGCTTCTGATTCTAATGGAAACTGTTCAGGAGTTTGGTGGTATATGGACACTGGTTGTTCAAACCACTTGACTGGGAACAAACAATGGCTGATAAACTTTGACTCCAGAAGGAGAACAAAGATCAGATGTGCTGATGATAAGTACCTTAATGCAGAAGGTAAGGGAAATGTTAGAGTCAGAGTGAAGAATGGAAAAAACATTCTGATCAAAGATGTTTGGTATGTTCCTGGAATTAAAAGCAATCTGATGAGTGTGGGTCAGCTTATTGAGAAAGGGTTTTCAGTGGTTATGAAGGACAACCTCTTGACGTTGTATGATTCTAATCAGAAGTTGATTATGAAGTCTGAGCAGGGAAGCAACAGAACATTCAAGGTGAATGTAGAAACTTCTGAAGCGGAGTGTCTTAGTGTAGAAGGCGCTGAAGCTGATAGTAAACTGTGCCTCAAGAGGTTGGTGCACTTGAACTATAGAAGCTTAGGGCATCTAAGTTCTAAGAAGCTCGTACATGTAATTTCTAAGATTGTGAATCCTCAGAAGTCATGTGAGATATGCATGAAAGGCAAGCAACCCAGATTGCCATTTGCATCAGAAGTAGCCCCCAGAGCAAAGCATGCTCTGGGAGTAGTACATTCTGATGTATGTGGACCATTTCCAGTACCTTCACTTGGAGGAAACAAATATTTTGTGTCTTTTGTGGATGAGTTCACAAGAATGACATGGGTAACACTCATCATGTTCAAGCATGAAGTGTTTACTGAGTTTTAGAAGTTCAAGGTGAAGGCTGAGAAGCAGAGTGGTCAGAAGCTGAAGATTCTGAGAACAGATGGTGGAGGTGAGTATAACTCTACAGAGTTCTAAAAGTTCTGTGAGGAGAATGGAATATAACATGAGGTTACTGCTCCATATACTCCTCAGCACAACGGTCTTGCTGAAAGAAGAAACAAAACTTTGCTTGATATGACCAGAAGTATGCTGAAAGAGAAGAAGTTACCTCACATGTTATAGGGAGAAGATGTTGCCACATCAGCATATGTTCTGAATAGGTGTCCAACAAAGAAGCTGAAGGAAATTGTTCCTTTAGAAAAATGGACTGGAGACAAGCAAAGTGTTAGCCATCTGAAGGTGTTTGGCTCTGTATGCTACAAACACGTTCCAGATGCTAGAAGACGAAAACTGGATGATAGAAGCAAAACAATGTTACTGGTGGGGTACCACAGTACAGGTGCCTATAAGCTCTATTGTCCAGAAACCAACAAAGTTGAAATCAGCAGAGACGTCATTGTGAAAGAGTCAGAAACATGGGATTGGAACAAGCTTCAATCAGATTCTGGTGTAGTGCCAACACCAGGGTTAGTTTCTGAAAGTTCTGAAGACGAGTCAGAGTCAAAAGATGAAGACTCTGAAGATGAGTCAGAATCTTAGGGAGAGTCTGATAGTGGATTTGATTCTGATCCAGATTTTGATGATGATCCAGAATCTGGTGGTGATTATACTTCTGTAAGGGAAAACTCTGAAGACATGGGGTCTGGAAAACAAGTTTCTAGAAGTAACTCTGAAGGTGGTAATTCTGAAGGAAATAATTCTGGACAAAGTCCAGAAGCCAGCACAGTTCTGAGTTCTGGAGAAAATTCAGAACAAGATCAGAGGCCACAGAGAATCGGCAAATACCAAGTAGGTTTGCAGATTTTAGCATGTTGCATGATACTGAAGTAGATTCTGAAGGAGAAATTGTTCAGTGTGCCATGCTAGTAGATTCTGAACCAGTGGGTATTGAAGAAGAGCTCAAGAAGAAAGTATGGTTGAATGCCATGAAAGAAGAACTTGAGGCTATTGAATGAAACAAGACTTGGAAGCTGACAGAACTTCTAAAAGGCAAGAAAGCCATCAGCGTCAGATGGGTTTTCAAGCAGAAGCTAAAGCCAGGTGGATCAATTGGCAAACACAAAGCGACACTAGTGGCCATAGGTTTCCTTCAGAAACCTGGACTAGATAACTTTGAGGTGTTTGCGCCTGTAGCTAGACACGAAACAATCAGACTGGTGATTGCTTTAGCTGCAAACAGAAATTGGCCTTTGATACATCTGGATGTGAAGTCTGCATTTCTGAACGGTCCATTACAAGAAGAAGTTTATGTGTCACAACCTCCTGGATTTGTGAAAAAGAATCAGGAAGGGATGGTATACAGGTTAAATAAAGCTCTGAATGGACTGAAGCAAGCGCCCAGAGCTTGGAATTTGAAGATTGATTCGTTTTTCAAGGAACAAGGGTTTCAGAAGTGTGAGATGGAGTATGGTGTTTATGTTCAGCACACTTCAGAAGGTAATATGATTCTGGTCTGTTTGTATGTTGATGACATATTACTCACAGGAAGTTCTGAACAAGAAACAGTTGAGTTCAAGAAAGTTCTGATGAATGCATTTGAGATGACAGATCTTGGAAAAATGAGTTTCTTTCTAGGAATGGAATTTATATACTCTAAGAAAGGAATCATCTTACATCAGAAGAAGTATGAACTGGAGCTTCTGAAGAGATTTGAGCTAGCAAATTGTAAGATTGCTATCACACCTGCTGATACGAATCAGAAGTTGGATTCTGATTCTGATGGAGAGGATGTGGATGCTACAACCTTCAAACAAATGGTTGGTTCTCTGAGGTATTTGTGTAATACCAGACCTGATATTTGTTATGCAGTTGGAATGGTCAGTAGATACATGAGCAAACCAAAGTGGTCTCATTACCAAGCTGCTGTCAGGATTCTGAGGTATATAAAAGGAACTCTGAAATATGGAGTGTTATTTCCTTCTGGAGGAAAGATCAAATCAGAACTTCTGAGTTATTCTGATTCTGATTGGTGTGGAGATAGAGTTGACAGTAGAAGTACTTCTGGGTACTTGTTCAAGTTTCTGGGAGGTCCAATTTCTTGGAGTTCCAAGAAACAGCCTGTTGTGGCTTTGTCATCATGTGAAGCTGAATACATTGCATGTGATGTAGCTGCTTGTCAAGCAGTTTGGCTTCTGAATCTGCTGCATGATCTGAAAGTAGAAGTTGAGGAACCTCTGAAGCTAATGATTGATAATAAGTCTGCAATTAATCTTGCAAAGAATCCAGTGCTACATGGAAGAAGAAAGCACATTGAGACGAAGTATCACTTTCTCAGAAGTCAAGTGCAGAAAGGAGTGTTAGAAGTTCTGCACTGTAGCACTCAGAAGCAGCTAGCAGATGTTCTGACAAAGGCGATAAAAAAAGACCAATTTCTTCGCCTGAGAGATGAAATTGGTGTTGTTAATTTCTAATAAGTTACTAAATTACGGGATGGTATTAGAGGGTAATTTAGTATTTGCCATATATATAGGATATTCTCATTGGGCCCTAGGTGGAATTCTTATCTTTGTTCATTTTGTGTTTAAATAGGTGTACTAGGTTTACATTTATATCAATCCAATTCCTACAATCATTAGTGGCAGCTTTTAGCATTTATTCCTTTTCTCCCTTCTTCCTCAATTTCATCACCTTGCACTAACACCATCTTTAAACTTTATTTGTGAGGTTTTATAATATAAACCTCTTAAAAAATAGCACATTTCAATAATTACTATTTATTTAAAAATTTAATTTACGGATTTAAAAATATAGTTGGATCCCTTTTTATAAGAATTAAATTATTTTTCATTTAGAATTAATATTTAGATAATGCATGTATAGCTAGCACAATTGATGGAAGAACTAATCTTGTAAGGGATACTAGTCCCACATTTTTAAGGGAGTGCAACAACATAGTCCCCCTTGATTTCTTTGATAGCAGCAATAGTCGACTTCAAGCAATCACAAGTTGCACGAAATTCAACAATGGTTTTAGTTGCATTAACTAACACTTTAACGCCCTAACAACATGTTGGAGAAGAAACATCACCGTTCTGAAGATAACGTAGGAAAGGCGCAAGGCTATCGTCAACTTAAACACATGAATCTTCCCCAAAACAACATATGCTATCTTGAAGTTTCCCATGGTAAGAAATTAAGTGATATTGGATAGAGCGAGTGTTAGGTGTGAGTTTGATGCAAGGTGGTAGGGGTTTTATATAGTGATTTTTGAAAAGTATTTTTATGGTTTTTGAGAGTGGTTGTGGTTAATGTTTGATTTGGGATATGAGCTTTATGTTTAGTCATTAGTTATGATGTAAGGGAGAACCGCTAGACAATTTTTAAATAGACACTTCGAAACTGCTCTTTTTGAATAAGCGGTACCGAGTATATTATTATATTCTTATGTTACATCACTATTATTATGAAAAAATGTATATTATTTAATACTGATTTTTATAATATAATATTTAGATATTAGCACATAGAGTTCAATGCAAGTTGAAATGGAATAATGAATCTGGTTGAACTTTTTATTAATATTTTAAACACATCACGTTAGTATACAGAATAAACAAAGGCGCACATATATAATAGATATGTAAAAACTTAGTAAATGTGTTAAATATAGGAGAAAACTTGCTTTATCATAAATGCTATAACTATCCTCTTTCTTTATTCTCTTTCACACTAGCATATAGCAATTTCATACATTATTTTTGTTGAAGATTCAACATTCATAACTTTTCACATCACTTGATACTACAAAAAAATATATAATATAATAAGAAGAAATACTATTATTTTTTATATACTAAAATGTCATCACAACATTCAATGTATAAACATTATAAATAGATATTTTTATTTGTCTTCATTTGAAATCACATATAAAAGTAAATAATTTTCTCATGCATACAACCACCTTTTGTCTATTCCATATTATTGATCAAATTTAGTACAATTTCTTTTTCTCTATCTAAGTACTTTGTTTATTTTAAAAATCTAAATATAAAATAATTTAGCTCTGTGCAAATAAATACATCATAACTTTTACTCAAATAGTATAAAAACTCTTATTGCTACTACAATTAATATGTGGCATGATTAATTTGGATATGAGGAGTGATTAATAGTTTTGATAATTTAACATAAAATATTTTATTTTAATTATACACCAAAATAAAATTAAACCAGAATAATATGGATCTATCTTTAAACTTTATTTGTGAGGTTTTATAATAAAAACCTCTTAAAAATAGCACATTTTAATAATTTCTATTTATTTAAAAAATTAATATACTAATTTAAAAAAATAGGTTGAACCCTTTTTAAGAATTAAATTATTTTTCATTTAGAATTAATATTTAGATAATGCATGTATAGCTAGCACAATTGATGGAAGAACTGATCTTGTAAGGGATACTAGTTCCTCATTTTTAAGGGAGTGCAACAACATAGTCCCCCTTGATTCCTTTGAAAGCTACAATAGCCTACTTCAAGCAATCACAAGTTGCACGGAATTCAACAATGGTTTTAGCTGCAGCAGCATAGTCCACATTGATTGCTTTCATAGCAGCAGTAGTCGACTTCGAGCAATTACAAGGTGCATGACAGTCAATAATGGTTTTAGCCGCATTAACTAACCCTTTAATGCTCTAACAACAACTTGGCGAAACAAAACCACTGTTTTGAAGATGACATAGACAAGACGCAAGGCTATTATAAACTTGTACACATAATCTGCACCATAACAACATATACTTTGTTGAAGTTTCCCATGGTAAGAAATTATGTGATAAAAAGGATAAAAAGTTTATTTAAAGTTTTTTTACCAAAATAACACTCATGTTTTTTTTATTGGTTTGTTATCATATTAAAGTATAATTTTGTAATGTCTTTATTCATTTCTTCTCTCAAAAACCTTTAAGAGTAGATAAGGTAATTGCAACTCTTAGTAGCCCTAACCAATTTATTTTTGCTTACCAATCACTCCCTCAAAAGAAACACACGACTGGATTTAAATGTATCCAAATAAGACCCCTTATTATCTCACTTAAATGATTTATATATAATTATGTTCTATTCCTTTGTCTTCTGTAAAAAAAAAGTAGTTTAAATCACTTATAATAAAGTGTTTTTGATTATATAATTTGAAATTTAATTAAATAAAAAATAAAAAGTATAATCATGTAATAATTAAATTTTTTGATCATATCATGATTATGAATTCAAAAAATTAGCAATATATAATCATGTAGTAATTTTCTTTTTTGATCATATCATAATTATGAATTATTCATAAACTCATTCAATTTTAATATAGTTGAATTTATAAAATCCTTATGAACTATGCAATCTTATGGCATGATACAATTTATTAGATATATGTGAAAAATGCTAATATGATAATTATTAGTCTCTATTTTTTTATAACTATCACTTTAAAGACTTATACGCACTATATTTTATAATTCAATGTTTTTTATATGCTAATTTTGGCATAATAAATACAAAAAATATTTTAAGATAAATCATACATAAATATTTTAAATTATTTCTATAAACTACAATAATTAATAATATTTTTAAATAAAATTCAACCGTGCAATAGGCTTACGATCCTTTATTTTCTCAAAAGTATGTGAAAGAGAGGAAGGTAAAAAATAAATAATTCTTTTGAGTAACTAAATTTAAGCATAATCATTTTTTTTAATTATAAATCAACAACAACAAACCACATATTTTATTAATATTTTAAACACATCACATCAGTATACAGAATAAACAAAGAGACACATATATAATAGATATATAAAAACATAGTGATAGTCTTAAATATAAGAGAAAAGTACATCTATCATAAATGTTAGAACTATCCTCTTTCTTTATTCTCTTTCACAGAAGCATATTGCAATACCATATGTTATTTTTGTTGAAGATTAAACATTCATAACATTTCACATCACTTGATACTGCAAAAAAAAGAAAAGAATAAATACTGTTATTTTTTATATACTAAAAAGTCAACACAACATTCAACGTATAAACATTATAAATAGATATTTTTATTTGTCTTCATTTGAAATCACATATAAAAGTTAATAATTTTCTCATACATGCAACCACTTTTTATCTATTCCATATTATTGATCAAAGTTAGTATTGTCTGCTTTTCTCTATCTAAATACTTTGTTTATTTTAAGAATCTAAATATAAAATAATTTATTTTTGTGCAAATAAATACATCATAACTTTTACTCAAAAAGTATGAAACTTCTATTGTTACTTTTGATAATATGTGGCACAATTAAATTGGATATGAGGATTGATTAATATATTTAATAAATTAACATAAAATATTTTATTTTAATTATACACCAAAATAAAATTTAACCAGAATAGTATGGATCCATCTTTAAACTTTATTTGTGAGGCTTTATAATATAAACCTCTTGAAAAATAACACATTTCAATAATTTCTATTTATTAAGAAATTTAATTTATGAATTCTAAAAAGTAGTTGAATTCCTTTTTATAAGATTTAAATTATTTTCCATTTACAATTAATATTTAGATAATGCATGTATACCTAGCATAGTTGATGGAAGAAATGATGTTGTAAGGGATATTATTCCCATATTTTCTAAGGAGTGCAGCAACATAGTCCGCCTTGATTCCATTGATAGCGGACATCAAGCAATCACAAGTTGCACGGAGGTCAACAATGGTTTTTGCCGCATTAACTAACCCTTTAACGCCATAACAACAGCTTGGCGAAAGAACAACATCTTTCTGAAGATAACGTAGGCAAGGCGCAAGGTTATTGTAAAGTTGTACACATGAAACTATACCATCATTTTATACATACATTAAAGTCACGCCAATTATAACAACACATGCTATCTTGAAGTTTCCCATGGTAAGAAATTGAGTTATATTGGATAGAGTGAATGTTAGGTGTGAGTTTGATGCAAGGTGGTAGGGATTTATATAGTGATTTTTGAAAAGTATTTTTAAGGTTTTTGAGTTTGGTTGTGGTTAATGTTTGATTTGCGAAATGAGCTTTATGTTTAGTCTTTAGTTATGATGTTAGGGAGAACCTCTAGACAATTTTTAAATAGACACTTCGATAGTTGATTAGATACATGAAGTTGTTAGGCACCCTTTACCTCCCTTGTACTCAAGGAAATCCCTTTTAAAATTTTATTTAGAGTGAATACTTCTTTATTTTACTCCTTGTTCGTTTATGCCATTTATTCTATCATATATCATATTGAAGAAAGAGAAAAGGGAAAATCGGTTTTTTTAGTTATTGGAATCGCCTTGGTTTTTCAATTGTGTGCCTTCGTATCTTATTAAGAAGAAATTAGATTCCTTCATAATTTGAAGTTGTTTGGCTATTATTTTTTATAGAACCGTGTTAAATTGATTTTGAATGGTTTTGAACTTGCCTGAGTTAGAAAATTGAGTGATGGTAGGCGGACTTTTTATATCCACGTAGACAGGAACTGGAAAATCATTTATTGAAAAAATGTGTTGGGTTTGATTATGTTAGTAAGAAAAAGGTTTTTTATTGGTTAGCTTCTTTAAGTCTACTTGATTGATAAAGAGTTGATATTTATTAGAATTAGATCGCCCTGGGCGAAGAAATTGATTTTGGTTGATGATGTTAATCTTTACCATAATTAAATCACGTGGGACGAAGAAATTTGAATTATGTACAGTTTAGGTAATTACAAAGCCGTGATGCTAATTTTGGCATTAAGATCGAGAAGCCCTAAAGTTATGCATATAAATGATTATTTTCAGTAATTTTTTTAATTAGCCATTTATGTACAAGTTAACAATTTAATCAACTAACTAGTTTAATTAATTTAGTTTTTGCTACCAAATAAATTATTTAAAAGACTAGAAAATCTAATCAACTTAATAACCTAATTATTTTAGTGAAACTGATTACATACAATGAGATTAATTTTTATTATTGTTTACGTATAATGATCAAATTGATTCATAAAAATAAAATTTTAACTTAATTAGATACATTATGTGAGTACAATGACATATTATGGGTGTATAAGTTAATAAAACATTATTAGTTCAGGCCCAATAATTAAAAAACCCTAATTAATTTAAAACTAACAAAGATAAAAAAAATCTGAAAATTAAAGTTAACAAAGTGGGGGTGGCGTGGTTCCTCTGGTACTATACTAATTCCAAAATTTAAGAAATATAAAAACAACATGACCATTTCAAACCTTTTCCAATCCACCACTTATAATATGACATTTGAAATTGAAATTAATTAAAACCAAAGAGAGAGGGTTTGGTGTTGTAGATCTAGCGTGTGCGGCTGACGAATCAGAGGGACAGACGCCGTGTGCAGTGCTTCGTTGGTTGAGCGTGGTCGGGAAGTCGTGGTGATGGGTTATCCGCCATGGGTGTGTGGCTAAGATCGTTGTGATTCTGGTGGAGGTTTATGTGTAGCGATTGGGTTATTGTTTTATTTGTGGTTCTTATTTTATTTTAATCTTCTTCCTTTTCTTTTCAACAACATCCTGAAAGCAAGTTCCCAAAAACGACAAAAGGAAGGAAAGAAATAAAACTACACAATTACGACGACAGTGGCGATTGGTTTCTTATGTTTTTTCCTCTACGTTGGTTGTATTGATGCTAACAATGATTATTGTTGATTGCTTTGTTTGAGTTTTGGAAATTGTGTTGATTTGGTGAAGATTGTGAAGTTTGTAAACTTGTGCACAAAATTTTTGTACGAATGAAAATTTCCGGGTTTTGATATATGATTTGGCTTGTGTAATTGTGAAGAGGTTTGGAACTCAGTTTGAAACAATGGTGAACAATTGTTGTTGTTTTGAGATATAAATCTATAGAATGGTTTATGCAAAAAGTTCTTTGCGATAAAAATACATAATAGATGAAGATGGTTTTGACGGTGTGGTATTTGTGAATTTTAAAACTACACTAAAATATTATAAATTATGTGTTAAGAATTTGTAGAAAAATAAGAACAAAGCTTTATGTGGGGATGTTATATATAATAGTTAAAAATAATAAATAGATTTCCAAATAACAGAACCATCAAAAAATTTATCATAAGGTTTATACAACAAAAGAATTATAATTAAAACAAATTAAAATTAAAAGAGATGCCTCATATGAAAAGTATTGGTCAAAAATAAAGAAATAGCAAATGGTTTTAAAGAGTTGGCTTCGAAAAGGAATTGTAAAAATATTTTGTGAGGAGTGTGAATTGTGAGAATTTTATAAATTTGTCGATCAATGATCAATAATACTGTGAAAATAATAGTGTATTTATAGGGATAATTAGGTCAACAAAATAAGAAATAAAATTAATTGACAAATCAGATCTTTCTTGGTCAATAAACTGACAAATCAAAGATGAGTATGTCACAAATTGACAAAACATTACCAATAAAAAATAGTTACCAAAAAAGGATATATTTTTGGTATTTATTATGATTTATGCAATCAATTTTTATTAAAAAATGCTTAAAATCAATTAAATAAATATTTTAAAATATGTTTTAAAATAAAAACGAAAATTAAAGTTAAAATAATAAATATACAATTTTGTGATTTCAAAAATGGAAATAAAGTTAGTGACAAATATAAATAAAAATATTTTAAAAAAATAAAACAAGTAAGACTCAAACTCGTGATCTTATGCTTGCAAGCCTTATCTCCTTATAAATTGTGTTGTCCAATTTATTTGAAATGAAAAGGCACTTGAAAACATATGAATGATGGGAAAATATTTTCTATTTAGGAAATAAAAATAATTTAAAGTAAACTATTATATATTTTTAAATGAATGATCTAAAGTTAATTGTCTTAAAATCTCATGATTGTCATGACTTCATGCAACAACTCTACCGGTGGCTATCCATGGCATCTTATCAAAAAATTTAAGAGTAACTATACCAATATATATTGTGCTTATTATTTAATGCTATATGTCATAAAGTTCTTGATTTTAAAAAATTAGATGAAAGAAGACTATGGTGCTATAATCTTATGTCAATTGGAGATGTACTTCCCTTTATCATTTTTTTCATATTATGGTTCACTTAATTGTATATCTAGACTAAGAAATTAGATTTTGTGGTCCAGTTTTTTTATGGTGCATGTATCCAATAAAGTGATAGATGAAGAACATTAAAGGAGGTACGGAAAATCATCACCCACCAGAAGCTTGGATGGAGAAAGTTACATCATAGAAGAAGCTTTTAAATTATGTTTAAACTATTGTCAGATGTAGAGTCTATAGGAATTCTAAAGTTTCGTTATGCTGATAGATATAGAGGTATATGTACTAAGGTTTTAAATATTATGTCAATTCCTTAGGATAAAGTTCTTCAAGCACACTAGTAGATATTGAATAATGATGAACTTCAACCTTACTTATCTACTCACAAAAGATTTATCAAGCAACAATATTCCCGAATAAGTGACAAGTGTTTGTTGAAAGTTCATAACAACAATATCATAAGTTTTCTTAGTGAAAGGATTTCTAATGATGGAAGTGCACCCGATACTCTCAAATGGATGTTATACATTCCAAAATTTAATGTAGTAATTTTGACTGCATACAACATTATTAATTTTTTCTTTTATATAAAATCAAAAGATGACCGTAGTACAACACAAAATAGTGAGATTATGGTTGAGGCATAATCCATGTATTTCTCTAGTTTAAAAAAAAATCTTATATAGGATTCTGGAGTGTACTTTAGGTTAATTTACAAGATTTGGGAGATTGATAAAGTTTTATTCAAAATGCCTTTACTGAAATGGAAGGGGATTGGCAAAAACATTGGTTTACAGATTAATGAGTTAGGATTCATACTGATTGACATTGGCTAGGAAACTTATATGAATGAACCATTAATCATAGTTACCCATGCAAAAAAGATGGTTAATTGTTCACCAGTGAAGACACATTCCTCATATTGACTAAAATCATGATTTAAATTCTAATATTTCTTCGACTCCTTCTTACAAAACATAAGTTCATACTTCATATGAGCAATTTGATAGTGATGATGTGCATGTTCTTTGTAGTGACCAGGAAGAAGGCATATGGAAAAGTATATTGACTAAAATCTTTTATTGTTTATTCATGATTTATTTTATGTTATAATTTCTAAGGTTATATACTAACAAGTATAATTATTTGACATTAAAGGTGTTTAAAGTCAAGACACCAAGAGACAATACATATTCTTTACGTTGTAGATATTATTTGATGTAATTATGTGTAAATTGTATGTGTTTTTTGCCATTTTAGTATTGATGTAATACAATTTTTGATCTTTATAGTTGCCAACTTATGGTATGATTCATAAATGGTTTTTGTTCTTGTTTATGAACTATTTAAGATTAACAAAAATACATGTTAAAATATGTGAATTTTTTAAAAATCTAAAAATTATAATAAAAAATAAATAAATAATTTCACTATGGTTGATTTTTTCAACTGTGGTTATATGTAGTGTTCTATCCTAGTTAATAAATGGAAAAAAATGATATTGTTGGTATCGAACCCATGACCTTTTACTTTTTCAATACAATTTTATTTATTACAACCTACAATTTTGTTTATTACAACCATGGTGACATTTAGAACACTTTTCAATTCATTATCATGCAAGATAAGAGTATTTCTTTTGCATTAAAATGAAATCTTAATAGGTTTCTTTCCAACTCGTATACTTTTCTCAACCAACATTCTAACCACATCCTTTATTTGAGCCCGTAACAATTTAAAAGTTTGAGCTATTTCTCTAAAGGTTGTGTAATTAAGCTGCTTATAAAGGGTGTTGTTTTGTTAATCGCGTCTATCAAATATGTTTTGTTAATTAATATTTATACAAAGTATTTATGATAGATTGAAGAAAAATATGTAACATAATTAAGAATATCTTTGAAAAAAAATAATTAATATATTTTAAAAGTTGACAAGAATCTGATAAAAAGAAAAAAATTACTCTTAAGATTCTTATAATTAAAAATGAAAGTACTATAAATTTTATAAAGGATAAAAAGGTTATTTAATGTGTTTTAACCAATATAACACTCATGTTTATTTATTAATTTTTTATAATATTAAAGTATAATTTTTAATGTCTCTATTCATTTCTTCTTCCAAAAACCTCAAAAGAAACACACGGTTTGATTTAAATTTATCTAAAAGAGACTCCTTATCATCTTATTTAAATGATTTATACTTTAATTATGTTCTATTCCATTGTCTTTTGTGAAAAAAAGTATATTAAATCACTTATAATAAAGTGTTTTTGATTATATAATTCAAATGTTAATAAAATATATAATCATGTAATAATTTCATTTTTTGATCATATAATAATTATAAATTAAAATAATTACCAATATCTAATCATGTAACAATTTCCTTTTTTGATCATATCATAATTATGAATTATTCATAAACTCATTCAATTTTAATGTAAGTAAACTTAAAAATATTATGGCATCATACAATTTAAGGATTTATACATACTATATTTTATAATTCTATAATTTTTTATATGCTAATTTTTGCGTAACTAAATTAAAGTATAATCATTGTTTTTTTTTAATCATATAATAACAACCACAAACCACATATTTTATTAATATTTTAAACACGTCACATTAATATACAAAATAAACAAAGGCGCACATATATAATAGATATGTAAAAATTTAGTGATTGACTTAAATATAATAGAAAACTACCTTTATGATAAATGTTAGAACTATCCTCTTTCTTTATTCTCTTGCACACTCACATATAGCAATACCACATATTATTTTTGTTGATGATTCAGCATTCATCACATTTCACATTTCTTGATCCTAAAAAAATGTAATAAGAAGAAATACTGTTATTTTTTTATACTAAAAAGTCAACACAACATTCAATATATAAATATTATAAATAGATATCTTTATTTGTCTTCATTTGAAATTACATATAAAAATAAATAATTTACTCATGCATGCAACCACTTTTTCTCTATCTAAGTACTTTGTTTATTTTAAAAATATAAATATAAAGTAATTTATTTTTGTGAAAATAAATAAATCATAACTTTTACTCAAAAAGTATAAAACTCCTATTGTTACTTTTATTAATATGTGGAACAATTAATTTGGATATGAGGAGCGATTAATATTTTTAATAAACTAAACTAAAATATTTTATTTTAATTATACACCAAAATAAAATTAAAATATGGATCCATCTTTAAGTTTATTTGGGAGGTTTATCATATAAACCTCTTGAAAAATATCACATTTCAATAATTTCTATTTATTTATAAATTTAATTTACTAATTTAAAAAAATTGAGAGATTCCTTTTTATAAGAATTAAATTATTTTTCATTTATAATTAATATTTAGATAATGCATGTATACCTAACACAGTTGATGGAAGAACTAATATTGTAAGGGATACTAGTCCCACATTTTTAAGGGAGTGCAGCAGTATAGTCCACATTGTTTCCCTTGATAGCAGCAATAGCTGACTTGAAGCAATCACAAGTTGCACGGCAATCAATAATGGTTTTACCTGCATTAACTAACCCTTTAACGCCTTAACAACAGCTTGGCGAAACAACACCATTGTTTTGAAGATAACATAGGCAAGGCACAAGGCTATTGTGAAATTATACACATGAATCTGCATCATAAAAACATATGCTATAATGAAGTTTCACATGGTAAGAAATTAAGTGATATTGGATAGAGTGAATTTAGAAATCTGAACTGCTTTAGCCCAAAAAAGTTAATCTTGATACAGACTCTAAGATTATTGATATTTTAATTCAAAGATGTTGGGTAAAACCTTGAATTAGGAACTATCTAGCTAATTTTATGTTGCCTTAAGTTTTCTGGTTATTTCTTATGGCTGGATCATTGTATCGCCGTATGTATCTGGTTTTTGTTTGCATTCAATAAAGTTGTATCTTTCCAAAAATAAATGTTACATGTGAGTTTGATGTAAGGTGGTAGGGATTTATATAGTGATTTTTGAAAAGTATTTTTAAGGTTTTTGAGTTTCGTTGTGGTTAATTTTTTATTTGGGATATGAACTTTATGTTTAGTCTTTAGTTGTGATTTAAGGGAGAACCGCTAGACAATTTTTAAATAGACACTTCGAAACTTCTCTTTTTAAATAAGTGGTACCGAGTATATTGTTCTATTCTTATGTTACATCACTATTATTATGAAAACATTTATATTATTTAATACTGATTTTTATAATAAAATATTTAGATTTTAGGATATTTTTTATGATATAATATTTTGATTTTAGGAGATTTTTTATAATATAATATTTAGATTTTAGGAGATAGAGTTCAACGCAAGTTGAAATGGAACAATGATTCTGGTTGAACTTTTTATTAATATTTTAAACACATCATATTATTATATAGAATAAACAAATGCGCACATATATAATAGATTTGTAAAAACTTAGTAAATGTGTTAAATATAAGAGAAAACTAGCTCTATCATAAATTCTAAAACTATCCTCTTTCTATATTATCTTCCACACTAGTCTATAGCAATACCATATATTATTTTTGTTGAAGATTCAACATTCATAACAATTCACATCACTTGATACTCGCAAAATGAAATATAACATAATAAGAAGAAATATTGTTATTTTTTATATACTAAAAAGTCAACACAACATTCAATGTATAAACATTTTAAATAAATATTTTTATTTGTCTTGATTTGAAATCACATATAAAAGTAAATAATTTTCTCATGCATGCAACAAACTTTTTATCTATTCCATATTATTGATAAAATTTAGTACGGTTTGTTTTTCTCTATCTAAGTACTTTGTTTATTTTAAGAATCTAAATATGAAATAATTTATTTTTGTGCAAATAAATACATCATAACTTTTACTCAAAAAATTTCAAACACCTATTGTTACTTCTAATAATATGTGGCACAATTAATTTGGATATGAGGAGTGATTAATATTTATAATAATTTAACATAAAATATTTTATTTTAATTATACACCGAAACAAAATTTAACCAGAATAGTATGGATCCATCTTTAAACTTTATTTGTGAGGTTTTATAATATACCTAGCACAGTTGATGAAAGAACTGGTCTTGTAAGGGATACTAGTCCCACATTTTAATGGGAGTGCAGTAGCATAGTCTATATTGATTCCTTTTATAGCAGCAGTAGCCGACTTCGAGCAATCACAAGTTGCACGGCGGTCAACAAAGGTTTTGGCCGCATTAACTAATATTTTAACCCCCTAACAACAGTTTAGCGAAACAACACCACCGTTCCGAAGATAATGTAACCAAGGAGTAAGGCTATTGTAAACTTGTAAAGATGAATCTGCACCATAACAACATATGCTATCTTGATGTTCCCATGGTAATAAATTAAGTGATATTGGATAGATTGAATGTTAGGTGTGAGTTTGATGCAAGGTGGTAGGGGTTTATACAGTGATTTTTGAAAAATATTTTTAAGGTTTTTGAGTTTCGTTGTGGTTAATGTTTAAATTTGGATATGAGCTTTATGTTTAGTCTTTAGTTATGATGTATGGGAGAACCGATAGACAATTTATAAATAGACACTTCGAAGCTTCTCTTTTTAAATAAGCGGTACTGGATACTGAGTATATTGTTCTATTCTTATGTTACATCATTATCATTATGAAAACATTTATATTATTTAATACGAATTTTTATAATATAATATTTAAATTTTAGGAGATAGAGTTTAATGCAAGTTGAAATGGAACAATAAATTTGGTTGAACTTTTTATTAATATTTTAAACACATCACATTAATATACAGAATAGACAAAGGCGCACATATATAATAGATATGTAAAAAATTAATAAATATGTTAAATATAAGAGAAAATTAGCTCTATCATAAATGTCAGAACTATCCTCTTTCTTTATTCTCTTTCACACCAGCATATAGCAATACCATATATTATTTTTGTAGAAAATTCAGCATTCATAACATTCCACATCACTTGATACTGGAAAAAATATAATATAATAAAAAGAAATATTATTATTTTTTATATACTAAACAGTCAACACAACATTCAATGTATAACAATTTTAAATAGATATTTTTATTTGTCTTGATTTGAAATCACATATAAAAGTAATTAATTTTCTCATGCATGCGACCATTTTTTGTCTATTTCATGTTATTGATCAAATTTAGTATTGTTTGTTTTTCTTTTTCTAAGTTCTTTGTTTATTTTAAAAATATCAATATAAAATAATATTTTTAATAAATTAATATAAAATATTTTATTTTAATTATACACCAAAATAAAATTAAACTAGAATAATATGGATCCATGTTTAAACTTTATTTGTGAGGTTTTATAATATAAACCTCTTGAAAAATAGCATATTTCAATAATTTCTATTTATTTAGAAATTTAATTTACCAATTTTAAAAAATAGTTGGATCCCTTTTTATAAGAATTAAATTATTTTTCATTTAGAATTAATATTTTGATAATGCATGTATACTTAGCACAGTTGATGGAAGAACTCATCTTGTAAGGATACTTGTCCCACATTTTAAAGGGAGTGCATCAACATAGTTCACATTGATTCCTTTGATAGCAGCATTAGCCGACTTCAAGCGATCACAAATTACACGTCGGCCAACAATGGTTTTAGCCGCATTAACAATAACTTGGCGAAACAACACCACCGTTTTGAAGATAACGTAGGCAGGGCGCAATGCTATTGTAAACTTGTACACATGAATCTGCACCATAACAACATATGTTATTTTGAAGTTTCCCATGGTAAGAAATTAAGTGTTATTGAATAGAGCGAATGTTAGGTGTGAGTTTGATGCAAGGTAGTAGGAGTTTATATAGTGATTTTTGAAAAGTATTTTTAAGGTTTTTGAGTTTATTGTTATATTCTTATGTTACATCACTATTATTGTAAAAACATTTATATTATTTAATATTGATTATTATAATATAATATTTAGATTTTAGGAGATAGATTTCAATGCAAGTTGAAATAGAACAATGAATCTGGTTGAACATTTTATTATTATTTTAAACACATCACATTAATATACAGAATAAACAAAGGCACCCTGTGATGCGGTGGGAGAACTGACTTGAGGTTTTGCGTTTGTATTTGCAAATGTTGCGGTTAGTAAGAGTCCCCACCGACTTTTCTTTTATCCAAAAGGAAAGGTAAAAAAGCACAGGAAAGACCTTTGAGATTGTTTTTGGGTTTGGGGGTAGATTATGAAAAGGGAAGGTGCTAGCACCCTTTACATCGATGGTTTTCCATGGGCTCTTAGTTACTTGTTTAGATCACTTGCTTTGCTTTGAAATTGTTTGAAATGGTGCTTTGTATGGTTTGAAAGTATTTTGAAAAGAGGCCATCGTTTAGGCAATCTTTGTAATGATTCCCGTTCGTAAGAATGTATACAAAGATGTTTGTCTTTTGAAAAATGTTTCAATGTTTTGTAAAATGTTTTGAAATGTTTGTGTGATTGTTTTTGAAAATAGCAAGGATTGTTTTGAAATTGATCAAGTAACTAGAAGCTATCTACCTACTCAAATGTCTTTCTTGTGCATTTTTATTCTTTTGATTTTGTTGATTTACCATTGATTGCGTAAACAACCCTATCTTTGGATGTAAACGGGACGGGCGTGGGTCATCGTATGACCATGATAGCAATGTTGCCAAGTATTTTAGCAATTTTTAGGGACTAAAATCATCTTTGTTTAGGAAACCTTTTGATAGAGTCATCGAGGGACTATATTCTTTTATTTGTTTTGTTTTGCCAAGATACTTCACATGCGTAACATGGCCATTTTTATATAGGCAACCAAGTGGGTGAAACCCTAAGGGTGCTTGTGTTCAATGTGTGTCATTTTTCATGCATTTGATTTGTCTTGGATTAGGTCTTTTCTATTTGTTTGTTTTTGGTCTTGTCATGCAAACCCTAGTTTACTGAACATGGTATAAATGCGATAAATTGCATAAATGTAAACTAAACTATTACAACAATTATTATGGGAGGGGGGATACAAGTTTTTTAATGGGGATATTGCACAAAATAAACCCTAAAAATACTATTACAACCCAATTGAATATTGTGCGAAATAAATAAATATACAAATTTTAAATATGTAATGCAATGTATTTATGGAAAAAATGTTTTGTATTTGTTTAAGGTATGAGAAAATGATTCATGTAAACCCTAGAAAAAAGGAAAAAATAATAGTATTATTTTTGGAGGGATGAAACCCTAGTTTTCAAATTAAAAGAAAAATAAGTTTTCTATTATTTATTTTGTCCATTTTTATACAAGAAAATAATAAATAATATTATATATCGATATTAAAAATTAAATATGTATGAAAAAATAAATATTTTATGTGTAAAATAATTAAATAAAAATGTATAGTATTTATTAAATGTATTTATAATTTATTTAAGAAAATAAAGTCTATTATCCTAATAAGCTATTATATATGCCAAAAAATAATAAAAAAATAAAATAAAATGCAAAAAATAAAGAAAATATTTTTCATGATTTTTATGATTCAGAAAAATAAATAAAAGCAATAAATATAAAAATATAAAAATATAAAAAGAAATATGAAAAATAAAACAAATTTGCAAGGGGGTGCAAAAGTAATACAGGGGTGGGAAAAGTAAAAACAAAAAGGCCAGAAATGCAAAAATGCCAAAGGCAAGCTTCGTCCTTGTCCTTTGTTTCCTCTTGCACGCGCTTTCAGCTCAAACCTGCAACTTGCTCATACTTGCATAAAAACAAAAACTTGTAACATGAAACATGTAGCACTTAATCTCACGATTCGAATGATATAAAATTTGTAACCTAACTCTCAAAGATCAGAGACAATTTAATCAGCCCTAAATCGTGTCCTAATTATTTCATGAACTTCAAGTTTCAAATTCTCACTGCTCAGTTAATATAAATGACAAGTATGCATATGTACAGCTTCACCATGTTAAGGACTACATTTTTGCTTCACAAATCGTTGCTTGAGGATGCCTAAATAGAGAGATAGAGTTTTGAAAAATACCTCCTTCATCTGGATTTGGATATGGCAATGTGGGGACTTTGAGTGAGGCTTGAGGATCGTGTGAGCTTCGTTGAAGTTCCTTTAAGCTATTCCAACACCTAGCTTGCTTTGTGGATGGCCAAAACTCTCTATAAAAGTCAAGCTGCAACCTACAAATTTGAAAATGGCAATGGCTGGAACAGGGCTTACAGATGCAGTTCAAGGGCTTGGATAGCTTTGGTAGGATGTGTATGAAGTGTTTCAAATGTTAAAGGGCAAAACACACGAGCCAAAATGAAGTTGGCAATGATTTTGCAGAACTGCAATGTTTGGGAAGAAAAATGATGTTTTTATGTTTGGGAGAGTTTTGGATTCTATCAATTCGTGTTCTGAGTTGTGACAAGTTTGTGAATATGTATAGCATGGATGCAAAGTCCACTTTTCATCAGATGTGCAAGCCTTTGGACTTTTGCAACTTTTCTTGCTTTTGAAGAAAAGTGAAGTGACCACACTAAACATGCTTGTACTGGCTGGCTTGCTAGCTGCAGAGAGTTGGTATACGTTGCTTGATATCTGTGGAAGTTGTTTGTACCAAAGGAACAGGTCCATGGTTCAAGGTTGATAAAGTTACAAAAGCTTGCCTTTATGAAAATAGCAATGTGCCCTTTATGCCATTAATGGAATTATCTTTTGTACAATGTTCCAAAAGCCAAAATAAAGCCTTTATCTTCTGAGTTGGAATTTAATTATGGAGTGTATAAGGAGTTTAGGACCTGTAATGCAAGGTACAAGCATCATGGATCTGATTTGCAACTTGACACTTTGTGAAAATGGCATGAACAAAAGTGACAAAATGCCAATTTCTCTTCTTCGATTCTCCCTAACCACAAATGATCTTGGAGAGTTCTTTGACATTTTGTAAAGCTTTAAATGTGATATATAATCCTTTATTGAAATGCATTTTGAGATACCTCTTGGAACTAGGTGAAAAATGTCCATGAAGTTGGGTCAAAAAACTGCCTAAATTACGGCAAATTTTCACTAAGTAATTTAGTTCATGGACCTATATTCACAAATTCATAATTTGAGATCCAAGCATCGTTTGGGAAAACTTTGTGAATAAAAGTTGTATATTTCATGGAGGACTACAACTTTCATGTTGTAAGTTTTCTTTGAATCAAATTGCATCATGGTGAAAAGGTGGTGAAAAGTTGGGGAAAAATAAGAAAATTTCCATACTTGGAAAAATTCTAAGTTATGAAAATTTTCAAATTCAAAACCCTAATTTTCAAAATTGGTTTTCTTGGTGAACATATTTTATATTTTGACATATCTTGATGAATTATGACCCTTGGCACTTGATTTTGACCAAAAATTCAAAGTTTGACTTTTCAGTGTACAATTGACTTTTGATCAATTGACTGCAAAATTCATCTGTCAATCCAATGAACTTGAGATCTTTTGAACCATGTGATTAGGTCAATATGATGCCATTGAACCCTTGAAATCATATTTCAACCCAATTGGTCATTGGCTAGGTTAAAAATCAAAAATTGCCCTTTCTCAGTCAAAACCCTAATTTTGACCATTTTGCCCTTTTGATGATTTGATCAAATTTCTTGAGGAGTTGTGATCCAAACTTGATCAGATGGTACATATGAGCCTAAAATGTTGATGTGGATAAAAAATTATGAAGTTTGACTGTAAATTGGCCATGGTTGACTTTTTCCCAATACAACTTATTTTTAGGTCAATTATCCAATTGACTGGTCAAAAAGGTGGTTCAAGGCTTCAAACTTAACATGAGCAATCTTAGGGGTCCAACATGATGTATGGAAGTCACGTGAAGCATTTGTGGTACAAAAATCCTTTTGCAAACTCAAACCCTAATTTTGGGTTATCAGTGCAAGATGAGATGTCCTGAGCTGAGCAAACCCTAATCCTGTCTTGAGTCCAAGAAGTCTTGTGAGAAAAATCTTGATAAATGAGAGGAAAAATTTTGGGATACAACAGCTGCCCCTAATTAATCTTCTTGAACCTGAAGAGTTAGATTTGCGAGTTTTCCGTTCGTGACTCGAAGGTAAAAGATGATTGGACACTAGAGTGCCCATAAATTTGTACTCATGAAAATGTAGTTAAGGGAATGGGCTTAAAGATGCCATTTGGAGAGGTGATAGAATCTTGTTGGAAATGGGCTTGTAGATGCCATCCAAGAGTGTTTGCTGAGTTGTAAGTTGTAAGTCAGAAGAATAAGTATCAGAATGGTATCCGCATCTGGAACGTATCTGAGCTGTATTTCGAGACTTGGAATCTGAATGAGAAACAGAATAGCATCTGTGTCTGGAGCGTACTCGTACTGTATCAAGAGTGTGAAATTTGAATAAGGGCCAGAAAGGCATCCGTGTCTAGAGCGTATCTGAACTTGAAATTTGAATGAGTATCAGGATGGCATCCGTGTCTGGAGCGTATCTGAACTGTATCTGAAGAAGTGACAGATTGGCAACCGTGTCTGGAGCGTATCTGAATTGTATCTGATAGTTGAGGTCTGAATGAGTAATAGAATAGAATCCGCGTCTGGAGCGTATCTAAACTATATCTGGGATCTGAATCTGAATGAGTAACAGAATGACTTTCGTGTCTGGAGTGTATCTGATAATTGAATCTTGAATAAGTAACAGAATGACTTCCGCGTCTAGAGTGTATCTGAACTGTATCAAAAGCTGAATCTGAATGAGTAACAAAAAGACTTCCGTATCTGGAGTGTATCCGTACTGTATCATGATTGCATTTTGTTAAACGATAGTTGTTAATCTTATCCTGAAAAGGGTAAAATGTTAGCTGAAAACACAAAGTTATGTTGCATGAAATGTATGATGCAATAAATGTGCTTTATCAATTTTTAAGATATATGGATGTAATGTATGTGCATGCAAGCTGATGTTCAATATTGCTGAGGAAAATAAATCCTTGACTGCTGTCGGGGAAGATAAATCATTGACTACTGAGGATAAGAAATCCTTGGCGACTGTTGGGAATTAAAAATCCTTGATGACTTCTCTGGGGATATAGGGATCCTTCCTCTCTTGAAGTTGGAGTATTTGACAAAAATTCTGTAGTGAGCAATGGCATATACTGCTTGAGTAATCTGCTTGGGGAATCCAGAGAATTTTGATGACTTCTACTGGGGATTACACCAAGGGAATCCTTGTTCTGCTGGAGAATAAAGAAAACTCTGATGACTTCTGCGGGGAATTAAGAATGAGAATATTCATTTTGTTGGGGAGCAATAAAATCTCTGTGGGGAAGAAGGGTTACTGTTGGGAGTAGGTTTAGGAGTTTGGGTCGTCTGCCATTCATCTGGGGAGTTATCCTAGGTTGAGGAGAGACAAAAGTTAACTGTTATCTGGTTAATTTTCAGACTTCAAGATAACTTGCTGGGGAATTTGGAGAAACTGAATGGTTTCCGCTGGGGATTGATAATTAGAAGTTTTGCCTCTGCTGGGGATTAGGAGTTTGAAATTTTAACTCTGATGGGGATTAAGGGTTTGAAATTTTAGCTTCGTTGGGGATCTAGATGATGTACTGTAGGGATTGCTCATGGAATAGCCTAAAGACATTTTCCTATCCTTTCAATTTGTCAGTGATTGTTCTTTTCCATCCTGTTTATTTGTAAACAGTAATTATGTTCAAATTCATATGTTCATCAATGAATCATTGGACGTTTTTCCAAATAAAAACACAAGTGTAAAGAAAAAGGCAAATAGTTTTATGTACTTTGAAAGAGATATATTTGTATTTAGTTTGAATAAGTGTTTTGTACAAAGGAGACAAACATCCTAGTAAGAGGATGGTGTCATAAAAGTATGAAAAATTTATACAAAGAAAGATGGATATGTGTAATAATCCCATGGGGTTCCCATTTTGCTATAGCCTTCGTATCTCCGAATATCTTGTCCATTCGCTGCTTCGTCCGAAGATGTTTGAATTGATCAAAAGCTTAGAGTTTTTCAGTGAAGAGATTGTCCTTAAAGTGATCCGACGAGACATAGTCATACGCTTTAATTCCCTAACTTTTGCCTGGACCACCCTTTTGGGTTTTCAGTCCACTGGGAAACCCTTTTTTGCCCAAGTTGCCCTTTCGGGTTTTCAAATTGCCGGGTGTACAGATTTTTTTGTTTTATCCCTAATTTTTTCCCGAACCTTTTTGGTTCGCCATAATTCCCTTGTTTTGCCTAGGTGTGTCAACCTACCGGGTTTTTTATGTGTAGTATCTTTTGACTATTTTTGCGTTCGCAGGGTGTGGCAGGTCGTCGCCGTCCATGGTGGTTAAGATCATTGCACCACCAGAAAAGATGTTCTTGATTACAAATGGTCCTTCATAGGCAGGAGTTCATTTTCCCCTGGGATCACTTTGTGGTAAGATGATGCGCTTGATCACTAGATCTCTAACTTTATATACCTGGCGTCTGACTTTCTTGTTGAAATTTATATTAATGAATACTGATTTTTATAATATAATGTTTAGATATTAGGACATAGAGTTCAATGCAAGTTGAAATGGAATAATGAATCTGGTTGAACTTTTTATTAATATTTTAAACACATCACCTTAGTATACAGAATAAACAAAGGCGCACCTATATAATAGATATGTAAAAACTTAGTAAATGTGTTAAATATAAGAGAAAACTTGATCTATCATAAATCCTAGAACTATCCTCTTTCTTGATTCTCTTTCACACTAGCATATAGCAATACCATATATTATTTTTGTTGAAGATTCAGCATTCATAACATTTCACATCACTTGATACTACAAAAAAATATATAATATAATAAGAAGAAATAATGTTACTTTTTATATACTAAAATGTCATCATAATATTCAATGTATAAACATTATAAATAGATATTTTTATTTGTCTTCATTCGAAATTACTTATAAAAGTAAGTAATTTTCTCATGCATGCAACCACTTTTTGTCTATTCCATATTATTGATCAATTTTAGTACTGTTTGTTTTTCTCTATATAAGTACATTGTTTATTTTAAAAATATAAATATAAAATAATTTATTTTTTGGCAAATAAATACATCATAACTTTTACTCAAATAGTATAAAACTCCTATTGTTACTTCAATTAATATGTGGCATAATTAATTTGGATATGAGGAGTGATTAATATTTTTGATAATTTAACATAAAATATTTCATTTTAATTATACACCAAAATAAAATCAAACCAGAATAATATGGATCCATCTTTAAATTTTATTTGTGAGGTTTTATAATATAAACCTCTTAAAAAATAACCGATTTTAATAATTTCTATTTATTTAAAAATTTACTTTACGAATTTAAAAAATAGTTTGATCGTTTTTTATAAGAACTAAATTATTTTTCATTTAAAATTAATATTTAGATAATGCAAGTATAGCCTGCACAATTGATGGAAGAACTGATCTTGTAAAGGATACTAGTCCCACATTTTTAAGCGAGTGCAGTAGCATAGTCCCCCTTGATTCCTTTGATAGCAGCAATAGCCGACTTCAAGCAATCACAAGTTGCACGAAATTCAACAATGGTTTTAGCTGCATTAACTAACCCTTTAACGCCCTAACAACAACTTGGAGAAACAACACCACCGTTCTGAAGATAACGTAGGCAAGGCGCAAGGCTATTGTAAACTTAAACACATGAATCTGCACCATAACAACATATGTTATCTTGAAGTTTCCCATGGTAAGAAATAAGTGATATTGGATAGAGCGAGTGTTAGGTGTGAGTTTTATGCAAGGTGTAGGGGTTTTATATAGTGATTTTTGAAAAGTATTTTTATGGTTTTTGATTTTGGTTGTGGTTAATGTTTGATTTGGGATATGAGCTTTATGTTTAGTCATTAGTTATGATGTAAGGGAGAACCGCTAGAAAATTTTTAAATAGACACTTTGAAACATCTCTTTTTAAATAAGAGGTACCGAGTATATTGTTCTATTCTTATGTTACATCACTATTATTATGAAAACATTTATATTATTTAATACATATTTTTATAATATAATATTCAGATTTTAGGACATAGAGTTCAATGCAAGTTGAAATGGAATAATGAATCTGGTTGAACTTTTTACTAATATTTTAAACACATCACATCAATATACATAATAAACAAAGACGCACATATATAAAAACTTATTAAATGTGTTAAATATAAGAGAAAACTTTCTCTATCATAAATGCTAGAACTATCCCCTTTCTTTACTCTCTTTCACACTAGCATATAGCAATACCATATATTATTTTTGTTGAAGATTTAGCATTCATAACACTTCACATCACTTGATCTACAAAAAACTATATAATATAATAAGAAGAAATAATGTTATTTTTTATATACTAAAATGTCATCATAATATTCAATGTATAAACATTATAAATAGATATTTTTATTTGTCTTCATTCGAAATTACATGTAAAAGTAAATAATTTTCTCATGTATGCAACCACTTTTTGTCTATTCCATATTATTGATCAAATTTAGTACTGTTTCTTTTTCTCTATCTAAGTACATTGTTTATTTTTAAAATATAAATATAAAATAATTTATTTTTGTGCAAATAAATACATCATAACTTTTACTCAAATAGTATAAAACTCCTATTGTTACTTCAATTAATATGTGGCATAATTTATTTGGATATGAGGAGTGATTAATATTTTTGATAATTTAACATAAAATATTTAATTTTAATTATACACCAAAGTAAAATTAAACCAGAATAATAAGGATCCATCGTTAAACTTTATTTGTGAGGTTTTATAATATAAACCTCTTAAAAAATAGCACATTTTAATAATTTCTATTTATTTAAAAAATTAATATACGAATTTAAAAAAATAGGTTGATCCCTTTTTATAAGAATTAAATTATTTTTCATTTAAAATTAATATTTAGATAATGCATGTATAGCTAGCACAATTGATGGAAGAACTTATCTTGTAAGGGATACTAGTTCCTCATTTTTAAGGGAGTGCAACAGCATAGTCCCCTTGATTCCTTTGATAGCTACAATATCCTACATCAAGCAATCACAAGTTGCACGAAATTCAACAATGGTTTTAGCTGCAGCAACATAGTCCACATTGATTGCTTTCATAGCAGCAGTAGTCGACTTTGAGCAATTACAAGTTGCATGACAGTCAATATTGTTTTAGCCACATTAACTAACCCTTTAATGCTCTAACAACAACTTGGCGAAACAACACCACTGTTCTGAAGATAACGTAGGCAAGACGCAAGGCTATTATAAACTTGTACACATGAATCTGCACCATAACAACATATCCTATCTTGAAGTTTCCCATGGTAAGAAATTATGTGATAAAAAGGATAAAAATTTTATTTAAAGTTTTTTTACCAAAATAACACTCATGTTTTTTTATTGGTTTGTTATCATATTAAAGTATAATTTTGTAATGTCTCTATTCATTTCTTTTCTCCAAAACCTTTAAGAGTAGATAAGGTAATTGCAACTCTTAGTAGCCCTAACCAATTTATTTTGCCTTACCAATCACTCCCTCAAAAGAAACACACGACTGGATTTAAATTTATCCAAATAAGACCCCTTATTATCTCACTTAAATGATTTATATATAATTATGTTCTATTCATTTGTCTTCGGTAAAAAAATGTAATTTAAATCACTTATAATAAAGTGTTTTTGATTATATAATTTGAAATTTAATCAAATAAAAAATAAAAAATATAATCATGTAATAATTTCATTTTTTGATCATATCATAATTATGAATTAAAAAAATTAGCAATATATAATCATGTAGTAATTTTATTTTTTGATCATATCATAATTATAAATTATTCATAAACTCATTCAATTTTAATATAGTTGAATGCATAAAATCCTTATGAACTAAGCAATTTTATGGCATGATACAATTTATTTGATACATGTGAAAATGTTAATATGATAATTATTACTCTTTATTTTTTTATAACTATCACTTTAAATATTTATGCGCACCATATTTTATAATTCTATGCATTTTTATATGCTAATTTTTTCATAAGAAATACAAAAAAATATTTTAAAATAAACCGTACATAAATATTTTAAATTATTTCTATAAACTACAATAATTAATAGTATATTTAAATAAAATCCACCCGTGCAATAGGTTTACTGTGTTTTATTTTCTTAAAGGTATGAGAAAGAGAGTAAGATAAAAAATTAAATAATTCTTTTGAGTAACTAAATTTAAACATAATCACTGTTTTTTTAATTATATAACAACAACCACAAACAATATATTTTATTAATATTTTAAACACATCACATCAATATACAGAATAAACAAAGGCGCACATATATAATAGATATATAAAAACATAGTGATAGTCTTAAATATAATAGAAAACTTGCTCTATCATAAATGCTAGAACTATCCTCTTTCTTTATTATCTTTCACACTAGCATATAGCAATACCATATATTATTTTTATTGAAGATTCAACATTCATAACATTTCACATCACTTGACACTACAAAAAAAAATATATAATAAGAAGAAATACTGTTATTTTTTATATATTAAAATTTCATCACAACATTAAATGTATAAACATTATAAATAGAAATTTTTATTTGTCTTCATTCGAAATTACATATAAAAGTAAATAATTTTCTCATGCACGCAACCACTTTTTGTCAATTCCATATTATTGATCAAATTTAGTACTGTTTGTTTTTCTCTATCTAAGTACTTTGTTTATTTTAAAAATATAAATATAAAATCATTTATTTTTGGGCAAATAAATACATCATAACTTTTACTCAAATAGTATAAAACTCCTATTGTTACTTCAATTAATATGTGGTATAATTAATTTGGATATGAAGAGTGATTAATATTTTTGATAATTTAACATAAAATATTTTATTTTAATTATACACAAAAATAAAATTAAACCAGAATAATATGGATCTATCTATTAAAGGGTAATTTAGTATTTGCCATATATATAGGATATTCTCATTGGGCCCTAGGTGGCATTCTTATCTTTGTTCATTTTGTGTATAAATAGGTGTACTAGGTTTACATTTATATCAATCCAATTTCTTCAATCATTAGTGGAAGCTTTTAGCATTTATTCCTTTTCTCTCTTCTTCCTCAATTTCATCACCTTGCACTAACAAATTGGTATCTAGAGCTCTTGGTTTGTTCTGAAATTTTGGGAAACACGAGTGATAGTGAGCTATGTGTTTGATTTTTGAATCTTGAACAAAAATCTGAAACAGAATCACACTGATTTTGTGGGTTTGGGAAACACTGAGTGAGAAATCTGAGATCTGAGTTTTTTTGTGCAAGGGTTAAGATGAATGGAGACAGTAGTTTGAACACTAAACTTCCAGTTTTTGATGGCAAAAACTGGAACATATGGAAGATATAAATGCGTGTGCTGTTTGGTGCTCAGGATGTTCTGGATCTTGTTTCTGAAGGTTATGTTCCAGTTGCAGCAGGTGCTACTGAAGAACAAAAATCAGAAGAAAGAGATACGAGGAAGAGGGATCAGAAAGCTTTATTCTTTATCCATCAGTGTGTGGATGAAAATGTGTTTGAGAAGATTGTTGATTCGACGACGTCGAAAGGGGCATGGGATATACTGACCAGATGTTATGGTGATGATGTATCAGTAAAGAAGGTAAAACTTCAGTCCCTGCGAAAACAATATGAAAATCTCAGCATGAAGAACAATGAGAAAGTTTCTGAGTACATCTCCAGAATGATTCTGATCACAAATGAGATGAAGGCTTGTGGAGAAACACTTTCTGAACAGGTAATCATAGAAAAGATTTTGAGGTCACTTACTCCTCAGTTTGATTACATTGTTGTTTCAATTGAACATTCTAAAAATCTGGAAACCATGAGAATAGAAGAGTTGAAAAGCAGTCTAGAAGCGCAAGAGTTGCGTCTGACTGAAAGAACTTCTGAGAGGGAAGTGGAGCAAGCTTTGAAGGCTTCTTTTGTCAAGAAGGACCAGAAGCAGAATCGACATGGTGATAAATTCCAGAAGTCAGAAACCTCAACTTCTAATGAAAAGAAATATCAGAAGAGAAAGGAAAGGTATGACAAGAAGAAGGTTCAATGTTATTGCTGTAAATAGTTTGGCCATTTTGCCAGAGACTGTAAAAACAGAGGAAGGAAATCAGAAGAAGCAAATGTAGCCAGAGAAGATTCTGATGATGAACCTGTGCTACTGATGGCTTCTGATTCTAATGGAAACTGTTCAGGAGTTTGGTGGTATATGGACACTGGTTGTTCAAACCACTTGACTGGGAACAAACAATGGCTGATAGACTTTGACTCCAGAAGGAAAACAAAGATCAAATGTGCTGATGATAAGTACCTTAATGCAGAAGGTATGGGAAATGTTAGAGTCAGAGTGAAGAGTGGAAAAAACATTCTGATCAAAGATGTTTGGTATGTTTCTGGAATTAAAAGCAATCTGATGAGTGTGGGTCAGCTTATTGAGAAAGGGTTTTCAGTGGTTATGAAGGACAACCTCTTGACATTGTATGATTCTAATCAGAAGTTGATTATGAAGTCTGAGCAGGGAAGCAACAGAACATTCAAGGTGAATGTAGAAACTTCTGAAGCGGAGTGTCTTAGTGCATGAGGCGCTGAAGCTGGCAGTAAACTGTGGCACAAGAGGTTGGGGCACTTGAACTATAGAAGCTTAGGGCATCTAAGTTCTAAGAAGCTCGTACATGGCATTTCGAAGATTGTGAAGCCTCAAAAGTCATGTGAGATATGCATGAAAGGCAAGCAACCCAGATTGCCATTTGCATCAGAAGTAGCCCCAGAGCAAAGCATGCTCTGGGACTAGTACATTCTGATGTATGTGGACCATTTCCAGTACCTTCACTTGGAGGAAACAAATATTTTGTGTCTTTTGTGGATGAGTTCACAAGAATCACATGGGTAACACTCATCAAGTTCAAGCATGAAGTGTTTACTGAGTTCCAGAAGTTCAAGGTGAAGGCTGAGAAGCAGGGTGGTCAGAAGCTGAAGATTCTGAGAACAGATGGTGGAGGTGAGTATAACTCTACAGAGTTCCAGAAGTTCTGTGAGGAGAATGGAATAGAACATGAGGTTACTTCTCCATATACTCCTCAGCACAACGGTCTTGCTGAAAGAAGAAACAAAACTTTGCTTGATATGACCAGAAGTATGCTGAAAGAGAAGAAGTTACCTCACATGTTATGGGGAGAAGCTGTTGCCACATCAGCATATGTTATGAATAGGTGTCTAACAAATAAGCTGAAGGAAACTGTTCCTTTAGAAAAATTGACTGGAGTCAAGCAAAGTGTTAGCCATTTGAAGGTGTTTGGCTCTGTATGCTACAAACACGTTCCATATGCTAGAAGACGAAAACTGGATGATAGAAGCAAAACAATGTTACTGGTGGGGTACCACAGTACAGGTGCCTATAATCTTTATTGTCCAGATACCAACAAAGTTGAAATCAGCAGAGACGTCATTGTGAAAGAGTCAGAAACATGGGATTGGAACAAGCTTCAATCAGATTCTGGTGTAGTGCCAACACCAGGGTTAGTTTCTGAAAGTTCTGAAGACGAGTCAGAGTCAGAAGATGAAGACTCTGAAGATGAGTCAGAATCTCAGGGAGATTCTGCTAGTGGATTTGATTCTGATCCAGATTCTGATGATGATCCAGAATCTGGTGGTGATTATACTTCTGGAAGGGAAAACTCTTAAGACATGGGGTCTGGAGAACAAGTTTCCAGAAGTAACTCTGAAGGTGGTAATTCTGAAGGAAATAATTCTGGACAAAGTCCAGAAGCCAGCACAATTCTGAGTTATGGAGAAAATTCAGAACAAGATCAGAGGCCACAGAGAATCAGACGAATACCAAGTAGGTTTGCAGATTTTAGCATGTTGCATGATACTGAAGTAGATTCTGAAGGAGAAACCGTTCAGTGTGCCATGCTAGTAGATTCTGAACCAGTGGGTATTGAAGAAGCGCTCAAGAAGAAAGTATGGCTGAATGCCATGAAAGAAGAACTTGAGGATATTGAATGAAACAAGACTTGGAATCTGACAGAACTTCCAAAAGGCAAGAAAGCCATCAGCGTCAGATGGGTTTTCAAGCAGAAGCTAAAGCCGGATGGATCAATTGGCAAACACAAAGCGAGACTAGTGGCCAGAGGTTTCCTTTAGAATCCTGGACGAGATTACTTTAAGGTGTTTGCGCCTGTAGCTAGACACGAAACAATCCGACTGGTGATTGCTTTAGCTGCAAACAGAAATTGGCCTTTGATACATTTGGATGTGAAGTCTGCATTTCTGAACGGTCCATTACAAGAAGAAGTTTATGTGTCACAACCTCCTGGATTTGTGAAAAAGAATCAGGAAGGGATGGTATACAGGTTAAATAAAGCTCTGTATGGACTGAAGCAAGCGCCCAGAGCTTGGAATTTGAAGATTGATTCGTTTTTCAAGGAACAAGGGTTTCAGAAGTGTGAGATGGAGTATGGTGTTTATGTTCAGCACACTTCAGAAGTTAATATGATTCTGGTCTGTTTGTATGTTGATGACATATTACTCACAGGAAGTTCTGAACAAGAAACAGTTGAGTTCAAGAAAGTTCTGATGAATGCATTTGAGATGACAGATCTTGGAAAAATGAGTTTCTTTCTAGGAATGGAATTTATATACTCTAAGAAAGGAATCATCTTACATCAGAAGAAGTATGAACTGGAGCTTCTGAAGAGATTTGAGCTAGCAAATTGCAAGATTGCTATCACACCTGCTGATACGAATCAGAAGTTGGATTCTGATTCTGATGGAGAGGATGTGGATGCTACAACCTTCAAACAGATGGTTGGTTCTCTGAGGTATTTGTGTAATACCAGACCTGATATTTGTTATGCAGTTGGAATGGTCAGTAGATACATGAGCAAACCAAAGTGGTCTCATTACCAAGCTGCTGTCAGGATTCTGAGGTATATAAAAGGAACTCTGAAATATGGAGTGTTATTTCCTTCTGGAGGAAAGATCAAATCAGAACTTCTGAGTTATTCTGATTCTGATTGGTGTGGAGATAGAGTTGACAGAAGAAGTACTTCTGGGTACTTGTTCAAGTTTCTGGGAGGTCCAATTTCTTGGAGTTCCAAGAAACAGCTTGTTATGGCTTTGTCAACATGTGAAGCTGAATACATTGCATGTGCTGTAGCTGCTTGTCAAGCAGTTTGGCTTCTGAATCTGCTGCATGATCTGAAAGTAGAAGTTGAGGAACCTCTGAAGCTGATGATTGATAATAAGTCTGCAATTAATCTTGCAAAGAATCCAGTGCTACATGGAAGAAGCAAGCACATTGAGACGAAGTATCACTTTCTCAGAAGTCAAGTGCAGAAAGGAGTGTTAGAAGTTCTGCACTGTAGCACTCCGAAGCATCTATCAGATGTTCTGACAAAGGCGATAAAAACAGACCCATTTCTTCGTCTGATAGATGAAATTGGTGTTGTTAATTTCTAATAAGTTACTAAATTACGGGATGGTATTAGAGGGTAATTTAGTATTTTCCATATATATAGGATATTCTCATTGGGCCCTAGGTGTCATTCTTATCTTTGTTCATTTTGTGTTTAAATAGGTGTACTAAGTTTACATTTATATCAATCCAATTCCTTCAATCATTAGTGGCAGCTTTTAGCATTTATTCCTTTTCTCTCTTCTTCCTCAATTTCATCACCTTGCACTAACACCATCTTTAAACTTTATTTGTGAGGTTTTATAATATAAACCTCTTAAAAAATAGCACATTTCAATAATTTCTATTTATTTAAAAATTTAATTTACGAATTTAAAAATATAGTTGGATCCCTTTTTATAAGAATTAAATTATTTTTCATTTAGAATTAATATTTAGATAATGCATGTATAGCTAGCACAATTGATGGAAGAACTGATCTTGTAAGGGATACTAGTCCCACATTTTTAAGGGAGTGCAACAGCATAGTCCCCCTTGATTTCTTTGATAGCAGCAATAGTCGACTTCAAGCAATAACAAGTTGCACGAAATTCAACAATGGTTTTAGTTGCATTAACTAACCCTTTAACGCCCTAACAACATGTTGGAGAAGAAACACCACCGTTCTGAAGATAACGTAGGCAAGGCGCAAGGCTATCGTAAACTTAAACACATGAATCTGCCCCAAAACAACATATGCTATCTTGAAGTTTCCCATGGTAAGAAATTAAGTGATATTGGATAGAGCGAGTGTTAGGTGTGAGTTTGATGCAAGGTGGTAGGGGTTTTATATAGTGATTTTTGAAAAGTATTTTTATGGTTTTTGAGTTTGGTTGTGGTTAATGTTTGATTTGGGATATGAGCTTTATGTTTAGTCATTAGTTATGACGTAAGGGAGAACCGCTAGACAATTTTTAAATAGACACTTCGAAACTGCTCTTTTTGAATAAGCGGTACCGAGTATATTATTCTATTCTTATGTTACATCACTATTATTTTGAAAAAATGTATATTATTTAATACTGATTTTTATAATATAATATCTAGATATTAGCACATAGAGTTCAATGCAAGTTGAAATGGAATAATGAATCTGGTTGAACTTTTTATTAATATTTTAAACACATCACGTTAGTTTACGGAATAAACAAAGGCGCACATATATAATAGATATGTAAAAACTTAGTAAATGTGTTAAATATAGGAGAAAACTTGCTCTATCATAAATGCTAGAACTATCCTCTTTCTTTATTCTCTTTCACACTAGCATATAGCAATTCCATACATTATTTTTGTTAAAGATTCAACATTCATAACTTTTCACATCACTTGATACTACAAAAAAAAAATAATATAATAAGAAGAAATACTGTTATTTTTTATATACTAAAATGTCATCACAACATTCAATGTATAAACATTATAAATAGATATTTTTATTTGTCTTCATTTGAAATCACATATAAAAGTAAATAATTTTCTCATGCATACAACCACCTTTTGTCTATTCCATATTATTGATCAAATTTAGTACAATTTCTTTTTCTCTATCTAAGTACTTTGTTTATTTTAAAAATCTAAATATAAAATATTTTAGCTTTGTGCAAATAAATACATCATAACTTTTACTCAAATAGTATAAAACTCTTATTGCTACTACAATTAATATGTGGCGTGATTAATTTGGATATGAGGAGTGATTAATAGTTTTGATAATTTAACATAAAATATTTTATTTTAATTATACACCAAAATAAAATTAAACCTGAATAATATGGATCCATCTTTAAACTTTATTTGTGAGGTTTTATAATATAAACCTCTTAAAAAATAGCACATTTTAATAATTGCTATTTATTTAAAAAATTAATATACTAATTTAAAAAAATAGGTTGATCCCTTTTTAAGAATTAAATTATTTTTCATTTAGAATTAATATTTAGATAATGCATGTATAGCTAGCACAATTGATGGAAGACCTGATCTTGTAAGGGATACTAGTTCCTCATTTTTAAGGGAGTGAAACAACATAGTCCCCCTTGATTCCTTTGAAAGCTACAATAGCCTACTTCAAGCAATCACAAATTGCACGGAATTCAACAATGGTTTTAGCTGCAGCAGCATAGTCCACATTGATTGCTTTCACAACAGCAGTAGTCGACTTCGAGCAATTACAAGTTTCATGACAGTCAATAATGGTTTTAGCCGCATTAACCAACCCTTTAATGCTCTAACAACAACTTGGCGAAACAACACCACTGTTTTGAAGATGACATAGACAAGACGCAAGGCTATTATAAACTTGTACACATAATCTGCACCATAACAACATATGCTTTGTTGAAGTTTCCCATGGTAAGAAATTATGTGATAAAAAGGATAAAAAGGTTATTTAAAGTTTTTTTACCAAAATAACACTCATGTTTTTTTTTATTGGTTTGTTATCATATTAAAGTATAATTTTGTAATGTCTCTATTCATTTCTTCTCTCAAAAACCTTTAAGAATAGATAAGGTAATTGCAACTCTTAGTAGCCCTAACCAATTTATTTTTGCTTACCAATCACTCCCTCAAAAGAAACACACGACTGGATTTAAATGTATCCAAATAAGACCCCTTATTATCTCACTTAAATGATTTATATATATTATGTTCTATTCATTTGTCTTATGTTAATAAAAGTAGTTTAAATCACTTATAATAATGTGTTTTTGATTATATAATTTGAAATTTAATTAAATAAAAAATAAAAAGTATAATCATGTAATAATTAAATTTTTTGATCATATCATAATTATGAATTAAAAAAATTAGCAATATATAATCATGAAGTAATTTTCTTTTTTGATCATATCATAATTATGAATTATTCATAAACTCATTCAATTTTAATATAGTTGAATTTATAAAATCCTTATGAACTATGCAATCTTATGGCTTGATACAATTTATTAGATACATGTGAAAATGCTAATATGATAATTATTAGTATCTATTTTTATATAACTATCACTTTAAAGACTTATACGCACTATATTTTATAATTCAATGTTTTTTATATGCTAATTTTGGCATAAGAAATACAAAAAATATTTTAAGATAACAAAGTGGGGGTGGCGTGGTTCCCCTGGTACTATACTAATTCCAAAATTTAAGAAATATAAAAACAACATGACCATTTCAAACCTTTTCCAATCCACCACTTATAATATGACATGTGAAATTGAAATTAATTAAAACCAAAGAGAGAGGGTTTGGTGTTGTAGATCTAGCGTGTGCGGCTGACGAATCAGAGGGACAGACGTCGTGTGCAGTGCTTCGTTGGTTGAGCGTGGTCGGGAAGTCGTGGTGATGGGTTATCTGCCGTGGTGTGTGGCTAAGATGGTCGTGATTCTGGTGGAGGTTTCTGTGTAGCGATTGGGTTATTGTTTTATTTGTGGTTCTTATTTTATTTTAATCTTCTTCCTTTTCTTTTCAACAACATCCTGAAAGCAAGTTCCCAAAAACGACAAAAGGAAGGAAAGAAATAAAACTACACAATTACGACGACAGTGACGATTGGTTTCTTATGTTTTTTCCTCTACGTTGGTTGTATTGATGCTAACAATGATTATTGTTGATTTCTTTGTTTGTGTTTTGGAAATTGTGTTGATTTGGTGAAGATTGTGAAGTTTGTAAACTTGTGCACAAAATTTTTGTACGAATGAAAATTTCCAGGTTTTGATATATGATTTGGCTTGTGTAATTGTGAAGAGGTTTGGAACTCAGTTTGAAACAATGGTGAACAATTGTTGTTGTTTTGAGATATAAATCTATAGAAAGGTTTATGCAAAAAGTTGTTTGAGATAAAAATACATAATAGATGAAGATGTTTTGACGGTGTGGTATTTGTGAATTTTAAAACTACACTAAAATATTATAAATTATGTGTTAAGAATTTGTAGAAAAATAAGAACAAAGCTTTATGTGGGGATGTTATATATAATAGTTTAAAATAATAAATAGATTTCAAAATAACAGAACCATCAAAAAATTTATCATATGGTTTATACAACAAAAGAATTATAATTAAAACAAATTAAAATTAAAAGAGATGCCTCATATGAAAAGTATTGGTCAAAAATAAAGAAATAGCAAATGGTTTTAAAGAGTTGGCTTTGAAAAGGAATTGTAAAAATATTTTGTGAGGAGTGTGAATTGTGAGAATTTTATAAATTTGTCGATCAATGATCAATAATACTGTGAAAATAATAGTGTATTTATAGGGATAATTAGGTCAACAAAATAAGAAATAAAATTAATTGACAAATCAGATCTTTCTTGGTCAATAAACTGACCAATCAAAGATGAGTATGTCACAAATTGACAAAACATTACCAATAAAAAATAGTTACCAAAAAAGGATATATTTTTGGTATTTATTTTGATTTATGCAATCAATTTTTATTAAAAAATGCTTAAAATCAATTAAATAAATATTTTAAAATATGTTTTAAAATAAAAACGAAAATTAAAGTTAAAATAATAAATATACAATTTTGTGATTTCAAAAATGGAAATAAAGTTAGTGACAAATATAAATAAAAATATTTTAAAAAAATAAAACAAGTAAGACTCAAACTCGTGATCTTATGCTTGCAAGCCTTATCTCCTTATAAATTGTGTTGTCCAATTTATTTGAAATGAAAAGGAACTTGAAAACATATGAATGGTGGGAAAATATTTTCTATTTAGGAAATAAAAATAATTTAAAGTAAACTATTATATATTTTTAAATGAATGATCTAAAGTTAATTGTCTTAAAATCTCATGATTGTCATGACTTCATGCAACAACTCTACCGGTGGCTATCCATGGCATCTTATCAAAAAATTTAAGAGTAACTATAACAATATATATTGTGCTTATTATTTAATGATATATGTCATAAAGTTCTTGATTTTAAAAAAATAGATGAAAGAAGACTATGGTGCTATAATCTTATGTCAATTGGAGATGTACTTCCCTTTATCATTTTTTTCATATTATGGTTCACTTAATTGTATATCTAGACTAAGAAATTAGATTTTGTGGTCCAGTTTATTTATGGTGCATGTATCCAATAAAGTTATAGATGAAGAACCTTAAAGGAGGTACGGAAAATCATCACCCACCAGAAGCTTGGATGGAGAAAGTTACATCATAGAAGAAGCTTTTAAATTATGTTCAAACTATTGTCAGATGTAGAGTCTATAGGAATTCTAAAGTGTCGTTATGCTGATAGATATAGAGGTATATGTACTAAGGTTTTAAATATTATGTCAATGCCTTAGGATATAGTTTTTCAAGCACACTAGTAGATATTGAATAATGATGAACTTCAACCTTACTTATCTACTCACAAAAGATTTATCAAGCAACAATATTCCCGAATAAGTGACAAGTGTTTGTTGAAAGTTCATAACAACAATATCATAAGTTTTCTTAGTGAAAGGATTTCAAATGATGGAAGTGCACCCGATACTCTCAAATGGATGTTATACATTCCAAAATTTAATGTAGTAATTTTGACTGCATACAACATTATTAATTTTTTCTTTTATTAATGAGTTAGGATTCATACTGATTGACATTGGCTAGAAAACTTATATGAATGAACCATTCATCATAGTTACCCATGCAAAAAAGATGGTTAATTGTTCACCAGTGAAGACACATTCCTCATATTGACTAAAATCATGATTTAAATTCTAATATTTCTTCGAATGAGCAATTTGATAGTGATGATGTGCATGTTCTTTGTAGTGACCAGGAAGAAGGCATATTGTTGGTATCGAACCCATGACCTTTTAGTTTTTCAATACAATTTTATTTATTACAACCTACAATTTTGTTTATTACAACCATGGTGACATGTAGAACGCTTTTCAATTCATTATCATGCAAGATAAGAGTATTTCTTTTGCATTAAAATGAAATCTTAATAGGTTTCTTTCTAACTCGTATACTTTTCTCAACCAACATTCTAACCACATCCTTTATTTGAGCCCGTAACAATTTAAAAGTTTGAGCTATTTCTCTTAAGGTTGTGTAATTAAGCTGCTTATAAACGGTGTTGTTTTGTTAATCGCGTCTATCAAATATGTTTTGTTAATTAATATTTATACAAAGTATTTATGATAGATTGAAGAAAAATATGTAACATAATTAAGAATATCTTTGAAAAAAAATAATTAATATATTTTAAAAGTTGACAAGAATCTGATAAAAAGAAAAAAAATTACTCTTAAGATTCTTATAATTAAAAATGAAAGTACTATAAATTTTATAAAGGATAAAAAGGTTATTTAATGTTTTTTAACCAATATAACACTCATGTTTATTTATTAATTTTTTATAATATTAAAGTATAATTTTGTAATGTCTCTATTCATTTCTTCTTCCAAAAACCTCAAAAGAAACACACGGCTTGATTTAAATTTATCTAAAAGAGACTCCTTATCATCTCATTTAAATGATTTATACTTTAATTATGTTCTATTCCATTGTCTTTTGTGAAACAAAGTATATTAAATCACTTATAATAAAGTGTTTTTGATTATATAATTCAAATGTTAATAAAATAAAAAATAAAATATATAATCATGTAATAATTTCATTTTTTGATCATATAATAATTATAAATTAAAATAATTACCAATATCTAATCATGTAACAATTTCCTTTTTTGATCATATCATAATTATGAATTATTCATAAACTCATTCAATTTTAATGTAAGTGAATTCATAAAATCCTTATGAACTTCAAAATATTATGGCATCATACAATTTAAGGATTTATACATACTATATTTTATAATTCTATACTTTTTTATATGTTAATTTTTGCATAAGAAATACAAAAAAATCTATTAAAATAATTCGTACAAAAATATTTTAAATTATTTATATAACTTACAATAATCATTAAGATTCTTAAATAAAATCCACTCGTCCAATAGATTTACTATCGTTTATGTTCTTAAAGGTATGAGAAAGAGAGTAAGGCAAAAAAATAAATAATTCTTTTGAGTAACTAAATTAAAGTATAATCATTGTTTCTTTTAATCATATAATAACAACCACAAACCACATATTTTATTAATATTTTAAACACATCACATTAATATACAAAATAAACAAAGGCGCACATATATAATAGATATGTAAAAATTTAGTGATTGACTTAAATATAATAGAAAACTACTTTTATGATAAATGTTAGAACTATCCTCTTTCTTTATTCTCTTTCACACTCACATATAGCAATACCACATATTATTTTTGTTGAAGATTCAGCATTCATAACATTTCACATTTCTTGATCCTAAAAAAAATGTAATAAGAAGAAATACTGTTATTTTTTTATACTAAAAAGTCAACACAACATTCAATATATAAATATTATAAATAGATATCTTTATTTGTCTTCATTTGAAATTACATATAAAAATAAATAATTTACTCATGCATGCAACCACTTTTTCTCTATCTAAGTACTTTGTTTATTTTAAAAATATAAATATAAAGTAATTTATTTTTGTGCAAATAAATAAATCATAACTTTTACTCAAAAAGTATAAAACTCCTATTGTTACTTTTATTAATATGTGGAACAATTAATTTGGATATGAGGAGCGATTAATATTTTTAATAAACTAAACTAAAATATTTTATTTTAATTATACACCAAAATAAAATTAAAATATGGATCCATCTTTAAGTTTATTTGGGAGGTTTATCATATAAACCTCTTGAAAAATATCACATTTCAATAATTTCTATTTATTTATAAATTTAATTTACGAATTTAAAAAAAATAGAGAGATTCCTTTTTATAAGAATTAAATTATTTTTCATTTATAATTAATATTTAGATAATGCATGTATACCTAACACAGTTGATGGAAGAACTGATATTGTAAGGGATACTAGTCCCACATTTTCAAGGGAGTGCAGCAGTATAGTCCACATTGATTCCCTTGATAGCAGCAATAGCTGACTTGAAGCAATCACAAGTTGCACAGCAGTCAACAATGGTTTTACCTGCATTAACTAACCCTTTAACGCCTTAACAACAGCTTGGCGAAACAACACCATTGTTTTGAAGATAACATAGGCAAGGCGCAAGGCTATTGTGAAATTGTACACATGAATCTGCATCCTAAAAACATATGCTATAATGAAGTTTCCCATGGTAAGAAATTAAGTGATATTGGATAGAGTGAATTTAGAAATCTGAACTGCTTTAGCCCAAAAAAGTTAATCTTGATACAGACTCTAAGATTATTGATATTTTAATTCAAAGATGTTCGGTAAAACCTTGAATTATGAACTATCTAGCTAATTTTATGTTGCCTTAAGTTGTCTGGTTATTTCTTATAGCTAGATCATTGTATCGCCGTATGTATCTGGTTTTTGTTTGCATTCAATAAAGTTGTATCTTTCAAAAATAAATGTTACATGTGAGTTTGATGTAAGGTGGTAGGGATTTATATAGTGATTTTTGAAAAGTAATTTTATGGTTTTTGAGTTTCGTTGTGGTTAATTTTTTATTTGGGATATGAACTTTATGTTTAGTCTTTAGTTGTGATTTAAGGGAGAACCGCTAGACAATTTTTAAATAGACACTTCGAAACTTCTCTTTTTAAATAAGTGGTACCGAGTATATTGTTCTATTCTTATGTTACATCACTATTATTATGAAAACATTTATATTATTTAATACTTATTTTTATAATAAAATATTTAAATTTTAGGAGATTTTTTATGATATAATATTTTGATTTTAGGAGATTTTTTATAATATAATATTTAGATTTTAGGAGATAGAGTTCAATGCAAGTTGAAATGGAACAATGATTCTGGTTGAACTTTTTATTAATATTTTAAACACATCATATTATTATATAGAATAAACAAAGGCGCACATATATAATAGATTTGTAAAAACTTAGTAAATGTGTTAAATATAAGAGAAAACTAGCTCTATCATAAATTCTAAAACTATCCTCTTTCTATATTCTCTTCCACACTAGCCTATAGCAATACCATATATTATTTTTGTTGAAGATTCAACATTCATAACAATTCACATCACTTGATACTGGCAAAATGAAATATAACATAATAAGCAGAAATATTGTTATTTTTTATATACTAAATAGTCAACACAACATTCAATGTATAAACATTTTAAATAGATATTTTTATTTGTCTTGATTTGAAATCACATATAAAAGTAAATTTAGTACGGTTTGTTTTTCTCCAACTAAGTACTTTGTTTATTTTAAGAATCTAAATATGAAATAATTTATTTTTGTGCAAATAAATACATCATAACTTTTACTCAAAAAATTTCAAACACCTATTGTTACTTCTAATAATATGTGGCACAATTTATTTGGATATGAGGAGTGATTAATATTTATAATAATTTAACATAAAATATTTTATTTTATTATACACCAAAATAAAATTTAACCAGAATAGTATGGATCCATCTTTAAACTTTATTTGTGAGGTTTTATAATATACCTAGCACAGTTGATGAAAGAACTTGTCTTGTAAGGGATACTAGTCTCACATTGTAATGGGAGTGCAGTAGCATAGTCCATATTGATTCCTTTTATAGCAGCAGTAGCCGACTTCGAGCAATCACAAGTTGCACGGCCCTCAACAAAGGTTTTGGCCGCATTAACTAATATTTTAACGCCCTAACAACAGTTTAGCGAAACAACAACACCGTTCTGAAGATAATGTAAGCAAGGAGCAAGGCTATTGTAAACTTGTAAAGATGAATCTGCACCATAACAACATATGCTATCTTGATGTTCCCATGGTAATAAATGAAGTGATATTGGATAGATTGAATGTTAGGTGTGAGTTTGATGCAAGGTGGTAGGGGTTTATACAGTGATTTTTGAAAAATATTTTTAAGGTTTTTGAGTTTGGTTGTGGTTAATGTTTAATTTTGGATATGAGCTTTATGTTTAGTCTTTAGTTATGATGTATGGGAGAACGGTTAGACAATTTTTAAATAGACACTTCGAAGCTTCTCTTTTTAAATAAGTGGTACTGGGTACTGAGTATATTGTTCTATTCTTATGTTACATCATTATCATTATGAAAAAATTTATATTATTTAATACGAATTTTTATAATATAATATTTAAATTTTAGGAGATAGAGTTCAATGCAAGTTGAAATGGAACAATAAATTTGGTTGAACTTTTTATTAATATTTTAAACACATCACATTAATATACAGAATAGACAAAGGCGCACATATATAATAGATATGTAAAAACTTAATAAATATGTTAAATATAAGAGAAAATTAGCTCTATCATAAATGTTAGAACTATCCACTTTCTTTATTCTCTTTCACACCAGCATATAGCAATACCATATATTATTTTTGTAGAAAATTCAGCATTCATAACATTCCACATCACTTAATACTGGAAAAAATATAATATAATAAGAAGAAATATTATTATTTTTTATATACTAAACAGTCAACACAACATTCAATGTATAAACATTTTAAATAGATATTTTTATTTGTCTTGATTTGAAATCACATATAAAAGTAATTAATTTTCTCATGCATGCGACCACTTTTTGTCTATTTCATATTATTGATCAAATTTAGTACTGTTTGTTTTTCTTTTTCTAAGTTCTTTGTTTATTTTAAAAATATCAATATAAAATAATATTTTTAATAAATTTATATAAAATATTTTATTTTAATTATACACCAAAATAAAATTAAACTAGAATAATATGGATCCATGTTTAAACTTTATTTGTGAGGTTTTATAATATAAACCTCTTGAAAAATAGCATATTTCAATAATTTCTATTTATTTAGAAATTTAATTTACCAATTTTAAAAAATAGTTGGATCCCTTTTTATAAGAATTAAATTATTTTTCATTTAGAATTAATATTTTGATAATGCATGTATACTTAGCACAGTTGATGGAAGAACTCATCTTGTAAGGATACTTGTCCCACATTTTAAAGGGAGTGCATCAACATAGTTCACATTGATTCCTTTGATAGCAGCATTAGCCGACTTCAAGCAATCATAAATTACACGTCGGCCAACAATGGTTTTAGCCGCATTAACAACAACTTGGCGAAACAACACCACCGTTTTGAAGATAACGTAGGCAGGGCGCAATGCTATTGTAAACTTGTACACATGAATTTGCACCATAACAACATATGTTATTTTGAAGTTTCCCATGGTAAGAAATTAAGTGTTATTGAAAAGTATTTTTAAGGTTTTTGAGTTTATTGTTATATTCTTATGTTACATCACTATTATTATAAAAACATTTATATTATTTAATATTGATTTTTATAATATAATATTTAGATTTTAGGAGATAGAGTTCAATGCAAGTTGAAATAGAACAATGAATCTGGTTGAACATTTTATTATTATTTTAAACACATCACATTAATATACAGAATAAACAAAGGCACCATGTGATGTGGTGGGAGAACTGACTTGAGGTTTTGTGTTTGTGTTTGCAAATGTTGGGGTTAGTAAGAGTCCCCATCGACTTTTCTTTTATCCAAAAGGAAAGGTAAAAAAGCACAGGAAAGACCTTTGAGATTGTTTTTGGGTTCGGGGGTAGATTATTAAAAGGGAAGGTGCTAGCACCCTTTACATCCATGGTTTTCCATGGGCTCTTAGTTACTTGTTTAGATCACTTGCTTTGCTTTGAAATTGTTTGAAATGGTGCTTTGTATGGTTTGAAAGTATTTTGAAAAGAGGCCATCGTTTAGGCAATCTTTATAATGATTCCCGTTCGTAAGAATGTATACAAAGATGTTTGTCTTTTGAAAAATGTTTCAATGTTTTGTAAAATGTTTTGAAATGTTTGTGTGATTGTTTTTGAAAATAGCAAGGATTGTTTTGAAATTGATCAAGTAACTAGAATCTATCTACGTACTCAAATGTCTTTCTTGTGCATTTTTATTCTTTTGATATTGTTGATTTACCATTGATTGCATAAACAACCCTATCTTTGGATGTAAACGGGACGGGCGTGGGTCATCGTATGACAATGATAGCAATGTTGCCAAGTATTTTAGCAATTTTTAGGGACTAAGATCATCTTTGTTTAGGAAACCTTTTGATAGCGTCATTGAGGGACTATATTCTTTTATTTGTTTTGTTTTGCCAAGATACTTCGCATGCGTAACATGGCCATTTTTATATAGGCAACCAAGTGGGTGAAACCCTAAGGGTTCTTGTGTTCAATGTGTGTCATTTTTCATGCATTTGATTTGTCTTGGATTGGGTCTTTTCTATTTGTTTGTTTTTGGTCTTGTCATGCAAACCCTAGTTTACTGATCATGGTATAAATGCGATAAATTGCATAAATGTCAACTAAACTATTACAACAATTATTATGGGAGGGGGATACAAGTTTTTGAATGGGGATATTACACAAAATAAACCCTAAAAATACTATTACAACCCAATTGAACATTGTGCGAAATAAATAAATATACAAATATTTAAATATGTAATGCAATGTATTTATGGAAAAAATGTTTTGTATTTGTTTAAGGTATGAGAAAATGATTCATGTAAACCCTAGAAAAAAGGAAAAAATAATAGTATTATTTTTGGAGGGATGAAACCCTAGTTTTCAAATTAAAAGAAAAATATGTTTCCTATTATTTATTTTGTCCATTTTTATACAAGAAAATAATAAATAATATTATATGTCAATATTAAAAATTAAATATGTATGAAAAAATTAATATTTTATGTGTAAAATAATTAAATAAAAATGTATAGTATTTATTAAATGTATTTATAATTTATTTAAGAAAATAAAGTCTATTATCCTGATAAGCTATTATATATGCCAAAAAATAATAAAAAAATAAAATAAAATGCAAAAAATAAAGAAAATATTTTTCATGATTTTTATGATTCAGAAAAATAAATAAAAGCAATAAATATAAAAATATAAAAAGAAATATGAAAAATAAAACAAATTTGCAAGGGGGGTGCAAAAGTAATACAAGGGGTGTGAAAAGTAAAAACAAAAAGGCCAGAAATGCAAAAATGCCAAAGGCAAGCTTCGTCCTTTTCCTTTGTCTCCTCTTGCGCGCGCTTTCAACTCAAACCTGCAACTTGCTCATACTTGCATAAAAACAAAAACTTGTAACATGAAGCATGTAGCACTTAATCTCACGATTCCAATGATATAAAATTTGTAACCTAACTCTCAAAGATCAGAGACAATTTAATCAGCCCTAAATCGTGACCTAATTATTTCATGAACTTCAAGTTTCAAATTCTCATTGCTCAGTTAATATAAATGACAAGTATGCATATGTACAGCTTCACCATGTTAAGGACTACATTTTTGCTTCACAAATCGTGGCTTGAGGATGCCTAAATAGAGAGATAGAGTTTTGAAAAATACCTCGTTCATCTGGATTTTGATATTGCAATGTGGGGACTTTGAGTGAGGCCTGAGGATCGTGTGAGCTTCCTTGAAGTTCCTTCAAGCTATTCCAACACCTAGCTTGCTTTGTGGATGGCCAAAACTCTCTATAGAAGTCAAGCTGCAACCTCCAAATTTGAAAATAACAATGGCTGGAACAGGGCTTACAGATGCAGGTCAAGGGCTTGGATAGCTTTGGTAGGATGTGTATGAAGTGTTTCAAATGTTAAAGGGCAAAACACACGAGCCAAAATGAAGTTGGCAATGATTTTGCAGAACTGCAATGTTTGGGCAGAAAAATGATGTTTTTATGTTTGGGAGAGTTTTGGATGCTATCAATTCGTGTTCTGAGTTGTGACAAGTTTGTGAATATGTATAGCATGGATACAAAGTACACTTTTCATCATATGTGCAAGCCTTTGGACTTTTGCAACTTTTCTTGCTTTTGAAGAAAAGTGAAGTGACCACACTAAACATGCTTGTACTGGATGGCTTGCTAGCTGCAGAGAGTTGGTATACATTGCTTGATATCTGTGGAAGTTGTTTGTACCAAAGGAATAGGTCCATGGTTCAAGGTTGATAAAGTTACAAAAGCTTGCCTATATGAAAATAGCAATGTGCCCTTTATGCCATTAATGGAATTATCTTTTGTACAATGTTCCAAAAGCCAAAATAAAGCCTTTATCTTCTGAGTTAGCATTTAATTATGGAGTGTAGAAGGAGTTTAGGACCTGTAATGCAAGGTACAAGCATCATGGATCTGATTTGCAACTTGACACTTTGTGAAAATGGCATGAACAAAAGTGACAAAATGCCAATTTCTCTTCTTCGAATCTCCCTAACCACAAATGATCTTGGAGAGTTCTTTGACATTTTGTAAAGCTTTAAATGTGATATATAATCCTTTATTGAAATGCATTTTGAGATACCTCTTGGAACTAGGTGAAAAATGTCCATGAAGTTGGGTCAAAAAACTGCCTAAATTAGGGCAAATTTTCACTAAGTTATTTAGTTCATGGACCTATATTCATAAATTCATAATTTGAGATCCAAGCATCGTTTGGGAAAACTTTGTGAATCAAAGTTGTATATTTCATGGAGGACTACAACTTTCATGTTGGAAGTTTTCTTTGAATCAAATTTCATCATGGTGAAAAAGTGGTGAAAAGTTGGGAAAAAATAAGAAAATTTCCATACTTAGAAAAATTCTAAGTTATGAAAATTTTCAAATTCAAAACCCTAATTTTCAAAATTGGTTTTCTTGGTGAACATATTTTATATTTTGACATATATTGATGAATTATGACCCTTGGCACTTGATTTTGACCAAAAATTCAAAGTTTGACTTTTCAGTGTACAATTGACTTTTGATCAATTGACTGCAAAATTCATCTGTCAATCCAATGAACTTGAGATCTTTTGAACCATGTGATTAAGTCAATATGATGCCATTGAACATTTGAAATCATATTTGAACCCAATTGGTCATTGGCTAGGTTAAAAATCAAAAATTGCCCTTTCTCAGTCAAAACCCTAATTTTGACCATTTTGCCCTTTTGATGATTTGATCAAATTTCTTGAGGAGTTGTGATCCAAACTTGATCAGATGGTACATATGAGCCTAAAATGTTGATGTGGATCAAAAATTATGAAGTTTGACTGTAAATTGGCCATGGTTGACTTTTTCCCAATACAACTTATTTTTAGGTCAATTATCCAATTGACTGGTCAAAAAGGTGGTTCAAGGCTTCAAACTTAACATGAGCAATCTTAGGGGTCCAACATGATGTATGGAAGTCACATGAAGCATTTGTGGTACAAAAATCCTTTTGCAAACTCAAACCCTAATTTTGGGTTATCAGTGCAAGATGAGATGTCCTGAGCTGAGCAAACCCTAATCCTGTCTTGAGTCCAAGAAGTCTTGTGAGTAAAATCTTGATAAATGAATGGAAAAATTTTGGGATACAACAGCTGCCCCTAATAAATCTTCTTGAACCTGAAGAGTTAGATTTGCGAGTTTTCCGTTCGTGACTCGAAGGTAAAAGATGATTGGACACTAGAGTGCCCATAAATTTGTACTCATGAAAATGTAGTTAAGGGAATGGGCTTAAAGATGCCATTTGGAGAGGTGATAGAATCTTGTTGGAAATGGGCTTGTAGATGCCATCCAAGAGTGTTTGCTGAGTTGTAAGTTGTAAGTCAGAAGAATAAGTATCAGAATGGTATCCGCGTCTGGAACGTATCTCAGCTGTATTTGGAGACTTGGAATCTGAATGAGAAACAGAATAGCATCTGTGTCTGGAGCGTACCCGTATTGTATCAAGAGTGTGAAATTTGAATAAGGGCCAGAAAGGCATCCGTGTCTAGAGCGTATCTGAACTTGAAATTTTAATGAGTATCAGGATGGCATCCGTGTCTGGAGCGTATCTGAATTGTATCTGAAGAAGTGACAGAATGGCAACCGTGTCTGGAGCGTATCTGAATTGTATCTGATAGTTGAGGTCTGAATGAGTAATAGAATAGAATCCGCGTCTGGAGCGTATCTAAATTATATATGGGATCTGAATCTGAATGAGTAAGAGAATGACTTTCGTGTCTGGAGTGTATCTGATAATTGAATCTTAAATAAGTAACAGAATGACTTCCGTGTCTAGAGTGTATCTGAACTGTATCAAAAGCTGAATCTGAATGAGTAACAAAATGACTTCCGTATCTGGAGTGTGTCTGTACTGTATGATGATAGCATTTTGTTAAACGGTAGCTGTTAATCTTATCCTGAAAAGGGTAAAATGTTAGCTGAAAACACAAAGTTATGTTGCATGAAATGTATGATGCAATAAATGTGCTTTATCAATGTTTAAGATATATGGATGTAATGTATATGCATGCAAGCTGATGTTCAATATTGCTGAGGAAAATAAATCCTTGACTGCTGCCAGGGAAGATAAATCATTGACTACTGAGGATAAGAAATCCTTGGCGACTGTTGGGGATTAAAAATCCTTGATGACTTCTCTGGGGATATAGGGATCCTTCCTGTCTTGAAGTTGGAGTATTTGACAAAAATTCTGTAGTGAGCAATGGCATATACTGCTTGAGTAATCTTCTTGGGGAATCCAGAGAATTTTGATGACTTCTACTGGGGATTACACCAAGGGAATCCTTGTTCTGCTGGAGAATAAAGAAAACTCTGATGACTTATGCGGGGAATTAAGAATGAGAATCTTCATTTTGTTGGGGAGCAATAAAATCTCTGTGGGGAAGAAGGCTTACTGTTGGGAGTAGGTTTAGGAGTTTGGGTCGTTTGCCATTCTTCTGGGGAGTTATCCTAGGTTGAGGAGAGACAAAAGTTAACTGTTATCTGGTTGATTTTCAGACTTCAAGATAACTTGCTGGGGAATTTGGAGAAACTGAATGGTTTCCGCTGGGGATTGATAATTAGAAGTTTTGCCTCTGCTGGGGATTGGGAGTTTGAAATTTTAACTCTGATGGGGATTAAGGGTTTGAAATTTTAGCTTCGTTGGGGATCTAGATGATGTACTGTAGGGATTGCTCATGGAATAGCCTAAAGACATTTTCCTATCCTTTCAATTTGTCAGTGATTGTTCTTTTCCATCCTGTTTATTTGTAAACAGTAATTATGTTTAAATGCATATGTTCATCAATGAATCATTGGACGTTTTTGCAAATAAAAACACAAGTGTAAAGAAAAAGGCAAATAGTTTTCTGTACTTTGAAAGAGATATCTTTATATTTAGTTTGAATAAGTCTTTTGTACAAAGGAGACAAACATCCTAGTAAGAGGATGGTGTCATAAAAGTAAGAAAAATTTATACAAAGAAAGATGGATATGTGTAATAATCCCATGGGGTTCCCATTTTGCTATAGCCTTCGTATCTCCTAATATCTTGTCCATTCGCTGCTTCGTCCGAAGATGTTTGAATTGATCAAAAGCTTAGAGTTTTTCAGTGAAGAGATTGTCCTTAAAGTGATCCGACGAGACATAGTCATACGCTTTAATTCCCTAACTTTTGCCTGGACCGCCCTTTTGGGTTTTCAGTCCACTGGGAAACCCTTTTTTGCCCAAGTCTCCCTTTCAGGTTTTCAAATTGCCGGGTGTACAGATTTTTTTTTTATCCCTAATTTTTGCCCGAACCTTTTTGGTTCTCCATAATTCCCTTGTTTTGCCTAGGTGTGTCAACCTACCGGGTTTTTTATGCGTAATATCTTTTGACTATGTCTGCATTCGCAGGGTGTGGCAGGTCGTCGCCGTCCATGGTGGTTAAGATCATTTCACCACCAGAAAAGATGTTCTTGATTACAAATGGTCCTTCATAGGTAGGAGTTCATTTTCCCCTGGGATCACTTTGTGGTAAGATGATGCGCTTGATCACTAGATCTCCAACTTTATATACCTGGCGTCTGACTTTCTTGTTGAAATTTATATTAATGAATACTGATTTTTATAATATAATGTTTAGATATTAGGACATAGAGTTCAATGCAAGTTGAAATGGAATAATGAATTTGGTTGAACTTTTTATTAATATTTTAAACACATGACATTAGTATACAGAATAAACAAAGGCGCACATATATAATAGATATGTAAAAACTTAGTAAATGTATTAAATATAAGAGAAAACTTGATCTATCATAAATCCTAGAACTATCCTCTTTCTTTATTCTCTTTCACACTAGCATATAGCAATACCATATATTATTTTTGTTGAAGATTCATCATTCATAACATTTCACATCACTTATACTACAAAAAAATATATAATATAATAAGAAGAAATAATGTTACTTTTTATATACTAAAATGTCATCATAATATTCAATGTATAAACATTATAAATAGATATTTTTATTTGTCTTCATTCGAAATTACTTATAAAAGTAAATAATTTTCTCATGCATGCAACCACTTTTTGTCTATTCCATATTATTGATCAATTTTAGTACTGTTTGTTTTTCTCTATATAAGTACATTGTTTATTTTAAAAATATAAATATAAAATAATTTATTTTTTGGCAAATAAATACATCATGACTTTTACTCAAATAGTATAAAACTCCTATTGTTACTTCAATTAATATGTGGCATAATTAATTTGGATACGAGGAGTGATTAATATTTTTGATAATTTAACATAAAATATTTCATTTTAATTATACACCAAAATAAAATCAAACCAGAATAATATGGATCCATCTTTAAACTTTATTTGTGAGGTTTTATAATATAAACCTCTTAAAAAATAACCGATTTTAATAATTTCTATTTATTTAAAAATTTAATTTACGAATTTAAAAAATAGTTTGATCGTTTTTTATAAGAACTAAATTATTTTTCATTTAAAATTAATATTTAGATAATGCATGTATAACCTGCACAATTGATGGAAGAACTGATCTTGTAAAGGATACTAGTCCCACATTTTTAAGCGAGTGCAGTAGCATAGTCCCCCTTGATTCCTTTGATAGCAGCAATAGCCGACTTCAAGCAATCACAAGTTGCACGGAATTCAACAATGGTTTTAGCTGCATTAACTAACCCTTTAACGCCCTAACAACAACTTGGAGAAACAACACCATCGTTCTGAAGATAACGTAGGAAAGGCGCAAGGCTATTGTAAACTTAAACACATGAATCTGCACCATAACAACATATGTTATCTTGAAGTTTCCCATGGTAAGAAATTAAGTGATATTGGATAGAGCGAGTGTTAGGTGTGAGTTTTATGCAAGGTGTAGGGGTTTTATATAGTGATTTTTGAAAAGTATTTTTATGGTTTTTGATTTTGGTTGTGGTTAATGTTTGATTTGGGATATGAGCTTTATGTTTAGTCATTAGTTATGATGTAAGGGAGAACCGCTAGACAATTTTTAAATAGACACTTTGAAACATCTCTTTTTAAATAAGAGGTACCGAGTATATTGTTCTATTCTTATGTTACATCATTATTATTATGAAAACATTTATATTATTTAATACATATTTTTATAATATAATATTCTGATTTTAGGACATAGAGTTCAATGCAAGTTGAAATGGAATAATGAATCTGGTTGAACTTTTACTAATATTTTAAACACATCACATCCATATACATAATAAACAAAGACGCACATATATAAAAACTTATTAAATGTGTTAAATATAAGAGAAAACTTTCTCTATCATAAATGCTAGAACTATCCCCTTTCTTTACTCTCTTTCACACTAGCATATAGCAATACCATATATTATTTTTGTTGAAGATTTAGCATTCATAACACTTCACATCACTTGATCTACAAAAAACTATATAATATAATAAGAAGAAATAATGTTACTTTTTATATACTAAAATGTCATCATAATATTCAATGTATAAACATTATAAATAGATATTTTTATTTGTCTTCATTCGAAATTACATGTAAAAGTAAATAATTTTCTCATGTATGCAACCACTTTTTGTCTATTCCATATTATTGATCAAATTTAGTACTGTTTCTTTTTCTCTATCTAAGTACATTGTTTATTTTTAAAATATAAATATAAAATAATTTATTTTTGTGCAAATAAATACATCATAACTTTTACTCAAATAGTATAAAACTCCTATTGTTACTTCAATTAATATGTGGCATAATTTATTTGGATATGAGGAGTGATTAATATTTTTGATAATTTAACATAAAATATTTTATTTTAATTATACACCAAAGTAAAATTAAACCAGAATAATAAGGATCCATCGTTAAACTTTATTTGTGAGGTTTTATAATATAAACCTCTTAAAAAATAGCACATTTTAATAATTTCTATTTATTTAAAAAATTAATATACGAATTTAAAAAAATAGGTTGATCCCTTTTTATAAGAATTAAATTATTTTTCATTTAAAATTAATATTTAGATAATGCATGTATAGCTAGCACAATTGATGGAAGAACTTATCTTGTAAGGGATACTAGTTCCTCATTTTTAAGGGAGTGCAACAGCATAGTCCCCTTGATTCCTTTGATAGCTACAATATCCTACTTCAAGCAATCACAAGTTGCACGAAATTCAACAATGGTTTTAGCTGCAGCAACATAGTCCACATTGATTGCTTTCATAGCAGCAGTAGTCGACTTCGAGCAATTACAAGTTGCATGACAGTCAATATTGTTTTAGCCACATTAACTAACCCTTTAATGCTCTAACAACAACTTGGCGAAACAACACCATTGTTCTGAAGATAACGTAGGCAAGACGCAAGGCTATTATAAACTTGTACACATGAATCTGCACCATAACAACATATCCTATCTTGAAGTTTCCCATGGTAAGAAATTATGTGATAAAAAGGATAAAAATGTTATTTAAAGTTTTTTTACCAAAATAACACTCATGTTTTTTTATTGGTTTGTTATCATATTAAAGTATAATTTTGTAATGTCTCTATTCATTTCTTTTCTCCAAAACCTTTAAGAGTAGATAAGGTAATTGCAACTCTTAGTAGCCCTAACCAATTTATTTTGCCTTACCAATCACTCCCTCAAAAGAAACACACGACTGGATTTAAATTTATCCAAATAAGACCCCTTATTATCTCACTTAAATGATTTATATATAATTATGTTCTATTCATTTGTCTTCGGTAAAAAAATGTAATTTAAATCACTTATAATAAAGTGTTTTTGATTATATAATTTGAAATTTAATCAAATAAAAAATAAAAAATATAATCATGTAATAATTTCATTTTTTGATCATATCATAATTATGAATTAAAAAAATTAGCAATATATAATCATGTAGTAATTTTATTTTTTGATCATATCATAATTATAAATTATTCATAAACTCATTCAATTTTAATATAGTTGAATGCATAAAATCCTTATGAACTAAGCAATTTTATGGCATGATACAATTTATTTGATACATGTGAAAATGTTAATATGATAATTATTACTCTTTATTTTTTTATAACTATCACTTTAAATATTTATGCGCACCATATTTTATAATTCTATGCATTTTTATATGCTAATTTTTTCATAAGAAATACAAAAAAATATTTTAAAATAAACCGTACATAAATATTTTAAATTATTTCTATAAACTATAATAATTAATAGTATATTTAAATAAAATCCACCCGTGCAATGGGTTTACTGTGTTTTATTTTCTTAAAGGTATGAGAAAGAGAGTAAGATAAAAAATTAAATAATTCTTTTGAGTAACTAAATTTAAACATAATCACTGTTTTTTTAATTATATAACAACAACCACAAACAACATATTTTATTAATATTTTAAACACATCACATCAATATACAGAATAAACAAAGGCGCACATATATAATAGATATATAAAAACATAGTGATAGTCTTAAATATAAGAGAAAACTAGATCTATCATAAATGCTAGAACTATCCTCTTTTTTTATTCTCTTTCACACTAGCATATTGCAATACCATATGTTATTTTTGTTGTAGATTCAACATTCATAACATTTCACATCACTTGATATTTCAAAAAATAAAAAAAAAGAATAAATACTGTTATTTTTTATATACTAAAAAGTCAACACAACATTCAATGTATAAACAATATAAATAGATATTTTTATTTGTCTTCATTTGAATCACATATAAAAGTTAATAATTTTCTCATACATGCAACCACTTTTTATCTATTCCATATTATTGATCAAAGTTAGTATTGTCTGTTTTTCTCTATCTAAATACTTTGTTTATTTTAAGAATCTAAATATAAAATAATTTATTTTTGTGCAAATAAATACATCATAACTTTTACTCAAAAAGTATGAAACTTCTATTGTTATTTTGATAATATGTGGCACAATTAATTTGGATATGAGGAGCGATTAATATTTTTAATAAATTAACATAAAATATTTTATTTTAATTATACAACAAAATAAAATTTAACCAGAATAGTATGGATCCATCTTTAAACTTTATTTGTGAGGCTTTATAATATAAACCTCTTGAAAAATAACACATTTCAATAATTTATATTTATTAAGAAATTTAATTTATGAATTCTAAAAAATAGTTGAATTCCTTTTTATAAGATTTAAATTATTTTCCATTTACAATTAATATTTAGATAATGCATGCATACCTAGCATAGTTGATGGAAGAAATGATGTTGTAAGGGATATTATTCCCATATTTTCCAGGGAGTGCAGTAACATAGTCCGCATTGATTCCATTGATAGCAGCAGTACCGGACATCAAGTAATCACAACTTGCACGGAGGTCAACAATGGTTTTAGCCGCATTAACTAACCCTTTAACGCCCTAACAACAGCTTGGCGAAAGAACAACATCTTTCTCAAGATAACGTAGGCAAGGCGCAAGGTTATTGTAAAGTTGTACACATGAAACTATACCACCATTTTATGCATACATTAAAGCCATGCACATTATAACAACACATGCTATCTTAAAGTTTCCCATGGTAAGAAATTAAGTGATATTGAATATAGTGAATGTTAGGTGTGAGTTTGATGCAAGGTGGTAGGGGTTTATATAGTGATTTTTGAAAAGTATTTTTAAGGTTTTTGAGTTTGGTTGTGGTTAATGTTTGATTTGGGATATGAGCTTTATGTTTAGTCTTTATTTACGATGTTAGGGAGAACCTCTAGACAATTTATAAATAGACACTTTGATAGTTGATTAGATACAGTAAGGTGTTAGACACCCTTTACCTCGCTTGTACTCAAGGAAATTCCTTTTAAACCTTGTATTTAGAGTGAATACTTCTTTATTTTACTTATTGTTCGTTTATGCCATTTATTCTATTATATATCGTATTCAAGAAAGAGAAAAGGGAAAATCAATTTTTTTTAGTTAGTTGAATCGCCTTGATTTTTCAATTGTGTTCCTTCGTATCTTCTTAAGAAGAAATTAAAGTCCATCATAATTTGAAGTTGTTTGGTTATTATTATTTATAGAACCGTGTTAAATTGTTTTTGAATGGTTTTGAACTTGCCTGAGTTAGAAAATTGAGTGATGGCAGGCGGACTTTTTATATCCACGTAGACAGGAACTGGAAAATCCTTTATTGAAAAAATGTGTTGGGTTTGATTATGTTAGTAAGAAAAAGGTTTGTTATTGGTTAGCTTCTTTAAGTCTACTTGATTGATAAAGAGTTGATCTTTATTAGAATTAGATCGCCTGGGCGAAGAAATTGAGTTTGGTTAATGATGTTAATCTTTACCATAATTAAATCATGTGGGACGAAGAAATTTGATTTATGTATAGTTTAGGTAACTACAAAGCCGTGATGCTAATTTTGGCATTAAGATCGAGAAGCCCTAAAGTTATGTATATAAATGATTATTTTCAGTAATTTTTGTAATTAGCCATTTATGTACAAGTTAACAATTTAATCACTAACTAGTTTAATTAATTTAGTTTACGCTACCAAATAAATTATTTAAAAGACTAGAAAATCTAATCAACCTAATAACCTAATTATTTTAGTGAAATTGATTACATACAATGAGATTAATTTTTTTTATTGTTTACGTATAATGATCAAATTGATTCATAAAAATAAATTTTTAACTTAATTAGATACATTATGTGAGTACAATGACATACTAATGGTGTATAAGTTAATAAAACATTATTAGTTCAGGCCCAATTATTAAAAAACCCTAATTAAATTAAAACTAACAAAGATAAAAAAAATCTAAAAATTAAAGTTAACTAAGTGGGGGTGGCGTGGTTCCCCTGGTACTATACTGATTCCAAAATTTAAGTAATATAAAAACAACCATATCTAATTTATTAATATTATGACAATAATACTCCATGACCATGTCAAACCTTTTCCAATCCACCACTTATAGTATGACATGTGAAATTGAAATTAATTAAAACCAAAGAGAGAGGGTTTGGTGTGGTAGATCTAGCGCATGCGGCTGACGAATCAGAGGGACAGTCGCCGTGTGCAGTGCTTCGTTGATGAGCGTGGTCGGGAGGAAGTCGCGGTGATGGGTTATCCGTCGTGGTGTGTGACTAAGATCGTTGTCATTCTGGTGGAGGTTTCTGCATAGTGATTGAGTTATTGTTTTATTTGTGGTTCTTATTTTATTTTAATCTTCTTCCTTTTATTTTCGAAAGCATCCTGAAAGTAAGTTCCCAAAAATGACAAAAGGAAGGAAAGAAATAAAACTACATAACTACGATGACAATGGCGATTGGTTTCTTTTGTTTTTTCCTCTACGTTGGTTGTATTGATGCTAACAATGATTATTGTTGATTGCTTTGTTTGAGTTTTTGAAATTGTGTTGATTTGGTGAAGATTGTGAAGTTTGTAAACTTGTGCACAAAATTTTTGTACGAATGAAAATTTCCAGGTTTTGATATATGATTTGGCTTGTGTAATTGTGAAGAGGTTTGGAACTCAGTTTGAAACAATGGTGAACAATTGTTGTTGTTTTGAGATATAAATTTATAGAAAGGTTTATGCAAAAAGTTGTTTGAGATAAAAATACATAATAGATGAAGACGGTTTTGACGGTGTGGTATTTGTGAATTTTAAAACTACACTAAAATATTAGAAATTATGTGTTTAGAATTTGTAGAAAAAATGAACAATGCTTTGTGTGGGGATGTTATATATAATAGTTAAAAATAATAAATAGATTTAAAAATAACAGAACCATCAAAAATTTATCATATGGTTTAAACAACAAAAGTATTATAATTAAAGCAAATTAAAATTAAAAGGGATGCCTCATATGAAAATTATTGGCCAAAATTAAAGAAATAGAAAATGGTTTTAAAGAGATGGCTTTGAAAAGGAATTGTAAAAATATTATGTGAGGAGTGTGAATTGTGAGAATTTTATAAAATTGTCGATCAATGATCAATAATATTGTTTAAATAATAGTGTATTTATAGGGATAATTAGGTCAACAAAATAAGAAATAAAATTAATTGACAAATCAGATCTTTCTTGATCAATAAACTGACCAATCAAAGATGAGTATGTCACAAATTGAAAAAACTTGACCAATAAAAAATAGTTACCAAAAAAGGATATATTTTTGGTATTTATTATGATTTATGCAATCATTTTTGATAAAAAAATGCATAAAATCAATTAAATAAATATTTTAAAAAATGTTTTAAAATATAAATTAAAATTAAAATTAAAATAATAAATATACAATTTTGTGATTTCAAAAATTGAAATAAAGTTAGTGACAAATATAAAAATATATATTTTTAAAAAATAAAACAAGTAAGACTCAAACTCGTGATCTTATGCTTGCAAGCCTTATCTCCTTATTAATTGTGTTGTCCAATTTATATCAAATGAAAAGGCACTTGAAAACATATGAATGGTGGGAAAATATTTTCTAACCCTTTAACGCCCTAACAACAACTTGGAGAAACAACACCATCGTTCTGAAGATAACGTAGGCAAGGCGCAAGGCTATTGTAAACTTAAACACATGAATCTGCACCATAACAACATATGGTATCTTGAAGTTTCCCATGGTAAGAAATTAAGTGATATTGGATAGAGCGAGTGTTAGGTGTGAATTTGATGCAAAGTGGTAGGGGTTTTATATAGTGATTTTTGAAAAGTATTTTTATGGTTTTTGAGTTTGGTTGTGGTTAATGTTTGATTTGGGATATGAGCTTTATGTTTAGTCATTAGTTATGATGTAAGGGAGAACCGCTAGACAATTTTTAAATAGACACTTCGAAACTGCTCTTTTTAAATAAGCGGTACCGAGTATATTGTTATATTCTTAAGTTACATCACTATTATTATGAAAAAAAATTATATTATTTAATACTGATTTTTATAATATAATATTTAGATATTAGGATATAGAGTTCAATGCAAGTGAAATGGAATAATGAATCTGGTTGACATTTTTATTAATATTTTAAACACATCACATTAGTATACAGAATAAACAAAGGCGCACATATATAATAGATATGTAAAAAATTAGTATATGTGTTAAATATAATAGAAAACTTGCTCTATCATAAATGCTAGAACTATCCTCTTTCTTTATTATCTTTCACACTAGCATATAGCAATACCATATATTATTTTTATTGAAGATTAAACATTCATAACATTTCACATCACTTGACACTACAAAAAAATATATATAATAAGAAGAAATACTGTTATTTTTTATATATTAAAATTTCATCACAACATTAAATGTATAAACATTATAAATAGATATTTTTATTTGTCTTCATTCGAAATTACATATAAAAGTAAATAATTTTCTCATGCACGCAACCACTTTTTGTCAATTCCATATTATTGATCAAATTTAGTACTGTTTGTTTTTCTCTATCTAAGTACTTTGTTTATTTTAAAAATATAAATATAAAATCATTTATTTTTGGGCAAATAAATACATCATAACTTTTACTCAAATAGTATAAAACTCCTATTGTTACTTCAATTAATATGTGGTATAATTAATTTGGATATGAAGAGTGATTAATATTTTTGATAATTTAACATAAAATATTTTATTTTAATTATACACCAAAATAAAATTAAACCAGAATAATATGGATCCATCTATTAAAGGGTAATTTAGTATTTGCCATATATATAGGATATTCTCATTGGGCCCTAGGTGACATTCTTATCTTTGTTCATTTTGTGTATAAATAGGTGTACTAGGTTTACATTTATATCAATCCAATTTCTTCAATCATTAGTGGCAGCTTTTAGCATTTATTCCTTTTCTCTCTTCTTCCTCAATTTCATCACCTTGCACTAACAAATTGGTATCTAGAGCTCTTGGTTTGTTCTGAAATTTTGGGAAACACGAGTGATAGTGAGCTGTGTGTTTGATTTTTGAATCTTGAACAAAAATCTGAAACAGAATCACACTGATTTTGTGGGTTTGGGAAACACTGAGTGAGAAATCTGAGATCTGAGTTTTTTTGTGCAAGGTTTAAGATGAATGGAGACAGTAGTTTGAACACTAAACTTCCAGTTTTTGATGGCAAAAACTGGAACATATGGAAGATACAAATGCGTGTGCTGTTTGGTGCTCAGGATGTTCTGGATCTTGTTTCTGAAGGTTATGTTCCGGTTGCAGCAGGTGCTACTGAAGAACAAAAATCAGAAGAAAGAGATACGAGGAAGAGGGATCAGAAAGCTTTATTCTTTATCCATCAGTGTGTGGATGAAAATGTGTTTGAGAAGATTGTTGATTTGACGACGTCGAAAGGGGCATGGGATATACTGACCAGATGTTATGGTGATGATGTATCAGTAAAGAAGGTAAAACTTCAGTCCCTGCGAAAACAATATGAAAATCTCAGCATGAAGAACAGTGAGAAAGTTTCTGAGTACATCTCCAGAATGATTCTGATCACAAATGAGATGAAGGCTTGTGGAGAAACACTTTCTGAACAGGTAATCATAGAAAAGATTTTGAGGTCACTTACTCCTCAGTTTGATTACATTGTTGTTTCAATTGAACATTCTAAAAATCTGGAAACCATGAGAATAGAAGAGTTGAAAAGCAGTCTAGAAGCGCAAGAGTTGCGTCTGACTGAAAGAACTTCTGAGAGGGAAGTGGAGCAAGCTCTGAAGGCTTCTTTTGTCAAGAAGGACCTGAAGCAGAATCGATATGGTGATAAATTCCAGAAGTCAGAAACCTCAACTTCTAATGAAAAGAAATATCAGAAGAGAAAGGAAAGGTATGACAAGAAGAAGGTTCAATGTTATTGCTGTAAATAGTTTGGCCATTTTGCCAGAGACTGTAAAAACAGAGGAAGGAAATCAGAAGAAGCAAATGTAGCCAGAGAAGATTCTGATGATGAACCTGTGCTACTGATGGCTTCTGATTCTAATGGAAACTGTTCAGGAGTTTGGTGGTATATGGACACTGGTTGTTCAAACCACTTGACTGGGAACAAACAATGGCTGATAGACTTTGACTCCAGAAGGAGAACAAAGATCAAATGTGCTGATGATAAGTACCTTAATGCACAAGGTATGGGAAATGTTAGAGTCAGAGTGAAGAGTGGAAAAAACATTCTGATCAAAGATGTTTGGTATGTTTCTGGAATTAAAAGCAATCTGATGAGTGTGGGTCAGCTTATTGAGAAAGGGTTTTCAGTGGTTATGAAGGACAACCTCTTGACATTGTATGATTCTAATCAGAAGTTGATTATGAAGTCTGAGCAGGGAAGCAACAGAACATTCAAGGTGAATGTAGAAACTTCTGAAGCGGAGTGTCTTAGTGCATAAGGCGCTGAAGCTGGCAGTAAACTGTGGCACAAAAGGTTGGGGCACTTGAACTATAGAAGCTTAGGGAATCTAAGTTCTAAGAAGCTCGTACATGGCATTTCGAAGATTGTGAAGCCTCAGAAGTCATGTGAGATATGCATGAAAGGCAAGCAACCCAGATTGCCATTTGCATCAGAAGTAGCCCCCAGAGCAAAGCATGCTCTGGGACTAGTACATTCTGATGTATGTGGACCATTTCCAGTACCTTCACTTGGAGGAAACAAATATTTTGTGTCTTTTGTGGATGAGTTCACAAGAATCACATGGGTAACACTCATCAAGTTCAAGCATGAAGTGTTTACTGAGTTCCAGAAGTTCAAGGTGAAGGCTGAGAAGCAGGGTGGTCAGAAGCTGAAGATTCTGAGAACAGATGGTGGAGGTGAGTATAACTCTACAGAGTTCCAGAAGTTCTGTGAGGAGAATGGAATAGAACATGAGGTTACTTCTCCATATACTCCTCAGCATAACGGTCTTGCTGAAAGAAGAAACAAAACTTTGCTTGATATGACCAGAAGTATGCTGAAAGAGAAGAAGTTACCTCACATGTTATGGGGAGAAGCTGTTGCCACATCAGCATATGTTATGAATAGGTGTCCAACAAATAAGCTGAAGGAAACTGTTCCTTTAGAAAAATGGACTGGAGTCAAGCAAAGTGTTAGCCATTTGAAGGTGTTTGGCTCTGTATGCTACAAACACATTCCAGATGCTAGAAGACAAAAACTGGATGATAGAAGCAAAACAATGTTACTGGTGGGGTACCACAGTACAGGTGCATATAAGCTTTATTGTCCAGAAACCAACAAAGTTGAAATCAGCAGAGACGTCATTGTGAAAGAGTCAGAAACATGGGATTGGAACAAGCTTAAATCAGATTACGGTGTAGTGCCAACACCAGGGTTAGTTTCTGAAAGTTCTGAAGACGAGTCAGAGTCAGAAGATGAAGACTCTGAAGATGAGTCAGAATCTCAGGGAGATTCTGCTAGTGGATTTGATTCTGATCCAGAATCTGGTGGTGATTATACTTCTGGAAGGGAAAACTCTAAAGACATGGGGTCTGGAGAACAAGTTTCCAGAAGTAACTCTGAAGGTGGTAATTTTGAAGGAAATAATTCTGGACAAAGTCTAGAAGCCAGCACAGTTCTGAGTTCTGGAGAAAATTCAGAACAAGATCAGAGGCCACAGAGAATCAGACGAATACCAAGTAGGTTTGCAGATTTTAGCATGTTGCATGATACTGAAGTAGATTCTGAAGGAGAAATCGTTCAGTGTGCCATGCTAGTAGATTCTGAACCAGTGGGTATTGAAGAAGCGCTCAAGAAGAAAGTATGGTTGAATGCCATGAAAGAAGAACTTGAGGATAGTGAATGAAACAAGACTTGGAAGCTGACAGAACTTCCAAAAGGCAAGAAAGCCATCAGCGTCAGATGGGTTTTCAAGCAGAAGCTAAAGCCGGATGGATCAATTGGCAAACACAAAGCGAGACTAGTGGCCAGAGGTTTCCTTTAGAATCCTGGACTAGATTACTTTAAGGTGTTTGCGCCTGTAGCTAGACACGAAACAATCCGACTGGTGATTGCTTTAGCTGCAAACAGAAATTGGCCTTTGATACATTTGGATGTGAAGTCTGCATTTCTGAACGGTCCATTACAAGAAGAAGTTTATGTGTCACAACCTCCTGGATTTGTGAAAAAGAATCAGGAAGGGATGGTATACAGGTTAAATAAAGCTCTGTATGGACTGAAGCAAGCGCCCAGAGCTTGGAATTTGAAGATTGATTCGTTTTTCAAGGAACAAGGGTTTCAGAAGTGTGAGATGGAGTATGGTGTTTATGTTCAGCACACTTCAGAAGTTAATATGATTCTGGTCTGTTTGTATGTTGATGACATATTACTCACAGGAAGTTCTGAACAAGAAACAGTTGAGTTCAAGAAAGTTCTGATGAATGCATTTGAGATGACAGATCTTGGAAAAATGAGTTTCTTTCTAGGAATGAAATTTATATACTCTAAGAAAGGAATCATCTTACATCAGAAGAAGTATGAACTGGAGCTTCTGAAGAGATTTGAGCTAGCAAATTGCAAGATTGCTATCACACCTGCTGATACGAATCAGAAGTTGGATTCTGATTCTGATGGAGAGGATGTGGATGCTACAACCTTCAAACAGATGGTTGGTTCTCTGAGGTATTTGTGTAATACCAGACCTGATATTTGTTATGCAGTTGGAATGGTCAGTAGATACATGAGCAAACCAAAGTGGTCTCATTACCAAGCTGCTGTCAGGATTCTGAGGTATATAAAAGGAACTCTGAAATATGGAGTGTTATTTCCTTCTGGAGGAAAGATCAAATCAGAACTTCTGAGTTATTCTGATTCTGATTGGTGTGGAGATAGAGTTGACAGAAGAAGTACTTCTGGGTACTTGTTCAAGTTTCTGGGAGGTCCAATTTCTTGGAGTTCCAAGAAACAGCCTGTTATGGCTTTGTCAACATGTGAAGCTGAATACATTGCATGTGTTGTAGCTGCTTGTCAAGCAGTTTGGCTTCTGAATCTGCTGCATGATCTGAAAGTAGAAGTTGAGGAACCTCTGAAGCTGATGATTGATAATAAGTCTGCAATTAATCTTGCAAAGAATCCAGTGCTACATGGAAGAAGCAAGCACATTGAGACGAAGTATCACTTTCTCAGAAGTCAAGTGCAGAAAGGAGTGTTAGAAGTTCTGCACTGTAGCACTCCGAAGCATCTATCAGATGTTCTGACAAAGGCGATAAAAACAGACCCATTTCTTCGTCTGATAGATGAAATTGGTGTTGTTAATTTCTAATAAGTTACTAAATTACGGGATGGTATTAGAGGGTAATTTAGTATTTTCCATATATATAGGATATTCTCATTGGGCCCTAGGTGTCATTCTTATCTTTGTTCATTTTGTGTTTAAATAGGTGTACTAAGTTTACATTTATATCAATCCAATTCCTTCAATCATTAGTGGCAGCTTTTAGCATTTATTCCTTTTCTCTCTTCTTCCTCAATTTCATCACCTTGCACTAACACCATCTTTAAACTTTATTTGTGAGGTTTTATAATATAAACCTCTTAAAAAATAGCACATTTCAATAATTTCTATTTATTTAAAAATTTAATTTACGAATTTAAAAATATAGTTGGATCCCTTTTTATAAGAATTAAATTATTTTTCATTTAGAATTAATATTTAGATAATGCATGTATAGCTAGCACAATTGATGGAAGAACTGATCTTGTAAGGGATACTAGTCCCACATTTTTAAGGGAGTGCAACAGCATAGTCCCCCTTGATTTCTTTGATAGCAGCAATAGTCGACTTCAAGCAATAACAAGTTGCACGAAATTCAACAATGGTTTTAGTTGCATTAACTAACCCTTTAACGCCCTAACAACATGTTGGAGAAGAAACACCACCGTTCTGAAGATAACGTAGGCAAGGCGCAAGGCTATCGTAAACTTAAACACATGAATCTGCCCCAAAACAACATATGCTATCTTGAAGTTTCCCATGGTAAGAAATTAAGTGATATTGGATAGAGCGAGTGTTAGGTGTGAGTTTGATGCAAGGTGGTAGGGGTTTTATATAGTGATTTTTGAAAAGTATTTTTATGGTTTTTGAGTTTGGTTGTGGTTAATGTTTGATTTGGGATATGAGCTTTATGTTTAGTCATTAGTTATGACGTAAGGGAGAACCGCTAGACAATTTTTAAATAGACACTTCGAAACTGCTCTTTTTGAATAAGTGGTACCGAGTATATTATTCTATTCTTATGTTACATCACTATTATTATGAAAAAATGTATATTATTTAATACTGATTTTTATAATATAATATCTAGATATTAGCACATAGAGTTCAATGCAAGTTGAAATGGAATAATGAATCTGGTTGAACTTTTTATTAATATTTTAAACACATCACGCTAGTATACGGAATAAACAAAGGCGCACATATATAATAGATATGTAAAAACTTAGTAAATGTGTTAAATATAGGAGAAAACTTGCTCTATCATAAATGCTAGAACTATCCTCTTTCTTTATTCTCTTTCACACTAGCATATAGCAATTCCATACATTATTTTTGTTAAAGATTCAACATTCATAACTTTTCACATCACTTGATACTACAAAAAAAAAATAATATAATAAGAAGAAATACTGTTATTTTTTATATACTAAAATGTCATCACAACATTCAATGTATAAACATTATAAATAGATATTTTTATTTGTCTTCATTTGAAATCACATATAAAAGTAAATAATTTTCTCATGCATACAACCACCTTTTGTCTATTCCATATTATTGATCAAATTTAGTACAATTTCTTTTTCTCTATCTAAGTACTTTGTTTATTTTAAAAATCTAAATATAAAATATTTTAGCTTTGTGCAAATAAATACATCATAACTTTTACTCAAATAGTATAAAACTCTTATTGCTACTACAATTAATATGTGGCGTGATTAATTTGGATATGAGGAGTGATTAATAGTTTTGATAATTTAACATAAAATATTTTATTTTAATTATACACCAAAATAAAATTAAACCTGAATAATATGGATCCATCTTTAAACTTTATTTGTGAGGTTTTATAATATAAACCTCTTAAAAAATAGCACATTTTAATAATTGCTATTTATTTAAAAAATTAATATACTAATTTAAAAAAATAGGTTGATCCCTTTTTAAGAATTAAATTATTTTTCATTTAGAATTAATATTTAGATAATGCATGTATAGCTAGCACAATTGATGGAAGACCTGATCTTGTAAGGGATACTAGTTCCTCATTTTTAAGGGAGTGAAACAACATAGTCCCCCTTGATTCCTTTGAAAGCTACAATAGCCTACTTCAAGCAATCACAAATTGCACGGAATTCAACAATGGTTTTAGCTGCAGCAGCATAGTCCACATTGATTGCTTTCACAACAGTAGTAGTCGACTTCGAGCAATTACAAGTTTCATGACAGTCAATAATGGTTTTAGCCGCATTAACCAACCCTTTAATGCTCTAACAACAACTTGGCGAAACAACACCACTGTTTTGAAGATGACATAGACAAGACGCAAGGCTATTATAAACTTGTACACATAATCTGCACCATAACAACATATGCTTTGTTGAAGTTTCCCATGGTAAGAAATTATGTGATAAAAAGGATAAAAAGGTTATTTAAAGTTTTTTTACCAAAATAACACTCATGTTTTTTTTTATTGGTTTGTTATCATATTAAAGTATAATTTTGTAATGTCTCTATTCATTTCTTCTCTCAAAAACCTTTAAGAATAGATAAGGTAATTGCAACTCTTAGTAGCCCTAACCAATTTATTTTTGCTTACCAATCACTCCCTCAAAAGAAACACACGACTGGATTTAAATGTATCCAAATAAGACCCCTTATTATCTCACTTAAATGATTTATATATAATTATGTTCTATTCATTTGTCTTATGTAAATAAAAGTAGTTTAAATCACTTATAATAATGTGTTTTTGATTATATAATTTGAAATTTAATTAAATAAAAAATAAAAAGTATAATCATGTAATAATTAAATTTTTTGATCATATCATAATTATGAATTAAAAAAATTAGCAATATATAATCATGTAGTAATTTTCTTTTTTGATCATATCATAATTATGAATTATTCATAAACTCATTCAATTTTAATATAGTTGAATTTATAAAATCCTTATGAACTATGCAATCTTATGGCTTGATACAATTTATTAGATACATGTGAAAATGCTAATATGATAATTATTAGTCTCTATTTTTATATAACTATCACTTTAAAGACTTATACGCACTATATTTTATAATTCAATGTTTTTTATATGCTAATTTTGGCATAAGAAATACAAAAAATATTTTAAGATAACAAAGTGGGGGTGGCGTGGTTCCCCTGGTACTATACTAATTCCAAAATTTAAGAAATATAAAAACAACATGGCCATTCCAAACCTTTTCCAATCCACCACTTATAATATGACATGTGAAATTGAAATTAATTAAAACCAAAGAGAGAGGGTTTGGTGTTGTAGATCTAGCGTGTGCGGCTGACGAATCAGAGGGACAGACGTCGTGTGCAGTGCTTCGTTGGTTGAGCGTGGTCGGGAAGTCGTGGTGATGGGTTATCTGCCGTGGTGTGTGGCTAAGATGGTCGTGATTCTGGTGGAGGTTTCTGTGTAGCGATTGGGTTATTGTTTTATTTGTGGTTCTTATTTTATTTTAATCTTCTTCCTTTTCTTTTCAACAACATCCTGAAAGCAAGTTCCCAAAAACGACAAAAGGAAGGAAAGAAATAAAACTACACAATTACGACGACAGTGACGATTGGTTTCTTATGTTTTTTCCTCTACGTTGGTTGTATTGATGCTAACAATGATTATTGTTGATTGCTTTGTTTGTGTTTTGGAAATTGTGTTGATTTGGTGAAGATTGTGAAGTTTGTAAACTTGTGCACAAAATTTTTGTACGAATGAAAATTTCCAGGTTTTGATATATGATTTGGCTTGTGTAATTGTGAAGAGGTTTGGAACTCAGTTTGAAACAATGGTGAACAATTGTTGTTGTTTTGAGATATAAATCTATAGAAAGGTTTATGCAAAAAGTTGTTTGAGATAAAAATACATAATAGATGAAGATGTTTTGACGGTGTGGTATTTGTGAATTTTAAAACTACACTAAAATATTATAAATTATGTGTTAAGAATTTGTAGAAAAATAAGAACAAAGCTTTATGTGGGGATGTTATATATAATAGTTTAAAATAATAAATAGATTTCAAAATAACAGAACCATCAAAAAATTTATCATATGGTTTATACAACAAAAGAATTATAATTAAAACAAATTAAAATTAAAAGAGATGCCTCATATGAAAAGTATTGGTCAAAAATAAAGAAATAGCAAATGGTTTTAAAGAGTTGGCTTTGAAAAGGAATTGTAAAAATATTTTGTGAGGAGTGTGAATTGTGAGAATTTTATAAATTTGTCGATCAATGATCAATAATACTGTGAAAATAATAGTGTATTTATAGGGATAATTAGGTCAACAAAATAAGAAATAAAATTAATTGACAAATCAGATCTTTCTTGGTCAATAAACTGACCAATTAAAGATGAGTATGTCACAAATTGACAAAACATTACCAATAAAAAATAGTTACCAAAAAAGGATATATTTTTGGTATTTATTATGATTTATGCAATCAATTTTTATTAAAAAATGCTTAAAATCTATTAAATAAATATTTTAAAATATGTTTTAAAATAAAAACGATAATTAAAATAAAAATAATAAATATACAATTTTGTGATTTCAAAAATGGAAATAAAGTTAGTGACAAATATAAATAAAAATATTTTAAAAAAATAAAACAAGTAAGACTCAAACTCGTGATCTTATGCTTGCAAGCCTTATCTCCTTATAAATTGTGTTGTCCAATTTATTTGAAATGAAAAGGAACTTGAAAACATATGAATGGTGGGAAAATATTTTCTATTTAGGAAATAAAAATAATTTAAAGTAAACTATTATATATTTTTAAATGAATGATCTAAAGTTAATTGTCTTAAAATCTCATGATTGTCATGACTTCATGCAACAACTCTACCGGTGGCTATCCATGGCATCTTATCAAAAAATTTAAGAGTAACTATAACAATATATATTGTGCTTATTATTTAATGATATATGTCATAAAGTTCTTGATTTTAAAAAAATAGATGAAAGAAGACTATGGTGCTATAATCTTATGTCAATTGGAGATGTACTTCCCTTTATCATTTTTTTCATATTATGGTTCACTTAATTGTATATCTAGACTAAGAAATTAGATTTTGTGGTCCAGTTTATTTATGGTGCATGTATCCAATAAAGTTATAGATGAAGAACCTTAAAGGAGGTACGGAAAATCATCACCCACCAGAAGCTTGGATGGAGAAAGTTACATCATAGAAGAAGCTTTTAAATTATGTTCAAACTATTGTCAGATGTAGAGTCTATAGGAATTCTAAAGTGTCGTTATGCTGATAGATATAGAGGTATATGTACTAAGGTTTTAAATATTATGTCAATGCCTTAGGATATAGTTTTTCAAGCACACTAGTAGATATTGAATAATGATGAACTTCAACCTTACTTATCTACTCACAAAAGATTTATCAAGCAACAATATTCCCGAATAAGTGACAAGTGTTTGTTGAAAGTTCATAACAACAATATCATAAGTTTTCTTAGTGAAAGGATTTCAAATGATGGAAGTGCACCCGATACTCTCAAATGGATGTTATACATTCCAAAATTTAATGTAGTAATTTTGACTGCATACAACATTATTAATTTTTTCTTTTATTAATGAGTTAGGATTCATACTGATTGACATTGGCTAGAAAACTTATATGAATGAACCATTCATCATAGTTACCCATGCAAAAAAGATGGTTAATTGTTCACCAGTGAAGACACATTCCTCATATTGACTAAAATCATGATTTAAATTCTAATATTTCTTCGACTCCTTCTTACACAACATAAGTTCATACTTCATATGAGCAATTTGATAGTGATGATGTGCATGTTCCTTCTTACACAACATAAGTTCATACTTCATATGAGCAATTTGATAGTGATGATGTGCATGTTCTTTGTAGTGACCAGGAAGAACGCATATTGTTGGTATCGAACCCATGACCTTTTAGTTTTTCAATACAATTTTATTTATTACAACCTACAATTTTGTTTATTACAACCATGGTGACATGTAGAACGCTTTTCAATTCATTATCATGCAAGATAAGAGTATTTCTTTTGCATTAAAATGAAATCTTAATAGGTTTCTTTCTAACTCGTATACTTTTCTCAACCAACATTCTAACCACATCCTTTATTTGAGCCCGTAACAATTTAAAAGTTTGATCTATTTCTCTTAAGGTTGTGTAATTAAGCTGCTTATAAACGGTGTTGTTTTGTTAATCGCGTCTATCAAATATTTTTTGTTAATTAATATTTATACAAAGTATTTATGATAGATTGAAGAAAAATATGTAACATAATTAAGAATATCTTTGAAAAAAAATAATTAATATATTTTAAAAGTTGACAAGAATCTGATAAAAAGAAAAAAATTACTCTTAAGATTCTTATAATTAAAAATGAAAGTACTATAAATTTTATAAAGGATAAAAAGGTTATTTAATGTTTTTTAACCAATATAACACTCATGTTTATTTATTAATTTTTTATAATATTAAAGTATAATTTTGTAATGTCTCTATTCATTTCTTCTTCCAAAAACCTCAAAAGAAACACACGGCTTGATTTAAATTTATCTAAAAGAGACTCCTTATCATCTCATTTAAATGATTTATACTTTAATTATGTTCTATTCCATTGTCTTTTGTGAAACAAAGTATATTAAATCACTTATAATAAAGTGTTTTTGATTATATAATTCAAATGTTAATAAAATAAAAAATAAAATATATAATCATGTAATAATTTCATTTTTTGATCATATAATAATTATAAATTAAAATAATTACCAATATCTAATCATGTAACAATTTCCTTTTTTGATCATATCATAATTATGAATTATTCATAAACTCATTCAATTTTAATGTAAGTGAATTCATAAAATCCTTATGAACTTAAAAATATTATGGCATCATACAATTTAAGGATTTATACATACTATATTTTATAATTCTATACTTTTTTATATGTTAATTTTTGCATAAGAAATACAAAAAAATCTATTAAAATAATTCGTACAAAAATATTTTAAATTATTTATATAACTTACAATAATCATTAAGATTCTTAAATAAAATCCACTCGTCCAATAGATTTACTATCGTTTATGTTCTTAAAGGTATGAGAAAGAGAGTAAGGCAAAAAAATAAATAATTCTTTTGAGTAACTAAATTAAAGTATAATCATTGTTTTTTTTAATCATATAATAACAACCACAAACCACATATTTTATTAATATTTTAAACACATCACATTAATATATAAAATAAACAAAGGCGCACATATATAATAGATATGTAAAAATTTAGTGATTGACTTAAATATAATAGAAAACTACGTTTATGATAAATGTTAGAACTATCCTCTTTCTTTATTCTCTTTCACACTCACATATAGCAATACCACATATTATTTTTGTTGAAGATTCAGCATTCATAACATTTCACATTTCTTGATCCTAAAAAAAATCTAATAAGAAGAAATACTGTTATTTTTTTATACTAAAAAGTCAACACAACATTCAATATATAAATATTATAAATAGATATCTTTATTTGTCTTCATTTGAAATTACATATAAAAATAAATAATTTACTCATGCATGCAACCACTTTTTCTCTATCTAAGTACTTTGTTTATTTTAAAAATATAAATATAAAGTAATTTATTTTTGTGCAAATAAATAAATCATAACTTTTACTCAAAAAGTATAAAACTCCTATTGTTACTTTTATTAATATGTGGAACAATTAATTTGGATATGAGGAGCGATTAATATTTTTAATAAACTAAACTAAAATATTTTATTTTAATTATACACCAAAATAAAATTAAAATATGGATCCATCTTTAAGTTTATTTGGGAGGTTTATCATATAAACCTCTTGAAAAATATCACATTTCAATAATTTCTATTTATTTATAAATTTAATTTACGAATTTAAAAAAAAATAGAGAGATTCCTTTTTATAAGAATTAAATTATTTTTCATTTATAATTAATATTTAGATAATGCATGTATACCTAACACAGTTGATGGAAGAACTGATATTGTAAGGGATACTAGTCCCACATTTTCAAGGGAGTGCAGCAGTATAGTCCACATTGATTCCCTTGATAGCAGCAATAGCTGACTTGAAGCAATCACAAGTTGCACAGCAGTCAACAATGGTTTTACCTGCATTAACTAACCCTTTAACGCCTTAACAACAGCTTGGCGAAACAACACCATTGTTTTGAAGATAACATAGGCAAGGCGCAAGGCTATTGTGAAATTGTACACATGAATCTGCATCCTAAAAACATATTCTATAATGAAGTTTCCCATGGAAAGAAATTAAGTGATATTGGATAGAGTGAATTTAGAAATCTGAACTGCTTTAGCCCAAAAAAGTTAATCTTGATACAGACTCTAAGATTATTGATATTTTAATTCAAAGATGTTGGGTAAAACCTTGAATTATGAACTATCTAGCTAATTTTATGTTGCCTTAAGTTGTCTGGTTATTTCTTATGGCTGGATCATTGTATCGCCGTATGTATCTGGTTTTTGTTTGCATTCAATAAAGTTGTATCTTTCCAAAAATAAATGTTACATGTGAGTTTGATGTAAGGTGGTAGGGATTTATATAGTGATTTTTGAAAAGTAATTTTAAGGTTTTTGAGTTTCGTTGTGGTTAATTTTTTATTTGGGATATGAACTTTATGTTTAGTCTTTAGTTGTGATTTAAGGGAGAACCACTAGACAATTTTTAAATAGACACTTCGAAACTTCTCTTTTTAAATAAGTGGTACCGAGTATATTGTTCTATTCTTATGTTACATCACTATTATTATGAAAACATTTATATTATTTAATACTTATTTTTATAATAAAATATTTAGATTTTAGGAGATTTTTTATGATATAATATTTTTATTTTAGGAGATTTTTTATAATATAATATTTAGATTTTAGGAGATAGAGTTCAATGCAAGTTGAAATGGAACAATGATTCTGGTTGAACTTTTTATTAATATTTTAAACACATCATATTATTATATAGAATAAACAAAGGCGCACATATATAATAGATTTGTAAAAACTTAGTAAATGTGTTAAATATAAGAGAAAACTAGCTCTATCATAAATTCTAAAACTATCCTCTTTCTATATTCTCTTCCACACTAGCCTATAGCAATACCATATATTATTTTTGTTGAAGATTCAACATTCATAACAATTCACATCACTTGATACTGGCAAAATGAAATATAACATAATAAGCAGAAATATTGTTATTTTTTATATACTAAATAGTCAACACAACATTCAATGTATAAACATTTTAAATAGATATTTTTATTTGTCTTGATTTGAAATCACATATAAAAGTAAATTTAGTACGGTTTGTTTTTCTCTAACTAAGTACTTTGTTTATTTTAAGAATCTAAATATGAAATAATTTATTTTTGTGCCAATAAATACATCATAACTTTTACTCAAAAAATTTCAAACACCTATTGTTACTTCTAATAATATGTGGCACAATTAATTTGGATATGAGGAGTGATTAATATTTATAATAATTTAACATAAAATATTTTATTTTAATTATACACCAAAATAAAATTTAACCAGAATAGTATGGATCCATCTTTAAACTTTATTTGTGAGGTTTTATAATATACCTAGCACAGTTGATGAAAGAACTGGTCTTGTAAGGGATACTAGTCCCACATTGTAATGGGAGTGCAGTAGCATAGTCCATATTGATTCCTTTTATAGAAGCAGTAGCCGACTTCGAGCAATCACAAGTTGCACGGCCCTCAACAATGGTTTTGGCTGCATTAACTAATATTTTAACGCCCTAACAACAGTTTAGCGAAACAACAACACCGTTCTGAAGATAATGTAAGCAAGGAGCAAGGCTATTATAAACTTGTAAAGATGAATCTGCACCATAACAACATATGCTATCTTGATGTTCCCATGGTAATAAATGAAGTGATATTGGATAGATTGAATGTTAGGTGTGAGTTTGATGCAAGGTGGTAGGGGTTTATACAGTGATTTTTGAAAAATATTTTTAAGGTTTTTGAGTTTGGTTGTTGTTAATGTTTAATTTTGGATATGAGCTTTATGTTTAGTCTTTAGTTATGATGTATGGGAGAACCGTTAGACAATTTTTAAATAGACACTTCGAAGCTTCTCTTTTTAAATAAGTGGTACTGGGTACTGAGTATATTGTTCTATTCTTATGTTACATCATTATCATTATGAAAAAATTTATATTATTTAATACGAATTTTTATAATATAATATTTAAATTTTAGGAGATAGAGTTCAATGCAAGTTGAAATGGAACAATAAATTTGGTTGAACTTTTTATTAATATTTTAAACACATCACATTAATATACAGAATAGACAAAGGCGCACATATATAATAGATATGTAAAAACTTAATAAATATGTTAAATATAAGAGAAAATTAGCTCTATCATAAATGTTAGAACTATCCTCTTTCTTTATTCTCTTTCACACCAGCATATAGCAATACCATATATTATTTTTGTAGAAAATTCAGCATTCATAATATTCCACATCACTTAATACTGGAAAAAATATAATATAATAAGAAGAAATATTATTATTTTTTATATACTAAACAGTCAACACAACATTCAATGTATAAACATTTTAAATAGATATTTTTATTTGTCTTGATTTGAAATCACATATAAAAGTAATTAATTTTCTCATGCATGCGACCACTTTTTGTCTATTTCATATTATTGATCAAATTTAGTACTGTTTGTTTTTCTTTTTCTAAGTTCTTTGTTTATTTTAAAAATATCAATATAAAATAATATTTTTAATAAATTAATATAAAATATTTTATTTTAATTATACACCAAAATAAAATTAAACTAGAATAATATGGATCCATGTTTAAACTTTATTTGTGAGGTTTTATAATATAAACCTCTTGAAAAATAGCATATTTCAATAATTTCTATTTATTTAGAAATTTAATTTACCAATTTTAAAAAATAGTTGGATCCCTTTTTATAAGAATTAAATTATTTTTCATTTAGAATTAATATTTTGATAATGCATGTATACTTAGCACAGTTGATGGAAGAACTCATCTTGTAAGGATACTTGTCCCACATTTTAAAGGGAGTGCATCAACATAGTTCACATTGATTCCTTTGATAGCAGCATTAGCCGACTTCAAGCAATCATAAATTACACGTCGGCCAACAATGGTTTTAGCCGCATTAACAACAACTTGGCGAAACAACACCACCGTTTTGAAGATAACGTAGGCAGCGCGTAATGCTATTGTAAACTTGTACACATGAATCTGCACCATAACAACATATGTTATTTTGAAGTTTCCCATGGTAAGAAATTAAGTGTTATTGAAAAGTATTTTTAAGGTTTTTGAGTTTATTGTTATATTCTTATGTTACATCACTATTATTATAAAAACATTTATATTATTTAATATTGATTTTTATAATATAATATTTAGATTTTAGGAGATAGAGTTCAATGCAAGTTGAAATAGAACAATGAATCTGGTTGAACATTTTATTATTATTTTAAACACATCACATTAATATACAGAATAAACAAAGGCACCCTGTGATGCGGTGGGAGAACTGACTTGAGGTTTTGTGTTTGTGTTTGCAAATGTTGGGGTTAGTAAGAGTCCCCACCGACTTTTCTTTTATCCAAAAGGAAAGGTAAAAAAGCACAGGAAAGACCTTTGAGATTGTTTTTGGGTTCGGGGGTAGATTATTAAAAGGGAAGGTGCTAGCACCCTTTACATCCATGGTTTTCCATGGGCTCTTAGTTACTTGTTTAGATCACTTGCTTTGCTTTGAAATTGTTTGAAATGGTGCTTTGTATGGTTTGAAAGTATTTTGAAAAGAGGCCATCGTTTAGGCAATCTTTATAATGATTCCCGTTCGTAAGAATGTATACAAAGATGTTTGTCTTTTGAAAAATGTTTCAATGTTTTGTAAAATGTTTTGAAATGTTTGTGTGATTGTTTTTGAAAATAGCAAGGATTGTTTTGAAATTGATCAAGTAACTAGAATCTATCTACCTACTCAAATGTCTTTCTTGTGCATTTTTATTCTTTTGATATTGTTGATTTACCATTGATTGCATAAATAACCCTATCTTTGGATGTAAACGGGACGGGCGTGGGTCATCGTATGACCATGATAGCAATGTTGCCAAGTATTTTAGCAATTTTTAGGGACTAAGATCATCTTTGTTTAGGAAACCTTTTGATAGCGTCATCGAGGGACTATATTCTTTTATTTGTTTTGTTTTGCCAAGATACTTCGCATGCGTAACATGGCCATTTTTATATAGGCAACCAAGTGGGTGAAACCCTAAGGGTTCTTGTGTTCAATGTGTGTCATTTTTCATGCATTTGATTTGTCTTGGATTAGGTCTTTTCTATTTGTTTGTTTTTGGTCTTGTCATGCAAACCCTAGTTTACTGAACATGGTATAAATGCGATAAATTGCATAAATGTAAACTAAACTATTACAACAATTATTATGGGAGGGGGGATACAAGTTTTGGAATGGGGATATTACACAAAATAAACCCTAAAAATACTATTACAACCCAGTTGAACATTGTGCGAAATAAATAAATATACAAATATTTAAATATGTAATGCAATGTATTTATGGAAAAAATGTTTTGTATTTGTTTAAGGTATGAGAAAATGATTCATGTAAACCCTAGAAAAAAGGAAAAAATAATAGTATTATTTTTGGAGGGATGAAACCCTAGTTTTCAAATTAAAAGAAAAATATGTTTCCTATTATTTATTTTGTCCATTTTTATACAAGAAAATAATAAATAATATTATATGTCAATATTAAAAATTAAATATGTATGAAAAAATTAATATTTTATGTGTAAAATAATTAAATAAAAATGTATAGTATTTATTAAATGTATTTATAATTTATTTAAGAAAATAAAGTCTATTATCCTAATAAGCTATTATATATGCCAAAAAATAATAAAAAAATAAAATAAAATGCAAAAAATAAAGAAAATATTTTTCATGATTTTTATGATTCAGAAAAATAAATAAAAGCAATAAATATAAAAATATAAAAAGAAATATGAAAAATAAAACAAATTTGCAAGGGGGGTGCAAAAGTAATACAGGGGGTGTGAAAAGTAAAAACAAAAAGGCCAGAAATGCAAAAATGCCAAAGGCAAGCTTCGTCCTTGTCCTTTGTCTCCTCTTGCGCGCGCTTTCAACTCAAACCTGCAACTTGCTCATACTTGCATAAAAACAAAAACTTGTAACATGAAGCATGTAGCACTTAATCTCACGATTCCAATGATATAAAATTTGTAACCTAACTCTCAAAGATCAGAGACAATTTAATCAGCCCTAAATCGTGACCTAATTATTTCATGAACTTCAAGTTTCAAATTCTCATTGCTCAGTTAATATAAATGACAAGTATGCATATGTACAGCTTCACCATGTTAAGGACTGCATTTTTGCTTCACAAATCGTGGCTTGAGGATGCCTAAATAGAGAGATAGAGTTTTGAAAAATACCTCCTTCATCTGGATTTTGATATGGAAATGTGGGGACTTTGAGTGAGGCCTGAGGATCGTGTGAGCTTCCTTGAAGTTCCTTCAAGCTATTCCAACACCTAGCTTGCTTTGTGGATGGCCAAAACTCTCTATAGAAGTCAAGCTGCAACCTCCAAATTTGAAAATGGCAATGGCTGGAACAGGGCTTACAGATGCAGGTCAAGGGCTTGGATAGCTTTGGTAGGATGTGTATGAAGTGTTTCAAATGTTAAAGGGCAAAACACACGAGCCAAAATGAAGTTGGCAATGATTTTGCAGAACTGCAATGTTTGGGCAGAAAAATGATGTTTTTATGTTTGGGAGAGTTTTGGATGCTATCAATTCGTGTTCTGAGTTGTGACAAGTTTGTGAATATGTATAGCATGGATACAAAGTCCACTTTTCATCAGATGTGCAAGCCTTTGGACTTTTGCAACTTTTCTTGCTTTTGAAGAAAAGTGAAGTGACCACACTAAACATGCTTGTACTGGCTGGCTTGCTAGCTGCAGAGAATTGGTATACATTGCTTGATATCTGTGGAAGTTGTTTGTACCAAAGGAATAGGTCCATGGTTCAAGGTTGATAAAGTTACAAAAGCTTGCCTTTATGAAAATAGCAATGTGCCCTTTATGCCATTAATGGAATTATCTTTTGTACAATGTTCCAAAAGCCAAAATAAAGCCTTTATCTTCTGAGTTAGCATTTAATTATGGAGTGTAGAAGGAGTTTAGGACCTGTAATGCAAGGTACAAGCATCATGGATCTGATTTGCAACTTGACACTTTGTGAAAATGGCATGAACAAAAGTGACAAAATGCCAATTTCTCTTCTTCGATTCTCCCTAACCACAAATGATCTTGGAGAGTTCTTTGACATTTTGTAAAGCTTTAAATGTGATATATAATCCTTTATTGAAATTCATTTTGAGATACCTCTTGGAACTAGGTGAAAAATGTCCATGAAGTTGGGTCAAAAAACTGCCTAAATTAGGGCAAATTTTCACTAAGTTATTTAGTTCATGGACCTATATTCACAAATTCATAATTTGAGATCCAAGCATCGTTTGGGAAAACTTTGTGAATCAAAGTTGTATATTTCATGGAGGACTACAACTTTCATGTTGGAAGTTTTCTTTGAATCAAATTGCATCATGGTGAAAAAGTGGTGAAAATTTGGGAAAAAATAAGAAAATTTCCATACTTAGAAAAATTCTAAGTTATGAAAAATTTCAAATTCAAAACCCTAATTTTCAAAATTGGTTTACTTGGTGAACATATTTTATATTTTGACATATCTTGATGAATTATGACCCTTGGCACTTGATTTTGACCAAAAATTCAAAGTTTGACTTTTCAGTATACAATTGACTTTTGATCAATTGACTGCAAAATTCATTTGTCAATCCAATGAACTTGAGATCTTTTGAACCATGTGATTAAGTTAATATGATGCCATTGAACATTTGAAATCATATTTGAACCCAATTGGTCATTGGCTAGGTTAAAAATAAAAAATTGCCCTTTCTCAGTCAAAACCCTAATTTTGACCATTTTGCCCTTTTGATGATTTGATCAAATTTCTTGAGGAGTTGTGATCCAAACTTGATCAGATGGTACATATGAGCCTAAAATGTTGATGTGGATCAAAAATTATGAAGTTTGACTGTAAATTGGCCATGGTTGACTTTTTCCCAATACAACTTATTTTTAGGTCAATTATCCAATTGATTGGTCAAAAAGGTGGTTCAAGGCTTCAAACTTAACATGAGCAATCTTAGGGGTACAACATGATGTATGGAAGTCACATGAAGCATTTGTGGTACAAAAATCCTTTTGCAAACTCAAACCCTAATTTTGGGTTATCAGTGCAAGATGAGATGTCCTGAGCTGAGCAAACCCTAATCTTGTCTTGAGTCCAAGAAGTCTTGTGAGAAAAATCTTGATAAATGAGAGGAAAAATTTTGGGATACAACAGCTGGCCCTAATCAATCTTCTTGAACCTGAAGAGTTAGATTTGCGAGTTTTCCGTTCGTGACTCGAAGGTAAAAGATGATTGGACACTAGAGTGCCCATAAATTTGTACTCATGAAAATGTAGTTAAGGGAATGGGCTTAAAGATGCCATTTGGAGAGGTGATAGAATCTTGGTTGAAATGGGCTTGTAGATGCCATCCAAGAGTGTTTGCTGAGTTGTAAGTTGTAAGTCAGAAGAATAAGTATCAGAATGGTATCCGCGTCCGGAACGTATCTCAGCTGTATTTGGAGACTTGGAATCTGAATGAGAAACAGAATAGCATCTGTGTCTAGAGAGTACCCGTACTGTATCAAGAGTGTGAAATTTGAATAAGGGCCAGAAAGGCATCCGTGTCTAGAGCGTATCTGAACTTGAAATTTTAATGAGTATCAGGATGGCATCCGTGTCTGGAGCGTATCTGAACTGTATCTGAAGAAGTGACAGAATGGCAACCGTGTCTGGAGCGTATCTGAATTGTATCTGATAGTTGAGGTCTGAATGAGTAATAGAATAGAATCCGCGTCTGGAGCGTATCTAAACTATATATGGGATCTGAATCTGAATGAGTAACAGAATGACTTTCGTGTCTGGAGTGTATCTGATAATTGAATCTTGAATAAGTAACAGAATGACTTCCGTGTCTAGAGTGTATCTGAACTGTATCAAAAGCTGAATCTGAATGAGTAACAAAATGACTTCCGTATCTGGAGTGTGTTCGTACTGTATGATGATTGCATTTTGTTAAACGGTAGTTGTTAATCTTATCCTGAAAAGGGTTAAATGTTAGCTGAAAACACAAAGTTATGTTGCATGAAATGTATGATGCAATAAATGTGCTTTATCAATGTTTAAGATATATGGATGTAATGTATATGCATGCAAGCTGATGTTCAATATTGCTGAGGAAAATAAATCCTTGACTGCTTCCAGGGAAGATAAATCATTGACTACTGAGGATAAGAAATCCTTGGCGACTGTTGGGGATTAAAAATCCTTTATGACTTCTCTGGGGATATAGGGATCCTTCCTGTCTTGAAGTTGGAGTATTTGACAAAAATTCTGTAGTGAGCAATGGCATATACTGCTTGAGTAATCTGCTTGGGGAATCCAGAGAATTTTGATGACTTCTACTGGGGATTACACCAAGGGAATCCTTGTTCTGCTGGAGAATAAAGAAAACTCTGATGACTTATGCGGGGAATTAAGAATGAGAATCTTCATTTTGTTGGGGAGCAATAAAATCTCTGTGGGGAAGAAGGCTTACTGTTGGGAGTAGGTTTAGGAGTTTGGGTCGTCTGCCATTCTTCTGGGGAGTTATCCTAGGTTGAGGAGAGACAAAAGTTAACTGTTATCTGGTTGATTTTCAGACTTCAAGATAACTTGCTGGGGAATTTGGAGAAACTGAATGGTTTCCGCTGGGGATTGATAATTAGAAGTTTTGCCTCTGCCGGGGATTGGGAGTTTGAAATTTTAACTCTGATGGGGATTAAGGGTTTGAAATTTTAGCTTCGTTGGGGATCTAGATGATGTACTATAGGGATTGCTCATGGAATAGCCTAAAGACATTTTCCTATCCTTTCAATTTGTCAGTGATTGTTCTTTTCCATCCTGTTTATTTGTAAACAGTAATTATGTTCAAATGCATATGTTCATCAATGAATCATTGGACGTTTTTGCAAATAAAAACACAAGTGTAAAGAAAAAGGCAAATAGTTTTCTGTACTTTGAAAGAGATATCTTTGTATTTAGTTTGAATAAGTCTTTTGTACAAAGGAGACAAACATCCTAGTAAGAGGATGGTGTCATAAAAGTAAGAAAAATTTATACAAAGAAAGATGGATATGTGTAATAATCCCATGGGGTTCCCATTTTGCTATAGCCTTCGTATCTCCGAATAACTTGTCCATTCGCTGCTTCGTCCGAAGATGTTTGAATTGATCAGAAGCTCAGAGTTTGTCAGTGAAGAGATTGTCCTTAAAGTGATCCGACGAGACATAGTCATACGCTTTAATTCCCTAACTTTTGCCTGGACCGCCCTTTTGGGTTTTCAGTCCACTAGGAAACCCTTTTTTGCCCAAGTCTCCCTTTCAGGTTTTCAAATTGCCGGGTGTACAGATTTTTTTTTTATCCCTAATTTTTGCCCGAACCTTTTTGGTTCGCCATAATTCCCTTGTTTTGCCTAGGTGTGTCAACCTAGCGGGTTTTTTATGCGTAATATCTTTTGACTATGTCTGCGTTCGCAGGGTGTGGCAGGTCGTCACCGTCCATGGTGGTTAAGATCATTTCACCACCAGAAAAGATGTTCTTGATTACAAATGGTCCTTCATAGGCAGAAGTCCATTTTCCCATGGGATCACTTTGTGGTAAGATGATGCGCTTGATAACTAGATCTCCAACTTTATATACCTGGCGTCTGACTTTCTTGTTGAAATCCTTGATCATCCGTTTTTGATACGTCTGACCATGGCAAACAGTAGTAAGTATCTTTTCGTCAATTACGTTCAACTGATCAAGTCGGGTCTGAATCCAATCGTCTTCACTCAAACCTCCATCCTTCATGATTCTTAAGGAGGGAATCTGAAACTCGATAGGTAAATCAGCCTCCATGCCATAAACCAAAGAATAGGGTGTTGCCCTAGTTGATATGCGTGCCGTGGTACGGTACCCATAAAGAGAAAACGGTAGCATTTCATGCCAGTCCTTGTAGGTGACTATCATCTTTTGTATAACATTTTTAATGTTTTTGTTAGCAGCTTCAACTGCACCATTCATCTTTGGCCGATAGGGGGGTGAATTGTGATGTTAAATCTTGAACTGCTTGCACAAGGCGGTGATCATAATATTGTTAAGGTTTGTACCATTGTCAGTGATGATCCTTTCTGGGATACCGTACCAAAAAATAAGATTCTGCTTGATGAAGCAGGCAACAACATTCTTAGTAACGGATGCAAAGGAAGTTGTTTCCACCCACTTGGTGAAGTAGTCAATGGCCACCAGAATGAAGCGGTGTCCATTAGAGCCTGTAGGCTTTATCTCTCCAATCGTGTTGATTTCCCACATAGCGAAGGGCCAAGGAGTTGTTAAGACATTTAGAGGAACCGGAGGCACGTGCACCTTGTCTGCATAGATTTGACACTTATGACAGGCGCAGGAGTGTTGATAGCAGTCAACTTCCATGGTAGACCAGTAATAGCCTTCCCGTAGAATCTTTTTTGCCATCGTATGCCCACTAGAGTGAGTGCCAAAGGTACCCTCATGCAATTCAACCATGATCTTTTCAGCTTCGATCTTGTCCACATAACGAAGTATAATAGAATCGTGATTGCGCTTGTACAGGATGTCGTTACTTAGGAAGAACTTAGCTGAGAATCTCCTTAAGAAATTTTTGTCATTGACTGAAGCTCCTTCAGGATACTCTTGAGTCTTGAGATACCTTTTGACTTCATGAAACCACGACTGGTCCACTACTTCTTCGGTGTTAATCTCGTGACAGTGTGTCGGTTCGTCCATCCGTTCAATAGAAATCTGGGGAGCCTCATTGTCCCAATCAAGTTTAAACATAGATGACATTGTAGCTAGAGCATCTACTAGCTGATTTTCTTCTCGCGGGAAGTGCTCGGAGGTAATCTGCTTGAAATGTGGTAACAATGTCAAAACATGTTCTTTGTAAGGGATGAGGTTTGGATGCTCAGTGTCCCACTCTCCTTTGATTTGACTGATAACCAAAGCTGAGTCCACAAACACATCTAAGTATTTGATTCCCAAGTCTTTGGCGGCCTTGAGTCCAAAGATGCATGCTTCATACTCTTCCATGTTGTTCGTACAGTTGAAGCAAAGTCTGGCGGTGAAAGGAGTATGGCATCCTTCTGGAGATATAAGCACAGAACTGATACCGTTACCAAGTGCACTGGATGCCCCATCAAAGTACAGGGTCCATAGGGATCCTTGTTCAGGTCCGTCATATGGTCTGATCTCTTCGTAGTTGTCCACTGTCATGATGTCTTTGTCAGGGAAGTCGAACTTCATGGATTGGTAATATTCTACAGCTTGATGAGCCAGATGATCAGCTAGCACACTGCCCTTTATAGCTTTTTGGGTAGTGTACTATATGTCGTATTCTGTTAGGACCATCTGCCATCTGGCTATCCTCCCAGAAAAAGCAGGTTTCTCAAAGATTTACTTTATCGGATCCATCTTAGATATCAGCAAAGTGGTATGAGTCAACATATACTGCCTTAGCCGGCGAGCAGCCCATACCAAAGCGCAGCAAGTTTTCTCGAGCAGTGAATATCTGGTTTCACAGTTGGTAAACTTTTTGCTAAGGTAATAAATGGCATGCTCTTTTCGGCCAGACTAATCATGCTCCCCCAGTACGCACCCCATTAAATTCTCTAAGATGGTCAGATACATGATTAGCGGTCTTCCCTCGACGGGTGGCATCAAGATAGGAGGTTCTAGCAAATACTCCTTGATTTTATCGAAAGCAACCTGACATTCTTTGTTCCATCTGACTACTTGATCTTTCTTCAACAGCTTGAAGATTGGTTCACAAGTAGACGTTAGGTGAGAAATGAACCTGGCTATATAGTTTAGGCGTCCCAAAAAACCTCTGACCTCCTTCTCAGTGCGAGGAGCAGGCATTTCTTGTATAGCTTTGACTTTGGCAGGATCAACCTCGATGTATTTGTTTCTGATAATGAAACCTAAGAGTTTACCGAACCGGACTCCGAATGTACACTTGTTTGGATTCAATCTTAGCTTGTACTCCTTCAATCTGACAAACAGCTTTTGCAAGTGATCAAAGTTTTCTTCTTCAGTTTGTGATCGGGCTATCATGTCATCTACGTAGACCTCTATCTCATGATGTATCATATCATGAAACAAAGCTACCATGGCGCGTTGATAGGTTGCCCCGGTATTCTTCAGTCCGAATGGCATCACTTTGTAGAAGAACGTACCCCACTATGTGACAAATGTAGTTTTCTCCATGTCCTCAGGTGCCATTTTGATCTAGTTATAGCCTGAGAATCCGTCCATGAAAGAAAATACTTTGTGTTGGGCTGTATTGTCGATTAGGATATCGATGTGTTGAAGTGGAAAGTCATCTTTAGGGTGGCCATGTTTAAATCTCTATAATCCACGCACATTCTCACCTTGCCGTCCTTTTTAGGCACGGGAACAATGTTGGCCACCCATTGAGGGTAAGAAGTAACAGCCAGAAATCTAGCACTGAACTGTTTCATAACTTCTGCTTTGATTTTCTCTGACATGTCAGGTCTCATGCGGAGGACCTTTTGTTTCATTGGTGGACAGTCTTCTCTCATGGGTAGACGGTGTACCACAATGTCTGTATCGAGTCCCGACATGTCTTCGTATGACCAGGAAAAGATCTCAACATAATCATGCAGTAGATGAATTAGGCGCTCTTTGACACTCGGCTTTAGATTGGCACCTATCTTGATTTCCTTTTTATCTTCCTCGGTTCCCAAGTTGATTGTATCCAACAGCTCCTCATGAGGCTGAATTGCTCTTTCTTCTTGTTGTAATAATCTGGCCAATTCCCCTGGCACCTCACAATCTTCCTCACCTTCGTATTCAGCTTGGTAGACCAGGTCTTCAGAGTAAATGAAGGCTATAGCAGTATCGTTACCCATGGGTTCCGGAATGGAAGGGTACCTGCATTTGTGAGTGTGGGTGTGTGTAAGGGTATAGCCATCTTAAAATAATAAAATGTAAAAGAAAGACAATGAGCACAAAAGGTTTATATATGAAAAAGCGTCCATGATTCATTGAATGACATATGTAGATGAAATAAAAACCCTTACAAATGTACCATTGTGCCTCGGGTAAGACACATGGTTTTTAAAGTACGAATTGTTTGTGAATTATTACAGTCCAACAGAAATGTAAAAGATAGATTACTAAGATATGAAAGTTATCGGAACGAAGTCTCTGGCTTCCCAATTGTGTAGTCCTTCGCTGACAGTAGGAAATATCCAATCTTTCAGGCTGCCATCCTCTTCATTGTCTTCTACCGCATTGACGCTTTGATTGCTAATCTTCACAGATGGCCCCCAGCACGGGCACAGCGCACAACCTTCTGACCAGTCGAAGTAAATCCCAAGCCAAACTTGTCTGATTTGTAAGGAATGTCTGGAAGCTGACCCCAGATTGTGCACCCCCCTTCTTCCACTACTGCCCTTGCATCCTTGAGAGATGACATCCGAGGTGGAGGTCTTGTGATCTTTGGAATTGAGGATACCGTCTTGGTCGTCGCAATTTCTTCAGAGACTTCTTCAAAATGTTGGAAAGGGGTCTCTATGAACTCGCCATCTAACTCCACATAACAGAAAGAATTCAGATGACTAATCATATATTCCTCTTCCCCATGGACAGTTATGATCTTCCCTTGGACGGGGTACTTGAGCATCTGGTGCAAGGTGGAAGTGACAGCTCCGACATTGTGGATCCAGGGGCGTCCCAACAGGCAGGAATACGAAGGATGGATGTCCATCACATAGAATGTGGAGTTGAAAACCTTAGTTCCCACCTTGATCTGGATGTCCACCTCTCCATGGACCATCCTCTTAGAACCATCAAAAGCATTGACCACTATGTTGTTGGGTTTTAAAGTCAGCCCCTCACAATCCAACCTATCAAGGGCTTTCTTCGGTAAGACGTTCAGAGATGACCCAGTATCAACCGACATGAGCTAGGGTTTTTCCTCTACACTCCACTGAGACATGTAGTGCATCGTTATGTTTTCTCCCTCTGGGTGTCAAGTCAGCATCGGAGAAGCCTAGACCATTATCAGTTGTCAAACTGGCCACACGGTCCTCAAACTGGTCAGCAGACGTCTCTTCCGGCATGTGAGATGTCTTCAGAAATTTGACCAAAGCTTTGGCATGTGCTTCAGAGCACAACAGCAGGGCTAGCATAGAGATCTTGGAAGGGGTCTGCCCCAATTGTTCAACCACATCATAATCACTCTTCTTAATAATCCTCAGGATTTCTTCCATCTCCTTCTTGGATGTTTCAGGAATAAGTAGTGATTGAGCCTTCGTCAGGATAGGCTCCTCTTGGACATTCTTTCCTTTATTCTCAGCAATGGAAGTAGGAATAGGGATTTTATTGTCTTTGTCGGTGGGTACGCTTGCAGGTACAATCACTAGTGTATAGGTAATCTTCGGAACGGCCACGGGTCCAAAGACTACTGTTGGAGGAGCAATCTCTGGAGAGAAGATCCTACCACTGCGGGTGATCTTGCTAGTTCCAAGAATATTTCTAATGTCAGAATTGTCCTCTTCGGAGCTTTCTTATTCTGCAGTTAGTTCAATCTGTTTAATACCATGGTAGTAGATTTCTCCACCATAGTTCCATGGTACTGTTTTATCTGAATTATATAGGGTCGGCCTGGGCATTTTTATCTTAAGCGGAGCTGTCTTTGGAGAAGGTGTAATCCTAAAGGGTCTTTTAGGGACCCTGGAAGGATTGGCGTAGATGGTTATTATTGAAACTTCTTTCACTAGAACGGGTGAAACAGGAGCATTCTCAAACAAATTTTCTTGGTTATCCATCAGTCGTTGGATACCTTTCTTCAACAGAGGACAGTCAAATGGGGAGGATAGGCAAGCATGGAAATATTTGTCACAACCTGGGAAGATGCCAGCTTTCAACAAATTCAACTTGATAATCGGGAGCGGAGTTAACAGTCTATCAATAGTAGCAAAAAACAGATCTTCTTCAATAGCGTTGGCATTATGACCATGCCTCGGCATTGGGGCGAAAATAACATTGGGTCCAATCAGATCTTGAATCTTGTTCTTCAGAGCCCAATAGTTGTTGGTGTCGTGCCCTGGACTTTCAGAATGGTACGCGCATCTGGCGTTGGGATGGTAATGTGGAGAAGTAATATTAGGATTTTTTGGTGCCTCTTTCAAAGTGGCTAGATTCAACTTCAGGAGATGTGGTAGAACGTGGGCTGGAGTCATGTTAATCTTGGTAAATTTCCGAACTGGCCTTTCTACCCTTTGCTGGTTATTTCTTGGCTGGTCCGATGCAGGCTTCGGAATCATAACAGCCCCCACTATTGGTCGTCGCTCAGTTCTTCCCTGATTCCTATGAGAATACACAACATATACTTCCTTTCATCCCGTGAATGGATTTTTTTACAGTTGTTGAGGCAGACGCATCCTTTTGAATTTTCCAACTTCTTATACCAACCTCCACTCTTTCACCGATTAAGATCAATTCAGTAAACCCTGCAGAGGAACTCCCAATGAGATTATTAAAGAAAGGACCTGAAAGAGTTCCCAAGAACATGTCCACCAACTCCCTCTCAGATATAAGAGGTTTCACCCTTCCGGCTAGATCCCTCCACTATTGGGCGTAATCTTTAAAGCCCTCATTGGAAACCATGGCCATACTTTGTAGCTGAGTACGGGTTAGCGCCAAGTCGGCGTTGTATTGAAAATGTTTATAGAAGGCTGCTGCCAAGTCTTCCCAATTGTGAACATCTTCCCTCCCCAACTGGTAGAACCAATCAAGCTGCGTTCTTGATAAACTGTCTTGGAAAAAGTGGACCCACAGGTCTTTGTCAGCATAATGTGGTTGCATCTTCCTGACATAGGATCTGAGATGCATTTTAGGGCAAGACACCCCATCATACTTAGCAAACAGTGGCACTTTAAACTTTGGATGGATTACAATTCTTGACACCAACCCCAACTCTTTAAAATCTAGCCCCGGTACTCTCTGGATTTCCATAGCGCTGAGTCGCTATTCAAGGTGTTTATATTTGTCATCAGCTGGAGGGTATTGTTGTTCAGAGTAGTCCTCTTCTTCCTCTTCTTTTCTTCAGAGTCTGATGGTACTGTCGTTCCTTTTCCTTTTCCTTCTTCAGAGGTTGTTGCGAATTCTAAGGTCCGTCTGGCTTGTCCCTGAAATCTTCTACCCATGATAACCACACCATTTGGCTTCTTCTTCTTTTTCTCTTTTTCTTTTTCTAGCAACGTTTTCAGCTCCTCCTGCCTTTTGGCTAAGGTCATGAGTAACTGCTGGAATTGTGAATTCTGAGCTTGCAAATCTTTGACCGTTTGTTCAAGATCCATCTTGCTGAAATAAACAGCAGATAGATGAGGAAACTTGGTGTGAAGACCTGTTTATATATATGATGAATGATATGTATTCATGAAATGCTTTTAAGGATTCAGAAATTCAAATTTGTTTTAAACAAAAAAGAAATGCACGTCATATTAATAAGATAAAACTTGTTAGTACATCAATTCCCCTTGGGTAAAATAATACAAAATTTAAGGTAAAAAGACGTTGCGCATTGTTGTACCCCAAAATGTGCCCTCCCATATTCTTCAAGGTTTGTCAAGAATCATCTTCAAATGGTTCAAGATTTCTCAAGGGTGGCACAGTCCAAATGCCTCCTAAGCCAGTCAAGATTAGGGTTTTGATTCTTTCAAGGAATTTGAGGTTTTCAATGGTCCAATCAAGTCTCATAGGCCTATACATATTCTCAAGCATCTACATGTCAAGTCTCAAGACTCACAATGTCAAATTGCACAGTCAAAAGCTCCATTTGCTTCACAATCAACTACAGGGGTAAAATGGTCATTTTGCAGTCAAAAGTCAGAATTTTTGGTCAAAACCTTATTTTTAGTCCACAATCATCATTTTATCAAGTCTTGATCATGATTCCACAAGCATGGCTCAAAAAATCATCAAAGATGCAAAATTTACTATTTTTTGACAGTAGAAAAGTCAACTGTATCTTGACCAAGGCATAACTTTTTCATGGTTCATCAGAAAAGTCCCATCCAATGCTCATTTTGAAGGGGATGACATTTCCTACAACTCATCTTCACATTCAAAGTCCAAGAAATTCTCTCATAAAAAGTTATCAATTTCTACATTATAGGTCAATTTCAAAAGTCAACAAAAATGCACTTTAAGTCAAAGACCATAACTTGAGATTGGTAAATCCAAATGACATGGGACCAAAGGCATTGTTTAGAGGACTTCAATAACTTTCCAAAATGTCCAAGAAAATTTTCATATGATCAAAATTGAGCAAGATATGCATTGTAGAAGTTGGGAAATTTTTGTGAATTTGCAAAAGTCAACTTTGCTCAAAACACTTTGTTTTTGCTAACGGGCCTCAAATTCCTTCTTGAAACTTTATCCAAGGCCTATGCACGACCCATTGAGATTAAATTGAATTATTTTCTTATTTTTTATTAATTAATTGGATTTTTAATTGATTTTAATTCATTTAATTAATTTAAAATGTAGGAAAATATCAAGATATGGTTTTTCAATCTTTTCATGAAGCAAATATGACCTATAGAGCTGGCAAATTTGTGTGCACATCAAGGGGACAAGAATCTCCAAGTTTGGCAAGTTTTTCCAATCAAAAAGATTGAAAAATATTTGATTTTCAATCAAATATACAAACCATTATTCTATGGATTTCTTGTGCAAGATTTAACCTAAATTCAATACTCTATATATACACAACCTAACCCTAATGCCATGGACGAGAATTTGCTGCAAGAAAGCCATAATCACATTCAAAAAAATCCAAGAAAAAGTGAAAACTGTTTTCCAGGTTCTAGCACGATTCAAAGACATTTGTTGATTTCAATACATTGCTGGAGGTGTGAGGGACGTTTTGCAATCAAAACCACGTGCTAAAGCTCCAGAAATCACCTTAAACAGACTCACGGTTTGGCACTTTTGTTCATAATCATAATTCATATTTCATGCACGTTTAACATGATTTATTGACTGTTTTGCATTGCTTGAACCTTTACAAAGCTCTTGGCATAGGTTAATTGAATTATAATGCATTGAATCGATAGATGCCATTGATGAATTCTAGGGTTTCCAAGCTTCCAGATTAGGGCTTTGTTGTACAGGAAAAATCAGACCTTGAGAGACCCATGGTTGGATTCGTTGAGGCAAGACGAATCTAAAACCACCCTCGCGAAATATTTATGTGCATCAGGGACCTAATCGCTATTATTCGTGCTTGCAGGTTGTGGGGGTTAAAAACCCCCGCTATCTCACTTTTATTTTGCAGGCACGAGGAAGAAGACGGTGACGTGTTGATTTATGGTTGGGTCATTTAAAATGCGCGCGTGTTTTTGCTTTTGTGCAACGTCTGAATTAATTACCTAATATAATAATTTCTTCATATGTTATTAATAATTGAAACGTGCAGCTCAGATGGCCAAAGCATTGGTGTGTGATCATTGGGACCTGGGTTCGATTCCCAGGTCCCCCAAAACAATTTTTTCAATTTTTTCTTAGGTAATCCCATGCAGATTTCCAACAGCGTTCTATCATGCACCTTAAACAATCAGGCGCCAAGTGGCCACATGCTTAAATCTGTTGGCCAGGAGATGAAGAACACCATACTCCCTAGTCAACCAACGTGCAGGCAATTCCAGAAGTCAAACGAGGCTTGGGCTTAGTGGGCCAGATTGCCTACAAACCTCCATCTGGGCCAACACACCCCCCCTGGTTAATTATTTTTTTTCTTTTATATTTTCTTTTACTAATTATTATTATTAATTATTATTATTATCATTTAATTAACTTAATTAATATTTTCCATAATAAATTCAGATAATTAAAAAATGTAAATATTTTTATTATTTATTATTATTTAGTAATTTCACTTTTAATTATTATTTTATAAATAAATTCTAACAAACCAATTTAGTTTAATTAAGTTAAATTTGACTTTTTTGTTACAATATATAAAATTAACTTAGAATTAGGTTTTTTTTTACTAACTTTCAACTTTTAATTTCTTTTATTTTATTTTCATTAAGACCTAAAAAACTAAAAAATACTTTTTCTTGTAATTATCTAATTAATTAATCAATTAGAATTAGGTTTACTAAATTGCAAAAAGGACCAAATTTCCATTCTTTTCTCAAAAAAGGGTCAAAACCCTAAAGACTTTTCCCGATTCAATTTCCTTTCCCGCATTATTATTTTGATCATATTTATGTATCTGCTCCGAGAATGTAATAGATAATTAGGACCTTTATCGCTTTCTTTAATTTCTCGCATTTATTTTCAAGGGTTATATTTTTGGCGATGTAAATACCCGACGCCTTGTAATAGCGTAGATTCACTTTCCGCATTTTATTTTCCGCACAACTATCAACTGTTAAATATGCATGACAAGACTTGCCTGACAAATAAAATCAACTCGTAGCTCACAATAAACATGTGCAAAGATAATCTTAATTGAAACCTGACACACGTGCACATGCCACTCCTAGGGTACGCCTCACTTGGTTGCCTCGACGTGGTCATTAAGTATAGGGTGTTTTAGAGGTCGCCCTCCTGTCTAAAGATCCAGTTGCCTCAAAACGGTTGCCTCAGATAAAAAAGGATCTAGGACATTAGGGTTACCGCTAAGGCGTCCTACTATTGCTTTGGTGACCACACATGTCCCTATAATCGAATTGACCCAAATAACTCCAACGACGGTGCTACCTACTTCTCAATAGTGGGATAGTACTGTCTAAAGGACTCTTACACAGCTTAATTCCTTAGAGTAGGTAGATTTCTCCTGGGTACTTGCTCTTTCAAAAAACAAAAACAACTTTTCGCACCTACACTTTCAAAAAGTTTTCAAACAAACACTTCATACACTCTTGAGGACTGATACAAGAGTTACCTAGAAGTTTTTCAAACTAAACTTTTACAAAACCCACAAACACAAGAAAAGAAAACATTTTTGAAAACATAGTGAGCAAGTACCTAAGAGCCCGTGGATAACCACGGATAGAAAGGGTGCTAACACCTTCCCTTTCTATAAATCTACCTCCCGAACCGAGAAACATCTCGAAAAGGAATTTTGTTGTGCTTTTGTCCTTTCCTTGTTGGAGAACATAAAAGACGGTGGCGACTCTTGCTTACCGCGACATTTCACAAACCAGCATTTCAAAACAGTCAGTTCTATTTCCACTGATCACAGAACTGGCGACTCTGCTGGGGATATCATAAGTGAGGTGTACCTTAGGATTAGATCACCATGTTTTCAATTTTATGCCTTGAATGCTTTAATATTGTGGGCTTGTATCGGAGTTTTATAGATCCTAACCCGGATCTGGGGATACCCTTTAGAAGTAGCAACAAACTGTGAGGGAACTGTGCAGGGTATACCGACACGGTTGAAGCAGTTGCTACGTTGATGTGGCACTTTGGTGAGTACCAGTAACCCTTGAATCAAGTCAATGAGAGTACGGGGCCGTCGCGTGGTGTCGTGAAGCATCAACTGACCTTAGGAACCTTACTTGACCATCCTGGCCTCTTTAGGGGTAGTGAGATAACCGACTTTGGTACAGTCCGAAGTTGGTAGATACTCGATACTACACTCATTGAGGGTTGTTTTCTTGGAATATTTTGATCGCCAGTTCAGTGGCTAAATCAAAAAAAATGAACATAGAAAACAACCCAATGATATTGAGCTCCTTAGAACCCGGTTACTTTTGATAGGACAGGTTTTGAGCCCACCAACTTCAAGAGGGTAGTACCTAAACCTCATGCTGGCCTAAACTCTAAGGGCTGTCTAGTGTGACTTGTGTGCCTTATCATGTTTGCCTTTTGTGAATACTTGTGGTGTGTTTTTATCATAACATCATAACATCATAAAGCATCATATGCATTTACTAACCACTTCAAGGGTTCAAATCTTCATCTTCGTTCTTGTTTTGTAGGACATGGAATCTCTCCGTAGAAAGACAATTCAGGTCAACCTTGTAAGGATCCATCCTCAGCTTAAGGAGCTTACATCCAGGATCCCCGAGAACTCTTCTTTCAGTGAAAGGCATGGTAGACTCATCAGCTTGGTCAACACCAACATTGAAGAAGATATGATAAAAGTTCTCTTCCAGTTCTTTGACCCCTTACACCACTGTTTTACTTTCCCGGATTATCAGTTAGTGCCTACTTTGGAAGAGTTTTCTCAACTTCTGAAGGTTCCTATTCTTAGTCAACTACCCTACAACGGTACGGAAAAGGAACCAAAACTTGAAGAGGTTGCTAAAGCATTACGTCTGCAACCATCCGATATCAAGGGGCATTGGGAAATCAGAAGTGGTATCAAAGGATTCTTGGCAAAGTTCCTGTTTGAGAAGGCACAATAATGTTGGAATTCCCTTGACTTACAAGCCTTTGAAGAAGTTGTGGCACTCCTTGTCTATGGGTTGGTGTTGTTCCCGAATCCGGATCAGCTTATAGACATCAATGCTGTCAAGATTTTCATGTCCAGGAATCCTATACCTACGTTGCTTGGGGACATCCTCCACTCATGTTACACTCGAACCATGAGAAAAAGAAGTGTTCTCATGTGCTGCACTCCTCTCCTGGCAAGGTGGTTTATTTTGCATCTTCCACAATCAGTTTTGAAGAACGAGCGGGGTTTGAGATGGTCGCAACGGTTAATGGCTCTTACACATGCTGATATACATTGGTGTTCTCGGTCCAGAGAAAGTGTCACTATCATTGATCGTTGCGGAGAATTTCCTAATGTTCCTTTACTTGGAATTAGAGGAGGCATTACTTACAACCCATGTCTGGCTTTGAGACAGTTTGGATATGCTCGGAGGGATGGCCCTCATGACATGTTGATTCCTGACATAGTTTTTGACTTCGATAACGATACGCAAGGACTTCGGCAGAGATTCATCAGAGCTTGGAGGATGCCTAACAAGGTGGATAGCTAGACACTAGGGCACAAGAACTCCATCCCCCTTGAGCCTTATCTCAAGTGGGTACGAGCCCGCTCCCAGAAGCTTGTGATGCCATATCCTCACATTCTCCCCGTGATCAAAGAGCCTGTTTTGGAAGGAGAGGTGCCCTACACCATTCAACATCCTGACATGCCAACATCTTGGGAAGAAATGCAAAAGAGCTGGATCCAACTAAAGGAAGAGCGGAATTCTCTTGAAGCCAATCTACATGCCAGTGAGAAGAAGGTTCTGGAGCTCACCCGCCTACTTCACGAGGAAAAGACCCTCAACACTTACATCGCTCCAAAGAGGATGCATAGTGTCTTTTGGGATTAAGTATTTTGTAATATTTCGCCCATGAGGCATTGATGTGCTGAACAGATTATTTCTTAATATAACCTGTGTTCCTTTTTGTCTACAACGAATTTGAACTTTCGAACCCTTGAATGCATTGCATAAATAGCATATCATGCATCATGTGCATAACAGGTACTCTTTTTTACAGGTCACTCATCTTCGTTGTTTATTTCAGCAATCATCATGTCTTCCGAGCCTACTATTGAACAAGCCATCAAGGCCCTCCAGGCCAAGAACGCCCAGTTCCAAGAGTTGGTCATGAGCTTAGCCCAGGGTCAACAGGAGTTGAAGACTCTGCTTTTGAAGAAGAAGAAGAAGAGGACTGTATTGTTCAACACTGGACGGAGGTTTGGGAATGCACTGCAAAATGAGGCTGATCTGGCTACTTCCTCGGTAGGGAAAGACAGTCCCCAAGAGCGAAGGGTTCCTAGTCCCGTGTTCTCCGACAACGAGACAGATTATAATGATGAACAGTACCCTCCTGCTGAGGATAGGTACAAACTGCTAGAGGACCATTTAAGTGCTATGGAGATTCAACACATGCTTGGGTTGGATTTTGGAGATCTAGGTTTATCTTCTGGGGTGGTGATCCCACACAAGTTCAAGGCACCTGCCTTTGCAAAGTACAACGGAGCTTCATGTCCTAAGCTGCATCTCAGATCATATGTAAGGAAGATCCAGCCTTACACTACTGACAAGAATCTATGGATCCATTTCTTCCAGGATAGTCTTTCAGGGACTCAACTCGAATGGTTCTATCAGCTAGATGGAGCCGGCATTCGTAACTGGGAGGACTTGGCTACTACGTTTTATAAGCAGTATCAGTATAATTCCGACCTCTCTCCTACGCGTACCCAACTCCAGGGTATGTCACTAGGGACGGGTGAAGGATTCAAGGAGTATGCGCAAAAGTGGAGAGACCTGGCTGGAAGGGTGCAGCCACCCTTAACTGACCGTGAGCTCGTTGATATGTTCCTGGGGACCCTGTCTGGTCCGTTCTTCAACCATCTGATTGGGAATTCTTCTGTTGGGTTTACAGATCTGATCTTGACTGGTGAGAGGATAGAAGCTGGTATCAAGTCTGGGAAGATACAGAAAGGTGCCTCCTCGAGTACTGAAAAGAAGCCCTTCAAGAAAGAATCTAGTGTTGTTTATGGTTCAAGGAGACAAAATAAACTGGAACGCCGCCAAGCTGTCAACGTGGTGGTAATCTCAAAGCCTGCTGCTGCTACTCAGCAATATAACCAACCAAGGGGTGAGAGACCCAAAAGGCAGTACACTCGGCTCAGTATGACCCTGTCTCAGATATTGCCACAACTACTGTCAACCAATCTGGTAACTGTCAAAGAAGCTCCGAAGGTAGTGAACACAACATCTCCAAAGTAAAACCCCAACGCCCGCTGCGCTTATCACTCTGACAGCCCGGGGCATACTACGGATGATTGTTGGGCTCTGAGGAATAAGGTTCAGGACCTTATTGATGCTAAAGAAATACAGTTCGAGGCGCCCGAAAGGCCCAATGTTGTGACTGCTCCCATGCCCCAGCATGGAGTGAATGCTGTGGAGGAAGACCTGTATATAGCCTCTGTGGATGATATTGTTACTCCGCTGTTGACTGTCAAAAGGAACCTTTTGCTAGCCGGTTTATTTCCGGGATGTAGTAAAGGTTGCCATCTATGTTCTGTTTCACCTGCTGGTTGTACTTTGTTGAAGTCAGACGTCCAAAACCTGATGGACAACAAAGAGATCTTGTTCGAGAAGATTGTCGTTCCTGCTATCCCTGCTGAAGAAGTGTCCATTGTTACTATTTTCAACAACCCTCCTAAGGATCCCTCAAAGAAGCCTGTCAAAATCATGTCCACTCAGAAGATTGCACCCATCATCATCACTGTTCCGGGGCCCATCCCCTATGCATCCGACAAAGCTGTCCCGTGGCACTATGGGGCAGATGTTTATGTGCTTAGAGTTAAACAAGAGTTTGATGCTAGTACCGGCATCACCAACATCACCGGGCCTGCCAAAGTCACCCGCAGTGGTAGACTGTTCTCACCAGATATTGCGCCACCAACAATTCAGAGACCTCTTGTCATCACACCTGCAAGTGTGCCCACTTCCCTGCCTGACCAAGTTCCCGTTCCTACCCCTGCTGCCGAGTCATCTGACGCTCGGGGCAAAGGGATTGCTACTGATATGCCTGCCCAGACGGAGGTACCAAAGACAACCAATGTTGAAGCTTCCAAGCAAGAGATGGAAGATATTCTCAAGATTATCAAGAAGAGTGATTTCAATGTAGTTGAGCAGCTGGGGCACACCCCATCAAAGATTTCTATGCTATCACTGTTGTTGTGTTCAGAGGCCCATGCCAAGGCCCTGATTACCTTCCTGAAGACGGCCCACGTGCCACAAGAGACATCTGCTGATCAATTTACCGAGTGTGTATCCAACTTAACTGCTGATAATGGTGTGGGTTTCTCTGACGCTGATCTGACTGCTAAGGGGAAGAACCATAACGACGCCCTGCATGTCTCCATTGAATGCAGGGGCACTACTCTTGCCCATGTGCTGGTTGACACTGGTTCCTCATTGAACGTATTACCCAAGATAGCTCTAGACAGGCTGGATTGTGAGGGTTTAGAGCTCAAGCCAAGTAACATTGTTGTTCGGGCCTTTGACGAGTCTAAAAGGATGGTACATGGTGAGGTTGACATTCCAATAAGAGTTGGCTCTCAAGTCTTTGATTCAACTTTCTATGTGATAGACATCCGACCATCCTATTCTTGTTTGCTGGGTCGTCCTTGGATCCACAAAGCTGGAGCGGTGACCTCCACACTACATCAGAAGCTGAAATACCCGGTCAGAGGGAAGATTGTGACAGTTCAGGGGGAGGAAGAGTACATGGTCAGCCACCTTAACTCGTTCCGGTACATAGAGATGGATGGGGAGTTCATTGAGAACCCCTTTCAACATTTTGAAGAGGTTCCTCAGACATTGGCGTCAGCAGAAACTGTGCAAGAAGACCCTCCTTTGAAGATGGCTTCCTTAAAGGATGCCCGGGCTGTTATTGAGAAGGGTGAGTGTGAAAACTGGGGCCGACTTCCTGATTTCACTCGGAAGACTGACAGATTTGGTTTGGGTTTCACTGCAGAAGCTCAGAGGTCTGTTCGTAAGGCAAGGATTGGGAGACCTCCTGTATTCATCACCAACCCGGGAGTAAATGCTATTGAAGACGACGTGGAGGAATCTGAATTCGACAGCAGGATCTACCCAACGACCAACGGTGGACCGAACAACTGGACTGCGAAAGACTTCGTACCTATTACTTTTTTCACTCAGTAATGAACTCCTTTGTTTTGAATTTGTAACAAATAATAATCTGAAACTTTATGGCCCGGTGTCTTACCCGGGGCACCGTGGCTTCATTTGTGAGGGCTTATTATTTGTCATTTTCATATATCATTAATAAGAGCATTGGACGTTTTTTGCATTTCAAATCTTGCGCTCCTTATCTTTCTTTATTATATATTGCAAAGCATTTATATTTACACACACTCACCTATACAGGTTCCAATGCACTCTGGATCTCATTGGTAACGACTCTGCTACTGCCAGTTATGACTTCGAAAATCCGATCAACTTAGCCGAAGACGAAGGTGAAGATGATTGTGAAGTGCCTGGTGAGCTTGCAAGACTGTTACTCCAGGAAGAGAGGGCCATTCATCCACATGAAGAGCCAGTGGAAACGGTAAATCTGGGTACTGAGACAGACAAAAAGGAAGTCAAGATTGGTGCCAATCTAGGGTCTAATGTGAAACAACGGTTGATTCAAATGCTGCATGACTATGTGGAAATCTTTGCCTGGTCTTACGAAGACATGCCTGGGTTGGATACTGACATTGTGGTTCATCACTTTCCTACCAAGGAAGAATGCCCTCCGGTAAAACAGAAGGTCCGCCGTATGCGTCCAGAAATGTCCGAGAAAATCAAGGCTGAGGTTATGAAACAATTTGATGTCGGGTTTCTAGCAGTGACTTCTTACCCTCAGTGGGTCGCCAATGTGGTTCCAGTGCCGAAGAAAGATGGTAAGGTCAGAATGTGTGTTGACTACAGGGATTTGAACAGGGCGAGCCCTAAGGATGACTTCCCTCTGCCTCACATCGATGTTCTGGTTGACAATACCTCCCAACACAAGGTATTCTCCTTCATGGATGGTTTTTCAGGTTATAATCAGATAAAGATGGCTCCTGAAGATATGGAAAATACTACCTTTGTTACTCAGTGGGGCACCTTTTGCTACAAGGTCATGCCTTTCGGGTTGAAAAATGTTGGGGCAACCTATCAACGTGCCATGGTTGCTTTGTTTCATGACATGATCCATCATGAAATCGAAGTATATGTCGATGATATGATTTCAAGGTCCCAAACTGAGGAGGACCACCTTGACCATCTACAGAAGCTGTTTGACCGTTTGAAGTTGTACAAGCTGAGGTTGAACCTGAACAAGTGCACCTTCAGGGTGAGATCTGGAAAACTACTAGGCTTCGTCGTGAGCGACAAATGTATTCAAGTGAACCCTGCCCAGGTCAAAGCCATACAAAAGAATCCAGTTCCCAAGACAGAGAAAGAAGTCAGAGGCTTTCTAGGACGGCTGAACTACATTGCCCGATTCATCTAGCATCTAACTGCTACCTGTGAACCAATCTTCAAGCTATTGAAGAAAGATCAAGTGGTACGTCGGAACGATGAATGTCAGGCCGCTTTCGAAAGAATCAAAGAGTATCTCCAAGAGCCACCCATTCTTATGCCACCGGTTGAAGGGAGACCTCTGATCTTATACTTGACAGTACTTGACAGCTCAATGGGGTGTGTGCTGGGGCAGCATGACGAGTCTGGCCGAAAAGAGCACACCATTTATTACCTTAGCAAAAAGTTTACCGACTGTGAGACCCGATACTCACTGCTCGAGAAAACTTGCTGCGCTTTGGTATGGGCTGCTCGCTGGCTGAGACAGTATATGTTGACTGACACTACTCTGTTGATTTCAAAAATGGATCCAATAAAGTATATCTTCGAAAAGCCTGCCTTGTCCGGAAGAATAGCAATATGGCAGATGATCTTGACCGAATACGACATCCAATATACGACTCACAAAGCAATCAAGGGAAGTGTATTGGCAGACCATTTGGCACACCAGGCAGTGGACGACTACCAATCCATGAACTTTGAATTTCCATACGAGAATATCATGGTAGTGACTGATTGTGAAGTACCTGGACCGGATGAAGGACTTGAGGAAGGATCCCGATGGTCTATGCACTTTGACGGAGCCTCAAACGCTTTGGGTAACGGCATTGGCGCTGTGATCATATCTCCAAAAGGCTCTCATACTCCACTTACTGCCCGACTATGTTTCAACTGCACCAATAACATGGCGGAGTATGAGGCATGCATTATGGGTCTTCGAGCTGCAATTGACCTAAGGATCAAGTTTCTGAGTGTCTTTGGAGATTCCGCTCTCGTGATCAGCCAGATCAAAGGCGAGTGGGATACGAAACACCCAAATCTTATTCCTTACAAGGAGTATGTATTGACGTTGATTCCCCATTTCGAGGAGATAACTTTTGAACACTTCCCAAGAGAGGAGAATCAGTTGGCGGACGCGCTAGCTACGATGTGTTCCATGTTCAAAGTAAAATGGGACAACGAGGCTCCCCGGATCATTATCTGGAAATTGGATGAACCTGCACATTGCTGTGATCTTGAGGCTGAAGAGGTAACTGAAAAACCTTGGTATCATGAAGTGAAGAGGTACCTTGAAGCTCAAGGATACCCCGAAGGCGCATCTGTCAATGACAAAAAGTTTCTGAGAAGGTTCGCGGCAAAGTTCTTCCTCAGCAACGACATTCTCTACAAACGAAACCATGATTCAACCTTACTGCGTTGTGTGGATAAGACTGAAGCAGAAAGGATCATGGCAGAGCTGCATGAAGGTACCTTCGGAACTCATTCCAGTGGACATACCATGGCAAAGAAGATCCTTCGGGCAGGATATTACTGGTCCACAATGGAAGCCGACTGTTATCAACATTCTCGGACGTGTCACAAATGCCAGATCTACGCTGATAAGGTGCACATTCCTCCAGTTCCTCTGAACGTCTTGGCAGCACCTTGGCCTTTTGCAATGTGGGGCATTGATATGATCGGCGAGATCAGACCTACGGCATCCAACGAGCATCGCTTCATCCTGGTAGCAATTGATTACTTCACAAAGTGAGTTGAAGCAACTTCCTTTGCCACCGTAACCAAGAATGTCGTGGCACGGTTCATTCGGCATAACCTGATCTGTCGATACGGTGTACCTGAGAGGATCATTACGGACAATGGTACCAATCTCAACAACAAGATGATCACTGAGCTCTGCGAGCAATTCAAGATACAACACCACAACTCTTCTCCTTATCGGCCGAAGATGAATGGAGCTGTAGAAGCAGCTAATAAGAACATCAAGAAGATTGTGCAGAAGATGACAGTGACCTACAAGGATTGGCACGAAATGTTACCGTTTGCTCTTCATGGGTACCGTACCTCAACACAGATGTCAACAGGGGAAACACCCTTTTCCTTGGTCTATGGAATGGAAGCAGTCTTGCCCATCGAAGTTCAGATACCCTCTCTCCGGATAATGAAGGATGCAGGTTTGAGCGAAGATGACTGGATCCAGACTCGGCTTGATCAATTAAACCTAATCGACGAAAAGAGACTCACTGCTATTTTTCATGGTCAGGCGTACCAAAAACGGATGATCAAGGCATTTAACAAGAAAGTCAGACGACAAGAGTATCAAGTCAGAGACCTGGTAATCAAGCGCATCATTCTACCTCAATGTGATCCCAGGGGCAAATGGACCCCTACGTACGAAGGGCCATTTGTGGTTAAGAACATCTTTTCAGGAGGTGCGATGATTCTAACCACCATGGACGGTGAGGACCTTCCTCACCCCGCCAATGCAGACATAGTAAAAAGATACTACGCATGAATTAAAGACCCGCTAGGTTGAAACACCTAGGCAAAAATAAGGGCTTCCCGGCGAACCAAAAGGGTTCAGGCAAAAATAAGGGATGAAAAATGAAAAAAATCTGTACACCCGACAAGTCAAAAACCTGAAAAGGCGGCTTGGGCAAAAATGGGTATCCTGGTGGACTGAAAACCCGAAAGGGCGGTCCAGGAAAAAGTTAGCGATTAAAGCGTAATACTATGTCTCATTGGATCACCTTGCATCCAGAATTCGGCATCAACCATCAGGCTCAGACGGCACCAATCAATCAGCTTCATCTCCAACTAAGCAGCAAAGTGATGAGACGCTTGAAGACATAAAGGCGATAGCAGAGTTGGAACCCAGTGGGATTTTTCACATAGCTGTTTTGTTTTCCTTTTTGTATAAAACTTTATCTTGTTCAGCGGCATTCTCTTACTAGGACGTCAGCCTCTTGTACACAAAACGCCTATTTACAGGCAAAATTCAAAATCAATACAAGTCCACTTTTCCAGACAAATTGCCAACTGTTTTTCCTTTATCTGTTTTGTTTTGCGAAGAACGTCCAATGTTCACTTTTGATATATGCATTTGACATTAATTGCTGATCACGAATATTTGCATGCGAAACAAAGGACTAATTACAGGTGACATCAGAAACAGGGGCAATAAGAATTGTCTAAGCGATCTAGTTGCTCTGTCCACCAAAGTGCCAAGGTAGGTTCAGCTGAAGAATACAACCAAGATACCTTCACTTCCCACAGAGTAAGACCAGAATCAGCAATACTCTCCCCAAGCAGAGTTGGTCTCCTATCAGCCCCGAAAAGGCACAGTATCCTTAGCAAGTCAACGATACTCTCCCCAAGCAGAGTTAGTCTACTGTCAGCCTTAAGGAAGTTGGATATCCCCAGAAGATCTCAATATTCCTCAGCGGAGTATACAGATATTCCTCAAGCAAGCATCCCCGACAGTCTTAATATTCCTCGACGGAAATATAAGATTGTTCCCCAGCGGAATACCAGACACCCCAGTGGAATCAATCTCCCCAGTACAGTCCAAAAGTTTCCCCAGGAGAGTTGAATCAATCTCCCTAGTAGATTCTGGAAGCTTATCCCCAGTAGATTCTAGAAGCTTATCCCCAGTAGATTCTGGAAGCTTATCCCCAGTAGATTCTGGAAGCTTATCCCTAGTAGATTCTGGAAGCTGGTCCCCTGCAGAGTACAAATATCTCTCCACGACCATGTTCAAAGGTTATCCCCCACCAGAGCCTATAACTGGGTTATCCTCAGCAAATTGCAATGGAAAGATCGTCCTCGCCGAAGTTCTTCCTATCTCCCAGCGAAGTTCATCAAAATCCCCCCAACGGAGCTTATCAACGGAATCCCCAGCGGAGTTATCATCAAAATCTCAGCGAAGTATCTCTTCTCACAGAGTAATTCCCCGCAGAGTAATCTCCTCAACAAGTTTATTCCCCAACGGAGTCATCTTCTCCTATCGGTTTATTCTTGAAATCGTCATCCCCAGCGGAAACGAAGAACTCTACTCCTCAACATCAGCCCAGGATTTAACTTCCCGGCATTCGTCAAGGATTTATTTTCCCGTACGAAAATACATTCATAAACATCATGATACGTGCATATACGCATCATATCACACAATATCATCTATTCCTGAAAACATCATGCCCTCATGCATTTCATACATCATGACATTGCATACAGCTAATGTTTTGCCTTTTCAGGAAAAAGTCAAACCAAAAGATATTACCATCAACTTTTGAAGTTCCAGATTCGATACCTATATCTAGCCAGGGCATGTTTGTGAGCGATTGATTAGAGGTCTACACCTGTATCCAGCCAGGAAAGCTATCTCGATCAACCATTTTGAAGTTCCAGATTCGATACCTGTAACTAGCCAGGGCATATCTGTGAGCGATTGATTGTAGATTCGATACCTGTATCTAGCCAGGGCATATCTGCATGAAGAGTTTGAAGATCAACCCCTGTAACAGGCCAGGAAATTATCTTTCATTCTCAGGTCAGAGGTTTACACCTGTATCTAGCCAGGAAAGTTATCTCGATCAACCTTTTGAAGTTCCAGATTCGATACCTGTATCTAGCCAGGGCATATCTGTGGGCGACTAATTCCAGATTCGACACTTGTATCTAGCCAGGGCATATCTATAGACGACTAATTCCAGATTCGATACCTGTATCTAGCCAGGGCATATCTGTAGACGACGAGTTCCGGATTCGATACCTGTATCTAGCCAGGGCATATCTGTGAGCGACTGATTAGAGGTCTACGCCTGTATCTAGCCAGGAAAGCTATCTCGATCAACCTTTTGAAGTTCTAGATTCGATACTTGTATCTAGCCAGGGCATATCTGTGGGCGACTAATTCCAGATTCGATACCTGTATCTAGCCAGGGCATATCTGTAGACGACGAGTTCCAGATTCGATACCTGTATCTAGCCAGGGCATATCTGTGAGCGACTGATTAGAGATCTACGCTTGTATCCATCCAGGAAAGCTATCTCGATCAACCTTTTGAAAGTTCCAGATTCGATACCTATATCTAGCCAGGGCATATCTGTGGGCGACTAATTCCAGATTCGATACTTGTATCTAGCCAGGGCATATCTGTGGATGACTAATTCCAGATTCGATACCTGTATCTAGCCAGGGCATATCTGTGGATGACTAATTCCAGATTCGATACCTGTATCTAGCCAGGGAATATCTGTGAGCGACTGATTAGTGGTCTACGCCTGTATCCAGCCAGGAAAGCTATCTCGATCAACCTTTTGAAGTTCTGGATTCGATACCTGTATCTAGCCAGGGCATATCTGTGAGCGATTGATTGTAGATCTATACCTGTAACTAGCCAGGAAAGTATCTGCATGAAGAGTTTGAAGATCAATACATGTAGCAAGCCAGGGAACCATCTTTCTTTCTCAAAGTATGCAAGTTCTCGCTAAGGAATCTCTTACGCGATCGACACCCCAGGATGGCATCTTTAAGCCCATCTCCACAACTATCCATTGCATTTCCAAATGGCATCTATAAGCCCATTCCCGACAAGATTCTGTCACATCTTCAGATGGCATCTATAAGCCCATCCTCCTATCCACCATCTCTCCAAATGGCATCTGTAAGCCCATTCCCGACATCACATTGTTGATACTCCACTATGCGAGTGCAAATTTCTGGGCACTCTAGTGTTCAATCCTCTTCCACCTTCGGATCACGAAAGGCACGCAAGCCAATCTACATCCTCAGGTTTAAGAAGATTGAACAGGGGCAACTGTTGTACCCCAAAATTTTCCCTCCCATATTCTTCAAGGTTTGTCAAGAATCATCTTCAAATGGTTCAAGATTTCTCAAGGGTGGCACAGTCCAAATGCCTCCTAAGCCAGTCAAGATTAGGGTTTTGATTCTTTCAAGGAATTTGAGGTTTTCAATGGTCCAATCAAGTCTCATAGGCCTATACATATTCTCAAGCATCTACATGTCAAGTCTCAAGACTCACAATGTCAAATTGCACAGTCAAAAGCTCCATTTGCTTCACAATCAACTGCAGGGGTAAAATGGTCATTTTGTAGCCAAAAGTCTGAATTTTTGGTCAACATCTTATTTTGAGTCCACAATCATCATTTGATCAAGTCTTGATCATGATTCCACAAGCATGGCTCAAAAAATCATCAAAGATGCAAAAGTTACTATTTTTGGACAGTAGAAAAGTCAACTGTATCTTGACCAAGGCATAACTTTTTCATGGTTCATCAGAAAAATCCCATCCAATTCTCATTTTGAAGGGGATGACATTTCCTACAACTCATCTTCACATTCCAAGTCCAAGAAATGCTCTCATAAAAAGTTATCAATTTCTACATTATATGTCAATTTCAAAAGTCAACAAAAATGCACTTTAAGTCAAAGACCATAACTTGAGATTGGTAAATCCAAATGACATGGGACCAAAGGCATTGGTTAGAGGACTTCAAGAACTTTCCAAAATGTCCAAGAACATGTTCATATGATCAAACTTGTGCAAGATATGCATTGGAGAAGTTGGGAAATTTTTGTGAATTTGCAAAAGTCAACTTTGCTCAAAACACTTTGTTTTTGCTAATGGGCCTCAAATTCCTTCTTGAAACTTTATCCAAGGCCTATGCCCGACCCATTGAGATTAAATTGAATTGTTTTCTTATTTTTTATTAATTAATTGGATTTTTAATTCATTTAATTAATTTAAAATGTAGGAAAATATCAAGATATGATTTTTCAATCTTTTCATGAAGCAAATATGACCTACAAGAGCTGGCAAATTCGTGTGCACATCAAGGGGACAAGAATCTCCAAGTTTGGTAAGTTTTTCCAATCAAAAAGATTGAAAAATATTTGATTTTCAATCAAATATACAAACCATTATTCCATGGATTTCTTGTGCAAGATTTAACCTAAATTCAATCCTCTATATATACACAACCTAAACCTAATGCCATGGACGAGAATTTGCTGCAAGAAAGCCATAATCACATTCAAAAAAATCCAAGAAAAAGTGAAAACTATTTTCCAGGTTCTAGCACGATTCAAAGGCATTTGTTGATTTCAATACATTGCTGGAGGTGTGAGGGACGTTTTGCAATCAAAACCACGTGCTAAAGCTCCAGAAATCACCTTAAACAGACTCACGGTTTGGCACTTTTGTTCATAATCATAATTCATATTTCATGCATGTTTAACATGATTTATTGACTGTTTTGCATTGCTTGAACCTTTACAAAGCTTTTGGCATAGGTTAATTGAATTATTATGCATTGAATCGAAAGATGCCATTGATGAATTCTAGGGTTTCCAAGCTTCCAGATTAGGGCTTTGCTGTACAGGAAAAATCAGACCTTGAGAGACCCATTGTTGGATTCGTTGAGACAAGACGAATCTAAAACCACCCTCGCGAAATATTTATGTGCATCAGGGACCTAATCACTATTATTCGTGCTTGCAGGTTGTGGGGGTTAAAAACCCCCGCAATCTCACTTTTATTTTGCAGGCACGAGGAAGAAGACGGTGATGTGTTGAGTTATGGTTGGGTCATTTAAAACGCGCGCGTGTTTTTGCTTTTGTGCAGCGTCTAAATTAATTACCTAATATAATAATTGCTTCATATGTTATTAATAATTGAAACGTGCAGCTCAGATGGCCAAAGCATTGGTGTGTGATCATTGGGACCTGGGTTCGATTCCCAGGTCCCCCAAAACAATTGTTTCAATTTTTTCTTAGGTAATCCCATGCATATTTCCAACAGCGTTCTATCATGCACCTTAAACAATCAGGCGCCAAGTGGCCACATGCTTAAATATGTTGGCCAGGAGATGAAAAACACCATACTCCCTAGTCAACCAACGTGCAGGCAATTCCAGAAGTCAAACGAGGCTTGGGCTTAGTGGGCCAGATTGCCTACAAACCTCCATCTGGGCCAACACACCCCCCCTGGTTAATTATTTTTTTTCTTTTATATTTTCTTTTATTAATTATTATTATTAATTATTATTATTATCATTTAATTAACTTAATTAATATTTTCCATAATAAATTCAGATAATTAAAAAATGTAAATATTTTTATTATTTATTATTATTTATTAATTTCACTTTTAATTATTATTTTGTAAATAAATTCTAACAAACCAATTTAGTTTAATTAGGTTAAATTTGACTTTTTTGTTACAATAAATAAAATTAACTTAGAATTAGGTTTTTTTTTACTAACTTTCAACTTTTAATTTCTTTTATTTTATTTTCATTAAGACCTAAAAAACTAAAAAATACTTTTTCTTGTAATTATTTAATTAATTAATCAATTAGAATTAGGTTTACTTAATTGTAAAAAGGACCAAATTTCCATTCTTTTCTCAAAAAAGGGTCAAAACCCTAAAGACTTTTCCCGATTCAATTTCCTTTCGCGCATTATTATTTTGATCATATTTATGTATCTGCTCCGAGAATGTAATAGATAATTAGGACCTTTATCGCTTTCTTTAATTTCTCGCATTTATTTTCAAGGGTTATGTTTTTGGCGATGTAAATACCCGATGCCTTGTAATAGCGTAGATTCACTTTCCGCATTTTATTTTCCGCACAACTATCAACTGTTAAATATGCATGACAAGACTTTCCTGACAAATAAAATCAACTCGTAGCTCACAGTAAACATGTGCAAAGATAATCTTAATTGAAACCTGACACACGTGCACATGCCACTCCTAGGGTACGCCTCACTTGGTTTCCTCGACGTGGTCATTAAGTATAGGGTGTTTTAGAGGTCGCCCTCCTGTCTAAAGATCCAGTTGCCTCGAAACGGTTACCTTGGATAAAAAAGGATCTAGGACATTAGGGTTACCGCTAAGGCGTCCTACTATTGCTTTGGTGACCACACATGTCCCTATAATCGAATTGACCCGAATAACTCCAACGACGGTGCTACCTACTTCTCAATAGTGGGATAGTACTGTCTAAAGGACTCTTACACAGCTTAATTCCTTAGAGTAGGTAGATTTCTCCTGGATACTTGCTCTTTCAAAAAACAAAAACAACTTTTCGCACCTACACTTTCAAAAAGTTTTCAAACAAACACTTCATACACTCTTGTGGACTAATACAAGAGTTACCTAGAAGTTTTTCAAACTAAACTTTTTCAAAACCCACAAACACAAGAAAAGCAAACATTTTTGAAAACATAGTGAGCAAGTACCTAAGAGCCCGTGGATAACCACGGATAGAAAGGGTGCTAACACCTTCCCTTTCTATAAATCTACCTCCCGAACCGAGAAACATCTCGAAAAGGAATTTTGCTGTGCTTTTGTCCTTTCCTTGTTGGAGAACATAAAATACGGTGGCGACTCTTGCTTACCGCGACATTTCGCGAACCAGCATTTTAAAACAGTCAGTTCTATTTCCACCGATCACACGCATCCTCTTTGGTGCAATGTAGGTGTTGAGAGTCTGCTCTTCGTGAAGTAGCCGAGTGAGTTCCAAAACCTTCTTCTCGCTTGCGTAGAATTGGGCTTTGAAAGTATCGCGATCTCCCTTGAGCTGTATCCAACTCCTTTGTAGGTCTTCGAGTGATGTTGGCATGTCAGGATGTAGGATGGTGTATGGAACCTCTCCTTCCTTAACAGGCTCTATAATCACTGGGAGAATGGAGGGATAAGGCATCATAAGACTTTGGGAGCTGGTTCATACCCACTCGAGGTAAGGCTCAAGAGGGATGGAATTCTTGTGTCCCAAGGTCTTACTATCCACCTTGTTGGGCATCCTCCAAGCTCGGATGAATCTCTGACGGAGTCCTTGGTCGTTGTTGTCGTAGTCGAAAACCAATCCTTGAATCAACATGTCATGTGGGCCATCCCTTCGGGCATAACCAAACTGTCTTAGAGATAAACAAGGGTTGTAGGTGATGCCTCCCATAATTCTAAGTAGAGGGACATTTGGGAATTCCCCACAATGGTTAATAATTATAACATTCTCTTTGGATCGAGAACACCAATGAATATCTGAATGGTTAAGTGTCATTAACCTTTGTGACCACCTCAAACCTTGCTCATTCTTCAAGACTGATTGGGGAAGATGAGAAATAAACCATCTTGCCAGGAGAGGAGTGAAACACATGAGAACACCTCTTTTCCTCATTGTACGAGTGTGAAAAGAGTGGAAAATATCCCCAAGCAATGTAGGCACCGGGTTGCGAGTCATGAAGATTTTGACAGTGTTTACATCTATAAGTTGGTCAGGATTAGGGAACAAGACCATCCCATAGATGAGAATATCTACAATCTCCTCAAAAGTTTGCAAGTTTAGAGAATTCCAACAACTTTCGGCTTTCTCAAACAGAAACTTTGACAAGAAGCCTTTGACACCACTTCTAGTTTCCCAATGTGTTGTGAAATCAGATGAGTGCAAGTGTAGGGCTTGAGCAATCTCTTCTGGCTTTGGATCTCTTTCCGTACCGTTGAAGGGTAGTTGATTGAGAATAGGAATCCTCAGAAGTTGAGAAAATTCCTCCAAAGTGGGCACAAGTTGATAGTCAGGAAATGTGAAGCAATGATGCAAAGGGTCAAAGAATTGGAAGAGAACCTTCATCATATCCCCTCTGTGTTGCAAGTGACCAAGTTGAGTAGACGACCATGTCTCTCGGTGAATGGAGAATTCTCAGGAATCCTTGAAGCTAGCTCCTTGAGTTGTGGAGGAATTCTTACAAGGTTGATTTGGATAGTTTTCCTGCGAAGTGAATCCATAACCTACCAAACAAGAACAAAGATGAATTTCCAAAATCCTTGAAATGGTTAGTGAATGCATATGATGTTTATGATGTCCATGATGTTATGCACAAGTATATATGTACAAGCAAATCACACAAGTTCCTAGTTTAGGCTTGCATGGGGTTTCATAGGTAAGTACCCTCTTGAAGTTTAGTTGGCTCAACTTGTCCTAGAAATAGTAATCGGGTTCTAAGGAGCTCAATATCACTGGATTGTTTCCTTGTTCATTGTTTCAGTTTAATCCTCTTGACTAGCGACCGAAATATTCCAAGAAACCAACCCTCAATGAGTGTAGCATCGAGTATCTACCAACATCGGACTGCACCAAATCCGGTCATCTCACTACATCCTAAAAGGCCAAGTTGGTCAAGTAAAGGTTCTAGAAGTTCATTAGTGCTTCATGACATCACTCAGCGGCCACGTATTCTCTTTGATTGACTCAAAGGCTACCGGTACCCACAAATATGTCGCACTAATATAGCTATTGCTTTTACCATGTCGTTATACCCCACACAGTTTCCACAACGTATTGCTATTTACCTATAATGTATCCCAAATCTGGGTAGAGGATTCAAACCCAAACAATAGAACCAAAATGTAAAGCAAACAAGTCAAACAATGTAAGCATGTAAAGGTGATCTAAACCCTAAGGTAACCCCACTTTTAGAATACTCCCCAGCAGAGTCGCCAGTTCTGTGATGCGGTGGGAGAACTGACTTGAGGTTTTGCGCTTGTGTTTGCAAATGTTGCGGTTAGCAAGAGTCGCCACCGAATTTTCTTTTATCCAAAAGGAAAGGTAAAAAAGCACAGGAAAGACCTTTGAGATTGTTTTTGGGTTTTGGGGCTAGATTATGAAAAGGGAAAGTTCTAGCACCCTTTTCATCCATGGTTTTCCATGGGCTCTTAGTTACTTGTTTAGATCACTTGCTTTGCTTTGAAATTGTTTGAAATGGTACTTTGTGTGGTTTGAAAGTATTTTCAAAAGAGTCCATCGTTTAGGAAATCTTTGTAGTGATTCTCGTTCGTAAGAATGTATACAAAGATGCTTGTCTTTTAAAAAATGTTTCAATGTTTTGTAAAATGTTTTGAAATGTGTGTGTGATTGTTTTTTAAAATAGAAAGGATTGTTTTGAAATTGATCAAGTAACTAGAAGCTATCTACCTACTCAAATGTCTTTCTAGTGCATTTTTATTCCTTTGATATTGTTGATTTACCATTGATTTGGTAAACAACCCTATCTTTGGATGTAAACAGGACGGGCGTGGGTCATCATATGACCATGATAGCAATGTTGCCAAGTATTTTAGCAATTTTTAGGGACTAAGATCATCTTTGTTTAGGCAACCTTTTGATAGCGTCATCGAGGGACTATGATCTTTTATTTGTTTTGTTTTGCCAAGATACTTCGCATGCGTAACATGGCCATTTTTATTTAGGCAACCAAGTGGGTGAAACCATAAGGGTGCTTGTGTGCAATGTGTGTCATTTTTCATGCATTTGATTTGTCTTGGATTAGGTCTTTTCTATTTGTTTGTTTTTGGTCTTGTCATGCAAACCCTAGTTTACTAAACATGGTATAAATGCGATAAATTGAGTAAATGTAAACTAAACTATTAAAACAATTATTATGGGAGGGGGGATACAAGTTTTTGAATGGGGATATTACACAAAATAAACCCTAAAAATACTATTACAACCCAATTGAATATTGTGCGAAATAAATAAATATACAAATATTTAAATATGTAATGCAATGTATTTATGGAAAAAATGTTTTGTATTTGTTTAAGGTATGAGAAAATGATTCATGTAAACCCTAGAAAAAAGGAAAAAATAATAGTATTATTTTTGGAGGGATGAAACCCTAGTTTTCAAATTAAAAGAAAAATATGTTTCCTATTATTTATTTTGTCCATTTTTATACAAGAAAATTATAAATAATATTATATGTCCATATTAAAAATTAAATATGTATGAGAAAATAAATATTTTATGTGTAAAATAATAAAATAAAAATGTATAGTATTTATTAAATGTATTTATAATTTATTTAAGAAAATAAAGTCTATTATCCTAATAAGCTATTATTTATGCCAAAAAATAATTAAAAAATAAAATAAAATGCAAAAAATAAAGAAAATATTTTTCATGATTTTTATGATTCAGAAAAATAAATAAAAGCAATAAATATAAAAATATAAAAAGAAATATGAAAAATAAAACAAATATGCAAGGGGGTTGCAAAAGTAATACATGGGGTGTGAAAAGTAAAAACAAAAAGGCCAGAAATGCAAAAAAGCCCAAGGCAAGCTTCGTCCCTGTCCTTTGTCTCCTCCTGCACGCGCTTTCAACTCAAAGCTTCAACTTGCTCATACTTGCATAAAAACAAAAACTTGTAACATGAAACATGTAGCACTTAATCTCACGATTCCAATGATATAAAATTTGTAACCTAACTCTCAAAGATCAGAGAGAATTTAATCAGCCCTAAATCGTGACCTAATTATTTCATACACTTCAAGCTTCAAATTCTCACTGCTCAGTTAATATAAATGACAAGTATGCATATGTACAGCTTAACCATGTTAAGGACTACATTTTTGCTTCACAAATCGTGTCTTGAGAATGCATAAATAGAGAGATAGAGTTTTGAAAAATACCTCCTTCAGCTGGATTTGGATATGGAAATGTGGGGACTTTGAGTGAGGCCTGAGGATCGTGTGAGCTTCCTTGAAGTTCCTTCAAGCTATTCCAATACCTAGCTTGCTTTGTGGATGGCCAAAACTCTCTGTAGAAGTCAAGCTGCAACCTCCAAATTTTAAAACGGAAATGGCTGAAACAGGGCTTACAGATGAAGGGCAAGGGCTTGGATAGCTTTGGTAGGATGTGTATGAAGTGTTTCAAATGTTAAAGGGCAAAACGCACGAGCCAAAATGTAGTTGGCAATGATTTTGCAAAACTGCAATGTTTGGGCAGAAAAATGATGTTTTTGTGTTTGGGAGAGTTTTGGATGATATCAATTCGTGTTCTGAGTTGTGACAAGTTTGTGAATATGTTTAGAATGGATACAAAGTCCACTCTTCATCAGATGTGCAAGCCTTTGGACTTTTGCAACTTTTGTTGCTTTTGAAGAAAAGTGAAGTGACCACACTAAACATGCTTGTATTGTCTGGCTTGATAGCTGCAGAGAGTTTGTATACATTGCTTGATATCTGTGGAAGTTTTTTGTACCAAAGGAACAGGTCCATGGCTCAAGGTTGATAAAGTTACAAAAGCTTGCCTTTATGAAAATAACAATGTGCCCTTTATGCCATTAATGGAATTATCTTTTGTACAATGTTCCAAAAGCCAAAATAAAGCCTTTATCTTCTGAGTTAGCATTTAATTATGGAGTGTAGAAGGAGTTTAGGACCTGTAATGCAAGGTACAAGCATCATGGATCTGATTTGCAACTTGACACTTTGTGAAAATGGCATGAACAAAAGTGACAAAATGCCAATTTCTCTTCTTCGATTCTCCCTAACCACAAATGATCTTGGAGAGTTCTTTGACATTTTGTAAAGCTTTAAATGTGATATATAATCCTTTATTGAAATGAATTTTGAGATACCTCTTGGAACTAGGTGAAAAATGTCCATGAAGTTGGGTCAAAAAACTGCCTAAATTAGGGCAAATTTTCACTAAGTTATTTAGTTCATGGACCTATATTCACAAATTCATAACTTGAGATCCAAGCATCTTTTGGGAAAACTTTGTGAAACAAGGTTGTAGATTTCATGGAGGAATACAACTTTCATGTTGGAAGTTTTCTTTGAATCAAATTGCATCATGGTGAAAAAGTGGTGAAAAGTTGGGAAAAAATAAGAAAATTTCCATACATAGAAAAATTCTAAGTTATGAAATTTTTCAAATTCAAAACCCTAATTTTCATAATTGGTTTTCTTGGTGAACAAGTTTCAAATTTTGACATATCTTGATGAATTATGACCCTTGGCACTTGATTTTGACCAAAAAGTCAAAGTTTGACTTCTCAGTGTACAGTTGACTTTTGACCAGTTGACTGCAAAATTCATCTGTCAATCCTATGAACTTGAGATCTTTTGAACCATGTGATTAGGTCAAGATGATGCCATTGAACGCTTGAAATCATGTTTGAACCCAATTGGTCATTGGCTAGGTTAAAAATCAAAAATTGCTCTTTCTCAGTCAAAACCCTAATTTTGACCATTTTGCCCTTTTGATGATTTGATCAAATTTCTTAAGGAGTTGTGATCCAAACTTGAACAAATGGTACATAGGAGCCTAAAATGTTGATGTGGATAAAAAATTATGAAGTTTGACTGTAAATTGGCCATGGTTGACTTTTTCCCAATACAACTGATTTTTAGGTCAAATGTCCAATTGACTGGTCAAAAAGGTGGATCAAGGCTTGAAACTTAAAATGAGAAATCTTAGGGGTCCAACATGATGTATGGAAGTCACATGAAGCATTGGTGGTCCAAAAATCCTTGTGCAAACTCAAACCCTAATTTTGGGTTATCAGTGTAAGATGTGATGTCTTGAGCTGAGCAAACCCTAATCCTGTCTTGAGTCCAAGAAGTCTTGTGAGAAAAATCTTGATAAATGAGAGGGCAAATTTTTGGGTACAACACACCCATATATATAATAGATATGTAAAAACTTAGTAAATATGTTAAATATAAGACAAAACTAGCTCTATCATAAATTTTAGGAGTATCCTCTTTTTTTATTCTATTTCACACTAGCATATAGCAATACCATATATTATTTTTTGTTAAAAATTCAGTATTCATAACATTTCACATCACTAGATATTGAAAAAAAAATAATAATATAATAATAAGAAATATTGTTATTTCTTATATTCTAAAAAGTCAACACAACATTCAATGTATAAACATTATAAATAGATATTTTTATTTCTCTTGATTTAAAATCATATATAAAAGTAAATAATTTTCTCATGCATGCACCTATTTTTTGTCTATTTCATATTATTGATCAAATTTAATACTGTTTGTTTTTCTCTATTTTATTTGTTTTAAGAACCTAAATATAAAATAATCTATTTTTGTGCAAATAAATATATCATAACTTTTACTCAAAAAGTATCAAAGTCCTATTGGTACTTCTAATAATATGTGGCACAATTATTTGGATATGAGGCACGATTAATAGATTTAATAAATTAACATAAACAGATTTATTTAATTAACATAAAATGTTTTATTTTAATTATACATCAAACTAAAATTAAACTAGAATAATATGCATCCATCTTTAAACTTTATTTGAGGTTTTATAATAAAAATCTCTTAAAAATAGCACATTTCAATAATTTCTATTTATTTACAAATTTAGTTTACGAATCTTAAAAAAAATAGTTGGATTCCTTTTTATTAGATTTAAATTATTTTCCATTTATAATTAACATTTGTAAGGGATACTAGTACCACATTTTCAGGGGAGTGCAGCAGCATAGCGGTCAATAATAGTTTAGCCGCATTAACTAACTTTTTAACTCCCTAACAATAGCTTGGCAAAACAACACCATCATTGTGAAGATAACGTAGGCAATGTGCAAGATTATTGTAAACTTGTACACATAAAATTGCACTACCATTTTGTGTATACATTAAAGCCATACACATCATAACAATACATGCTATCTTAAAGTTTATCATGGTGAGAAATTAGGTGATATTGCATAGAGTGAATGTTTGGTGTGAGTTTGATTCAAGGTTGTAGGGGTTTTTATAGTGATTTTTAAAAAGTATTTTTAAGGATTTTGAGTTTAGTTGTGGTTAATGTTTGACTTGAGATATGCACTTTATGTTTAGTCTTTAATTATGATGTAATGGAAAATGGCTAGACCATTTTTAAATAGACACTTGTAAGTTGCTCTCTTTAAATAAGTGGTATCAACTGTATTGTTTTATTATGTTACATCACTATATTTATGAAAACATTTATATCATTTAATATTAATTCTTATAATATAATATTTAGATTTTAGGAAATAGAGTTCAATGCAAGTTCAAAGGGAACAATGAATCTAGTTGAACTTTTTCAATAAAATTTAGTTAACAAATAATTGTGATAAATTGAAAAAATGAATCTTTCTTCTATTCTATATGAACACATAATTGGGACACTATGAAATGATAATATATAAAAAAATTGGCTTAGTCTCGTATGAATTTTAAAGTGGATTACAAACTTATTTATTAAACTTAAAATAATTTTTAGTGTGTACATAATATATTGTATGGGTTTGTTTTAAGTTTAAATAATATTTGATAGAAATTTTATTAGTGTAACAATATATAACAACTAAGATAAAAAAATAAATGTATAATTCATAAATTGTACCAGACATTTATAGTAAAGAGAGGGAATGAAAAATAAAGATTGTTATATGATTTTAGAAATTTAATTAAAATATCTATTTATATACAATTAAGTGACTTGTATATTAAGTAGTTAACGTAATAAACACTAAATCTTAATTAATTTAGGCTTGAATTACTTAGTTTTTTAATCAAGTAACTAACTTGGATTATATTTCAACATACCTCCTTATAATCCATATTATCGAACATAAACTAGTCATAGTCAATTTGAAGTATTATTAATTTCTTCCTCAAATTCATGAATTTGTCAATCTTCAATCCTTTAGAGAAAATGTATGTCAATTGTGCTTCACTTGAACAATGTCTCACTTCAAGTTCACCTCGATTTATCTTCTCCCTTAAAAATTGAAATATGGCTTCGATGTTCTTACTCCTTCCCTGTAGAATTGGATTCTTTGGAAGATTTACATTTGACTTATTTTCAATCTGCAATATCAAAGATATTTTCATTTTGATGTCCATTTCTTCCAGCATAAATCTGATTCAAATTGCTTGACACGCAGCATAGGATTCTGTTATATATTCAGCGTCATGCGATGATACTGCTACCACAAGTTGCTTTCTCGAGCACCATGGGATTAGGGCACCAAATAATTGAAATAAATAATCAGTTGTGCTTCATCTTCCTTATCTCCACACCAATCAACATCTGAATAGCAAGTAATTGTAGCTTCTTTTCTTTTAGAATCTTGGGGGAACAATATTCCATAATTTATCGATATTTTTAAGTATGTCAGCATAAAGGTGAGAAAGGTTGTAATTCCTCATTCATAACAAGTGTGCTATTTTTTATTCTTGTAAATAATAGGGAAATTCCTCGAATGTCGATCTCAAGGATTGCATACAATTATCGAGTTAAATTCACGTTCAATTAAACAAAAAATTAACTTGAGAGTTTGGTTTTAGAAATTACCTGTTAAGAATAAGCAGAAATAAAAATATGCTTTTTCACTGATATGATGAACATGTTAGGGTGTGGTTGTATAATTTTCCCTAAACCGTCCTTGATTCCTGATTTCTTCAACAAGTTCATAATATTCAACTACCAGCCCTTTAGATTATTTTCCCCTAAGTCCTTAGTGAGAAAACCTTTAACCATCCATCCTAAATACTAAGTCCTTAGAGATATCTGATGGAGTCAAGCCTTTATTTTATCAAGAGTGATTTGGTAACTACATGGTATCCCTAGTCCTAGGTGATATCTACTATAGTCTATTCGTACAAAAACCTTAACAATCGCGTCCCAGCTGGTTGTTAACCGTGAATCAGATTATCAGTCTCTATCAAAATTGGACCAACTTGTCAGAATAAATGGTCAACCAAGTATGATAGGAGTCTTTTTATCTTCACAGATATCCATGATCTGGAAAACATCGGGAAAGACAAAGTTGTCAATTTCCACCAATACATCTTCCACTATCCCGTATGACTACTTGATGGTGTGATCAACAAATTTAAATTTTGTCCCACTCCCGCTTATCTTTTCAATTTATCCTCAAAAATTTGATCTCTTTAACTTTTTATCGAGTTGCAAGACATTGCACAGTAATGTGTGGTCCCCTTCAAATTTCTCAACTGACAGTCTGAGCAGTTTGACTTTGGGCTACAGTTTGGGTACCTAAGATCATATCCTTTGGTTTTTTCTCAACTTAAATGCAAATTTGATCTTCTATCATCACCCCTTTATTTGCAAGTTTCAATTCATTCACTCCCACTTGTTTACTCACACTTCAGTCATATAATTCCAGGTTTTCATTTACAGCAATGGCTTCAATGATCTAATTAATACCAGTGGTTGTTGTAAAGTTGGATTAGCCACCAACAGTTGTATCAATAAGTTGCTTTGTCTTTATTCAGAGGCCATTTATAAACAATTTTATTTTCTCAGTTTGATCCATGTGGATTCAGTCTGTATTTACTCATCAAGAAAAGTCTTCTCCATTTGTTCCCAAGAGGTGATACTTCTAGGAGGAAATGAGTAAAACAATTCTTAAGCCTCTTTAGACAGCGTGAACGAGAACATCCTTAATTTATTCACTTCTTCAGAGTTCCCCTTAATCTTCAATGTAGTACTCATGGTGAGGAATCTCTATAAATTCTTATGGGCATCTTCATTGATCTTTCTGGTGAAAGATATGTTCTCGAGCTAGAAAATGGTTGAAAGATGCAGTTGAAAATTTGCAAAATTGAACGGTTGATTCACAGATATGATAAACATGCTAGGGTGTGGTATGTAAACATGTTATATATTCCTCACCATGAATACTACTTTAATCCTTTTTCACAGATATGATGAACATGCTAGGGTATGGTGTGTAATTTTTCCTAAAAAATTTGATCTCTTTAACTTGGTATGGAGTTGCAAGACATTGCACAATAATGTGTGTCCACTATAAATCTCATAACTGACGGTCTGAGCAATTTGAATTTCGGCTACAATTTGGGTACATAAGATCATATCCTTTGGTTTTTTCTCAACTTCAATGGAAATTTGATCTTCTATCTTCACCCCTTTATTTGTAAGTTCCAATTCATTCACTCCCTCTTGTTTACTCACACTTTAGTCATATAACTCCAGGTGTTCATTTACAGCAATGGCTTCAATGATCTTCTTAATACCATTGGTTGTTGTAAAGTTGGATTAGCCACCAGGAGTTGTATCAATATGTTGCTTTGTATTTATTCGGAGGCCATTCATAAGCAATTGTATTTTCTCAGTTTGATCCATATGGATTCAGTCTGTATTTACTCATCAAGAAAAGTCTTCTCCATCTATTCCCAAGAGGTGATACTTCTAGGAGAAAATGAGTAAAACAATTCTTAAGCCTCTTTAGACAGCGTGAACGAGAACATCCTTAATTTCTTCACTTCTTCAGAGTGCCCCTTAATCTTCAAAGTAGTACTCATGGTGAGGAATCTCTATAAATTCTTATGGGCATCTTCATTGATCTTTCTGGTGAAAGATATGTTCTTGAGCTGGAAAATGGTTGAAAGATGCAGTTGAAAATTTGCATAATTGAACGGCTGATTCACAGATATCATAAACATGCTAGGGTGTGGTGTGTAAACATGCTATAGATTCCTCACCATGAATACTACTTTGATCCTTTTTCACAGATATGATAAACATGCTAGGGTATGGTGTGTAATTTTGCCTAAAAAATTTGATCTCTTTAACTTGGTATGGAGTTGCAAGACATTGCACAATAATGTGTGGTCCCCTATAAATCTCACAACTGACAGTCTGAGCAATTTGACTTTCGGCTACAATTTGGGTACCTAAGATCATATCCTTTGGTTTTTTCTCAACTTCAGCGGCAATTTGATCTTCTCTCTTCACCCCTTGATTTACAAGTTTAAATTCAATTACTCCCTCTGGTTTACTCACACTCCAGTCATATAATTCCAGGTGTTCATTTACAGCAATAGCTTCAATGATCTTCTTAATACCAGTGGTTGTTGTAAAGTTGGAGTAGCCACCAGTAATTGTATCAATAAGTTGCTCTGTCTTCATTCTTAGACCATTCACAAACAATTATATTTGGTCAGTTTGATCCATGCTGATTCAGTATGTATTTACTCATCAAGAAAAGTCTTCTCCATCTGTTCCCAAGTGGTGATATTTCCAGGAGGCAATGAGTAAAACCACTCTTCACCATCTTCATACAGCGTGAACGGGAACATCCTTAATTTCTTCACTTCTTCAGAGTGCCCCTTAATCTTCAAAGCAGTACTCATGGGAGTAATTTCTACAAATGCTTATGGGCATCTTCATTAATCTTTTCGGTGAAAGATGTGTTCTCGAGCTAGAAAATGGTTGAAAGATGCAGTTGAAAATTTGCAAAATTGAACGGTTGATTCACAGATATGATAAACATGCTAGGGTGTGGTGTGTAAACATGTTATAGATTCCTCACCATGAATACTACTTTGATCCTTTTTCACAGATATGATAAACATGCTAGGGTATGGTGTGTAATTTTGCCTAAAAAATTTGATCTCTTTAACTTGGTATGGAGTTGCAAGACATTGCACAATAATGTGTGGTCCCTTATAAATCTCACAACTGACAGTCTGAGAAATTTGACTTTCGGCTACAATTTGGGTACCTAAGATCATATCCTTTGGTTTTTTCTCAACTTTAATGGAAATTTGATCTTCTATCTTCACCCATTTATTTGCAAGTTTGAATTCATTCACTCCCTCTTGTTTACTCACACTTCAACCATATAATTCCAGGTGTTCATTTACAGCAATGGCTTCAATGATCTTCTTAATACCAATGGTTGTTGTAAAGTTGGATTAGCCACCAGCAGTTGTATCAATAAGTTGCTTTGTGTTTATTCAGAGGCCATTCATAAACAATTGTATTTTGTCAGTTTGATCCATGTGGATTCAGTCTGTATTTACTCACCGAGAAAAGTTTTCTCCATCTGTTCCCAAGAGGTGATACTTCTAGGAGGAAATGAGTAAAACAATTCTTAAGCCTCTTTAGACAATGTGAACGAGAACATCCTTAATTTCTTCACTTCTTCAGAGTGCCCCTTAATCTTCAAAGTAGTACTCATGGTGAGAAATCTCTATAAATTCTTATGGGCATCTTCATTGATCTTTCTGGTGAAAGATATGTTCTCGAGCTGGAAAATTGTTGAAAGAAGCAGTTGAAAATTTGCAAAATTGAACGGCTGATTCACAGATATGATAAACATGCTAGGATGTGGTGTGTAAACATGCTATAGATTCCTCACCATGTATACTACTTTGATCCTTTTTCACAGATATGATAAACATGCTAGGGTATGGTGTGTAATTTTGCCTAAAAAATTAGATCTCTTTAACTTGGTATGGAGTTGCAAGACATTGCACAATAATGTGTAGTCCCCTATAAATCTCACAACTGACAGTTTGAGCAATTTGACTTTAGGCTACAATTTGGGTACCTAAGATCATATCCTTTGGTTTTTTCTCAACTTCAGTGGCAATTTGATCTTCTATCTTCACCCCTTGATTTACAAGTTTAAATTCAATTACTCCTTCTGGTTTACTCACACTCCAGTCATATAATTCCAGGTGTTCATTTACAGTAATAACTTCAATGATCTTCTTAATACCAGTGGTTGTTGTAAATTTGGAGTAGCCACCAGTAATTGTATCAATAAGTTGCTCTGTCTTCATTCTTAGACCATTCACAAACAATTATATTTGGTCAGTTTGATCCATGTTGATTCAGTATGTATTTACTCATCAAGAAAAGTCTTCTCCATCTGTTCCCAAGTGGTGATATTTCCAGGAGGCAATGAGTAAAACCACTCTTCAGCATCTTCAGACAGCGTGAACGGGAACATCCTTAATTTATGCACTTCTTCAGAGTGCCCCTTAATCTTCAAAGTAGTACTCATGGGAGGAATTTCTACAAATGCTTATGGGCATCTTCATTAATCTTTTCGGTGAAAGATGTGTTCTCGAGCTTGAAAATGGTTGAAAGATGTAGTTGAAAATTTGCCAAATTGAACGGTTGATTCACAGATATGATAAACATGCTAGGGTGTGGTGTGTAAACATGTTATAGATTCCTCACCATGAATACTACTTTGATCCTTTTTCACAGATATGATGAACATGTTAGGGTATGGTGTGTAATTTTGCCTAAAAAATTTGATCTCTTTAACTAGGTATGGAGTTGCAAGACACTACACAATAATGTATGGTCCCTTATAAATCTCACAACTGACAGTCTGAGAAATTTGACTTTCGGCTACAATTTGGGTACCTAAGATCATATCCTTTGGTTTTTTCTCAACTTTAATGGAAATTTGATCTTCTATCTTCACCCCTTTATTTGCAAGTTTGAATTCATTACTCCCTCTTGTTTACTCACACTTCAGTCATATAATTCCAGGGATTCATTTACAACAATGGCTTCAATGATATTCTTAATACCAATTACTATTGTAAAGTTGGATTAGCCACCAGGAGTTGTATCAATATGTTGCTTTGTATTTATTCAGAGGCCATTCATAAACAATTGTATTTTCTCAGTTTGATCCATGTGGATTCAGTATGTATTTACTCATCAAGAAAAGTATTCTCCATCTATTCCCAAGAGGTGATACTTCTAGGAGGAAATGAGTAAAACAATTCTTAAGCCTCTTTAGACAGCGTGAACGAGAACATCCTTAATTTCTTCACTTCTTCAGAGTGCCCCTTAATCTTCAAAGTAGTACTCATGGTGAGGAATCTCTATAAATTCTTATGGGCATCTTCATTGATCTTTCTGGTGAAAGATATGTTCTCGAGCTGGAAAATGGTTGAAAGATGCAGTTGAAAATTTGCAAAATTGAACGGCTGATTCACAGATATGATAAACATGCTAGGGTGTGGTGTGTAAACATGCTATAGATTCCTCACCATGAATACCACTTTGATCCTTTTTCACAGATATGATAAACATGCTAGGGTATGGTGTGTAATTTTGCCTAAAAAATTTGATCTCTTTAACTTGGTATGGAGTTGCAAGACATTGCACAATAATGTGTGGTCCCCTATAAATCTCATAACTGACAGTCTGAGCAATTTGACTTTCGGCTACAATTTGGGTACCTAAGATCATATCCTTTGGTTTTTTCTCAACTTCAATGGAAATTTGATCTTCTATCTTCACCCCTTTATTTGCAAGTTTCAATTCATTACTCCCTCTTGTTTACTCACACTTCAGTCATATAATTCCAGGTGTTCATTTACAGCAATGGCTTCAATGATCTTCATAATACCATTGGTTGTTGTAAAGTTGGATTAGCCACCAAGAGTTGTATCAATATGTTGCTTTGTATTTATTCAGAGGCCATTCATAAACAATTGTATTTTCTCAGTTTGATACATGTGGATTCAGTCTGTATTTACTCATCAAGAAAAGTCTTCTCCATCTATTCGCAAGAGGTGATACTTCTAGGAGGAAATAAGTAAAACAATTCTTAAGCCTCTTTAGACAACATGAACGAGAACATCCTTAATTTCTTCACTTCTTCAGAGTGCCCCTTAATCTTCAAAGTAGTACTCATGGTGAGGAATATCTATAAATTCTTATGGGGATCTTCATTGATCTTTCTGGTGAAAGATATGTTCTTGAGCTGGAAAATGTTTGAAAGATGTAGTTGAAAATTTGCAAAATTGAACGGCTGATTCACAGATATGATAAACATGCTAAGGTGTGGTGTGTAAACATGTTATAGATTCCTCACCATGAATACTACTTTGATCCTTTTTCACAGATATGATAATCATGCTAGGGTATGGTGTGTAATTTTGCCTAAAAAATTTGATCTCTTTAACTTGGTATGGAGTTGCAAGACATTGCACAATAATGTGTGGTCCCCTATAAATCTCACAACTGACAGTCTGAGCAATTTGACTTTCGGCTACAATTTGGGTACCTAAGATCATATCCTTTGGTTTTTTCTCAACTTCAGTGGCAACTTGATCTTCTATCTTCACCCCTTGATTTACAAGTTTAAATTCAATTACTCCCTCTAGTTTACTCACACTCCAGTCATATAATTCCAGGTGTTCATTTACAGCAATAGCTTCAATGATCTTCTTAATACCAGTGGTTGTTGTAAAGTTGGAGTAGCCACCAGTAATTGTATCAATAAGTTGCTCTGTCTTCATTCTTAGACCATTCACAAACAATTATATTTGGTCAGTTTGATCCATGTTGATTCAGTATGTATTTACTCATCAAGAAAAGTCTTCTCCATCTGTTCCCAAGTGGTGATATTTCCAGGAGGCAATGAGTAAAACCACTCTTCAGCATCTTCAGACAGCGTGAACGGGAACATCCTTAATTTCTTCACTTCTTCAGAGTGCCCCTTAATCTTCAAAGTAGTACTCATGGGTGGAATTTCTACAAATGCTTATGGGCATCTTCATTAATCCTTTCGGTGAAAGATGTGTTCTTGAGCTGGAAAATGATTGAAAGATGCAGTTGAAAATTTGCAAAATTGAACGGTTGATTCACAGATATGATAAACATGCTAGGGTGTGGTGTGTAAACATGTTATAGATTCCTCACCATGAATACTACTTTGATCCTTTTTCACAGATATGATAAACATGCTAGGGTATGGTGTGTAATATTGCCTAAAATATTTGATCTCTTTAACTTGGTATGGAGTTGCAATACATTGCACAATAATGTGTGGTCCCTTATAAATCTCACAACTGACAGTCTGAGAAATTTGACTTTCGGCTACAATTTGGGTACCTAAGATCATATCCTTTGGTTTTTTCTCAACTTTAATGGAAATTTGATCTTCTATCTTCACCCCTTTATTTGCAAGTTTGAATTCATTCACTCCCTCTTGTTTACTCACACTTCAACCATATAATTCCAAGTGTTCATTTACAGCAATGGCTTCAATGATCTTCTTAATACCAGTGGTTGTTGTAAAGTTAGATTAGCCACCAGCAGTTGTATCAATAAGTTGCTTTGTGTTTATTCAGAGGCCATTCATAAACAATTGTATTTTCTCAGTTTGATCCATGTGGATTCAGTCTGTATTTACTCATCAAGAAAAGTTTTCTCCATCTGTTCTCAAGAGGTGATACTTCTAGGAGGAAATGAGTAAAACAATTCTTAAGCATCTTTAGACATCGTGAACGAGAACATCCTTAATTTCTTCATTTCTTCAGAGTTCCCCTTAATCTTTAAAGTAGTACTCATGGTGAGGAATCTCTGTAAATTCTTATGGGCATCTTCATTGATCTTTCAGGTGAAAGATATGTTCTCGAGCTGGAAAATGGTTGAAAGATGCAGTTGAAAATTTGCAAAATTGAACGGTTGATTCACAGATATGATAAACATGCTAGGGTGTGGTGTGTAAACATGCTATAGATTCCTCACCATGAATACTACATTGATCCTTTTTCACATATATGATAAACATGCTAGGGTATGGTGTGTAATTTTGCCTAAAAAATTTGATCTCTTTAACTTGGTATGGAGTTGCAAGACATTGCACAATAATGTGTGGTCCCCTATAAATCTCATAACTGACGGTCTGAGCAATTTGACTTTCGGTTACAATTTGGGTACCTAAGATCATATCCTTTGGTTTTTTGTCAACTTCAATGGAAATTTGATCTCCTATCTTCACCCATTTATTTGCAAGTTTCAATTCATTCACTCCCTCTTGTTTACTCACACTTCAGTCATATAATTCCAGGTGTTCATTTACAGCAATGGCTTCAATGATCTTCTTAATACCATTGGTTGTTGTAAAGTTGGATTAGCCACCAGGAGTTGTATCAATATGTTGCTTTGTATTTATTCAGAGGCCATTCATAAACAATTGTATTTTCTCAGTTTGATCCATGTGGATTCAGTCTGTATTTACTCATCAAGAAAAGTTTTCTCCATCTATTCCCAAGAGGTGATACTTCTAGGAGGAAATGAGTAAAATAATTCTTAAGCCTCTTTAGACAGCGTGAATGAGAACATCCTTAATTTCTTCATTTCTTCAGAGTGCCCCTTAATCTTCAAAGTAGTACTCATGGTGAGGAATCTCTATAAATTCTTATGGGGATCTTCATTGATCTTTCTGGTGAAAGATATGTTCTCGAGTTGGAAAATGGTTGAAAGATGCAGTTGAAAATTTGCAAAATTGAACTGCTGATTCACATATATGATAAACATGCTAGGGTATGGTGTGTAAACATGCTATAGATTCCTCACCATGAATACTACTTTGATCCTTTTTCACAGATATGATAAACATGCTAGGGTATGGTGTGTAATTTTGCCTAAAAAATTTGATCTCTTTAACTTGGTATGGAGTTGCAAGACATTGCACAATAGTGTGTGGTCCCCTATAAATCTCACAACTGACAGTCTGAGCAATTTGACTTTCGGCTACAATTTGGGTACCTAAGATCATATCCTTTGGTTTTTTCTCAACTTCAGCGGCAATTTGATTTTCTATCTTCACCCCTTTATTTACAAGTTTAAATTCAATTACTCCCTCTGGTTTACTCACACTCCAGTCATATAATTCCAGGTGTTCATTTACAACAATAGCTTCAATGATCTTCTTAATACCCGTGGTTGTTGTAAAGTTGGATGAGCCACCAGTAATTGTATCAATAAGTTGCTCTGTCTTCATTCTTAGACCATTCACAAACAATTATATTTGGTCAGTTTGATCCATGTTGATTCAGTATGTATTTACTCATCAAGAAAAGTCTTCTCCATTTGTTCCCAAGTGGTGATATTTCCAGGAGGCAATGAGTAAAACCACTCTTCAGCATCTTCAGACAGCATGACGGGAACATCCTTAATTTCTTCACTTCTTCAGAATGCCCCTTAATCTTCAAAGTAGTACTCATGGGAGGAATTTCTACAAATGCTTATGGGCATCTTCATTAATCTTTTCGGTGAAAGATGTGTTCTCGAGATGTCGGATGGTTGAAATATGTAGTTGAAAAATTGCAAAATTGATCGGTTGATTCACAATAGTTAATCGACTTGCTAAAGAATTTGCTCCTCCGTAATCCCCAAGAAGTCTCTCTGGTGGTGGTGGGTTTTCACCCATAGTTTTAGGTTCTGATTTTGAACCTTAGTCTGTATACCCGACAATGGCGCCAAAAACTTGATAGGAAAAATAACAAGTGCACTATTTTTTCCCTTGTAATAATAGGGAAATTTCCCAAATATCAATCTCAAGGACTGCCTACAATTATCGAGTTCAATTCACGTTTAGTTAAACAAAAACTTAACTTGGGGGTTTGGTTTTAGAAATTGCCACTTAAGAAAAAACAGAAATATAAATATCCTTTTTCATAGATATGATAAACATTCTAGGGTGTGGTGTGTAATTTGCCCTATAACGACCTGGAATCATGAGTCATTACTAAGAAAACCTTTAACAATTCATCCTAAATCCCAAGTCCTTAGAGATATCTGATGGAGTCAAGCCTTTATTTTATGAAGAGTGATCTAGCAACTAAAGGGTATCCCTAGTCCTAGGTGATATCTACTATAGTCTATTCGTACAAAAACCTTAAAAACCACAGCTTAATTGGTTGTTAACCTTGAATCATTCCTAATTGGTCTGATCAGGAAAGCATAAAAACATTGTAGGATTAAATTGAATAAGAAAACAACTTTATAAAAGAACTGAAGAATTCATAATCGTTACAGATTCAAATCAGGGACACCCCCTAGGATTGTGGGGTTTATCCGCTCATATTGTTCAGAAGAATTTCAAAACTATAAGAATTAGACATTACAAATGATTAAGGAACTTTGGTCATCAATCGTGTCTGCTCATTAAAGATCTTCGGTCTTTAAGAATCTCATATCCTTACTCCTAGACTCTGGAATTCGTTCTCTGCAAAAAAAGGTCCCTAATTCTTCTTTAAAAGTCGTCTAAATAGTGCACAATCCATTTGTCTCAGTTGGAAATATCCCAAAACGCCCCTCTAGGTCTCAAATCATAAAAAATCATAAAAACTCTCAAAATTAATGTCCTGGCCAACACATGCCATGTCACCTGACACGTGCACCTGTGTCATACTCTATTCATCGCTCCAACAAAATCTCTCACCAAAACCTACTCACAAGGGCCGTGTCAGCTGACACAGGAACTCGTGTCAACTGACACAAGCACCGGTGTCAGCCTCTGCATATTCTCCCAAATTGCAGTCGTGGATCCTATCGTGAGATGACCTATGTCAGGTGACATGTTAGCTGTGTCAGGCAAACTGTAGCTTGGTTTTTGAGACTTTCTCCAAGACTCTGAATTTGCACTTTTTGCACTGATTTTCTTGGTTTTATTCCTCTGAGCCTGAAAATAACAAAATACACAACCAAAACATAAAACATAGAAGAATGAAATAAAACACTTGAAAAGATAAAGAAACTATAACTAAAATCAATTGTGAATAAAGGTGTAAAAATCGCTGATCAATATACGTCTAGAATAATATGTAGTGGTGTTACAATATGGTAGATAGAAACATGCAAAAGTAGAAAATGGGATGATAAAACTCTTATACATCACCAGAATCCAAAAACTAAGAGTGAATACAAGACATATGTCTACTATAAACGCACATCGAAAAAATAAAATATGATAATGTTTTTATGTCATCTTCTCATCTGGTCTTTGATCCAGACCTTCTAGCAATTCTTAACTTCTAAAAGATATCTAAAATATAATAATAGGAGAAGATGTAGTCGCTTTGTTTTTCTGATGGAGAAACCACTACATCGCCGCCTTGTGGTGTGTTGGCGCTATGTTGTGTGACTGGAGAAGACAACAAGGCAGTAGGCGCGAGAGGGAAAAGCAGATTAAAATTTTTTATTTTCATACCAAACGCACCATTTCATTTTTAGTTAATTTATTTTTCTATTTTTATTTTAATAATTGAAAAATCAATATAATTTGAAATTAATTTGATGTTATTGGGACTTGTTATTGTGGATCCTTGGGCCATGCTATATGTACCCCTCCCTAGCGCGTTTTTTATTGTTTTGTTTGTGTCTTCACAAAAATTGCTATTGGACCGTTGTTGTTGTTTTTGTGTCGGGCCTGGAACCAGATTTCTGAAAGAAAAAACAAGCGTACTGGACCTGAATCGTTGGGCCTTTACTAGTTTACTTCATCAAACATCTCCTTCCACCGCTGCACCCCCTGCTTGCATTATTTGAATTTTCTTTTCTGTTTTGTTAATTGATTGTTTTTATTAATTCTTTTCATGAAAAAATGATTAAAATATAGAAATGTCGTGATTTGTTTTTTTAGGAATTTTATTTTTCCATTTTCTATAATTTTCTTCTTGTGTTACTGCTTGATCATATTTGTGTCATGTTCTTGATGACTTTTCTTGGTGATTTTGATGGTGCTTGATGATTAATTTTTTTCATCCTTATTGTGCTTGTATTCTCACATGATCCCTTAGGCTTCCGCAATTTAATTTTAATCTTTCGTTAAATTGGATTAAGTTAGACATTAAGTTTGAATCCAAGAATGACAATATTAGGATCAAATTTCCCTTCAATATCATATTGAAGTCCATATGGCATGACAACAATTAGGATTGAAATCCCTTTTCTTTTTATCTTTCCTTTTGTATCTCATTTTTTCTTTAAAAAACAAAAACTTATTTTCTTTATCAAATAACAAAATACCTAATAAATACAATACATATAATACTCCATGGGCCTTAAGAAAATGGGGAGAGAATTTTTGAACATGAGATGTTTGGCTCAATTGTACAAAGTATTTTCTTTTATTTCATAGACTTTAGTATAATATGCATCTCAAAAAATTTCAAGATTAAAGGAGAATATACTCAAATACTCCAAACATTAAGGGACCTTTTGATGAGTCTCCTAACAAAACACTTCAACAAATCCAAACCTTTTTGTATCTTGTCTTTTCTCTTGAATATTTTCAAAAAGGGTATGTTATTTTCGTTCTACTGCAATATAGGCTTTCCTATTGCTAGAGAATGAACATTAACATTATCCATAAAACACACCTAAAAAACCAACATTTTTTAGACGAACTACGGAGTTCTGATTTCTTCATTTCACTATATGGATATGTAGGCACTGAGTTACAAAATATGGGCAAACTCAATAATAAAAACCTTTTCTTTTTCCAAATAATTAATTCATGCATTTCTTAGCAAGTTATAACTTTAGATATACACACCCTTAGAAAAAAATCACTGAAGTGGATCTCATTGAGTATAGTAGACGTGAGGGGTGCTAATACCTTCCCTTTGCATAACAACCTTTCAAACTAGTATCTTGGTTGCAAGACCATCTTATCCTTCGTTTTGAGGGTTTCTCGATGTTTTCCCTTCCCTTTTGGATAAATAAATTTCGATGGAGACCCTCTATTTTTTTCGCAGTGTCTCAATGCCGGTGAAGGTTTCTGGGTTGAGATTTGAAGTTTAAATGAGCTAGAATTCAAGTTAGGGTTTTTGTTTTTATTTTAAAATTTCGGGTATGAAAATACTATCAAATTTATGGATTCCCGTGCTTTCAAATGAAGGAAATATCTTCCTCTATTTATAGGAAATTGCTTTAGCGGTAAAGAAGCAAGAAAAAATAAGTATTTATTTAGTTTTATCATATTGTCTCCATAGGAATTAGTGCTACTGAATTATTATTCTATAATTTCCCGCATTTATGAATTTTATTTAATTAGGTTGGTTTGTATAGAAAGGAAAAACTATTAACAGGAAAACAAATACATTCTTTAGAGAGGAGAGACTTATCAGGCATTAATTTACACCACTCGTCACAAACATAAACCTATCGATCAGTTACACTCAACCTATAATTTTCGTCAAAATCATCAAGTATCTCTTGAGATGTACCACAATAAAGGTTATGTGTAAAGCAGAGTTGAAGACAACCGTATTACTCGCGTCGACAATCTCTCTGTACAACACAAACACGAAGACATTAAGCTCTGATACCCACAATGATTATTAGTTTTAAATCTATATCCAGAATCTAGAACCTAATAGATATCCATCCCTAATCAAGATTTGTGAGGTATATGTCTATAACAACCCAAACCCAAGCATAAATTTAAAAAGATCAAAGAAAACATCAAGAATGATTTGTAAAGCAAGCGTTATACAACATCACGATCAATACATATACTTATGTTCAAAGTAAATCTACAAAGAAAATACAACAAATAGAGAAATACATAAAGAAGAAAAAGGAAACATCTCACGGGTTGTCAGCGCAGATTGATGAGAAATCTGCCTCCGAGTCATCTACATGCAAGCTCAACTATTTTTTTTAAGCTCTCTAGACCTAAAAATGGGTTTGATGGTATTGGGACTCAAAAATACCTAAACCATACCTAAAAATTGTGTGTTTGGCCCTTAAAATGTGTTGTTTATGTCAAGACTGTCTCGCACGAAGCTCGAAATGGCTCGCCCAAAGCTAAAAACTACAATTTTTCATGCTTCTGGGTTGCCCTGCAAGCTCGGGGCATGTCTGACAGTAAATTTAAAATTTTAGCACTTGTTTTGGCCATATCTTGAGAACCGTAACTCTGACTTACGCATAGTCGAAAGCGTTGAAAAGCTTATTCAATGCTCTATATTGTAATGCTTAAATATCATTAATTCAATACCTAAAAAATAATTAAACTCAAAGATATTTGCACAATAATGCAATATATACACTATACATAAACTATATTGAATATACACAAAAGTTGAGGTTTATTAACGAAAAACAAACAAATTAAGCCGATGAGTGTTAATTATTCACACACAAATTCATAACAATTTAGCAATCATCAGAAACTCAATGAAGTCATTATATGTGCTAAATGAAATCTGAAACTTGTGAACCAAGTGTAAAATTTTTTATTTGCAAACCGTGTGAAGTTGAGTGATACAATGCCTGACTTTGGAACCAAAGCAATTCATTTTGCCCTCCACAAGATGCAATTTGTGATAAGGAACAACTTTGCACATGATTTGGTGATCCCAAGTTAGGATGTACATGATTACCAATTATAGGTCACAAATCCATAATAGAGCTCAAGGTACCGTGTTCATGCTTAGGCGAAATATAATCTACATGTGCGTTTTACAATTTTCTTTGTGCTAAATATTATCTTCATGGCAAAGAATCCCATGAAAAAAGAACCAAATCAAAAGAATACTTAGCTTAAAACTATATGGTTGCAAAGTTGGGGTTTGTGGCACTAAGTTGCAGGTTTTGCATTAAGCCAAGCATGTTACGAACTAACTTTTATGCACAAGTGGCCTTTAAGAAAATTCAAAAATTGATGGACTTATGGGCATAATTAATGTTTGACTTATGAAGCAAAGTTGTAGAGGATATAAAATTTAACATTTGGCTCAAAGTAGAATCCTAAAATGTTGAGAATTGAGAAAGTTATGATCTTCGGGCCAAATGACATGTCAATTTTGATTTTAGGTCTATCAACCATGCATCATCTTTAAATTTTTGGACTTTTTATGCATCCAAAGGCCCAATGATGATTACTTGAACACCAAATTAGGGATGCTTGATTGTCCCTTGGGAAATCTTGAGAATTGAATGGAGAATGGGTGAAGATGGCATGGAAATAAACTCATGAAACAATCATGAATAAACCTTAGAAGCATGCACCAAACTTACACTTATCTTGATAAAAATGAGGTTTAAAGAAGATTGGCATGAACGTGACCTAAGATTATAGGTCATTCCCTGAATTGAAAGCTCTTGAGGACCACTTGTTGATCAAAATTTTCCTTTGAACACCAAAACCCTAATTTGGAAACCAAGCATGATCCATTGATTGTAAATCCCTATCTTTAACAAAATGAAAGGAAAGAAACACATATTTTTGTATTTTTAAATAGGGTTAACAAAGTTAAAATGTAAACAAGGAATATATACAAAAAAATACACAAAGGGTGCTTGATGATCTCCTATAAAGGTTAAACCCAAAAGGTAAAGTTGTGAGTGTTAAACAAGATGTTGTAACATCCTGTTCTGATATGCAGTAGGCTTGGCTAAGATTTTTAAATGTTAACATATTTGATTCTGTTATATTTCCCTTTGGATATATATCATATATTTTTACATGTCAATAAGATTTGTTTTTAAATCTTAACAGGTTTGATTCTGTTATATTTCTCTAGTTGTACAAAATCTACTAAATTGGGTTGAGATTCAATTTAGGAAATTATGTATTGGTTGTTCTAAGATTGAAGGATATTTGATACACAATTGGTGCATCACTTTGCTTATGGATCAAAAAACTTCTGGACTCAGAATATCGAAGTCCATGGACTGCAAAATTGTATTTAAATGGGAATCTTAAACTAATGTAATTTAAGTTTTTCAATGACTGAAAAATTAGGGGAAGCATAAGTCTTAGGTTTTGAGAGTCTCTTGTGTAGTTTGAAAGTCACCCGTGTATCTTTTGATACTATGTGGTCAATTGATTGTTATGTGTATGTTAGTCAAGATATTATTCTCACTCGAAGCGTTTAAGCAAGAGTTTAAGTGTTTGTATTTGAAGTGTAATCTTCTAAATTAGGTGGTATTTGTTAAAGTCACTGGGATTGGGACTGTTAGACATCAATGAGGTGATTTAGGAAGTGAGATGGCGATTTCTCATATTTATGAGGATCCTAGGTAAATGTTGCATTGGATAGGGATTAGGCAAGAAGTCCTAAACTGTGATTGTTTTTCTTTGAACTAATACTACTAAGAGTATACTTCCTTCCTGGCTTGGTAGCACCCAGATGTAGGTAATGTTGCACCAAACTGGGTTAATAACTCTATGTGATATTTATCATTCTGAAATTTTTATTTATGTATCACTTATAGCTTAATTGATCTAGTCTTCTACCACATGTTATAACATATGTCTTAACATCTTTATGAAATTGAGATATATGTGTGTTTCCTGTACCAGAATTTTGAATGAGGATACCATGCTTGTGATCTTGATTAGATACAAAATAATATGATAGATTGAATGTTAGGGGTAAAAATTAGGGTATGACAATAGGATCTGAATGCATTCAAACTGCCTTACTGCTCAAGAGAGTGATAATCTAATCGATTAACACTATGTTTTAATCGATTAGATTCTTAATGCTTATACTTTTGAAAAACATATTGATAAATTTTTTTAAGTGTGTGTGTGTGTGTTTATAGATATATTTTTCTATAAAGAAAGAACTTATTCTTTTAAAAAAGTTTCACTCACTTGCTAAATTAGGAGTTTGACTCCTCTATGCCTTGTCAGATAAATTCTTTTGTGTTGAAATTTTCTTTGAGATTTCTTTTGAGGAATCTGATGTAATTTGTTTGGTTTCCTTTGTTTGAAGTAAAAAATACATAAGCTTATGGATGTTTTTAAAGTAAGGAAAATTGATCTTAATGCTAAGGTATTCAATTGCAGTTCATTGTGTATAAAATTTTGATGCTCAAAAGATAATATTCATCTTCATCTCTAAAATTCTAAAATAGTCATGCATAAAAATATTTGAAGAAATTGTATAAAAAGCTTAACCTATTTGCACTTTTTAAGATATATCTGTTGTAGTTTTTAAGGCGGGTCTGGTTAACCAACTTAACAAAACTTGTTGATGTTTGAAATTCAAAAGCCATTATGCACGTGTGGCATATATCTGTTTAACCGACTTGATAAGTCCTATATATAATTCAAAATTGTGTGTTTTCTTGAACTATTTTCATTCTAAACTATTGCAAACCTTCATAAAAATATGTCAAATTATTCATCAAATCATATATGTGTCTTTGAATGTTGTTAACACAAAATACATTACTTTTTAAATTAACTCTTTCATTATTAACTTTTCACATAAATTGAAACAATTTCCTAAGTGTTCATATACTTTCAAAATGAAACTTTATGCTTAAATTTCACATCGTTTAAACAAGTTTCATTCATATCATTTTTGAACACTTAAGTGTATATGTTTGTATTATGTTCAAAGAGAAAGAGAAGAGACAAGACCTTCATATATCTTGTAATTCAAACAAGTTAAAAGAGATACAAAGTCAAATAATAGATTTGTAATTTTGTGATCATCAAGATGTTGTTACCATAGTTACTGGTGTTTTTTGAAATCAAGGAAGTAGTTTGCTTTTTTTTTTGTTGAAGATTATAGAAAAAAAATCCTTGTGTGAGGTTTGTACAAAGATCTAACAATAGTGAAAATCTTTAACAGAGTGTGAGGAGACTAGATATATCCTTGATTAGAAAGATGAACCAATATGCCAAAAAGTGTATTTAATAGCGTTCTCAATAAAAGCGTTATTATATCTTCATTTTCTGTGTAGTATTTAATAGCACTTTAAAACATAATGAGAGGTTTTGAAACTCATTACTCAAACAAAAACATAATGGGAGGTCTTGGAACTCGTTACTAAAAAAAACACCACGATATTTCTTCTTAAATTGCATCCAATATCAAATAACCATTTCATTGCATATAAAAATTGATCAATTAATTTATATTGATTGAAAAATTAGTTACAAATTATATAACAAATATATATACACACACACATATATATATATATATATATATATATATATATATATATATATATATATATATATATATATATATATATATATATATATATATATATATATATATATATATATATATATATATATATATATAGTTCTACAACATGACTCTAACTCATGACTACAATTGAAATATGCTTTAGATCTAAATCTGTTGCTAATCCAATGGTAAAATCTCGGCCACTTCGTGCCAATATTGAATCAGCTGCTACTGATAGCACTAGTTTTCGCCACCTAACTGGTATGCATTTCTATTTAATCACCATTGTCGGGTTGAATTAAGCTTCTCTCTTAAAGATCTTATCATCACCTACTGTTGTTCAGTTCCAAGTTCTGCAAAGTGTTCTCCTCTAGAATTAATATTTAGATAATGCATGTATAGATAGCACAATTGATGGAAAAACTGATCTTGTAAGGGATACTAGTTCCTCATTTTTAAGGGAGTGAAACAGCATAGTCCCCTTAATTCCTTTGATAGCTACAATAGCATACTTCAAGCAATCACAAGTTGCACATAATTCAACAATGGTTTTAGCTGCAGCAATATAGTCCACATTGATTGCTTTCATAGTAGCAGTAGTCGACTTCGAGAAATTACAAGTTGCATGACAGTCAATAATGGTTTTAGCCGCATTAACTAACCCTTTAATGCTCTAACAACAACTTGGCGAAATAACACAATTGTTCTGAAGATAACATAGGCAAGACGCAAGGCTATTATAAACTTGTACACATGAATCTACACCATAACAACATATGCTATCTTGAATTTTCCCATGGTAAGAAATTATGTGATAAAAAGGATAGGTTATTTAAAGTATTTTTACCAAAATAACACTTATGTTTTTTTTTATTGCTTTGTTATCATATTAAAATATAATTTTGTAATGTCTCTATTCATTTCTTCTCTCAAAAATCTTTAAGAGTAGATAAGGTAATTACAACTATTAGTAGCCCAAACCAATTTATTTTTCCTTACCAATCACCCCCTCAAAAGAAACACACGACTGGATTTAAATTTATCCAAATAATACCCCTTATTATCTCACTTAAATGATTTATATATAGTTATGTTCTATTCCTTTTGGCTTCTGAAAAAAAAATGTAATTTAAATCACTTATAATAAAGTGTTTTTGATTATATAATTTCAAATTTAATAAAATAAAAAATAAAAAATATAATCATTTAATAATTTCATTTTTTTATCATATCATAATTATGAATTAAAAAAATTAGCAATATATAATTGTTGTACCCCAAAATTTGCCCTCTCAATTATCAAGGCCTTCCTCACAAGGATTCTCAAGGTTCAAGCTTGAACAAGGGCATTGGGATTTTCCAGCACCAGAATTAAAAGGAAACTGTCAAAAATGGAGAAAACAGATAATATTAATATTTTGGCAAATTTGGATAAAAACAAGTGTTTTTCGATTCAGCTTCTTCGATTAGCCTTTTGACCTCTTTCGACACAAGCTTGGCTTGCATCCTTCGATTGGCCTTTTGACCTCTTTCGACACAAGTTTGGTTTGCATCCTTCGATTGGCCTTTTGGCCTCTTTCGCCTGGGCATGTGGCTTCTTGTTGCAGGTTTCGTTTGTGTCTTTTGTTGCCTGCATGCTTGCAATCGAAAGCCATGACCTACTGGCCACATGTACCCCCTGCAAAGCAAGTCTTCGTTTGGGCACTCACCTTTTGTGTGCGTGGATGAAAATTTCAGTTGGGCAAGAGCCTCTTTCGAATGCAACTTGGATATGTCCTTCATGTTGAACTCTAAGCCTCCTCCGAACACGGACTTTCGATTGGGAAAGATGTTTTCTTCGACCCAGGCTTCGATTAGGCAATATGATGTCCTTCGAGCGTGAGATTTCGATTTGGCAATAGCTTCCTTCGAGTTAGCTTTTTTCGACCACAGGCTTCGACTGAGACAGAGGCTTCCTTTGAACCAGTGCGCTTCGATCCCACTCTTGCCTTTGACTCAAAACCAAATCTCATTGGCCAGGCTGTGTTGCGTCCAGATCTTTACATAGTCAGAAGTTTGCACAAGGGTTTCAAACTTTGTCTGTTGGATACTTCTATTCTGGGCTAAAGGCTACATACTTTCTCTTCAAGCAGAGAGTACTTCATCACAAAAGCAGCTTTCCATCTGATTTCAGCCTGAGCACAAGCAATGTCAGAGGCATCTCCTGCACCCCACTGCTGCTACTGCCAACAGGCCCCCCACTTGTACTGTCACGTTACCCCTTATTTTATTATTCTTTACAAGCTGGCTATGGACGAACATGTTCATTATTTCTCTATAAATAGAGGAATTTTTTACAAAGCTGGAGAGGACTTTTCGAGCCAGAGGAACGAATCTGCAGAAAATGGTTCTCAAACACAACAAAAAATCTCAAGTTCATCAACACTTCAGAAATAAAAAATATCCAGAATCCAAACACTTGTCCCCTTAGAATCTGAAACGTCCATACACCTTGTTACCCTTTCGAATCCAGTAGGAAGAACCTCACACTTGTTCTTCTCTATTGAATCCAGTACCAAAGACGTGACCCCTGGTTTCCCCCTCCGAATCCAGAAGCATTCAAGGGCCACTACTCAAGGCCCCACATCCATTCAACGCCTCCATCAAGGTAAGTCACTCTTACCCTTGAGCTTTTCATTTCATGACATAACATGTAAATAAACTCCCTTTAGTTCCAAGCATGTACATACTGTTGTTCCTTTCGTCTCCACCCTGTTAACATGTTTCGTTTTGCTTGCTGTTTGCCTGAATTAGCTTTAGTTATTAAACTGTTTACTAGCATGGCCTTAGGCCATGTTTCTATTTAATGTCTCAAACGAAGTAAACAGGAAATAGGAATATGAAACGAAGCCTCAGGCTTCCTCACTGACTCCAGGCCCAATCGAAGAAGGCAACAAGGCAGAAAGGTCCAGCCAGAGGCACACTTGCACTAAGTCCAGGCTCAGTCGAAAGGTACTCCCATGCTGATGCCAGCTTCCAATCGAAGTACATGACCTGACTGGTGCCAAAGCCCAATCGAAGGAGGCCATCAGAATGCAAATCGAAGGCTGCTCCTGCCCAAATCAAAGGAGGCCAACAGAATGCCAATCGAAGTGTGCTGCTGCCTGAATCGAAAAGCTCATTTTCCTTGTTTTTTTATATTTTGTTTTTGCCTTTACATTTTTCTTGCCTTTCAATTTGGTTGTAATAGTGTAGGATATTTATTTCTTGCATTTTTATTGCTTTATACAAATGCTAGTAAATAGGTGTGTATGATAAGATAAAACCAACAAATAGACCACCAAAAAAATCAAAGAAAAATGCATGTAAATAAAACACTTTTCACACATGCACCCTTAGGGTAATCTCACTTGTTGCCTCAAAAAATAGTCATGTCCCTCGAGCTTGGGAGTTTTAGCAAAGACCCTCGATAAAAGATCGTAGTCCCTCGATGACCCTCGATGTTACCTTCGGTAAACGATCTAGTCCCTAAAACGACATTGCTAAAACGTCCCATATGTTGCCTTCTATGACTATACAAACGTCCCATGCCCGTCCCATTCAAACATCCTAATGCAAGGTTGTTCACCAAATACAATGGTGAAGCAACACTGTTAAAAGGGTTAAAACATGAGAAAGATCTTTGAGTAAAATAGGGTAGATAGCTCTTAGTTACTTGATCAAACTTGCAAAACATCCTTGTCATTTTTCAAATACACATCACAACACAACTTCAAAAACAATTTCAAGACAACTTTCAAAACATTGAATTATCTTTTCAAAAAGACACACACTTTTGTATATACTCAAACAAGAGTCATTACAAAAGGTTGCCTAGACAAGGCATCTTTTTCAAAAACATTTTCAAAAACCACACACACAAAGCACCATTTCAAACAATTGAAAAGTAAAGGCAAGTGATCTAAAACAAGTAACTAAGAGCCCATGGATAAGCATGGATGAAAAGGGTGCTAGCACCTTCCCTTTTCATAATCTACCCCCCGAACCCACGAAAACATCTCAAAGGTCTTTCCTGTGCTTTTTGACCTTTCCTTAGGATAAAATAAATGTCGGTGGCGACTCTTGCTAAACCGAACATTTGCGAACACAAATGCAAAACCACAAGTCAGTTCTCCCACCGTATCATATAACTGGCGACTCTGCTGGGGACATTTCTAAAAGTGGGGTTACCTTAGGGTTTTAGATCACCTTTACATGCTTGCTTTGATTGCTTTGATTGCTTTACTTTTTGGGTTCCTTGTTTGGGTTTGTTGTAAATCCTACACCCGGATTTGGGGGCACCTTTTAAGGTAAATAGCAATAAACTGTGAGGGAACTGTGAGGGGTATACCGATATGGTTGAAGCAGTAGCTATGTTAGTGTGACATATTTGTGGGTACCGGTAGCCCTTGAGTAGTCAAGGAGAATATGGGGCCGCTGAGCGATGTCATGAAACACTAACGAACTCTTAGAACCTTACTTGACCATCTTGGCCTTTTTAGGGGTAGTGAGATGACCGACTTTGATGTAGTCCGAAGTTGGTAGATACTCGATACTACACTCTATGAGGATTGTTTTCTTGGGATATTTTGGTCGCTAGTTAAGTGGCTAAACCAAAACAATAAACACAGAAAACAATCCAATGATATTGAGCTCCTTAGAACCCGGTTACTATTTATAGGACAGGTTGAGCCAACTAACTTCAAGAGGGTACTTACCTACAAACCCCGTGCAAGCCTAAACCTAAGGACTTGTTTTTCTCTGTGTGAATATGACTGCCTGTATATACACTTGCTTACTTTTTCATACATGTACATAACATCATAACATCATACCATAGCATTTTCAAAAACCATTTCAAGAATCTCGAGGGTCTTTGATGCAGGGTCACGTTGAACTAGACATCTACCAAAGGGCAAGAGGTTTCATTTTCCTCTAAACAAACACAGTCAAAAATCAAGTGCAACAACTTGAATCAGGGGCTATGACCCACTCGACATGGTGAGCTTGATTCTCGTGGAAAGACATCCATCGATATAAAGTTCTCAAATCAAGGATGTTCAATTTCTAACCTTTTCTTGTGTTTACCCCACGAGATCCTTGAACACATTGCATACATATATCATACATATCATTGCATAACAGGTCTCCCAATACAAGTCTCTCATGTTCTCGCTGTTTATTTCAGCAATGGCTTTCCAACCAGACAACCAAGGTCTCCGGGCTCAAAACGCCCAACTTCAAGAAATGTTCTTGAACCTATCCCAGGGGCAAGAAGAGATAAAAGCTATCCTCACAAGGGGTTTAGTCCTAGGAAATCCAGGCAGCATCAGGAATGATCAGTTGGAAGGGCTACAAATCGAGTTGGAAACAATGAAGATCCAGATGATGGGACAGCTGGTGGGCCAGATGGCTCTCATTCAAGACTTAGCTCAAAGACAAGAAGAGCTCAGGGTCCTCGTCAACAAGCTGCTTCAAAATAACCAAGTGGGGCAAACAACTATGGTTGAAGATCAAGTCATCATTCAACCACCTTTGGGACAAGAAGACAAAGGAAAAGCTCCCAAGCTTGCTTCAGGGTCACAAGCCCAACAACAACCTCGCCAACATCAACGGGGTAATCGATGCAAGCGAAATGTACCTGGAAGACATTTCTCCGAGACTGAGATACCATCATCTCTAATACTGAAACGCTTGTTGGAGGTCAATCTGATTACTTTAAAGGATCCTCCCCGGAATCCCAACACCTCTGCTCCTACCTATCACCCCAATGAAAGGTGTGCATACCACTCCCATAGTCCTGGACATGACACCGACGACTGTTGGACCCTGAAGAACAAGACCCAAGACTTGATTGACGAAGGAGTGCTGGAATTCATGCCGGATGGCGAGATGAAAATCTTCCGTTAAGGGTTCTCCACCTGAAGTGACAAAATTCGAACCAAGAGACTTTTGTTCCTTTTTGAATTTTCAAGTTGTAATCTCTTTTGTTATTCAAACAATTATCTATTAATGTCAAACTTTGTTTCATTAATGCATTGCATATGTTTATCTTGAATTCATCCTTTCATTTTCACTATAATTATGCTTTCTTTATGACATTCAACTCTTGCTAAAAGTTACAAGCCTTTAGAGGGAGGATGACGAAAACAATGCCATAATCTCATACAGTATGCTTTTGAACAGACCTTGCTGACGATGTACAGGCATTTCTTTCAAATCCTAAACACCGGAGTTATAAGGAAGATAGTCCCTAGTCAATCCCTTCGAGCCAAATAAGTAGAAGTTTTCTATTTTAACACAATTTGAAACCTTTAAATCATACCTGGGGCAGGGTAGTCTCTCAGTTAATTCAAAAAAAAAGATGCGCATTGAAGTCACAAACTCTCAGTTCGTAATACAACGAACGACATCAAAAGCATTCCTCTGGAATCAAAAGACAGTGGTGGTTCCTTATCTCATAAGCAGTCATTATCTCTCAAAAAACGAAAAGCCCACTAAGTCAAAACCTACAAAGGAGACTTAAGAAAACTGGGGCATCCCGCTGACTGTAATCTCGAAAACAGGAACAGTCAAGCAAAAGTTAGGGATAACAAATCAAAAGAAAGAGGTCTCTACAAATCCTCAACAACATGAAAAATGTTGCAAAAATGACTGCCTTCCAAAATCCAACTTGTGTGAACCATCACCAAAACGTCGTTCCAAATTCGAATAGAGTTCGACGCACAATTAATTGAGTTTAGGATTGAAGAACATCACGAAGAGCGGGTGGGTACAAATATACTTTGAGCCATTATCCTTTGTTTCTTAACCCGTGAACCAAGCCACGTTACAACCCTTCAAAAGTCCTAATTGAAGCATGGGTTAGTTCAAAAGCATACTGTTACAAAAGGTATCCTGACTCCTATAAGGCTTAGCCCTAAATATTGTGTTGAATTTGTCTTATAAAAAGTTTTCTGCTAAAAAACGCATTTTTCAAAACTTCGAGACAAGCATAAACTTTGCATTACTTGAATATCACTGTTTGCATTTGGCTATTTGTTTGACAGCGGAGAAATTCACGCAATGAATATCCAGTGAACGAAAGCCCTCTTAGTGAACAAGATCACTTCAAAAAGGATGACACTTCCATTGACGAATCTCCTATCAACAGGGGGACTTGACATGTCACTATCCAGCACACCTGGGGCAGTCCAGTCAAGATTTCAACAAATCTTTAAAAAAAAACTGGGGCAGTCCAGTCAAAATGTCAAGAAATCACTCAATTGCAGGATAACAAGGGGCAAGTCTCCATCTCCGACACTTGGGGCATTGAACGTCAATCCCGACAAAGGGTTACATACAGTCAAACATTTCTAGGCAGTGCCACAAGCACTTGCTACTAGGGGCAATGACAAGTCTCCCCAAAATCCTTCTCATAGGATGACTCCTCAGCAAGGGTTTAATCTCTGAAAACCTTTCCCCAGCTGAATCAACCTCAAGAATCCTCGAGGACTTCCCCCAACGAAGATGTCACCTCTCTAGCAGACCAGCGGTCATGGGTTTATTTCCCCAACATTTGTCAAGGATTTATTCTCCAAAACAAATTACATTTCAAGTTGAAAGGTCGTTCAAAATTTCCTTCATCACCTGCTGGAAGTTACGATCATCATCAAAAATTCCTTCATCACCTGCTGGAATTCAAGGTCGTTCAAAATTTCCTTCATCACCTGCTGGAAGTTACGATCATCATCAAAAATTCCTTTATCACCTGCTGGAATTCAAGGTCGTTCAAAATTTCCTTCATCACCTGCTGGAAGTTACGATCATCATCAAAAATTCCTTCATCACCTGTTGGAAGCCACAGTCGTTAAAATTTTCCTTCATCGCCTGTTGGAAGTTACAGCCACCAACAGAATAACGGACAACTGAAGCTCCTAAAAAATCGGTTTTTCTCAAGAATGAAGACTCTCATCCTTGAAACCTCAGAAGATTGGTATACTCCCAATTTCTGACCCTTAACAGAATGAAGACTCTCATCCTTGAAACCTCAGAAGATTGGTATACTCCCAATTTCTGACCCTTAACAGAATGAAGACTCTCATCCTTGAAACCTCAGAAGATTGGTATACTCCCGATTTCTGACCCTTAACAGAATGAAGACTCTCCTCCTTGAAACCTCATAAGATTGGTATACTTCCAATTTCTGACCCTTAACAAAATGGAGACTCTCATCCTTGAAACCTCAGAAGATTGGTATACTCCCGATTTCTGACCCTTAACAGAATGAAGACTCTCATCCTTGAAACCTCAGAAGATTGGTATACTCCCAATTTCTGACCCTTAACAGAATGAAGACTCTCATCCTTGAAACCTCAGAAGATTGGTATACTCCCAATTTCTGACCCTTAACAGAATGAAGACTCTCATCCTTGAAACCTCAGAAGATTGGTATACTTCCAATTTCTGACCCTTAACGGAATGAAGACTCTCATCCTTGAAACCTCAGAAGATTGGTATACTCCCAATGTCTGACCCATAACAGAATGAACACTCTCATCCTTGAAACCTCAGAAGATTGGTATACTCCCAATTTCTGACCCTTAACAGAATGAAGATTCTCATTTTGGCTTCCCCAGTAGAATGGCATACAACCCAAACTCATGATTCCCCAACAGCGGTCCCAGGACTTCTCATTTTCAACGATCAAAGGATTTTCAATCCCCAGCAGCAGTCAAGGATATACTTTCCATGACAGCAGTCAAGGATTTTATTTCCCCAACAACACTAGGATTCCCCAGCTTGAGTTTGCCTCTCTGACTACTACAAATCAGAGGACCACAACTCCTCTTCCCCAGTAGACTACTCTATAATCCCCAGCAAGTTACCGCGAAACCTGGACCCAACCAGATATCAGTTCAACTTCGACTCCCCAGTAGAGCAACAGACGACTAAGAGTCCTGAACTCTTTTTCCCAAGCAGAAATAAACATACTCCCCACAGAGTTTTCAACTTTCCCCAGCGGAGTTCTCCTCAAACAACAAAACAGGAATCCATTGGGAACATTCTAGGCAAAGTTTGAAGGCACACATACTCTTCAACAACAGTCCAGGATTTAATGACTCCCCAGCTTTTGTTAAGAATTTATTTTCCCAGACAAAAATACATTCATTAACAATTACACTTCAACAACATTCATAACATATGCATACAAAATACATATGACACAGATCTCATTTTATTTTGAGAACATCATTACACAATGCATACATCATGACATTGCATACAACTAACTCTTTACCTTTTCAGGAAAGATCAATCCACAGGCAAGGATCATCATCTTTTGAGATTTCCTTCTAGAGACAGTTCAGATGCGATCCAGAAATGGATGACATTCTGATACTTATTCCAGATTCCTTCTAGAGACAGTTCAGATGCGATCCAGATATGGCTGGCATTCTGATACTTATTCCAGGTTCATTCAAAATACAGTCCATATACGATACAGATTCGGATGTCATTCTGTCACTCATTCAAAATACAGTCCAGATATGATCCAGATTCGGATGTCATTCTGTCACTCATTCAAAACACAGTCCAGATACGATCCAGATTCGGATTTCATTCTGTCACTCATTCAAAATACAGTCCCGATACGATCCAGATTCAGATGTCATTCTGTCACCCATTCAAAATACAGTCCAGATACAATCCATATTCGGATGTCATTCTGTCACTCATTCAAATACATTTCAGATACGCTCCAGACACGGACGCCATTTCTTTTGCTCATACAGACTCAGTCCCCAGATACAGTTCAATGGCATTCCAGACACGAATACCATTTTGATACTCATTCTTCTGACCTACAACATTGCACTTACAACAAACATTCTTGGATGGCATCTTTAGGCCCATCTCCAACAAGATTCTGTCACATTCTTGGATGGCATCTTTAAGCCCATCTCCAACAAGTTTCTGTCACATCTCCAAATGGCATCTGTAAGCCCATTCCCGACATCGCAATGCTGATACTACACCATGCGAGTGCAAATTTTTGGGCACTCTAGTGTTCAATTATCTTCCACCTTCGGATCACGAAAGGCTCGAAAGCCAATCTATATCCTCATGTTTAAGAAAATTGAACAGGGGCAACTGTTGTACCCCAAAATTTTCCCTCTCAATTATCAAGGCCTTCCTCACAAGGATTCTCAAGGTTAAAGCTTGAACAAGGGCATTGGGATTTTCCAGCACCAGAATTAAAAGGAAACTGTCAAAAATGGAGAAAACAGATAAAATTAATATTTTGGCAAATTTGGATAAAAACAAGTGTTTTTCGATTCAGCTTCTTCGATTGGCCTTTTGACTTCTTTCGACACAAGCTTGGCTTGCATCCTTCGATTGGCCTTTTGACCTCTTTCGACACAAGTTTGGTTTTCATCCTTCGATTGGCCTTTTGGCCTCTTTCGCCTGGGCATGTGGCTTCTTGTTGCAGGTTTCCTTTGTGTCTTTTGCTGCCTGCATGCTTGCAATCGAAAGCCATGACCTACTGGCCACGTGTACCCCCTGCAAAGGAAGTCTTCATTTGGGCACTCACCTTCTGTGTGCCTGGATGAAAATTTCAGTTGGGCAAGAGCCTCTTTCGAATGCAACTTGGATATGTCCTTCATGTTGAACTCTAAGCCTTATCCGAACACGGACTTTTGATTGGGAAAGATGTTTGCTTCGACCCAGGCTTCAATTAGGCAACATGCTGTCCTTCGAGCGTGAGCTTTCGATTGGGCAATAATTTCCTTCGAGTTAGCTTGTTTCGACCACAGGCTTCAACTGAGACAGAGGCTTCCTTCGAACCAGTGCGCTTCGATCCCACTCTTGCCTTTGACTCAAAACCAAATCTCATTGGCCAGGCTGCGTTGCGTCCAGATCTTTACGTAGTCAGAAGTTTGCACAAGGGTTTCAAACTTTGTCTGTTGGATACTGCTATTCTGGGATAAAGGCTACATACTTTCTCTTCAAGAAGAGAGTACTTCATCACAAAAGCAGCTTTCCATCTGATTTCAGCCTGAGCACAAGCAATGTCAGAGGCATCTCCTGCACCCCACTGCTGCTACTGCCAACAGGCCCCCCACTTGTACTGTCACGTTACCCCTTATTTTATTATTCTTTGCAAGCTGGCTATGGACGAACATGTTCATTATTTCTCTATAAATAGAGGAATTTTTTACAAAGCTGGAGAGGACTTTTCGAGCCAGAGGAACGAATCTGCAGAAAATGGTTCTCAAACACAACAAAAAATCTCAAGTTCATCAACACTTGAGAAATCAAAAATATCCAGAATCCAAACACTTGTCCCCTTAGAATCTGAAACGTCCATACACCTTGTTACCCTTTCGAATCCAGTAGGAAGAACCTCACACTTGTTCTTCTCTGTTGAATCCAGTACCAAGGACGTGACCCCTTGTTTCCCCCTCCGAATCCAGAAGCATTCAAGGGCCACCACTCAAGGCCCCACATCCATTCAACGCCTCCTTCAAGGTAAGTAACTCTTACCCTTGAGCTTTTCATTTCATGACATAACATGTAAATAAACTCCCTTTCGTTCCAAGCATGTACATACTACTGTTCCTTTCGTCTCCACCCTGTTAACATGTTTCGTTTTGCTTGTTGTTCGCCTGAATTAGCTTTAGTTATTAAACTGTTTACTAGCATGGCCTTAGGCCATGTTGCTATTTAATGTCTCAAGCGAAGTAAACAGGAAATAGGAATATGAAACGAAGCCTCAGGCTTCCTCAGCCAGAGGCACACTTGCACTATGTCCAGGCTCAGTCGAAAGGTACTCCCACGCTGATGCCAACTTCCAATCGAAGTACATGACCTGACTGGTGCCAAAGCCCAATCGAAGGAGGCCAACAAAATGCAAATCGATGGCTGCTCCTGCCCAAATCGAAGGAGGCCAACAGAATGCCAATCGAAGTGTGCTGCTGCCTGAATCGAAAAGCTCATTTTCCTTGTTTTTTTATATTTTGTTTTTGCCTTTACATTTTTCTTGCCTTTCAATTTGGTTGTAATAGTGTAGGATATTTATTTCTTTCATTTAATTGCTTTATACAAATGCTAGTAAATAGGTGTGTATGACAAGATAAAACCAACAAATAGACCACCAAAAAAATCAAAGACAAATGCATGTAAATAAAACACTTTTCACACATGCACCCTTAGGGTAATCTCACTTGTTGCCTCGGAAAATAGTCATGTCCCTCGAGCTTGGGCGTTTTAGCAAAGACCCTCGATAAAATATCGTAGTCCCTCGATAACCCTCAATGTTGCCTTCGGTAAACGATCTAGTCCCTAAAACGACATTGCTAAAACGTCCCATATGTTGCCTTCTATGACTATACAAACGTCCCATGCTCGTCCCGTTCAAACATCCTAACGCAAGGTTGTTCACCAAATACAATGGTGAAACAACAGTGTTAAAAGGGTTAAAACATGAGAAATATCTTTGAGTAAAATAGGGTAGATAACTCTTAGTTACTTGATCAAACTTGCAAAACATCCTTGCCATTTTTCAAATACACATCACAACACAACTTCAAAAACAATTTCAAGACAACTTTCAAAACATTGAATTATCTTTTCAAAAAGACACACACTTTTGTATATACTCAAACAAGAGTCATTACAAAAGGTTGCCTAGACAAGGCATCTTTTTCAAAAACATTTTCAAAAACCACACACACAAAGCACCATTTCAAACAATTGAAAAGCAAAGGCAAGTGATCTAAAACAAGTAACTAAGAGCCCATGGATAACCATGGATGAAAAGGGTGCTAGCACCATCCCTTTTCATAATCTACCCCCCGAACCCACGAAAACATCTCAAAGGTCTTTCCTGTGCTTTTTGACCTTTCCTTAAGATAAAATAAAAGTCGGTGGCGAGTCTTGCTAAACCGAACATTTACGAACACAAACGCAAAACCACAAGTCAGTTCTCCCACCGTATCACAATAATCATGTAGTAGTTTTCTTTTTTGATCATATCATAACTATGAATTATTCATAAACTCATTCAATTTTAATATAGTTGAATTCATAAAATCCTTATGAACTATGCAATCTTATGGCATGATACAATTTATTAGATACATGTGAAAATGTTAATATGATAATTATTAGTCTCTATTTTTTTTTATAACTATCACTTTAAAGATTTATACGCACATTATTTTATAATTCAATGTTTTTTATATGCTAATTTTGTCATAAGAAATACAAAAAATATTTTAACATAAATCATACATAAATATTTTAAATTATTTCTATAAAGTACAATAATTAATAAGATTTTTAAATAAAATTCACCCGTACAATAGATTTACTATCCTTTATTTTCTCAAAAGTATGAGAAAGAGAGTAAGGTAAAAAATAAATAATTCTTTTGAGTAACTAAATTTAAGCATAATCATATTTATTTTAATTATATATCAACAACAACAAACCACATATTTTATTAATATTTTAAACACATCACATCAGTATACAAAATAAACAAAGGCGCACTATATAATAGATATATAAAAATATAGTGATAGTGTTAAATATAAGAGAAAACTAGATCTATCATAAATGCTAGAACTATCCTCTTTCTTTATTCTCTTTCACACTAGCATATTGCAATACCATATGTTATTTTTGTTGAAGATTCAACATTCATAACATTTCACATCACTTGATACTAAAAAAAAAAAGAAAAGAAGAAATACTGTTATTTTTTATATACTAAAAAGTCAACACAACATTCAATGTATAAACATTATAAATATATATTTTTATTTTTCTTCATTTGAAATCATATATAAAAGTTAATAATTTTCTCATACATGCAACCACTTTTTATCTATTCCATATTATTGATCAAAGTTAGTATTGTTTGTTTTTCTCTATCTAAATACTTTGTTTATTTTAAGAATCTAAATATAAAATAATATATTTTTGTGCAAATAAATACATCATAACTTTTACTCAAAAAGTATGAAACTTCTATTGTTACTTTTGATAATATGTGGCACAATTAATTTGGATATAAGGAGCGATTAATATTTTTAATAAATTAACATAAAATATTTTATTTTAATTATACACCAAAATAAAATTTAACCAGAATAGTATGGATCCATCTTTAAACTTTATTTGTGAGGCTTTATAATATAAACCTCTTGAAAAATAACACATTTCAATAATTTCTATTTATTAATAAATTTAATTTATGAATTCTAAAAAATAGTTAAATTCCTTTTTATAAGATTTAAATTATTTTATATTTACAATTAATATTTAGATAATGCATGTATACCTAGCATAGTTGATGAAAGAAATGATGTTGTAAGTTATATTATTCCCATATTTTCCAGGGAGTGCAGCAACATAGTCTGCATTGATTCCATTGATGGCAGCAGTAGCGGACATCAAGCAATCACAAGTTGCACGGAGGTCAACAATGGTTTTAGCTGCATTAACTAACCCTTTAACGCCCTAACAACAGCTTGGCGAAAGAACAACATCTTTCTGAAGATAATGTAGGCAAGGCGCAAGGTTATTGTAAAGTTGTACACATGAAACTATACCACCATTTTATGCATACATCAAAGTCATGCACATTATAACAACACATGCTATCTTGAAGTTTCCCATGGTAAGAAATTAAGTGATATTGGATAGTGTGAATGTTAGGTGTGACTTTAATGCAAGGTGGTAGGGGTTTATATAGTAATTTTTGAAAAGTATTTTTAAGGTTTTTGAGTTTGGTTGTGGTTAATGTTTGATTTGGGATATGAGCTTTATGTTTAGTCATTAGTTATGATGTTAGAGAGAACCTATAGACAATTTTTAAATAGACACTTCGATAGTTTATTAGATAGAGGAAGCTGTTAGGCACCCTTTACCTCCCTTGTACTCAAGGAAATCCCTTTTAAACCTTGTATTTAGAGTGAATACTTCTTTATTTTACTCCTTGTTCGTTTATGCCATTTATTCTATCATTTGTTCGTTTAGGGAAAATCATTTTTTTAGTTAGTGGAATCGCCTTGGTTTTTCAATTGTGTGCCTTCGTATCTTCTTAAGAAGAAATTAGAGTCCTTCATAATTTTAAGTTGTTTTGTTTTTATTTTTTATAGAACTGTGTTAAATTTCTTTTGATTGGTTTTGAACTTGCCTGAGTTAGAAAATTGAGTGATGGTAGGAGGACTTTTTATATCCACGTAGACAGGAACTGGAAAATCCTTTATTGAAAAAATGTGTTGGGTTTGATTATGTTAATAAGAAAAAGGTTTTTTATTGGTTAGATTCTTAAGTCTACTTGATTGATAAAGAGTTGATCTTTATTATAATTAGATCGCCCTGGGCGAAGAAATTGATTTTGGTTGATGATGTTAATCTTTACCATAATTAAATCACGTGGGACGAAGAAATTTAATTTATGTATAGTTTAGGTAATTACAAAGCCGTGATGCTAATTTTGGCATTAAGATCAAGAAGCCCTAAAGTTATGTATATAAATGATTATTTTCAGTAATTTTTGTAATTAGACATTTATGTACAAGTTAACAATTTAATCAACAAACTAGTTTAATTAATTTAGTTTACGCTAGCAAATAAATTATTTAAAAGACCATAAAATCTAATCAACCTAATAACCTAATTATTTTAGTGAAACTGATTACATACAATGAGATTAATATTTTTTATTGTTTACGTATAATGATCAAATTGATTCATAAAAATAATTTTTTAACTTAATTAGATACATTATGTGAGTACAATGACATATTAAGGGTGTATAAGTTAATAAAACATTATTAGTTCAGGCCCAATTATTAGAAAACCCTAATTAATTTAAAACTAACAAAGATAAAAAAAATCTGAAGTTAACAAAGTGGGGGTGGCGTGGTTCCCCCGGTACTATACTGATTCCAAAATTTACCACTTATAGTATGACATATGAAATTGAAATTAATTAAAACCAAAGAGAGAGGGTTTGGTGTGGTAGGTCTAGTGCGTGGGGCTGACGAATCAGAGGGACAGACGCCATGTGCAGTGCTTCGTTGGTTGAGCGTGGTCGGGAAGTCGTGGTGATGGGTTATCTAACGTGGTGCGTAGCAAATGAGTTATTGTTTTATTTGTGGTTCTTATTTTATTTTAATCTTCTTCTTTTTCTTTTCGACAGCATCCTGAAAGCAAGTTCCCAAAAACGACAAAAGGAAGGAAAGAAATAAAATTACCCAATTACGACGACAATGGCGATTGGTTTCTTATGTTTTTTCCTCTACGTTGGTTGTATTGATGCTAACAATGATTATTGTTAATTGGTTTGTTTGAGTTTTTGAAATTATGTTGATTTGGTGAAGATTGTGATGTTTGTAAACTTGTGCACAAAATTTTTGTACCAATGAAAATTTTCAGGTTTTGATATATGATTTGGCTTGTGTAATTGTGAAGAGATTTGGAACTGAGTTTGAAACAATGGTGAACAATTGTTGTTGTTTTGAGATATAAATATATAAAAAAATACATAATAGACGAAGATGGTTTTGACGGTGTGGTATTTGTGTATTTTAAAACTACACAAAAATATTAGAAATTATGTGTTTAGAATTTGTAGAAAAAAAAGAACAAAGCATTGTGTGGGGATGTTATATATAATAGTCAAAAAATTTATCATATGGTTTATACAACAAAAGAATTATAATTAAAACAAATTAAAATTAAAAGGGACGCCTCATATGAAAATTATTGGCCAAAAATAAATAAATAACAAATGGTTTTAAAGAGATGGCTTTGAAAAGGAATTGTAAAAATATTTTGCGAGGAGTGTGAATTGGGAGAATTTTATAAAATTGTCGATCAATGATCAATAATACTGTGAAAATAATAATGTATTTATAGGGATAATTAGGTCAACAAAATAAGAAATAAAATTAATTGACAAATCAGATCTTTCTTGATCAATAAACTGACCAATCAGAGATGAGTATGTCACAAATTGACAAAACACGACCAATAAAAAATAGTTACCAAAACGGATATATTTTTGGTATTTATTATGATTTATGCAATCATTTTTGATAAAAAAATGAATAAAATCAATTAAAAAAATATTTTAAAAAATATTTTAAAATAAAAACGAAAATTAAAATTAAAATAATAAATATACAATTTTGTGATTTCAAAAATGGAAATAATATTACTGACAAATATAAATAAAAATATTTAAAAAAAATAAAACAAGTAAGACTCAAAGTCGTGATCTTATGCTTGCAAGCCTTATCTCCTTATTAATTGTGTTGTCCAATTTATTTGAAATGAAAAGGCACTTGAAAACATATGAATAGTGGGAAAATATTTTCTAACCCTTTAACTCCCTAACAACAACTTGGAGAAACAACACCACCGTTCTAAAGATAACGTAGGCAAGGCGCAAGGCTATTGTAAACTTAAACACATGAATCTGCACCATAACAACATATGCTATCTTGAAGTTTCCCATGGTAAGAAATTAAGTGATATTGGATAGAGTAAGTGTTAGATGTGAGTTTGATGCAAGGTGGTAGGGGTTTTATATAGTGATTTTTGAAAAGTATTTTTATGGTTTTTGACATAGGTTGTGGTTAATGTTTGATTTGGGATATGAGCTTTATGTTTAGTAATTAGTTATGATGTAAGGGAGAACCTCTACACAATTTTTAAATAGACACTTTGAAACTGCTCTTTTTAAATAAGCAGTACCGAGTATATTGTTCTATTCTTATGTTACATCACTATTATTATGATAAAAAATTATATTATTTAATACTAATTTTTATAATATAATATTTAGATATTAGGACATAGAGATAAATGCAAGATGAAATGGAATAATGATTCTGGTTGAACTTTTTATTAATATTTTAAACGCATCACATTAGTATACAGAATAAACAAAGGAGCACATATATAATAGATATGTAAAAACTTAGTAAATGTGTCAAATATAAGAGAAAACTTGCTCTATCATATATTCTAGAACTATCCTCTTTCTTTATTCTCTTTCACACTAGCATATAGCAATACCATATATTATTTTTGTTGAAGATTAAACATTCATAATATTTCACATCACTTAACACTACAAAAAAATATATAATATAATAAGAAGAAATACTGTTATTTTTTATATACTAAAATGTCATCACAACATTCAATGTATAAACATTATCAATAGATATATTTAGTTGTCTTCATTTGAAATCACATATAAAAGTAAATAATTTTCTCATGCATGCAACCACTTTTTGTCTATTCCATATTATTGATTAAATTTAGTAAGGTTTGTTTTTCTATATCTACGTACTTTGTTTATTTTAAAAATATAAATATAAAATAATTTATTTTTGGGAAAATAAATACATCATAACTTTTACTCAAATAGTATAAAACTCATATTTCTATTTCAATTAATATGAGGCATGATTAATTTGGATATGAGGAGTGATTAATATTTTTGATAATCTAACATATTTTAGTTTAATTATACACCAAAATAAAATTAGACCAAAATAATATGGATCCATCTTTAAACTATATTTGTGAGGTTATATAATATAAACCTCTTAAAAAATAGCACATTTTAATAATTTATATTTATTTAAAAAATTAATATACGAATTTAAAAAAATAGGTTGATCCCTTCTTATAAGAATTAAATTATTTTTCATTTAGAATTAATATTTAGATAATGCATGTATAGCTAGTACAATTGATGGAAGAACTGATTTTGTAAGGGATACTAGTTCCTCATTTTTAATGGAGTGCAACAACATAGTACCCCTTGATTCCTTTGATAGTTACAATAGCCTACTTCAAGCAATCACAAGTTGCACGTAATTCAACAATGGTTTTAGCTACAACAGCATAATCCACATTGATTGCTTTCATAGCAGCAGTAATTGACTTCGAGCAATTACAAGTTGCATGACAGTCAATAATGGTTTTAGCCGCATTAACTAACCCTTTAATGCTCTAACAACAACTTGGCGAAACAACACCACTGTTCTGAAGATAACGTAGGCAAGACGCAAGGCTATTATAAACTTGTACACGTGAATCTGCACCATAACAACATATGCTATCTTGAAGTTTCCCATAGTAAGAAATTATGTGATAAAAAGGATAAAAAGGTTTTTTAATGTTTTTTTACCAAAATAAAACTCATGTTTTTTTTATTGGTTTGTTATCATATTAAAGTATAATTTTGTAATGTCTCTATTCATTTCATCTCTCAAAAACCTTAAAGAGTAGATAAGGTAATTGCATCTCTTATTAGCCCTAACCAATTTATTTTTTCTTACCAATCACTCCCTCAAAATAAGCACACGACTGGATTTAAATTTATCCAAATAAGACCCCTTATTAACTCACTTAAATGATTTATGTATAATTATGTTCTATTCCTTTGTCTTCTGTAAAAAAATGATATTTAAATCACTTATAATAAAGTGTTTTTGATTATATAATTTAAAATTTTATAAAATAAAAAATAAAAAATATAATCATGAAATAATTTCATTTTTTGATCATATCATAATTATGAATTAAAAAAATTAGCAATATATAATCATGTAGTAATTTTATTTTTTGATCATATCATAATTATGAATTATTCATAAACTCATTTAATTTTAATATAGTTGAATTTATAAAATCCTTATGAACTAAGCAATTTTATGGCATGATACAATTTATTTGATACATGTGAAAATGTTAATATGATAATTATTAGTCTCTATTTTTTCATAACTATCACTTTAAATATTTATACGCACCATATTTTATAATTCTATGCTTTTTTATATGCAAATTTTTTCATAAGAAATATAAAAAATATTTTAAAAATAAACCGTACATAAATATTTTAAATTATTTCTATAAACTACAATAATTAATAGTATATTTAAATAAAATTCACCCGTGCAATAGATTTACTGTGTTTTATTTTCTTAAAGGTATGAGAAAGAGAGTAAGATAAAAATTAAATAATTCTTTTGAGTAACTAAATTTAAGCATAATCACTATTTTTTTTTAATTATATAACAACAACCACAAATTACATATTTTATTAATATTTTAAACACATCACATCAGTATACAGAATAAATAAAGACCCACATATATATTAACTTAATAAATATGTTAAATATAAGAGAAAACTAGCTCTATCATAAATGTTAGAACTATCCTCTTTCTTTATTCTCTTTCACACTAGCATATAGCAATACCACATATTATTTTTGTTGAAAATTCAGCATTCATAACATTCCACATCACTTGATACTAGAAAAAAATATATAATAAGAAGAAATATTATTATTTTTTACATACTAAACAGTCAACACAATATTTAATGTATAAACATTTTAAATAGATATTTTTATTTGTCTTGATTTGAAATCACATATAAAAGTAATTAATCTTCTCATGCATGCGACCACTTTTTGCCTATTTCATATTATTGATCAAATTTAGTACTGTTTGTTTTTCTTTTTCTAAGTTCTTTGTTTATTTTAAAAATCTCAATATAAAATAATTTATTTTTGTGCAAATAAATACATCATAACTTTTACTCAAAAAATATAAAACTCCTATTGTTACTTGTAATAATATCTGGCACAATTAATTTAGATATGAGGAGCGATTAATATTTTTAATAAATTAATATAAAATATTTTATTTTAATTATACACCAAAATAAAATTAAACCAGAATAATATGGATCCATGTTTAAACTTTAGTGAGGTTTTATAATATAAACCTCTTGAAAAATAGCATATTTCAATAATTTCTATTTATTTAGAAATTTAATTTACCAATTTAAAAAAATAGTTGGATCCCTTTTTATAAGAATTAAATTATTTTTCATTTAGAATTAATATTTAGATAATGCATGTATGCTTAGCACAGTTGATGGAAGAAATCATCTTATAAGGATACTTATCCCACATTTTAATGGGAGTGCATCAACATAGTTCACATTGATTCCTTTGATAGCAGCATTAGCCGACTTCAAGCAATCACAAATTACACATCGGTCAATAATGGTTTAAGCCGCATTATTTAACCCTTTAACGCCCTAACAATAACTTGGCGAAACAACACCACCGTTTTGAAGATAACGTAGGCAGGGCGCAATACTATTGTAAACTTGTACACGTGAATCTCCACCATAACAACATATGCTATTTTGAAGTTTCACATGGTAAGAAATTAAGTGATATTGGATAGAGCGAATGTTAGGTGTGAGTTTGATGCAAGGTAGTAGGAGTTTATATAGTGATTTTTGAAAAGTATTTTTAAGGTTTTTGAGTTTATTGTTCTATTCTTATGTTACATCTCTGTTATTATAAAAACATTTATATTATTTAATATTGATTTTTATAATATAATATTTAGATTTAGGAGATAGAGTTCTATGCAAGTTGAAATAGAACAATGAATCTGGTTGAACATTTTATTATTATTTTAAACACATCACATTAGTATACAGTATAAACTAGGGCACCCATATATATAATAGATATGTAAAAACTTAGTAAATGTGTCAAATATAAGAGAAAACTTGCTCTATCATATATTCTAGAACTATCCTCTTTCTTTATTCTCTTTCACACTAGCATATAGCAATACCATATATTATTTTTGTTGAAGATTAAACATTCATAATATTTCACATCACTTAACACTACAAAAAAATATATAATATAATAAGAAGAAATACTGTTATTTTTTATATACTAAAATGTCATAACAACATTCAATGTATAAACATTATCAATAGATATATTTAGTTGTCTTCATTTGAAATCACATATAAAAGTAAATAATTTTCTCATGCATGCAACCACTTTTTGTCTATTCCATATTATTGATTAAATTTAGTAAGGTTTGTTTTTCTATATCTACGTACTTTGTTTATTTTAAAAATATAAATATAAAATAATTTATTTTTGGGAAAATAAATACATCATAACTTTTACTCAAATAGTATAAAACTCATATTGCTATTTCAATTAATATGAGGCATGATTAATTTTGATATGAGGAGTGATTAATATTTTTGATAATCTAACATATTTTAGTTTAATTATACACCAAAATAAAATTAGACCAAAATAATATGGATCCATCTTTAAACTATATTTGTGAGGTTATATAATATAAACCTCTTAAAAAATAGCACATTTTAATAATTTATATTTATTTAAAAAATTAATATACGAATTTAAAAAAATAGGTTGATCCCTTCTTATAAGAATTAAATTATTTTTCATTTAGAATTAATATTTAGATAATGCATGTATAGCTAGTACAATTGATGGAAGAACTGATTTTGTAAGGGATACTAGTTCCTCATTTTTAATGGAGTGCAACAACATAGTACCCCTTGATTCCTTTGATAGTTACAATAGCCTACTTCAAGCAATCACAAGTTGCACGTAATTCAACAATGGTTTTAGCTACAACAGCATAATCCACATTGATTGCTTTCATAGCAGCAGTAATTGACTTCGAGCAATTACAAGTTGCATGACAGTCAATAATGGTTTTAGCCGCATTAACTAACCCTTTAATGCTCTAACAACAACTTGGCGAAACAACACCACTGTTCTGAAGATAACGTAGGCAAGACGCAAGGCTATTATAAACTTGTACACGTGAATCTGCACCATAACAACATATGCTATCTTGAAGTTTCCCATAGTAAGAAATTATGTGATAAAAAGGATAAAAAGGTTTTTTAATGTTTTTTTACCAAAATAAAACTCATGTTTTTTTTATTGGTTTGTTATCATATTAAAGTATAATTTTGTAATGTCTCTATTCATTTCATCTCTCAAAAACCTTAAAGAGTAGATAAGGTAATTGCATCTCTTATTAGCCCTAACCAATTTATTTTTCCTTACCAATCACTCCCTCAAAATAAGCACACGACTGGATTTAAATTTATCCAAATAAGACCCCTTATTAACTCACTTAAATGATTTATGTATAATTATGTTCTATTCCTTTGTCTTCTGTAAAAAAATGATATTTAAATCACTTATAATAAAGTGTTTTTGATTATATAATTTAAAATTTTAAAAAATAAAAAATATAATCATGAAATAATTTCATTTTTTGATCATATCATAATTATGAATTAAAAAAATTAGCAATATATAATCATGTAGTAATTTTATTTTTTGATCATATCATAATTATGAATTATTCATAAACTCATTTAATTTTAATATAGTTGAATTTATAAAATCCTTATGAACTAAGCAATTTTATGGCATGATACAATTTATTTGATACATGTGAAAATGTTAATATGATAATTATTAGTCTCTATTTTTTCATAACTATCACTTTAAATATTTATACGCACCATATTTTATAATTCTATGCTTTTTTATATGCAAATTTTTTCATAAGAAATATAAAAAATATTTTAAAAATAAACCGTACATAAATATTTTAAATTATTTCTATAAACTACAATAATTAATAGTATATTTAAATAAAATTCACCCGTGCAATAGATTTACTGTGTTTTATTTTCTTAAAGGTATGAGAAAGAGAGTAAGATAAAAATTAAATAATTCTTTTGAGTAACTAAATTTAAGCATAATCACTATTTTTTTTAATTATATAACAACAACCACAAATTACATATTTTATTAATATTTTAAACACATCACATCAGTATACAGAATAAATAAAGACCCACATATATATTAACTTAATAAATATGTTAAATATAAGAGAAAATTAGCTCTATCATAAATGTTAGAACTATCCTCTTTCTTTATTCTCTTTCACACTAGCATATAGCAATACCACATATTATTTTTGTTGAAAATTCAGCATTCATAACATTCCACATCACTTGATACTAGAAAAAAATATATAATAAGAAGAAATATTATTATTTTTTACATACTAAACAGTCAACACAATATTTAATGTATAAACATTTTAAATAGATATTTTTATTTGTCTTGATTTGAAATCACATATAAAAGTAATTAATCTTCTCATGCATGCGACCACTTTTTGCCTATTTCATATTATTGATCAAATTTAGTATTGTTTGTTTTTCTTTTTCTAAGTTCTTTGTTTATTTTAAAAATCTCAATATAAAATAATTTATTTTTGTGCAAATAAATACATCATAACTTTTACTCAAAAAATATAAAACTCCTATTGTTACTTGTAATAATATCTGGCACAATTAATTTAGATATGAGGAGCGATTAATATTTTTAATAAATTAATATAAAATATTTTATTTTAATTATACACCAAAATAAAATTAAACCAGAATAATATGGATCCATGTTTAAACTTTAGTGAGGTTTTATAATATAAACCTCTTGAAAAATAGCATATTTCAATAATTTCTATTTATTTAGAAATTTAATTTACCAATTTAAAAAAATAGTTGGATCCCTTTTTATAAGAATTAAATTATTTTTCATTTAGAATTAATATTTAGATAATGCATGTATGCTTAGCACAGTTGATGGAAGAAATCATCTTATAAGGATACTTATCCCACATTTTAATGGGAGTGCATCAACATAGTTCACATTGATTCCTTTGATAGCAGCATTAGCCGACTTCAAGCAATCACAAATTACACATCGATCAATAATGGTTTTAGCCGCATTATTTAACCCTTTAACGCCCTAACAATAACTTGGCGAAACAACACCACCGTTTTGAAGATAACGTAGGCAGGGCGCAATACTATTGTAAACTTGTACACGTGAATCTCCACCATAACAACATATGCTATTTTGAAGTTTCACATGGTAAGAAATTAAGTGATATTGGATAGAGCGAATGTTAGGTGTGAGTTTGATGCAAGGTAGTAGGAGTTTATATAGTGATTTTTGAAAAGTATTTTTAAGGTTTTTGAGTTTATTGTTCTATTCTTATGTTACATCTCTGTTATTATAAAAACATTTATATTATTTAATATTGATTTTTATAATATAATATTTAGATTTAGGAGATAGAGTTCTATGCAAGTTGAAATAGAACAATGAATCTGGTTGAACATTTTATTATTATTTTAAACACATCACATTAGTATACAGTATAAACAAGGGCACCCATATATATAATAGATATGTAAAAACTTAGTAAATGTGTTAAATATAAGACAAAACTAGCTCTATGATAAATTTTAGGAGTATCCTCTTTTTTTATTCTATTTCACACTAGCATATAGCAATACCATATATTATTTTTGTTAAAAATTCACTATTCATAACATTTCACATCACTTGATACTGCAAAAAAAATAAATTAATATAATAATAAGAAATATTGTTATTTCTTATATTCTAAAAAGTCAACACAACATTCAATGTATAAATAGATATTTTTATTTCTCTTGATTTAAAATCATAAATAAAACTAAATAATTTTCTCATGCATGCAACTATTTTTTGTCTATTTCATATTATTGATCAAATTTAGTATTGTTTATTTTTATCTACTTTATTTATTTTAAGAACCTAAATATAAAATAATCTATTTTTGTGCAAATAAATACATCATAACTTTTACTTAAAAAGTATCAAACTCCTATTGGTACTTCTAATAATATGTGGAACAATTATTTGGATATGAGGCGCGATTAATAGATTTAATAAATTAACATAAATAGATTTATTAAATTAATATTGAATATTTATTTTAATTATACATCAAAATAAAATTAAACCAAAATAATATGCATCCATCTTTAAACTTTATTTGTGAGGTTTTATAATAAAAACCTCTTAAAAAATAGCACATTTCAATAATTTCTATTTATTTACAAATTTAGTTTACGAATTTTAAAAAAAATAGTTAGATTCCTTTTTATTAAATTTAAATTATTTTCCGTTTATAATTAACATTTGTAAAGGATAATAGTACCAAATTTTCAGGGGAGTGCAGCAACATAGCTCATATTGATTCCTTTGATAGTAGTAGCTGACTTTAATCAATCACAAGTTGCATGGCGGTCAATAATAGTTTAGCCGCATTAACTAACTCTTTAACTCCCTAACAATAGTTTGGCAAAACAACACCATCATTCTGAAGATAACTTAGGCAATGTGCAAGATTATTGTAAACTTGTACACATAAAATTGCACCACCATTTTGTGTATAAATTAAAGCCATGCACATCATAACAATACATGCTATCTTAAAGTTTATCATGGTAAGAAATTAGGTGATATTGGATAGAGTGAATGTTTGGTGTGAGTTTGATTCAACGTGGTAGGGGTTTTTATAGTGATTTTTAAAATGTATTTTTAAGGATTTTGAGTTTGGTTGTGGTTAATGTTTGACTTGAGATATGCACTTTATATTTAGTCTTTAATTATGATGTAATGGAAAATGGCTAGACTATTTTTAAATAGACACTTGAAAGTTGCTCTCTTTAAACAAGCGGTATCAATTGTATTGTTTTATTATGTTACATCACTATATTTATGAAAACATTTATATCATATAATACTAATTCTTATAATATAATATTTAGATTTTAGGAAATAGAGTTCAATGCATGTTCAAAGGGAACAATGAATCTAGTTGAACTTTTTCTATAAAATTTAGTTAACAAATAATTGTGATAAATTGAAAAAATGAATCTTTCTTCTATTCTATATGAACACATAATTGGTACACTATGAAATGATAATGTATAAAAAATTGGCTTAGTCTCGTATGAATTTTAAAATAATGTTTGGTGTGTACATATTATATTGTATGGGTTTGTTTTAAGTTTAAAGAATATTTGATAGAAATTTTTTATGTGTAACAATATATAACAACTAAGATAAAAAAATAAATGTATAATTCATAAATTGTTCTTTTTATTGTACCAGACATTTTTAGTAAAGAGAGGGAATGAAAAATAACGATTGTTATGTGATTTTAGAAATTTAATTAAAATATATATTTATATACAATTACGCGACTTGTATATTAAGTAGTTAACGTAATAAACACTAAATCTTAATTAATTTAGCCTTGAATTACATAGCTTTTTAATCAAGTAACTAACATGAATTATATTTCAACATACCCCTTTATAATCTATATTATCGAACATAAACTAGTCATAGTCGATTTGAAGTATTATTAATTTCTTCCTCAAATTCATGAATTTGTCGATCTTCAGTCCTTTAGAGAAAATGTATGCCAATTGTGCTTCGCTTGAACAATGTCTCACTTCAAGTTCACCTCGATTTACCTTCTGCCTTGAAAATTGAAATATGGCTTCGATGTTCTTACTCCTTCCCTGTAGAATTGGATTCTTTGGAAGATTTATGTTTGACTTATAGTCAATCTGCAACATCAAAGATATTTTCATTTTGATGTCCATTTCTTCCAGCATAAATTTGATCCAAATTACTTGACACGCATCATAGGATTCTACTATATATTTAGCGTCATGCGATGATAATGCTACCACAAGTTGCTTTCTCGAGCACCATGGGATTAGGGCACCAAATAATTGAAACAAATAATCAGTTGCGCTTCATCTTCCTTATCTCCACACCAATCAACATCTGAATAGCAAGTAATTGTAGCTTCTTTTCTTTCAGAATCTTGGGGGAACAATATTCTATAATTTATCGATATTTTTAAGTATGTCAACATAAAGGTGAGGAAGGTTGTAATTCCTCATTCATAACAAGTGTGCTATTTATGCCTCTTGTAAATAATAGGGAAATTCCTCGAATGTCGATCTCAAGGATTGCATACAATTATCGAGTTCAATTCACGTTGAATTAAACAAAAACTTAACTTGAGAGTTTGGTTTTAGAAATTATCAGTTAAGAATAAGCAGAAATAGAATTATGCTTTTTCACTGATATGATGAACATGTTAGGGTGTGGTTGTGTAATTTTCCCTATAACGACCTTGATTCTTGATTTCTTCAACAAGTTCATAATATTCAACTACTAGCCCTTTAGATTATTTTCCCCTAAGTCCTTAGTGAGAAAGCCTTTAACCATCCATACTAAATCCTAAGTCCTTACAGATATCTGATGGAGTCAAGCCTTTATTTTATCAAGAGTGATTTGGTAACTACATGGTATCCCTAGTCCTAGGTGATATGTACTATAGTCTATTCGTACAAAAACCTTAACAATCGCATCCCAGCTGGTTGTTAACCGTGAATCAGATTATCAGTCTCTATCAAAATTGCACCAACTCGTCGGAATAAATGGTCAACCAAGAATGATAGGAGTCTCTTTATCTTCACAGATATCCATGATCTGGAAAACATCGGGAAAGACAAAGTTGTCAATTTCCACCAATACATCTTCCATTATCCCGTATGACTGCTTGATGGTGTGATCAACAAATTTAAATTTTGTCCCACTCCCGCTTATCTTTTCAATTTTTCCTCAAAAATTTGATCTCTTTAACTTTTTATGGAGTTGCAAGACATTGCACAATAATGTGTGGTCCCATATAAATTTAACAACTGACAATCTGAGCAGTTTGACTTTGGGCTACAGTTTGGGTACCTAAGATCATATCCTTTGGTTTTTTCTCAACTTCAGCGGCAATTTGATCTTCTATCTTCACCCCTTGATTTACAAGTTTCAATTTAATTACTCTCTCTGGTTTACTCACACTTCAGTCATATAATTCCAGGTGTTCATTTACACAATAAATTCAATGATCTTCTTAATACCAGTGGTTGTTGTAATGTTGGATGAGCCACCAGTAACTGTATCAATAAGTTGCTCTGTCTTCATTCTTAGACCATTCACAAACAATTATATTTGGTCAGTTTGATCCATGTTGATTCACTAATTATTTACTCATCAAGAAAAGTCTTCTCCATTTGTTCCCAAGTGGTGATATTTCCATAAGGCAATGAGTAGAACCACTCTTCAGCATCTTCAGACAGCGTGAACGGGAACATCCTTAATTTCTTCACTTCTTCAGAGTGCCCCTTAATCTTCAAAGTAGTACTCATGGGAGGAATATCTACAAATGCTTATGGGCATCTTCATTAATCTTTTCGGTGAAAGATCTGTTCTCGAGCTGCCGGATGGTTGAAAGATGCAGTTGAAAAATTGCAAAATTGACCGGTTGATTCACAATAGTCAACCGACCTGCTAAAGCATTTGCTCCTCCATAATCCCCATGAAGTCTCTCTGGTGGTGGTGGGTTTTCACCCATAGTTTTGGGTTCTGATTTTGAACCTTAGTCTGTATATCAAAAGGAAAATCAACTGAGGTTTTTCCTTGCATGCAAAGGTTAGGAAAAATCAATAATAACAAAAATATAAAAATCACACAAAAAGAATTTTAGTTGCAGAGCAACAAAATTCTAATTAAACTCAAATTACACTCAATAACTAAGAAGTCCCCGTCAATGGCGCCAAAATCTTGATAGGAAAAATAACAAGTGCACTATTTTTTCCCTTGTAATAATAGGGAAATTCCCCAAATATCAATCAAAAGGACTGCCTACAATTATCGAGTTCAATTCACGTTTAGTTAAACAAAAACTTAATTGGGGGTTTGTTTTTGGAAATTGCCACTTAAGAAAATACAGAAATATAAATATCCTTTTTCATAGATATGATAAACATTGTAGGGTGTGTGTGTAATTTGCCATATAAGGTCCTTGAATCATGAGTCATTAGTGAGAAAACCTTTAGTAATTCATCCTAAATCCTAAGTCCTTAGAGATATCTGATGGAGTCAAGCCTTTATTTTATCAAGAGTGATCTAGCAACTAAAGGGTATCCCTAGTCCTAGGTGATATCTACTATAGTCTATTCGTACAAAAACCTAAAAAACCACAGCCCAACTAGTTGTTAACCTTGAATCATTCCTAATTGGTCTGATCAGGAAAGCATAAAAACTTGTAGGATTAAATTGAATAAGAAAACAACTTTATTAAAGAACTGAAGAATTCATAATCGTTACAGATTCAAATCAGGGACACCCCCTAGCATTGTGGGGTTTAGCCGCTCATATTGTTCACAAGAATTTCAAAAATATAAGAATTAGACATTACAGATGATTAAGGAACTTTGGTCTTCAATTGTGTCTGCTCATTAAAGATCTTCGGTCCTTAAGAATCTCATATCCTCACTCCTAGACTATGGAATTCGTTCTCTGCAAAAAAAAAGGTCCCTAATTCTTCTTTAAAACTTATCTAAATAGTGCACAATCCATTTGTCTCAGTTGGAAATGCCCGAAATTCCCCTCTTGGTCTAAAATCATAAAAAATCATAAAAACTCTCAAAATCAGTGTCCTGGCCAACACGTGCCATGTCACCTGACATGGGCACCTGTGTCATACTCTATTCATCACTCCAACAAAATATCTCACCAAAACCTACTCACAAGGGCCGTGTCAGCTGACACAAGCACCCGTCTCGGCCTCTGCATATTCTCCCAAATTGCAGCCGTGGATCCTATCGTGAGACGACCTATGTCAGGTGACATGTTGGCCATGTCAGGGAACCTGTAGCTTGGTTTTTGAGACTTTCTCCAAGACTCTGAATTTGCACTAATTTTCTTGGTTTTATTCCTCTGAGCCTGAAAATAAAAAAATACACAACCAAAACATAAAACATAGAAGAATGAAATAAAACACTTGAAAAGATAAAGAAACTATAACTAAAATCAATTATGAATAAAGGTGTAAAAATCGCTGATCAATATACGTCTAGAATAATATGTAGTGGTGTTATAATATGGTAGATAGAAACATACAAAAGTAGAAAATGGGATGATAAAACTCTTATACATCACGAGAATCCAAAAACTAAGAGTGAATACAAGACATATGTCTACTATAAACGCACATCGGAAAAATAAAATCTGCTAAAGTTTTTATGCCATCTGCTCATCCGGTCTTTGATCCAGACCTTCTAGCAATTCTTATCTTCTAAAAGACATCTAAAATATAATAAAAGGAGAAGATGTAGTCGCTTTGTTTTTCTGATGGAGAAACCACTGCATCGCCGCCTTGTGGTGTGCTGGCGCTGTGGTGTGTGACTGGAGATGACAACAAGGCAGTAGGCGCGAGAGGGAAAAGCATATTAAAAAATTTTATTTTCATACAAAACGCACCTTTTCATTTTTAGTTAATTTATTTTTCTATTTTTATTTTAATAATTGAAAAATCTATATAATTTGAAATTAATTTGATGTTATTGGGACTTGTTGTTGTGGATCCTTGGGCCATGCTATATGTACCCATCCCTAAGCTCAATGCTATTAGTTTTTGGTTTGAACTTGTTGCTTAAGAATAAAAATCACTCTGAAGCCCCTGCTAGCTCTTTTTTTATTGTTTTGTTTGTGTCTTGACAAAAATTTCTATTGGACCGTTGTTGTTGTTTTTGTGTCGGGCCTGGAACCAGATTACTGAAAGAAAAAACAAGCGTACTTGACCTGAACCGTTGGGCCTTTACTATTTTACTTCATCAAACATCTTCATCCATCGCTGCACCCCCTGCTTGCATTATTTGAATTTTATTTTCTTTTTTGTTAATTGATTTTTTTATTAATTCTTTTCATGAAAAAATGATTAAAATATAGAAATGTCATGATTTGTTTTTTTAGGAATTTTATTTTGCCATTTTCTATTATTTTCTTCTTGTGTTACTGCTTGATCATATTTGTGTCATGTTCTTGATGACTTTTCTTGGTGATTTTGACGGTGCTTGATGATTAAGTTTTTTCATCCTTATTGTGCTTGTATTCTTACATGATCCCTTAGGCTTCCGCAATTTAATTTTAATCTTTGATTAAATTGGATTATTTTAGACATTAAGCTTGAATCCAAGAATGACAATATTAGCATCAAGTTACCCTTCAAAATTATTTTGAAGTCCATATGGCATGACAACAATTAGGATTGAAATCCCTTTTCTTTTTATCTTTCCTTTTGTATCTCATTTTTTCTTTAAAAAACAAAAACTACTTTTCTTTATCAAATAACAAAATACCTAATAAATACAATACATATAACACTCCATGGGCCTTATGAAAATGGGGAGAGAATTTTTGTACATGAGATGTTTGGCTCATTTGTACAAAGTATTTTCTTTTATTTCATAGACTTTAGTATAATATGTATTTCAAAAAATTTCAAGATTAAAGGAGAATATACTCAAATACTCCAAACATTAAGGGACCATTTGATGAGTCTCCTAACAAAACACTTCAACAAATCCAAACCTTTTTGTATCTTGTCTTTTCTCTTGAATCTTTTTAAAAAGGGTATGTTATTTTCGTTCTAACGCAATATAGGCTTGCCTATTGCTAGAGAATGAACGTTAACATTGTCCATAAAAAACACCTAAAAAACCAACATTTTTTAGACGAACTACGAAGTTCTGATTTCTTCATTTCACTATAAGGATATGTAGGCACTGAGTTACAAAATATGGGCAAACTCAATAATAAAAACCATTTCTTTTTCCCAATAATTAATTCATGCATTTCTTAGCAATTTATAACTTTAGATATACACACCCTTAGAAAAAAATCACTGAAGTGGATCTCATTGAGTAGAATAGATGTGAGGGGTGCTAATACATTCCCTTTGCATACCAACCTTCCAAACTAGTATCTTGGTTGCAAGACCATCTTATCCTTCCTTTTGAGGTTTTCTCGATGTTTTCCCTTCCCTTTAGGATAAATATAGTTCGATGGAGACCCTATATTTTTTCGCAGTGCCTCAATGCCGGTGAAGGTTTCTGGGTTGAGATTTGAAGTTTAAATGAGCTAGAATTCAAGTTACGGTTTTTGTTTTTTTTTTTAATTTCAGGTATGAAAATACTAGCAAATATATGGATTCCCGTGCTTTCAGATGAAGGAAAAATCTTCGTCTATTTATAGGAAATTGCTGAAGCGGTGAAGCAGCAAGAAAAAATAAGTATTTATTTAATTTTATCATATTGTCTCCACAGGAATTAGTGCTACTGAATTATTATTCTATAATTTCCCGCATTTATGAATTTTATTTAATTCGGTTAATTTATATAGAAAGGAAAAACTATTAACAGGAAAACAAGTACATTCTTTAGAGAGGAGAGACTTATCGGGCATTAATTTACACTTCTCGTCACAAACATAAACCTATCAATCAGTTACAGTCAACCTATAATATTCGTCAAAATCATCAAGTATCTCTTGAGATGTACCACAATAGAGGTTATGTGTAACGCAGAGTTGAAGACAACCGTATTACTCGCGTCGACAATATCTCTGTAAAACACAAACACGAAGACATTAAGCTCTGATACCCACAGTGATTATTAGTTTTAAATCTATATCCAGAATCTAGAACCTAATAGATATCCATCCCTAATCAGGATTTGTGAGTGATATGTCTATAACAATACAAAACCAAACATAAATTTAAAAAGATCAAAGAAGACATCAAGAATGATTTGTAAAGCAAGCGTTATACAACATCATGATCAATACATATACTTATGTTCAAAGTAAATATACAAATAAAATACAACAAATAGAGAAATACATAAAGAAGAAAAAGCAAACATCTCACGGGTTGTCAGTGAAGATTGATGAGAAATCTGCCTCCGAGTCTTCTACATGCAAGCTCAACTATTTTTTTTAAGCTCTCTAGACCTAAAAATGGGTTTGATGGTATTGGGACTCAAAAATACCCAAACCATACCTAAAAACTGTGTTTTTGGCCCTTAAAATGTGTTGTTTATGTCAAGATTGTCTCGCCCGAAGCTCGAAATGGCTCGCGCGAAGTTAAAAACTGCAATTTTTCATGCTTCTGGGTTGCCCTGCAAGCTCGGGGCAAGTGTGACAGTAAATGGAAAATTTTAGCACTTGTTTTGGCCATATCTTGAGAACTGTAACTCTGATTTACGCACGGTCGACAGCGTTGGAAAGCTTATTCAATGCTCTATCTTGTAATGCTTAAATAGCATTAATTCAATACCTAAAAAATAATAAAATCAAAGATATTTGCATAATAATGCAATATATACACTATAGATAAACTATATTGAATATACACTAATGTTGAGGTTTATTAACGAAAAACTAACAAATTAAGCCGATGAGTGTTAATTATTCACACACAAATTCATAACAATTTAGCAATCATCAGAAACTCAATGAAGTCATTATATGTGCTAAATAAAATCTCAAACTTGTGAACTAAGTGTGAAATTTTTTATTTGCAAACCGTGTGAAGTTGAGTGATACAATGCCTGACTTTAGAACCAAAGAAATTCATTTTGCCCTCCACATGATGCAATTTGTGATAAGGAACAACTTTGCACATGATTTGGTGGTCCCAAGTTAGGATGTACATGATTACCAATTATAGGTCACAAATCCATAATAGAGCTCAAGGTACCGTGTTAATGCTTAGGCAGAATAGAATCTACTTGTGCGTTTTACAATTTTCTTTGTGCTAAATATTATCTTCATGGCAAAGAATCCCATGAAAAAGAACCAAATCAAAAGAATGCTTGAGCTGAAAACTATATGGTTGCAAAGTTGGGGGTTGTGGCACTAAGTTGCAGGTTTTGCATTAAGCCAAGCATGTCACGAACTAACTTTTATGCGCAAGTGGCCTTTAAGAAAATTCAAAAATTGATGGACTTATGAGCATAATTAATGTTTGACTTCTGAATCAAAGTTGTTGAGGATTTCAAATTTAACATTTGGCTCAAAGTAGAATCCTAAAATGTTGAGAATTGAGAAAGTTATGATCTTTGGACCAAATGACATGCCAATCTTGATTTTAGGTCTATCAACCATGCATCGTCTTTAAATTTTTTGACATTTTATGCATCTAAAGGCCCAATGATGATTACTTGAACACAAAATGAGGGATGCTTGATTGTCCCTTGGGAAATATTGAGAATTGAATGGATACTGGGTGAATATGGCATGGAAATAAACTCATGAAACAATCATGAATAAACCTTAGAAGCATGCGCCAAACTTACAGTTATCTTGATAAAAATGAGGCTTAAAGAAGCTTGGCATGAATGTGACCTAAGATTATAGGTCATTCCCTGAATTTAAAGCTCTTGAGGACCACTTGTTGATCAAAGTTTGCCTTTGAACACCAAAACCCTAATTTGGAAACCAAGCATGATCCATTGATTGTAAATCCCTATCTTTAACAAAATGAAAGGAAAGAAACACATATTTTTGTATTTTGAAATAGGGTTAGCAAAGTTAAAATGTAAACAAGGAATATATACAAAAAAATACACAAAGGGTGCTTGATGATCTCCTACAAAAGTTAAACCCAAAAGGTAAAGTTGTGAGTGTTGAACAAGATGTTGTAACATCCTGTTCTGATATGCAGCAAGCCTGGCTAAGATTTTTAAATCTTAAGATATTTGATTCTGTTATATTTCCCTTTGGATATATATCAGATATTTTTACAGGTCAATAAGATTTGTTTTTAAATCATAACAGATTTGATTCTGTTATATTTCTCTAGTTGTACAAAATCTACTAAATTGGGCTGAGATTCAATTTAGGAAATTATGTATTGGTTGTTCTAAGATTGAAGGAGATTTTCTACACAATTGGTGCATCACTTTGCTTATGGATCAAAAAACTTATGGACTCAAAATATCGAAGCCCATGGACTGCAAAATTGTATTTAAAGGGGAATCTTAAACTAATGTAATTTAAGTTTTTCAACGACTGAAAAATTAGGGGAAGCATAAGTCTTAGGTTTTGAGAATCTCTTGTCTAGTTTGAAAGTCACCCGTGTATCTTTTGATACTATGTCGTTGATTGATTGTTATGTGTATGTTAGTCAAGTTATTATTCTCACTCGAAGCTTTTAAGCAAGAGTTTGAGTGTTTGTATTTGAAGTGTAATCTTCTAAATTAGGTGGTATTCGTTAAAGTCACTGGGATTGGGACTGTTAGACATCAATGAGGTGATTTAGGAAGTGAGATGGCGATTTCTCATATTTATGAGGATCCTAGGTAAATGTTGCATTGGATAGGGATTAGGCAAGAAGTCATAAATGTGATTGTTTTTATTTGAACTAATACTACTAGAGTATACTTCCTTCCTGGCTTGGTAGCACACAGATGTAGGTAATGTTGCACCAAACTGGGTTAATAACTCTATGTGATGTTTATCATTCTGAAATTTTTATTTATGTATCACTTATAGCTTAATTGATCTAGTCTTCTACCACATGTTATAACATATGTCTTAACATCTTTATGAAATTGAGATATATGTGTGTTTCCTGTACCAGAATTTTGAATGAGGATACCATGCTTGTTATCTTGATTAGATACAAAATGATATGATAGATTGAATGTTAAGGGTAAAAATTAGGGTATGGCAATAGGATCTGAATGCATTCAAACTGGCTTACTGCTCAAGAGAGTGATAATTTAATCAATTAACACTATGTTTTAATCGATTATATTCTTAATGTTTATACTTTTGAAAAACATATTTATAAATTGTTTTGTGTGTGTGTGTGTGTGTGTGTGTGTGTGTGTGTGTTTGTGTTTATAGATATATTTTTCTACAAAGAAAGAACTTTTTATTTTAAAAAAGTTTCACTCACTTACTAAATTATGAGTTTTACTCCTCTAAGCCTTGTCAGATAAATTCTTTTGTGTTGACATTTTCTTTGATATTTCTTTTGAGGAATCTGATGTAATTTATTTGGTTGCCTTTGTTTGAAGTAAAAAATACATAAGCTTATGGATGTTTTTGAAGTAAGGAAAATTGATCTTAATGCTAAGGTATTCAATTGCAGTTCATTGTGTATAAAATTTTGATGCTCAAAAGATAATATTCATCTTCATCTCTAAAATTCTAAAATAGTCTTGCATAAAAATATTTGAAGAAATTGTATAAAAAGCTTAACATATTTGCACTTTTTAAGTTAGATCTGTTGCAGTTTTTAAGGCAGGTCTGGTTAACCGACTTAGCAAAACTTATTGATGTTTGAAATTCAAAAGCCATTATGCACTTGTGCCATATATCTGTTTAATCGACTTAATAAGTCCTATATATAGTTCAAAATTGTGTGTTTTCTTGAACTATTGTCATTCTAAACTATTGCAAACCATCATAAAAATATGTCAAATTATTCATCAATTCATATATGTTTCTATGAATGTTGTTAACACAAAATACATTACTTTTTAAATTAACTCTTTCATTATTAACTTTTCACATAAATTGAAACAATTTCCTAAGTGTTCATATACTTAAAAAATGAAACTTTATGCATAAATTTCACATCATTTAAACAAGTTTCATTCATATCATTTCTGAAAACTTTAGTGTATATGTTTGTATTATGATCAAAGAGAAAGAGAAGAGAAAAGACCTTCATATATCTTGTAATTCAAACAAGTTAAAAGAGATACAAAGTCAAGTAATAAATTTGTAATTTTGTGATCATCAAGATGTTGTTACCATAGTTACTGGTGTTGTTTGAAATCAAGGAAGTAGTTTGCTTTTTTTTTGTTGAAGAATGTATAAAAACCCTTGTGTGAGGTTTGTACAAAGATCTAACAATAGTGAAAATCTTTAACAAAGTGTAAGGAGACTAGATATATCCTTGATTGGAAAGATGAACCAATATGCCAAAAAGTGTATTTAATAGCATTCCCAATAAAAGCCCTATTATATCTTCATTTTCTGTATAGTATTTAATAGCACTTTAAAACATAATGAGAGGTTTTGAAACTCATTACTCAAACAAAAACATAATGCGAGGTCTTGGAACTCGTTACTAAAAAAAACAACATGATATTTCTTCTTAAATTCCATCCAATATCAAATAACCATTTTATTGCATATAAAAATTGATCAATTAATTTATATTGATTGAAAAATTAGTTACAAATTATATAACAAATATATATATATATATATATATATATAGTTCAACAACATGACTCTAACTCATGACTACAATTGAAATATGCTTTAGAGATAAATCTGTTGCTCATCCAATGGTAAAATCTCGGCCACTTCGTGCCAATATTGAATCAGCTGCTACTAATAGCACTAGTTTTCGCCACCAAACTGTTATGCATTTCTATTTAACCACCATTGTCACGTTGAATTAAGCTTATCTGTTCAAGATCTTATCATCACCTACTGTTGTTCAGTTACATGTTCTGCAAAGTGTTCTCCTATAGAATTAATATTTAGATAATGCATCTATAACTAGCACAATTGATGGAAGAACTGATCTTGTAAGGGATACTAGTTCCTCATTTTTAAGGGAGTGCAACAACATAGTCCCCTTGATTCCTTTGAAAGCTACAATAGCCTACTTCAAGCAATCACAAGTTGCACGGAATTCAACAATAGTTTTAGCTGCAACAGCATAGTCCACATTGATTACTTTCATAGCAGCAGTAGTAGACTTCGAGCAATTACAAGTTGCATGACAGTCAATAATGGTTTTAGCCGCATTAACTAACCCTTTAATGCTCTAACAACAACTTGGCGAAACAACACCACTGTTCTGAAGATAACATAGGTAAGACGCAAGGCTATTATAAACTTGTACACATGAATCTGCACCATAACAACATATGTTTTCTTGAAGTTTCCCATGGTAAGAAATTATGTGATAAAAAGGATAAAAAGGTTATTAAAAGTTTTTTTACCAAAATAACCCTCATGTTTTTTTATTGGTTTGTTATCATATTAAAGTATAATTTTGTAATGTCTCTATTCATTTCTTCTCTCAAAAACCTTTAAGAGTAGATAAGGTACTTGCATCTCTCAGTAGCCCTAACCAATTTATTTTTCCTTACCAATCACTCCCTCAAAAGAAACACACGACTTGATTTAAGTTTATCCAAATAAGACCCCCTTATTATCTCACTTAAATGATTTATACATAATTATGTTCTATTCCTTTGTCTTCTATAAAAAAATGTAATTTAAATCACTTATAATAAAGGGTTTTGATTATATAATTTGAAATTTAATAAAATAAAAAATAAAAAATATAATAATGTAATAATTTCATTTTTTGATCATATCATAATTATGAATTAAAAAAATTAGAAATATATAATCATGTAGTAATTTTCTTTTTTTAACATATCATAATTATGAATTATTCATAAACTCATTCAATTTTAATATAGTTGAATTCATAAAATCCTTATGAACTATGCAATCTTATGGCATGATACAATTTATTAGATACATGTGAAAATGTTAATATGATAATTTTAATCTCTATTTTTTTATAACTATCACTTTAAAGATTTATACGCACTATATTTTATAATTCAATGTTTTTTATATGCTAATTTTGGCATTAGAAATACAAAAAATATTTTAAGATAAATCATACATAAATATTTTAAATTATTTCTATAAACTACAATAATTAATAATATTTTTAAATAAAATTCACCCGTGCAATAGGTTTACTATCCGTTATTTTCTCAAAAGTATGAGAAAGAGAGTATGGTAAAAAATAAATAATTCTTTTGAGTAACTAAATTTAAGCATAATCATATTTTTTTAATTATATATTAACAACAACAAACCACATATTTTATTAATATTTTAAACACATCACATCAGTATACAGAATAAACAAAGGCACACATATATAATAGACATATAAAAACATAGTGATAGTCTTAAATATAAGAGAAAACTAGATCTATCATAAATTCTAGAACTATCCTCTTTCTTTATTCTCTTTCACACTAGCATATTGCAATACCATATGTTATTTTTGTTGAAAATTCAACATTCATAACATTTCATATCACTTGATACTGCAAAAAAAAAAAAAGAGAAGAAATATTGTTATTTTTTATATACTAAAAATCAACACAACATTCAATGTATAAACATTATAAATAGATGTTTTTATTTGTCTTCATTTGAAATAACATATATAAGTTAATAATTTTCTCATACATGCAACCACTTTTTATATATTCCATATTATTGATCAAAGTTAGTATTGTCTATTTTTTTCTATATAAATACTTTGTTTATTTTAAGAATCCAAATATAAAATAATTTATTTTTGTGCAAATAAATACATCATAACTTTTACTCAAAAAGTGTGAAACTTCTATTGTTACTTTTGATAATATGTGGCACAATTAATTTGGATATGAGGAGCGATTAATATTTTTAATAAATTCACATAAAATATTGTATTTTAATTATACACCAAAATAAAATTTAACCAGAATAGTATGGATCCATATTTAAACTTAATTTGTGTGGCTTTATAATATAAACCTCTTGAAAAATAACAAATTTCAATAATTTCTATTTATTAAGAAATTTAATTTATGAAATATAAAAAATAGTTGAATTCCTTTTTATAAGATTTAAATTATTTTCCATTTATAATTAATATTTAGATAATGCATGTATACCTAACATAGTTGATGGAAGAAATGATGTTGTAAGGGATATTATTCCCATATTTTCCAGGGAGTGCAGCAACATAGTCCGCATTGATTCCATTGATAGTAGCAGCAGTGGACATCAAGTAATCAAAAGTTGCACGGAGGTCAACAATGGTTTTAGCTGCATTAACTAACCCTTTAACGCCCTAACAACAACTTGGCGAAAGAACAACATCTTTCTGAAGATAACGTAGGCATGGCGCAAGGTTATTGTAAAGTTGTACACATGAAACTATACCACCATTTTATGCATACATTAAAGCCATGCACATTATAACAACACATGCTATCTTGAAGTTTCCCATGGTAAGAAATTAAGTGATATTGGATAGATTGAATGTTAGGTGTGAGTTTGATGCAAGGTGGTAGGGGTTTATATAGTGATTTTTGAAAAGTATTTTTAAGGTTTTTGAGTTTGGTTGTGGTTAATGTTTGATTTGGGATATGAGCTTGATGTTTAGTCTTTAGTTATGATGTTAGGGATAACCTCTAGACAATTTTTAAATAGACACTTTTATAGTTGATTAGATACAGGAAGGTGTTAGGCAACCTTTACCTCCCTTGTACTCAAGAAATCCCTAATTAATTTAAAACTAACAAAGATAAAAAAAATCTGAAAATTAAAGTCAACAAAGTGGGGGTGGCGTGGTTCCCCGGTACTATACTGATTCCAAAATTTAAGAAATATAAAAACAACCATATCTAATTCATTAATATTATGACAATAATACTCCATGACCATTTCAAACCTTTTCCAATCCACCACTTATAGTATAACATGTGAAATAGAAATTAATTAAAACCAAAGAGAGAGGGTTTTGTGTGGTAGATCTAGCGCGTGCGGGTGACGAATCAGAGGGACAGACGCCGTGTGTAGTGCTTCGTTGGTTGAGCATGGTCGGAAAGTCGTGGTGATGGGTTATCCGTCGTGGTGTATGGATAAGATCGTCGTGATTCTGGTGGAGGTTTATGCGTAGCGATTGAGTTATTGTTTTATTTATGGTTCTTATTTTATTTTAATCATCTTCCTTTTCTTTTCGACAACGTCCTGAAAGCAAGTTCCCAAAAATGACAAAAGGACGGAAAGAAATAAAACTACACAATTACGACGATAATGGCGATTGGTTTCTTATGTTTTTTCCTCTACGTTGGTTGTATTGATACTAAAAATGATTATTGTTGATTGCTTTGTTTGAGTTTTTGAAATTGTGTTGATTTGGTGAAGATTGTGAAGTTTGTAAACTTGTGCACAAAATTTTTGTACGAATGAAAATTTCCAGGTTTTGATATATTATTTGGCTTGTGTAATTGTGAAGAGGTTTGGAACTCAGTTTGAAACAATGGTGAACAATTGTTGTTGTTTTGAGATATAAATCTATAGAAAGGATTATGCAAAAAGTTGTTTGAGATAAAAATACATAATAGATGAAGATGGTTTTGATGGTGTGGTATTTGTGAATTTTAAAACTACACTAAAATATTAGAAATAATGTGTTTAGAATTTGTAGAAAAAAATGAACAAAGCTTTGTGTGGGGATGTTATATTTAATACTTAAAAATAATAAATAGATTCAAAAATAACAGCACCATCAAAAAATTTATCATATGGTTTATACAACAAAAGAATTATAATTAAAGCAAATTAAAATTAAAAGGAATGCCTCATATGAAAATTATTGGCTAAAAATAAAGAAATACTAAATGGTTTTAAAGAGATGGCTTTGAAAAGGAATTGTAAAAATATTTTGTGAGGAATGTGAATTGTGAGATTTTTATAAAATTGTCGATCAATGATCAATAATACTGTGAAAATAATAGTGTATTTATAGGAATAATTAGGTCAACAAAATAAGAAATAAAATTAATTAACAAATCAGATCTTTCTTGGTCAATAAACTGACTAATCAGAGATGAGTATGTCACAAATTGACAAAACTTGACCAATAAAAAATAGTTACCAAAAAAGGATATATTTTTGGTATTTAATATGATTTATGCAATCATTTTTGATAAAAAAAAATGCATAAAATCAATTAGATAAATATTTTAAAAAATGTTTTAAAATAAAAACGAAAATTAAAATTAAAATAATAAATATACAATTTTGTGATTTCAAAAATGGAAATAAAGTTAGTGACAAATATAAATAAAAATATTTTTAAAAAATAAAACAAGTAAGACTCAAACTCGTGATCTTATGCTTGAAAGCCTTATGTCCTTACTAATTATGTTGTCCAATTTATTTGAAATGAAAAGCCACTTGAAAACCTATGAATGGTGGAAAAATATTTTCTATTCCTTTAACGCCCTAACAACAACTTGGAGAAACAACACCACCGTTCTGAAGATAACGTAGGCAAGGCGCAAGGCTATTGTAAACTTAGACACATGAATCTGCATCATAACAACATATGCTATCTTGAAGTTTCCCATGGTAAGAAATTAAGTGATATTGGATAGAGCGGGTATTAGGTGTGAGTTTATATAGTGATTTTTGAAAAGTATTTTTATGTTTTTTGAGTTTGGTTGTGGTTAATGTTTGATTTGGGATATGAGCTTTATGTTTAGTCATTAGTTATGATGTAAGGGAGAACCGATAGACAATTTTTAAATAGACACTTCGAAACTGCTCTTTTTAAATAAGCAGTACCGAGTATGTTGTTCTATTCTTATGTTACATCACTATTATTATGAAAAAAATTTATATTATTTAGTACTGATTTTTATAATATAATATTTAGATATTAGGACATAGAGTTCAATGCAAGTTGAAATGGAATAATGAATCTGGTTGAACTTTTTATTAATATTTTAAACACATCACATTAGTATACAGAATAAACAAAAGCGCACATATATAATAGATATGTAAAAAGTTAGTAAATGTGTTAAATATAAGAGAAAACATGCTCTATCATAAATGCTAGAACTATCCTCTTTCTTTATTCTCTTTCACACTAGCATATAACAATACCATATGTTATTTTTGTTGAAGATTCAGCATTCATAACATTTCACATCAGTTGATACTACAAAAAAATATATAATATAATAAGATGAAATAATGTTACTTTTTATATACTAAAATTTCATCACAATATTCAATGTATAAACATTATAAATAGATATTTTTATTTGTCTTCATTGGAAATTACATATAAAAGTAAATAATTTTCTCATGCATGCAACCACTTTTTGTCTATTCCATATTATTGATCAAATTTAGTACTGTTTTTTTTTTCTCTATCTAAGTACATTGTTTATTTTAAAAATATAAATATAAAATAATTTATTTTTGTGCAAATAAATACATCATAACTTTTACTCAAATAGTATAAAATCTCTATTGTTACTTCAATTAATATGTGGCATAATTAATTTGGATATGAGGAGTGATTAATTTTTTTGATAATTTATCATAAAGTATTTTATTTTAATTATACACCAAAATAAAATTAAACCAGAATAATACGGATCCATCTTTAAACTTTATTTGTGAGGTTTTATAATATAAACCTCTTAAAAAATAACACATTTCAATAATTTCTATTTATTTAAAAATTTACTTTACGAATTTAAAAAAATAGTTGGATCCCTTTTTATAAGAATTAAATTATTTTTCATTTAGAATTAATATTTAGATAATGCCTGTATAGCTTGCACAATTGATGGAAGAACTGATCTTGTAAGGGATATTATTCCCATATTTTTAAGCGAGTGCAGCAGCATAGTCCCCCTTGATTCCTTTGATAGCAGCAATAGCTAACTTCAAGCAATCACAAGTTTCATGGAATTCAACAATGGTTTTAGCTGCATTAACTAACCCTTTAACACCCTAACAACAATTTGATGAAACGACACCACCATTTCTGAAGATAGTGTAGACAAGGCGCAAGGCTATTGTAAACTTATACACATGAATCTGCACCATAACAACATATGCTATCTTGAAGTTTCCCATGGTAAGAAATTAAGTGATATTGGATAGAGCGAATGTTAGGTGTGAGTTTTATGCAAGGTGGTAGGGGTTTTATATAGTGATTTTTGAAAAGTATTTTTATGGTTTTTGATTTTGGTTGTGGTTAATGTTTGATTTGCGATATGAACTTTATGTTTAGTCATTAGTTATGATGTAAGGGAGAACCTCTAGACAATTTTTAAATATACAGTTCGAAACATCTCTTTTTAAATAAGCGGTATCGAGTATATTGTTCTATTCTTATGTTACATCACTATTATTATGAAAACATTTATATTATTTAATACAGATTTTTATAATATAATATTTAGATTTTAGTACATAGAGTTCAATGCAAGTTGAAATGGAATAATGAATCTGGTTGAACTTTTTATTAATATTTTAAACACATCACATTAGTATACAGAATAAACAAAAGCGCACATATATAATAGATATGTAAAAAGTTAGTAAATGTGTTAAATATAAGAGAAAACTTGCTCTATCATAAATGCTAGAACTATCCTCTTTCTTTATTCTCTTTCACACTAGCATATAGCAATTTCATACATTATTTTTGTCTATTCCATATTATTGATCAAACATAGTACAGTTTGTTTTTCTCTATCTATGTACTTTGTTTATTTTAAAAATCTAAATATAAAATAATTTAGCTTTGTGCAAATAAATAGATCATAACTCTTACTCAAATAGTATAAAACTCCTATTTCTACTTCAATTAATATGTTGCATGATTAATTTTGATATGAGGAGTGATTAATATTTTTGATAATTTAACATAAAATATTTTATTTTTATTATACACCAAAATAAAATTAAACCAGAATAATATGGATCCATCTTTAAACTTTATTTGTGAGGTTTTATAATATAAACCTCTTAAAAAATAGCACATTTTAATAATTTCTATTTATTTAAAAAATTAATATACAAATTTAAAAAAATAGGTTAATCCCTTTCTATAAGAATTAAATTATTTTTCATTTAGAATTAATATTTAGATAATGCATGTATAGCTAGCACAATTGATGGAAGAACTGATCTTGTAAGGGATACTAGTTCATCATTTTAAGGGAGTGCAACAACATAGTCCCCTTGATTCCTTTGATAGTTACAATAGCCTACTTCAAGCAATTACAGGTTGCATGGAATTCAACAATGGTTTTAGCTGCAACAGCTTAGTCCACATTGATTGCTTTCATAGCAGCAGTAGTCGACTTCGAGCAATTACAAGTTGCATGGCAGTCAATAATGGTTTTAGCCGCATTAACTAACCCTTTAATGCTCTAACAACAACTTGGCGAAACAACGCCACTGTTCTGAAGATAACCTAGGCAAGACGCAAGGCTATTATAAACTAGTACACATGAATCTGCATAATAACAACATATGTTATCTTGATGTTTCCAATGGTAAGAAATTATGTGATAAAAAGGATAAAAAGGTTATTTAATGTATTTTTACCAAAATAACAGTCATGTTTTTTTTATTGGTTTGTTATCATATTAAAGTATAATTTTGTAATGTCTCTATTCATTTCTTCTCTCAAAAACCTTTAAGAGTAGATAAGGTAATTGCAACTCTTAGTAGCCCTAACCAATTTATTTTTCCTTACCAATCACTCCCTCAAAAGAAACACACGACTGGATTTAAATTTATCCAAATAAGACCCCTTATTATCTCACTTAAATGATTTATATATAATTATGTTATTTTCCTTTGTCTTCTGTAAAAAAATGTAATTTAAATCACTTATAATAAAGTGTTTTTGATTATATAATTTGAAATTTAATAAAATAAAAAATAAAAAATATAATCATGTAATAATTTCATTTTTTGATCATATCATAATTATGAATTAAAAAAATTAGCAATATATAATCATGTAGTAATTTTCTTTTTTGATCATATCATAATTATGAATTATTCATAAACTCATTCAATTTTAATATAGTTGAATTCATAAAATCCTTATGAACTATGCAATCTTATGGCATGATACAATTTATTAGATACATGTGAAAATGTTAATATGATAATTATTAGTCTCTATTTTTTTATAACTATCACTTTAAAGATTTATACGCACTATATTTTATAATTCAATGTTTTTTATATGCTAATTTTGGCATAAGAAATACAAAAAATATATTAAGATAAATCATACATAAATGTTTTAAATTATTTCTATAAACTACAATAATTAATAATATTTTTAAATAGAATTCACCCGTGCAATAGGTTTACTATCCTTTATTTTCTCAAAAGTATGAGAAAGAGAGTAAGGTAAAAAATAAATAATTCTTTTGAGTAACTAAATTTAAGCATAATCATATATTTTTTTAATTATATATCAACAACAACAAACCACATATTTTATTAATATTTTAAACACATAACATCAGTATACAAAATAAACAAAGGCGCACATATATAATAGATATATAAAAACATAGTGATAGTCTTAAATATAAGAGAAAACTAGATGTATCATAAATGTTAGAACTATCCTCTTTCTTTATTCTCTTTTACAGAATCATATTGCAATACCATATGTTATTTTTGTTGAAGATTCAACATTCATAACATTTCACATCACTTGATACTGCAAAAAACAAAGAAGAAATACTGTTATTTTTTATATACTAAAAAGTCAACACAACATTCAATGTATAAACATTATAAATAGATATTTTTATTTGTCTTCATTTGAAATGACATATAAAAGTTAATAATTTTCTCATACATACAACCACTTTTTATCTATTCCATATTATTGATCAAAGTTAGTATTGTCTGTTTTTCTCAATCTAAATAGCTTGTTTATTTTAAGAATCTAAATATAAAATAATTTATTTTTGTGCAAATAAATACATCATAACTTTTACTCAAAAGTATGAAACTTCTATTATTACTTTTGATAATATGTTGCCCAATTAATTTGTATATGAGGAGCGATTAATATTTTTAATAAATTAACATAAAATATTGTATTTTAATTATACACCAAAATAAAATTTAACCAGAATAGTATGGATCCATATTTAAACTTTATTTGTGAGGCTTTATAATATAAACCTCTTCAAAAATAACACATTTCAATAATTTCTATTTATTAAGAAATTTAATTTATGAATTCTAAAAAATAGTTGAATTCCTTTTTATAAGATTTAAATTATTTTCCATTTACAATTAATATTTAGATAATGCATGTATACCTAGCATAGTTGATGGAAAAAATGATGTTGTAAGGGATATTATTCCCATATTTTCCAGGGAGTGCAAGAACATAGATTCCATTGATAGCAGCAGTAGCGGATATCAAGCAATCACAAGTTGCACGGAGGTCAACAATGGTTTTAGCCGCATTAACTAACCCTTTAACGCCCTAACAAGCTTGGCGAAAGAACAACATCTTTCTGAAGATAACGTAGGCAAGGCACATGGTTATTGTAAAGTTGTACACATGAAACTATACCACCATTTTATGCATACATGAAAGCCATGCATATTATAACAACACATGCTATCTTGAAGTTTCTCATGGTAAGAAATTAAGTCATATTGGATAGTGTGAATGTTAGGTGTGAGTTTGATGCATGGTTGTAGGGGTTTATATAGTGATTTTTGAAAAGTATTTTTAAGGTTTTTGAGTTTGGTTGTGTATAATGTTTGATTTGGAATATGAGCTTTATGTTTATTCTTTAGTTATGATGTTAGGGAGAACCTCTAGACAATTTTTCAATAGACACTTCGATAGTTGATTAGATACAGGAAGGTGTTAGGCACCCTTAACCTCCCTTGTACTCATGGAAATCCCTTTTAACCCTTGTATTTAGAGTGAATACTTCTTTATTTTACTCCTTGTTCGTTTATGCCATTTATTCTATCATATATCATATTCAAGAAAGAGAAAAGGGCAAATCGGTTTTTTTAGTTAGTGGAATCACCTTTGTTTTTCAATTGTGTGTCTTCGTATCTTCTTAAGAAGAAATTACAGTCCTTCATAATTTGAAGTTGTTTGGTTATTATTTTTTATAGAACCGTGTTAAATTGCTTTTGAATGGTTTTGAACTTGTCTGAGTTAGAAAATTGAGTGATGGCAGGCGGACTTTTTATATCCATGTAGACAAGAACTGGAAAATCCTTTATTGAAAAAATGTGTTGGGTTTGATTATGTTAGTAAGAAAAATGTTTTTTATTGGTTAGCTTCTTTAAGTCTACTTGATTGATAAAGAATTGATCTTTATTAGAATTAGATCGCCCTGGGTGAGGATATTGATTTTGGTTGATGATGTTAATCTTTACCATAATTAAATCACGTGGGACAAAGAAATTTGATTTATGTATAGTTTAGGTAATTACAAATCCGTGATGCTAATTTTGGCATTAAGATCGAGAAGCCCTAAAGTTATGTATATAAAAGATTATTTTCAGTAATTTTTGTAATTAGCCATTTATGTACAAGTTAACAATTTAATCAACTAACTAGTTTAATTAATTTAGTTTACCCTACCAAATAAATTATTTAAAAGACTAGAAAATATAATCAACCTATTAACCTAATTATTTTAGTGAAACTGATTACATACAATGAGATTAATTTTTTTATTGTTTACGTATAATGATCAAACTGATTCATAAAAATAAATTTTTAACTTAATTAGATACATTATGTGAGTACAATGACATACTAAGGGTGTATAAGTTGATAAAACATTATTAGTCCAGGCCCAATTATTAAAAAACCCTAATTAATTTAAAACTAACAAAGATAAAAAAAAATCTGAAAATTAAAGTTAACAAAGTGGGGGTGGCGTGGTTCCCCTGGTACTATACCGATTCTAAAACTTAAGAAATATAAAAACAACCATATCTAATTTATTAATATTATGACAATAATACTCCATGACCATTTCAAACATTTTCCAATCCACCACTTATAGTATGACATGTGAAATTGAAATTAATTAAAACCAAAGAGAGAGGGTTTGGTGTGGTAGATCTAGCGCGTGCGGCTGACAAATCAGAGGGACAGACGCCGTGTGCAGTGCTTCGTTGGTTGAGCATGGTCCGGAAGTCTTGGTGATGGGTTATCCGTCGTGGTGTGTGGCTAAGATCATCGTGATTCTGGTGGAGGTTTCTGTGTAGTGATTGAGTTATTGTTTTATTTGTTGTTCTTATTTTATTTTAATCTTCTTCCTTTTCTTTTCGACAGCATCCTGAAAGCAAGTTCCCAAAAACGACAAAAGGAAGGAAAGAAATAAAACTACACAATTACGACGTCAATGGCGATTGATTTCTTATGTTTTTTTCTCTATGTTGGTTGTATTGATGCTAAAAATGATTATTGTTGATTGGTTTGTTTGAGTTTTGGAAATTGTGTTGATTTGGTGAAGATTGTGAAGTTTGTAAACTTGTGCACAAAATTTTTGTACGAATGAAAATTTCCAGGTTTTGATATATGATTTGGCTTGTGTAATTGTGAAGAGGTTTGGAACTGAGTTTGAAACAATGGTGAACAATTGTTGTTGTTTTAAGATATAAATCTATAGAAAGGTTTATGCAAAAATTTGTTTGAGATAAAAATACATAATAGATGAAGATGGTTTTTACGGTGTGGTATTTGTGAATTTTAAAACTACACTGAAATATTAGAAATTATGTGTTTAGAATTTGTAGAAAAAAATGAACAAAGCTTTGTGTGGGGATGTCATATATAATAGTTAAAAATAATAAATAGATTTAAAAGTAAGAGAACTATCAAAAAATATATCATATGGTTTATACAACAAAAGAATTATAATTAAAACAAATTAAAATTAAAAGGGATGCCTCATATGAAAATTATTGGCCAAACATAAAGAAATAGCAAATGGTTTTAAAGAGATGTCTTTGAAAAGGAATTGTAAAAATATTTTGTGAGGAGTGTGAATTGTGAGAATTTTATAAAATTTTCGATCAATGATCAATAATACTGTGAAAATAATAGTGTATTTAAAGGGATAATTAGGTCAACAAAATAAGAAATAAAATTAATTGATAAATTAGATCTTTCTTGATCAATAAACTGACCAATCAGAGATGAGTATGTCACAAATTGACAAAACTTGACCAATAAAAAATAGTTACCAAAAAAGGATATATTTTTGGTATTTATTATGATTTATGCAATCATTTTTGATAAAAAAATGCATAAAATCAATTATATAAATATTTTAAAAAATGTTTTAAAATAAAAACGAAAATTAAAATTAAAATAATAAATATACAATTTTGTGATTTAAAAAATGGAAATAAAGTTAGTGACAAATATAAATAAAAATATTTTAAAAAAATAAAACAAGTAAGACTCAAACTCGTGATCTTATGCTTGCAAGCCTTATCTCCTTATTAATTGTTTTGTCCAATATATTTGAAATGAAAAGGCACTTGAAAACATATGAATGGGGGAAAATATTTTCTAACCCTTTAACGCCCTAACAACAACTTGGAGAAACAACACCACCGTTCTGAAGATAACATAGGCAAGGCGCAAGGCTATGGTAAACTTAAACACATGAATCTGCACCCTAACAACATATGCTATCTTGAAGTTTCCCATGATAAGAAATTAAGTGATATTGGATAGAGCGAGTGTTAGGTGTGAGTTTGATGCAAGGTGGTAGGGGTTTTATATAGTGATTTTTGAAAAGTATTTTTATGGTTTTTGAGTTTAGTTGTGGTTAATGTTTGATTTGGGATATGAGCTTTATGTTTAGTCATTAGTTATGATGTAAGGGAGAACCGCTAGACAATTTTTAAATAGACACTTCGAAAATGCTCTTTTTAAGTAAGCAGTACCGAGTATATTGTTCTATTCTTATGTTACATCACAATTATTATTAAAAAAAATTATATTATTTAATATTGATTTTTATAATATAATATTTAGATATTAGGACATAGAGTTCAATGCAAGTTGAAATGGAATAATGAATCTGGTTGAACTTTTTATTAATATTTTAAACACATCACATTAGTATACAGAATAAACAAAGGCGCACATATATAATGGATATGTAAAAAGTTAGTAAATGTGTTAAATATAAGAGAAAACTTGCTCTATCATAAATGCTAGAACTATCCTCATTCTTTATTCTCTTTCACACTAGCATATAGCAATAGCATATATTATTTTTGTTGAAGATTCAACATTCATAACATTTCACATCACTTGATACTACAAAAAATAAATAATATAATAAGAAGAAATAATGTTACTTTTTATATACTAAAATGTCATCACAATATTCAATGTATAAACATTATAAATAGATATTTTTATTTGTCTTCATTTTAAATTACATATAAAAGTAAATAATTTTCTCATGCATGCAACAACTTTTTGTATATTCCATATTATTGATCAAATTTAGTACTGTTTGTTTTTCTCTATCTTAGTACATTGTTTATTTTAAAAATCTAAATATAAAGTAATTTATTTTTGTGCAAATAAATACATCATAACTTTTACTCAAATAGTATAAAACTCCTATTGTTACTTCAATTAATATGTGGCATAATTAATTTGGATATGAGGAGTGATTAATATTTTTGATAATCTAACATAAAATATTTTATTTTAATTATACACCAAAATTAAATTAAACCAGAATAATATGGATCCATCTTTAAACTTTATTTGTGAGGTTTTATAATATAAACCTCTTAAAAAATAACACATTTCAATGATTTCTATTTATTTAAAAATTTACTTTACAAATTTAAAAAAATAGTTGGATCCCTTTTTATAAGAATTAAATTATATTTCATTTAGAATTAAAATTTAAATATTGCATGTATAGTTAGCACAATTGATGGAAGAACTTATCTTGTAAGGGATACTAGTCCCACATTTTAAGCGAGTGCAGCAGCATAGTCCCCCTTGATTTCTTTGATAGCAGCAATAGCCGACTTCAACAATCACAAGTTGCACGGAATTCAACAATGGTTTTAGCTGCATTAACTAACCCTTTAACGCCCTAACAACAACTTGGAGAAACAACACCACCACTACGAAAAAAACAATTTTTGGCAGCGCATCTACGAATGCGCTTTTAAGAGAAAGCGCTTTCGTAGCCTTTAAAAAAAATTCGCTTAAAAAAAGCGCTTTTATAGGGTTTCCTACGAAAGCGCTTTTCAGAAAGCGCTTTCATAGGTATTTGAAATATCTAACCTACGAAAGCGCTTTTGAAAAGCGCTCTTATAGGTGGCCCTATAAAAGCGCTTTTGAAAAGCGCTCTGAAAGGGGGACCTACGAAAGCGCTTTCTAAAGCGCTCTTATATGGGGGACATACGAAAGCGCTTTTTACCTCAGAAACGCTCTCATATATGGGTCTTAGAAAGCGCTTTTAAAGCGCTTTCGTAGGTTGTTTTATAATTAAATTAAATATCCCTAAATACGAAATTTGCCCTCACTTGTTCATTTCTTCGTCTTCCTTCGTCGCCGTTACTGTTTGTCTTCCTTGCATTCCGTTCCTGTTCGTGTTCGTCCCATTGTTGCGTTTCCAGAATCCCATTGCTGCGTTCGTTCACTGCTGCTTCGTCTTCCTTCGTCGCCGTCGTTCTTCCCTCTTCTTCAGTCGTCGCCTCCGTTCACTGCGTTCTTGTCCATCTTGGTAAGTTTCTTCTTCTTCTTCAACCTCATAATCAAATTGAAGTGCTTTGATAGTTGTATGCAATCGAACCTGGACAAACTTTAAGAAGAATTTGAAAGCATGCATTGATTCTGACTTGTTATTTAAGAAAAAGATCCAAGTATAAATAGTATGAGCATCCACCAATTTAGTATAGTAAGAAAAGCCAGACCTTAACGGATGTCGTGCATGTCCCCAAAGGTCCGTGTACATGTCATCAAAAGGTGCAATGTATGTGTTTGAAGAAAGAGGATCGAGTAGTCTATGTGATTTACCTAAATAACATGACTTACACACAATAGGAACTTTATTTGAAATGTGAATTTTACAATGTTTAAGAGCAAGTTTTACTGCAAACAAATGAGTATTCCCTAATCTATAATGCCATAGAAAGGAGGTATTCAGTTTAGGTACATTAGAAACAACATCCTAAGATATATAATTGAAATTAATAGAAGAGGAAAGTAGAATAAGATGTTGATGTGAAGACATGCATGAAGGCTTCAGTAGAAGATGCAGAAAGCAATACAATCCACTCGAGTCAAGAAAGCCTTCAAGGATAGGAACTTTAGAATCCTGATATGTGATATATAATTTTTCAACCGTAAATTCAAAAACAACATGATTATCTTTACAAAACTTGGAAACTGATAATAAGTTTCTTGTAATGCGAACTAGTAAAATATCATTTAGCTTAAGTGAAGAAGTTGAACATGCAGGGGAAAACAATAGTGAATAACATATACCATGAATTTCTAATGACTCACCATTATCAACACTGACTCTACTATGAGCTTCATATGATTGATTATTCTAACAGCTATTTTGTCAAATTAACTTATTCTAAATTGAATTCTTGTATTAACATTGATTCACTGTCGAATTCATCACTGAAGCCAACTTTGGCTTACATTTGGAGAGCTAATGTTTCAAGTAATATTCAAGTGTTTGATTGGCGTCTTCTCCTTAATAGGCTCCAAACTAGAGATGAGCTTGCCATCGCATGTGTGCAGAGTCTTATGTGTTCGTTATGTTTTGGTCCCTAAGAATCCCATCATCACTTGTTCATTGATTGTCCTGTTGTTTTAGAGGTGTGGTTGGTTATTTTAAATTGGACTGTTTTATCTAGTTTTAGCATTGATAATGTTGATATTATTGATCATTTATTGGTTTTCGACTTTTCCTTGAGAGAAAGATCGAAGACAAATTATAAATTTTTTATTTGATTAGTTGATGTTAGAGTGAATATTTAGTTGACAAGTAACAATATTATTTTTAATAGTGAATCGAAAGGAGTCTGTGACATAGTTATGATCGCACTCCAAAGATGTTATGTGGCCTGTCTTGATTCCATATACCGATTTTTAAACGCACCCGTGTCATTCATTATATATTCTTGCATGTTTACCCAATTTGGCTAACTTTTGAAGATGATACACAATGGTTCTATAACTTCTTAAAGATGATAATTAGAGAAACTGAAAATATGAGTTAAATTTTAAGTACTTTCTTGACTTTGGCCCTACACCCTTCACAGTTCATATTAGTTTTACCTTCAACTTTTTTAGTTTGGTCGTCAAATGACACTTGTAGTCTTTGAATGTACTTAAGTTACAAAGTTGTTCCCGTAAGTTTGAATTACATTCATTTTTTAGTTTGGTCATCAAATGCCTCCGGAGATTGTAAGGTAAAAAAACATATCAAAATGGATATAAAAGTCCCTTACATGGCATCTTTTCAAATATCTTTTAGTTATAATTGTTATTTCCCTTTTTTGTAATGCTTTGTATTTATAGAATTATGTATATAGAATTATGTATATTTCCCTTTTTTCAAATATCTTTTAATTATGTATTTACAAATCTAACACTATCCTTTTTCTACTTATTTTTTGTTTATATGTTTCTTATTTGTGGGTTGATGTATGTTTTATTTCTCCGGGTGCATGCTACATAATTTTGGTGGTAACATTGAAATGGTTTGTGTTTTGGATTATATTTGTGGGTTTATGTTGACTTTGTGAATTCACTATTTCTAATATTTGTGTTGTATTATTGTCATAGCTTTCCCAAACATTGAAAATATATATGTGACATTTATTGTGAACCTTTATGTTAAAATAGTATATATCTTTCGACAATCGATCCGAAATATTGAATAACATTCTATGAATTTGCAGCATTTCCCGGCCTAGTTCGACGTACGACGCTCATTCTCCGCGTTTCTTAGAGTTCGAAACATCTGAGAGGTAACTTTCTTCCTCAAATTACTGGTATATATTGTGATGAATTTGTCTTAAATTGTCTTTCGTATGTTGCATTTTCTTGATACGGATTCATTCCGTGTATACTTTGCGTTTTGACAGAAATGCAGTATACTACTGTTTTGTGCACTAATTAGTTGATATGGATAAGACATGGATGTATTCCAATCGATTGTCGAAAGACTACGAGAATGGTGTTTCCGAGTTTGTTAAGTTTGCTGTTGCGCACGCCAAAGACCCCAGTCGTATGACATGTCCCTGTTTGTATTGCTGTTATGGGAACCGGGTTGACGCAGTTCAGTTGGCATCGCATTTAATTCGGTATGGAATTGATAGGAGTTATACATGTTGGAATATGCATGGTGAGAAAAGTAACGGGAATGTTGAATCGGGGTATGCAAGGACCTATGTTTCAAATGATGATTGCACAGATACATACGATTATGATCGAGTCGAAGAAATTGCAGAAGCACTTGAAGAAGATCTTAACGATTGTCCCAAAATGTTCGAGAGGTTGGTAAGCGATGCAGAGAAACCGTTGTATAATGGTTGTACAAAATTCACAAGATTGTCTGCGGTGTTAAAGTTGTACAACTTAAAAGCCGGCAATGGATGGTCGGATAAAAGTTTCAGAGTTATTAGCCCTTATGAAAGATATGCTACCAGAGGATAATGTTCTTCCCAATCGAACGTATGAGGACAAAAAGATGTTGTACTCCATTGGCATGAGCTATGATAAGATACATGCGTGTCCAAAAGATTGCGTTTTGTTTCGAAACGAGTATGCATCGTTAAATGAGTGTCCTAAATGCGGTGCCCCTCGATATAAGAAAAAGTTGTCTCCGGCAAAAGTCTTATGGTATTTTCTTATAATCCCGAGATTTAGACGGATGTATCGTAGTGAAACCGATTCAAGACACTTGACTTGGCATTCAGATGAAAGAATTATTGATGGAAAATTTCGACATCCGGCAGATTCTCCACAGTGGATAAAAATTGATAATGATTATCCTGAATTTGGAAAAGAAGCAAGAAACCTTCGCTTGGCATTGTCTACTGATGGAATGAACCCACACGGTATTCAAAGTATCTCGCATAGCACATGGCCTGTGATTCTTATGATTTATAACCTACCTCCATGGCTATGTATGAAGCGTAAGTACATGATGTTGTCTATGTTAATTTCTGGGCCTAAACAACCAGGAAATGACATAGACGTATACTTGGAACCATTAATCGAAGATTTGAAGATTTTGTGGGAGAACGGTGTGGAGGTTTATGATGGTTATAGGAAAGAAAGTTTCAACTTGAGGGTGATGTTGTTTGGAACAATTAACGATTTTCCAGCATACGGCAATCTATCCGGGTATAGCATTAAAGGTGAAAAAGCGTGTCCTGTTTGTGAAGACGGAACCGATACCATGTGATTGAAACTTTTTCAGAAGAATGTCTTTCTCGGTCATCGTAGATTCTTAACTTCTAAACATCAGTATCGTGGATGGAGAAAAGTGTTCAACGGAGATACCGAACAACGTAGAGCTCCGCCTGGTTTGACAGGTGATCAAATTTTTGAAAAGGTGAAAGATGTGAATATTCAGTTTGGCAAGCCTTTTGCACATAAAGTTGTCACAGGTGGGTGGAAGAAGAGGTCGATTTTTTTTGAATTGCCATATTGGAAATCTTTGTACGTAAGACATTTTCTTGATGTGATGCATATTGAAAAAAATGTATTTGACAGTGTTATTGGTACGTTACTCAATATAAAAGGGAAGTCTAAGGATGGCCTTAAATCAAGGGAGGACATGGTAGACATGGGAATAAGAACTGAACTGGGACCCGTGAAGAAAGGAAGACGGACATACCTACCATCTGCTGTTTACACTCTATCTAGAAAGGAGAAAAAAATATTGTGTAAGTTTCTGAGTGAAGTTAAAGTTCCAGAAGGCTACTCATCAGATATTAGAAGACTTGTGTCTATGAAAGACCTCAAGTTAAAGAGTTTAAAGACGCATGATTGCCATGTTATAATGGAACATTTTCTACCGATAGGTATACGTTCTATTCTGCCAGAAAAGGTAAGAAGCGCAATAACTAAATTGTGTTTTTTCTTCAAGTCAATTTGCAGTAAGGTGATCGATCCTGAGATCTTGCCAACATTGCAAAAAGAAATAGTTGTTACTTTGTGTGAGCTTGAAATGTATTTTCCTCCCTCGTTTTTTGACATAATGGTTCATCTTGTCGTTCATCTTGTGAAAGAGACACAATTGTGCGGACCAGCTTATATGAGATGGATGTACCCTGCTGAACGTTATATGAAAATATTAAAAGGGTATGTGAAAAATCGGAGTCGACCAGAGGGTTGTATTGCCGAAAGATACATTGTTGAAGAAGCGGTTAAGTTTTGTACTGAATATTTGTCAAATGTTCAATCAATTGGACTCCCTAAATCTCATGTTGTTGAAAAAAAGAAGGTAAGAAGCTAATTGGAAATAAAGTTGTGACAGTATCAAGGGTCGAACGGGATCAAGTGCATTTGTATGTTCTGCACAATGAGATTGTGGTTAAGCCGAATGTTGAAATACACAAGGGTGTTCTTCGAGGTTTAAATTCGAATAGAAATGAGAATTGGATTGTACGAGAGCACAATCGAAGTTTCATACCATGGTTTAAGGAACATATTTATTCAAAGTATCGTTCAGATCCCGCCTCAGTGACAGAAAGGTTTAGATGTTTAGCATATGGTCCAAGTTTGGTTGCGTTTTCTTATAGCGCATACGCAATTAATGGATACACATTTTATACCAAAGAACAAGATGATAAAAGTACTGTGCAAAATAGTGGTGTCACCTTGGTAGCTGAAGCAATGCACATATCTAGTGTGAAGGACTTAAACCCGAAATTTGCAAATCTGTCGTATTTTGGGGTTATCGAGCGCATTTGGGTCTTTGATTACGAGAAATTTCAGATTCCTATATTCGGTTGCAAGTGGGTTGAAAATAATAATTGTATACGGATGGATAAGTCAGGATTTTTGCAAGTGGATCTTAACAGGGCGGGGTACAAAGATGAGCCTTTCATTCTAGCCTCTCAAGCTAAACAAGTGTTCTATGTCACTGATCCGACAAGTACGAAATGGTCTATAGTGCTTTTCTCTAACAAAGTAATTGATGAAAAGATTGGAGACCAAGCCGATACTGGTGTTGACATTGAATCTTTTACCAGAAATGATCAAAATGAGAATGAATCATGCATTAGAAATGATCATAATGAGGGTATTTGGATCAATCCAACCGTCCGCGTTGTTAAGAGACGAGTAGAACATATTCCTACCAAGAAAAGAAAGAGATGTTAGTGAAAAAGGTAATAGTATATATAATTATAGACAATGTCATTCAATAAAATGTATATATATGCCATTTCATTTTTTTCATTATAGTATAATATATATAGCCTATATTGTAACACCCCAGTTTCATTTTTTGATTTATTTAAATTTGGGAAATTATTTTATTAGAATTAATAAAATAAAAAGGAATTATTTATTTTGGAATATTTGAAGAAAATAAAAGAAATAAGAAATATTGAGATTTTTGAGTTATTGGGCTTAGATGTTGTTAGTAAAGAGTGGGGGTGCAGAGAAGTAAAGTTATGTTTTGGAACTCAAGTTATTCCTCATTTTGCTTTCACGATAAACAGAAGTTGGAATTTGGGAAAAATAGAGCTCTGAAGGTACGAGGAACGGAGAACGAAGAACATCGCTCAAGAACTCAAAGCTGCTAATTGATAAGGTAAGGGGGGCTAATACTCGATTTACCTTTGTTTATGGGTTTATGTACGGTTGATTCGGGTAATTGTAGGAAAACCCCAATTGTTAGATGTTTCTAGGAATCGATACCCTTAGGATTGAACCTTGTTAGAAAAGGGTCAGGTTCCCAATTGTCATGAATCGATTAAGAATTTTGGGTCCCAAATGGTGAATTGGGAGTATATCTAATGATCGTGAATTTACCTTGGAAGTTATAGGGATAACCTCAGTGTCAGTAGATTTCCCCAAAAGGACGGTTAATCCCCGGTTAAGGTTACTATAATGATTGTTGGTATTTTGGATATGGTGGTGTTGTTGTGAATTGTACAAACCTGATGTCGTTAGGTACCGAATTACGCGTTCTGGCGGGCGTTTTTCCGCGTTTGGACTGCTGTTTTCTGAGCTGCTGCAGGTTCAGGAAAATCCTGTTACGCGCTCAGCAACACGGGCCGTGTTGCACAACACGGGTGCCCGTGTTGCTCTTTTGTGTTGGGAGATGGTGTGCTTCTGGTTGCACGACACGGGCCGTGTTGCACAACACGGGCACCCGTGTCAGATCCCCTGTAATGATAAAAATAAAATGTGCGTTTTCTGGACGTGCTGCACAACACGGGCCGTGTTGCACAACACGGGCACCCGTGTTGCTCTGCTGTGATGATTTTTCTGAATTTTGGTTTCAGTGTTTTGATGTTGGATTTTTATTGCCATGCTTTTGGATAATGTTATCGAGCATGAAATATGATATAATTTGATGTGATTGATTGATGTTTACATAGTATGCTGAGTGATTACATGCTATCCGTAACTTGATATGATTGATGTTTAAATAGTATGCTGAGTGGTTACATGCTATTCATATCATGTTATGTTTGATATTGTTGATGTGCATGATATGTTGATTGATGGTCATAGTATGCTGAGTGTTACATACTTACATATCATGTTGCATTTGTTAATTCCCATTGTGTGGAATTAACATGGTGGCCAATATACGTGTCCGCGATTTAATGGAACGTTGAGGTGGTAGCCGTGTCCGCGATATAATGGAACGGTGAGTTATCCGTGACCCGAGATTTAATGGGGCGGTGAAGTGGTACCACATGCATGGGTGTGTTGCATTAACTTGAATATAACATGAATGGATGATTTTTCCATTGTTGTATTTGATTGTTTGTATGCACGTATGATTGATAAATGTTTGACGATGTTTGATGATTACTTGCAAATATGAAAAGTAATATGTTATGGATATATGAATTGTGAAGGTTTTTGTAAAACTATGAAATATGCTAATTATTGGGTGATGCTTATGATTTCATGAATTGATTGTTATGAATGTATAACCAAATTTATAATTGAATTGCTCACCCTTACTGTTGAATATTTCAGATTGAGGAACTTCGTTCAGGTGCTTGGCGAAGGCTTATCGTGTCTAGTTTAGTTTTGTTTTAGTATGTCCGGGTCATGCTCTGATAGTTGTAACTCCGGGAACGTTTGGTTGTCGAGCTGCTTTAGTCAGACTCGTTTATTCCTTTTTTTTTATTTGTTATAATATGATGTTGACTTTTCCAGGTGTTAATCCCTGATGGTTTTGAAAAATATTATAACATTGATTTTATTGAATTAAAGTATTCCGCTGTGTAAACATGTATGAGTTACCACTAAAATTATGCATGACTGGAATTTGTTTTATTAAAAGAGAATTGTAGCATCCTCGATTATACATGTACTCTGAGTTTATAATTTTAATTAATTGCGAAAATTTATTCGGGGTTTTAGAGGGTGTTACAATAGTGGTATCAGAGCATAGTCGGTCGTTGTGACCAGAGTCTTGAGTCAGTCATTCCTTTTTGTATGCGACTAGTGCAAGGTAACACTGTCGATACTGTATTCTGATGTGGAGTATGTTTTGATTCTCAGGAATATGGCTGGAAGAGGTAACGGACGAAATGATGCTGCACTAGCTGAGGCTTTGGGGATGTTAGCTGGTGTACTTGCTGGAAACCCAACTGGAGGCGTGATTGGTGCTGATAGGCAATTGGGAAATTTCCAAAGGAACAATCCTCCGTTGTTCAAAGGTACACATGACCCTGAAGGTGCTCAGAAGTGGCTGAAGGAAATCGAAAGGATTTTCCGTGTGATTGATTGTGCTGAAGATCTGAAAGTCAGATATGGTACGCATATGTTGGCAGAAGAAGCCGACGATTGGTGGGTTGCCACAAGGACTGAAATGGTTCAGGATGGAGAGGCACTGACTTGGGCTAACTTCAGAAGGGCTTTTCTGAGGAGGTACTTTCCTGAAGATGTTCGGGGAAGGAAGGAAATTGAGTTTTTGGAGCTTAAGCAGGGCAATCTGACTGTTAGTGAGTATGCTACTAAGTTCACTGAACTGGCAAAGTATTATGCTCACTACAACAATGATGAGGCTGGAGAATTCTCTAAATGTATCAAATTTGAGAATGGTCTCCGAGATGAGATAGCAGGGAATCAGGTACCAGCGTATTCGTAGATTTTCTGATCTGGTGGATTGTAGCAGAATCTTGGAAGAAGATATTACCAAGAATAGGTCGTCTCACTCTCGTGGGGCTGTTGATAAAAGAGGAAAGCAACATATGGACCGTGGCAAGCCATATGGTAGAGATAACCAGAGATCAGGCGGTTGGAAAAGGCCTAGCGGGGGAGATTCTAAGGCTCATATCAGATGCTAAAGGTGTGGTGAGTCTGGTCATCACATTCGAGATTGCAAGAGTGATGAGAAGAAGTGCTATAAATGTGGAAAGGCTGGTCATTTGTCTATTGATTGCAAAGGGAAGTCTGTTACTTGTTACAATTGTGGCGAAGAAGGTCACATTCGTCCGCAGTGTCCTAAGCCTAAGAAGGATCAGTCAGGTGGAAAAGTGTTTGCTTTGTCTGGATCTGAGACTACCCCAGAGGATCGATTGATTAAAGGTACGTGTTTTATTCATGGCACACCTTTAGTTGCAATTATTGATACTGGTGCAACTCATTCTTTCATTTCTTTGGATTGTGCTGAGAGGTTGAAACTGGACATATCTGGTATGCGAGGTAGCATGGTTGTTGATACTCCTGCATCGGGTTCAGTGACAACTTCACTTGTATGTAGGAATTGTCCTATTGAGATTTTTGGTAGACGTTTCGGTATGGATTTAGTGTGCCTACCGCTTGAACAAATTGATATTATCCTTGGGATGAACTGGTTGGAATTCAACCGGGTCCATCTGAACTGCTTTGCTAAGACGGTGATTTTTCCAGAAGCAGTTGGTGTCGAGAATTTGACTATGACTGCTAGGCAGGTACAAGAAGCAATGGAAGACGGTGCTAATGTGTTTATGTTACTTGCTTCGTTAGATGCAACAGGAAAGTTCAGGAGTGGTGAATTGCCAGTGGTGTGTGAATTTCCAGAAGTCTTTCCTGATGATGTTGGCGAGTTACCTCCAGAGAGAGAGGTGGAATTTTCTATAGATTTAATTCCTGGTACGAGACCGGTGTCGATGGCGCCATATCGTATGTCTGCGTCTGAGTTGGCTGAATTGAAGAGTCAGTTGGAAGATTTACTGGAGAAGAAGTTTATTCGTCCAAGTGTTTCACCTTGGGGTGCTCCGGTATTGTTGGTTAAGAAGAAAGAAGGTTCTATGAGACTGTGTGTTGATTACAGGCAATTGAACAAGGTAACCATTAAGAATCGGTACCCGTTACCGAGGATTGATGACTTAATGGATCAGCTAATTGGAGCCAGTGTATTCAGTAAGATTGATTTGAGATCTGGATATCATCAGATTCGTGTGAAAGCGGAAGATATTCAAAAGACTGCTTTTCGAACGAGGTATGGGCATTATGAATATTCTGTTATGCCGTTCGGAGTTACTAATGCACCTGGTGTTTTCATGGAATATATGAATAGGATTTTTCACCCGTATCTGGATAAGTTTGTTGTGGTTTTTATTGATGACATTCTGATTTATTCCGAGAATGACGAAGAGCATGCGGGACATCTCAGAATTGTGTTAGAGTTGTTGAAAGATAAGAAGTTGTATGCAAAGTTGTCCAAATGAGAGTTCTGGCTGAATGAAGTTAGTTTTCTTGGACATGTGATTTCTAAGAATGGTATTGCAGTGGATCCTACAAAGGTAGAAGCGGTATCCCAGTGGGAAGCGCCGAAGACTGTTTCTGAAATCAGAAGTTTTCTTGGTCTTGCAGGTTATTACAGAAAATTTATCGAAGGATTCTCAAAGTTAGCATTGCCGTTGACGAAATTGACTCGTAAAGGACAAGCGTTTATTTGGAATTCTGATTGTGAGAAAGGTTTCCAAGAATTGAAGCGGAGATTGACTAGTGCTCCTATTCTGATTTTGCCGAATCCGGTGGAATCTTTTGTGGTCTATTGTGATGCATCTCTGTTGGGTTTAGGTGGTGTTTTAATGCAGAATCAACAGGTAGTTGCGTATGCTTCGAGACAGTTGAAGGTTCATGAAAGGAACTATCCTACTCATGACTTAGAGTTGGCAGCAGTTGTGTTTGTCTTGAAATTGTGGAGACATTATCTGTATGGTTCGAGATTTGAAGTGTATAGTGATCATAAGAGTTTGAAGTATCTTTTCGATCAGAAAGAGCTCAATATGAGGCAAAGAAGGTGGTTGGAATTCCTCAAAGATTATGATTTTGGTTTGAATTACCATCCTGGTAAGGCAAATGTGGTTGCAGATGCTTTGAGCAGGAAGTCCTTGCATATGTCTATGATGATGGTTCGCGAATTGGATTTAATTGAGCAATTCCGAGATTTGAGTTTGGTTTGTGAAAGTACTCCGAAGTGTGTTCGTTTGGGTATGTTGAAACTTACTAGTGGTATTCTAGAAGAGATCAGGATCGGGCAGAAATCTGATGTTAATTTAGTTGATAAATTGACATTGATCAACCAAGGTCAAGGTGGTGAGTTTAGGATTGATGAAAATGATGTTATGAGATTTGGCGATAGAGTTTGTGTTCCTGATGTCGCAGAAATCAAGAAGAGTATATTAGAGGAAGGACATCGCAGTGGGATGAGTATTCATCCGGGTGCCACGAAAATGTATCATGATTTGAAGAAATTTTTTTGGTGGCCGGGAATGAAAAAGGAAATAGCTGAATTTGTGTATGCATGTTTAATCTGTCAGAAATCGAAGATTGAGCATCAGAAGCCGTCTGGGTTTATGCAACCAATGTTTATTCCAGAATGGAAGTGGGATAGTATTTCTATGGATTTCGTATCTGGGTTGCCGAGGACTCCTATGAATTGTGAAGCGATATGGGTCGTTGTGGATAGGTTGACTAAGTCTGCTCATTTTATACCGGTGCGAATGGATTACTCAATGGAGAGATTGGCACAGTTATATATTGAGAAGATAGTGAGTTTGCATGGAGTTCCTTCTAATATTGTGTCAGATAGAGATCCGAGGTTCACTTCGAAATTTTGGGAAGGATTGCAGAAAGCTTTGGGTACTAAGTTGAGATTGAGTTCAGCTTACCATCCTCAGACTGATGGACAGACGGAGAGGACGATTCAATCGTTAGAAGATTTATTGCGTGCTTGTGTTTTAGAGAAGGGTGGAGCTTGGGATAGCTATTTGCCATTGATTGAATTTACTTATAACAATAGTTACCATTCGAGTATTGGTATGGCTCCGTTTGAGGCATTGTATGGCAGACGGTGTAGAACGCCTTTGTGTTGGTATGAATCTGGAGAGAGTTCGGTAATTGGGCCAGAGATTGTTCAGCAGACTAGCGAAAAGATCAAATTGATTCAAGAGAAGATGAGAGCTTCTCAGAGTCGTCAGAAAAGTTATCATGATAAGAGGAGAAAGAATTTAGAATTCAGTGCTGGAGATCATGTGTTTATGAGAGTTACTCCGATGACGGGTATTGGTCGAGCATTGAAGTCTAAGAAGTTGACTCCGCGTTTTATTGGTCCGTTTCAGATTACGGAAAGAGTTGGAGAAGTTGCTTATCGTATTGCTTTACCTCCGAGACTTGCGAATTTGCACGATGTTTTTCATGTTTCTCAGCTGAGGAGATACATTCCAGACCCATCTCATGTAATCCAAATAGATGATGTACAGGTGAGAGATAACCTGACAGTAGAAACATTGCCTATGAGGATAGAAGATCGGGAAGTGAAACAGTTAAGAGGTAAAGAGATAGCATTAGTGAAGGTTGCTTGGGGAGGTCCAGCAAATGGAAATATCACTTGGGAGCTGGAGAGCCAGATGAAAGAGGCTTATCCTGAGCTGTTCGTCTAAGGTATGTTTTCGAGGACGAAAACTCTTTTAGTGGGGGAGAGTTGTAACACCCCAGTTTCATTTTTTGATTTATTTAAATTTGGGAAATTATTTTATTAGAATTAATAAAATAAAAAGGAATTATTTATTTTGGAATATTTGAAGAAAATAAAAGAAATAAGAAATATTGAGATTTTTGAGTTATTGGGCTTAGATGTTGTTAGTAAAGAGTGGGGGTGCAGAGAAGTAAAGTTATGTTTTGGAACTCAAGTTATTCCTCATTTTGCTTTCACGATAAACAGAAGTTGGAATTTGGGAAAAATAGAGCTCTGAAGGTACGAGGAACGGAGAACGAAGAACATCGCTCAAGAACTCAAAGCTTCTAATTGATAAGGTAAGGGGGGCTAATACTCGATTTACCTTTGTTTATGGGTTTATGTACGGTTGATTCGGGTAATTGTAGGAAAACCCCAATTGTTAGATGTTTCTAGGAATCGATACCCTTAGGATTGAACCTTGTTAGAAAAGGGTCAGGTTCCCAATTGTCATGAATCGATTAAGAATTTTGGGTCCCAAATGGTGAATTGGGAGTATATCTAATGATCGTGAATTTACCTTGGAAGTTATAGGGATAACCTCAGTGTCAGTAGATTTCCCCAAAAGGACGGTTAATCCCCGGTTAAGGTTACTATAATGATTGTTGGTATTTTGGATATGGTGGTGTTGTTGTGAATTGTACAAACCTGATGTCGTTAGGTACCGAATTACGCGTTCTGGCGGGCGTTTTTCCGCGTTTGGACTGTTGTTTTCTGAGCTGCTGCAGGTTCAGGAAAATCCTGTTACGCGCTCAGCAACACGGGCCGTGTTGCACAACACGGGTGCCCGTGTTGCTCTTCTGTGTTGGGAGATGGTGTGCTTCTGGTTGCACGACACGGGCCGTGTTGCACAACACGGGCACCCGTGTCAGATCCCCTGTAATGATAAAAATAAAATGTGCGTTTTCTGGACGTGCTGCACAACACGGGCCGTGTTGCACAACACGGGCACCCGTGTTGCTCTGCTGTGATGATTTTTCTGAATTTTGGTTTCAGTGTTTTGATGTTGGATTTTTATTGCCATGCTTTTGGATAATGTTATCGAGCATGAAATATGATATAATTTGATGTGATTGATTGATGTTTAGATAGTATGCTGAGTGATTACATGCTATCCGTAACTTGATATGATTGATGTTTAAATAGTATGCTGAGTGGTTACATGCTATTCATATCATGTTATGTTTGATATTGTTGATGTGCATGATATGTTGATTGATGTTCATAGTATGCTAAGTGTTACATACTTACATATCATGTTGCATTTGTTAATTCCCATTGTGTGGAATTAACATGGTGGCCAATATACGTGTCCGCGATTTAATGGAACGTTGAGGTGGTAGCCGTGTCCGCGATATAATGGAACGGTGAGTTATCTGTGACCCGAGATTTAATGGGGCGGTGAAGTGGTACCACATGCATGGGTGTGTTGCATTAACTTGAATATAACATGAATGGATGATTTTTCCAATGTTGTATTTGATTGTTTATATGCACGTATGATTGATAAATGTTTGACGATGTTTGATGATTACTTGCAAATATGAAAAGTAATATGTTATGGATATATGAATTGTGAAGGTTTTTGTAAAACTATGAAATATGCTAATTATTGGGTGATGCTTATGATTTCATGAATTGATTGTTATGAATGTATAACCAAATGTATAATTGAGTTGCTCACCCTTACTGTTGAATATTTCAGATTGAGGAACTTCGTTCAGGTGCTTGGCGAAGGCTTATCGTGTCTAGTTTAGTTTCGTTTTAGTATGTCCGGGTCATGCTCTGATAGTTGTAACTCCGGGAACGTTTGGTTGTCGAGCTGCTTTAGTCAGACTCGTTTATTCCTTTTTTTTTATTTGTTATAATATGATGTTGACTTTTCCAGGTGTTAATCCCTGATGGTTTTGAAAAATATTATAACAGTGATTTTATTGAATTAAAGTATTCCGCTGTGTAAACATGTATGAGTTACCACTAAAATTATGCATGACTGGAATTTGTTTTATTAAAAGAGAATTGTAGCATCCTCGATTATACATGTACTCTGAGTTTATAATTTTAATTAATTGCGAAAATTTATTCGGGGTTTTAGAGGGTGTTACATATATCATTTCATTTTTTTCATTATAGTATAATATATATAGCCTATATCATTTCATTTTTTTCATTATAGTATAATATTTTATTTTCATACCAAACGCACCATTTCATTTTTAGTTAATTTATTTTTCTATTTTTATTTTAATAATTGAAAAATCAATATAATTTGAAATTAATTTGATGTTATTGGGACTTGTTATTGTGGATCCTTGGGCCATGCTATATGTACCCCTCCCTAAGCTCAATGCTATTCATTTTTTGTTTGAACTTGTTGCTTAAGAATAAAAATCACTTTGAAGCCCCTTCTAGCGCGTTTTTTATTGTTTTGTTTGTGTCTTCACAAAAATTGCTATTGGACCGTTGTTGTTGTTTTTGTGTCGGGCCTGGAACCAGATTTCTGAAAGAAAAAACAAGCGTACTGGACCTGAATCGTTGGGCCTTTACTAGTTTACTTCATCAAACATCTCCTTCCACCGCTGCACCCCCTGCTTGCATTATTTGAATTTTCTTTTCTGTTTTGTTAATTGATTGTTTTTATTAATTCTTTTCATGAAAAAATGATTAAAATATAGAAATGTCGTGATTTGTTTTTTTAGGAATTTTATTTTTCCATTTTCTATAATTTTCTTCTTGTGTTACTGCTTGATCATATTTGTGTCATGTTCTTGATGACTTTTCTTGGTGATTTTGATGGTGCTTGATGATTAATTTTTTTCATCCTTATTGTGCTTGTATTCTCACATGATCCCTTAGGCTTCCGCAATTTAATTTTAATCTTTCGTTAAATTGGATTAAGTTAGACATTAAGTTTGAATCCAAGAATGACAATATTAGGATCAAATTTCCCTTCAATATCATATTGAAGTCCATATGGCATGACAACAATTAGGATTGAAATCCCTTTTCTTTTTATCTTTCCTTTTGTATCTCATTTTTTCTTTAAAAAACAAAAACTTATTTTCTTTATCAAATAACAAAATACCTAATAAATACAATACATATAATACTCCATGGGCCTTAAGAAAATGGGGAGAGAATTTTTGAACATGAGATGTTTGGCTCAATTGTACAAAGTATTTTCTTTTATTTCATAGACTTTAGTATAATATGCATCTCAAAAAATTTCAAGATTAAAGGAGAATATACTCAAATACCCCAAACATTAAGGGACCTTTTGATGAGTCTCCTAACAAAACACTTCAACAAATCCAAACCTTTTTGTATCTTGTCTTTTCTCTTGAATATTTTCAAAAAGGGTATGTTATTTTCGTTCTACTGCAATATAGGCTTTCCTATTGCTAGAGAATGAACATTAACATTATCCATAAAACACACCTAAAAAACCAACATTTTTTAGACGAACTACGGAGTTCTGATTTCTTCATTTCACTATATGGATATGTAGGCACTGAGTTACAAAATATGGGCAAACTCAATAATAAAAACCTTTTCTTTTTCCAAATAATTAATTCATGCATTTCTTAGCAAGTTATAACTTTAGATATACACACCCTTAGAAAAAAATCACTGAAGTGGATCTCATTGAGTATAGTAGACGTGAGGGGTGCTAATACCTTCCCTTTGCATAACAACCTTTCAAACTAGTATCTTGGTTGCAAGACCATCTTATCCTTCGTTTTGAGGGTTTCTCGATGTTTTCCCTTCCCTTTTGGATAAATAAATTTCGATGGAGACCCTCTATTTTTTTCGCAGTGTCTCAATGCCGGTGAAGGTTTCTGGGTTGAGATTTGAAGTTTAAATGAGCTAGAATTCAAGTTAGGGTTTTTGTTTTTATTTTAAAATTTCGGGTATGAAAATACTATCAAATTTATGGATTCCCGTGCTTTCAAATGAAGGAAATATCTTCCTCTATTTATAGGAAATTGCTTTAGCGGTAAAGAAGCAAGAAAAAATAAGTATTTATTTAGTTTTATCATATTGTCTCCACAGGAATTAGTGCTACTGAATTATTATTCTATAATTTCCCGCATTTATGAATTTTATTTAATTAGGTTGGTTTGTATAGAAAGGAAAAACTATTAACAGGAAAACAAATACATTCTTTAGAGAGGAGAGACTTATCAGGCATTAATTTACACCACTCGTCACAAACATAAACCTATCGATCAGTTACACTCAACCTATAATTTTCGTCAAAATCATCAAGTATCTCTTGAGATGTACCACAATAAAGGTTATGTGTAAAGCAGAGTTGAAGACAACCGTATCACTCGCGTCGACAATCTCTCTGTACAACACAAACACGAAGACATTAAGCTCTGATACCCACAATGATTATTAGTTTTAAATCTATATCCAGAATCTAGAACCTAATAGATATCCATCCCTAATCAAGATTTGTGAGGTATATGTCTATAACAACCCAAACCCAAGCATAAATTTAAAAAGATCAAAGAAAACATCAAGAATGATTTGTAAAGCAAGCGTTATACAACATCACGATCAATACATATACTTATGTTCAAAGTAAATCTACAAAGAAAATACAACAAATAGAGAAATACATAAAGAAGAAAAAGGAAACATCTCACGGGTTGTCAGCGCAGATTGATGAGAAATCTGCCTCCGAGTCATCTACATGCAAGCTCAACTATTTTTTTTAAGCTCTCTAGACCTAAAAATGGGTTTGATGGTATTGGGACTCAAAAATACCTAAACCATACCTAAAAACTGTGTGTTTGGCCCTTAAAATGTGTTGTTTATGTCAAGACTGTCTCGCCCGAAGCTCGAAATGGCTCGCCCAAAGCTAAAAACTACAATTTTTCATGCTTCTGGGTTGCCCTGCAAGCTCGGGGCATGTCTGACAGTAAATTTAAAATTTTAGCACTTGTTTTGGCCATATCTTGAGAACCGTAACTCTGACTTACGCATAGTCGAAAGCGTTGAAAAGCTTATTCAATGCTCTATATTGTAATGCTTAAATATCATTAATTCAATACCTAAAAAATAATTAAACTCAAAGATATTTGCACAATAATGCAATATATACACTATACATAAACTATATTGAATATACACAAAAGTTGAGGTTTATTAACGAAAAACAAACAAATTAAGCCGATGAGTGTTAATTATTCACACACAAATTCATAACAATTTAGCAATCATCAGAAACTCAATGAAGTCATTATATGTGCTAAATGAAATCTGAAACTTGTGAACCAAGTGTAAAATTTTTTATTTGCAAACCGTGTGAAGTTGAGTGATACAATGCCTGACTTTGGAACCAAAGCAATTCATTTTGCCCTCCACAAGATGCAATTTGTGATAAGGAACAACTTTGCACATGATTTGGTGATCCCAAGTTAGGATGTACATGATTACCAATTATAGGTCACAAATCCATAATAGAGCTCAAGGTACCGTGTTCATGCTTAGGCGAAATATAATCTACATGTGCGTTTTACAATTTTCTTTGTGCTAAATATTATCTTCATGGCAAAGAATCCCATGAAAAAAGAACCAAATCAAAAGAATACTTAGCTTAAAACTATATGGTTGCAAAGTTGGGGTTTGTGGCACTAAGTTGCAGGTTTTTCATTAAGCCAAGCATGTTACGAACTAACTTTTATGCACAAGTGGCCTTTAAGAAAATTCAAAAATTGATGGACTTATGGGCATAATTAATGTTTGACTTATGAAGCAAAGTTGTAGAGGATATAAAATTTAACATTTGGCTCAAAGTAGAATCCTAAAATGTTGAGAATTGAGAAAGTTATGATCTTCGGGCCAAATGACATGTCAATTTTGATTTTAGGTCTATCAACCATGCATCATCTTTAAATTTTTGGACTTTTTATGCATCCAAAGGCCCAATGATGATTACTTGAACACAAAATTAGGGATGCTTGATTGTCCCTTGGGAAATCTTGAGAATTGAATGGAGAATGGGTGAAGATGGCATGGAAATAAACTCATGAAACAATCATGAATAAACCTTAGAAGCATGCACCAAACTTACACTTATCTTGATAAAAATGAGGTTTAAAGAAGATTGGCATGAACGTGACCTAAGATTATAGGTCATTCCCTAAATTGAAAGCTCTTGAGGACCACTTGTTGATCAAATTTTTCCTTTGAACACCAAAACCCTAATTTGGAAACCAAGCATGATCCATTGATTGTAAATCCCTATCTTTAACAAAATGAAAGGAAAGAAACACATATTTTTGTATTTTTAAATAGGGTTAACAAAGTTAAAATGTAAACAAGGAATATATACAAAAAAATACACAAAGGGTGCTTGATGATCTCCTATAAAGGTTAAACCCAAAAGGTAAAGTTGTGAGTGTTAAACAAGATGTTGTAACATCCTGTTCTGATATGCAGTAGGCTTGGCTAAGATTTTTAAATGTTAACATATTTGATTCTGTTATATTTCCCTTTGGATATATATCATATATTTTTACATGTCAATAAGATTTGTTTTTAAATCTTAACAGGTTTGATTCTGTTATATTTCTCTAGTTGTACAAAATCTACTAAATTGGGTTGAGATTCAATTTAGGAAATTATGTATTGGTTGTTCTAAGATTGAAGGATATTTGATACACAATTGGTGCATCACTTTGCTTATGGATCAAAAAACTTCTGGACTCAGAATATCGAAGTCCATGGACTGCAAAATTGTATTTAAATGGGAATCTTAAACTAATGTAATTTAAGTTTTTCAATGACTGAAAAATTAGGGGAAGCATAAGTCTTAGGTTTTGAGAGTCTCTTGTGTAGTTTGAAAGTCACCCGTGTATCTTTTGATACTATGTGGTCAATTGATTGTTATGTGTATGTTAGTCAAGATATTATTCTCACTCGAAGCGTTTAAGCAAGAGTTTAAGTGTTTGTATTTGAAGTGTAATCTTCTAAATTAGGTGGTATTTGTTAAAGTCACTGGGATTGGGACTGTTAGACATCAATGAGGTGATTTAGGAAGTGAGATGGCGATTTCTCATATTTATGAGGATCCTAGGTAAATGTTGCATTGGATAGGGATTAGGCAAGAAGTCCTAAACTGTGATTGTTTTTCTTTGAACTAATACTACTAAGAGTATACTTCCTTCCTGGCTTGGTAGCACCCAGATGTAGGTAATGTTGCACCAAACTGGGTTAATAACTCTATGTGATATTTATCATTCTGAAATTTTTATTTATGTATCACTTATAGCTTAATTGATCTAGTCTTCTACCACATGTTATAACATATGTCTTAACATCTTTATGAAATTGAGATATATGTGTGTTTCCTGTACCAGAATTTTGAATGAGGATACCATGCTTGTGATCTTGATTAGATACAAAATGATATGATAGATTGAATGTTAGGGGTAAAAATTAGGGTATGACAATAGGATCTGAATGCATTCAAACTGCCTTACTGCTCAAGAGAGTGATAATCTAATCGATTAACACTATGTTTTAATCGATTAGATTCTTAATGCTTATACTTTTGAAAAACATATTGATAAATTTTTTTAAGTGTGTGTGTGTGTGTGTGTTTATAGATATATTTTTCTATAAAGAAAGAACTTATTCTTTTAAAAAAGTTTCACTCACTTGCTAAATTAGGAGTTTGACTCCTCTATGCCTTGTCAGATAAATTCTTTTGTGTTGAAATTTTCTTTGAGATTTCTTTTGAGGAATCTGATGTAATTTGTTTGGTTTCCTTTGTTTGAAGTAAAAAATACATAAGCTTATGGATGTTTTTAAAGTAAGGAAAATTGATCTTAATGCTAAGGTATTCAATTGCAGTTCATTGTGTATAAAATTTTGATGCTCAAAAGATAATATTCATCTTCATCTCTAAAATTCTAAAATAGTCATGCATAAAAATATTTGAAGAAATTGTATAAAAAGCTTAACCTATTTGCACTTTTTAAGATATATCTGTTGTAGTTTTTAAGGCGGGTCTGGTTAACCAACTTAACAAAACTTGTTGATGTTTGAAATTCAAAAGCCATTATGCACGTGTGGCATATATCTGTTTAACCGACTTGATAAGTCCTATATATAATTCAAAATTGTGTGTTTTCTTGAACTATTTTCATTCTAAACTATTGCAAACCTTCATAAAAATATGTCAAATTATTCATCAAATCATATATGTGTCTTTGAATGTTGTTAACACAAAATACATTACTTTTTAAATTAACTCTTTCATTATTAACTTTTCACATAAATTGAAACAATTTCCTAAGTGTTCATATACTTTCAAAATGAAACTTTATGCTTAAATTTCACATCGTTTAAACAAGTTTCATTCATATCATTTTTGAACACTTAAGTGTATATGTTTGTATTATGTTCAAAGAGAAAGAGAAGAGACAAGACCTTCATATATCTTGTAATTCAAACAAGTTAAAAGAGATACAAAGTCAAATAATAGATTTGTAATTTTGTGATCATCAAGATGTTGTTACCATAGTTACTGGTGTTGTTTGAAATCAAGGAAGTAGTTTGCTTTTTTTTTGTTGAAGATTATAGAAAAAAATCCTTGTGTGAGGTTTGTACAAAGATCTAACAATAGTGAAAATCTTTAACAGAGTGTGAGGAGACTAGATATATCCTTGATTAGAAAGATGAACCAATATGCCAAAAAGTGTATTTAATAGCGTTCTCAATAAAAGCGTTATTATATCTTCATTTTCTGTGTAGTATTTAATAGCACTTTAAAACATAATGAGAGGTTTTGAAACTCATTACTCAAACAAAAACATAATGGGAGGTCTTGGAACTCGTTACTAAAAAAAACAACATGATATTTCTTCTTAAATTGCATCCAATATCAAATAACCATTTCATTGCATATAAAAATTGATCAATTAATTTATATTGATTGAAAAATTAGTTACAAATTATATAACAAATATATATACACACATATATATATATATATATATATATATATATATATATATATATATATAGTTCTACAACATGACTCTAACTCATGACTACAATTGAAATATGCTTTAGATCTAAATCTGTTGCTAATCCAATGGTAAAATCTCGGCCACTTCGTGCCAATATTGAATCAGCTGCTACTGATAGCACTAGTTGTCGCCACCTAACTGGTATGCATTTCTATTTAATCACCATTGTCGGGTTGAATTAAGCTTCTCTGTTAAAGATTTTATCATCACCTACTGTTGTTCAGTTCCAAGTTCTGCAAAGTGTTCTCCTCTAGAATTAATATTTAGATAATGCATGTATAGATAGCACAATTGATGGAAAAACTGATCTTGTAAGGGATACTAGTTCCTCATTTTTAAGGGAGTGAAACAGCATAGTCCCCTTAATTCCTTTGATAGCTACAATAGCATACTTCAAGCAATCACAAGTTGCACATAATTCAACAATGGTTTTAGCTGCAGCAATATAGTCCACATTGATTGCTTTCATAGCAGCAGTAGTCGACTTCGAGAAATTACAAGTTGCATGACAGTCAATAATGGTTTTAGCCGCATTAACTAACCCTTTAATGCTCTAACAACAACTTGGCGAAATAACACAATTGTTCTGAAGATAACATAGGCAAGACGCAAGGCTATTATAAACTTGTACACATGAATCTACACCATAACAACATATGCTATCTTGAATTTTCCCATGGTAAGAAATTATGTGATAAAAAGGATAGGTTATTTAAAGTATTTTTACCAAAATAACACTTATGTTTTTTTTTATTGCTTTGTTATCATATTAAAATATAATTTTGTAATGTCTCTATTCATTTCTTCTCTCAAAAATCTTTAAGAGTAGATAAGGTAATTACAACTATTAGTAGCCCAAACCAATTTATTTTTCCTTACCAATCACCCCCTCAAAAGAAACACACGACTGGATTTAAATTTATCCAAATAATACCCCTTATTATCTCACTTAAATGATTTATATATAGTTATGTTCTATTCCTTTTGGCTTCTGTAAAAAAAAATGTAATTTAAATCACTTATAATAAAGTGTTTTTGATTATATAATTTCAAATTTAATAAAATTAAAAATAAAAAATATAATCATTTAATAATTTCATTTTTTTATCATATCATAATTATGAATTAAAAAAATTAGCAATATATAATTGTTGTACCCCAAAATTTGCCCTCTCAATTATCAAGGCCTTCCTCACAAGGATTCTCAAGGTTCAAGCTTGAACAAGGGCATTGGGATTTTCCAGCACCAGAATTAAAAGGAAACTGTCAAAAATGGAGAAAACAGATAATATTAATATTTTCGCAAATTTGGATAAAAACAAGTGTTTTTCGATTCAGCTTCTTCGATTAGCCTTTTGACCTCTTTCGACACAAGCTTGGCTTGCATCCTTCGATTGGCCTTTTGACCTCTTTCGACACAAGTTTGGTTTGCATCCTTCGATTGGCCTTTTGGCCTCTTTCGCCTGGGCATGTGGCTTCTTGTTGCAGGTTTCGTTTGTGTCTTTTGCTGCCTGCATGCTTGCAATCGAAAGCCATGACCTACTGGCCACATGTACCCCCTGCAAAGCAAGTCTTCGTTTGGGCACTCACCTTTTGTGTGCCTGGATGAAAATTTCAGTTGGGCAAGAGCCTCTTTCGAATGCAACTTGGATATGTCCTTCATGTTGAACTCTAAGCCTCCTCCGAACACGGACTTTCGATTGGGAAAGATGTTTTCTTCGACCCAGGCTTCGATTAGGCAATATGATGTCCTTCGAGCGTGAGCTTTCGATTTGGCAATAGCTTCCTTCGAGTTAGCTTTTTTCGACCACAGGCTTCGACTGAGACAGAGGCTTCCTTTGAACCAGTGCGCTTCGATCCCACTCTTGCCTTTGACTCAAAACCAAATCTCATTGGCCAGGCTGTGTTGCGTCCAGATCTTTACATAGTCAGAAGTTTGCACAAGGGTTTCAAACTTTGTCTGTTGGATACTGCTATTCTGGGCTAAAGGCTACATACTTTCTCTTCAAGCAGAGAGTACTTCATCACAAAAGCAGCTTTCCATCTGATTTCAGCCTGAGCACAAGCAATGTCAGAGGCATCTCCTGCACCCCACTGCTGCTACTGCCAACAGGCCCCCCACTTGTACTGTCACGTTACCCCTTATTTTATTATTCTTTGCAAGCTGGCTATGGACGAACATGTTCATTATTTCTCTATAAATAGAGGAATTTTTTACAAAGCTGGAGACGACTTTTCGAGCCAGAGGAACGAATCTGCAGAAAATGGTTCTCAAACACAACAAAAAATCTCAAGTTCATCAACACTTCAGAAATAAAAAATATCCAGAATCCAAACACTTGTCCCCTTAGAATCTGAAACGTCCATACACCTTGTTACCCTTTCGAATCCAGTAGGAAGAACCTCACACTTGTTCTTCTCTATTGAATCCAGTACCAAAGACGTGACCCCTGGTTTCCCCCTCCGAATCCAGAAGCATTCAAGGGCCACTACTCAAGGCCCCACATCCATTCAACGCCTCCATCAAGGTAAGTCACTCTTACCCTTGAGCTTTTCATTTCATGACATAACATGTAAATAAACTCCCTTTAGTTCCAAGCATGTACATACTGCTGTTCCTTTCGTCTCCACCCTGTTAACATGTTTCGTTTTGCTTGCTGTTTGCCTGAATTAGCTTTAGTTATTAAACTGTTTACTAGCATGGCCTTAGGCCATGTTGCTATTTAATGTCTCAAACGAAGTAAACAGGAAATAGGAATATGAAACGAAGCCTCAGGCTTCCTCACTGACTCCAGGCCCAATCGAAGAAGGCAACAAGGCAGAAAGGTCCAGCCAGAGGCACACTTGCACTAAGTCCAGGCTTAGTCGAAAGGTACTCCCATGCTGATGCCAGCTTCCAATCGAAGTACATGACCTGACTGGTGCCAAAGCCCAATCGAAGGAGGCCATCAGAATGCAAATCGAAGGCTGCTCCTGCCCAAATCAAAGGAGGCCAACAGAATGCCAATCGAAGTGTGCTGCTGCCTGAATCGAAAAGCTCATTTTCCTTGTTTTTTTATATTTTGTTTTTGCCTTTACATTTTTCTTGCCTTTCAATTTGGTTGTAATAGTGTAGGATATTTATTTCTTGCATTTTTATTGCTTTATACAAATGCTAGTAAATAGGTGTGTATGATAAGATAAAACCAACAAATAGACCACCAAAAAAATCAAAGAAAAATGCATGTAAATAAAACACTTTTCACACATGCACCCTTAGGGTAATCTCACTTGTTGCCTCAAAAAATAGTCATGTCCCTCGAGCTTGGGAGTTTTAGCAAAGACCCTCGATAAAAGATCGTAGTCCCTCGATGACCCTCGATGTTACCTTCGGTAAACGATCTAGTCCCTAAAACGACATTGCTAAAACGTCCCATATGTTGCCTTCTATGACTATACAAACGTCCCATGCCCGTCCCATTCAAACATCCTAATGCAAGGTTGTTCACCAAATACAATGGTGAAACAACACTGTTAAAAGGGTTAAAACATGAGAAAGATCTTTGAGTAAAATAGGGTAGATAGCTCTTAGTTACTTGATCAAACTTGCAAAACATCCTTGTCATTTTTCAAATACACATCACAACACAACTTCAAAAACAATTTCAAGACAACTTTCAAAACATTGAATTATCTTTTCAAAAAGACACACACTTTTGTATATACTCAAACAAGAGTCATTACAAAAGGTTGCCTAGACAAGGCATCTTTTTCAAAAACATTTTCAAAAACCACACACACAAAGCACCATTTCAAACAATTGAAAAGTAAAGGCAAGTGATCTAAAACAAGTAACTAAGAGCCCATGGATAAGCATGGATGAAAAGGGTGCTAGCACCTTCCCTTTTCATAATCTACCCCCCGAACCCACGAAAACATCTCAAAGGTCTTTCCTGTGCTTTTTGACCTTTCCTTAGGATAAAATAAATGTCGGTGGCGACTCTTGCTAAACCGAACATTTGCGAACACAAATGCAAAACCACAAGTCAGTTCTCCCACCGTATCATATAACTGGCGACTCTGCTGGGGACATTTCTAAAAGTGGGGTTACCTTAGGGTTTTAGATCACCTTTACATGCTTGCTTTGATTGCTTTGATTGCTTTACTTTTTGGGTTCCTTGTTTGGGTTTGTTGTAAATCCTACACCCGGATTTGGGGGCACCTTTTAAGGTAAATAGCAATAAACTGTGAGGGAACTGTGAGGGGTATACCGATATGGTTGAAGCAGTAGCTATGTTAGTGTGACATATTTGTGGGTACCGGTAGCCCTTGAGTAGTCAAGGAGAATATGGGGCCGCTGAGCGATGTCATGAAACACTAACGAACTCTTAGAACCTTACTTGACCATCTTGGCCTTTTTAGGGGTAGTGAGATGACCGACTTTGATGTAGTCCGAAGTTGGTAGATACTCGATACTACACTCGATGAGGATTGTTTTCTTGGGATATTTTGGTCGCTAGTTAAGTGGCTAAACCAAAACAATAAACACAGAAAACAATCCAATGATATTGAGCTCCTTAGAACCCGGTTACTATTTATAGGACAGGTTGAGCCAACTAACTTCAAGAGGGTACTTACCTACAAACCCCATGCAAGCCTAAACCTAAGGACTTGTTTTTCTCTGTGTGAATATGACTGCCTGTATATACACTTGCTTACTTTTTCATACATGTACATAACATCATAACATCATACCATAGCATTTTCAAAAACCATTTCAAGAATCTCGAGGGTCTTTGATGCAGGGTCACGTTGAACTAGACATCTACCAAAGGGCAAGAGGTTTCATTTTCCTCTAAACAAACACAGTCAAAAATCAAGTGCAACAACTTGAATCAGGGGCTATGACCCACTCGACATGGTGAGCTTGATTCTCGTGGAAAGACATCCATCGATATAAAGTTCTCCAATCAAGGATGTTCAATTTCTAACCTTTTCTTGTGTTTACCCCACGAGATCCTTGAACACATTGCATACATATATCATACATATCATTGCATAACAGGTCTCCCAATACAAGTCTCTCATGTTCTCGCTGTTTATTTCAGCAATGGCTTTCCAACCAGACAACCAAGGTCTCCGGGCTCAAAACGCCCAACTTCAAGAAATGTTCTTGAACCTATCCCAGGGGCAAGAAGAGATAAAAGCTATCCTCACAAGGGGTTTAGTCCTAGGGAATCCAGGCAGCATCAGGAATGATCAGTTTGAAGGGCTACAAATCGAGTTGGCAACAATGAAGATCCAGATGATGGGACAGCTGGTGGGCCAGATGGCTCTCATTCAAGACTTAGCTCAAAGACAAGAAGAGCTCAGGGTCCTCGTCAACAAGCTGCTTCAAAATAACCAAGTGGGGCAAACAACTATGGTTGAAGATCAAGTCATCATTCAACCACCTTTGGGACAAGAAGACAAAGGAAAAGCTCCCAAGCTTGCTTCAGGGTCACAAGCCCAACAACAACCTCGCCAACATCAACGGGGTAATCGATGCAAGCGAAATGTACCTGGAAGACATTTCTCCGAGACTGAGATACCATCATCTCTAATACTGAAACGCTTGTTGGAGGTCAATCTGATTACTTTAAAGGATCCTCCCCGGAATCCCAACACCTCTGCTCCTACCTATCACCCAAATGAAAGGTGTGCATACCACTCCCATAGTCCTGGACATGACACCGACGACTGTTGGACCCTGAAGATCAAGACCCAAGACTTGATTGACGAAGGAGTGCTGGAATTCATGCCGGATGGCGAGATGAAAATCTTCCGTTAAGGGTTCTCCACCTGAAGTGACAAAATTCGAACCAAGAGACTTTTGTTCCTTTTTGAATTTTCAAGTTGTAATCTCTTTTGTTATTCAAACAATTATCTATTAATGTCAAACTTTGTTTCATTAATGCATTGCATATGTTTATCTTGAATTCATCCTTTCATTTTCACTATAATTATGCTTTCTTTATGACATTCAACTATTGCTAAAAGTTACAAGCCTTTAGAGGGAGGATGACGAAAACAATGCCATAATCTCATACAGTATGCTTTTGAACAGACCTTGCTGACGATGTACAGGCATTTCTTTCAAATCCTAAACACCGGAGTTATAAGGAAGATAGTCCCTAGTCAATCCCTTCGAGCCAAATAAGTAGAAGTTTTCTATTTTAACACAATTTGAAACCTTTAAATCATACCTGGGGCAGGGTAGTCTCTCAGTTAATTCAAAAAAAAAGATGCGCATTGAAGTCACAAACTCTCAGTTCGTAATACAACGAACGACATCAAAAGCATTCCTCTGGAATCAAAAGACAGTGGTGGTTCCTTATCTCATAAGCAGTCATTATCTCTCAAAAAACGAAAAGCCCACTAAGTCAAAACCTACAAAGGAGACTTAAGAAAACTGGGGCATCCCGCTGACTGTAATCTCGAAAACAGGAACAGTCAAGCAAAAGTTAGGGATAACAAATCAAAAGAACGAGGTCTCTACAAATCCTCAACAACATGAAAAATGTTGCAAAAATGACTGCCTTCCAAAATCCAACTTGTGTGAACCATCACCAAAACGTCGTTCCAAATTCGAATAGAGTTCGACGCACAATTAATTGAGTTTAGGATTGAAGAACATCACGAAGAGCGGGTGGGTACAAATATACTTTGAGCCATTATCCTTTGTTTCTTAACCCGTGAACCAAGCCACGTTACAACCCTTCAAAAGTCCTAATTGAAGCATGGGTTAGTTCAAAAGCATACTGTTACAAAAGGTATCCTGACTCCTATAAGGCTTAGCCCTAAATATTGTGTTGAATTTGTCTTATAAAAAGTTTTCTGCTAAAAAACGCATTTTTCAAAACTTCGAGACAAGCATAAACTTTGCATTACTTGAATATCACTGTTTGCATTTGGCTATTTGTTTGACAGCGGAGAAATTCACGCAATGAATATCCAGTGAACGAAAGCCCTCTTAGTGAACAAGATCACTTCAAAAAGGATGACACTTCCATTGACGAATCTCCTATCAACAGGGGGACTTGACATGTCACTATCCAGCACACCTGGGGCAGTCCAGTCAAGATTTCAACAAATCTTTAAAAAAAAACTGGGGCAGTCCAGTCAAAATGTCAAGAAATCACTCAATTGCAGGATAACAAGGGGCAAGTCTCCATCTCCGACACTTGGGGCATTGAACGTCAATCCCGACAAAGGGTTACATACAGTCAAACATTTCTAGGCAGTGCCACAAGCACTTGCTACTAGGGGCAATGACAAGTCTCCCCAAAATCCTTCTCATAGGATGACTCCTCAGCAAGGGTTTAATCTCTGAAAACCTTTCCCCAGCTGAATCAACCTCAAGAATCCTCGAGGACTTCCCCCAACGAAGATGTCACCTCTCTAGCAGACCAGCGGTCATGGGTTTATTTCCCCAACATTTGTCAAGGATTTATTCTCCAAAACAAATTACATTTCAAGTTGAAAGGTCGTTCAAAATTTCCTTCATCACCGGCTGGAAGTTACGATCATCATCAAAAATTCCTTCATCACCTGCTGGAATTCAAGGTCGTTCAAAATTTCCTTCATCGCCTGCTGGAAGTTACGATCATCATCAAAAATTCCTTTATCACCTGCTGGAATTCAAGGTCGTTCAAAATTTCCTTCATCACCTGCTGGAAGTTACGATCATCATCAAAAATTCCTTCATCACCTGTTGGAAGCCACAGTCGTTAAAATTTTCCTTCATCGCCTGTTGGAAGTTACAGCCACCAACAGAATAACGGACAACTGAAGCTCCTAAAAAATCGGTTTTTCTCAAGAATGAAGACTCTCATCCTTGAAACCTCAGAAGATTGGTATACTCCCAATTTCTGACCCTTAACAGAATGAAGACTCTCATCCTTGAAACCTCAGAAGATTGGTATACTCCCAATTTCTGACCCTTAACAGAATGAAGACTCTCATCCTTGAAACCTCAGAAGATTGGTATACTCCCGATTTCTGACCCTTAACAGAATGAAGACTCTCCTCCTTGAAACCTCATAAGATTGGTATACTCCCAATTTCTGACCCTTAACAAAATGGAGACTCTCATCCTTGAAACCTCAGAAGATTGGTATACTCCCGATTTCTGACCCTTAACAGAATGAAGACTCTCATCCTTGAAACCTCAGAAGATTGGTATACTCCCAATTTCTGACCCTTAACAGAATGAAGACTCTCATCCATGAAACCTCAGAAGATTGGTATACTCCCAATTTCTGACCCTTAACAGAATGAAGACTCTCATCTTTGAAACCTCAGAAGATTGGTATACTTCCAATTTCTGACCCTTAACGGAATGAAGACTCTCATCCTTGAAACCTCAGAAGATTGGTATACTCCCAATGTCTGACCCATAACAGAATGAAGACTCTCATCCTTGAAACCTCAGAAGATTGGTATACTCCCAATTTCTGACCCTTAACAGAATGAAGATTCTCATTTTGGCTTCCCCAGTAGAATGGCATACAACCCAAACTCATGATTCCCCAACAGCGGTCCCAGGACTTCTCATTTTCAACGATCAAAGGATTTTCAATCCCCAGCAGCAGTCAAGGATATACTTTCCATGACAGCAGTCAAGGATTTTATTTCCCCAACAACACTAGGATTCCCCAGCTTGAGTTTGCCTCTCTGACTACTACAAATCAGAGGACCACAACTCCTCTTCCCCAGTAGACTACTCTATAATCCCCAGCAAGTTACCGCGAAACCTGGACCCAACCAGATATCAGTTCAACTTCGACTCCCCAGTAGAGAAACAGACGACTAAGAGTCCTGAACTCTTTTTCCCAAGCAGAAATAAACATACTCCCCACAGAGTTTTCAACTTTCCCCAGCGGAGTTCTCCTCAAACAACAAAACAGGAATCCATTGGGAACATTCTAGGCAAAGTTTGAAGGCACACATACTCTTCAACAACAGTCCAGGATTTAATGACTCCCCAGCTTTTGTCAAGAATTTATTTTCCCAGACAAAAATACATTCATTAACAATTACACTTCAACAACATTCATAACATATGCATACAAAATACATATGACACAGATCTCATTTTATTTTGAGAACATCATTACACAATGCATACATCATGACATTGCATACAACTAACTCTTTACCTTTTCAGGAAAGATCAATCCACAGGCAAGGATCATCATCTTTTGAGATTTCCTTCTAGAGACAGTTCAGATGCGATCCAGAAATGGATGACATTCTGATACTTATTCCAGATTCCTTCTAGAGACAGTTCAGATGCGATCCAGATATGGCTGACATTCTGATACTTATTCCAGGTTCATTCAAAATACAGTCCATATACGATACAGATTCGGATGTCATTCTGTCACTCATTCAAAATACAGTCCAGATATGATCCAGATTCGGATGTCATTCTGTCACTCATTCAAAACACAGTCCAGATACGATCCAGATTCGGATGTCATTCTGTCACTCATTCAAAATACAGTCCCGATACGATCCAGATTCAGATGTCATTCTGTCACCCATTCAAAATACAGTCCAGATACAATCCATATTCGGATGTCATTCTGTCACTCATTCAAATACATTTCAGATACGCTCCAGACACGGACGCCATTTCTTTTGCTCATACAGACTCAGTCCCCAGATACAGTTCAATGGCATTCCAAGCACGAATACCATTTTGATACTCATTCTTCTGACCTACAACATTGCACTTACAACAAACATTCTTGGATGGCATCTTTAGGCCCATCTCCAACAAGATTCTGTCACATTCTTGGATGGCATCTTTAAGCCCATCTCCAACAAGTTTCTGTCACATCTCCAAATGGCATCTGTAAGCCCATTCCCGACATCGCAATGCTGATACTACACCATGCGAGTGCAAATTTTTGGGCACTCTAGTGTTCAATTATCTTCCACCTTCGGATCACGAAAGGCTCGAAAGCCAATCTATATCCTCATGTTTAAGAAAATTGAACAGGGGCAACTGTTGTACCCCAAAATTTGCCCTCTCAATTATCAAGGCCTTCCTCACAAGGATTCTCAAGGTTAAAGCTTGAACAAGGGCATTGGGATTTTCCAGCACCAGAATTAAAAGGAAACTGTCAAAAATGGAGAAAACAGATAAAATTAATATTTTGGCAAATTTGGATAAAAACAAGTGTTTTTCGATTCAGCTTCTTCGATTGGCCTTTTGACTTCTTTCGACACAAGCTTGGCTTGCATCCTTCGATTGGCCTTTTGACCTCTTTCGACACAAGTTTGGTTTTCATCCTTCGATTGGCCTTTTGGCCTCTTTCGCCTGGGCATGTGGCTTCTTGTTGCAGGTTTCCTTTGTGTCTTTTGCTGCCTGCATGCTTGCAATCGAAAGCCATGACCTACTGGCCACGTGTACCCCCTGCAAAGGAAGTCTTCGTTTGGGCACTCACCTTCTGTGTGCCTGGATGAAAATTTCAGTTGGGCAAGAGCCTCTTTCGAATGCAACTTGGATATGTCCTTCATGTTGAACTCTAAGCCTTATCCGAACACGGACTTTTGATTGGGAAAGATGTTTGCTTCGACCCAGGCTTCAATTAGGCAACATGCTGTCCTTCGAGCGTGAGCTTTCGATTGGGCAATAGTTTCCTTCGAGTTAGCTTGTTTCGACCACAGGCTTCAACTGAGACAGAGGCTTCCTTCGAACCAGTGTGCTTCGATCCCACTCTTGCCTTTGACTCAAAACCAAATCTCATTGGCCAGGCTGCGTTGCGTCCAAATCTTTACGTAGTCAGAAGTTTGCACAAGGGTTTCAAACTTTGTCTGTTGGATACTGCTATTCTGGGATAAAGGCTACATACTTTCTCTTCAAGAAGAGAGTACTTCATCACAAAAGCAGCTTTCCATCTGATTTCAGCCTGAGCACAAGCAATGTCAGAGGCATCTCCTGCACCCCACTGCTGCTACTGCCAACAGGCCCCCCACTTGTACTGTCACGTTACCCCTTATTTTATTATTCTTTGCAAGCTGGCTATGGACGAACATGTTCATTATTTCTCTATAAATAGAGGAATTTTTTACAAAGCTGGAGAGGACTTTTCGAGCCACAGGAACGAATCTGCAGAAAATGGTTCTCAAACACAACAAAAAATCTCAAGTTCATCAACACTTGAGAAATCAAAAATATCCAGAATCCAAACACTTGTCCCCTTAGAATCTGAAACGTCCATACACCTTGTTACCCTTTCGAATCCAGTAGGAAGAACCTCACACTTGTTCTTCTCTGTTGAATCCAGTACCAAGGACGTGACCCCTTGTTTCCCCCTCCGAATCCAGAAGCATTCAAGGGCCACCACTCAAGGCCCCACATCCATTCAACGCCTCCATCAAGGTAAGTAACACTTACCCTTGAGCTTTTCATTTCATGACATAACATGTAAATAAACTCCCTTTCGTTCCAAGCATGTACATACTACTGTTCCTTTCATCTCCACCCTGTTAACATGTTTCGTTTTGCTTGTTGTTCGCCTGAATTAGCCTTAGTTATTAAACTGTTTACTAGCATGGCCTTAGGCCATGTTGCTATTTAATGTCTCAAGCGAAGTAAACAGGAAATAGGAATATGAAACGAAGCCTCAGGCTTCCTCAGCCAGAGGCACACTTGCACTATGTCCAGGCTCAGTCGAAAGGTACTCCCACGCTGATGCCAACTTCCAATCGAAGTACATGACCTGACTGGTGCCAAAGCCCAATCGAAGGTGGCCAACAAAATGCAAATCGAAGGCTGCTCCTGCCCAAATCGAAGGAGGCCAACATAATGCCAATCGAAGTGTGCTGCTGCCTGAATCGAAAAGCTCATTTTCCTTGTTTTTTTATATTTTGTTTTTGCCTTTACATTTTTCTTGCCTTTCAATTTGGTTGTAATAGTGTAGGATATTTATTTCTTTCATTTTATTGCTTTATACAAATGCTAGTAAATAGGTGTGTATGACAAGATAAAACCAACAAATAGACCACCAAAAAAATCAAAGACAAATGCATGTAAATAAAACACTTTTCACACATGCACCCTTAGGGTAATCTCACTTGTTGCCTCGGAAAATAGTCATGACCCTCGAGCTTGGGCGTTTTAGCAAAGACCCTCGATAAAATATCGTAGTCCCTCGATAACCCTCAATGTTGCCTTCGGTAAACGATCTAGTCCCTAAAACGACATTGCTAAAACGTCCCATATGTTGCCTTCTATGACTATACAAACGTCCCATGCTCGTCCCGTTCAAACATCCTAACGCAAGGTTGTTCACCAAATACAATGGTGAAACAACAGTGTTAAAAGGGTTAAAACATGAGAAAGATCTTTGAGTAAAATAGGGTAGATAACTCTTAGTTACTTGATCAAACTTGCAAAACATCTTTGCCATTTTTCAAATACACATCACAACACAACTTCAAAAACAATTTCAAGACAACTTTCAAAACATTGAATTATCTTTTCAAAAAGACACACACTTTTGTATATACTCAAACAAGAGTCATTACAAAAGGTTGCCTAGACAAGGCATCTTTTTCAAAAACATTTTCAAAAACCACACACACAAAGCACCATTTCAAACAATTGAAAAGCAAAGGCAAGTGATCTAAAACAAGTAACTAAGAGCCCATGGATAACCATGGATGAAAAGGGTGCTAGCACCTTCCCTTTTCATAATCTACCCCCCGAACCCACGAAAACATCTCAAAGGTCTTTCCTGTGCTTTTTGACCTTTCCTTAAGATAAAATAAAAGTCGGTGGCGACTCTTGCTAAACCGAACATTTACGAACACAAACGCAAAACCACAAGTCAGTTCTCCCACCGTATCACAATAATCATGTAGTAGTTTTCTTTTTTGATCATATCATAACTATGAATTATTCATAAACTCATTCAATTTTAATATAGTTGAATTCATAAAATCCTTATGAACTATGCAATCTTATGGCATGATACAATTTATTAGATACATGTGAAAATGTTAATATGATAATTATTAGTCTCTATTTTTTTTTTATAACTATCACTTTAAAGATTTATACGCACATTATTTTATAATTCAATGTTTTTTATATGCTAATTTTGTCATAAGAAATACAAAAAATATTTTAACATAAATCATACATAAATATTTTAAATTATTTCTATAAAGTACAATAATTAATAAGATTTTTAAATAAAATTCACCCGTACAATAGATTTACTATCCTTTATTTTCTCAAAAGTATGAGAAAGAGAGTAAGGTAAAAAATAAATAATTCTTTTGAGTAACTAAATTTAAGCATAATCATATTTATTTTAATTATATATCAACAACAACAAACCACATATTTTATTAATATTTTAAACACATCACATCAGTATACAAAATAAACAAAGGCGCACTATATAATAGATATATAAAAATATAGTGATAGTGTTAAATATAAGAGAAAACTAGATCTATCATAAATGCTAGAACTATCCTCTTTCTTTATTCTCTTTCACACTAGCATATTGCAATATCATATGTTATTTTTGTTGAAGATTCAACATTCATAACATTTCACATCACTTGATACTAAAAAAAAAAGAAAAGAAGAAATACTGTTATTTTTTATATACTAAAAAGTCAACACAACATTCAATGTATAAACATTATAAATATATATTTTTATTTTTCTTCATTTGAAATCATATATAAAAGTTAATAATTTTCTCATACATGCAACCACTTTTTATCTATTCCATATTATTGATCAAAGTTAGTATTGTTTGTTTTTCTCTATCTAAATACTTTGTTTATTTTAAGAATCTAAATATAAAATAATATATTTTTGTGCAAATAAATACATCATAACTTTTACTCAAAAAGTATGAAACTTCTATTGTTACTTTTGATAATATGTGGCACAATTAATTTGGATATAAGGAGCGATTAATATTTTTAATAAATTAACATAAAATATTTTATTTTAATTATACACCAAAATAAAATTTAACCAGAATAGTATGGATCCATCTTTAAACTTTATTTGTGAGGCTTTATAATATAAACCTCTTGAAAAATAACACATTTCAATAATTTCTATTTATTAATAAATTTAATTTATGAATTCTAAAAAATAGTTAAATTCCTTTTTATAAGATTTAAATTATTTTATATTTACAATTAATATTTAGATAATGCATGTATACCTAGCATAGTTGATGAAAGAAATGATGTTGTAAGTTATATTATTCCCATATTTTCCAGGGAGTGCAGCAACATAGTCTGCATTGATTCCATTGATGGCAGCAGTAGCGGACATCAAGCAATCACAAGTTGCACGGAGGTCAACAATGGTTTTAGCTGCATTAACTAACCCTTTAACGCCCTAACAACAGCTTGGCGAAAGAACAACATCTTTCTGAAGATAATGTAGGCAAGGCGCAAGGTTATTGTAAAGTTGTACACATGAAACTATACCACCATTTTATGCATACATTAAAGTCATGCACATTATAACAACACATGCTATCTTGAAGTTTCCCATGGTAAGAAATTAAGTGATATTGGATAGAGTGAATGTTAGGTGTGACTTTAATGCAAGGTGGTAGGGGTTTATATAGTAATTTTTGAAAAGTATTTTTAAGGTTTTTGAGTTTGGTTGTGGTTAATGTTTGATTTGGGATATGAGCTTTATGTTTAGTCATTAGTTATGATGTTAGGGAGAACCTATAGACAATTTTTAAATAGACACTTCGATAGTTTATTAGATAGAGGAAGCTGTTAGGCACCCTTTACCTCCCTTGTACTCAAGGAAATCCCTTTTAAATCTTGTATTTAGAGTGAATACTTCTTTATTTTACTCCTTGTTCGTTTATGCCATTTATTCTATCATTTGTTCGTTTAGGGAAAATCATTTTTTTAGTTAGTGGAATCGCCTTGGTTTTTTAATTGTGTGCCTTCGTATCTTCTTAAGAAGAAATTAGAGTCCTTCATAATTTTAAGTTGTTTTGTTTTTATTTTTTATAGAACTGTGTTAAATTTCTTTTGATTGGTTTTGAACTTGCCTGAGTTAGAAAATTGAGTGATGGTAGGAGGACTTTTTATATCCACGTAGACAGGAACTGGAAAATCCTTTATTGAAAAAATGTGTTGGGTTTGATTATGTTAATAAGAAAAAGGTTTTTTATTGGTTAGATTCTTAAGTCTACTTGATTGATAAAGAGTTGATCTTTATTATAATTAGATCGCCCTGGGCGAAGAAATTGATTTTGGTTGATGATGTTAATCTTTACCATAATTCAATCACGTGGGACGAAGAAATTTGATTTATGTATAGTTTAGGTAATTACAAAGCCGTGATGCTAATTTTGGCATTAAGATCAAGAAGCCCTAAAGTTATGTATATAAATGATTATTTTCAGTAATTTTTGTAATTAGACATTTATGTACAAGTTAACAATTTAATCAACAAACTAGTTTAATTAATTTAGTTTACGCTAGCAAATAAATTATTTAAAAGACCATAAAATCTAATCAACCTAATAACCTAATTATTTTAGTGAAACTGATTACATACAATGAGATTAATATTTTTTATTGTTTACGTATAATGATCAAATTGATTCATAAAAATATTTTTTTAACTTAATTAGATACATTATGTGAGTACAATGACATATTAAGGGTGTATAAGTTAATAAAACATTATTAGTTCAGGCCCAATTATTAGAAAACCCTAATTAATTTAAAACTAACAAAGATAAAAAAAATCTGAAGTTAACAAAGTGGGGGTGGCGTGGTTCCCCCGGTACTATACTGATTCCAAAATTTACCACTTATAGTATGACATGTGAAATTGAAATTAATTAAAACCAAAGAGAGAGGGTTTGGTGTGGTAGGTCTAGTGCGTGGGGCTGACGAATCAGAGGGACAGACGCCATGTGCAGTGCTTCGTTGGTTGAGCGTGGTCGGGAAGTCGTGGTGATGGGTTATCTAACGTGGTGCGTAGCAAATGAGTTATTGTTTTATTTGTGGTTCTTATTTTATTTTAATCTTCTTCTTTTTCTTTTCGACAGCATCCTGAAAGCAAGTTCCCAAAAACGACAAAAGGAAGGAAAGAAATAAAATTACCCAATTACGACGACAATGGCGATTGGTTTCTTATGTTTTTTCCTCTACGTTGGTTGTATTGATGCTAACAATGATTATTGTTAATTGGTTTGTTTGAGTTTTTGAAATTATGTTGATTTGGTGAAGATTGTGATGTTTGTAAACTTGTGCACAAAATTTTTGTACCAATGAAAATTTTCAGGTTTTGATATATGATTTGGCTTGTGTAATTGTGAAGAGATTTGGAACTGAGTTTGAAACAATGGTGAACAATTGTTGTTGTTTTGAGATATAAATATATAAAAAGGTTTATGCAAAAAGTTGTTTGAAATAAAAATACATAATAGACGAAGATGGTTTTGACGGTGTGGTATTTGTGTATTTTAAAACTACACAAAAATATTAGAAATTATGTGTTTAGAATTTGTAGAAAAAAAAGAACAAAGCATTGTGTGGGGATGTTATATATAATAGTCAAAAAATTTATCATATGGTTTATACAACAAAAGAATTATAATTAAAACAAATTAAAATTAAAAGGGACGCCTCATATGAAAATTATTGGCCAAAAATAAATAAATAACAAATGGTTTTAAAGAGATGGCTTTGAAAAGAAATTGTAAAAATATTTTGCGAGGAGTGTGAATTGGGAGAATTTTATAAAATTGTCGATCAATGATCAATAATACTGTGAAAATAATAATGTATTTATAGGGATAATTAGGTCAACAAAATAAGAAATAAAATTAATTGACAAATCAGATCTTTCTTGATCAATAAACTGACCAATCAGAGATGAGTATGTCACAAATTGACAAAACACGACCAATAAAAAATAGTTACCAAAACGGATATATTTTTGGTATTTATTATGATTTATGCAATCATTTTTGATAAAAAAATGAATAAAATCAATTAAAAAAATATTTTAAAATAAAAACGAAAATTAAAATTAAAATAATAAATATACAATTTTGTGATTTCAAAAATGGAAATAATATTACTGACAAATATAAATAAAAATATTTAAAAAAAATAAAACAAGTAAGACTCAAAGTCGTGATCTTATGCTTGCAAGCCTTATCTCCTTATTAATTGTGTTGTCCAATTTATTTGAAATGAAAAGGCACTTGAAAACATATGAATAGTGGGAAAATATTTTCTAACCCTTTAACTCCCTAACAACAACTTGGAGAAACAACACCACCGTTCTAAAGATAACGTAGGCAAGTCGCAAGGCTATTGTAAACTTAAACACATGAATCTGCACCATAACAACATATGCTATCTTGAAGTTTCCCATGGTAAGAAATTAAGTGATATTGGATAGAGTAAGTGTTAGATGTGAGTTTGATGCAAGGTGGTAGGGGTTTTATATAGTGATTTTTGAAAAGTATTTTTATGGTTTTTGACATAGGTTGTGGTTAATGTTTGATTTGGGATATGAGCTTTATGTTTAGTAATTAGTTATGATGTAAGGGAGAACCTCTACACAATTTTTAAATAGACACTTTGAAACTGCTCTTTTTAAATAAGCAGTACCGAGTATATTGTTCTATTCTTATGTTACATCACTATTATTATGATAAAAAATTATATTATTTAATACTAATTTTTATAATATAATATTTAGATATTAGGACATAGAGATAAATGCAAGATGAAATGGAATAATGATTCTGGTTGAACTTTTTATTAATATTTTAAACGTATCACATTAGTATACAAAATAAACAAAGGAGCACATATATAATAGATATGTAAAAACTTAGTAAATGTGTCAAATATAAGAGAAAACTTGCTCTATCATATATTCTAGAACTATCCTCTTTCTTTATTCTCTTTCACACTAGCATATAGCAATACCATATATTATTTTTGTTGAAGATTAAACATTCATAATATTTCACATCACTTAACACTACAAAAAAATATATAATATAATAAGAAGAAATACTGTTATTTTTTATATACTAAAATGTCATCACAACATTCAATGTATAAACATTATCAATAGATATATTTAGTTGTCTTCATTTGAAATCACATATAAAAGTAAATAATTTTCTCATGCATGCAACCACTTTTTGTCTATTCCATATTATTGATTAAATTTAGTAAGGTTTGTTTTTCTATATCTACGTACTTTGTTTATTTTAAAAATATAAATATAAAATAATTTATTTTTGGGAAAATAAATACATCATAACTTTTACTCAAATAGTATAAAACTCATATTGCTATTTCAATTAATATGAGGCATGATTAATTTGGATATGAGGAGTGATTAATATTTTTGATAATCTAACATAAAATATTTTAGTTTAATTATACACCAAAATAAAATTAGACCAAAATAATATGGATCCATCTTTAAACTATATTTGTGAGGTTATATAATATAAACCTCTTAAAAAATAGCACATTTTAATAATTTATATTTATTTAAAAAATTAATATACGAATTTAAAAAAATAGGTTGATCCCTTCTTATAAGAATTAAATTATTTTTCATTTAGAATTAATATTTAGATAATGCATGTATAGCTAGTACAATTGATGGAAGAACTGATTTTGTAAGGGATACTAGTTCCTCATTTTTAATGGAGTGCAACAACATAGTACCCCTTGATTCCTATGATAGTTACAATAGCCCACTTCAAGCAATCACAAGTGGCACGTAATTCAACAATGGTTTTAGCTACAACAGCATAATCCACATTGATTGCTTTCATAGCAGCAGTAATTGACTTCAAGCAATTACAAGTGCATGACAGTAAATAATGGTTTTAGCCGCATTAACTAACCCTTTAATGCTCTAACAACAACTTGGCGAAACAACACCACTGTTCTGAAGATAACGTAGGCAAGACGCAAGGCTATTATAAACTTGTACACGTGAATCTGCACCATAACAACATATGCTATCTTGAAGTTTCCCATAGTAAGAAATTATGTGATAAAAAGGTTTTTTAATGTTTTTTTACCAAAATAAAACTCATGTTTTTTTTATTGGTTTGTTATCATATTAAAGTATAATTTTGTAATGTCTCTATTCATTTCATCTCTCAAAAACCTTAAAGAGTAGATAAGGTAATTGCATCTCTTATTAGCCCTAACCAATTTATTTTTCCTTACCAATCACTCCCTCAAAATAAGCACACGACTGGATTTAAATTTATCCAAATAAGACCCCTTATTAACTCACTTAAATGATTTATGTATAATTATGTTCTATTCCTTTGTCTTCTGTAAAAAAATGATATTTAAATCACTTATAATAAAGTGTTTTTGATTATATAATTTAAAATTTTATAAAATAAAAAATAAAAAATATAATCATGAAATAATTTCATTTTTTGATCATATCATAATTATGAATTAAAAAAATTAGCAATATATAATCATGTAGTAATTTTATTTTTTGATCATATCATAATTATGAATTATTCATAAACTCATTCAATTTTAATATAGTTGAATTTATAAAATCCTTATGAACTAAGCAATTTTATGGCATGATACAATTTATTTGATACATGTGAAAATGTTAATATGATAATTATTAGTCTCTATTTTTTCATAATTATCACTTTAAATATTTATACGCACCATATTTTATAATTCTATGCTTTTTTATATGCAAATTTTTTCATAAGAAATATAAAAAATATTTTAAAAATAAACCGTACATAAATATTTTAAATTATTTCTATAAACTACAATAATTAATAGTATATTTAAATAAAATTCACCCGTGCAATAGATTTACTGTGTTTTATTTTCTTAAAGGTATGAGAAAGAGAGTAAGATAAAAATTAAATAATTCTTTTGAGTAACTAAATTTAAGCATAATCACTATTTTTTTTAATTATATAACAACAACCACAAATTACATATTTTATTAATATTTTAAACACATCACATCAGTATACAGAATAAATAAAGACCCACATATATATTAACTTAATAAATATGTTAAATATAAGAGAAAACTAGCTCTATCATAAATGTTAGAACTATCCTCTTTCTTTATTCTCTTTCACACTAGCATATAGCAATACCACATATTATTTTTGTTGAAAATTCAGCATTCATAACATTCCACATCACTTGATACTAGAAAAAAATATATAATAAGAAGAAATATTATTATTTTTTACATACTAAACAGTCAACACAATATTTAATGTATAAACATTTTAAATAGATATTTTTATTTGTCTTGATTTGAAATCACATATAAAAGTAATTAACTTTCTCATGCATGCGACCACTTTTTGCCTATTTCATATTATTGATCAAATTTAGTACTGTTTGTTTTTCTTTTTCTAAGTTCTTTGTTTATTTTAAAAATCTCAATATAAAATAATTTATTTTTGTGCAAATAAATACATCATAACTTTTACTCAAAAAATATAAAACTCCTATTGTTACTTGTAATAATATCTGGCACAATTAATTTAGATATGAGGAGCGATTAATATTTTTAATAAATTAATATAAAATATTTTATTTTAATTATACACCAAAATAAAATTAAACCAAAATAATATGGATCCATGTTTAAACTTTAGTGAGGTTTTATAATATAAACCTCTTGAAAAATAGCATATTTCAATAATTTCTATTTATTTAGAAATTTAATTTACCAATTTAAAAAAATAGTTGGATCCCTTTTTATAAGAATTAAATTATTTTTCATTTAGAATTAATATTTAGATAATGCATGTATGCTTAGCACAGTTGATGGAAGAAATCATCTTATAAGGATACTTATCCCACATTTTAATGGGAGTGCATCAACATAGTTCACATTGATTCCTTTGATAGCAGCATTAGCCGACTTCAAGCAATCACAAATTACACATCGGTCAATAATGGTTTTAGCCGCATTATTTAACCCTTTAACGCCCTAACAATAACTTGGCGAAACAACACCACCGTTTTGAAGATAACGTAGGCAGGGCGCAATACGATTGTAAACTTGTACACGTGAATCTCCACCATAACAACATATGCTATTTTGAAGTTTCACATGGTAAGAAATTAAGTGATATTGGATAGAGCGAATGTTAGGTGTGAGTTTGATGCAAGGTAGTAGGAGTTTATATAGTGATTTTTGAAAAGTATTTTTAAGGTTTTTGAGTTTATTGTTCTATTCTTATGTTACATCTCTGTTATTATAAAAACATTTATATTATTTAATATTGATTTTTATAATATAATATTTAGATTTAGGAGATAGAGTTCTATGCAAGTTGAAATAGAACAATGAATCTGGTTGAACATTTTATTATTATTTTAAACACATCACATTAGTATACAGTATAAACAAGGGCACCCATATATATAATAGATATGTAAAAACTTAGTAAATGTGTTAAATATAAGACAAAACTAGCTTTATGATAAATTTTAGGAGTATCCTCTTTTTTTATTCTATTTCACACTAGCATATAGCAATACCATATATTATTTTTGTTAAAAATTCACTATTCATAACATTTCACATCACTTGATACTGCAAAAAAAATAAATTAATATAATAATAAGAAATATTGTTATTTCTTATATTCTAAAAAGTCAACACAACATTCAATGTATAAATAGATATTTTTATTTCTCTTGATTTAAAATCATAAATAAAACTAAATAATTTTCTCATGCATGCAACTATTTTTTGTCTATTTCATATTATTGATCAAATTTAGTATTGTTTATTTTTATCTACTTTATTTATTTTAAGAACCTAAATATAAAATAATCTATTTTTGTGCAAATAAATACATCATAACTTTTACTTAAAAAGTATCAAACTCCTATTGGTACTTCTAATAATATGTGGAACAATTATTTGGATATGAGGCGCGATTAATAGATTTAATAAATTAACATAAATAGATTTATTAAATTAATATTGAATATTTATTTTAATTATACATCAAAATAAAATTAAACCAAAATAATATGCATCCATCTTTAAACTTTATTTGTGAGGTTTTATAATAAAAACCTCTTAAAAAATAGCACATTTCAATAATTTCTATTTATTTACAAATTTAGTTTACGAATTTTAAAAAAATAGTTAGATTCCTTTTTATTAAATTTAAATTATTTTCCGTTTATAATTAACATTTGTAAAGGATAATAGTACCAAATTTCCAGGGGAGTGCAGCAACATAGCTCATATTGATTCCTTTGATAGTAGTAGCTGACTTTAATCAATCACAAGTTGCATGGCGGTCAATAATAGTTTAGCCGCATTAACTAACTCTTTAACTCCCTAACAATAGTTTGGCAAAACAACACCATCATTCTGAAGATAACTTAGGCAATGTGCAAGATTATTGTAAACTTGTACACATAAAATTGCACCACCATTTTGTGTATAAATTAAAGCCATGCACATCATAACAATACATGCTATCTTAAAGTTTATCATGGTAAGAAATTAGGTGATATTGGATAGAGTGAATGTTTGGTGTGAGTTTGATTCAAGGTGGTAGGGGTTTTTATAGTGATTTTTAAAATGTATTTTTAAGGATTTTGAGTTTGGTTGTGGTTAATGTTTGACTTGAGATATGTACTTTATATTTAGTCTTTAATTATGATGTAATGGAAAATGGCTAGACTATTTTTAAATAGACACTTGAAAGTTGCTCTCTTTAAATAAGCGGTATCAATTGTATTGTTTTATTATGTTACATCACTATATTTATGAAAACATTTATATCATATAATACTAATTCTTATAATATAATATTTAGATTTTAGGAAATAGAGTTCAATGCATGTTCAAAGGGAACAATGAATCTAGTTGAACTTTTTCTATAAAATTTAGTTAACAAATAATTGTGATAAATTGAAAAAATGAATCTTTCTTCTATTCTATATGAACACATAATTGGTACACTATGAAATGATAATGTATAAAAAATTGGCTTAGTCTCGTATGAATTTTAAAATAATGTTTGGTGTGTACATATTATATTGTATGGGTTTGTTTTAAGTTTAAAGAATATTTGATAGAAATTTTTTAAGTGTAACAATATATAACAACTATGATAAAAAAATAAATGTATAATTCATAAATTGTTCTTTTTATTGTACCAGACATTTTTAGTAAAGAGAGGGAATGAAAAATAACGATTGTTATGTGATTTTAGAAATTTAATTAAAATATATATTTATATACAATTACGCGACTTGTATATTAAGTAGTTAACGTAATAAACACTAAATCTTAATTAATTTAGCCTTGAATTACTTAGCTTTTTAATCAAGTAACTAACATGAATTATATTTCAACATACCCCTTTATAATCCATATTATCGAACATAAACTAGTCATAGTCGATTTGAAGTATTATTAATTTCTTCCTCAAATTCATGAATTTGTCGATCTTCAGTCCTTTAGAGAAAATGTATGCCAATTGTGCTTCGCTTGAACAATGTCTCACTTCAAGTTCACCTCGATTTACCTTCTGCCTTGAAAATTGAAATATGGCTTCGATGTTCTTACTCCTTCCCTGTAGAATTGGATTCTTTGGAAGATTTATGTTTGACTTATAGTCAATCTGCAACATCAAAGATATTTTCATTTTGATGTCCATTTCTTCCAGCATAAATTTGATCCAAATTACTTGACACGCATCATAGGATTCTACTATATATTCAGCGTCATGCGATGATAATGCTACCACAAGTTGCTTTCTCGAGCACCATGGGATTAGGGCACCAAATAATTGAAACAAATAATCAGTTGCGCTTCATCTTCCTTATCTCCACACCAATCAACATCTGAATAGCAAGTAATTGTAGCTTCTTTTCTTTCAGAATCTTGGGGGAACAATATTCTATAATTTATCGATATTTTTAAGTATGTCAACATAAAGGTGAGGAAGGTTGTAATTCCTCATTCATAACAAGTGTGCTATTTATGCCTCTTGTAAATAATAGGGAAATTCCTCGAATGTCGATCTCAAGGATTGCATACAATTATCGAGTTCAATTCACGTTGAATTAAACAAAAACTTAACTTGAGAGTTTGGTTTTAGAAATTATCAGTTAAGAATAAGCAGAAATAGAATTATGCTTTTTCACTGATATGATGAACATGTTAGGGTGTGGTTGTGTAATTTTCCCTATAACGACCTTGATTCTTGATTTCTTCAACAAGTTCATAATATTCAACTACTAGCCCTTTAGATTATTTTCCCCTAAGTCCTTAGTGAGAAAGCCTTTAACCATCCATACTAAATCCTAAGTCCTTACAAATATCTGATGGAGTCAAGCCTTTATTTTATCAGGAGTGATTTGGTAACTACATGGTATCCCTAGTCCTAGGTGATATGTACTATAGTCTATTCGTACAAAAACCTTAACAATCGCATCCCAGCTGGTTGTTAACCGTGAATCAGATTATCAGTCTCTATCAAAATTGAACCAACTCGTCGGAATAAATGGTCAACCAAGAATGATAGGAGTCTCTTTATCTTCACAGATATCCATGATCTGGAAAACATCGGGAAAGACAAAGTTGTCAATTTCCACCAATACATCTTCCATTATCCCGTATGACTGCTTGATGGTGTGATCAACAAATTTAAATGTTGTCCCACTCCCGCTTATCTTTTCAATTTTTCCTCAAAAATTTGATCTCTTTAACTTTTTATGGAGTTTCAAGACATTGCACAATAATGTGTGGTCCCATATAAATTTCACAACTGACAGTCTGAGCAGTTTGACTTTGGGCTACAGTTTGGGTACCTAAGATCATATCCTTTGGTTTTTTCTCAACTTCAGCGGCAATTTGATCTTCTATCTTCACCCCTTGATTTACAAGTTTCAATTTAATTACTCTCTCTGGTTTACTCACACTTCAGTCATATAATTCCAGGTGTTCATTTACACAATAAATTCAATGATCTTCTTAATACCAGTGGTTGTTGTAATGTTGGATGAGCCACCAGTAACTGTATCAATAAGTTGCTCTGTCTTCATTCTTAGACCATTCACAAACAATTATATTTGGTCAGTTTGATCCATGTTGATTCACTAATTATTTACTCATCAAGAAAAGTCTTCTCCATTTGTTCCCAAGTGGTGATATTTCCATAAGGCAATGAGTAGAACCACTTTTCAGCATCTTCAGACAGCGTGAACGGGAACATCCTTAATTTCTTCACTTCTTCAGAGTGCCCCTTAATCTTCAAAGTAGTACTCATGGGAGGAATATCTACAAATGCTTATGGGCATCTTCATTAATCTTTTCGGTGAAAGATCTGTTCTCGAGCTGCCGGATGGTTGAAAGATGCAGTTTAAAAATTGCAAAATTGACCGGTTGATTCACAATAGTCAACCGACCTGCTAAAGCATTTGCTCCTCCATAATCCCCATGAAGTCTCTCTGGTGGTGGTGGGTTTTCACCCATAGTTTTGGGTTCTGATTTTGAACCTTAGTCTGTATATCAAAAGGAAAATCAACTGAGGTTTTTCCTTGCATGCAAAGGTTAGGAAAAATCAATAATAACAAAAATATAAAAATCACACAAAAAGAATTTTAGTTGCAGAGCAACAAAATTCTAATTAAACTCAAATTACACTCAATAACTAAGAAGTCCCCGTCAATGGCGCCAAAATCTTGATAGGAAAAATAACAAGTGAACTATTTTTTCCCTTGTAATAATAGGGAAATTCCCCAAATATCAATCAAAAGGACTGCCTACAATTATCGAGTTCAATTCACGTTTAGTTAAACAAAAACTTAACTTGGGGGTTTGTTTTTGGAAATTGCCACTTAAGAAAATACAGAAATATAAATATCCTTTTCCATAGATATGATAAACATTGTAGGGTGTGTGTGTAATTTGCCATATAAGGTCCTTGAATCATGAGTCATTAGTGAGAAAACCTTTAATAATTCATCCTAAATCCTAAGTCCTTAGAGATATCTGATGGAGTCAAGCCTTTATTTTATCAAGAGTGATCTAGCAACTAAAGGGTATCCCTAGTCCTAGGTGATATCTACTATAGTCTATTCGTACAAAAACCTAAAAAACCACAGCCCAACTAGTTGTTAACCTTGAATCATTCCTAATTGGTCTGATCAGGAAAGCATAAAAACTTGTAGGATTAAATTGAATAAGAAAACAACTTTATTAAAGAACTGAAGAATTCATAATCGTTACAGATTCAAATCAGGGACACCCCCTAGCATTGTGGGGTTTAGCCGCTCATATTGTTCACAAGAATTTCAAAAATATAAGAATTAGACATTACAGATGATTAAGGAACTTTGGTCTTCAATTGTGTCTGCTCATTAAAGATCTTCGGTCTTTAAGAATCTCATATCCTCACTCCTAGACTATGGAATTCGTTCTCTGCAAAAAAAAAGGTCCCTAATTCTTCTTTAAAACTTATCTAAATAGTGCACAATCCATTTGTCTCAGTTGGAAATGTCCGAAATTCCCCTCTTGGTCTAAAATCATAAAAAATCATAAAAACTCTCAAAATCAGTGTCCTGGCCAACACGTGCCATGTCACCTGACATGGGCACCTGTGTCATACTCTATTCATCACTCCAACAAAATATCTCACCAAAACCTACTCACAAGGGCCGTGTCAGCTGACACAAGCACCCGTCTCGGCCTCTGCATATTCTCCCAAATTGCAGTCGTGGATCCTATCGTGAGACGACCTATGTCAGGTGACATGTTGGCCATGTCAGGGAACCTGTAGCTTGGTTTTTGAGACTTTCTCCAAGACTCTGAATTTGCACTAATTTTCTTGGTTTTATTCCTCTGAGCCTGAAAATAAAAAAATACACAACCAAAACATAAAACATAGAAGAATGAAATAAAACACTTGAAAAGATAAAGAAACTATAACTAAAATCAATTATGAATAAAGGTGTAAAAATCGCTGATCAATATACGTCTAGAATAATATGTAGTGGTGTTATAATATGGTAGATAGAAACATACAAAAGTAGAAAATGGGATGATAAAACTCTTATACATCACGAGAATCCAAAAACTAAGAGTGAATACAAGACATATGTCTACTATAAACGCACATCGGAAAAATAAAATCTGCTAAAGTTTTTATGCCATCTGCTCATCCGGTCTTTGATCCAGACCTTCTAGCAATTCTTATCTTCTAAAAGACATCTAAAATATAATAAAAGGAGAAGATGTAGTCGCTTTGTTTTTCTGATGGAGAAACCACTGCATCGCCGCCTTGTGGTGTGCTGGCGCTGTGGTGTGTGACTGGAGATGACAACAAGGCAGTAGGCGCGAGAGGGAAAAGCATATTAAAAAATTTTATTTTCATACAAATCGCACCTTTTCATTTTTAGTTAATTTATTTTTCTATTTTTATTTTAATAATTGAAAAATCTATATAATTTGAAATTAATTTGATGTTATTGGGACTTGTTGTTGTGGATCCTTGGGCCATGCTATATGTACCCATCCCTAAGCTCAATGCTATTAGTTTTTGGTTTGAACTTGTTGCTTAAGAATAAAAATCACTCTGAAGCCCCTGCTAGCTCTTTTTTTATTGTTTTGTTTGTGTCTTGACAAAAATTTCTATTGGACCGTTGTTGTTGTTTTTGTGTCGGGCCTGGAACCAGATTACTGAAAGAAAAAACAAGCGTACTTGACCTGAACCGTTGGGCCTTTACTATTTTACTTCATCAAACATCTTCATCCATCGCTGCACCCCCTGCTTGCATTATTTGAATTTTATTTTCTTTTTTGTTAATTGATTTTTTTATTAATTCTTTTCATGAAAAAATGATTAAAATATAGAAATGTCATGATTTGTTTTTTTAGGAATTTTATTTTGCCATTTTCTATTATTTTCTTCTTGTGTTACTGCTTGATCATATTTGTGTCATGTTCTTGATGACTTTTCTTGGTGATTTTGACGGTGCTTGATGATTAAGTTTTTTCATCCTTATTGTGCTTGTATTCTTACATGATCCCTTAGGCTTCCGCAATTTAATTTTAATCTTTGATTAAATTGGATTATGTTAGACATTAAGCTTGAATCCAAGAATGACAATATTAGCATCAAGTTACCCTTCAAAATTATTTTGAAGTCCATATGGCATGACAACAATTAGGATTGAAATCCCTTTTCTTTTTATCTTTCCTTTTGTATCTCATTTTTTCTTTAAAAAACAAAAACTACTTTTCTTTATCAAATAACAAAATACCTAATAAATACAATACATATAACACTCCATGGGCCTTATGAAAATGGGGAGAGAATTTTTGTACATGAGATGTTTGGCTCATTTGTACAAAGTATTTTCTTTTATTTCATAGACTTTAGTATAATATGTATTTCAAAAAATTTCAAGATTAAAGGAGAATATACTCAAATACTCCAAACATTAAGGGACCATTTGATGAGTCTCCTAACAAAACACTTCAACAAATCCAAACCTTTTTGTATCTTGTCTTTTCTCTTGAATCTTTTTAAAAAGGGTATGTTATTTTCGTTCTAACGCAATATAGGCTTGCCTATTGCTAGAGAATGAACGTTAACATTGTCCATAAAAAACACCTAAAAAACCAACATTTTTTAGACGAACTACGAAGTTCTGATTTCTTCATTTCACTATAAGGATATGTAGGCACTGAGTTACAAAATATGGGCAAACTCAATAATAAAAACCATTTCTTTTTCCCAATAATTAATTCATGCATTTCTTAGCAATTTATAACTTTAGATATACACACCCTTAGAAAAAAATCACTGAAGTGGATCTCATTGAGTAGAATAGATGTGAGGGGTGCTAATACATTCCCTTTGCATACCAACCTTCCAAACTAGTATCTTGGTTGCAAGACCATCTTATCCTTCCTTTTTAGGTTTTCTCGATGTTTTCCCTTCCCTTTAGGATAAATATAGTTCGATGGAGACCCTATATTTTTTCGCAGTGCCTCAATGCCGGTGAAGGTTTCTGGGTTGAGATTTGAAGTTTAAATGAGCTAGAATTCAAGTTACGGTTTTTGTTTTTTTTTATAATTTCAGGTATGAAAATACTAGCAAATATATGGATTCCCGTGCTTTCAGATGAAGGAAAAATCTTCGTCTATTTATAGGAAATTGCTGAAGCGGTGAAGCAGCAAGAAAAAATAAGTATTTATTTAATTTTATCATATTGTCTCCACAGGAATTAGTGCTACTGAATTATTATTCTATAATTTCCCGCATTTATGAATTTTATTTAATTCGGTTAATTTATATAGAAAGGAAAAACTATTAACAGGAAAACAAGTACATTCTTTAGAGAGGAGAGACTTATCGGGCATTAATTTACACTTCTCGTCACAAACATAAACCTATCAATCAGTTACAGTCAACCTATAATATTCGTCAAAATCATCATGTATCTCTTGAGATGTACCACAATAGAGGTTATGTGTAACGCAGAGTTGAAGACAACCGTATTACTCGCGTCGACAATATCTCTGTAAAACACAAACACGGAGACATTAAGCTCTGATACCCACAGTGATTATTAGTTTTAAATCTATATCCAGAATCTAGAACCTAATAGATATCCATCCCTAATCAGGATTTGTGAGTGATATGTCTATAACAATACAAAACCAAACATAAATTTAAAAAGATCAAAGAAGACATCAAGAATTATTTGTAAAGCAAGCGTTATACAACATCATGATCAATACATATACTTATGTTCAAAGTAAATATACAAATAAAATACAACAAATAGAGAAATACATAAAGAAGAAAAAGCAAACATCTCACGGGTTGTCAGTGAAGATTGATGAGAAATCTGCCTCCGAGTCTTCTACATGCAAGCTCAACTATTTTTTTTTAAGCTCTCTAGACCTAAAAATGGGTTTGATGGTATTGGGACTCAAAAATACCCAAACCATACCTAAAAACTGTGTTTTTGGCCCTTAAAATGTGTTGTTTATGTCAAGATTGTCTCGCCCGAAGCTCGAAATGGCTCGCGCGAAGTTAAAAACTGCAATTTTTCATGCTTCTGGGTTGCCCTGCAAGCTCGGGGCAAGTGTGACAGTAAATGGAAAATTTTAGCACTTGTTTTGGCCATATCTTGAGAACTGTAACTTTGATTTACGCACGGTCGACAGCGTTGGAAAGCTTATTCAATGCTCTATCTTGTAATGCTTAAATAGCATTAATTCAATACATAAAAAATAATAAAATCAAAGATATTTGCATAATAATGCAATATATACACTATAGATAAACTATATTGAATATACACTAATGTTGAGGTTTATTAACGAAAAACAAACAAATTAAGCCGATGAGTGTTAATTATTCACACACAAATTCATAACAATTTAGCAATCATCAGAAACTCAATGAAGTCATTATATGTGCTAAATAAAATCTCAAACTTGTGAACTAAGTGTGAAATTTTTTATTTGCAAACCGTGTGAAGTTGAGTGATACAATGCCTGACTTTAGAACCAAAGAAATTCATTTTGCCCTCCACATGATGCAATTTGTGATAAGGAACAACTTTGCACATGATTTGGTGGTCCCAAGTTAGGATGTACATGATTACCAATTATAGGTCACAAATCCATAATAGAGCTCAAGGTACCGTGTTAATGCTTAGGCAGAATAGAATCTACATGTGCGTTTTACAATTTTCTTTGTGCTAAATATTATCTTCATGGCAAAGAATCCCATGAAAAAGAACCAAATCAAAAGAATGCTTGAGCTGAAAACTATATGGTTGCAAAGTTGGGGGTTGTGGCACTAAGTTGCAGGTTTTGCATTAAGCCAAGCATGTCACGAACTAACTTTTATGCGCAAGTGGCCTTTAAGAAAATTCAAAAATTGATGGACTTATGAGCATAATTAATGTTTGACTTCTGAATCAAAGTTGTTGAGGATTTCAAATTTAACATTTGGCTCAAAGTAGAATCCTAAAATGTTGAGAATTGAGAAAGTTATGATCTTTGGACCAAATGACATGCCAATCTTGATTTTAGGTCTATCAACCATGCATCGTCTTTAAATTTTTCGACATTTTATGCATCTAAAGGCCCAATGATGATTACTTGAACACAAAATGAGGGATGCTTGATTGTCCCTTGGGAAATATTGAGAATTGAATGGATACTGGGTGAATATGGCATGGAAATAAACTCATGAAACAATCATGAATAAACCTTAGAAGCATGCGCCAAACTTACAGTTATCTTGATAAAAATGAGGCTTAAAGAAGCTTGGCATGAATGTGACCTAAGATTATAGGTCATTCCCTGAATTTAAAGCTCTTGAGGACCACTTGTTGATCAAAGTTTGCCTTTGAACACCAAAACCCTAATTTGGAAACCAAGCATGATCCATTGATTGTAAATCCCTATCTTTAACAAAATGAAAGGAAAGAAACACATATTTTTGTATTTTGAAATAGGGTTAGCAAAGTTAAAATGTAAACAAGGAATATATATAAAAAAATACACAAAGGGTGCTTGATGATCTCCTACAAAAGTTAAACCCAAAAGGTAAAGTTGTGAGTGTTGAACAAGATGTTGTAACATCCTGTTCTGATATGCAGCAAGCCTGGCTAAGATTTTTAAATCTTAAGATATTTGATTCTGTTATATTTCCCTTTGGATATATATCAGATATTTTTACAGGTCAATAAGATTTGTTTTTAAATCATAACAGATTTGATTCTGTTATATTTCTCTAGTTGTACAAAATCTACTAAATTGGGCTGAGATTCAATTTAGGAAATTATGTATTGGTTGTTCTAAGATTGAAGGAGATTTTCTACACAATTGGTGCATCACTTTGCTTATGGATCAAAAAACTTATGGACTCAAAATATCGAAGCCCATGGACTGCAAAATTGTATTTAAAGGGGAATCTTAAACTAATGTAATTTAAGTTTTTCAACGACTGAAAAATTAGGGGAAGCATAAGTCTTAGGTTTTGAGAATCTCTTGTCTAGTTTGAAAGTCACCCGTGTATCTTTTGATACTATGTCGTTGATTGATTGTTATGTGTATGTTAGTCAAGTTATTATTCTCACTCGAAGCTTTTAAGCAAGAGTTTGAGTGTTTGTATTTGAAGTGTAATCTTCTAAATTAGGTGGTATTCGTTAAAGTCACTGGGATTGGGACTGTTAGACATCAATGAGGTGATTTAGGAAGTGAGATGGCGATTTCTCATATTTATGAGGATCCTAGGTAAATGTTGCATTGGATAGGGATTAGGCAAGAAGTCATAAACTGTGATTGTTTTTATTTGAACTAATACTACTAGAGTATACTTCCTTCCTGGCTTGGTAGCACCCAGATGTAGGTAATGTTGCACCAAACTGGGTTAATAACTCTATGTGATGTTTATCATTCTGAAATTTTTATTTATGTATCACTTATAGCTTAATTGATCTAGTTTTCTACCACATGTTATAACATATGTCTTAACATCTTTATGAAATTTAGATAATGCATGTATACCTAGCATAGTTGATGGAAAAAATGATGTTGTAAGGGATATTATTCCCATATTTTCCAGGGAGTGCAAGAACATAGATTCCATTGATAGCAGCAGTAGCGGATATCAAGCAATCACAAGTTGCACGGAGGTCAACAATGGTTTTAGCCGCATTAACTAACCCTTTAACGCCCTAACAAGCTTGGCGAAAGAACAACATCTTTCTGAAGATAACGTAGGCAAGGCACATGGTTATTGTAAAGTTGTACACATGAAACTATACCACCATTTTATGCATACATGAAAGCCATGCATATTATAACAACACATGCTATCTTGAAGTTTCTCATGGTAAGAAATTAAGTCATATTGGATAGTGTGAATGTTAGGTGTGAGTTTGATGCATGGTTGTAGGGGTTTATATAGTGATTTTTGAAAAGTATTTTTAAGGTTTTTGAGTTTGGTTGTGTATAATGTTTGATTTGGGATATGAGCTTTATGTTTATTCTTTAGTTATGATGTTAGGGAGAACCTCTAGACAATTTTTCAATAGACACTTCGATAGTTGATTAGATACAGGAAGGTGTTAGGCACCCTTAACCTCCCTTGTACTCATGGAAATCCCTTTTAACCCTTGTATTTAGAGTGAATACTTCTTTATTTTACTCCTTGTTCGTTTATGCCATTTATTCTATCATATATCATATTCAAGAAAGAGAAAAGGGCAAATCGGTTTTTTTAGTTAGTGGAATCACCTTTGTTTTTCAATTGTGTGTCTTCGTATCTTCTTAAGAAGAAATTACAGTCCTTCATAATTTGAAGTTGTTTGGTTATTATTTTTTATAGAACCGTGTTAAATTGCTTTTGAATGGTTTTGAACTTGTCTGAGTTAGAAAATTGAGTGATGGCAGGCGGACTTTTTATATCCATGTAGACAAGAACTGGAAAATCCTTTATTGAAAAAATGTGTTGGGTTTGATTATGTTAGTAAGAAAAATGTTTTTTATTGGTTAGCTTCTTTAAGTCTACTTGATTGATAAAGAATTGATCTTTATTAGAATTAGATCGCCCTGGGTGAGGATATTGATTTTGGTTGATGATGTTAATCTTTACCATAATTAAATCACGTGGGACAAAGAAATTTGATTTATGTATAGTTTAGGTAATTACAAATCCGTGATGCTAATTTTGGCATTAAGATCGAGAAGCCCTAAAGTTATGTATATAAAAGATTATTTTCAGTAATTTTTGTAATTAGCCATTTATGTACAAGTTAACAATTTAATCAACTAACTAGTTTAATTAATTTAGTTTACCCTACCAAATAAATTATTTAAAAGACTAGAAAATATAATCAACCTATTAACCTAATTATTTTAGTGAAACTGATTACATACAATGAGATTAATTTTTTTATTGTTTACGTATAATGATCAAACTGATTCATAAAAATAAATTTTTAACTTAATTAGATACATTATGTGAGTACAATGACATACTAAGGGTGTATAAGTTGATAAAACATTATTAGTCCAGGCCCAATTATTAAAAAACCCTAATTAATTTAAAACTAACAAAGATAAAAAAAAATCTGAAAATTAAAGTTAACAAAGTGGGGGTGGCGTGGTTCCCCTGGTACTATACCGATTCTAAAACTTAAGAAATATAAAAACAACCATATCTAATTTATTAATATTATGACAATAATACTCCATGACCATTTCAAACATTTTCCAATCCACCACTTATAGTATGACATGTGAAATTGAAATTAATTAAAACCAAAGAGAGAGGGTTTGGTGTGGTAGATCTAGCGCGTGCGGCTGACAAATCAGAGGGACAGACGCCGTGTGCAGTGCTTCGTTGGTTGAGCATGGTCCGGAAGTCTTGGTGATGGGTTATCCGTCGTGGTGTGTGGCTAAGATCATCGTGATTCTGGTGGAGGTTTCTGTGTAGTGATTGAGTTATTGTTTTATTTGTTGTTCTTATTTTATTTTAATCTTCTTCCTTTTCTTTTCGACAGCATCCTGAAAGCAAGTTCCCAAAAACGACAAAAGGAAGGAAAGAAATAAAACTACACAATTACGACGTCAATGGCGATTGATTTCTTATGTTTTTTTCTCTATGTTGGTTGTATTGATGCTAAAAATGATTATTGTTGATTGGTTTGTTTGAGTTTTGGAAATTGTGTTGATTTGGTGAAGATTGTGAAGTTTGTAAACTTGTGCACAAAATTTTTGTACGAATGAAAATTTCCAGGTTTTGATATATGATTTGGCTTGTGTAATTGTGAAGAGGTTTGGAACTGAGTTTGAAACAATGGTGAACAATTGTTGTTGTTTTAAGATATAAATCTATAGAAAGGTTTATGCAAAAATTTGTTTGAGATAAAAATACATAATAGATGAAGATGGTTTTTACGGTGTGGTATTTGTGAATTTTAAAACTACACTGAAATATTAGAAATTATGTGTTTAGAATTTGTAGAAAAAAATGAACAAAGCTTTGTGTGGGGATGTCATATATAATAGTTAAAAATAATAAATAGATTTAAAAGTAAGAGAACTATCAAAAAATATATCATATGGTTTATACAACAAAAGAATTATAATTAAAACAAATTAAAATTAAAAGGGATGCCTCATATGAAAATTATTGGCCAAACATAAAGAAATAGCAAATGGTTTTAAAGAGATGTCTTTGAAAAGGAATTGTAAAAATATTTTGTGAGGAGTGTGAATTGTGAGAATTTTATAAAATTTTCGATCAATGATCAATAATACTGTGAAAATAATAGTGTATTTAAAGGGATAATTAGGTCAACAAAATAAGAAATAAAATTAATTGATAAATTAGATCTTTCTTGATCAATAAACTGACCAATCAGAGATGAGTATGTCACAAATTGACAAAACTTGACCAATAAAAAATAGTTACCAAAAAAGGATATATTTTTGGTATTTATTATGATTTATGCAATCATTTTTGATAAAAAAATGCATAAAATCAATTATATAAATATTTTAAAAAATGTTTTAAAATAAAAACGAAAATTAAAATTAAAATAATAAATATACAATTTTGTGATTTAAAAAATGGAAATAAAGTTAGTGACAAATATAAATAAAAATATTTTAAAAAAATAAAACAAGTAAGACTCAAACTCGTGATCTTATGCTTGCAAGCCTTATCTCCTTATTAATTGTTTTGTCCAATATATTTGAAATGAAAAGGCACTTGAAAACATATGAATGGGGGAAAATATTTTCTAACCCTTTAACGCCCTAACAACAACTTGGAGAAACAACACCACCGTTCTGAAGATAACATAGGCAAGGCGCAAGGCTATGGTAAACTTAAACACATGAATCTGCACCCTAACAACATATGCTATCTTGAAGTTTCCCATGATAAGAAATTAAGTGATATTGGATAGAGCGAGTGTTAGGTGTGAGTTTGATGCAAGGTGGTAGGGGTTTTATATAGTGATTTTTGAAAAGTATTTTTATGGTTTTTGAGTTTAGTTGTGGTTAATGTTTGATTTGGGATATGAGCTTTATGTTTAGTCATTAGTTATGATGTAAGGGAGAACCGCTAGACAATTTTTAAATAGACACTTCGAAAATGCTCTTTTTAAGTAAGCAGTACCGAGTATATTGTTCTATTCTTATGTTACATCACAATTATTATTAAAAAAAATTATATTATTTAATATTGATTTTTATAATATAATATTTAGATATTAGGACATAGAGTTCAATGCAAGTTGAAATGGAATAATGAATCTGGTTGAACTTTTTATTAATATTTTAAACACATCACATTAGTATACAGAATAAACAAAGGCGCACATATATAATGGATATGTAAAAAGTTAGTAAATGTGTTAAATATAAGAGAAAACTTGCTCTATCATAAATGCTAGAACTATCCTCATTCTTTATTCTCTTTCACACTAGCATATAGCAATAGCATATATTATTTTTGTTGAAGATTCAACATTCATAACATTTCACATCACTTGATACTACAAAAAATAAATAATATAATAAGAAGAAATAATGTTACTTTTTATATACTAAAATGTCATCACAATATTCAATGTATAAACATTATAAATAGATATTTTTATTTGTCTTCATTTTAAATTACATATAAAAGTAAATAATTTTCTCATGCATGCAACAACTTTTTGTATATTCCATATTATTGATCAAATTTAGTACTGTTTGTTTTTCTCTATCTTAGTACATTGTTTATTTTAAAAATCTAAATATAAAGTAATTTATTTTTGTGCAAATAAATACATCATAACTTTTACTCAAATAGTATAAAACTCCTATTGTTACTTCAATTAATATGTGGCATAATTAATTTGGATATGAGGAGTGATTAATATTTTTGATAATCTAACATAAAATATTTTATTTTAATTATACACCAAAATTAAATTAAACCAGAATAATATGGATCCATCTTTAAACTTTATTTGTGAGGTTTTATAATATATACCTCTTAAAAAATAGCACATTTCAATGATTTCTATTTATTTAAAAATTTACTTTACAAATTTAAAAAAATAGTTGGATCCCTTTTTATAAGAATTAAATTATATTTCATTTAGAATTAAAATTTAAATATTGCATGTATAGCTAGCACAATTGATGGAAGAACTGATCTTGTAAGGGATACTAGTCCCACATTTTAAGCGAGTGCAGCAGCATAGTCCCCCTTGATTTCTTTGATAGCAGCAATAGCCGACTTCAACAATCACAAGTTGCACGGAATTCAACAATGGTTTTAGCTGCATTAACTAACCCTTTAACGCCCTAACAACAACTTGGAGAAACAACACCACCACTACGAAAAAAACAATTTTTGGCAGCGCATCTACGAAAGCGCTTTTAAGAGAAAGCGCTTTCGTAGCCTTTAAAAAAAATTCGCTTAAAAAAAGCGCTTTTATAGGGTTTCCTACGAAAGCGCTTTTCTGAAAGCGCTTTCATAGGTATTTGAAATATCTAACCTACGAAAGCGCTTTTGAAAAGCGCTCTTATAGGTGGCCCTATAAAAGCGCTTTCGAAAAGCGCTCTGAAAGGGGGACCTACGAAAGCGCTTTCTAAAGCGCTCTTATATGGGGGACATACGAAAGCGCTTTTTGTAACACCCCAGTTTTTAATTTTGATTTATTTAAATTTGGGAATTTATTTTATTAGAATTAATAAAATAAAAAGGAATTATTTATTTGGAATATTTGAAGAAATAAGAAATATTGAGATTTTTAAGTCATTGGGCTTAGATGTTGTTAGTAATGAGTGGGGGTGAAAAAGAAGTAAAGTTATGTGTTGGAACTCAAGTTATTCTTCATTTTGGTTTTCACGATAAACAGAAGTTAGAATTGGGAAAATAGAGCTCTGAAGGTACGAGGAACGAAGAACGGAGAACTTCGCTCAAGAATTCAAAGCTGCTGATTGATAAGGTAAGGGGGGTTATACTCGATTATATTTGTTTATGGGTTTATGTACGGTTGATTCGGGTAATCGTAGGAAATCCCAATTGTTAAATGTTTCTAGGGATCGATAACCGTAGGACTGAACTTTGTTAGAAAAGGATTAGGATTCCCAATTCTCATGAATCGGTTAAGAATTTAGGTCCCAGATGGTGAATTGGGCGTATGTCTAATGATCGTGAATTTACCTTGGAAGTTGTAGGGATAATCCCAATGTCAGTAGGATTCCCCAAAAAGTTACGGTTAATCCCCGGTTAAAGTTATTATAATGATTATTAGTAAATTGGATATTGTGGTATTGTTGTGGATTGTACAAACTCGATGCGTTAGGTACTGAAATACGCGTTTTGGCCGACATTTTTCCGCGTTTGGACGGCTGTTGTGAGCCACTGCAGGTTCAGAAAAATCTGACCCGCGCTCATCAACACGGCCGTGTTGTTTAACACGGGCACCCGTGTTGATGCACTGTGTTGCCAAAAAAATGTGCTTTCTGGGCACTTTTCAACACGGGCCGTGTTGTTTAACACGGGCACCCGTGTTGATCCCCTGTAATGAGAAAAAAAAGGTGTTTTCTGGACACAATTCAACACGGCCGTGTTGTTTAACACGGGCACCCGTGTTGATGCTGCTGTGTTGAATTTCTGAATTTTGTTTTCTGTGTTTTATTGTGGATGTTATTGCCATGCTTTTAGATATGTTATCAAGCATGAAGTATGATATGATTTGATGTGATTGGTTGATGTTTAAATAGTATGCTGAGTGTTTACATGCTATCTGTATCTTGATATGATTGATGTTTTATAGTATGCTGAGTGGTTACATACTATTCATATCATGTGATGTTTGATATTGTTGATGTGCATGATATGTTGAATGATGTTCATAGTATGCTGAGTGTTACATACTTACATATCATGTTGCATTTGTTAATTCCCATTGTGTGGAATTAACATGGTGGCCAATATACGTGTCCGCGATTTAATGGAACGTTGAGGTGGTAGCCGTGTCCGCGATATAATGGAACGGTGAGTTATCCGTGACCCGCGATATAATGGGGCGGTGTAGTGGTACCACATGCATGGGTGTGTTGCATTACTCGAATATAACATGAATGGATGATTTTTCCAATGTTATATTGATTGTTTGTATGCACATGTGATTGATATATGGTTGATGATGTTTGATGGATATTTGCAATTATGAAAAGCAATATGTCATGGATATATGATTTGTAAAGGTTTTGTAAACTATGAGATATGTTAATTATTGGGTGATGTTTATGATTTCGTGAATTGATTGTTATGAATGTATAACCAAATGTATATTTGAGAAGCTCACCCTTACTGTTGAATATTTCAGATTGAAGAGCTTCGCTCAGGTGCTTGGCGAAGGCTTATCGTGTCTAGTTTAGTTTTATTCTAGTATGTCCGGGTCATGCTCTGATAGTTGTAACTCCGGGAACGTTTGGTTGTCGAGCTGCTTTAGTCAGACTCGTTTAATTTCTTTTAATTGTTATAATATGATGTTGACTTTTCCAGGTGTTAATCCCTGAGGATTTTGGAAAATATTATAACCTTTGATTTTATTAATTAAAGTATTCCGCTGTGTAAACATGTATGAGTTACCACTAAGATTTTGCATGACAGTAATTTATTTTATTAAAAGAGAATTGTAGCATTCCTCGATTATACATGTACTCTGAAAATATGATTTTTTATTTAAATTGCGAAATTTGTTCGGGGTTTTAGAGGGTGTTACAATAGTGGTATCAGAGCATAGTCGGTCGTTGTGACCAGAGTCTTGAGTCAGTCATTCCTTTTTGTATGCGACTAGTGCAAGGAAACACTGTCGATACTGTATTCTGATGTGGAGTATGTTTTGATTCTCAGGAATATGGCTGGAAGAGGTAATGGACGAAATGATGCTGCACTAGCTGAGGCTTTGGGGATGTTGGCTGGTGTACTTGCTGGAAACCCAACTGGAGGCGTGATTGGTGCTGATAGGCAATTGGGAAATTTCCAGAGGAACAATCCTCCATTGTTCAAAGGTACACATGACCCTGAAGGTGCTCAGAAGTGGCTGAAGGAAATCGAAAGGATTTTCCGTGTGATTGATTGTGCTGAAGATCTGAAGGTCAGATATGGTACGCATATGTTGGCAGAAGAGGCCGACGACTGGTGGGTTGCCACAAGGACTGAAATGGTTCAGGATGGAGAGGCACTGACTTGGGCTAACTTCAGAAGGGCTTTTCTGAGAAGGTACTTCCCTGAAGATGTTCGGGGAAGAAAGGAAATTGAATTTTTGGAGCTTAAGCAGGGCAATCTGACTGTTAGTGAGTATGCTACTAAGTTCACTGAGCTGGCAAAGTATTATGCTCACTACAACAATGATGAGGCTGGAGAATTCTCTAAATGTATCAAATTTGAGAATGGTCTCCGAGATGAGATTAAGCAGGGAATCAGGTACCAGCGTATCCGTAGATTTTCTGATCTGGTTGATTGTAGCAGGATCTTGGAAGAAGATATTACCAAGAATAGGTCGTCTCACTCTCGTGGGGCTGTTGATAAAAGAGGAAAGCAACATATGGACCGTGGCAAGCCATATGGTAGAGATAACCAGAGATCAGGCGGTTGGAAAAGGCCTAGTGGGGGAGATTCTAAGGCTCCTATCAGATGCTACAGGTGTGGTGAGTCTGGTCATCACATTCGAGATTGCAAGAGTGATGAGAAGAAGTGCTATAAATGTGGAAAGGCTGGTCATTTGTCTATTGATTGCAAAGGGAAGTCTGTTACTTGTTACAATTGTGGCGAAGAGGGTCACATTCGTCCGCAGTGTCCTAAGCCTAGGAAGGATCAGTCAGGTGGAAAAGTGTTTGCTTTGTCTGGATCTGAGACTACCCCAGAGGATCGATTGATTAAAGGTACGTGTTTTATTCATGGCACACCTTTAGTTGCAATTATTGATACTGGTGCAACTCATTCTTTCATTTCTTTGGATTGTGCTGAGAGGTTGAAACTGGACATATCTGGTATGCGAGGTAGCATGGTTGTTGATACTCCTGCATCGGGTTCAGTGACAACTTCACTTGTATGTAGGAATTGTCCTATTGAGATTTTTGGTAGAAGTTTCGGTATGGATTTAGTGTGCCTACCGCTTGAACAAATTGATATTATCCTTGGGATGAACTGGTTGGAATTTAACCGGGTTCATCTGAACTGCTTTGCTAAGACGGTGATTTTCCCAGAAGCAGTTGGTGTCGAGAATTTGACTATGACTGCTAGGCAGGTGCAAGAAGCAATGGAAGATGGTGCTAATGTGTTTATGTTACTTGCTTCGTTAGATGCAACAGGAAAGGTCAGGAGTAGTGAATTGCCAGTGGTGTGTGATTTTCCAGAAGTCTTTCCTGATGATGTTGGCGAGTTACCTCCTGAGAGAGAAGTGGAATTTTCTATAGATTTAATTCCTGGTACGAGACCGGTGTCGATGGCGCCATATCGTATGTCTGCGTCTGAATTGGCTGAATTGAAGAGTCAGTTGGAAGATTTACTGGAGAAGAAGTTTATTCGTCCAAGTGTTTCGCCTTGGGGTGCTCCGGTATTGTTGGTTAAGAAGAAAGAAGGTTCTATGAGACTGTGTGTTGATTACAGGCAATTGAACAAGGTAACCATTAAGAATCGGTATCCGTTACCGAGGATTGATGATTTGATGGATCAACTAATTGGAGCTAGTGTATTCAGTAAGATTGACTTGAGATCGGGATATCATCAGATTCGTGTGAAAGCGGAAGATATTCAAAAGACTGCTTTTCGAACGAGGTATGGGCATTATGAATATTCTGTTATGCCGTTCGGAGTTACTAATGCACCTGGTGTTTTCATGGAATATATGAACAGGATTTTTCACCCGTATCTGGATAAGTTTGTTGTAGTTTTTATTGATGACATTCTGATTTATTCCAAGAACGACAAAGAGCATGCGGAACATCTCAGAATTGTGTTAGAGTTGTTGAAAGATAGGAAGTTGTATGCAAAGTTGTCCAAATGTGAGTTCTGGCTGAATGAAGTTAGTTTTCTTGGACATGTGATTTCTAAGAATGGTATTGCAGTGGATCCTACGAAAGTAGAAGCGGTATCTCAGTGGGAAGCGCCGAAGACTGTTTCGGAAATCAGAAGTTTTCTTGGTCTTGCAGGTTATTACAGAAAGTTTATCGAAGGATTCTCAAAGTTAGCATTGCCGTTGACGAAGTTGACTCGTAAAGGACAAGCGTTTATTTGGGATTCTGATTGTGAGAAAGGTTTCCAAGAATTGAAGCGGAGATTGACTAGTGCTCCTATTCTGATTTTGCCGAATCCGGTGGAATCTTTTGTGGTTTATTGTGATGCATCTCTGTTGGGTTTAGGTGGTGTTTTAATGCAGAATCAGCAGGTAGTTGCGTATGCTTCGAGACAGTTGAAGGTTCATGAAAGGAACTATCCTACTCATGACTTAGAGTTGGCAGCTGTTGTGTTTGTCTTGAAATTGTGGAGGCATTATCTGTATGGTTCGAGGTTTGAAGTGTATAGTGATCATAAGAGTTTGAAGTATCTTTTCGATCAGAAAGAGCTCAATATGAGGCAAAGAAGGTGGTTAGAATTCCTCAAAGATTATGATTTTGGTTTGAATTACCATCCTGGTAAGGCAAATGTAGTTGCAGATGCTTTGAGCAGGAAGTCCTTGCATATGTCTATGATGATGGTTCGTGAATTGGATTTAATTGAGCAATTCCGAGATTTGAGTTTGGTTTGTGAAAGTACTCCGAAGTGTGTTCGTTTGGGTATGTTGAAACTTACTAGTGGTATTCTAGAAGAGATCAGAATCGGGCAGAAATCCGATGTTAATTTAGTTGATAGATTGACATTGATCAACCAAGGTCAAGGTGGTGAGTTTAGGATTGATGAAAATGATGTTATGAGGTTTGGCGATAGAGTTTGTGTTCCTGATGTCGCAGAAATCAAGAAAAGTATATTAGAGGAAGGACATCGCAGTGGGATGAGTATTCATCCGGGTGCCACGAAAATGTATCATGATTTGAAGAAATTGTTTTGGTGGCCGGGAATGAAAAAGGAAATAGCTGAATTTGTGTATGCATGTTTAATCTGTCAGAAATCGAAGATTGAGCATCAAAAGCCGTCTGGGTTTATGCAACCGATGTTTATTCCAGAATGGAAGTGGGATAGTATTTCTATGGATTTCGTATCTGGGTTGCCAAGGACTCCTATGAATTGTGAAGCGATATGGGTCGTTGTGGATAGGTTGACTAAGTCTGCTCATTTTATACCGGTGCGAATGGATTACTCGATGGAGAGATTGGCACAGTTGTATATTGAGAAAATAGTGAGTTTGCATGGAGTTCCTTCTAGTATTGTGTCAGATAGAGATCCGAGGTTCACTTCGAAATTTGGGAAGGATTGCAGAAGGCTTTGGGTACTAAGTTGAGATTGAGTTCAGCTTACCATCCTCAGACTGATGGACAGACGGAGAGGACGATTCAATCGTTGGAAGATTTATTGCGTGCTTGTGTTTTAGAGAAAGGTGGAGCTTGGGATAGCTATTTGCCATTGATTGAGTTTACTTATAAAAATAGTTACCATTCGAGTATTGGTATGGCTCCGTTTGAGGCATTGTATGGTAGACGGTGTAGGACGCCTTTGTGTTGGTATGAATCTGGAGAGAGTTCGGTAATTGGGCCAGAGATTGTTCAGCAGACTACCGAAAAGATCAAATTGATTCAAGAGAAGATGAGAGCTTCTCAGAGTCGTCAGAAAAGTTATCATGATAAGAGGAGAAAGAATTTAGAATTCAGTGCTGGAGATCATGTGTTTATGAGAGTTACTCCGATGACGGGTATTGGTCGGGCGTTGAAGTCTAAGAAGTTGACTCCGCGTTTTATTGGTCCGTTTCAGATTACGGAAAGAGTTGGAGAAGTTGCTTATCGCATTGCTTTACCTCCGAGACTTGCGAATTTGCACGATGTTTTTCATGTTTCTCAGTTGAGGAGATACATTCCAGACCCATCTCATGTAATCCAAATAGATGATGTACAGATGAGAGATAACCTGACAGTAGAAGCATTGCCTATGAGGATAGAAGATCGGGAAGTGAAACAGTTAAGAGGTAAAGAGATAGCATTAGTGAAGGTTGCTTGGGGAGGTCCAGCAGATGGAAATATCACTTGGGAGCTGGAGAGCCAGATGAAAGAGGCTTATCCGGAGCTGTTCGTCTAAGGTATGTTTTCGAGGACGAAAACTCTTTTAGTGGGGGAGAGTTGTAACACCCCAGTTTTTAATTTTGATTTATTTAAATTTGGGAATTTATTTTATTAGAATTAATAAAATAAAAAGGAATTATTTATTTGGAATATTTGAAGAAATAAGAAATATTGAGATTTTTAAGTCATTGGGCTTAGATGTTGTTAGTAATGAGTGGGGGTGAAAAAGAAGTAAAGTTATGTGTTGGAACTCAAGTTATTCTTCATTTTGGTTTTCACGATAAACAGAAGTTAGAATTGGGAAAATAGAGCTCTGAAGGTACGAGGAACGAAGAACGGAGAACTTCGCTCAAGAATTCAAAGCTGCTGATTGATAAGGTAAGGGGGGTTATACTCGATTATATTTGTTTATGGGTTTATGTACGGTTGATTCGGGTAATCGTAGGAAATCCCAATTGTTAAATGTTTCTAGGGATCGATAACCGTAGGACTGAACTTTGTTAGAAAAGGATTAGGATTCCCAATTCTCATGAATCGGTTAAGAATTTAGGTCCCAGATGGTGAATTGGGCGTATGTCTAATGATCATGAATTTACCTTGGAAGTTGTAGGGATAATCCCAATGTCAGTAGGATTCCCCAAAAAGTTACGGTTAATCCCCGGTTAAAGTTATTATAATGATTATTAGTAAATTGGATATTGTGGTATTGTTGTGGATTGTACAAACTCGATGCGTTAGGTACTGAAATACGCGTTTTGGCCGACATTTTTCCGCGTTTGGACGGCTGTTGTGAGCCACTGCAGGTTCAGAAAAATCTGACCCGCGCTCATCAACACGGCCGTGTTGTTTAACACGGGCACCCGTGTTGATGCACTGTGTTGCCAAAAAAATGTGCTTTCTGGGCACTTTTCAACACGGGCCGTGTTGTTTAACACGGGCACCCGTGTTGATCCCCTGTAATGAGAAAAAAAAGGTGTTTTCTGGACACAATTCAACACGGCCGTGTTGTTTAACACGGGCACCCGTGTTGATGCTGCTGTGTTGAATTTCTGAATTTTGTTTTCTGTGTTTTATTGTGGATGTTATTGCCATGCTTTTAGATATGTTATCAAGCATGAAGTATGATATGATTTGATGTGATTGGTTGATGTTTAAATAGTATGCTGAGTGTTTACATGCTATCTGTATCTTGATATGATTGATGTTTTATAGTATGCTGAGTGGTTACATACTATTCATATCATGTGATGTTTGATATTGTTGATGTGCATGATATGTTGAATGATGTTCATAGTATGCTGAGTGTTACATACTTACATATCATGTTGCATTTGTTAATTCCCATTGTGTGGAATTAACATGGTGGCCAATATACGTGTCCGCGATTTAATGGAACGTTGAGGTGGTAGCCGTGTCCGCGATATAATGGAACGGTGAGTTATCCGTGACCCGCGATATAATGGGGCGGTGTAGTGGTACCACATGCATGGGTGTGTTGCATTACTCGAATATAACATGAATGGATGATTTTTCCAATGTTATATTGATTGTTTGTATGCACATGTGATTGATATATGGTTGATGATGTTTGATGGATATTTGCAATTATGAAAAGCAATATGTCATGGATATATGATTTGTAAAGGTTTTGTAAACTATGAGATATGTTAATTATTGGGTGATGTTTATGATTTCGTGAATTGATTGTTATGAATGTATAACCAAATGTATATTTGAGAAGCTCACCCTTACTGTTGAATATTTCAGATTGAAGAGCTTCGCTCAGGTGCTTGGCGAAGGCTTATCGTGTCTAGTTTAGTTTTATTCTAGTATGTCCGGGTCATGCTCTGATAGTTGTAACTCCGGGAACGTTTGGTTGTCGAGCTGCTTTAGTCAGACTCGTTTAATTTCTTTTAATTGTTATAATATGATGTTGACTTTTCCAGGTGTTAATCCCTGAGGATTTTGGAAAATATTATAACCTTTGATTTTATTAATTAAAGTATTCCGCTGTGTAAACATGTATGAGTTACCACTAAGATTTTGCATGACAGTAATTTATTTTATTAAAAGAGAATTGTAGCATTCCTCGATTATACATGTACTCTGAAAATATGATTTTTTATTTAAATTGCGAAATTTGTTCGGGGTTTTAGAGGGTGTTACACTTTTTACCTCAGAAACGCTCTCATATATGGGTCTTAGAAAGCGCTTTTAAAAGCGCTTTCGTAGGTTGTTTTATAATTAAATTAAATATCCCTAAATACGAAATTTGCCCTCACTTGTTCATTTCTTCGTCTTCCTTCGTCGCCGTTACTGTTTGTCTTCCTTGCATTCCGTTCCTGTTCGTGTTCGTCCCATTGTTGCGTTTCCAAAATCCCATTGCTGCGTTCGTTCACTGCTGCTTCGTCTTCCTTCGTCGCCGTCGTTCTTCCCTCTTCTTCAGTCGTCGCCGCCGTTCATTGCGTTCTTGTCCATCTTGGTAAGTTTCTTCTTCTTCTTCAACCTCATAATCAAATTGAAGTGCTTTGATAGTTGTATGCAATCGAACCTGGACAAACTTTAAGAAGAATTTGAAAGCATGCATTGATTCTGACTTGTTATTTAAGAAAAAGATCCAAGTATAAATAGTATGAGCATCCACCAATTTAGTATAGTAAGAAAAGCCAGACCTTAACGGATGTCGTGCATGTCCCCAAAGGTCCGTGTACATGTCATCAAAAGGTGCAATGTATGTGTTTGAAGAAAGAGGATCGAGTAGTCTATGTGATTTACTTAAATAACATGACTTACACACAATAGGAACTTTATTTGAAATGTGAATTTTACAATGTTTAAGAGCAAGTTTTACTGCAAACAAATGAGTATTCCCTAATCTATAATGCCATAGAAAGGAGGTATTCAGTTTAGGTACATTAGAAATAACATCCTAAGATATATAATTGAAATTAATAGAAGAGGAAAGTAGAATAAGATGTTGATGTGAAGACATGCATGAAGGCTTCAGTAGAAGATGCAGAAAGCAATACAATCCACTCGAGTCAAGAAAGCCTTCAAGGATAGGAACTTTAGAATCCTGATATGTGATATATAATTTTTCAACCGTAAATTCAAAAACAACATGATTATCTTTACAAAACTTGGAAACTGATAATAAGTTTCTTGTAATGCGAACTAGTAAAATATCATTTAGCTTAAGTGAAGAAGTTGAACATGCAGGGGAAAACAATAGTGAATAACATATACCATGAATTTCTAATGACTCACCATTATCAACACTGACTCTACTATGAGCTTCATATGATTGATTATTCTAACAGCTATTTTGTCAAATTAACTTATTCTAAATTGAATTCTTGTATTAACATTGATTCACTGTCGAATTCATCACTGAAGCCAACTTTGGCTTACATTTGGAGAGCTAATGTTTCAAGTAATATTCAAGTGTTTGATTGGCGTCTTCTCCTTAATAGGCTCCAAACTAGAGATGAGCTTGCCATCGCATGTGTGCAGAGTCTTATGTGTTCGTTATGTTTTGGTCCCTAAGAATCCCATCATCACTTGTTCATTGATTGTCCTGTTGTTTTAGAGGTGTGGTTGGTTATTTTAAATTGGACTGTTTTATCTAGTTTTAGCATTGATAATGTTGATATTATTGATCATTTATTGGTTTTCGACTTTTCCTTGAGAGAAAGATCGAAGACAAATTATAAATTTTTTATTTGATTAGTTGATGTTAGAGTGAATATTTAGTTGACAAGTAACAATATTATTTTTAATAGTGAATCGAAAGGAGTCTGTGACATAGTTATGATCGCACTCCAAAGATGTTATGTGGCCTGTCTTGATTCCATATACCGATTTTTAAACGCACCCGTGTCATTCATTATATATTCTTGCATGTTTACCCAATTTGGCTAACTTTTGAAGATGATACACAATGGTTCTATAACTTCTTAAAGATGATAATTAGAGAAACTGAAAATATGAGTTAAATTTTAAGTACTTTCTTGACTTTGGCCCTACACCCTTCACAGTTCATATTAGTTTTACCTTCAACTTTTTTAGTTTGGTCGTCAAATGACACTTGTAGTCTTTGAATGTACTTAAGTTACAAAGTTGTTCCCGTAAGTTTGAATTACATTCATTTTTTAGTTTGGTCATCAAATGCCTCCGGAGATTGTAAGGTAAAAAAACATATCAAAATGGATACAAAAGTCCCTTACATGGCATCTTTTCAAATATCTTTTAGTTATAATTGTTATTTCCCTTTTTTGTAATGCTTTGTATTTATAGAATTATGTATATAGAATTATGTATATTTCCCTTTTTTCAAATATCTTTTAATTATGTATTTACAAATCTAACACTATCCTTTTTCTACTTATTTTTTGTTTATATGTTTCTTATTTGTGGGTTGATGTATGTTTTATTTCTCCGGGTGCATGCTACATAATTTTGGTGGTAACATTGAAATGGTTTGTGTTTTGGATTATATTTGTGGGTTTATGTTGACTTTGTGAATTCACTATTTCTAATATTTGTGTTGTATTATTGTCATAGCTTTCCCAAACATTGAAAATATATATGTGACATTTATTGTGAACCTTTATGTTAAAATAGTATATATCTTTCGACAATCGATCCGAAATATTGAATAACATTCTATGAATTTGCAGCATTTCCCGGCCTAGTTCGACGTACGACGCTCATTCTCCGCGTTTCTTAGAGTTCGAAACATCTGAGAGGTAACTTTATTCCTCAAATTACTGGTATATATTGTGATGAATTTGTCTTAAATTGTCTTTCGTATGTTGCATTTTCTTGATACGGATTCATTCCGTCTATACTTTGCGTTTTGACAGAAATGCAGTATACTACTGTTTTGTGCACTAATTAGTTGATATGGATAAGACATGGATGTATTCCAATCGATTGTCGAAAGACTACGAGAATGGTGTTTCTGAGTTTGTTAAGTTTGTTGTTGCGCACGCCAAAGACCCCAGTCGTATGACATGTCCCTGTTTGTATTGATGTTATGGGAACCGGGTTGACGCAGTTCAGTTGGCATCGCATTTAATTCGGTATGGAATTGATAGGAGTTATACATGTTGGAATATGCATGGTGAGAAAAGTAACGGGAATGTTGAATCGGGGTATGCAAGGACCTATGTTTCAAATGATGATTGCACAGATACATACGATTATGATCGAGTCGAAGAAATTGCAGAAGCACTTGAAGAAGATCTTAACGATTGTCCCAAAATGTTCGAGAGGTTGGTAAGCGATGCAGAGAAACCGTTGTATAATGGTTGTACAAAATTCACAAGATTGTCTGCGGTGTTAAAGTTGTACAACTTAAAAGCCGGCAATGGATGGTCGGATAAAAGTTTCAGAGTTATTAGCCCTTATGAAAGATATGCTACCAGAGGATAATGTTCTTCCCAATCGAACGTATGAGGACAAAAAGATGTTGTACTCCATTGGCATGAGCTATGATAAGATACATGCGTGTCCAAAAGATTGCGTTTTGTTTCGAAACGAGTATGCATCGTTAAATGAGTGTCCTAAATGCGGTGCCCCTCGATATAAGAAAAAGTTGTCTCCGGCAAAAGTCTTATGGTATTTTCCTATAATCCCGAGATTTAGACGGATGTATCGTAGTGAAACCGATTCAAGACACTTGACTTGGCATTCAGATGAAAGAATTATTGATGGAAAATTTCGACATCCGGCAGATTCTCCACAGTGGATGAAAATTGATAATGATTATCCTGAATTTGGAAAAGAAGCAAGAAACCTTCGCTTGGCATTGTCTACTGATGGAATGAACCCACACGGTATTCAAAGTATCTCGCATAGCACATGGCCTGTGATTCTTATGATTTATAACCTACCTCCATGGCTATGTATGAAGCGTAAGTACATGATGTTGTCTATGTTAATTTCTGGGCCTAAACAACCAGGAAATGACATAGACGTATACTTGGAACCATTAATCGAAGATTTGAAGATTTTGTGGGAGAACGGTGTGGAGGTTTATGATGGTTATAGGAAAGAAATTTTCAACTTGAGGGCGATGTTGTTTGGAACAATTAACGATTTTCCAGCATACGACAATCTATCCGGGTATAGCATTAAAGGTGAAAAAGCGTGTCCTGTTTGTGAAGACGGAACCGATACCATGCGATTGAAACTTTTTCAGAAGAATGTCTTTCTCGGTCATCGTAGATTCTTAACTTCTAAACATCAGTATCGTGGATGGAGAAAAGCGTTCAACGGAGATACCGAACAACGTAGAGCTCCGCCTGGTTTGACAGGTGATCAAATTTTTGAAAAGGTGAAAGATGTGAATATTCAGTTTGGCAAGCCTTTTGCACATAAAGTTGTCACAGGTGGGTGGAAGAAGAGGTCGATTTTTTTTGAATTGCCATATTGGAAATCTTTGTACGTAAGACATTTTCTTGATGTGATGCATATTGAAAAAAATGTATTTGACAGTGTTATTGGTACGTTACTCAATATAAAAGGGAAGTCTAAGGATGGCCTTAAATCAAGGGAGGACATGGTAGACATGGGAATAAGAACTGAACTGGGACCCGTTAAGAAAGGAAGACGGACATACCTACCATCTGCTGTTTACACTCTATCTAGAAAGGAGAAAAAAATATTGTGTAAGTTTCTGAGTGAAGTTAAAGTTCCAGAAGGCTACTCATCAGATATTAGAAGACTTGTGTCTATGAAAGACCTCAAGTTAAAGAGTTTAAAGACGCATGATTGCCATGTTATAATGGAACATTTTCTACCGATAGGTATACGTTCTATTCTGCCAGAAAAGGTACGAAGCGCAATAACTAAATTGTGTTTTTTCTTCAAGTCAATTTGCAGTAAGGTGATCGATCCTGAGATCTTGCCAACATTGCAAAAAGAAATAGTTGTTACTTTGTGTGAGCTTGAAATGTATTTTCCTCCCTCGTTTTTTGACATAATGGTTCATCTTGCCGTTCATCTTGTGAAAGAGACACAATTGTGCGGACCAGCTTATATGAGATGGATGTACCCTGTTGAACGTTATATGAAAATATTAAAAGGGTATGTGAAAAATCGGAGTCGACCAGAGGGTTGTATTGGCGAAAGATACATTGTTGAAGAAGCGGTTGAGTTTTGTACTGAATATTTGTCAAATGTTCAATCAATTGGACTCCCCAAATCTCATTATGTTGAAAAAAAGAAGGTAAGAAGCTAATTGGAAATAAAGTTGTGACAGTATCAAGGGTCGAACGGGATCAAGTGCATTTGTATGTTCTGCACAATGAGATTGTGGTTGAGCCGAATGTTGAAATACACAAGGGTGTTCTTCGAGGTTTAAATTCGAATAGAAATGAGAATTGGATTGTACGAGAGCACAATCGAAGTTTCATACCATGGTTTAAGGAACATATTTATTCAAAGTATCGTTCAGATCCCGCCTCAGTGACAGAAAGGTTTAGATGTTTAGCATATGGTCCAAGTTTGGTTGCGTTTTCTTATAGCGCATACGCAATTAATGGATACACATTTTATACCAAAGAACAAGATGATAAAAGTAATGTGCAAAATAGTGGTGTCACCTTGGTAGCTGAAGCAATGCACATATCTAGTGTGAAGGACTTAAACCCGAAATTTGCAAATCTGTCGTATTTTGGGGTTATCGAGCGCATTTGGGTCTTTGATTACGAGAAATTTCAGATTCCTATATTCGGTTGCAAGTGGGTTGAAAATAATAATTGTATACGGATGGATAAGTCAGGATTTTTGCAAGTGGATCTTAACAGGGCGGGGTACAAAGATGAGCCTTTCATTCTAGCCTCTCAAGCTAAACAAGTGTTCTATGTCACTGATCCGACAAGTACGAAATGGTCTATAGTGCTTTTCTCTAACAAAGTAATTGATGAAAAGATTGGAGACCAAGTCGATACTGGTGTTGACATTGAATCTTTTACCAGAAATGATCAAAATGAGAATGAATCATGCATTAGAAATGATCATAATGAGGGTATTTGGATCAATCCAACCGTCCGCGTTGTTAAGAGACGAGTAGAACATATTCCTACCAAGAAAAGAAAGAGATGTTAGTGAAAAAGGTAATAGTATATATAATTATAGACAATGTCATTCAATAAAATGTATATATATGCCATTTCATTTTTTTCATTATAGTATAATATATATAGCCTATATCATTTCATTTTTTTCATTATAGTATAATATATATAGCCTATATCATTTCATTTTTTTCATTATAGTATAATATATATAGCCTATATCATCCAGTAAAATTTAAATATACGTCATTTCATTTTTTTGCTTTATGGAATTTTATACATGTCATTTAATTTAATCTAATTTTTCTAAATTACAGGTCAAATGGCTAGTAACCAAGATAACTCAGAAAATGTTCCACAAGGAGATGTTCCACAAGATAATGTTCCACAAGACACTTCAGATAAGGACATCACACGAGGCATAACTATCATGCGTGGAATCATCCGTGATAGACATAGAGGTATTAAGTATAATGTAGATTGGAATAATGATGACCAACTAATTGGGCCTAATTCTGCAAAGCTGACAAGCTACATCGGTACGCTTGTTCGTATGCACATTCCGATCACCACTCCTAGCTGGAAAAAAGGAGAGTTGGATGCTAAAGAAAGAATTTGGACCGAGATAAAGGTATCATATATGGTTGTTGTTATTTGCTTTATTTTGACGAAAATATTGTTTTTAAATTACATATACTAACACCCTCTATGCGTATGTTTTTTTGTAGAGGTCTTTTAACATTGAAGATGCCCGCAAAAAGTATGTAATGGGCTTGGCCGGAAAAAGACATAGAGGGTGGAGAAATTTTTTGACAAATAAGTTTCTTAAAGACGATGAAGGAAATTTTGTTGAAGAGGATCCTGAACGACCAAATAAATATGAGAGCTTCATTACACCCGAAGAATGGGTTGCTTTTGTGGGCCAAAGAAGAGAGGAGAATTTCAAGAAAGTGAGTGCTGTAAATCGGGACAGAGCGTCAAAACCCACATATCCATATAAAAAAGGTCGTTTGGGATATGTACGCTTACAGGAAAAAAATTGTAAGTAAATCTCAATTCTACGATCTTATGAATTATCTCAATGTGTATTATTAATTTGTAACAATGTGTATTGATGATTTTATTATTTGTAACAATGCGTAGTTGGAGGAGACGCAGAGTGACGAAACATCACTACCTGCACATGTGCTGTGGAAAGAAGCTCGTGTTGGCAGAGATCAAGTTGTTAACCCCGATCTGCAACATATTTATGATGAGTGTGTAAGTATACCATTATGTCTTTAATTAATATATAATTAACGTTGTGTCTTTAATTATCGATATTTAAATGAATTACAAGAGACTATATCGCAATCGGTATCCACGGGTGATGACCCGAATATCAGGAGTGTACTCAGTCGAGCACTATGTGTTGCTGAGTATCCGGGACGAGTGAGGGGTAAAGGCCATGGTGTGACTCCTACCTCTCTGTATAACAATCCAAGAAAAAGAAATCCTAGCAATGCATAAGTGATGCAAACATTGCAGGATTTACAAGCACAAGTCCGTGAACTGCAGAGGGACAAAGAGAGATATATGGCAGAAAGGAGCAGTTCACAGTTGAAAGAAACTAGTGACAAGGCTAGTATCAACTGTCAACAAAATTTTCTCGAGGTAATTAAGATGATAATCCATTATATTTAGAGAAAGTATAATTATAACGGTTATTATTGTCAACATTAAAGGAAGTCTAACGGTTATTATTGGTTTAGGGCATTTCATGTTGTCAGCTGTATCTAGCGTCTCCGACTTATAGGGTAGTTGGCAAGGGAAAAGTGCACAACACCTCGGGAGATTTAATTCACCATAGACCGCTCCCGGATGGCCACATGAAGGTATCGGTTGATGTTGTTTTAGATATGAATGCATTGCTACCGGTACCTGACATTGTTGCGGAGACCACATTGCTGCGAGATGCAGTAGGATCTTTTGTGGCATGGCCATCAGACCTCATCTGCATAGATGATCAGGTATGTTGAAAACCATTATGAATCTTTAAGTATTCAACTGACAGTTCTGACCTGAATTTTATACATGGTAATTTTAGACTCCTACAAAACCTGCATCTAAGGATAAAGGGATTTTGCAGCGCGGCGAGTCTATTGCATCGCAAAGACAGGTACTTTTAAAGTGTTTCATTTATGATCGGAATAAAAAACTGCATAACTTTGTATCTTACATAATTCTATATGATTTTTAAGGTACCTTCTCAAGATCAGTCACAGCAGGTGAGCCAGAAAGTTAGTAGGGTTCCACCTAAGAAGAAGGTTCCTGTCCATAAATTTGTGCCTAGGTATCGACAGTGTCAGGAGACACTAGTTGGCACATCAGATTTGATGAATGATGGAATTCGTCAAATCAATGTGGATGAAATTGTCTTTGGTTTTCCATGTACTGAAACAATTGGATTAGAGGACATGGGACAAATCTTTCATCATCGAGAGTTAGGCATCAGTGTGATGCACTCGTACATCCGGTAACCCGATCAATATATTATTTAATTGGTTGAACATTTTTTTTAAACATTTAATTGAAATAGTCTAATATTAATTATGTTTTTATTTAAGGATGTTATTTGACAAATTGATGCGCGGGAATCAATTGTCAAATAGATTCCGTTTCGTGTCTTCCTCCCGTGTCAGCGGAGCAACAATTTCTAGGGAACGTGATTCAGTAAGAGAACACTTGGTCGAAAGATTCATGACAACTGCCAGTACAGAGAGCTTGTATCTTTTGCCTTATAATACAGGGTTAGATTTTCATTCTAAGCTCCTTTTAATATTTGTATTTTTTACATTAAAATTCGCTTCTAAATTGTTGCTTTAATTTATAGATGTCACTAGTTGTTGCTTGCAATCAATCCCATAAAAGAAGTGGTCTATTACCTTAATTCGGTTGACGGTGATTGGACAATTTATCCAGAAATGAAGCTAGTGATTGATACGTAAGTGACATTATTCTAAATATTCGTTTGTGTTTATATATTTAATTATTTCAATGTCATTGTTCTAAATAAATATTTTAATTTTGTCATCAGTTCAATACAAGTATTCCGATGTCAAAGGGAAGCACGAGTACCACGGTCTAAATCAAACAACATTAATTGGATCAAAGTACAGGTATATAAATTTCAACAATTTGCTTATAATATTTATGCTACTTGATAAATCAATAGATGTGTATAATCTTATTTGTTTTTCTATGTAGTGCCCTCAACAACAAAACAGCATAGATTGCGGATACTTTGTTTTGAAGTTTATCAAAGAAATCATTCAAATGAATGGAATCGAGATTCTAATCACGGTATGGATTTATACTTTGTTTTATTACATATCGGATTTTGCATATAATTTATTACATTAAACTAAATCATGCATATATTTTGTTTTGTAATGTAGTATTTTCATCAATACAATTGTCCATATTACTCGCCACGTCAATTGGAAGAACTCAAAGAGGAGTTGTGCCAATATTTTATTGAGCTAAGAATCTTATAATAAGGTACGAATACATTGTTGTGTGAAAATTGGTTAATTATGAATATATTGTTTTGTGTATACAACACTGACCGTGTTATTATGTTCATATTGCAGGATCAGGACCTTGGATATATATGTAGATTAGGATTGATTTACTTAGTGTTATATAGCTGATTTCTTAGGGTGTATTTTGTTACGTTTAAAAACATGTTAATATTGAATTACCATGGTGTATATATATTTTGGATATGAATAGATTATAATGGTATTTGTATATATATATAATATTTGGTATTTGAATTACATTTGGTATTTGGATTAAAACTAATATATATTGGTATTTCTAGATTAGATTGTAAAATACCGGTTTAAGAATTACAGGTTTGCTGCAAAAAAATGCAGGTTTAGAAATTTTTTAAATTTTAGATTTTTTAGTAGAAAACCTATGAAAGCGCTTTTAAGAAAAAAGCGCTCTCGTAGGCCTACCTATGAAAGCGCTTTTTTAATAAAAACGCTTTCATAGGTAGGCCTACGAGAGCACTTTTTTCTGAACAAAAAGCGATGCTAAAACCTTTAGCAGCGCCACCAACGAGAGCGCTTTTAAGCGCTTTTAAAGCCCAAAAAAAGCGCTTTCGTAGGTTATTTCTGGCATAGTGCACCGTTATGAAGATAACATAGGCAAGGCGCAAGGCTATTGTAAACTTAAACACATGAATCTGCACCATAACAACATATGTTATCTTGAAGTTTCCCATGGTAAGAAATTAAGTGATATTGGATAAAGCTAGTGTTAGGTGTGAGTTTGATGCAAGGTGGTATGGGTTTTATATAGTGATTTTTGAAAAGTATTTTTATGGTTTTTGAGTTTGGTGTGGTTAATGTTTGATTTGGGATATGAGCTTTATGTTTAGTCATTAGTTATGATGTAAGGGAGAACCGCTAGACAATTTTTAAATAGACACTTCGAAACTGCTCTTTTTAAATAAGCGGTACCGAGTATATTGTTCTATTCATATGTTACATCACTATTATTATGAAAACATTTATATTATTTAATACAGATTTTTATAATATAATATTTAGATATCACATTAGTATACAGAATAAACAAAGGCGCACATATATAATAGATATGTAAAAACTTAGTAAATGTGTTAAAAATTAGAGAAAACTTGCGCTATCATAAATGCTAGAACTATACATTATTTTTGTTGAAGATTCAACATTCATAACATTAGCATATAGCAATACCATATATTATTTTTGTTGAAGATTCAACATTCATAACATTTCACATCACTTGATACTACAATAAAATATATAATATAATTAGAAGAAATACTGTTATTTTTTATATACTAAAATGTCATCACAACATTCAATGTATAAACATTATAAATAGATATTTTTATTTGTCTTCATTTTAAATCACATATAAAAGTAAATAATTTTCTCATGCATGCAACCACTTTTTGTGTATTCCATATTATTGATCAAATTTTTGTACAGTTTGTTTTTCTCTATCTAAGTACTTTGTTTATTTTAAAAATCTAAATATAAAATAATTTATCTTTGTGGAAATAAATACATCATAACTTTTACTCAAATAGTATAAAACTCTTGTTGCTACTTCAATTAATATGTGGCATGATTAATTTGGATATGAGGAGTGATTAATATTTTTGGTAATTTAACATAAAATATTTTATTTTAATTATACACCAAAATAAAATTAAACTAGAATAATATGGATCCATCTTAAAACTTTATTTGTGAGGTTTTATAATATAAACCTCTTAAAAAATAGCACATTTTAATAATTTCTATTTATTTAAAAATTTATATATAAATTTTAAAAAATAGGTTGATCCCTTTTTATAAGAATTAAATTATTTTTCATTTAGAATTAATATTTAGATAATGCATGTATAGCTAGCATAATTGATGGAAGAACTGATCTTATAATGGATACATGTTCTTCATTTTTAAGGGAGTGCAACAGCGTAGTCCCCCTTGATTCCTTTGATAGTTATAATAGCTGACTTTAAGCAATCACAAGTTGCACGGAATTCAACAATGGTTTTAGCTGCAGCATCATAGTTCACATTGATTGCTTTCATAGCAGCAGTATTCGACTTCGAGCAATTACAAGTTTATTGACAGTCAATAATGGTTTTAGCCACATTAACTAACCCTTTAATGCTTTAACAACAACTTGGCGAAACAGCGCCACTGTTCTGAAGATAACTTAGGCAAGACGCAAGGCTATTATAAACTTGTACACATGAATCTGCACCATAACAACATATGTTATCTTGAAGTTTCCCATGGTAAGAAATTATGTGATAAAAAGGATAAAAAGGTTATTTAAAGTCTTTTTACCAAAATAACACTCATGTTTTTTTTATTGGTTTGTTATCATATTAAAGTATAATTTTTAAATGTCTCCATTCATTTCTTCTCTCAAAAACCTTTAAGAGTAGATAAGGTAATTGCAACTCTTAGTAGCCCTAACCAATTTATTTTTCCTTACCAATCACTCCCTCAAAAGAAACAAACGACTGGATTTAAATTTATCCAAATAAGACCCCTTATTATTTTACTTAAATGATTTATATATACTTATGTTCTATTCCTCTGTCTTCTGTAAAAAATGTAATTTAAATCACTTATAATAAAGTGTTTTTGATTATATAATTTGAAATTTAATAAAATAAAAAATAATAAATATAATCATGTAATAATTTCATTTTTTGATCATATCATAATTATGAATTATTCATAAACTCATTCAATTTTAATATAGTTGAATTCATAAAATCCTTACGAACTAAGCAATTTTATGGCATGATACAATTATTTGATACATGTGAAAATGTTAATATGATAATTATTACTCTCTATTTTTTCATAACTATCACTTTAAATATTTATACGCACCATATTTTATAATTCTATGCTTTTTATATGCTAATTTTTAAATAAGAAATAAAAAAATATTTTAAAATAAATCGTACATAAATATTTTAAATTATTTCTATAAACTACAATAATTAATAGTATATTTAAATAGAATTCACCCGTGCAATAGGTTTACTGTGTTTTATTTTCTTAAAGGTATGAGAAAGAGAGTAAGATAAAAATTAAATAATTCTTTTGAGTAACTAAATTTATGCATAATCACTGTTTTTTTAATTATATAACAACAACCACAAACTACATATTTTATTAATATTTTAAACACATCACATCAGTATACAAAATAAACAAAGACGCACATAAATAAAAACTTAGTAAATGTGTTAAATATGAGAGAAAACTTGCTCTATCATAAATGCTAGAACTATCATCTTTCTTTATTCTCTTTCACACTAGCATATAGCAATACCATATATTATTTTTATTGAAGATTCAACACACATAACATTTTACATCACTTGACACTACAAAAATATATATAATATAATAAGAAGAAATACTGTTATTTTTTATATACTAAAATGTTATCACAATATTATATGTATAAACATTATAAATAGATACTTTTATTTGTCTTCATTCGAAATTACATATAAAAGTAAATAATTTTCTCATGCATGCAACCACTTTTTGTCAATTCCATATTATTGATCAAATTTAGTACTGTTTGTTTTTCTCTATCCACTATGCCAAAATTGAATTTTGATAGCGCCACATAGACAACGCTTATGCCATAAGCGCTGCTATAGGTTTTCAGAAGAAAAAAAATTAAAAAATTAGAGTAAGCGCTGCTAAAGGTATACCTTAGACAGAGCTTACTAAAAGCGCTGCTAAAGGCCTTACCGTAGACAGCGCTTCCTTTCCCTAAGCGCTGCTATAGGTTTTCAATAAAAAAAAATTAAAAAAATAAGAATAAGCGCTGCTAAAGGGTATACCTTAGACAGCGCTTACTAAAAGCGCTGCTAAATGCTTTACCATAGCCAGCGCTTATATTCCCTAAGCGCTGCAATAGGTTTTCAATAAAAAAAATAAGAATAAGCGTTGCTAAAGGGTATACCTTAGACAGCGCTTACTAAAAGCGCTGCTAAAGGTGTGATATTTCAATTATATTTAATAAAATTTAAAAATAATAAAATTTAATAAAATTTAAAAATATTATTTCAATTATATTTAATAAAATTTAAAAATAATAAAAGGAAAAGATACAATGTCGTTTGGTCTAAAGAATAGGGTTCACAGGCATAACTTCAAGAGAGAATTCACTTTTCTTCTCTCTTCCTCTCACACCGGCGGTGGCGCAGCTTTATTCAAATTCATCATCTCCGTCATGGTTTCATCCTCCTCATTCAGCCATCGCGATACCTACATCGCACTGCGGTTCACATCTCCATTCGACATTGCCGCCATGACCTCACAACCACACCTTTCCTCTTCTCACTTTTTCATCTACGTTACCAGAGCGCATCTGAAGAATAGATGCCTCCGTCCTCACTTTCTCAACCCACACACTTAGCTTAAAATCCCTCTCCAACCTCGTATCCTCCATCTATTTCACATATAAAACCTCCAATAACAGATATCAGAATAAAAGTGAAGAAAACCTTTTTACGACGGCGATTCCGATGAGGTGATGACAAACTCAAGCAAGTGTTCTGAGGTAAACTCCCAACTTTCCCCTTAGTCTGATTCTTGCTCCATTTCTTCTCTCTTATACTTATGAACCTTTTCTTGCTTGTTTGGCGATGAAAAAAATTACGATGTTGCTGTAATAGATTGAAGTCGAAATTACTATGATGGTGATGCTGCAGATTGACTGAACTCGACGTTAATGATGACTGAACAGAAAGCAGAAATATGAAGATGATGTTGAAGAATCTTGCAGGTTCAGGGTTGATGATGAAGATGAAGATGAAGATTAAAGTTGATGTGATGCGAAGAAGATGATTTACGCAAAGAGGAAACGTTTTGAAGCTTGAAGCAATGGTAGAGAAAGAATCTCACAAATTTGCAGAGGATTGAAAAGGTAATCCTTCAAGCCCTTTTCTATGTATTTTTATCGTGAATCAATCCTCCTCAATCTCTGAAAATTTATGTTATATTTTGTTAGAAGTTTGTTACAAAAGATTGAACATGAGTAGTTGATATCGAGAATTGGTTAGAGATTCCAATGGCTAGGATTGATTTTGATTTTTTGAAGTTCTGTTATGACTCTTCCTCGAGCTTCCAAGAAGGATTGCAATTTACACTTATGTGTTTGATTTCTCAGGGTCCCAAAAAAAGGTGTTAAAGCTCCAGTTGCAGCTTCCAAGAAGAAGCCAGTAAGTAATTGCTTCAACATCTATCTTATTTACGATTCCATTTTTGCTTGTTTTTATTAATTGTATTATTTTGGGAATAATTTTTCAGGAGAAGGTTACAAATCCTCTTTCAAAAGGAGGAAATATCAAAAGTTGATATTGCCTTAGCAAGAAAGCTCGTTGAGTCTGCTGCTCCTCTTATGAAAGAACGCAAACGCTTTCAGAGCGCGATCGATGAGTTGAAGAAGCGTCAAATGGTGCTGGAGACAGAATCTGCAAGAATCAGTGGTGAGTTGAAGTTAAAGTTAGGTCATATTTATGAATATGAAGAGCCTTCCATAGCTGAATTGAGAATTGAGTGTTATCATCTTTATGAAAAGGATTGTAGATTTAGGGGGATACCTTTCATCCCTAAACTTGATGAGATGGAATGTGAGAATTTGGTGGCTGTGTTTGGTGGCACTGCGAAGGAACGTCACTTGATTAAGTTCTTGAACGATCCTGTTAGGAAATAGCTCATTGAAACTTACTTTAATGGCATATTGTTTAAGGGGTAAGCTGATATGGGTGGTGGTGATGGTTATTAGAACTTTGTGGAGGATCTTTGAATTAAACATATGCCAGCTCTCAAGTGAAAAGCTTCTCAGTTGATTCTGAAATAAATTGCACACATTAAATGCATGCATTCAATATGGTATATGGTACTCATTTTCATTCTCATCATGTGTTTTTTGTATTTCATTCTCATAATTTGTTTTTACTATAATCCTAAAATAACACAAGATTATCATCAACGTAGGCTTCTCTATCTTACTCTCTAATCTTTGACCACCAAAACAAAACATAGACATGATTAAGTTTGATTATGAAAAATATTTAGATTTATCACCTACTGCTTTGTTGAAGTAATTGTATAACAAAAACTTTGGTAAGTGTAAATAGAAAACGTAATCAAATACAAACTAAATAAAATATGAATTTAATAGAAAAAAAACACTTAATCTCTTTTTCAATTCAAAAAATAAATTAGGATCAACTTAGCCCTCAGAGACAATACAATCAAATAAAAGATAAAATGTATGTGTTTACAATTTTAACTCTAACAATGGATGTAAAAATTTAGCACAGGTTTAAGTATTGTTAGTGCGTTTAAGACTTCACACTCCAATACTTAGAGCAATCTATGTGGAATTTATAAAGAAAATGTTCATCATCAATCATAGTTAGATTTTGATGAAGACAATAGGTTTTTTTTAGAAGGAAGATTAAAGAAGAAAAGATTAGATTAAAATTTTTGTATAAATTTTGGATTTCAATAGAATTGGATCCTAGACCAAAATACAATGTTTCAATTCATGATTTATAAGCGTTAGATGCTCACAACTTTCATCTCATATCTTCTAAAGTTTGACCGAATATTTTTACATTGTTCCGTTCCTCTTTGTCAAACAATTTTTGAGATAATTGAGAAAGTAATTTGAATTTAGTTGTCATATTTTGTTCTTGTGGGTTTTGATGTTAATCAGTTAGCTGCTTTGGTTAATTTGAATTTAGTTAGAGACTTTTGAGTTGCTTTTTTTTTATGTTCTATACATTCTGATTCTATGATGGCTTATTTTGTTTGGATAATGATTTTGATTATATTTAATGATTGCACCTGCAACAACAAGCTTGTTTAAGATTCTTCTCAAGTATAGGCCTGAGGACAAAGCAGAAAATAAGGATAGGCTTTTGAAAAGGGCTCAGGCAGAGTCTGAGGGTAAAACAGTTGAGACAAAGAAGCCTATTAATGTCAAGTATGGTCTCAATCATGTTACCTATCTCATTGAGCAGGTTGTTTATTGATTTTGTTACTCAGTGATTGTGGTTTTTGTCTTGTTTGTGTATTTGTTTTGTGATATTGATGGATGACGTGCTAAGCTGCTATCTTTTTCTTACAGAATAAAGCCCAGCTTGTTGTGATTGCTCATGATGTTGAACCAATTGAATTAGTTGTCTGGCTTCCAGCATTGTGTAGGAAAATGGAAATTCCATACTGTATTGTTAAGGGCAAGGCTCGCCTTGGAACTGTAAGTTTCTTGTGGTTTCAACACTAATATGTATTGGGAATGAGTTATGTTGACATTACTTTGTTAATTACTCATAACACATCTATACTTTACAGGTTGTCCATAAGAAAACTGCAGTTGTTTTGTGCTTGACAACTGTTAAAAATGAAGATAAAATGGAGTTTAGCAGGGTCCTTGAAGCAATCAAGGTGACATTGAATTTTATAATTATCTTTTTCCAGTGTATTTCCGAATTGCCCAATAAAACTTGTGTATTTATTTTGCTTGTATTTCAGGAAAACTTCAATGACAAGTATGAAGAGTACAGGAAGAAGTGGGGTGGTGGAATCATGGGTTCCAAATCCCAAGCCAAACTAAGGCGAAGGAAAGGCTTATTGCCAAGGAAGTTGCCCAGAGGATGACTTAGAGTTTCTATTTTGTTTTGCTTCGCTATGTGTCATTTGCCTAAATTGAAAATTTAATGTAGTTTGTTTATCGGAGTTATCACCTCAAAAACGTTTGTTATTTACAATAGCCATATTAATTTTTGTTTCAGCTATCTGAGTTTTATTATAAACATGGATGCCTCTGAAGGCATAATTTTGGTCATAGAAACTACTCTGATTGACACGTAAATAATAAGGAAAAGCACTGCTAAAGGGGGGGGGGGGGGAGACAACGCTTTTCATGAAAGCGCTGTCTAAAGTGATTGAAATTAAATTATTTATTTTTAAATAAGGAAAAGCGCTGCTAAAGGGGGGGTAATAGACAACGCTTTTCATGAAAGCGCTGTCTAAAGTGATTGAAATTTTTTTTTTTAAATAATAAGGAAAACCGCTGCTAAAGGGGGGAATAGACTGCGCTTTTACCAAGCGCTGTCTAAAGTGATTGAAAAATAAATATTAAAAAATAATAAGGATAAGCGCTGCTAAAGGGGGGGAATAGACAGCGCTTGATAAAAGCGCTGTCTAAAGTTCCGCATTAAAAGCGTTGTCTATACCTTTAGCAGCGGAGGTTTTAGCAGCGCTTTTAAGCGCTATTAAAGGCCTAAAAAAGCACTGTCTAATCCCTTGTTTGGCATAGTGATCTAAGTACTTTGTTTATTTTAAAAATATAAATAGAAAATAATTTATTTTTGAGCAAATAAATACATCATAACTTTTACTCAAATAGTATAAAACTCTTATTATTACTTCAATTAATATGTGGCATAATTAATTTGGATATCAGGAGTGATTAATATTTTTGATAATTTAACATAAAATATTTTATTTTATTTATACACCAAAATAAAATTAAACCAGAATAATATGGATCCATCTTTAAACTTTATTTGTGAGGGATTATAATATAAACCTCTTGAAAAATAACACATTTCAATAATTTCTATTAATTAAGAAATTTAATTTATGAATTCTATAAAATAGTTGAATTCCTTTTTATAAGATTTAAATTATTTTCCATTTACAATAAATATTTAGATAATGTATGTATACCTAGCATAGTTGAGGGAAGAAATGATGTTGTAAGGGATATTATTCCCATATTTTCCAGGGAGTGCAGCAACATAGTCCGCAGCAGCAGTAGCGGACATCAAGCAATCATAAGTTGCACGAAGGTCAACAATTGTTTTAGCCGCATTAACTAACCCTTTAATGCCCTAACAACATCTTGGCGAAAGAACAACATCTTTCTGAAGATAGCGTAGGCAAGGCGCAAGGTTATCGTAAAGTTGTACGCATGAAACTATACCACCATTTTATGCATACATTAAAGCCATGCACATTATAACAACACATGCTATCTTGAAATTTCCCATGGTAAGAAATTAAGTGATATTGGATAGAGTGAATGTTAGGTGTGAGTTTGATGCAAGGTATTATGAGTTTATATAGTGATTTTTGAAAAGTATTTTTAAGGTTTTTGAATTTGGTTGTGGTTAATGTTTGATTTGGGATATGAGCTTTATGTTTAGTCTTTAGTTATGATGTTAGGGAGAACCTCTAGACAATTTTTAAATAGACACTTCGATAGGTGAATAGATACAGTAAGGTGTTAGGCACCCTTTACCTCCCTTATACTCAAGAAAATCCCTTTTAAACCTTGTATTTAGAGTGAATACTTCTTTATTTAATCAGTTTTTTATATAGTGGAATCGCCTTGGTTGTAAAAATGTAGACAGGAACTGGAAAATATAGTGGAATCGCCATTTATTCGTTTTTTATATCCACGTAGACAGGAACTGGAAAATCCTTTATTGTAAAAATGTGTTGGGTTTGATTATGTTAGTAAGAAAAAGGTTTTTTATTGGTTAGATTCTTTAAGTCTACTTGATTTATAAAGAGTTGATCATTATTAGAATTAGATCGCCCTGGGCAAAGAAATTGATTTTGGTTGATGATGTTAATCTTTACCGTAATTAAGTCACGTGGGACGAAGAAATTTGATTTATGTATAGTTTAGGTAATTACAAATCTGTGATGCTAATTTTAGCATTAAGATCGAGAAGCCCTAAAGTTATGTATATAAATGATTATTTTCAGTAATTTTTGTAATTAGCCATTTATGTACAAGTTAACAATTTAATCAACTAACTAGTTTAATTAATTTAATTTACGCTAGCAAATAAATTATTTAAAAGACTATAAAATATAATCAACCTAATAACCTAATTATTTTAGTGAAACTGATTACATACAATGAGATTAATTTTTTTATTGTTTACGTATAATGATCAAATTGATTCATAAAATAAATTTTTAACTTAATTAAATACATTATGTGAGTACAATGACATACTAAGGGTGTATAAGTTAATAAAACATTATTAGTTCAGGCCCAATTATTAAAAAACCCTAATTAATTGAAAACTAATAAAGATAAAAAAATCTGAAAATTAAAGTTAACAAAGTGGGGGTGGCGTGGTTACCCTGGTAGTATACTGATTCCAAAATTTAAGAAATATAAAAACAACCATATCTAATTTACTAATATTATGACAATAATACTCCATGACAATTTCAAACCTTTTCCAATCCACCACTTATAGTATGACATGTGAAATTAAAATTAATTAAAACCAAAGTGAGAGGGTTTGGTTTGGTAGATCTAGCGTGTGCGGCTGACGAATCAGAGGGACAGATGCCATGTGCAGTGCTTCGTTGGTTGAGCGTGCTCGGGAAATCGTGGTGATAGGTTATCCATCGTGGTGTGTGGCTAAGATCGTTGTGATTCTGGTGGAGGTTTCTGCGTAGCGATTGAGTTATTGTTTTATTTTTGGTTCTTATTTTATTTTAATCTTCTTCCTTTTCTTTTCGACAGCATCCTGAAAGCAAGTTCCCAAAAATGATAAATGGAAGGAAAGAAATAAAACTACACAATTACGACGACAATGGCGATTGGTTTCTTATGTTTTTTCCTCTACGTTGGTTATATTGATGCTAACAATGATTATTGTTGATTGCTTTGTTTGAGTTTTTGAAATTGTGTTGATTTGGTGAAGATTTTGAAGTTTGTAAACTTGTGCACAAACTTTTTGTACGAATGAAAATTTCCAGGTTTTGTTATATGATTTGGCTTGTCTAATTGTGAAGAGGTTTGGAACTCAGTTTGAAACAACGGTGAAAAATTGTTGTTGTTTTGAGATATAAATCTATAGAAAGGTTTATGCAAAAAGTTGTTTGAGATGAAAATACATAATAGATGAAGATGGTTTTGACGGTGTGGTATTTGTGAATTTTTAAACTACACTAAAATATTAGAAATTATGTGTTTAGAATTTGTAGAAAAAAATGAACAAAGCTTTGTGTGGGGATGTTATATATAATAGTTAAAAATAATAAATAGATTTAAAAATAACAGAACCATCAAAAAATTTATCATATGGTTTATACAACAAAAGAATTATAATTAAAACAAATTAAAATTAAAAGAGATGCCTCATATGAAAATTATTTGCCAAAAATAATGAAATAGCAAATGGTTTTAAAGAGATGGCTTTGAAAAGGAATTGTAAAAATATTTTGTGAGGAGTGTGAATTGTGAGAATTTTATAAAATTGTTGATCAATGATCAATAATACTGTGAAAATAATAGTGTATTTATAGGGATAATTAGGTCAACAAAATAAGAAATAAAATTAATTTACAAATCAGATCTTTCTTGGTCAATAAACTGACGAATCAGAGATGAGTATGTCACAAAAAGTGACAAAACATGACCAATAAAATCAATTAAATTAATATTTTAAAAAATGTTTTAAAATAAAAACGAAAATTAAAATTAAAATAATAAATATACAATTTTGTGATTTCAAAAATGGAAATAAAGTTAGTGACAAATATAAATAAAAATATTTTAAAAAAATAAAACAAGTAAGACTCAAACTCGTGATCTTATGCTTGCAAGCCTTATATCCTTATTAATTGTGTTGTCCAATTTATTTGAAATGAAAAGGCACTTGAAAACATTTGAATGGTGGGAAAATATTTTCTATTTAAGAAATACAAATAATTTAAAGTAAACTATTATATATTTTTAAATGAATGATCTAAAGTTAATTGTCTTAAAATCTCATGATTGTCATGACTTCGTGCAACAACTCTACTGGTGGCTATCCATGGCATCTTATCAAAAAATTTAAGAGTAACTATAACAATATATATTGTGCTTATTATTTAATGCTATATGTCATAAAGTTCTTGATTTTAAAAAATTAGATGAAAGAAGACTATCGTGCTATAATCTTATGGCAATTGGAGATGTACTTCCCTTTATCATTTTTTTCATATTATGGTTCACTTAATTGTATATCTAGACTAAGAAATTAGATTTTGTGGTCCAGTTTATTTAAGGTGCATGTATCCAATAAAGTGATAGATGAAGAACCTTAAAGGAGGTACGGAAAATCATCACCCACCAGAAGCTTGGATGGAGAAAGTTACATCATAGAAGAAGCTTTTAAATTATGTTCAAACTATTGTCAGATGTAGAGTCTATTGGAATTCTAAAGTGTGGTTATGCTGATAGATATAGAGGTATATGTACTAAGGTTTTAAATATTATGTCAATCCCTTAGGATATATTTTTTCAAGCACACTTGTAGATATTGAATAATGATGAACTTCAACCTTACTTATCTACTCACAAAAGATTTATCAAGAAACAATATTCCCGAATAAGTGACAAGTGGTTGTTGAAAGTTCATAACATCAATATCATAAGTTTTTTTAGTGAAAGGATTTCTAATGATGGAAGTGCACCCGATACTCTCAAATGGATGTTATACATTCCAAAATTTAATGTAGTAATTTGGACTGCATACAACATTATTAATTTTTTCTTTTATATAAAATCAAAAGATGATCGTAGTACAACATAAAATAGTGAGATTATGGTTGAGGCATAATCCATGTATTTCTCTAGTTTTAAAAAAAAAATCTTATATAGGCATCTGGAGTGTAATTTAGGTTAATTTACAAGATTTGGGAGATTGATTAAGTTTTATTCAAAATGCCTTTACTGAAATTGAAGGGGATTGGCAAAAACATTGGTTTAGAGATTAATGAGTTAGGATTCATACAGATTGACATTGGCCAGGAAACATATACGAATGAACCATTCATCATAGTTACCCATGCAAAAAAGATGGTTAATTGTTCACCAATGAAGACACATTCCTCATATTGACTAAAATCATGATTTAAATTCTAATATTCCTTCGACTCCTTCTTACACAACATAAGTTCATACTTCATATGAGCAATTTGATAGAGATGAGGTGCATGTTCTTTGTAGTGACCAGGAAGAAGGCATATGGAAAAGTATATTGACTAAAATCTTTTATTGTTTATTCATGATTTATTGTAGGTTATAATTTCTAAGGTTATATACTAACAAGTATAATTATTTGACATTGAAGGTGTTTAAAGTCAAGACACCAAGAGACAATACATATTCCTTACGTTGTAGATATTATTTAATGTCATTATGTGTAAATTGTATGTTGTTTTTTGCCATTTTAGTTGGTATCGAACCCATGACCTTTTAGTTTTTCAATACAATTTTATTTATTACAACCTAAAATTTTGTTTATTACAACCATGGTGACATGTAGAAGTATTTCTTTTGCGTTAAAATGAAATCTTAATAGGTTTCTTTGTAACTCGTATACTTTTCTCAACCAACATTCTAACCACATCCTTTATTTGAGCCTGTAACAATTTAAAAGTTTGAGCTATTTCTCTTAAGGTTGTGTAATTAAGCTGCTTATAAAGGGTGTTGTTTTGTTAATCGCGTCTATCAAATATGTTTTATTAATTAATATTTATACAAAGTATTTATGATAGATTGAAGAATAATATGTAACATAATTAAGAATATCTTTGGAAAAAAATAATTAATATATTTTAAAAGTTGACAAGAATCTTATAAAAAGAAAAAAAAATTACTCTTAAGATTCTTATAATTAAAAATGAAAGTAGTATAAATTTTATAAAGGATAAAAAGGTTATTTAATGTTTTTTAACCAATATAACACTCATGTTTATTTATTAATTTGTTATAATATTAAAGTATAATTTTGTAATGTCTCTATTCATTTCTTCTTCCAAAAACCTCAAAAGAAACACACGGCTTGATTTAAATTTATCTAAAAGAGACTCCTAAATTATCTCATTTAAATGATTTATACTTTAATTATGTTCTATTCCATTGTCTTTTGTGAAATAAAGTATATTAAATCACTTATAATAAAGTGTTTTTGATTATATAATTCAAATGTTAATAAAATAAAAAATAAAATATATAATCATGTAATAATTTCATTTTTTGATCATATAATAATTATGAATTAAAATAATTAGCAATATCTAATCATGTAACAATTTCCTTTTTTGATCATATCATAATTATGAATTATTCATAAACTCATTCAATTTTAATGTAAGTGAATTCATAAAATCCTTATGAACTTAAAAATCTTATGGCATCATACAATTTATTTGATACATGTGAAAATGTTAATATGATAATTATTACTCTATTTTTTTATACCAATCAATTTAAGGATTTATACATACTATATTTTATAATTCTATACTTTTTTATATGCTAATTTTTGCATAAGAAATACAAAAAAATATATTAAAATAAATCGTACAAAAATATTTTAAATTATTTCTATAACTTACAATAATCATTAATATTCTTAAATAAAATCCACTCGTGCAATAGATTTACTATCGTTTATGTTCCTAAAGGTATGAGAAAGAGAGTAAGGCAAAAAAGAAATAATTCTTTTGAGTAACTAAATTAAAGTATAATCACTGTTTTTTTAATCATATAATAACAACCACAAACCACATATTTTATTAATATTTTAAACACATCATATTAATATACAAAATAAACAAAGGAGCGCATATATAATAGATATGTAAAAATTTAGTGATTGGCTTAAATATAATAGAAAACTAGCTTTATGATAAATGTTAGAACTATCCTCTTTCATTATTCTCTTTCACACTCACATATATCAATACCACATATTATTTTTGTTGAAGATTCAGCATTCATAACATTTCACATTTCTTGATCCTAAAAAAAAATGTAATAAGAAGAAATACTGTTATTTTTTATACTAAAAAGTCAACACAACATTCAATATATAAATACTATAAATAGATATCTTTATTTGTCTTCATTTGAAATTATATATAAAAATAAATAATTTTCGCATGCTTGCAACCACTTTTTCTGTATCTAAGTACTTTGTTTATTTTAAAAATATAAATATAAAGTAATTTATTTTTGTGCAAATAAATAAATCATAACTTTTACTCAAAAAGTATAAAACTCCTATTGTTACTTTGATTAATATGTAGAACAATTAATTTGGATATGAGCAGCGATTAATATTTTTAATAAATTAAAATAAAATATTTTATTTTAATTGTACACCAAAATAAAATTAAAAGAATAATACGGATCCATCTTTAAGTTTATTTGGGAGGTTTTATAATATAAATCTCTTGAAAAATAGCACATTTCAATAATTTCTATTTATTTATAAATCTAATTTATGAATTTTAAAAAATAGAGAGATCCCTTTTTATAAGAATTAAATTATTTTTCATTTAAAATTAATATTTAGATAATGCATGTATACCTACCATAGTTGATGGAAGAACTGATCTTGTAAGGGATACTAGTCCCACATTTTCAATGGAGTGCAGCAATATAGTTCACATTGATTCCTTTGATAGCAGGAATAGCCGACTTGATGCAATCACAAGTTGCACGGCAGTAAACAATGGTTTTACCTGCATTAACTAACCCTTTAACGCCTTAACAACAACTTGGCGAAACAACGCCATTGTTCTGAAGATAACATAGACAAGGCGCAAGGCTATTGAGAAATTGTACACATGAATCTGCATCATAAAAACATATGCTATATTGAAGTTTCCCGTGGTAAGAAATTAAGTGATATTGGATAGATGAATTTAGAAATCTGAACTGCTTTAGCCCAAAAAAGTTAATCTTATACACATTCTAAGATTATTGATATTTTAATTCAAAGATGTTGGGTAAAACCTTGAATTAGGAACTATCTAGATAATTTTATGTTGCCTTAAGTTTTCTAGTTATTTCTTATGGCTGGATCATTGTATTGCCGTATGTATCTGGTTTTTGTTTGCATTCAATAAAGTTGTATCTTTCCAAAAATAAATGTTAGGTGTGAGTTTGATGTAAGGTGGTAGGGATTTATATAGTGATTTTTGAAAAGTATTTTTAAGGTTTTTGAGTTTCGTTGTGGTTAATTTTTTATTTGGGATATGAACTTTATGTTTAGTATTTAGTTGTGATGTAAGGGAGAACCGCTAGACAATTTTTAAATAGACACTTCAAAACTTCTCTTTTTAAATAAGTGGTACCGAGTATATTGTTCTATTTTTATGTTACATCACTATTATTATGAAAATATTCATATTATTTAATACTGATTTTTATAATATAATATTTAGATTTAGGAGATTTTTTATAATATAATATTTCAATTTTAGGAGATTTTTTATAATATGATATTTAAATTTTAGGAGATAGAGTTCAATGCAAGTTGAAATGGAACAATGATTTTGGTTGAACTTTTTATTAATATTTTAAACACATCATATTATTATATAGAATAAACAAAGGCGCACATATATAATAGATTTCTAAACAATTAGTAAATGTGTTATATATAAGAGAAAACTAGCTCTATCATAAATTCTAAAACTATCCTCTTTCTATATTCTCTTCCACACTAGCCTATAGCAATACCATATATTATTTTTGTTGAAGATTCAGCATTCATAACATTTCACATCACTTGATACTGGCAAAAAGAAATATAATATGATAAGAAGAAATACTGTTATTTTTTACATACTAAAAAGTCAACACAACATTCAATGTATAAACATTTTAAATAGATATTTTTATTTGTCTTGATTTTAAATCACATATAAAAGTAAATAATTTTCTCATGCATGCAACAACATTTTATATCTATTCCATATTATTGATAAAATTTAGTACGGTTTGTTTTTCTCTATCTAAGTACTTTGTTTATTTTAAGAATCTAAATATGAAATAATTTATTTTTGTGCAAATAAATACATCATAACTTTTACTCAAAAAATTTCAAACTCCTATTGTTACTTCTAATAATATGTGGAACAATTAATTTGGATATGAGGAGTGATTAATATTTATAATAATTTAACATAAAATATTTTATTTTAATTATACACCAAAATAAAATTTAACCAGAATAGTATGGATCCATCTTTAAACTTTATTTGTGAGGTTTTATATTATACCTAGCACAGTTGATGAAAGAACTGGTCTTGTAAGAGATACTAGTCCCACATTTTAATGGAAGTGCAACAACATAGTCCATATTGATTCTTTTGATAGCAGCAGTAGCCGACTTCGGGCAATCACAAGTTGCACGGCGGTCAACAAAGGTTTTGGCCACATTAACTAATATTTTAACGTCCTAACAACAGTTTAGCGAAACAACACAACCGTTGTGAAGATAATGTAAGCAAGGAGAAAGGCTATTGTAAACTTGTAAATATGAATCTGCGCCATAACAACATATGCTATCTTGAAGTTCCCATGGTAAGAAATTAAGTGATATTGGAAAGATCGAATGTTAGGTGTGAGTTTGATGCAAGGTGGTATGGGTTTATACAGTGATTTTTGAAAAATATTTTTAAGGTTTTTGAGTTTGGTTGTGGTTAATGTTTAATTTTAGATATGAGCTTTATGTTTAGTTTTTAGTTATGATGTATGGGAGAACCGTTAGACAATTTTTAAATAGACACTTCGAAGCTTCTCTTTTTAAATAAGTGGTACTGGGTACTGAGTATATTGTTCTATTCTTATGTTACATCGATATCATTATGAAAACATTTATATTATTTAATACGAATTTTTATAATATAATATTTAAATTTTAGGAGATAGAGTTTAATGCAAGTTGAAATGGAACAATAAATTTGGTTGAGCTTTTTATTAATATTTTAAACACATCACATTAATATACAGAATAAACAAAGGCGCACATATATAATAGATATGTAAAAACTTAATAAATATGTTAAATATAAGAGAAAACTAGCTCTATCATAAATGTTAGAACTATCCTCTTTCTTTATTCTCTTTCACACTAGCATATATCAATACCACATATTATTTTTGTTGAAAATTCAGCATTCATAACATTCCACATCACTTGATACTCGAAAATAATAATAATATAATAAGAAGAAATATTGTTATTTTTTATATACTAAACAGTCAACACAACATTCAATGTATAAACATTTTAAATAGATATTTTTATTTGTCTTGATTTGAAATCACATATAAAAGTAATTAATTTTCTCATGCATGCGACCACTTTTTGTCTATTTCATATTATTGATCAAATTTAGTATTGTTTGTTTTTCTTTTTCTAAGTTCTTTGTTTATTTTAAAAATGTCAATATAAAATAATTTATTTTTGTACAAATAAATACATTATAACTTTTACTCAAAAAATATAAAACTCCTATTGTTACTTGTAGTAATATCTGGCACAATTAATTTAGATATGAGGAGAGATTAATATTTTTAATAAATTAATATAAAATATTTTATTTTAATTATACACAAAAATAAAATTAAACCAGAATAATATGGATCCATGTTTAAACAGTATTTGTGAGGTTTTATAATATAAACCTCTTGAAAAATAGCATATTTCAATAATTTCTATTTATTTAGAAATTTAATTTACCAATTTTAAAAAATAGTTGGATCCCTTTTTATAAGAATTAAATTATTTTTCATTTAGAATTAATATTTAGATAATGCATGTATACTTAGCACAGTTTATGGAAGAACTCATCTTGTAAGGATACTTGTCCCACATTTTAAAGGGAGTGCATCAACATAGTTCACATTGATTCTTTTGATAGAAGCATTAGCCGACTTCAAGCAATCACAAATTACACGTCGGTCAACAATGGTTTTAGCCCATTAACGCCCTAACAACAACTTGGCGAAACAACACCATTGTTTTGAAGAAAACGTAGGCAGGGCGCAATGCTATTGTAAACTTGTACACATGAATCTGCACCATAACAACATATGCTATTTTGAAGTTTCCCATGGTAAGAAATTAAGTGTTATTGGATAGAGCAAATGTTAGGTGTGAGTTTGATGCAAGGTAGTAGAAGTTTATATAGTGATTTTTGAAAAGTATTTTTAAGGTTTTTGAGTTTATTGTTCTATTCTTATATTACATCACTATTATTATAAAAACATTTGTATTATTTAATATTGATTTTTATAATATAATATTTAGATTTTAGGAGATAGAGTTCAATGCAAGTTGAAATAGAACAATGAATCTGGTTGACCATTTTATTATTATTTTAAACACATCACATTAGTATACAGAATAAACAAAGGAACCCATATATATATAATAGATATGTAAAAACTTAGTAAATGTGTTAAATATAAGACAAAACTAGCTTTATAATAAATTTTAGGAGTATCCTCTTTTTTTATTCTAGTTCACACAAGCATATAGCAATACCATATATTATTTTTGTTAAAAATTCAGTATTCATAACATTTCACATCACTTGATACTGCAAAAAAAATATATAATAAGAAGAAATACTGTTATTTTTTATATTCTAAAAAGTCAACACAACATTCAATGTATAAACATTATAAATAGATATTTTTTTTCTCTTGATTTAAAATCATATATAATAGTAAATAATTTTCTCATGCATGCAACTATTTTTTGTCTATTTCATATTATTGATCAAATTTAGTACTATTTGTTTTTCTCTACTTTATTTATTTTAAGAACCTAAATATAAAATAATCTATTTTTGTGCAAATAAATACATCATAACTTTTACTCAAAAAGTATCAAACTCCTATTGGTACTTCTAATAATATGTGGCACAATTATTTGGATATGAGGCGCGATTAATAGATTTAATAAATTAACATAAATATATTTATTAAATTAACATAAAATATTTTATTTTAATTATACAGCAAAATAAAATTAAACCAGAATAGTATGCATCCATCTTTAAACTTTATTTGTGAGGTTTTATAATAAAAACCTCTTTAAAAATAGCACACTTCAATAATTTCTATTTATTTAGAAATTTAGTTTACGAATTTTAAAAAAAAAAAGTTGGATTCCTTTTTATTAGATTTAAATTATTTTCCATTTATAATTAACATTTGCAAGGGATACTAGTACCACATTTTCAGGGGAGTGCAGCAGCATATCCCATATTGATTCCTTTGTTGATAGTAGTAGCTGACTTTCATTAATCACAAGTTGCATGGCGGTCAATAATAGTTTAGCCGCATTAACTAACTTTTTAACTCCCTAACAATAACTTGGCAAAACAACACCACCAATCCGAAGATAACGTAGGCAATGTGCAAGATTATTGTAAACTTGTACACATAAAATTGCACCACCATTTTGTGTATACATTAAAGCCATGCATATCATAACAATACATGCTATCTTGAAGTTTATCATGGTAAGAAATTAGGTGATATTTGATAGAGTGGATGTTTGGTGTGAGTTTGATTCAAGGTGGTAGGGGTTTTTATAGTGATTTTTAAAAAGCATTTTTAAGGATTTTGAGTTTGGTTGTGGTTAATGTTTGGCTTGAGATATGCACTTTATGTTTATGTTTAGTCTTTAATTATGATGTATTGGAAAATGGCTAGACTATTTTTAAATAGACACTTGGAAGTTGCTCTCTATAAATAAGCGGTATCAAGTGTATTGTTTTATTATGTTACATCACTATATTTATGAAAACATTTATATCATTTAATACTAATTCTTATAATATAATATTTAGATTTTAGGAAATAGAGTTCAATGCAAGTTCAAAGGGAACAATGAATCTAGTTGAACTTTTTCAATAAAATTTAGTTCACAAATAATTGTGATAAATTGAAAAAATGAAACTTTCTTCTATCCTATATGAACATATAATTGGGACACTATGAAATGATAATGTATAAAAAATTGGCTTAGTCTCGTATGAATTTTAAAGTGGATTACAAACTTATTTATTAAACTTAAAATAATTTTTGGTGTGTACATAATATATTGTATGGGTTTGTTTTAAGTTTAAATAATATTTGATAGAAATTTTATTAGTGTAACAATACATAACAACTAACATAAAAAAATAAATGTATAATTCATAAATTGTTCTTTTTATTGTACCAGACATTTTTAGTAAAGAGAGGGAATGAAAAATAAAGATTGTTATGTGATTTTAGAAATTTAATTAAAATATCTATTTATATACAACTAAGTGACTTGTATATTAAGTAGTTAACGTAATAAACTCTAAATCTTAATTAATTTGGGCTTGAATTACTTATCTTTTTAATCAAGTAACTAACTTGGATTATATTTCAACATACCCCCTTATAATCCATATTATCGAACATAAACTAGTCATAGTCAATTTGAAGTATTATTAATTTCTTCCTCAAATTCATGAATTTGTCGATCTTCAGTTCTTTAGAGAAAATGTATGCCAACTGTGCTTCGCTTGAACAATGTCTCACTTCAAGTTCACCTTGATTTACCTTCTCCCTTAAAAATTGAAATATGGCTTCGATGTTCTTACTCCTTCCCTGTAGAATTGGATTCTTTGGAAGATTTATGTTTAACTTATTATCAATCTGCAACATCAAAGATATTTTCATTTTGATGTCCATTTCTTCCAGCATTAATCTGATTCAAATTACTTAACACGCATCATAGGATTCTGCTATATATTCAGTGTCATGCGATGATAATGCTGCCACAAGTTGCTTTCTCGAGCACCATGGGATTAGGGCACCAAATAATTGAAATAAATAATCAGTTGTGCTTCATCTCCCTTATCTCCAAACCAATCAACATCTGAATAGCAAGTAATTGTAGCTTCCTTTCTTTCAGAATCTTGGGGAAACAATATTCCATAATTTATCGATATTTTTAAGTATGTCAGCATAAAGGTGAGAAAGGTTGTAATTCCTCATTCATAACAAGTGTGCTATTTTTTCCTCATGTAAATAATAGGGAAATTCCTCGAATGTCAATCTCAAGGATTCCATACAATTATCGAGTTCAATTCACGTTCAATTAAACAAAAACTTAACTTGTGAGTTAGGTTTTAGAAATTGTTAGTTAAGAATAAGCAGAAATAAAAATATGCTTTTTCATTGTTATGATGAACATGTTAGGGTGTGGTTGTGTAATTTTCCTTATAACGACCTTGATTTCTGATTTCTTCAACAAGTTCATAATATTCAACTACCAGCCCTTTAGATTATTTTCCCCTAAGTCCTTAGTGAGAAAACCTTTAACCATCCATCCTAAATCCTAAGTCCTTAGAGATATCTGATGGAGTCAAGCATTTATTTTATCAAAAGTGATTTGGTAACTACAATGTATCCCTAGTCCTAGGTGATATCTACTATAGTCTATTTGTACAAAAAACTTAACAATCGCGTCCCAGCTGGTTGTTATCTGTGAATCAGATTATCTGTCTCTATCAAAATTGCACCAACTCGTCAGAATAAATGGTCAACCAAGAATGAAAGGAGTCTCTTTATCTTCACATATATCCATGATCTGGAAAACATCGGAAAAGACAAAGTTGTCAATTTCCACCAATACATCTTCCACTATCCCGTATGACTGCTTGATGGTGTGATCAACAAATTTAAATTTTGTACCACTCCCGCTTATCTTTTCAATTTTTCCTCAAAAATTTGATCTCTTTAACTCTTTATGGAGTTGCAGGACATTTCACATTAATGTGTGGTCCCCTACAAATTTCACAACTGACAGTCTGAGCAGTTTTACTTTGGGCTACAGTTTTGGTACCTAAGTTCATATCCTTTGGTTTTTTCTCAACTTCAACACTAATTTGATCTTCTATCTTCACCCCTTTATTTGCAAGTTTAAATTCATTCACTCCCTCTTGTTTACTCACACTTCAGACATATAATTCCAGGTGTTCATTTACAGAAATGGCTTTAATGATCTTCTTAATACCAGTGGTTGTTATAAAGTTGGATTAGCCACGAGCAGTTGTATCAATAAGTTGCTTTGTCTTTATTCAGAGGCCATTCACAAACAATTGTATTTTCTCAGTTTGATCTATGTTGATTCAGTTTGTATTTACTCATCAAGAAAAGTCTTCTCCATCTGTTCCCAAGTGGTGTTACTTCTAGGAGGCAATGAGTAAAACCATTCTTAAGCCTTATTAGACAGCGTGAACGGGAACATCCTTAATTTCTTCACTTCTTCATAGTGCCCCTTAATCTTCAAAGTAGTACTCATGGTGAGGAATCACTACAAATACTTATGGGCATCTTCATTGATCTTTCTGGTGAAAGATATGTTCTCGAGCTGGAAAATGGTTGAAAGATGCAGTTGAAAATTTGCAAAATTGAACGGTTGATTCACATATATGATAAACATGCTAGGGTGTGGTGTGTAAACATGATATAGATTCCTCACCATGAATACTACTTTGATCCTTTTTCACAGATATGATAAACATGCTAGGGTATGGTGTGTAATTTTGCCTCAAAAATTTGATCTCTTTAACTTGGTATGGAGTTGAAAGACATTGCACAATAATGTGTGGTCCCCTATAAATCTCACAACTGACAGTCTGAGCAATTTGACTTTGGGCTACAATTTGGGTACCTAGGATCATATGCTTTGGTTTTTTCTCAACTTCAGCTGCAATTTGATATTCTATCTTCACCCCTTGATTTACAAGTTTCAATTAAATTACTCCCTCTGGTTTACTCACACTTCAGTCATATAATTCCAGGTGATCATTTACAGCAATAGCTTCAATGATCTTCTTAATACCAGTGGTTGTTGTAAAGTTGGAAGAGCCACCAGCAACTGTATCAATAAGTTGTTTTGTCTTCATTCTTAGACCATTCAGAAACAATTATATTTGTTCAGTTTGACCATTGTTGATTCAGTATGTATTTACTCATCAAGAAAAGTCTTCTCCATTTGTTCCCAAGTGGTGATATTTCCAGGAGGCAATGAGTATAACCACTCTTCAGCATCTTCAAACAGCATGAACGGGAACATCCTTAATTTCTTCACTTCTTCAGAGTGCCCCTTAATCTTCAAAGTAGTACTCATGGGAGGAATCTCTACAAATGCTTATGGGCATCTTCATTAATCTTTTCGGTGAAAGATATGTTCTCGAGCTGCCGGATGGTTGAAAGATGCAGTTGAAAAATTGAAAAATTGACCGGTTGATTCACAATAGTCAACCGACCTGCTAAAGCATTTTCTCCTCCGTAATCCCCAAGAAGTCTCTCTGGTGGTGGTGGGTTTTCACCCATAGTTTTGGGTTCTAATTTTGAACCTTAGTCTTTATATCAAAAGGAAAATAAACTGAGGTTTTTCCTTGCATGCAAAGGTTAGGAAAAATCAATAATAACAAAAATATAAAAATTACACAAAAGGAATTTTAGTTGCAGAGCAACAAAATTCTAATTAAACTCAAATTACACTCAATAACTAAGCAGTCCCCAGCAATGGCGCCAAAAACATGATAGGAAAAATAACAAGGGAACTGTTTTTTCCCTTGTAATAATAGGGAAATTCCCCAAATATCAATCTCAAGGACTGCCTACAATTATCGAGTTCAATTGACGTTTAGTTAAACAAAAACTTAACTTGGGGGTTTGGTTTTAGAAATTGCCACTTAAGAAAAAACAGAAATATAAATATCCTTTTTCGTAGATATGATAAACATTCTAGGGTGTGGTGTGTAATTTTCCCTTTAACGACCTTGAATCATGAGTCATTAGTGAGAAAACCATTAACAATTCATCCTAAATTCTAAGTCCTTAAAGATATCTGATGGAGTCAAGCCTTTATTTTATCAAGAGTGATCTAGCAACTAAAGGGTATCCCTAGTCCTAAGTGATATCTACTATAGTCTATTCACACAAAAACCTTAAAAACCACAGCCCAACTGGTTGTTAACCTTTAATTATTCCTAATTGGTCTGATCAGGAAAGCATAAAAACATTGCACGATTAAATTGAATAAGAAAACAACATTATTAAAGAACTGAAGAATTTATAATTGTTACAGATTCAAATCAGGGACACCCTCTAGCATTGTGGTGTTTATCCTCTCATATTGTTCACAAGAATTTCTAAAATATAAGAATTAGACATTACAGATGATTAAGGAACTTTGGTCTTCAATCGTGTCTGCTCATTAAAGATCTTCGGTCTTTAAGAATCTCATATCCTCACTCCTAGACTCTGGAATTCGTTCTCTGCAAAAAAAAAGGTCCCTAATTCTTCTTTAAAACTCTTCTAAATAGTGCACAATCCATTTGTCTCAGTTGGAAATTCCCGAAACGCCCCTCTAGGTCCCAAATCATAAAAATCATAAAAACTCTCAAAATCAGTGTCCTGGACAACAGGTGCCATGTCACCTGACACGGGCACCTGTGTCATACTCTATTCATCGCTCCAACAAAACCTCTCACCAAAACCTACTCACAAGGGCCGTGTCAGCTGACACGGGCACCCGTGTCAACTGACACAAGCACCCGTGACAACCTCTGCATATTCTCCCAAATTGCAATCGTGGATCCTATCGTGAGACGACCTATGTCAGATGACATGTTGGTCGTGTCAGGCAACCTGTAGCTTGGTTTTTGAGACTTTCTCCAAGACTCTGAATTTTCACTTTTTGCACTGATTTTCTTGGTTTTATTCCTCCGAGCCTGAAAATAACAAAATACACAACCAAAACATAAAACATAGAAGAATGAAATAAAACACTTGAAAAGATAAAGAAACTATAACTAAAATCAATTGTGAATAAAGGTGTAAAAATCACTGATCAACATACGTCTAGAATAATGTGTTTAGAATTTGTAGAAAAAAATGAACAAAGCTTTGTGTGGGGATGTTATATTTAATAGTTAAAAATAATAAATAGATTCAAAAATAACAGCACCATCAAAAAATTTATCATATGGTTTATAAAACAAAAGAATTATAATTAAAACAAATTAAAATTAAAAGGAATGCCTCATATGAAAATTACTGGCCAAAAATAAAGAAATACTAAATGGTTTTAAAGAGATGGCTTTGAAAAGGAATTGTAAAAATATTTTGTGAGGAATGTGAATTGTGAGATTTTTATAAAATTGTCGATCAATGATCAATAATACTGTGAAAATAATAGTGTATTTATAGGAATAATTAGGTCAACAAAATAAGAAATAAAATTAATTAACAAATCAGATCTTTCTTGGTCAATAAACTGACTAATCAGAGATGAGTATGTCACAAATTGACAAAACTTGACCAATAAAAAATAGTTACCAAAAAAGGATATATTTTTGGTATTTAATATGATTTATGCAATCATTTTTGATAAAAAAAATGCATAAAATCAATTAAATAAATATTTTAAAAAATGTTTTAAAATAAAAACGAAAATTAAAATTAAAATAATAAATATACAATTTTGTGATTTCAAAAATGGAAATAAAGTTAGTGACAAATATAAATAAAAATATTTTTAAAAAATAAAACAAGTAAGACTCAAACTCGTGATCTTATGCTTGAAAGTCTTATCTCCTTACTAATTATGTTGTCCAATTTATTTGAAATGAAAAGGCACTTGAAAACCTATTGGAGAAACAACAACACCGTTCTGAAGATAACGTAGGCAAGGCGCAAGGCTATTGTAAAGTTAGACACACGAATCTGCACCATAACAACATATGCTATCTTGAAGTTTCTCATGGTAAGAAATTAAGTGATATTGGATAGAGCGGGTGTAAGGTGTGAGTTTATATAGTGATTTTTGAAAAGTATTTTTATGTTTTTTGAGTTTGGTTGTGGTTAATGTTTGATTTGGGATATGAGCTTTATGTTTAGTCATTAGTTATGATGTAAGGGAGAACCGCTAGACAATTTTTAAATAGACACTTCGAAACTGCTCTTTTTAAATAAGCGGTACCGAGTATATTGTTCTATTCTTATGTTACATCACTATTATTATGAAAAAAATTTATATTATTTAGTACTAATTTTTATAATATAATATTTAGATATTAGGACATAGAGTTCAATGCAAGTTGAAATGGAATAATGAATCTGGTTGAACTTTTTATTAATATTTTAAACACATCACATTAGTATACAGAATAAACAAAAGCTCACATAATAATAGATATGTAAAAAGTTAGTAAATGTTTTAAATATAAGAGAAAACTTGCTCTATCATAAATGCTAGAACTATCCTCTTTCTTTATTCTCTTTCACACTAGCATATAACAAAACCATATGTTATTTTTGTTGAAGATTCAGCATTCATAATATTTCACATCACTTGATACTACAAAAAAATATATAATATAATAAGAGGAAATAATGTTACTTTTTATATACTAAAATTTCATCACAATATTCAATGTATAAACATTATAAATAGATATTTTTATTTGTCTTCATTGGAAATTACATATAAAAGTAAATAATTTTCTCATGCATGCAACCACTTTTTGTCTATTCCATATTATTGATCAAATTTAGTACTGTTTTTTTTTCTCTATCTAAGTACATTGTTTATTTTAAAAATATAAATATAAAATAATTTATTTTTGTGCAAATAAATACATCATAACTTTTACTCAAATAGTATAAAATCTCTATTGTTACTTCAATTAATATGTGGCATAATTAATTTGGATATGAGGAGTGATTAATTTTTTTGATAATTTATCATAAAGTATTTTATTTTAATTATACACCAAAATAAAATTAAACCAGAATAATACGGATCCATCTTTAAACTTTATTTGTGAGGTTTTAAAATATAAACCTCTTAAAAAATAACACATTTCAATAATTTCTATTTATTTAAAAATTTACTTTACGAATTTAAAAAAATAGTTGGATCCCTTTTTATAAGAATTAAATTATTTTTTATTTAGAATTAATATTTAGATAATGCCTGTATAGCTTGCACAATTGATGGAAGAACTGATCTTGTAAGGGATACTATTCCCACATTTTTAAGCGAGTGCAGCAACATAGTCCCCCTTGATTCCTTTGATAGCAGCAATAGCCGACTTCAAGCAATCACAAGTTTCATGGAATTCAACAATGGTTTTAGCTGCATTAACTAACCCTTTAACACCCTAACAACAATTTGACGAAACGACACCACCATTCTGAAGATAGTGTAGGCAAGGCGCAAGGCTATTGTAAACTTATACACATGAATCTGCACCATAACAACATATGTTATCTTGAAGTTTCCCATGGTAAGAAATTAAGTGATATTGGATAGAGCGAATATTAGGTGTGAGTTTTATGCAAGGTGGTAGGGGTTTTATATAGTGATTTTTGAAAAGTATTTTTATGGTTTTTGATTTTGGTTGTGGTTAATGTTTGATTTGCGATATGAACTTTATGTTTAGTCATTAGTTATGATGTAAGGGAGAACCGCTAGACAATTTTTAAATATACAGTTCGAAACATCTCTTTTTAAATAAGCGGTATCGAGTATATTGTTCTATTCTTATGTTACATCACTATTATTATGAAAACATTTATATTATTTAATGCAGATTTTTATAATATAATATTTAGATTTTAGTACATAGAGTTCAATGCAAGTTGAAATGGAATAATGAATCTGGTTGAACTTTTTATTAATATTTTAAACACATCACATTAGTATACAGAATAAACAAAAGCGCACATATATAATAGATATGTAAAAAGTTAGTAAATGTGTTAAATATAAGAGAAAACTTGCTCTATCATAAATGCTAGAACTATCCTCTTTCTTTATTCTCTTTCACACTAGCATATAGCAATTTCATACATTATTTTTGTCTATTCCATATTATTGATCAAACATAGTACAGTTTGTTTTTCTCTATCTATGTACTTTGTTTATTTTAAAAATCTAAATATAAAATAATTTAGCTTTGTGCAAATAAATAGATCATAACTCTTACTCAAATAGTATAAAACTCCTATTTCTACTTCAATTAATATGTTGCATGATTAATTTTGATATGAGGAGTGATTAATATTTTTGATAATTTAACATAAAATATTTTATTTTTATTATACACCAAAATAAAATTAAACCAGAATAATATGGATCCATCTTTAAACTTTATTTGTGAGGTTTTATAATATAAACCTCTTAAAAAATAGCACATTTTAATAATTTCTATTTATTTAAAAAATTAATATACAAATTTAAAAAAATAGGTTAATCCCTTTCTATAAGAATTAAATTATTATTCATTTAGAATTAATATTTAGATAATGCATGTATAGCTAGCACAATTGATGGAAGAACTAATCTTGTAAGGGATACTAGTTCCTCATTTTAAGGGAGTGCAACAACATAGTGCCCCTGATTCCTTTGATAGTTACAATAGCCTACTTCAAGCAATTACAAGTTGCATGGAATTCAACAATGGTTTTAGCTGCAGCAGCTTAGTCCACATTGATTGCTTTCATAGCAGCAGTAGTCGACTTCGAGCAATTACAAGTTGCATGGCAGTCAATAATGGTTTTAGCCGCATTAACTAACCCTTTAATGCTCTAACAACAACTTGGCGAAACAACGCCACTGTTTTGAAGATAACCTAGGCAAGACGCAAGGCTATTATAAACTTGTACACATGAATCTGCACAATAACAACATATGTTATCTTGAAGTTTCCAATGGTAAGAAATTATGTGATAAAAAGGATAAAAAGGTTATTTAATGTATTTTTACCAAAATAACAGTCATGTTTTTTTTATTGGTTTGTTATCATATTAAAGTATAATTTTGTAATGTCTCTATTCATTTCTTCTCTCAAAAACCTTTAAGAGTAGATAAGGTAATTGCAACTCTTAGTATCCCTAACCAATTTATTTTTCCTTACCAATCACTCCCTCAAAAGAAACACACGACTGGATTTAAATTTATCCAAATAAGACCCCTTATTATCTCACTTAAATGATTTATATATAATTATGTTATTTTCCTTTGTCTTCTGTAAAAAAATGTAATTTAAATCACTTATAATAAAGTGTTTTTGATTATATAATTTGAAATTTAATAAAATAAAAAATAAAAAATATAATCATGTAATAATTTCATTTTTTGATCATATCATAATTATGAATTAAAAAAATTAGCAATATATAATCATGTAGTAATTTTCTTTTTTGATCATATCATAATTATGAATTATTCATAAACTCATTCAATTTTAATATAGTTGAATTCATAAAATTCTTATGAACTATTAAATCTTATGGCATGATACAATTTATTAGATACATGTGAAAATGTTAATATGATAATTATTAGTCTCTATTTTTTTATAAGGCAAAATACCCTTTTTAGTCCTTTAAGTTTACCCCAAGGTCCATTTTGGTCCTTTATCTAAAAAAAGTGTCAAACTGGTCCTATAATTCTTTCAAAAGGACCATAGGAGTCCTTTCAGTCCATTTTGGTCCTTTTTGGTTCATTGGAGAAACTGCAAAATGAGCTTGATGGAGCAAAGATGGAGATATATCATCTAAAGGAAAGGGAGGATGGGCTGAAACATAAGATAATGGAGTTACAAATTGAAATAAAGAAGGATGGGCTGAACCAAAAAGGACCAAAATGAACGGAAAGGACTCTTATGGTCATTTTGAAAGAATTATAGGACCAGTTTGACACTTTTTTTAGATAAAGGACCAAAATGAACCTTGGGGTAAACTTAAAGGACTAAAAAGGGTATTTTGCCTTTTTATAACTATCACTTTAAAGATTTATACACACTATATTTTATAATTCAATGTTTTTATATGCTAATTTTGGCATAAGAAATACAAAAAATATATTAAGATAAATCATACATAAATGTTTTAAATTATTTCTATAAACTACAATAATTAATAATATTTTTAAATAGAATTCACCCGTGCAATAGGTTTACTATCCTTTATTTTCTCAAAAGTATGAGAAAGAGAGTAAGGTAAAAAATAAATAATTCTTTTGAGTAACTAAATTTAAGCATAATCATATATTTTTTTAATTATATATCAACAACAACAAACCACATATTTTATTAATATTTTAAACACATAACATCAGTATACAAAATAAACAAAGGCGCACATATATAATAGATATATAAAAACATAGTGATAGTCTTAAATATAAGAGAAAACTAGATCTATCATAAATGTTAGAACTATCCTCTTTCTTTATTCTCTTTCACAGAATCATATTGCAATACCATATGTTATTTTTGTTGAAGATTCAACATTCATAACATTTCACATCACTTGATACTGCAAAAAACAAAGAAGAAATACTGTTATTTTTTATATACTAAAAAGTCAACACAACATTCAATGTATAAACATTATAAATAGATATTTTTATTTGTCTTCATTTGAAATGACATATAAAAGTTAATAATTTTCTCATACATACAACCACTTTTTATCTATTCCATATTATTGATCAAAGTTAGTATTGTCTGTTTTTCTCTATCTAAATAGCTTGTTTATTTTAAGAATCTAAATATAAAATAATTTATTTTTGTGCAAATAAATACATCATAACTTTTACTCAAAAAGTATGAAACTTTTATTATTACTTTTGATAATATGTTGCCCAATTAATTTGGATATGAGAAGCGATTAATATTTTTAATAAATTAACATAAAATATTTTATTTTAATTATACACCAAAATAAAATTTAACCAGAATAGTATGGATCCATCTTTAAACTTTATTTGTGAGGCTTTATAATATAAACCTCTTGAAAAATAACACATTTCAATAATTTCTATTTATTAAGAAATTTAATTTATGAATTCTAAAAAATAGTTGAATTCCTTTTTATAAGATTTAAATTATTTTCCATTTACAATTAATATTTAGATAATGCATGTATACCTAGCATAGTTGATGGAAAAAATGATGTTGTAAGGGATATTATTCTCATATTTTCCAGGGAGTGCAGCAACATAGTCCGCATTGATTCCATTGATAGCAGCAGTAGCGGATATCAAGCAATCACAAGTTGCACGGAGGTCAACAATGGTTTTAACATCTTTCTGAAGATAACGTAGGCAAGGCACATGGTTATTGTAAAGTTGTACACATGAAACTATACCACCATTTTATGCATACATTAAAGCCATGCACATTATAACAACACATGCTATCTTGAAGTTTCTCATGGTAAGAAATTAAGTGATATTGGATAGTGTGAATGTTAGGTATGAGTTTGATGCATGGTTGTATGGGTTTATATAGTGATTTTTGAAAAGTATTTTTAAGGTTTTTGAGTTTGGTTGTGGTTAATGTTTGATTTGGGATATGAGCTTTATGTTTAGTCTTTAGTTATGATGTTAGGGAGAACCTCTAGACAATTTTTAAATAGACACTTCGATAGTTGATTAGATACAGGAAGGTGTTAGGCACCCTTAACCTCCCTTGTACTCAAGGAAATCCCTTTTAAACCTTGTATTTAGAGTGAATACTTCTTTATTTTACTCCTTGTTCGTTTGTGCCATTTATTCTATCATATATCATATTAAAGAAAGAGAAAGGGGAAAATCGGTTTTTTTAGTTAGTTGAATCGCCTTGGTTTTTCAATTGTGTGTCTTCGTATCTTCTTAAGAAGAAATTACAGTCCTTCATAATTTGAAGTTGTTTGGTTATTATTTTTTATAGAACCGTGTTAAATTGCTTTTAAATGGTTTTGAACTTGTCTGAGTTAGAAAATTGAGTGATGGCAGGCGGACTTTTTATATCCATGTAGACAAGAACTGGAAAATCCTTTATTGAAAAAATGTGTTGGGTTTGATTATGTTAGTAAGAAAAAGGTTTTTTATTGGTTAGCTTCTTTAAGTCTACTTGATTGATAAAGAATTGATCTTTATTAGAATTAGATCGCCCTGGGCGAGGATATTGATTTTGGTTGATGATGTTAATCTTTACCATAATTAAATCACGTGGGACAAAGAAATTTGATTTATGTATAGTTTAGGTAATTACAAATCCGTGATGCTAATTTTGGCATTAAGATCGAGAAGCCCTAAAGTTATGTATATAAAAGATTATTTTCAGTAATTTTTGTAATTAGCCATTTATGTACAAGTTAACAATTTAATCAACTAACTAGTTTAATTAATTTAGTTTACCCTAGCAAATAAATTATTTAAAAGACTATAAAATATAATCAACCTAATAACCTAATTATTTTAGTGAAACTGATTACATACAATGAGATTAATTTTTTTATTGTTTACGTATAATGATCAAACTGATTCATAAAAATAAATTTTTAACTTAATTAGATACATTATGTGAGTACAATGACATACTAAGGGTGTATAAGTTGATAAAACATTATTAGTCCAGGCCCAATTATTAAAAAACCCTAATTAATTTAAAACTAACAAAGATAAAAAAATCTGAAAATTAAAGTTAACAAAGTGGGGGTGGCGTGGTTCCCCTGGTACTATACCGATTCTAAAACTTAAGAAATATAAAAACAACCATATCTAATTTATTAATATTATGACAATAATACTCCATGACCATTTCAAACATTTTCCAATCCACCACTTATAGTATGACATGTGAAATTGAAATTAATTAAAACCAAAGAGAGAGGGTTTGGTGTGGTAGATCTAGCGTGCGCGGCTGACGAATCAGAGGGACAGACGCCGTGTGCAGTGCTTCGTTGGTTGAGCATGGTCCGGAAGTCTTGGTGATGGGTTATCCGTCGTGGTGTGTGGCTAAGATCATCGTGATTCTGGTGGAGGTTTCTGAGTAGTGATTGAGTTATTGTTTTATTTGTTGTTCTTATTTTATTTTAATCTTCTTCCTTTTCTTTTCGACAGCATCCTGAAAGCAAGTTCCCAAAAACGACAAAAGGAAGGAAAGAAATAAAACTACACAATTACGACGTCAATGGCGATTGATTTCTTATGTTTTTTCTCTACGTTGGTTGTATTGATGCTAAAAATGATTATTGTTGATTGGTTTGTTTGAGTTTTGGAAATTGTGTTGATTTGGTGAAGATTGTGAAGTTTGTAAACTTGTGCACAAAATTTTTGTACGAATAAAAATTTCCAGGTTTTGATATATGATTTGGCTTGTGTAATTGTGAAGAGGTTTGGAACTGAGTTTGAAACAATGGTGAACAATTATTGTTGTTTTGAGATATAAATCTATAAAAAGGTTTATGCAAAAATTTGTTTGAGATAAAAATACATAATAGATGAAGATGGTTTTTACGGTGTGGTATTTGTGAATTTTTAAACTACACTAAAATATTAGAAATTATGTGTTTAGAATTTGTAGAAAAAAATGAACAAAGCTTTGTGTGGGGATGTCATATATAATAGTTAAAAATAATAAATAGATTTAAAAGTAAGAGAACTATCAAAAAATATATCATATGGTTTATACAACAAAAGAATTATAATTAAAACAAATTAAAATTAAAAGGGATGCCTCATATGAAAATTATTGGCCAAACATAAAGAAATAGCAAATGGTTTTAAAGAGATGTCTTTGATAAGGAATTGTAAAAATATTTTGTGAGGAGTGTGAATTGTGAGAATTTTATAAAATTTTCGATCAATGATCAATAATACTGTGAAAATAATAAAATTAATTGATAAATTAGATCTTTCTTGGTCAATAAACTGACCAATCAGAGATGAGTATGTTACAAATTGACAAAACTTGACCAATAAAAAATAGTTACCAAAAAAGGATATATTTTTGGTATTTATTATGATTTATGCAATCATTTTTGATAAAAAAATGCATAAAATCAATTAAATACATATTTTAAAAAATGTTTTAAAATAAAAACGAAAATTAAAATTAAAATAATAAATATACAATTTTGTGATTTAAAAAATGGAAATAAAGTTAGTGACAAATATAAATAAAAATATTTTAAAAAAATAAAACAAGTAAGACTCAAACTCGTGATCTTATGCTTGCAAGCCTTATCTCCTTATTAATTGTGTTGTCCAATATATTTGAAATGAAAAGGCTCTTGAAAACATATGAATGGTGGGAAAATATTTTCTAACCCTTTAACGTCCTAACAACAACTTGGAGAAACAACACCACCGTTCTGAAGATAACATAGGCAAGGCGCAAGGCTATGGTAAACTTAAACACATGAATCTGCACCCTAACAACATATGCTATCTTGAAGTTTCCCATGATAAGAAATTAAGTGATATTGGATAGAGCGAGTGTTAGGTGTGAGTTTGATGCAAGGTGGTAGGGGTTTTATATAGTGATTTTTGAAAAGTATTTTTATGGTTTTTGAGTTTGGTTGTGGTTAATGTTTGATTTGGGATATGAGCTTTATGTTTAGTCATTAGTTATGATGTAAGGGAGAACCGCTAGACAATTTTTAAATTGACACTTCGAAAATGCTCTTTTTAAGTAAGCAGTACCGAGTATATTGTTCTATTCTTATGTTACATCACAATTATTATGAAAAAAAATTATATTATTTAATATTGATTTTTATAATATAATATTTAGATATTAGGACATAGAGTTCAATGCAAGTTGAAATGGAATAATGAATCTGGTTGAACTTTTTATTAATATTTTAAACACATCACATTAGTATACAGAATAAACAAAGGCGCACATATATAATGGATGTGTAAAAAGTTAGTAAATGTGTTAAATATAAGAGAAAACTTGCTCTATCATAAATGCTAGAACTATCCTCATTCTTTATTCTCTTTCACACTAGCATATAGTAATAGCATATATTATTTTTGTTGAAGATTCAGCATTCATAACATTTCACATCACTTGATACTACAAAAAATAAATAATATAATAAGAAGAAATAATGTTACTTTTTATATACTAAAATGTCATCACAATATTCAATGTATAAACATTATAAATAGATATTTTTATTTGTCTTCATTCTAAATTACATATAAAAGTAAATAATTTTCTCATGCATGCAACAACTTTTTGTCTATTCCATATTATTGATCAAATTTAGTACTGTTTGTTTTTCTCTATCTTAGTACATTGTTTATTTTAAAAATATAAATATAAAGTAATTTATTTTTGTGCAAATAAATACATCATAACTTTTACTCAAATAGTATAAAACTCCTATTGTTACTTCAATTATAATGTGGCATAATTAATTTGGATATGAGGAGTGATTAATATTTTTGATAATCTAACATAAAATATTTTATTTTAATTATACACCAAAATTAAATTAAACCAGAATAATATGGATCCATCTTTAAACTTTATTTGTGAGGTTTTATAATATAAACCTCTTAAAAAATAGCACATTTCAATGATTTCTATTTATTTAAAAATTTACTTTACAAATTTAAAAAAATAGTTGGATCCCTTTTTATAAGAATTAAATTATATTTCATTTAGAATTAAAATTTAAATATTGCATGTATAGCTAGCACAATTGATGGAAGAACTGATCTTGTAAGGGATACTAGTCCCACATTTTAAGCGAGTGCAGCAGCATAGTCCCCCTTGATTTCTTTGATAGCAGCAATAGCCGACTTCAACAATCACAAGTTGCACGGAATTCAACAATGGTTTTAGCTGCATAAACTAACCCTTTAACGCCCTAACAACAACTTGGAGAAACAACACCACCATTATGAAGATAACATAGGCAAGGCGCAAGGCTATTATAAACTTAAACACATGAATCTGCACCATAACAACATATGTTATCTTGAAGTTTCCCATGGTAAGAAATTAAGTGATATTGGATAGAGCGAGTGTTAGATGTGAGTTTGATGCAAGGTGGTATGGGTTTTATATAGTGATTTTTGAAAAGTATGTTTATGGTTTTTGAGTTTGGTGTGGTTAATGTTTGATTTGGGATATGAGCTTTATGTTTAGTCATTAGTTATGATGTAAGGGAGAACCGTTAGACAATTTTTAAATAGACACTTCGAAACTGCTCTTTTTAAATAAGCGGTACCGAGTATATTGTTCTATTCATATGTTACATAACTATTATTATGAAAACATTTATATTATTTAATACAGATTTTTATAATATAATATTTAGATATCACATTAGTATACAGAATAAACAAAGGCGCACATATATAATAGATATGTAAAAACTTAGTAAATGTGTTAAAAATTAGAGAAAACTTGCTCTATCATAAATGCTAGAACTATACATTATTTTTGTTGAAGATTCAACATTCATAACATTAGCATATAGCAATACCATACATTATTTTTGTTGAAGATTCAACATTCATAACATTTCACATCACTTGATACTACAATAAAATATATAATATAATTAGAAGAAATACTGTTATTTTTTATATACTAAAATGTCATCACAACATTCAATGTATAAACATTATAAATAGATATTTTTATTTGTCTTCATTTGAAATCACATATAAAAGTAAATAATTTTCTCATGCATGCAACCACTTTTTGTCTATTCCATATTATTGATCAAATTTAGTACAGTTTGTTTTTCTCTATCTAAGTACTTTGTTTATTTTAAAAATCTAAATATAAAATAATTTATCTTTGTGCAAATAAATACATCATAACTTTTACTCAAATAGTATAAAACTCATGTTGCTACTTCAATTAATATGTGGCATGATTAATTTGGATATGAGGAGTGATTAATATTTTTGGTAATTTAACATAAAATATTTTATTTTAATTATACACCAAAATAAAATTAAACCAGAATAATATGGATCCATCTTAAAACTTTATTTGTGAGGTTTTATAAAATAAACCTCTTAAAAAATAGCACATTTTAATAATTTCTATTTTTTAAAATTTTATATATAAATTTAAAAAAATAGGTTGATCCCTTTTTATAAGAATTAAATTATTTTTCATTTAGAATTAATATTTAGATAATGCATGTATAGCTAGCACAATTGATGGAAGAACTGATCTTGTAATGGATACATGTTCTTCATTTTTAAGGGAGTGCAACAGCGTAGTCCCCCTTGATTCCTTTGATAGTTATAATAGCTGACTTTAAGCAATCACAAGTTGCACGGAATTCAACAATGGTTTTAGCTGCAGCATCATAGTCCACATTGATTGCTTTCATAGCAGCAGTAGTCGACTTCAAGCAATTACAAGTTTATTGACAGTCAATAATGGTTTTAGCCGCATTAACTAACCCTTTAATGCTTTAACAACAACTTGGCGAAACAGCGCCACTATTCTGAAGATAACTTAGGCAAGACGCAAGGCTATTATAAACTTGTACACATGAATCTGCACCATAACAACATATGCTATCTTGAAGTTTCCCATGGTAAGAAATTATGTGATAAAAAGGATAAAAAGGTTATTTAAAGTTTTTTTACCAAAATAACACTCATATTTTTTTTATTGGTTTGTTATCATATTAAAGTATAATTTTTAAATGTCTCCATTCATTTCTTCTCTCAAAAACCTTTAAGAGTAGATAAGGTAATTGCAACTCTTAGTAGCCCTAACCAATTTATTTTTCCTTACCAATCACTCCCTCAAAAGAAACAAACGACTGGATTTAAATTTATCCAAATAAGACCCCTTATTATTTTACTTAAATGATTTATATATACTTATGTTCTATTCCTCTGTCTTCTGTAAAAAAATGTAATTTAAATCACTTATAATAAAGTGTTTTTGATTATATAATTTGAAATTTAATAAAATATAAAATAATAAATATAATCATGTAATAATTTCATTTTTTGATCATATCATAATTATGAATTATTCATAAACTCATTCAATTTTAATATAGTTGAATTCATAAAATCCTTATGAACTAAGCAATTTTATGGCATGATACAATTTATTTGATACATGTGAAAATGTTAATATGATAATTATTACTCTCTATTTTTTCATAACTATCACTTTAAATATTTATACGCACCATATTTTATAATTCTATGCTTATTATATGCTAATTTTTACATAAGAAATAAAAAAATATTTTAAAATAAATCGTACATAAATATTTTAAATTATTTCTATAAACTACAATAATTAATAGTATATTTAAATAGAATTCACCCGTGCAATAGGTTTATTGTGTTCTTAAATAATTCTTTTGAGTAACTAAATTTATGCATAATCACTGTTTTTTTAATTATATAACAACAACCACAAACTACATATTTTATTAATATTTTAAACACATCACATCAGTATACAGAATAAACAAAGTCGCACATAAATAAAAACTTAGTAAATGTGTTAAATATAAGAGAAAACTTGCTCTATCATAAATGCTAGAACTATCCTCTTTCTTTATTCTCTTTCACACTAGCATATAGCAATACCATATATTATTTTTATTGAAGATTCAACACACATAACATTTTACATCACTTGACACTACAAAAATATATATAATATAATAAGAAGAAATACTGTTATTTTTTATATACTAAAATGTTATCACAATATTATATGTATAAACATTATAAATAGATATTTTTATTTGTCTTCATTCGAAATTACATATAAAAGTAAATAATTTTCTCATGCATGCAACCACTTTTTGTCAATTCCATATTATTGATCAAATTTAGTACTGTTTGTTTTTCTCTATCCACTATGCCAAAATTGAATTTAGACAGCGCCACATAGACAGCGCTTATGCCATAAGCGCTGCTATAGGTTTTCAGAAGAAAAAAAAATTAAAAAATTAGAGTAAGCGCTGCTAAAGGTATACCTTAGACAGCGCTTACTAAAAGCGCTGCTAAAGGCCTTACCATAGACAGCGCTTCCTTTCCCTAAGCGCTACTATAGATTTTCAATAAAAAAAAATTAAAAAAATAAGAATAAGCGCTGCTAAAGGGTATACCTTAGACAGCGCTTACTAAAAGCGCTGCTAAAGGCTTTACCATAGCCAGCGCTTCCTTTCCCTAAGCGCTGCAATAGGTTTTCAATAAAAAAAAATAAGAATAAGCGCTGCTAAAGGGTATACCTTAGACAGCGCTTACTAAAAGCGCTGCTAAAGGTGTGATATTTCAATTATATTTAATAAAATTTAAAATTAATAAAATTTAATAAAATTTAAAAATATTATTTCAATTATATTTAATAAAATTTAAAAATAATAAAAGGAAAAGATACAATGTCGTTTGGTCTAAAGAATAGGGTTCACAGGCATAACTTCAAGAGAGAATTCACTTTTCTTCTCTCTTCCTCTCACACCGGCGGTGGCGCAGCTTTATTCAAATTCATCATCTCCGTCATGGTTTCATCCTCCTCATTCAGCCATCGCGATACCTACATCGCACTGCGGTTCACATCTCCATTCGACATTGCCGCCATGACCTCACAACCACACCTTTCCTCTTCTCACTTTTTCATCTACGTTACCAGAGCGCATCTGAAGAATAGATTCCTCCGTCCTCACTTTCTCAACCCACACACTTAGCTTAAAATCCCTCTCCAACCTCGTATCCTCCATCTATTTCACATATAAAACCTCCAATAACAGATATCAGAATAAAAGTGAAGAAAACCTTTTTACGACGGCGATTCCGATGAGGTGATGACAAACTCAAGCAAGTGTTCTGAGGTAAACTCCCAACTTTCCCCTTAGTCTGATTCTTGCTCCATTTCTTCTCTCTTATACTTATGAACCTTTTCTTGCTTGTTTTGCGATGAAAAAAATTACGATGTTGCTGTAATAGATTGAAGTCGAAATTACTATGATGGTGATGCTGTAGATTGACTGAACTCGACGTTAATGATGACTGAACAGAAAGCAGAAATATGAAGATGATGTTGAAGAATCTTGCAGGTTCAGGGTTGATGATGAAGATGAAGATTAAAGTTGATGTGATGCGAAGAAGATGATTTACGCAAAGAGGAAACGTTTTGAAGCTTGAAGCAATGGTAGAGAAAGAATCTCACAAATTTGCAGAGGATTGAAAAGGTAATCCTTCAAGCCCTTTTCTATGTATTTTTATCGTGAATCAATCCTCCTCAATCTCTGAAAATTTATGTTATATTTTGTTAGAAGTTTGTTACAAAAGATTGAACATGAGTAGTTGATATCGAGAATTGGTTAGAGATTCCAATGGCTAGGATTGATTTTGATTTTTTGAAGTTCTGTTATGACTCTTCCTCGAGCTTCCAAGAAGGATTGCAATTTACACTTATGTGTTTGATTTCTCAGGGTCCCAAAAAAGGTGTTAAAGCTCCAGTTGCAGCTTCCAAGAAGAAGCCAGTAAGTAATTGCTTCAACATCTATCTTATTTACGATTCCATTTTTGCTTGTTTTTATTAATTGTATTATTTTGGGAATAATTTTTCAGGAGAAGGTTACAAATCCTCTTTCAAAAGGAGGAAATATCAAAAGTTGATATTGCCTTAGCAAGAAAGCTCGTTGAGTCTGCTGCTCCTCTTATGAAAGAACGCAAACGCTTTCAGAGCGCGATCGATGAGTTGAAGAAGCGTCAAATGGTGCTGGAGACAGAATCTGCAAGAATCAGTGGTGAGTTGAAGTTAAAGTTAGGTCATATTTATGAATATGAAGAGCCTTCCATAGCTGAATTGAGAATTGAGTGTTATCATCTTTATGAAAAGGATTGTAGATTTAGGGGGATACCTTTCATCCCTAAACTTGATGAGATGGAATGTGAGAATTTGGTGGCTGTGTTTGGTGGCACTGCGAAGGAACGTCACTTGATTAAGTTCTTGAACGATCCTGTTAGGAAAGAGCTCATTGAAACTTACTTTAATGGCATATTGTTTAAGGGGTAAGCTGATATGGGTGGTGGTGATGGTTATTAGAACTTTGTGGAGGATCTTTGAATTAAACATATGCCAGCTCTCAAGTGAAAAGCTTCTCAGTTGATTCTGAAATAAATTGCACACATTAAATGCATGCATTCAATATGGTATATGGTACTCATTTTCATTCTCATCATGTGTTTTTTGTATTTCATTCTCATAATTTGTTTTTACTATAATCCTAAAATAACACAAGATTATCATCAACGTAGGCTTCTCTATCTTACTCTCTAATCTTTGACCACCAAAACAAAACATAGACATGATTAAGTTTGATTATGAAAAATATTTAGATTTATCACCTACTGCTTTGTTGAAGTAATTGTATAACAAAAACTTTGGTAAGTGTAAATAGAAAACGTAATCAAATACAAACTAAATAAAATATGAATTTAATAGAAAAAAAACACTTAATCTCTTTGTCTTCTCAAAAAATAAATTAGGATCAACTTAGCCCTCAGAGACAATACAATCAAATAAAAGATAAAATGTATGTGTTTACAATTTTAACTCTAACAATGGATGTAAAAATTTAGCACAGGTTTAAGTATTGTTAGTGCGTTTAAGACTTCACACTCCAATACTTAGAGCAATCTATGTGGAATTTATAAAGAAAATGTTCATCATCAATCATAGTTAGATTTTGATGAAGACAATAGGTTTTTTTTAGAAGGAAGATTAAAGAAGAAAAGATTAGATTAAAATTTTTGTATAAATTTTGGATTTCAATAGAATTGGATCCTAGACCAAAATACAATGTTTCAATTCATGATTTATAAGCGTTAGATGCTCACAACTTTCATCTCATATCTTCTAAAGTTTGACCGAATATTTTTACATTGTTCCGTTCCTCTTTGTCAAACAATTTTTGAGATAATTGAGAAAGTAATTTGAATTTAGTTGTCATATTTTGTTCTTGTGGGTTTTGATGTTAATCAGTTAGCTGCTTTGGTTAATTTGAATTTAGTTAGAGACTTTTGAGTTGCTTTTTTTTTATGTTCTATACATTCTGATTCTATGATGGCTTATTTTGTTTGGATAATGATTTTGATTATATTTAATGATTGCACCTGCAACAACAAGCTTGTTTAAGATTCTTCTCAAGTATAGGCCTGAGGACAAAGCAGAAAATAAGGATAGGCTTTTGAAAAGGGCTCAGGCAGAGTCTGAGGGTAAAACAGTTGAGACAAAGAAGCCTATTAATGTCAAGTATGGTCTCAATCATGTTACCTATCTCATTGAGCAGGTTGTTTATTGATTTTGTTACTCAGTGATTATGGTTTTTGTCTTGTTTGTGTATTTGTTTTGTGATATTGATGGATGACGTGCTAAGCTGCTATCTTTTTCTTACAGAATAAAGCCCAGCTTGTTGTGATTGCTCATGATGTTGAACCAATTGAATTAGTTGTCTGGCTTCCAGCATTGTGTAGGAAAATGGAAATTCCATACTGTATTGTTAAGGGCAAGGCTCGCCTTGGAACTGTAAGTTTCTTGTGGTTTCAACACTAATATGTATTGGGAATGAGTTATGTTGACATTACTTTGTTAATTACTCATAACACATCTATACTTTACAGGTTGTCCATAAGAAAACTGCAGTTGTTTTGTGCTTGACAACTGTTAAAAATGAAGATAAAATGGAGTTTAGCAGGGTCCTTGAAGCAATCAAGGTGACATTGAATTTTATAATTATCTTTTTCCAGTGTATTGCCGTATTGCCCAATAAAACTTGTGTATTTATTTTGCTTGTATTTCAGGAAAACTTCAATGACAAGTATGAAGAGTACAGGAAGAAGTGGGGTGGTGGAATCATGGGTTCCAAATCCCAAGCCAAACTAAGGAGAAGGAAAGGCTTATTGCCAAGGAAGTTGCCCAGAGGATGACTTAGAGTTTCTATTTTGTTTTGCTTCGCTATGTGTCATTTGCCTAAATTGAAAATTTACTGTAGTTTGTTTATCGGAGTTATCACCTCAAAAACGTTTGTTATTTACAATAGCCATATTAATTTTTGTTTCAGCTATCTGAGTTTTATTATAAACATGGATGCCTCTGAAGGCATAATTTTGGTCATAGAAACTACTCTGATTGACACGTAAATAACAAGGAAAAGCACTGCTAAAGGGGGGGGGGGGGGGGGGGGGGGGGGAAGACAACGCTTTTCATGAAAGCGCTGTCTAAAGTGATTGAAATTAAATTATTTATTTTTAAATAAGGAAAAGCGCTGCTAAAGGGGGGGGTAATAGACAGCGCTTTTCATGAAAGCGCTGTCTAAAGTGATTGAAATTTTTTTTTTTTAAATAATAAGGAAAACCGCTGCTAAAGGGGGGAATAGACAGCGCTTTTACCAAGCGCTGTCTAAAGTGATTGAAAAATAAATATTAAAAAATAATAAGGATAAGCGCTGCTAAAGGGGGGGGAATAGACAGCGCTTGATAAAAGCGCTGTCTATACCTTTAGCAGCGGAGGTTTTAGCAGCGCTTTTAAGCGCTATTAAAGGCCTGAAAAAGCACTGTCTAATCCCTTGTTTGGCATAGTGATCTAAGTACTTTGTTTATTTTAAAAATATAAATAGAAAATAATTTATTTTTGAGCAAATAAATACATCATAACTTTTACTCAAATAGTATAAAACTCTTATTATTACTTCAATTAATATGTGGCATAATTAATTTGGATATCAGGAGTGATTAATATTTTTGATAATTTAACATAAAATATTTTATTTTATTTATACACCAAAATAAAATTAAACCAGAATAATATGGATCCATCTTTAAACTTTATTTGTGAGGGATTATAATATAAACCTCTTGAAAAATAACACATTTCAATAATTTCTATTAATTAAGAAATTTAATTTATGAATTCTATAAAATAGTTGAATTCCTTTTTATAAGATTTAAATTATTTTCCATTTACAATAAATATTTAGATAATGTATGTATACCTAGCATAGTTGATGGAAGAAATGATGTTGTAAGGGATATTATTCCCATATTTTCCAGGGAGTGCAGCAACATAGTCCGCAGCAGCAGTAGCGGACATCAAGCAATCATAAGTTGCACGAAGGTCAACAATTGTTTTAGCCGCATTAACTAACCCTTTAATGCCCTAACAACATCTTGGCGAAAGAACAACATCTTTCTGAAGATAGCGTAGGCAAGGCGCAAGGTTATCGTAAAGTTGTACGCATGAAACTATACCACCATTTTATGCATACATTAAAGCCATGCACATTATAACAACACATGCTATCTTGAAATTTCCCATGGTAAGAAATTAAGTGATATTGGATAGAGTGAATGTTAGGTGTGAGTTTGATGCAAGGTATTATGAGTTTATATAGTGATTTTTGAAAAGTATTTTTAAGGTTTTTGAATTTGGTTGTGGTTAATGTTTGATTTGGGATATGAGCTTTATGTTTAGTCTTTAGTTATGATGTTAGGGAGAACCTCTAGACAATTTTTAAATAGACACTTCGATAGGTGAATAGATACAGTAAGGTGTTAGGCACCCTTTACCTCCCTTATACTCAAGGAAATCCCTTTTAAACCTTGTATTTAGAGTGAATACTTCTTTATTTAATCAGTTTTTTATATAGTGGAATCGCCTTGGTTGTAAAAATGTAGACAGGAACTGGAAAATATAGTGGAATCGCCATTTATTCGTTTTTTATATCCACGTAGACAGGAACTGGAAAATCCTTTATTGTAAAAATGTGTTGGGTTTGATTATGTTAGTAAGAAAAAGGTTTTTTATTGGTTAGATTCTTTAAGTCTACTTGATTTATAAAGAGTTGATCTTTATTAGAATTAGATCGCCCTGGGCAAAGAAATTGATTTTGGTTGATGATGTTAATCTTTACCGTAATTAAGTCACGTGGGACGAAGAAATTTGATTTATGTATAGTTTAGGTAATTACAAATCTGTGATGCTAATTTTAGCATTAAGATCGAGAAGCCTTAAAGTTATGTATATAAATGATTATTTTCAGTAATTTTTGTAATTAGCCATTTATGTACAAGTTAACAATTTAATCAACTAACTAGTTTAATTAATTTAATTTACGCTAGCAAATAAATTATTTAAAAGACTATAAAATATAATCAACCTAATAACCTAATTATTTTAGTGAAACTGATTACATACAATGAGATTAATTTTTTTATTGTTTACGTATAATGATCAAATTGATTCATAAAATAAATTTTTAACTTAATTAAATACATTATGTGAGTACAATGACATACTAAGGGTGTATAAGTTAATAAAACTATACTGATTCCAAAATTTAAGAAATATAAAAACAACCATATCTAATTTACTAATATTATGACAATAATACTCCATGACAATTTCAAACCTTTTCCAATCCACCACTTATAGTATGACATGTGAAATTAAAATTAATTAAAACCAAAGTGAGAGGGTTTGGTTTGGTAGATCTAGCGTGTGCGGCTGACGAATCAGAGGGACAGATGCCATGTGCAGTGCTTCGTTGGTTGAGCGTGCTCGGGAAATCGTGGTGATAGGTTATCCATCGTGGTGTGTGGCTAAGATCGTTGTGATTCTGGTGGAGGTTTCTGCGTAGCGATTGAGTTATTGTTTTATTTGTGGTTCTTATTTTATTTTAATCTTATTCCTTTTCTTTTCGACAGCATCCTGAAAGCAAGTTCCCAAAAATGATAAATGGAAGGAAAGAAATAAAACTACACAATTACGACGACAATGGCGATTGGTTTCTTATGTTTTTTCCTCTACGTTGGTTATATTGATGCTAACAATGATTATTGTTGATTGCTTTGTTTGAGTTTTTGAAATTGTGTTGATTTGGTGAAGATTGTGAAGTTTGTAAACTTGTGCACAAACTTTTTGTACGAATGAAAATTTCCAGGTTTTGTTATATGATTTGGCTTGTCTAATTGTGAAGAGGTTTGGAACTAAGTTTGAAACAATGGTGAAAAATTGTTGTTGTTTTGAGATATAAATCTATAGAAAGGTTTATGCAAAAAGTTGTTTGAGATGAAAATACATAATAGATGAAGATGGTTTTGACGGTGGTATTTGTGAATTTTTAAACTACACTAAAATATTAGAAATTATGTGTTTAGAATTTGTAGAAAAAAATGAACAAAGCTTTGTGTGGGGATGTTATATATAATAGTTAAAAATAATAAATAGATTTAAAAATAACAGAACCATCAAAAAATTTATCATATGGTTTATACAACAAAAGAATTATAATTAAAACAAATTAAAATTAAAAGAGATGCCTCATATGAAAATTATTTGCCAAAAATAATGAAATAGCAAATGGTTTTAAAGAGATGGCTTTGAAAAGGAATTGTAAAAATATTTTGTGAGGAGTGTGAATTGTGAGAATTTTATAAAATTGTCGATCAATGATCAATAATACTGTGAAAATAATAGTGTATTTATAGGGATAATTAGGTCAACAAAATAAGAAATAAAATTAATTTACAAATCAGATCTTTCTTGGTCAATAAACTGACGAATCAGAGATGAGTATGTCACAAAAAGTGACAAAACTTGACCAATAAAAAATAGTTACCAAAAAAGGATATATTTTTGGTATTTATTATGATTCATGCAATGATTTTTGAAAAAAAAATGCATAAAATCAATTAAATCAATATTTTAAAAAATGTTTTAAAATAAAAACGAAAATTAAAATTAAAATAATAAATATACAATTTTGTGATTTCAAAAATGGAAATAAAGTTAGTGACAAATATAAATAAAAATATTTTTAAAAAATAAAACAAGTAAGACTCAAACTCGTGATCTTATGCTTGCAAGCCTTATATCCTTATTAATTGTGTTGTCCAATTTATTTGAAATGAAAAGGCACTTGAAAACATTTGAATGGTGGGAAAATATTTTCTATTTAAGAAATACAAATAATTTAAAGTAAACTATTATATATTTTTAAATGAATGATCTAAAGTTAATTGTCTTAAAATCTCATGATTGTCATGACTTCGTGCAACAACTCTACTGGTGGCTATCCATGGCATCTTATCAAAAAATTTAAGAGTAACTATAACAATATATATTGTGCTTATTATTTAATGCTATATGTCATAAAGTTCTTGATTTTAAAAAATTAGATGAAAGAAGACTATCGTGCTATAATCTTATGGCAATTGGAGATGTACTTCCCTTTATCATTTTTTTCATATTATGGTTCACTTAATTGTATATCTAGACTAAGAAATTAGATTTTGTGGTCTAGTTTATTTAAGGTGCATGTATCCAATAAAGTGATAGATGAAGAACCTTAAAGGAGGTACGGAAAATCATCACCCACCAGAAGCTTGGATGGAGAAAGTTACATCATAGAAGAAGCTTTTAAATTATGTTCAAACTATTGTCAGATGTAGAGTCTATTGGAATTCTAAAGTGTCGTTATGCTGATAGATATAGAGGTATATGTACTAAGGTTTTAAATATTATGTCAATGCCTTAGGATATATTTCTTCAAGCACACTTGTAGATATTGAATAATGATGAACTTCAACCTTACTTATCTACTCACAAAAGATTTATCAAGCAACAATATTCCCGAATAAGTGACAAGTGGTTGTTGAAAGTTCATAACATCAATATCATAAGTTTTTTTAGTGAAAGGATTTCTAATGATGGAAGTGCACCCGATACTCTCAAATGGATGTTATACATTCCAAAATTTAATGTAGTAATTTGGACTGCATACAACATTATTAATTTTTTCTTTTATATAAAATCAAAAGATGATCGTAGTACAACATAAAATAGTGAGATTATGGTTGAGGCATAATCCATGTATTTCTCTAGTTTAAAAAAAAAAAGAATATTATATAGGCATCTGGAGTGTACTTTAGGTTAATTTACAAGATTTGGGAGATTGATTAAGTTTTATTCAAAATGCCTTTACTGAAATTGAAGGAGATTGGCAAAAACATTGGTTTAGAGATTAATGAGTTAGGATTCATACAGATTGACATTGGCTAGGAAACATATACGAATGAACCATTCATCATAGTTACCCATGCAAAAAAGATGGTTAATTGTTCACCAATGAAGACACATTCCTCATATTGACTAAAATCATGATTTAAATTCTAATATTCCTTCGACTCCTTCTTACACAACATAAGTTCATACTTCATATGAGCAATTTGATAGAGATGATGTGCATGTTCTTTGTAGTGACCAGGAAGAAGGCATATGGAAAAGTATATTGACTAAAATCTTTTATTGTTTATTCATGATTTATTGTAGGTTATAATTTCTAAGGTTATATACTAACAAGTATAATTATTTGACATTGAAGGTGTTTAAAATCAAGACACCAAGAGACAATACATATTCCTTACGTTTTAGATATTATTTAATGTCATTATGTGTAAATTGTATGTTGTTTTTTGCCATTTTAGTTGGTATCGAACCCATGACCTTTTAGTTTTTCAATACAATTTTATTTATTACAACCTACAATTTTGTTTATTACAACCATGGTGACATGTAGAACGCTTTTCAATTCATTATCATGCAAGATAAGAGTATTTCTTTTGCATTAAAATGAAATCTTAATAGGTTTCTTTCTAACTCGTATACTTTTCTCAACCAACATTCTAACCACATCCTTTATTTGAGCCTGTAACAATTTAAAAGTTTGAGCTATTTCTCTTAAGGTTGTGTAATTAAACTGCTTATAAAGGGTGTTGTTTTGTTAATCGCGTCTATCAAATATGTTTTATTAATTAATATTTATACAAAGTATTTATGATAGATTGAAGAATAATATGTAACATAATTAAGAATATCTTTGGAAAAAAAATAATTAATATATTTTAAAAGTTGACAAGAATCTTATAAAAAGAAAAAAAAAATTACTCTTAAGATTCTTATAATTAAAAATGAAAGTAGTATAAATTTTATAAAGGATAAAAAGGTTATTTAATGTTTTTTAACCAATATAACACTCATGTTTATTTATTAATTTGTTATAATATTAAAGTATAATTTTGTAATGTCTCTATTCATTTCTTCTTCCAAAAACCTTAAAAGAAACACACGGCTTGATTTAAATTTATCTAAAAGAGACTCCTAAATTATCTCATTTAAATGATTTATACTTTAATTATGTTCTATTCCATTGTATTTTGTGAAACAAAGTATATTAAATCACTTATAATAAAGTGTTTTTGATTATATAATTCAAATGTTAATAAAATAAAAAATAAAATATATAATCATGTAATAATTTCATTTTTTGATCATATAATAATTATGAATTAAAATAATTAGCAATATCTAATCATGTAACAATTTCCTTTTTTGATCATATCATAATTATGAATTATTCATAAACTCATTCAATTTTAATGTAAGTGAATTCATAAAATCCTTATGAACTTAAAAATCTTATGGCATCATACAATTTATTTGATACATGTGAAAATGTTAATATGATAATTATTACTCTATTTTTTTATACCAATCAATTTAAGGATTTATACCTACTATATTTTATAATTCTATACTTTTTTATATGCTAATTTTTGCATAAGAAATACAAAAAAATATATTAAAATAAATCGTACAAAAATATTTTAAATTATTTCTATAACTTACAATAATCATTAATATTCTTAAATAAAATCCACTCGTGCAATAGATTTACTATCGTTTATGTTCCTAAAGGTATGAGAAAGAGAGTAAGGCAAAAAAGAAATAATTCTTTTGAGTAACTAAATTAAAGTATAATCACTATTTTTTTAATCATATAATAACAACCACAAACCACATATTTTATTAACATTTTAAACACATCACATTAATATACAAAATAAACAAAGGAGCGCATATATAATAGATATGTAAAAATTTAGTGATTGACTTAAATATAATAGAAAACTAGCTTTATGATAAATGCTAGAACTATCCTCTTTCATTATTCTCTTTCACACTCACATATATCAATACCACATATTATTTTTGTTGAAGATTCAGCATTCAGAACATTTCACATTTCTTGATCCTAAAAATAAATGTAATAAGAAGAAATACTGTTATTTTTTATACTAAAAAGTCAACACAACATTCAATATATAAATACTATAAATAGATATCTTTATTTGTCTTCATTTGAAATTATATATAAAAATAAATAATTTTCGTATGCTTGCAACCACTTTTTTTGTATCTAAGTACTTTGTTTATTTTAAAAATATAAATATAAAGTAATTTATTTTTGTGCAAATAAATAAATCATAACTTTTACTCAAAAAGTATAAAACTCCTATTGTTACTTTGATTAATATGTGGAACAATTAATTTGGATATGAGGAGCGATTAATATTTTTAATAAATTAAAATAAAATATTTTATTTTAATTATACACCAAAATAAAATTAAAAGAATAATACGGATCCATCTTTAATTTTATTTGGGAGGTTTTATAATATAAATCTCTTGAAAAATAGCACATTTCAATAATTTCTATTTATTTATAAATTTAATTTATGAATTTTAAAAAATAGAGAGATCCCTTTTTATAAGAATTAAATTATTTTTCATTTAAAATTAATATTTAGATAATGCATGTATACCTACCACAGTTGATGGAAGAATTGATCTTGTAAGGGATACTAGTCCCACATTTTCAATGGAGTGCAGCAATATAGTCCACATTGATTCCTTTGATAGCAGGAATAGCCGACTTGATGCAATCACAAGTTGCACGGCAGTAAACAATGGTTTTACCTGCATTAACTAACCCTTTAACGCCTTAACAACAACTTGGCGAAACAACGCCATTGTTCTGAAGATAACATAGACAAGGCGCAAGGCTATTGTGAAAGTGTACTCATGAATCTGCATCATAAAAACATATGCTATATTGAAGTTTCCCGTGGTAAGAAATTAAGTGATATTGGATAGATGAATTTAGAAATCTGAACTGCTTTAGCCCAAAAAAGTTAATCTTATACACACTCTAAGATTATTGATATTTTAATTCAAAGATGTTGGGTAAAACCTTGAATTAGGAACTATCTAGATAATTTTATGTTGCCTTAAGTTTTCTAGTTATTTCTTATGGCTGGATCATTGTATTGCCGTATGTATCTGGTTTTTGTTTGCATTCAATAAAGTTGTATCTTTCCAAAAATAAATGTTAGGTGTGAGTTTGATGTAAGGTGGTAGGGATTTATATAGTGATTTTTGAAAAGTATTTTTAAGGTTTTTGAGTTTCGTTGTGGTTAATTTTTTATTTGGGATATGAACTTTATGTTTAGTATTTAGTTCTGATGTAAGGGAGAACCGCTAGACAATTTTTAAATAGACACTTCGAAACTTCTCTTTTTAAATAAGTGGTACCGAGTATATTGTTCTATTCTTATGTTACATCACTATTATTATGAAAATATTCATATTATTTAATACTGATTTTTATAATATAATATTTAGATTTAGGAGATTTTTTATAATATAATATTTCAATTTTAGGAGATTTTTTATAATATGATATTTAAATTTTAGGAGATAGAGTTCAATGCAAGTTGAAATGGAACAATGATTTTGGTTGAACTTTTTATTAATATTTTAAACGCATCATATTATTATATAGAATAAACAAAGGCGCACATATATAATAGATTTTTAAACACTTAGTAAATGTGTTAAATATAAGAGAAAACTAGCTTTATCATAAATTCTAAAACTATCCTCTTTCTATATTCTCTTCCACACTAGCCTATAGCAATACCATATGTTATTTTTGTTGAAGATTCAGCATTCATAACATTTCACATCACTTGATACTGGCAAAAAGAAATATAATATGATAAGAAGAAATACTGTTATTTTTTACATACTAAAAAGTCAACACAACATTCAATGTATAAACATTTTAAATAGATATTTTTATTTGTCTTGATTTGAAATCACATATAAAAGTAAATAATTTTCTCATGCATGCAACAACTTTTTATCTATTCCATATTATTGATAAAATTTAGTACGGTTTGTTTTTCTCTATCTAAGTACTTTGTTTATTTTAAGAATCTAAATATGAAATAATTTATTTTTGTGCAAATAAATACATTATAACTTTTACTCAAAAAATTTCAAACTCCTATTGTTACTTCTAATAATATGTGGAACAATTAATTTGGATATGAGGAGCGATTAATATTTATAATAATTTAACATAAAATATTTTATTTTAATTATACACCAAAATAAAATTTAACCAGAATAGTATGGATCCATCTTTAAATTTTATTTGTGAGGTTTTATAATATACCTAACACAGTTGATGAAAGAACTGGTCTTGTAAGAGATACTAGTCCCACATTTTAATGGAAGTGCAACAACATAGTCCATATTGATTCCTTTGATAGCAGCAGTAGCCGACTTCGGGCAATCACAAGTTGCACGGCGGTCAATAAAGGTTTTGGCCACATTAACTAATATTTTAATGTCCTAACAACAGTTTAGCGAAATAACACAACCGTTCTGAAGATAATGTAAGCAAGGAGCAAGGCTATTATAAACTTGTAAATATGAATCTGCGCCATAACAACATATGCTATCTTGAAGTTCCCATGGTAAGAAATTAAGTGATATTGGATAGATCGAATGTTAGGTGTGAGTTTGATGCAAGGTGGTATGGGTTTATACAGTGATTTTTGAAAAATATTTTTAAGGTTTTTGAGTTTGGTTATGGTTAATGTTTAATTTTAGATATGAGCTTTATGTTTAGTTTTTAGTTATGATGTATGGGAGAACCGTTAGACAATTTTTAAATAGACACTTTGAAGCTTCTCTTTTTAAATAAGTGGTACTGGGTACTGAGTATATTGTTCTATTCTTATGTTACATCGATATCATTATGAAAACATTTATATTATTTAATACGAATTTTTATAATATAATATTTAAATTTTAGGAGATAGAGTTTAATGCAAGTTGAAATGGAACAATAAATTTGGTTGAGCTTTTTATTAATATTTTAAACACATCACATTAATATACAGAATAAACAAAGGCGCACATATATAATAGATAGGTAAAAACTTAATAAATATGTTAAATATAAGAGAAAACTAGCTCTATCATAAATGTTAGAACTATCCTCTTTCTTTATTCTCTTTCACACTAGCAATAGCAATACCACATATTATTTTTGTTGAAAATTCAGCATTCATAACATTCCACATCACTTGATACTCGAAAATAATAATAATATAATAAGAAGAAATATTGTTATTTTTTATATACTAAACAGTCAACACAACATTCAATGTATAAACATTTTAAATAGATATTTTTATTTGTCTTGATTTGAAATCACATATAAAAGTAATTAATTTTCTCATGCATGCGACCACTTTTTGTCTATTTCATATTATTGATCAAATTTAGTATTGTTTGTTTTTCTTTTTCTAAGTTCTTTGTTTATTTTAAAAATGTCAATATAAAATAATTTATTTTTGTGCAAATAAATACATTATAACTTTTACTCAAAAAATATAAAACTCCTATTGTTACTTGTAGTAATATCTGGCACAATTAATTTAGATATGAGGAGAGATTAATATTTTTAATAAACTAATATAAAATATTTTATTTTAATTATACACAAAAATAAAATTAAACCAGAATAATATGGATCCATGTTTAAACTGTATTTGTGAGGTTTTATAATATAAACCTCTTGAAAAATAGCATATTTCAATAATTTCTATTTATTTAGAAATTTAATTTACCAATTTTAAAAAATAGTTGGATCCCTTTTTATAAGAATTAAATTATTTTTCATTTAGAATTAATATTTAGATAATGCATGTATACTTAGCACAGTTTATGGAATAACTCATCTTGTAAGGATACTTGTCCCACATTTTAAAGGGAGTGCATCAACATAGTTCACATTGATTCTTTTGATAGAAGCATTAGCCGACTTCAAGCAATCACAAATTACACGTCGGTCAATAATGGTTTTAGCCCATTAACGCCCTAACAACAACTTGGCGAAACAACACCATCGTTTTGAAGAAAACGTAGGCAGGGCGCAATGCTATTGTAAACTTGTACACATGAATCTGCACCATAACAACATATGCTATTTTGAAGTTTCCCATGGTAAGAAATTAAGTGTTATTGGATAGAGCAAATGTTAGGTGTGAGTTTGATGCAAGGTAGTAGGGGTTTATATAGTGATTTTTGAAAAATATTTTTAAGGTTTTTGAGTTTATTGTTCTATTCTTATATTACATCACTATTATTATAAAAACATTTGTATTATTTAATATTGATTTTTATAATATAATATTTAGATTTTAGGAGATAGAGTTCAATGCAAGTTGAAATAGAACAATGAATCTGGTTGAACATTTTATTATTATTTTAAACACATCACATTAGTTTACAGAATAAACAAAGGAACCCATATATATATATAATAGATATGTAAAAACTTAGTAAATGTGTTAAATATAAGACAAAACTAGCTTTATAATAAATTTTAGGAGTATCCTCTTTTTTTATTCTAGTTCACACAAGCATATAGCAATACCATATATTATTTTTGTTAAAAATTCAGTATTCATAACATTTCACATCACTTGATACTGCAAAAAAAATATATAATAAGAAGAAATAATGTTATTTCTTATATTCTAAAAAGTCAACACAACATTCAATGTATAAACATTATAAATAGATATTTTTATTTCTCTTGATTTAAAATCATATATAATAGTAAATAATTTTCTCATGCATGCAACTATTTTTTGTCTATTTCATATTATTGATCAAATTTAGTACTATTTGTTTTTCTCTACTTTATTTATTTTAAGAACCTAAATATAAAATAATCTATTTTTGTGCAAATAAATACATCATAACTTTTACTCAAAAAGTATCAAACTCCTATTGGTACTTCTAATAATATGTGGCACAATTATTTGGATATGAGGCGCGATTAATAGATTTAATAAATTAACATAAATATATTTATTAAATTAACATAAAATATTTTATTTTAATTATACAGCAAAATAGAATTAAACCAGAATAGTATGCATCCATCTTTAAACTTTATTTGTGAGGTTTTATAATAAAAACCTCTTTAAAAATAGCACATTTCAATAATTTCTATTTATTTAGAAATTTAGTTTACGAATTTTAAAAAAAAAAAAGTTGGATTCCTTTTTATTAGATTTAAATTATTTTCCATTTATAATTAACATTTGCAAGGATACTAGTACCACATTTTCAGGGGAGTGCAGCAGCATATCCCATATTGATTCCTTTGATAGTAGTAGCTGACTTTCATTAATCACAAGTTGCATGGCGGTCAATAATAGTTTAGCCGCATTAACTAACTTTTTAACTCCCTAACAATAACTTGGCAAAACAACACCACCAATCCGAAGATAATGTAGGCAATGTGCAAGATTATTGTAAATTTGTACACATAAAATTGCACCACCATTTTGTGTATACATTAAAGCCATGCACATCATAACAATACATGCTATCTTGAAGTTTATCATGGTAAGAAATTAGGTGATATTGGATAGAGTGCATGTTTGGTGTGAGTTTGATTCAAGGTGGTAGGGGTTTTTATAGTGATTTTTAAAAAGCATTTTTAAGGATTTTGAGTTTGGTTGTGGTTAATGTTTGGCTTGAGATATGCACTTTATGTTTATGTTTAATCTTTAATTATGATGTATTGGAAAATGGCTAGACTATTTTTAAATAGACACTTGGAAGTTTCTCTTTAAATAAGCGGTATCAAGTGTATTGTTTTATTATGTTACATCACTATATTTATGAAAACATTTATATCATTTAATACTAATTCTTATAATATAATATTTAGATTTTAGGAAATAGAGTTCAATGCAAGTTCAAAGGGAACAATGAATCTAGTTGAACTTTTTCAATAAAATTTAGTTCACAAATAATTGTGATAAATTGAAAAAATGAAACTTTCTTCTATCCTATATGAACATATAATTGGGACACTATGAAATGATAATGTATAAAAAATTGGCTTAGTCTCGTATGAATTTTAAAGTGGATTACAAACTTATTTATTAAACTTAAAATAATTTTTGGTGTGTACATAATATATTGTATGGGTTTGTTTTAAGTTTAAATAATATTTGATAGAAATTTTATTAGTGTAACAATACATAACAACTAAGATAAAAAAATAAATGTATAATTCATAAATTGTTATTTTTATTGTACCAGACATTTTTAGTAAAGAGAGGGAATGAAAAATAAAGATTGTTATGTGATTTTAGAAATTTAATTAAAATATCTATTTATATACAACTAAGTGACTTGTATATTAAGTAGTTAACGTAATAAACTCTAAATCTTAATTAATTTGGGCTTGAATTACTTATCTTTTTAATCAAGTAACTAACTTGGATTATATTTCAACATACCCCCTTATAATCCATATTATCGAACATAAATTAGTCATAGTCAATTTGAAGTATTATTAATTTCTTCCTCAAATTCATGAATTTGTCGATCTTCAGTTCTTTAGAGAAAATGTATGCCAACTGTGCTTCGCTTGAACAATGTCTCACTTCAAGTTCACCTTGATTTACCTTCTCCCTTAAAAATTGAAATATGGCTTCGATGTTCTTACTCCTTCCCTGTAGAATTGGATTCTTTGGAAGATTTATGTTTAACTTATTATCAATCTGCAACATCAAAGATATTTTCATTTTGATGTCCATTTCTTCCAGCATTAATCTGATCCAAATTGCTTAACACGCAGCATAGGATTCTTCTATATATTCAGTGTCATGCGATGATAATGCTGCCACAAGTTGCTTTCTCGAGCACCATGGGATTAGGGCACCAAATAATTGAAATAAATAATCAGTTGTGCTTCATCTCCCTTATCTCCAAACCAATCAACATCTGAATAGCAAGTAATTGTAGCTTCCTTTCTTTCAGAATCTTGGGGGAACAATATTCCATAATTTATCGATATTTTTAAGTATGTCAGCATAAAGGTGAGAAAGGTTGCAATTCCTCATTCATAACAAGTGTGCTATTTTTGCCTCCTGTAAATAATAGGGAAATTCCTCGAATGTCGATCTCAAGGATTGCATACAATTATCGAGTTCAATTCACGTTCAATTAAACAAAAACTTAACTTGTGAGTTAGGTTTTAGAAATTGTTAGTTAAGAATAAGCAGAAATAAAAATATGCCTTTTCATTGTTATGATGAACATGTTAGGGTGTGGTTAGGTAATTTTCCTTATAACGACCTTGATTTCTGATTTCTTCAACAAATTCATAATATTCAACTACCAGCCCTTTAGATTATTTTCCCCTAAGTCCTTAGTGAGAAAACCTTTAACCATCCATCCTAAATCCTAAGTCCTTAGAGATATCTGATGGAGTCAAGCATTTATTTTATCAAAAGTGATTTGGTAACTACAATGTATCCCTAGTCCTAGGTGATATCTACTATAGTCTATTTGTACAAAAACCTTAATAATCGCGTCCCAGCTGGTTGTTATCTGTGAATCAGATTATCTGTCTCTATCAAAATTGCACCAACTCGTCAGAATAAATGGTCAACCAAGAATGATAGGAGTCTCTTTATCTTCACATATATCCATGATCTGGAAAACATCGGAAAAGACAAAGTTGTCAATTTCCACCAATACATCTTCCACTATCCCGTATGACTGCTTGATGGTGTGATCAACAAATTTAAATTTTGTACCACTCCCGCTTATCTTTTCAATTTTTCCTCAAAAATTTGATCTCTTTAACTTTTTATGGAGTTGTAGGACATTTCACATTAATGTGTGGTCCCCTACAAATTTCACAACTGACAGTCTGAGCAGTTTTACTTTGGGCTACAGTTTTGGTACCTAAGTTCATATCCTTTGGTTTTTTCTCAACTTCAACGCCAATTTGATCTTCTATCTTCACCCCTTTATTTGCAAGTTTAAATTCATTCACTCCCTCTTGTTTACTCACACTTCAGACATATAATTCCTGGTGTTCATTTACATAAATGGCTTCAATGATCTTCTTAATACCAGTGGTTGTTATAAAGTTGGATTAGCCACGAGCAGTTGTATCAATAAGTTGTTTGTCTTTATTCAGAGGCCATTCACAAACAATTGTATTTTCTCAGTTTGATCTATGTTGATTCAGTTTGTATTTACTCATCAAGAAAAGTCTTCTCCATCTGTTCCCAAGTGGTGTTACTTCTAGGAGGCAATGAGTAAAACCATTCTTAAGCCTTATTAGACAGCGTGAACGGGAACATCCTTAATTTCTTCACTTCTTCATAGTGCCCCTTAATCTTCAAAGTAGTACTCATGGTGAGGAATCACTACAAATGCTTATGGGCATCTTCATTGATCTTTCTGGTGAAAGATATGTTCTCGAGCTGGAAAATGGTTGAAAGATGCAGTTGAAAATTTGCAAAATTGAACGGTTGATTCACATATATGATAAACATGCTAGGGTGTGGTGTGTAAACATGCTATAGATTCCTCACCATGAATACTACTTTGATCCTTTTTCACAGATATGATAAACATGCTAGGGTATGGTGTGTAATTTTGCCTCAAAAATTTGATCTCTTTAACTTGGTATGGAGTTGAAAGACATTGCACAATAATGTGTGGTCCCCTATAAATCTCACAACTGACAGTCTGAGCAATTTGACTTTGGGCTACAATTTGGGTACCTAGGATCATATGCTTTGGTTTTTTCTCAACTTCAGCGGCAATTTGATATTCTATCTTCACCCCTTGATTTACAAGTTTCAATTAAATTACTCCCTCTGGTTTACTCACACTTCAGTCATATAATTACAGGTGATCATTTACAGCAATAGCTTCAATGATCTTCTTAATACCAGTGGTTGTTGTAAAGTTGGAAGAGCCACCAGCAACTGTATCAATAAGTTGTTTTGTCTTCATTCTTAGACCATTCACAAACAATTATATTTGGTCAATTTGATCCATGTTGATTCAGTATGTATTTACTCATGAAGAAAAGTCTTCTCCATTTGTTCCCAAGTGGTGATATTTCCAGGAGGCAATGAGTATAACCACTCTTCAGCATCTTCAAACAGCATGAACGGGAACATCCTTAATTTCTTCACTTCTTCAGAGTGCCCCTTAATCTTCAAAGTAGTACTCATGGGAGGAATCTCTACACATGCTTATGGGCATCTTCATTAATCTTTTCGGTGAAAGATATGTTCTCGAGCTGCCGGATGGTTGAAAGATGCAGTTGAAAAATTGAAAAATTGACCGGTTGATTCACAATAGTCAACCGACCTGCTAAAGCATTTTCTCCTCCGTAATCCCCAAGAAGTCTCTCTGGTGGTGGTGGGTTTTCACCCATAGTTTTGGGTTCTAATTTTGAACCTTAGTCTTTATATCAAAAGGAAAATCAACTGAGGTTTTTCCTTGCATGCAAAGGTTAGGAAAAATCAATAATAACAAAAATATAAAAATTACACAAAAGGAATTTTAGTTGCAGAGCAACAAAATTCTAATTAAACTCAAATTACACTCAATAACTAAGCAGTCCCCAGCAATGGCGGCAAAAACATGATAGGAAAAATAACAAGGGAACTGTTTTTTCCCTTGTAATAATAGGGAAATTCCCCAAATATCAATCTCAAGGACTGCCTACAATTATCGAGTTCAATTGACGTTTAGTTAAACAAAAACTTAACTTGGGGGTTTGGTTTTAGAAATTGCCACTTAAGAAAAAACAGAAATATAAATATCCTTTTTCATATATATGATAAACATTCTAGGGTGTGGTGTGTAATTTTCCCTTTAACGACCTTGAATCATGAGTCATTAGTGAGAAAACCATTAACAATTCATCCTAAATTCTAAGTCCTTAAAGATATCTGATGGAGTCAAGCCTTTATTTTATCAAGAGTGATCTAGCAACTAAAGGGTATCCCTAGTCCTAAGTGATATCTACTATAGTTTATTCATACAAAAACCTTAAAAACCACAGCCAAACTGGTTGTTAACCTTGAATTATTCCTAATTGGTCTGATCAGGAAAGCATAAAAACATTGCACGATTAAATTGAATAAGAAAACAACATTATTAAAGAACTGAAGAATTCATAATCGTTACAGATTCAAATCAGGGACACCCTCTAGCATTGTGGTGTTTATCCGCTCATATTGTTCACAAGAATTTCTAAAATATAAGAATTAGACATTACAGATGATTAAGGAACTTTGGTCTTCAATCGTGTCTGCTCATTAAAGATCTTCGGTCTTTAAGAATCTCATATCCTCACTCCTAGACTCTGGAATTCGTTCTCTAAAAAAAAAGGTCCCTAATTCTTCTTTAAAACTCTTCTAAATAGTGCACAATCCATTTGTCTCAGTTGGAAATGCCCGAAACGCCCCTCTAGGTCCCAAATCATAAAAAATCATAAAAACTCTCAAAATCAGTGTCCTGGCCAACAGGTGCCATGTCACCTGACACGGGCACCTGTGTCATACTCTATTCATCGCTCCAACAAAACCTCTCACCAAAACCTACTCACAAGGGCCGTGTCAGCTGACACGGGCACCCGTGTCAACTGACACAAGCACCCGTGACAACCTCTGCATATTCTCCCAAATTGCAATCGTGGATCCTATCGTGAGACGACCTATGTCAGATGACATGTTGGTCGTGTCAGGCAACCTGTAGCTTGGTTTTTGAGACTTTCTCCAAGACTCTGAATTTTCACTTTTTGCACTGATTTTCTTGGTTTTATTCCTCCGAGCCTGAAAATAACAAAATACACAACCAAAACATAAAACATAGAAGAATGAAATAAAACACTTGAAAAGATAAAGAAACTATAACTAAAATCAATTGTGAATAAAGGTGTAAAAATCGCTGATCAACATACGTCTAGAATAATATGTAGTGGTGTTATAATATGGTAGATAGAAACATACAAAAGTAGAAAATGGGATGATAAAACTCTTATACATCACCAGAATCCAAAAACTAAGAGTGAATACAAGACATATGTCTACTATAAACGCACATCGGAAAAATAAAATCTGCTAACGTTTTTATGCCATATGCTCATCCGGAGAAGATGTAGAAGATAAAAATAAAATATTAACTTCTAAAAGACATCTAAAATATAATAATAGGAGAAGATGTAGTCGCTTTGTTTTTCTGAGGGAGAAACCACTGCATCGTCGCCTTGTGGTGTGCTGGCACTGTGGTGTGTGACTGGAGAAGACAACAAGGCAGTAGGCGCGAGAGGGAAAAGCAGATTAAAAATTTTTATTTTCATACCAAATGCACCATTTCATTTTTAGTTAATTTATTTTTATATTTTTATTTTAATAATTGAAAAATCAATATAATTTGAAATTAATTTGATGTTATTGGGACTTGTTGTTGTGGATCCTTGGGCCATGATATATGTACCCCTCCCTAAGCTCAATTCTATTCATTTTTTGTTTGAACTTGTTTATTAAGAATAAAAATCACTCTGAAGCCCCTGCTAGCGCATTTTTTATTGTTTTGTTTGTGTCTTGACAAAAATTGCTATTGGACCGTTGTTGTTGTTTTTGTGTCGGGCCTGGAACCAGATTGTTGAAAGAAAAAACAAGCGTATTGGACTAGAACCGTTGGGCCTTTACTAGTTTACTTCATCAAACATCTTCATCCATCCCTGCACCCCCTGCTTGCATTATTTGAATTTTATTTTCTTTTTTGTTAATTGATTTTTTTTATTAATTCTTTTCATGAAAAAATGATTAAAATATAGAAATGTCATGATATGTTTTTTTAGGAATTTTATTTTTCCATTTTCTATTATTTTCTTCTTGTGTTAATGCTTGATCATATTTGTGTCATGTTCTTGATGACTTTTCTTGGTGATTTTGATGGTGCTTGATGATTAATTTTTTCCATCCTTATTGTGCTTGTATTCTCACATGATCCCTTAGGCTTCCGCAATTTAATTTTAATCTTTGATTAAATTGGATTAAGTTAGACATTAAGCTTGAATCCAAGAATGAAAATATTAGGATCAAGTTTCCCTTCAAAATTATTTTGAAGTCCATATGGCATGACAACAATTAGGATTGAAATCCCTTTTCTTTTTCTCTTTCCTTTTGCATCTCATTTTTTTCTTTAAAATACAAAAACTTCTTTTCTTTATCAAATACCAAAATACCTAATAAATACAATACATATAATACTCCATGGGCCTTAATAAAATGGGGAGAGAATTTTTGTACGTGAGATGTTTGGCTCATTTGTACAAAGTATTTTCTTTTATTTCATAGACTTTAGTATAATATGTATCTCAAAAAATTTCAAGATTAAAGGAGAATATACTCAAATACTCCAAACATTAAGGGACCATTTGATGTGTCTCCTAACAAAACACTTCAACAAATCCAAACCTTTTTGTATCTTAGCTTTTCTCTTGAATATTTTCAAAAAGGGTATGTGATTTTTGTTCTACTGCAATATAGGCTTGCCTATTGCTAGAGAATGAACGTTAACATTGTCCATAAAAAACACCTAAAAAACCAACATTTTTTAGACGAACTACGGAGTTCTGATTTCTTCATTTCACTATAAGGATATGTAGGCACTGAGTTACAAAATATGGGAAAACTCAATTATAAAAACCTTTTTTTTCCAATAATTAATTCATGCATTTCTTAGCAAGTTATAACTTTAGATATACACACCCTTAGAAAAAAATCACTGAAGTGGATCTCATTGAGTATAATAGATGTGAGGGGTGCTAATACCTTCCCTTTGCATAACAACCTTCCAAACTAGTATCTTGGTTGCAAGACCATCTTATCCTTCCTTTTGAGGTTTTCTCGATGTTTTCCCTTCCATTTTGGATACATAAAGTTCGATGGAGACCCTGTATTTTTTTTCGTAGTGCCTCAATGCCGGTGAAGGTTTCTGGGTTGAGATTTGAAGTTTAAGTAAGCTAGAATTCAAGTTATGGTTTCTATTTTTTTTTTATATTTCAGGTATGAAAATACTAGCAAATTTGTGGATTCCCGTGCTTTCAAATAAAGGAAAAATCTTCCTCTATTTATAGGAAATTTTTGAAGCGGTAAAGCAGCAAGAAAAATAAGTATTTATTTAGTTTTATCATATTGTCTCCACAAGAATTAGTGCTACTGAATTGTCGTTCTATAATTTCCCACATTTATTAATTTTATTTAATTAGGTTGGTTTGTATATAAAGGAAAAACTATTAACAGGAAAACAAATACATTCTTTAGAGAGGAGAGACTTATCAGGCATTAATTTACACTACTTGTCACAAACATAAACCTATCGATAAGTTACACTCAACCTATAATATTCGTCAAAATCATCAATTATATCTTGAGATGTACCACAACATAGGTTATGTGTAACGTGGAGATGAAGACAACCGTATTACTCGCGTCGACAATCTCTCTGTACAACACAAACACGGAGACATTAAGCTCTGATACCCACAGTGATTATTAGTTTTAAATCTATATCCAGAATCTAGAACCTAATAGATATCCATCCCTAATCAAAATTTGTGAGGTATATGTCTATAACTGAAGAAGTGAAAAACACAAGAAGGGGGGTTGAATTGTAAAGATTGAAAATTAAATGCAGACAACACGATATTTTTATCCTGGTTCGTTTGATCTCAAACTACTCCAGTCCACCCGTCAAGGTGATTTCGCCTCTCTCCAACGAGGTCTTAATCCACTATATTCAACTGAATATTACAACTGCTTTAACAACTTCTAAAGCCTTCTTGAGTCTAAACCACAGACCGGTTTCTCAAGGAAATTCTTTCTTACAGATAAATGAAAACTATGTGTGTTGAATGTTTTCTACAAAAACTCTATATCACACCTGTGATAATACACAAAATAAAGCTTATGTGAAACTAGGATGCTATAACTATGGAGTAAGCAATTTTAGAGATATAGCAACTTGTATGAGTGAGGATAAAGATGTTTAGCTTTTGACGTGTAAAGAGTTGTAGAGCATTGGCCAATTCATTTCTCACTGACTTGTTTATATAGCGTTTGGAAAAGATACGTTGTAGTCAATTATGCCATTTCAATGTCCATTATGTTCTTTCCATATTGAGAAGATCTTGTCTTGGAATACAGCCATTGGTAATAAAGTGTCTTGAATGCATAGTACCGTTGTCACTTAAGCGTGTTGCTGGTTTTGGTTTATTCTGACGCTTCTAACTGCTGATGATATTGTTTTGGTCTTGATCAGAGTTTAACGTATGTTACGCGCAGATTTGTTCATCAAGCTTCAGCGTAAGCACATGCTTTGATCTTCTGATGTTGGCATATGATATTTCATCTTCTGATGCTGATGTTGATGTTTCATCTTCTGATGCTGATATCCATTAGAGTTTCTGTACATGTACAATATAATTTTTAGGTAGCATATATGTCTCATACGAATTATACAATTTATTTAATCTAGCATTTTGTTATCATCAAAACTTTAACTTGGGGTAGTAGATTCAAACTTTGTTCTAACAATCTCCCCCTTTTTGATGATGACAAAAACCGGATATTTTCAATTGAAATTTAAGGAAAAATATCAGAGATAACCAAATAATAGATTGTATTAGAGATAGACAGGTAGGTATCAAAGATAAGGAGGAATAAAAAGGTATCAGAGCTTAGGAAGATAAGAAAAAAAAAACTATCAGAGTTATGATCAGAAAAACTCCCCCTGAGTTTATTACTTCCCTTTTAATTCCATGAGTCCTTTAGCATCAGATCTTTCTTGAACTTTCTTTGAGCATCAGATCTTTCTGGAGTCGAGCTTCAGTGTATCAGAGATAATTAAATTCTTGTACCTGTAAGCTTATGCAGAACAAAGAAACATTCAAGTATATCAGAGTGTTAGAATGTTTGAGACTTTTGTCTCAGTAATCCGTTATTGATAAATATCATTCTTTTTCTCCCCTTTTTTGTCAGCAATCAAAAAGTGCAAGTAATTGAAGTTAAAACGATCAGTGCAGAAAAACTATTATATTTAGTTCAAAGCTTAGAAGATAGTACAGAAAACATGGAAAGAAAACAATGAAAACACTAAGAAACAAAATCTAAGGTTGGGGTGGAAGGCGTGTGAACAGAGCTTCTAGCATGTTCTTAATCTGATCAGTGGTTTCCTTCTGCTGATGCACCATGCTGGCTACTGAATCAATCTAACTATCTTGAACATCCATCCTTTCCTTCATTCGTTGATCATTCTCATCCATTCTTTTCTGCAGACGAATATCATTTTGCTTCAGCTCTTCAAGAGTCTGCCTGTCCAATGCAGCTTGAGAGACGTCAGAATCAGGATGCTTCTGAGAGCTTTCTGCAACATCTTCTTCTTGACTGAAATCTTCAACTGGAATCGTCTGATCTTCTACTGGTTGAACTGTTGAAGCTGGACATTTTTCAGACCATGGCTCACTGTCCAGAAGAAGCACTTCCTCCTTCAGCAGCTGACTCATGATTGGACCTTCAACTTCTTTCAGCAGCTTGCTGAAGTTCTGTTGAGCCTGTTCATAGTTTAGGTCTTGCAACTTAAAGGTTTCAGCGCGTACCCAACCTCTGAATCGTGTCCAGAGTTGGTCTGAAGCAGCAGGATCAATCACTCCCGGACAAGCCTGCTTTAGAGAAGCAATCCAATTCTGCATGTCTGTTTCAAAATTCAAGATGCTTGAACCAACATCTTATTGTTTGGGTTTGGCAATGGCGGTTTTATTTTTAAGGGCAGCAAGGCGGTCAAGGACTGTGTGGAGTGTTAGGTGGAGTAGTTTCTGGTGAGGATGGTAGTTGAGGTATGTTTACAATTGTACCACAAGGCAGTTGAATGGCCAAGGGTTGTGGTTCATAGGATTAAGATGATTGAGGTTCAGGGGTTTGAGCCTCAGAGTGTTGAGACTAAGAGTGTTGAGGTGAGGGTGGATTAAGTTCTGGTTGTGGAGATGGAGGTTGTGGAATTTCTGGTTGTGGTGAGAGTGTAGTTTCTAGTTGAAGTGAGTGAGAAGATTCTGCTTGAGGGTTTGGATTTTCTGTATTGGGAGCGGAAGAGTGTTGATCAATTTCTGAAAGAACTTTTTCAAGTTCTGGTTCTGTTGAGGTTGTAGGTTTGGCGCGGGATCTTCTGAGGGTTAATGACTCAGAAGTGTCAAGCTCAGGTTCAGTATCATCAATGGTTGGAATTGGGATTTCAAATGAAGCTGGGGTTGGAATAAATGTTGGAATAGCAGATGAATTTAAAACATTAACAGAAGATAGATTACCTCTCTTCTTTGGGGTCTGCTGAGACGGTCCTTCTGATGCAGCCTTTCTCTTCTTAGTCTTCTTCAAAGTAACCTCTGGTGCTTGCTGGTGCAGATCTTTGATGTTCAGATCAGGATCTGTGCCATCAGCTTTACACGCATCCAAGTATCTGAGAACAATGACTGGTTTAGAGTCAATCTCAAAGAACATAGGAAAGTCGTCCAGAGGGACTCTTCTGCTGGTGATTTCAGCATGAGGAGTGACGCTGGGCTCCTTCCTTATATTCTCTATCAGCTTCATCTTCTTCAGATTCTTAGCATTCAGCTGCTTGCCAACAGATGGTTCTAGAGAGCTTATTTCCTGTGCTTCTGTCAGGTGTTCAATCAGCCTATTCTCCGTTAGAATACCTGATATTAATCTGCCGAAGGGTATCCAATGCCTTTTAGTCCTTTCTTCCTCTCTCGTTTCCTTGACGCTTGTCTTCAGATGATTGAACAGAAGGTGAGCAAGGTTGATCTTGGACTTCTTTGCAATAAAATAAATCAGAAATTACTGATCTATGTTTATATAGTCAGGAGAGCTTGTAGGCTTCCCGTGGTTGAAGCAGCCCAGAATGATCTTTGCCCAAATTCTGTGCTGATCCTTCAAATCTCTTATTTTGCTGCTGGGAACCCCATGTGTGAAAATCTCTCTTGCAATTAGGGCAGAGTTTGCACATCTATCTGCCATGTCAATACAGTGGATACCACCACCATTGTATCCAATCAGCCTTGCAATGTGATCCTCAGTAATCACTATCTTCTTTCCCATGATATACGAAGTAACCTGATGAGTTGAGGTAGACGCATGAATCCATAATTCTTTAACCAGAATTGGGAACGTTGGACCCACCAACCTATCAAAGTACCTCTCCCAGCCTTGTGCCCTAATTTCTTCAGTCAAATCAAAGCCATTTTCCTTTAAGCTGTTGAAATCAACTATCAATTCTGACAGAACTTCCAAGTTCTTGACCGGAGTGAGGAGCGTTCTGAAAGGAATCTGATACTGTTCAGAAGAAGCATCTTGCTGGGAACCTGCAGATGGAATGCTAGAAGATGCCATGTTCACACAAGGGTTTGAGATACAAGGTTTGAAAAATGGTTTCTTTGAGGAGAAGAAGATGAACACACAGTAAAAAGGAATCACAGAAAAATGTTTGAAGATTTGTAAGGGACGGTAAAAAGGAATGAATGATGTTTAAGGCGTTTAAATAGGTTTTAAAAAGTGTTTTGAAAATATAAACGTTTTAAGAGAGAGAATTAAATCATGATTACTAGCATTTAATGTTGGCTGATTTTGGGGGATTTAGAAAGATATTTGGAACGGTTACCCATGACATGTGTCTCAATGCATCCAATCAGCGTTTTGCCTTCTCAGAAGCGTGCATGTGTGTTCTGCTTCAGAAATTAGCTGATGACTGGATGACACCTGTTTGATTTGGTGAACAACACATCTATCCTTGAAATGAAACGCTCAGATCTTTATGGATAGACTCTAATACAATTTGCATGTCTAACTTTCTGAAAGAAGATTGATCAGAAGTTCACAGTAGAATAAGACACACTCTGAAGGTTAATATATAAAATTAAAACATTTTCACTCTGGGCAGAGCTTCATGCTGAGATGTTTCAGAATGAAGTTAAACCTATCTTCAGAAAGTGGTTTTGTGAAAATATCATCCCATTGATGGTCTGTATCAATAAATTTTAAGTTTAAAATGCCTTTCTGAATATATTCCCTAATGAAATGATGTTTTATTTCTATATGCTTAGCCCTAGAATGCAAAATAGGATTTTTACTTAAGCAAATGGCAAAAGTGTTGTCACAGAGTATAGGAATGTTACTCTCAAATATCTGGAAGTCTTCAAGCTGACTTTTCATCCAGAGCATTTGTGTGCTGCATCCAGCTGCTACTATGTAGTCAGCTTCTGCTGTTGATAGCGCAATTGTGGATTTCCTCTTGCTGGACCAAGAGATCAGATTTTCTCCCAGAAACTGGCAGCTTCCAGAAGTACTTTTATGCTCTACTCTGTCTCCAGCAAAGTCAGCATCACAGTAACCTACTAAGCTGTAATCACTAGATTTTCTATAAAATAAACCCAGATTATTAGTACCTTTCAGATACTTGAAAATTCGCTTAACAGCTGTTAAGTGAGATTCTCTAGGATCTGATTGGAATCTTGCACAAATGCATACACTGAATAAAATATCAGGCCTTGAAGCCGTCAGATAAAGAAGAGAGCCAATCATACCTCTGTAGACCTTCTGTTCTACCTTTTTTCTTACCTTTTCTCTTTCCAGAATGCACGTGGGATGCATTGGAATCTTTGATGACTTACATTCTGAGAGGTCAAATTTCTTCAGAAGTTCTCTGACATATTTGCTCTGATGAATGTAAGTTCCCTCTGAAGTTTGATTGATCTGAATTCCCAGAAAGAATTTCAGTTCCCCCATGAGGCTCATCTTAAATTCTGCCTGCATACACTTAGCAAATTTTCTTCCAAGAGAAGGATTAGTAGATCCAAAAATAATATCGTCAACATAAATCTGACACACTAAGATGTCATTCTTAACTGTCTTACAGAATAAGGTTGTGTCCACTTTCCCTCTGGTGAATTCCTTTTCTAACAGAAAGTTACTTAGTCTTTCATACCAAGCTCTGGGAGCTTGTTTCAGACCATACAGTGACTTCTTTAGTTTGAAAACATACTCTGGATTTTTTGTACTTTCAAAACCAGGGGGTTGGGGCACATAAACCTCTTCTTCTATATAGCCATTTCAGAATGCACTCTTTACATCCATCTGATATAGAGTGATGCTTTTATTAACAGCAAAAGAAATCAAAAGTATGATAGATTCTAACCTGGCGACTGGAGCAAAGGTTTCTGTATAGTCTATTCCCTCTTGCTGACTATAACCTTGTGCTACCAGTCGTGCCTTGTTTCTGATGACTTCACCTTGTTCGTTCAGTTTGTTTTTGAACACCCATTTTGTTCCAATGACGTTGAATCCTTTTGGTCTGGGAACTAGATCCCACACGTCATTTCTGGTGAATTGATTCAGCTCTTCTTGCATTGCTAGAATCCAGTCGTTGTCCAGAAGTGCTTCATCAATTGAAGAAGGTTCAATCAGAGACACAAGTCCCATGAGGGATTCTTCAGAGTTTCTGAAGCTGGCTCTTGTTCTGATTGGATCTTCCTTTCTTCCTAAGATTGTTTCTTCTGGGTGATCCATACTGCTTCTGGGTAATCTTTTCTGAGGTTTATCAACAGCTGTTGCTGGATTGCTTGCAGTGCTCCTTTCTGATGTTGAAGGAGTGTCTTTGTTGAGAACTTCTGATGACTTGTCTTCAGAACCTGTGAATTCAACTTCCATACCTGCAAAGACTTCATTCTGCTTTGACTTTTCAGAGTCAAGCTTATCATCAAAACGAACACTGATTGATTCTTCCACAATCTGTGTTTCTGTATTGTATACTCTGTACTCTCTTGAGCGTTCAGAGTATCCTAACATAATACACTTCTGTGCTTTAGAGTCAAACTTGTTCAAGTAGTTTTTTGTATTTAACATAAAACAAGTACATCCAAATGGATGAAAATATGAAATGTTGGGCTTTCTGTTCTTCCACAATTCATATGGAGTCTTTTCCAGAATAGGTCTTATGGAGATTCTATTTTGAATGTAGCACGCTGTGTTTATTACCTCTGCCCAGAAGATCTTAGCAACGTTTGTCTCATTGATCATGGTTCTGGCCATTTCTTGCAATGTTCTGTTCTTTCGTTCTACAACTCCATTTTGTTGGGGAGTTCTAGGACAAGAGAAATCAAGCAGAATGCCTCTGTCATTAAAGAATGACTCAAAATCTTTGTTTTCAAATTCTCCACCATGATCACTTCTGACTTTAACGATTCTAAGATCCTTTTCATTCTGAACTTGGTTACAGAAGGTGACAAACACAGAGTGTGACTCGTCCTTGTGTCTTAAGAACTTTACCCATGTCCATCTGCTATAGTCATCTACGATTACTAACCCGTACTTCTTGCCACTGACTGAAGCAGTTTTAACTGGTCCAAATAAGTCAATGTGCAGAAGTTCTAATGGCTTAGAGGTGGAAACAACGTTTTTAGATTTGAAAGCAGGTTTTGCAAACTTGCCTTTCTGACATGGTTCACACAGAGCATCTGAATTGAACTTCAGATTAGGAAGTCCTCTGACCAGATTGAGTTTGTTAGTCTGAGATATTCTTCTCATACTAACATGCCCCAATCTTCTGTGCCAGATCCATTGCTCGTTGTTGACAGACATAAGACACTTTACATTCTGACTTTTTAGTTCAGGAAGTTTGATTTTATAAATGTTGTTTTTCCTCTTTCCATTAAATAGGATAGTCCCATCTTTCTGACTAACAGCTTTACATGATTTTTGATTAAAGATTATATCATAACCGTTATCACTTAATTGACTTATGGATAACAGATTATGCATTAATCCATCTACTAATAGAATATTGTTTATAGAGGGAAGATTTCCATTACCTACTGTTCCAGAGCCAATGATCTTTCCCCTCTGATTGCCTCCAAAGCCTACGTGGCCTCCAGGCTTAAGTTCCAGGCTTTGGAACATATGCCTTCTTCCCGTCATGTGTCATGAGCAGCCAGAGTCCAGGTACCATGACTGGTGTTTCTGATTTGCTGCTAAAGATATCTGCAACATGTATTATTTTATCCTTAGGTACCCATATTTTCTTGGGTCCTGATTTGTTAGCTTTACCAAAACTCTGGTTGAATTTTGGTTTCACAGAATAAATACTACTAGTATATTTAATGCCATGTGTGTGACCATACACAAAGTGTGAATTCAGAGGAGTGCGTTTAATAATTAAATCCATGGCATTCTTTGGTGTAGGTACCTTACCTTGGTATCCTATTCCCTTTCTGTCGTTTCTGCTAACTCCATAGATCATTGAAGCCATTTTGCTTCTATCTATGCTTTTAGCCAGGAACTTCTGAAAGCTGTGATCATACTCCTTGATGATCTCATCAGTGCTGCTGGGAGTTTCAGAAATTGTTTCCTTCTGAGAGTTTTGTAAAAGATTTTCTAATTTTGAAATTTTATTTTTCAACTCAGAATTTTCCAATTTAAGACTCTCAGTTTTATCAGAGTCAGAATCAAGATTCCTTTTCAGGTTTCTGAATTTAACTCTGATCTGCTGATATCTTTCCAGAATTTCGTTAAGGCTTTCAGCAAGTTCAGCCTTAGTAAAATTAATTGCAAAGTCAGGGAATACCTCTTCGGTGTCTGATTCAGAGTCTGATTCAGAAGCTTTATTGTCTTCTGATATGTTAGCCATGAGAGCTATGTTTGCTCTCTCATCATCTGATTCTGAGTCAGCTTCAGATGAGTCAGAGTCATCCCATGTAGCCATGAGACTCTTCTTCTTTTCCCTTCCAAACTTCTTTTTGGGTTTTTCCTTCTGAAGCTTTGGACAGTCACTCTTGTAGTGTCCTTGCTCATTAAATTCATAGCAGATGATGTCCTTGGTGTTTGGCTTTCTGCTTCCTGAGGAGCCTTCAGATCGTCTGAATCCAAAAGAGGAGTCTGATCTTCTGTATCTGGAGGAGGACTCATTCTGATCGGATCTTCTGGTATTCTTGAACTTTCTTTGCCTCTGCTTCCATAGTTGGTTCACTCTTCTGGAGAGGAGAGAAAGTTCGTCTTCTTCTGATGAGGACCCATCAGAGGTTTCTTCAACAGCCTGCAAAGATTTGGAGTCAGACTTTCTGTTAGACTTTAAAGCTAAAGGCTTACCTTGCTTCTGAGGTTCATCAGCTTCTAGCTCTATCTCGTGACTTCTGAGGGAGCTGATAAGTTCCTCCATAGAAATTTTTTTGAGATCTTTAGCTAGCTTCAGCGCTGTAACCATTGGCCTCCACTGTTTAGGCATGCTTCTGATGATCTTTTTGACATGATCAGCAGTAGAATACCCTTTGTCCAGAACTTTGAGACCAGCCACCAGAATTTGGAATCTTGAGAACATCATTTCAATTGATTCACTTTCTTCCATTTTGAATGCCTCATACTTCTGAATGAGCGCAAGAGCTTTAGTTTCTTTGAACTGAATGTTGCCTTCATGCGTCATTCTGAGAGAGTCAAACATACTCTTTGCAGTGTCTCTAACAGATATCTTTTCATATTCAGCGTAAGAGATGGCGCTGAGAAGAATAGTTCTGGCCTTGTGGTGATTTTTGAAGTCACGCTTTTGTTGATCAGACATTGCCTTCCTGTCAATCTTTTGACCACTAGCATTCACTGGGTGCGTGTACCCATCTGTCACCATGTCCCACAGATCAGCATCATGTGCCAGAAAGAAGCTTTCAATTCTGTCTTTCCAGTAATCAAAATTCTCTCCATCAAAGACTGGAGGTTTGCCGCTGAATCTGTCTCTATCTTCATTGTTGTCATTGCTGGTGTGTTGATATGTTCCTGCCATTGTGTTTTTCTGACGCTGGATCTTGTACTGACACGGTTAAGTGTTTTAGCTCAGAACAAGGCGCTCTGATGCCAATTGAAGAAGTGAAAAACACAAAAAGGGGGGTTGAATTATAAACCTTGAAAATTAAATGCAGACAACACGATATTTTTATCCTGGTTCGTTTGATCTCAAACTACTCCAGTCCACCCGTCAAGGTGATTTCGCCTCTCTCCAACGAGGTCTTAATCCACTATATTCAACTGAATATTACAACTGCTTTAACAACTGATAAAGCCTTCTTGAGTCTAAACCACAGACCGGTTTCTCAAGGAAATTCTTTCTTACAGATAAATGAAAACTATGTGTGTTGAATGTTTTCTACAAAAACTCTATATCACACCTGTGATAATACACAAAATAAAGCTTATGTGAAACTAGGATGCTATAACTATGGAGCAAGCAATTTTAGAGATATAGCAACTTGTATGAGTGAGGATAAAGATGTTTAGCTTTTGACGTGTAAAGAGTTGTAGAGCATTGGCCAATTCATTTCTCACTGACTTGTTTATATAGCATTTGGAAAAGATACGTTGTAGTCAATTATGCCATTTCAATGTCCATTATGTTCTTTCCATATTGAGAAGATCTTGTCTTGTAATACAGCCGTTGGTAATAAAGTGTCTTGAATGCACAGTACCGTTGTCACTTAAGAGTGTTGCTGGCTTTGGCTTATTCTGACGCTTCTAGCTGCTGATGATATTGTTTTGGTCTTGATCAGAGTTTATCGTATGTTACGCACAGATCTGTTCATCAAGCTTCAGCGTAAGCACATGCTTTGATCTTCTGATGCTGGCAAATGATATTTCATCTTCTGATGCTGATGTTGATGTTTCATCTTCTGATGCTGATATCCATTAGAGTTTCTGTACATGTACAATATAATTTTAGGTAGCATATATGTCTCATACGAATTATACAATTTATTTAATCTAGCATTTTGTTATCATCAAAACTTTAACTTGGGGTAGTAGATTCAAACTTTGTTCTAACAATAACAACCCAAACCCAAACATAAATTTAAAAAGATCAAAGAAGATATCAAGAATGATTTGTAAAGCAAGCGTTATACAACATCATGATCAATACATATACTTATGTTCAAAGTAAATCTACAAAGAAAATACAACAAATAGAGTAATACATAAAGAAGAAAAAGCAAACATCCCACGGGTTGTCAGCGCAGATTGATGAGAAATCTGCCTCCGAGTAATCTACATGCAAGCTCAACTATTTTTTTAAGCTCTCTAGACCTAAAAATGGGTTTGATGATATTGGGACTCAAAAATACTCAAACCATACCTAAACTGTGTTTTTGGCCCTTAAAATGTGTTGTTTATGTCAAGACTACCTTGCCCAAAGCCTGAAATGGCTCGCCAGAAGCTAAAAACTGCAATTTTTCATGCTTCTGGGTTGCCCTACAAGCTCGGGGCGAGTTTGACAGTAAATTGAAAATTTTAGCACTTGGTTTGGCCATATTTTGAGAACCGTAACTCTGATTTACGCACGGTCGAAAGCGTTGGAAAGCTTATTCAATGCTCTATCTTGTAATTCTTAAATATCTTTAATTCAATACCTAAAATATAATTAAACTCAAAGATATTTGCACAATAATGCAATATATACACTATACATAAACTATATTGAATATACACTAATGTTGAGGTTTATTAACGAAAAACAAACAAATTAAGTCGATGAATGTTAATTATTCACACACAAATTCATAACAATTTAGAAATCATCAGAAACTCAATGAAGTCATTATATGTGCTAAATCAAATCTCAAACTTGTAAACCAAGTGTGAAATTTTTTATTTGCAAACCGTGTGAAGTTGAGTGATACAATGCCTGACTTTGGAACCAAAGCAATTCATTTTTCCCTCCACACGATGCAATTTGTGATAAGGAACAGCTTTGCACATGATTTGGTGGTCCCAAGTTAGGATGTACATGATTACCAATTATAGGTCACAGATCCATAATAGAGCTCAAGGTACTGTGTTCATGCTTAGGAGGAATAGAATCTACATGTGTGTTTTACAATTTTCTTTGTGCTAAATATTATCTTCATGGCAAAGAATCCCATGCAAAAAGAACCAAATCAAAATAATGCTTGAGCTGAAAACTATATGGTTGCAAAGTTGGGGGTTGTGGCACTAAGTTATAGGTTTTGCATTAATCCAAGCATGTTACGAACTAACTTTTATGCACAAGTGGCCTTTAAGAAAATTCAAAAATTGATGGACTTATGGGCATAATTAATGTTTGACTTCTGAAGCAAAGTTGTAGAGGATTTTAAATTTAACATTTGTCTCAAAGTAGAATCCTAAAATGTTGAGAATTGAGAAAGTTATGATCTTTGGACCAAATGACATGCCAATCTTGATTTTAGGTCTATCAACCATGCATCATCTTTAAATTTTTGGACTTTTTATGCATCTAAAGGCCCAATGATGATTACTTGAACACAAAATGAGGGATGCTTGATTGTCCCTTGGGAAATCTTGAGAATTGAATGTAGAATGGGTGAAGATGGCATGGAAATAAACTCATGAAACAATCATGAATAAACCTTAGAAGCATGCACCAAACTTACACTTATCTTGATAAAAATGAAGTTTAAAGAAGCTTGGATATTAATGTTACCTAAGATTATAGGTCATTCCCTGAATTGAAAGCTCTTGAGGACCACTTGTTGATCAAAGTTTTCCTTTGAACACCAAAACCCTAATTTGGAAACCAAGCATGATCCATTGATTGTAAATCCCTATCTTTAACAAAATGAAAGGAAAGAAACACATATTTTTGTATTTTGAAATAGGTTTAGCAAAGTTAAAATGTAAACAAGGAATATATACAAAAAAATACACAAAGAGTACTTGATGATCTCTTACAAAGGTTAAACCCAAAAGGTAAAGTTGTGAGTGTTGAACAAGATGTTGTAACATCCTGTTCTGATATGTAGCAGGCTTGGCTAAGATTTTTAAATCTTAAGATATTTGATTCTGTTATATTTCCCTTTGGATATATATCAGATATTTTTACAGGTCAATAAGATTTGTTTTTAAATCTTAACATATTTGATTCTGTTATATTTCTCTAGTTGTACAAAATCTACTAAATTGGGTTGAGATTAAATTTAGGAAATTATGTATTGGTTGTTCTAAGATTGAAGGAGATTTGCTACACAATTGGTGCATAACTTTGCTTATGGATCAAAAAACTTCTGGACTCAGAATATCGAAGCCCATGGACTGCAAAATTGTATTTAAAGGGGAATCTTAAACTAATATAATTTAAGTTTTTCAACGACTGAAAAATTAGGGGAAGCATAAGTCTTAGGTTTTGAGACTCTCTTGTGTAGTTTGAAAGTCACCCATGTATCTTTTGATACTATGTGGTCGATTGATTGTTATATGTATGTTAGTCAAGTTATTATTCTCACTCGAAGCTTTTAAGCAAGAGTTTGAGTGTTTGTATTTGAAGTGCAATCTTCTAAATTAGGTGTATTTGTTAAAGTCACTGGAATTTGGACTGTTAGACATCAATGAGGTGATTTAGGAAGTAAGATGGCGATTTCTCATATTTATGAGGATCCTAGGTAAATGTTGCATTGGATAGGGATTAGGCAAGAAGTCATAAACTGTGATTGTTTTTCTTTGAAATAATACTACTAAGACTATACTTCCTTCCTGGCTTGGTAGCACCTAGATGTAGGTAATGTTGCACCAAACTGGGTTAATAACTCTATGTGATATTTATCATTCTGAAATTTTTATTTATGTATCACTTATAGCTTAATTGATCTAGTCTGCTACCACATGTTATAACATATAACATTTTTATGAATTTGAGATATATGTGTGTTTCCTGTACCAAAATTTTGAATGAGGATACCATGCTTGTTATCTTGATTAGATACAAAATGATATGATAGATTGAATGTTAAGGGTAAATATTAGGGTATGGCAATAGGATCTGAATGCATTCAAACTGCCTTAATGCTCAAGAGAGTGATAATCTAATCGATTAACACTATGTTTTAATCGATTATATTCTTAATGTTTATAATTTTGAAAAACATATTTATAAATTGTTTTATGTGTGTGTGTGTGTGTGTGTGTGTGTGTGTGTTTATAGATATATTTTTCTACAAAGAAAGAACTTTTTCTTTTAAAAAAGTTTCACTCACTTACTAAATTAGAAGTTTGACTCCTCTAAGCCTTGTCAGATAAATTCTTTTGTGTTGACATTTTCTTTGAGATTTCTTTTGAGGAATCTGATGTAATTTGTTTGGTTGCCTTTGTTTGAAGTAAAAAATACATAAGCTTATGGATGTTTTTGAAGTAAGGAAAATTGATCTTAATGCTAAGGTATTCAATTGCAGTTCATTGTGTATAAAATTTTGATGCTCAAAATATAATATTTATCTTCATCTCTAAAATTCTAAAATAGTCATGCATAAAAATATTTGAAGAAATTGTATAAAAAGCATAACATATTTTCACTTTTTAAGTTAGATCTGTTGCAGTTTTTAAGGCAGGTCTGGTTAACCGACTTAAGAAAACTTGTTGATGTTTGAAATTCAAAAGCCATTATGCACTTGTGCCATATATCTATTTAAACGACTTAATAAGTCCTATATATAAATCAAAATTGTGTGTTTTCTTGAACTATTGTCATTCTAAACTATTGCAAACCTTCATAAAAATATGTCAAATTATTCATCAATTCATATATGTTTCTTCGAATGTTGTTAACACAAAATACATTACTTTTTAAATTAACTCTTTCATTATTAACTTTTCACATAAATTGAAACAATTTCCTAAGTGTTCATATACTTTCAAAATGAAACTTTATGCATAAATTTCACATCATTTAAACAAGTTTCATTCATATCATTTCTGAACACTTAAGTGTATATGTTTGTATTATGATCAAAGAGAAAGAGAAGAGACAAGACCTTCATATATCTTGTAATTAAAACAAGTTAAAAGAGATACAAAGTCAAGTAATAAATTTGTAAGTTTGTGATCATCGAGATGTTGTTACCATAGTTACTGGTGTTGTTTGAAATCAAGGAAGTAATTTGCTTTTTTTGTTGTTGAAGAATGTAGAAAAAATTCTTGTGTGAGGTTTGTACAAAGATCTAGCAATAGTGAAAATCTTTAACTGAGTGTGAGGAGACTAGATATATCCTTGATTGGAAAGATGAACCAATATGCCAAAATGTGTATTTAGTAGCGTTCCCAATAAAAGCGCTATTATATCTTCATTTTCTATATAGTATTTAATAGCACTTTAAAACATAATGAGAGGTTTTTAAACTCATTACTCAAACAAAAACATAATGGGAGGTCTTGGAACTCGTTACTAAAAAAACAACACGATATTTCTTCTTAAATTGCATCCAATATCAAATAACCATTTCATTGCATATAAAAATTGATCAATTAATTTATATTGATTGAAAAATTAGTTACAAATTATATAACAAATATATATATATATATATATATATATATATATATATATATATATATATAGTTCAACAACATGACTCTAACTCATGCATAGGCGGATACAGCATACGGCCAGCTTGGGCAAATGCCCAGGCTCAACGGCCCAATTTTTTTTTAGTATCCAGCCCAATTTTTTTTAGTATTAAATAAAATTAAAAGAAAAAGAAAAAATAATGAAAGTTAGAATTGGAAAAACCTAAAATTAGGAAAACCTACAGAGTAAAAAAACTGCCTGCCGCTGCTCACTTTTCTTCATCCTGTTCAATCTGTGTTCTTCTATTTGTTTAATCCTTGTGCAATCTATCATCATTCCTATAGGCTATATTATTTCTACAGGCTATATAGCAGGTAATATAAATTTGGTTATTAAATAGTAGATGCAATGTGTGTTCTCTTTCTTTCTATATAATATAAATATACTAGAAACTATATGTGTTTTATAAAATACTATTTGGTATGTTATGTTTGTCACGGAGATAATCTAGATTACTAATATGTTGGCATAGTATTAGATAGACACATATATAATTCTTGTCTTTTTGTACTTTTAGATAGACATACATGATACATAGACACATGTATGCTTAAATGCTTTGTATTTTTAAGCCACTAAATTAGTACAAAATTGAATTGATATACTAGATAGACATAGATACATAATAATTTGCCTTGTTTAATTTCATGTTTGATTCTAATTTATTTATTAGAGTTTAGGTTGATTGATTAATCATGTACTAATTTATTTATTTATTAGAGTTTAGGTTGTTTGATTAACCATATATAATTACAAATACTAATTTATTTATTAGAATTTAGGTTGTTTGATTTTTATTATTTTAAATTTTATTTTATTTATTTGAAGAACATTGTTAATTCTTATTTGTTTTATTTGATTATTATTCTTTTAAATTTTGAAACTACAATTTTGTAATTATTTTATCTTTTGTTTAGAGATGAGGAAATTTTTGGTTGCTAGAGAAAATATTGAGAATGTGAACGTTGTGCAATCGGAAGTCGAATTAGAACCACCATCTAATGTGGTTAATGAGTTTAATCCAAATGAGATTGTGCGAGATCCAGGTCATAGGAAACAAATTAATGAGTATGCTCCGGATATTCAAGACCAAGTGAGGAGGGCATATATATTGAAGGGTCCAATGCAACCAGATTTGCCAAGCTTTCCTCGTACTACATTTGGGAGTGTTAAAAGATCATTTAGTAAATCATGGTATAAGAATTATACATGGTTAGAATACAGTGAGATAAAGGATGCAGCTTATTGTTTTTATTGTTTTCTCTTTAAGAAACCCGGGAGGGCCGAGCACTTTGATTTTGAAGTCTTCACTAAAAGTGGATATAGAGATTGGAAGCATGCATCTCAAGGATTGAAAGGTCACGTTGGTAGTCATAATAGTTTACATAACTCATGTGTCAAGCACTATGATGATTATAATAATCAAAGACAAAGTGTGACAAGTAAGTTTGCTAAAGCAACCAAGGAATCAGAAGAATTATATAAGATTCGTTTGACTTGTTCTTTAGATTGTTCAAGATATCTCATAGCACAAGGCATGGCTTTTCGTGGCCATGATGAATCCTCTACTTCTCTAAATAAGGGTAATTTTAGAGAGATGGTAGATTGGGTAAAATCTCAAAATGAACAAGTGAGGGACGCTTTTGACCGTGGTGGAAAAAATTGCACAATGACTTGCGGTGATATTCAAAAGGAGCTTGCAACATGTTGTGCACATGAAGTTACCAAGGTGATTATGGAAGAGCTTGGTGATAGACAATTCTCCATGCTTATTGACGAGTCACGTGATATATCCGTCAAAGAGCAAATGGCGGTGATGTTGAGGTTAGTAGTTGTATTTTCTAATTTTCATGACCTATTATTTTTTATGCCGCCAAGTAAACTTGTTGGATTTATTTTAGGTTTTTGAATGACAAAGGAAATATTGTGGAACGATTTATTTCTCTACATCATGTCAAAGATACTACATCTGAGTCATTAAAGAATGCTCTTTATGGTATTCTTGATAAGTACACGTTATCGATTTCAAGGATACGAGGGCAAGGATATGATGGAGCTTCAAATATGAGAGGTGAATTTAATGGTTTGCAAAGAAAAATTCTAGATGAAAATCCTTATGCTTTCTATGTTCATTGTTATGCTCACCGCTTGCAATTAGTTGTTGTGTCTGTTACTAGTAGTTGCTCATCTATTCATGATTTCTTTGAGTACATCTCCTTGATTGTGACCACAACAAGTGCATCTTGTAAGAGGAGGGATGCTTTGATAGAGGCACAACACCAAGATATTTTAAATAAACTTGAGAGTGGTGAGATATCTAGAGGAAAGGGCTTGCACCAATCATCTAATCTCACAAGACCTGGGGATACTAGATGGGGTTCACATCATACTACATTGCTTCGTTTGGATCAAATGTGACCCTCTGTGTTAAAGGTGCTTAGTATGGTTGATGAAGATGGACGTGGACCATCTCAAGCAGCGGGTTTGATAGAAAAAATGGAGAGCTTTAAATTTGCTTTCATTTTGAAATTAATGTTAAAGTTGTTTGGTATCACAAACGAGCTTTCAAATGTCTTGCAAATAAAATATCTTAATATTGTGATTGCCATGGAATTAGTTGATGATGTCAAAGCTCGATTGGCCACAACGAGAGAGAGTGGTTGGGATAATTTATTTTCTGATGTCCAAGATTTTTGTGTTGCTAAAGGTATTCCAGTTCCAAATATGGATGATGAAATACCGGTTCGGGGTCGTTCAAGGGTAGAAGGGAGGACTGTCACTAATCTTCATCATTACCGTGCAGAGATTTTTTATGTTGCTATTGACAAAATATGTGTGGAGATGGATCATCGCTTTAGTGAAGAAAGTAACATTATCTTTAATTGTTTTTCATGTCTTGATCCCAAAAACTCTTTCTCCAAGTTTAATGTTGATAAGCTTGCTCGTCTTGCGGATATTTATCGTGTAGACTTTTTTGATGATGACCGAGGAACAATAAGGGATCAACTTGAGACTTATGTTCTTCAAGTGAGAAGAAATGCTTCATTTTCCACTTGTGAAGATGTTCAAAGTTTGGCTATGAAGATGGTTCAAACTGAGAAACATTTAGTATTTCCATTGGTTTATAAACTTATTGAGTTAGCTTTTATATTACCGGTGTCGACAGCATCCGTTGAAAGAGCTTTTTCAGCAATGAAGATTATCAAGTCTAAATTGCGCAATAAGATCAATGATGTGTGGTTCAATGACTTGATGGTATGTTACACTGAGCGAGAGATATTCAAATCACTTAATGATATTGATATTATTTGAACATTCACCGCAAAAAAGTCTCGGAAAGGACATTTGCCTCGTAATTTTATTTAACCCGCTATTGTAAGGTTATATTTGTCTCTTTTATTTTAAACTATATTTTTGTGGACAAAATGGCGAGTCTCTGTTATTTTGATTGATGAGTATTTATATATTATATACAATGTGAATTTGCGATCTTTAATTTTTCGCCCAGGCTTTATAATATTTCTGGCTCCGCCACTGAACTCATGACTACAATTGAAATATGCTTTAGAGGTAAATCTGTTGCTAATCCAATGGTAAAATCTCGGCCACTTCGTGCCAATATTGAATCAGCTGCTACTGATAGCACTAGTTGTCGCCACCTAACTGGTATGCATTTCTATTTAACCACCATTGTCGCGTTGACTTAAGCTTTTCTGTTCAAGATCTTATCATCACCTACCTACTGTTGTTCAGTTCCAAGTTCTGCAAAGTGTTCTCCTCTATATCCATTGAACTTATCAGGTTTTTCCCTCTAATCATTTCAGTTTATCCTTCATTCTATTATTATTAGATTTTCTGTTATAAGCAGTTAAATTTGTGTTAATATTCAGCCACCAAAGCACAATTAGATACTGAAAATATAGATTCACTCGTAAAGAATATAAACTATCAGATCAGGATGTTGAGGAATGTGATATTGTAAATTGATAACATTAACATGTACACATGTGCATAGCGGTTTAGTCCACAATAGACTGCGTCTGTTGCAAATATGCACTATGAACTTTTAACTTCTTCTAATTAAATGTTTATTTATTACCATTTTACAATAACTTTTTTATGTTTAGGTTATGTTTCAAACTAAGAACGTATCTGAATCCTTAAATAATTTATGGAAAAATATCATATACCTGTCATAAACTATTGAACTTTCAAACTATTCCCATTCAATCTTTAAACTGAACTCCTAATGTTTCAGTTCTGGATTACTTTGACAGTTAAAATAGCCCCAGTCTAACTCTTTCTCTCGGTATGGTCCATATGTCCATGACCCAATCCTCCCCCGCTCTCTGTCGAGCAATATCGATCCATACATCACGAGTATGAGGTCGAAGGTACTACCCGTAAGATATGGTCTAAAAGTTATCATCTGCCGAACAAGGTTGTAGAGGTTCCCAGAGTCTACATTCTTCCTTCGGATGTTACCAACTTCCCGATTAACTCGATAATTAGTAATATTCTCAAGAAAAACTCGTCCGAGCGTAGTATCGCGTGACAACTATTTCTGGATTACTCTGCCATAGCTTTCGCACTACACCTAAAAGGCCAAGATGGGTTAGGTACTCTACGGTCCTCAGCTTCAACAAGCTTCAAGGTCGAAAGCAATATGTCTTCCCGATTACTCGGTAAACGATACTACATTCAAAGGAGCCTCCACTGAGTGGGGGATCTCATGCCTCCTTTTTTGGGATTACTCCCTCAAAGTTAGCATGACTATACTGCCCGTCCTATCTTAATGTTTGCCCAAGTCCGGGTATAGGACTTATAAGTAATCACCAAACACCCTGAAAACCAGGAAAGTCCAGACAAACATATATACAACAAATAATATAACACATAAATAACAATAGCACATATACAGATATAAACAAAGATAGGTTTAACCCACTTAGGAATGGAACAACAAGAGGTCAATCTTTCCCCAGTGAAATCGTCATTTTTCTGTAGAAGTAGAAATGTTTAAGACTAAGTCATTGGATTGACTAGACTTATACAGATCAAAATAAAAATCGCCACTGCGCTTTATTGTTTCTAAAGGAATAGGAAAAGAGCGAGTAACCCAAAAGAGGGGGAAAGATTCAAGGTAAGGGGGTTGGTTATGCAAAGGGAAGGTATTAACACCCTAAACATCTCCGTTACTCCGCAAGAACCTATTTGAAAAATATGTGTATTTTGGCTATAAAATATTGTATGTAAAATAGATGGTGGAGGTGAGAAAAGAAATATATTTTTTATGATTTTTTCACCCGCCGCGGTTGCGAACCTTTAGTGCCTAGGTACCACCTTTCGGGCAATAGAGGATCAGGGTACTCGTAGTTCACCTTTTAAAAAATTTTAAAACACAAGTGTGTTGGTTAATTTTATGAGATAAGACATCATCATCATTGTCCGTGTGGAAAATATACTTACTACCCACAATCGTGAGAAAGGAGAATTTGCATCATCTCAAAGTGGAGGATATGGCTTGGATTTTAAAATCAACAATGCCTCATTCAACACCTAAGTGAAAAATATCTCACTTCACTACATATTATAGAAGTATAGTTGTTTGCATCACTACAAGGGTTGACAAGAGTCCAATATTTTGAGAAAAGTTCTAAAATAAAAAGCCGAAGTGGCAAAATGGTTTGAAATGAGATTTATTGACTTTTAGTCTTCTCACAAAAAATGTCAAGGTATTTTTAAATTGATTAAAGTTTATTTATGAAAATGTTTTGAAAATGCATGGACATAGGTCCAAATTTATTATGAAAATGGTTCAAGTTTCAAAACAATAAGAGTTTTCAAAAGGAGGAAGAAGATTTTTGAAATTAAAGAAGATGGGAGGAGAAGAAGAGACTATCCTAAAGAATAAGGTAAAATCTAAGGAGAAGAATCATCTAAACAACAAGAAGCCATTACTTAACATTATGAGTCAAGATAGAATTCCCATTCTTTGGATTGAAACCAAGCAAGCAAAGATATTAGACCTCTTGAGAGAACCAAACTTCAAGTGTATTAAGTCTTCACAAAAATTGGATAGAGTAACGACTGTATACGGGTGAATTCCAGATTACAAACAATGTATGTAATCACAATAACCTGCACACAAAACAAACAAACAACCCAATGTCTTGAGTTAAATCTCAAGAACTCCAGACAAAGTATCAATTAAGGTCACAAGGTCTCCAACATAGGCCAAAGTTTCTAATCATAAGTCCAAGAAGTCCAATACTCCATAATGCCAAGTTTCTAATCATAAGTCCAAGAAGTCCAATACTCCATAATGGTTCATGTTGATTATTAAGTGTCTTAAAAAAGAAAAGAAAAGCTCAAGTGGGCAAAATAAAAATGACAAGAATATAAAGGGGCTCAAGTGAGCAAAGATGAAAAATAGCATGAAATGTAAATGCTAAAGTAAATGGTGCATAAAGTAAAGAGCATAAAATAAAGAATAAAGTAAAAGAATAAAATAAAGCAAAGCCTCTACACAATGAGTTGCATTTTCTTTATGTCAAGTATATCATCCATTTAAGAATCCTCAATGTAACACATAATGATCAATGATGTTTAAGTGATTCGCGTTGACCAAAATTAATGAAGATCCCTCAGAAGATTGGTAGAACCAAAGCAACTACACAATGAATCTCAAGGTTATTGGATCAAAGGATTCAAATTAACATCTTGGGCTTGCAATCATAAGTTTGGGCCACGAATGATCATTTTCTCGAATCGGGAAAAAATTTAGCGCTATTATAAGCAATCGTAAGTGGACTTATATAGAAGTCGCACCTATTTTGAGGCCGGTCAATAGAAATCTATGCACCATTTGTTTTGAGACATGATATAGAGATCATGCTCCAATAACACTTAGTGCAATAAGAAAGGGATGAGATGAAGAAGGGACAGAAACAATATATAAACCACATTTGAATTAAAATTTAATCAAACTATTATTAAAATCATTCATCCATTTTTATGAAGTTAGACTCAACACCATGGATCCAATGATGTTAACAAAGTTCATGATCAAAAATTCAACCCAAAATCAACAAGAAAATAATCACAAAATAATATTACATTTAATATATATGTTGAAAAGGGTTTAAAAATGAATTAAAATAAAAATAAAGGGAAAAAATATCAACTATATTCAAATTAATTCATAAAAAAGAAATAAGGTCATAGAAAAATCAGAAATGGTCTCAAATATTTTTATAAGTTTTTTGGTAATTTTTTAAAGTCAGAAACTATTTTTAAATTAATTAAAATTGCTCAAACAAATAAAAAATAGATCAAAAAATAGTAAATATCAATATAAAATTCCATAAAATTTTCAAAAAGTCCGAAATATGTAAAATGATATTTATGAAATTTTTTTAGAATTAAAAAATATCAGAAAGTATTTTTAAAGTAATTAAAAAAAGCAAATAATGCAAAAAATATAAAAAATATCAAATTTCAAAATAAAAATGTGAAAAAAGAGTCATAAGATCAGAAATAATTCAAAGTATTTTTGTGAATTTTTTCTTATTTTTTGGATAAAAAATAAAAGAGTTATGAATTTTTGAAAATTAAATCAATTAAAATATAAAATCAGAAAATAAAATAAAAACAAAAAGATGTGGACCATCAGATCATAGTCAAACGCGTTAGTAAGTTGATCCAATGAAGCAAACGCGCTGTGCTTGATATGGACCTTAGTGAGATACACATAGGATCAGAAAAAAGGCAACCAATGAAATTAAAACATTTGGCACGCTATCATTGGCTGAGACGAGATATGTCATCGTCTTCAACCTCCAGACGCCCTGCAATTAAGATTTTGTGAGATCCTTCAAATGGAAAAATTAGGTCCTCAGACTTGTATCATTGGATTCGTCTCTTCAAGACGATCCTAACATCACCATCGCACCAAATTTATATAAGGTATACAAAGAGATATGAATCAAAAACCCAAAAAATAGCTAGCACCTTCAATTTGAGATTTCTCTCTCAATTCTCAATGGATTTAAAAATTGTAAGAAGCACAAGAATCAGGGCAATGAGAGCTTCACAATGATATCAAAGTTTGAAATAATTGATGGAGAAATCTACCTATTGAAGTTCAGTTGCAGATCTCTGTAAATGGACTTGGCCAGATCAATTCAGAAGGTTTCAAAGCTCAATTCTTCTTCTATTAGCTTCAGGGAAGATCAAGGAATGTGAATTGATATAAAAAATGGATTGAAAGAGGCTTGAACAATAATTTCAAAGTTGAAGAAAAGTGAGTTATGGAGCGAGTTTGGCAGGGTGATTTTGGCAGTTCAAGCCTGAGAAAACGAATGGGATAGCTCATGTATTTATAGGAGAAACAAATGGGATCAAAAGGAAGGGTGAATGATGCAATTTGGAGGGAATTCGTGTGGGTCTGCATCATGAAGAAAGTGTGACTTCTCTTTTGTCAAAACTCATCCAAAACGCGCGTTTTTATACACTAATCCACTTGGGAAAGTTGGCATATCATGTTTGGACCCAAAACACGTGCTAATTTGAGGGTTAGGAGTTGTAACATGAAATTGAAATTTTGACTTGCGATGAAACTTTAATTCCAAGTTACCACTTTTGAAACAATAGCATTCTCGGCTCAAGGGGTCTTAAGGCATGGTTATTGATGCTTTAGAAATATGAGATTACAAGCTTTGTAATAGGAAAAGAATGGAACCAAATGGATGTTTCAGCTGAAAGTTGTAATGAGTCAAAGTTTGGAAAAAGAGGTTGACTTTTCATACATAGAAATATTTCAAGTTTTTCTTCAAAAGTGACCTATAATGTTTTGCATCCAAACATGTCCTTCCTCTTAGAAATTGCTCTTTACCAAAAAATATGGCATGAAATAGACCTCTTGAATGACATTTTGAAACTCGAACCATTCAAAATATCCAAAAATTGAGAGAGTTATGAATTTTTTAAGTTTGCAAAAAATCATGAAATGACCTATAATCTTTTGTATCCTTAAAGAATCCTCCATCCATTTTATCACTTTGCACATAAAATAAGGAATAAATTTCACATCTTTAAGATCATTGTGGAAAAAGAGTGGTCTTAAGGTGATAAAAATTGACCAAGTTATGATCATTTGAAGTCGCACATGGAAAGTTGGGGGTTCATCTGGAGGACTTGTAATCTTTCTTCATCATCAAGTTTCTTCCACATGAAAAATCCTTGAAACTTTTGAATTTACTTGTTAATGACCCTTTGAATAGAAGGATGTTTTTGGAATCACTCAAAAATACCAAAATATGAGCAAGATATACTTCTTTGAAGTTCAAAACCCTGGCTCCTATATCAAGAAAATGCTTTGAGGAACTTTGACAATTTTAAACAACCTTCTTGTACCAACACTTTTTCTTTGTAGATAGAAGTTGTTGGGGATGATAATGATAACTCATATCAACCAAAACCACTTCCATATCTTGAGAATTGGGAGAAATATGCACTTGTGACCAATGGGAACAAGGCCTTGTCCAACCATGACAACTTCTTAAATCAACCCCTTGTACTTTTGATTAAATCTTGATAACTTTAAAATATGGTGAACCAAAATAAACCTTTCCATGCCATTTCTTCCAAAAAAACTTCAATGGTGAGGTTTGAATTTCTCAAGCTTTATTGACTAGGGCATGGAAATAAACTCATGAACCCATGGATCAACTTGCTAAGCCACATTCCCTTTACCTACATTATTAACAAGTAAGACAAACTAACATTGAATTTTATTAAGTAAAAGGAGAGTCAAAACAAAACATGCATGATCACAAAAGAAAAAACAAATCAAGGTGCTTGGTGATTCCTAAAAGAGCGAAGCTAAAGGTAGGGAGGAGAACCAAAAGCCCTAATGTGATCTTGTTGTGATTGAATTAATATGGTATGATGAAGGGATCTTAGGGGCAAAAATTGGGGTACAACACATTGATGCTCTATTGTGAATTTGATGTTAATGTTAGGAAACAGTTGAAGTGTTGATGAAGATAATTTACTGTTACGGTGAATTTAGGTTGATGAACATAGATTAGAATCATGGATTCAAATTGGTTTCCAAAGGTGATGAAGCTTTGTGAGGTTGAAGTAGAGTGGAGGTTCTCCGAGTTGTAGAGTGGAGATAAATCGATGATGAGGGTGAACGTTTGTACAGAGGGAGAGAATGGTGGAGATCGATGAAGATTCAAAGAGAGAAGTGCAAGAATTTTTTTGGAGTGTTTTTAATATTCTTCTTAGAAATCGAAGAATGAGATTCAAGGTGAGTTTTTGTTTCTTTAATTTGAGTTTTTCTGTGTGCTCTCGGTGAATAAAACGTGAACTCATTCCCTTCTTTTTCTGTTATCTCTACTGGATGTTTGTTAGAAAATTAGTTAGGACAATTAGAGAATTGGTTTTTCTGCTGTCATTTGCGTGAAAAGCTATTAGGAAGGTTGGAAAGTTGGTTAGAAAACAGTTAGGGGGTTGTTAGAGTTGTTATAATTCAGTTAGAATTCAATTTCTGTTTCATGTTATAAGTCGTGAACGTTATCCCTTCACTTTCCGTTTTCTTTCTGTTATCAGTTTTTATTTAGCCCAATCCATCCCTTATCTCATTTCTGTTATACACCTGCCGAAAGTTTTTTAGAAGCAGTTAGGGATTAGAGTTAGTTTGGATCTGTTTTGACAGTTGGATGAGCTAGAAAATCGATTGGAGCATTTCTGTTATAGTCTTTTGTCAAATTTCTGATTTGTGTAATATATTTATGTAGGTTGATGCTTGGCAGGGTAAATGAGAAGGTGTATTGAAGATGACTCAAAGATGTACCATTGTTGAAGTAGTTAAAGAGTGTAAGATATTAAAGGCATAAAATGAGGTGGCATTAGGCTTAGCAACACAAAACATAGATGATGTTGAAGATTAAAATCGATAAATCTTTGTCCAAACTTGTAATTTATTTTTGTGGTTTCTCTTTGTGATGTAATGTAATGTATTTGTCTCTTATATTCAATTATTCTCACAAATGTAAAAGAACAAGAGTTTGTAACTTGTGATGGTTTTTGTAAAGGAAAGATAGCCTTTCAAGCTTTTGAATTCAAATGTTTAATTCCAAATATTCCAAGTTACTTTTTCAGCAAAAATAAAATTGAATTCTCGAGCTTCTTTAACTAATTCCCTTTGATATTGAATGAACGATGGACATTGTTTCAAAATGATTAATCTTCATATATTTCATAGTTGTACCAAGACTTTCTTCACATTACATCTCATAATGAGACATGTCACAATATAGAAGTACTTAATCAATTTGAGTGGATGAATCTTGGTTTCAAGTAAATGAATAACCTTTGATAAAATCCCAACGCTCCACAAGACATTTAGGCCTTTAGCTTGTAACATTAAATGGAATCCAAAGAAAACCCGTGTTACAAGTAACCCAAGTATTCAAGTGAAATTATATGCTTTAAGGTATCCATAAACCCTAACTAGTGAGGTAGATTCGCATGTCTCTTCTCTTGTATATAGCCGTGAATCCGTGCCTTGAGATAACCAATGACTAAGCCTTAACCCAATGATATTCAACTGAAATATCTTGGTGAAAACCCTAGACACAATAGATTAAAATCTTAATACCTTGACAAATACAAGGAAATAAACCATAATCCAAGGCCTTGGTGAATTTGGATGAAGAACAACCATTGTATTTTGATGAGGAAGAAATCCACAATAACCATGAATCAAAACCCTAGCTTTAAACCAATGATTGATGAAGAAACCAATTGAAACAAGCTTGTGTGAAGATGAGAGCCTTAAATCCATACAACAACCCTAATTCCACAATATCATTTATCCCATGCAAAATCATTTACCAATGATGCATGACGTGCAAAATGACCTAATGGAAGTTATTTACATGAGAAAAGTGCGAGATGCATAAGCCAGATAAAAGTAAATGTTAGAACAAATTTGTGGTATTACAGCTACCCCTATTTCATTGTCTTAAACTTGAAAGTACAATTGGTGTGTGCCTTTGGACATTCGAGGTAGAAGGTGATTAAATACCAACGTCCAAAAATTTGTTCTGACAGAAAGTATGAATGGGTTATTTATTTTTGTGATATCTGATGGGGAATAATTTTTATGTTTTTGGTGAGAGAGATTTAAGGGTAGCTTTTAACATAGCGACGATGCTAATAAAAGACAGAGACTAGGCTTATAACGTAGCAATAAAGAATAATAAAAGGAAAGATAATGACTTGTAACGTGGTGTGATGCCAATACAAGACAAATGTTGGACTTGTAACGTGGCGTGATGCCAATGCAAGGACAAAGAAGATTTGTAACATGGCGTGATGCAAATAAAATATGAAAATAGACTTGTAACATGTCGGTGATGCCAATACAAGACAAAGGTTGGACTTGTAATGTGGTGTGATGCCCATACAAGGACAAAGAAGAGTTGTAACATGGCGTGATGCCAATACAAGACAAGGGTAGACTTGTAACATGGCGTGATTCTAACAAGACAAGGGTAGAATTGTAATGTGGCGTGATGCTAATACAAGACAAAGGATGGACTTGTAACATGGCGTGATGCCAATACAAGGACAAAGAATACTTGTAACGTGGCGTGATGCCAATACAAGGAAAAAGATATACTTGTAATGTGGCGTGATGCCAATACAAGACAGAGGTTGATACGAAAAGATGACGGATGAGATCTACGGATGACCTACAATCCAAAGGTGAGATCATAGATTATGATGCGACAGTTGAAGGTATATGGGACGATTGACTGTAATGATTTCGTCGGATCCAGAGGGAAAATAAACACAGGTGAGTATTTGGAAAAACTATCAAGAACGAGTGTTTAGAAGCCGACACGATGAGGAAAGGTAAATGACACGACGAGCTTCTGAAGATAACACAGCGAGTGTTTAGAAACTGACACGACGAGCGAAGGTAAGTGGCATGACGAACTTCTGAAGATAACACGACGAGTGTTTAGAAACCGACAAGATGAGTGTTAGAAGATGACACGATGAGTGTCTGAAGATAACACGACGAGTGTTGGAGGAAAGACTTCACTAGGGACCCTTGACAGATTAACACAGACGTGTGTTCGAAAGAATATTGAAGATTATCAAAAGAGGACACAAACCAGTATCAAATGAGATACAAACAAGTATCAAGGAAACGATAACACAGACGAGTTTTAAATCAATATAGACGAGTATCGAAAGAAGATACAGACGAATATCTAAGAAAGGTTTAACACGGACGAGTGTTTGAATCAATACAGACGAGTGTCGAAATAATATACGTACGAGTATCAAGAAAATGATTACACGAATGAGTATTTGAATCAATACAAATGAGTATCGAAAGAAGGTTAAATACAGACGAGTGTTTGAATCAATATGGACGAGTATCGAAAGAAGATATGGTTGGGTATCAAGGAAAAGATTACACGGATGAGTGTTTTAATCAATACGGACGAATATCGGAAGAAGGTTAAACACGGACGAGTGTTTGAATTAATACATACGAGTATTGAAAGAAGATACGGACGAGTATCAAGAAAATATTTAACACGGACGAGCGTTTGAATCAATACGGACGAGTATCAAAATAAGATACATACGAGTAAAGAAAGGTTTAACACAAACGAGTGTTTGAATCAATATAGACGAGTATCAAAAGAAGATACAGATGGGTATCAAGGAAAAAGATTACACGGACGAGTGTTTGGGAAATTGGCAGTGACGAGAATTGGAATTTGAATTAATTGTCATATGAGAACTGACTACCAGACGATAACTGGAATTTGAATTAATCATCAAACGAGAGTTAACTACCAGATGATAAGTGGGTTTAGAATCGATCGTCAGACGGGAACTGACTACCAGACGGGAGCTGGGTTTAGTATCGATTGTCACATGGGAACTGACTACCAAGCAAGATCTGGGATCATATGACAAGGTGTATTGATTTTGCTGGGAATTCAGGGTTACAAGGTACTGGAACCGTTAGCTGGTCATTGTGAAGGCGAAAGTCATCAGCTGGGGATTGGGAGTGATATCCTCTTGTGGGGATGTATTGTTGTCTTTGAATGATTTGGTTCTTTTGTGTAAAGTACTTGATCTGGTTTATGCTTCATATGCATATTCGAATTTATTTTTCCGCAAAGATTCATTCTAATGGATCGGCTACGCGCTTTTGAGGATGCAATGTTATATAGTGATAACTATATGAAATGCAAAGAAATAGTATTCATGAGTATAAGTGAAGGCTCATTGGGAACTGTTCTTCATCACTGGAGATGCCAATACATATCGGCGCTGGAAACCTGCAGTACCAAGGGTCACTAGGGATACTGATAAGAATTTGCACTTGGGAGCTCCGAAGATCATCGACGACCCCGCTGAAGATTGAATTACTGACGAAGTTGGTTTTCAGGTACGTCACTGAATTTTAGATTTCATTGTTGGGGAAGAAATAATTTGGCCCGACTTCTCTACATCTTGAACTGCTTAGAGGATGATAGAACTGAATATGTCGAGGAATGGGTACTGAATACCATGTGGATCTCTTTGAATACCTGCCAGAAGTTCACGCCACACTGGGGAATTACCTCTTAGATCACTTGGGGACAAAAGATGGATATGAACACTTGTAAATGCCTTGGTTTACTCCACTAGGGAAAGTCTATAGGACAATTTTGAGAATGCCCCGATTTTAGTTCTACAAAGGCCCCGGTTTAGCTCTCGGAGAATGTGCACTTGCGCATGCCAATTCAAACAAAGAATCTAAACTTTCTGAATTCACTTGGGCAACCGTGTTTGAAATTGTCTGCTTGAGCGGCTTTGCGAGTACAAATGAGGAATGCCCCTGTCTGGAGGGATTTCTGAAAGAGTCTGTGCTGAATAGAAGACCAGAATATTTGTGGCATAATATGATATGAGGTGGCCTGCCCCCAATGTCTCGAGTCACGAAATAAATTGCTCTTGATTAAAGTTTCCTTGAGAGATTTGTTGAATCTCGACTTTATTGCCTTAGGTTTAATGAATTCTTAATAGATTACTCGACATGATTGCCCCAGAATGATTGGCAAAAGCTTGAAGAGATTTATCTACGTGATAGCCTCTGATTGATAGCTTTGAAGCAATGCCCCAGATTTGGCTAAACTCGGAGATATCGAATCTCAACTTGATTTCCCTAGATCGGTGGAATCTGCTAACTTCATCCCTAAAGGGTACTCAGATTGTAAAGCACCAAGATGCTTTCACTTAACAGAATCTTTAGGCAACGTGCCCTTGGATAACTCATTTCTCTTGTGACATCTAGCTTTTGCTTTAACAGAGTATTCAAGCCTCTCTTTTCTGACAAGATTGAGCTTTTTACTGATGTTCATTGTGTAAACTTATTTGATGTCAATCAGTTTTTTTGTATGCAGAAGAATGTTTATTATGAGAATGATAATTCTAATGTAACACGTATGCAAGTCTTGAAGTTTGAAAAAACTTTGAATGAAATGATGTCACAACTTTATTGTGAACAAATCACTAGCTAGAGAGGAAAATTTGAAAATTCTTTTTCATGAAAGATAATGCAAGCATATGGTACCAACACAAATATTTAAACATACCACTTAGGAGTCAGTTAAACTCTATCTCGTTGTAGAACACTTTCTAATTGAACCATGCTTCAGTTAGGGCTTTTAAGGGTTGTAATGTGGCCTGGTTCACGGTTTTAGAAAAAAGGATTTAAGGAAAAAAAATATTTGGTGCCCACCCCTTCTCCATGATGTTCTCCAGTCCTAAGTTCAGCTAACCCGATACAAGAATTCATCTTTCAAAATAGTTTGCGATGGTTAAGGAACCACATGGTTTCTTGGACACAATAATCGCTAGCTTCTGATTTTGGTGTCTGATCACATGACCTTGTTCTTTCAATGAGAATTTTTATTGGTAATCCTTTTCTCACCTTTTAGGCTTTTCAATTTCTTCCTCGCTTTCTCTAACTTTTGGCTGGATAAATTCTTTTGAATTTCGATTTGGAAGTCTAGCGGGATGCCCTAACTTTTGAATAAGAGACTTGTTTTCAAGTTTCGACTTAGCAGGGCTTTTTGTTTCTTTCTTATTCATCTCCTTTTTGAACAAGTCATTGATCTTTATGTTGTTTTCTATTATTTAGAAGTGATTATGACTGCCTGAGTCTTTAGTAGATGAGGGATAGCCATTGTTGTATCGTCATATGATATCGACTTCTTCATGTGAGAGAGATACCCATCGGGATATCGTTAGTTGATGCACACTCCTTATAAGTGAAGGTTAGCCATTGTGGTTTTTACTTTCCTTAACCTTTTGAAGGATAACTATTGTTGTATCCTTAGATGCGCACTCTTAATGAGTTCTGAACGCTTGATTAGATTAACTGAACACTACCCTCCCCAGAGTTAAAATGAGGGTTCTTTTCTGAACAAAAAAGAAACTCCTACTTCGAAGGCTCAAAGGGGATAACGAGAGTCTATCTCCCTTATATCTCTGTTGTTTAGGGATTTGAAACAAGGCATGTACATCGTCAGCAGGGTTTTACTTAAAAGCATACCAATCCGAGATTTTTGCATTTTTAGATTATCGTCATCCTCCGTCCACTCTTTTTCTATGCATAAGACTTGGAAACTTGGCATCAATATGCAAGTAAAACATTTAAAGAGTGATAATGAATGGATGAATAAAAACTAAAGGAAAACTTCAAGACAAGCATACTTTTTGCATTAAGATTTTCATTCAAAAATAGACATGTTTCTACATGCTAGCAATGTTTAGACAAACAAGCAAGAATACAAATAAAAATGCAGAAAAGAAACCAATGATTTCCATTGTTGAGGAGACATGACTCTGAATGGACTTCTTCATTCTGATGACTTTCTACAGTCTTGATGCTTGAATAGGTGAGGTAATTCTCCTTTCGACCTGATGTGAACACAATTGTCTCTGAATTGAGCCCGTCTTAGACCCTGTCTCTGGATGACATATCATCTTCAATCAAATGGTTAGGTGCCTCAGAATAATATGCATAGAAGATTCTTTCAGGAGAACGAATGAATGCTTTACCAAGCGAATTGGTAAAAACTGCATCACCAAACGTGTTATTCCATAAAGAAATAATATAGTTCATCTTCTAATAGAATAGAAGAGACATCCACCTGGTGAGAAAGAGTCCAACAGTTGGCCAAATAGGAATTGAAACTTTGGAAGAGATGCCACACAAGGTTTTATACTTCAACCCCTTTACAGTATTTAATATCAAAACCAGGTATCCCAATAAGAAGAGCTATTTGTGGGAGGAGGACCCCAAAGATCAGAGTTTACCAATTGAACTTCCACCAGGCGAGGGAATAACTGGATGTAATGCACTGGGATCGCATCAACATGCTCATCAGGATTCTTCTGTCTTTGCTTAAAAGCTTTTCACCATGAATTCACTTAGGGAACAATGACTGGCTACTCTATAACAAATTAGGGAAAGCAAAGTTGTGGAGAGTTCCCCTAATTGAATAGTCGGATGCCCCTGCGTGGTAACCACATATGACGTTGGTATCATGATCTGGAAGGGAGTTTATAGATGGTACTGAAGTACGGGGTCTAACCTACTGAAGCTCAAACAAGTGTGGCAACCAATGAGAATGAAGCACTGACATAAGATCAACTCTTCTTCAATCATATGCTAATCTCACTGGAAAATCAAGTTTCTTGAATTCACATAGTTAATGGGAACCCTCCGCTGATAAGATGTTCGAAGAACTCAAGATTATGTAGAAATCCATGGTTAAAAGTAATTCCATGACCCAACTCACTTGAGTCTTCAATCGATTATCTTCCTTCTCGAAGAATTCCCGACCACGGGCCAAAGCTTTCTTGTATACCACAACTAACCCCATCGGGATCTTCGTATCAGTCAATCCTCCACGGAGTCTTCCCATACTGATCTTTGAACACGTAAAGTAAGAAATTAATCTTGAACCTCTGAAGAGAGAACCGAGTCTGAATAAGAATCCCCAATATTCGAGTACCTCTTATGAATGCAAGAATGTGTGTGGGGAGCATGAATGAATGTCATGTCATGTTTCATCATTTCCAAGGATTTTACGTGTTTTGATTTTGATTTTACACGAGTAAGGGATGGAAAAGTTCAACAAAAGGCTTACAAATATGATTCCTTGGAAATAATAGAACATGGATGTTAAGCATGTGGTTAACCATGTTATGTATGCAAAGACATGGAATCATAGTTCCATCACTTATGAATATGATTATTGCACTGTTCTGAACCATATGGATATTGTCGGATCAAAGGTCTGACATAGCTTTCGCACATTTAAGAACCAAGTACCATGTAAATCATAAATTGTACGAGATCAAGACTTTTAAAACACCAAATATTGTCGAGCCTTTTTTGAACATGTTGGGAATACGAAGATCGAAGGCCCAAATGAACCCCCAAATAAACAAGTCAAGAACTCAAAATAAATCTGAGAACCATATGGTCATCAACAGAACATACTCACCATTTGAATAAATCACCAACAGAGTGAGTCACCAACAGAGTAAGTCACCAACCTTAGCTGTTGTTGTACCCCAAAATTTTCCCTCCCATTTTCACACAAGACATACTCCTAGAGGTCCTCAATTGCTCAAGGTTGACCAAGAATAGATCAGACAAATTCTCCATCTAAGCATTGGCCTTCAAACTAGGGTTTCATTTTTCACCAAGATGTGTAAGCTCCAAAGGTCTCAAATGTCTTCCATGGTCCTAATATGTCTTCAAGATTATCCATGACAAATTTCATACCTTGCACTACAAGTTTTCTCAGTCAATTGCTCAAATGCTTGAAAATCAACTTTACTAGGTCAAAAGTCAATTATGGTCTATATACAGTCAAACTTCAATATTTTTGGTTACCATCAACATTTCGAAGTGAAATCCATCATTTCATAAAGGGTTGATCATGATCCCTCAAGAAATGCTCCTAATTCATCAAAAGTCAAGAATTGCTAATTAGGGTTTCTATAGGAAAAGTCAACAAAACATTGACCAGGCATAACTTTCTCATACTTCGTCCATTTTTTCCCTACCAAAGCTCATTTGGAAGAGAATCTAATTCCCTATAACTTCTCTTCAGCCCTCAAGTCCATGAAATGCACCATTTGAAAGATACAAGCTTATACATTACAAGTCATTTTCAGAAAGTCAACAAAAGGAACTTTTTGTCAAGACCATTTAAATCAAGATAAAATCTTCAAATGCAAAATTGATCAAAAAGGGATTGAGGTAGACATCTTGTGTTTTCCAAAAAGTCAAAGATCATCATCATGAGATAAAAATTGAGCAAGTTATGTCTTTCCCAAGTTGGGAAAATTTGGGAATTTTCAAGAATTATGCATTGAGTAAACTTGAAGTTTTAGGTCAATGGCTTGATTTCTTGGACTTCAAACATCTTCCTAAACCTATAGAGGACCTTTAAAAATTTTCTTTCCATGCCTTGCATTGGCTAACTATTTTACTCATATTTATTTTAATTTATTTCAAATAAATATAAATTAAAATGTATAAAATAATTGGAAATGGGCTTTGAAATTTGGGTTGATGTTTTGGATAGCCTAGGCCCATAAAATTTCGTGCAAGCAATGTCCACATTCATTCAAATTCAAAAAGGACAAGATTCCATGTATTTGGCAAAGTTACAAAACTTCATTCATGGCTTTAAAAACACATGTTTATGGTTGTTATTACCTTTGTTCTTTTGTCGCCTCCCTCATCTCTATATAAAGGACACATTAGCAAAGCTTCAAGACATAATATACAGCCTGGAAAAGCTCTACAAATTTTGAAATAAATATCAAAGTTGTAAAATTCGCATTTTAGGTTCCAGCCTTCCTCAGTCCAAACAAAAGATCCAAATACATTCCTAGAGGCTCCCTGAAGCTTTTGCCTTCATTACCAAGCCCTGAAAAATCACAAAACGCCTCAGTAAGCTCCATTTTTACATTTTCTAACTTGTTTCATGAAGATTCGATGCATTACATGGCTAGAAGTGTACCAAACACCATTAGATCTAGCCTTCAAATCATAATGGGTCTAGATCTAAAGGCTTCCATTTGAGATCCACCATGCGCCCTCGAGGTCCCATCTCACCTGATCTAGGGTGGCCTGGACTTAACATTCACTTGGGCCTAGCAAAATTCAATTTCAGCACCCCCAATTTCTAATTATCCTGGCCCATTTCGCATTGTCTTTGTCACTTTGCTTTATATTTTTTTTAATTTTAATTTGTTTTCTTCATTTATTTAATTAGTATAATGTAATAATAAAATCACAAAAAATATAGTTTTAGTTTTTTAATTATATTAATTTTTTGAATTAATTAATAACTATTTTAACTATTTTTCTTTAATTAAAAATAAATTAGAACTTAGGACTTAATTTATGTTTAATTATTTTCTTTAAATAATAAAAAAAAACTAAAAAAGAATTTAAACTATTTTTCTTTATTAATTTTATTTTCTAAATAGATTTTTAGGTTATTTACTTTCTTAAATCAAAAAACTAAGCAAAGGGATTTTCTTACTAGGTTGTTAGACGTATTTTCAACTTCCGCGCGCATTATTTATTTTTTCAATTTCTATTCATTATTGTACCTGTATACTGGATGTAATAAACTAATTAGGATTTTTACCGCTTTCTTTATTCTTTATTCTTTTTTCTTCCCCTAATTTTTGTACATTATAAACCCCCTCCCTGAAGCCATGTAATAGCGTAGGGTTTTATCTTCGCACTTTACATTTCTGTATATATTAACTGGTAGTAACTAGACGTGTACGAAAAGACTAAAAACAAAAAACATTAACAAACCTAAATGTGAAAGATAAATATTTGAACTAAACACAATTACACATGCGCACCTCTAGGGTATCCCACTTCGGTTGCCTTCGGAAAACGGTCACAATTCTCGAAATGTGTGAAGTTTTAGTGGTTGTCCTCTAGTTTGAAAGATCACAAGTCCCTCGATGACCCTTTCGATGTTGCCCCGGTTAAAAGTGATCTTAGAAACTTTAGGACAGTTACTAAAATTTCCTGCCAAGTTGCCTTCGTGACCGTAATATCCCTTCGATGTCCCTCATACATCCAACGATAGGGCTACCTACTCACTAATAGTAGGATAGCACTGTCTAAAGGATAAGGAGGAAAAGAACAAACCTTTTTTCGAGTATAAGTAGACAGTTCTTAAATGCTTGCTCAAAAACAAACTTTTTTCACTTACACAAAAACACTTTCAAAAACATTCGCTTTGTCAACACTCTTGAGGACTGATACAAGATTTATCATAAAGAGAATCGTCGCATTAAGGCATCTTAAAAATATTTTCAAACACACAAAGCACAAAGGTATTTCAAAATGAGCAAACCTCTAAGATCCCATAGAAAACTACATATGGAAAGGGTGCTAACACCTTCCCTTCCATAATTTACCCCCTTACTCAGAAAATTCTCAAAAAGGTCTTTTTCTGTTCTTTTCACCCATTCCTTTGTTGGATAAAAGAAAAGTCGGTGGCGACTCTTGCTTACCGCAACATTTGCGAACACAAATGCAAAACCAGTATTAAACAGTCGGTTCTGCCACCGTATCACAGAATTGGCGACTCTGCTGGGGAATATAAAAAGTTGGGTTACCTTAGAGTTAGTTCATTATTTAATTGCTTTGTGTGCTTTGATTTCTTTACTTTTGAGGGCTTTGTTTGGGTTACTATAGATCCTACTATTGTACCCTAAATTTTGCCCCTAACTTTTTCAGTCGCACTTTCACACCATATTTTGCCATTAAGTCACAATCATTAATAAATAGCATCATTCATCATATTTGCATCCTATCTTTAAGTTTGATCTTGTGTTATTGATTAACTTCTAATCAAAATACAAAAAATATTGGTCTTTGTCTTTTCAAAATTGTGTTTTGCAGGTACTGAGTCGAAGCATCTGACAAACAAGGATTTCTGCCTTCAAAAATAAAATAAAAAAATCAGCATGTATCGACACATAGAGGTATGTATCGACTCATCTCCTTGTGTACAACTAGCATGTGTCGACACATGCACCTATGTATCGACTCATCCGGTTTGTTTTTTTAGCATGTGTGGACACATGCATGTATGTATCGACTCATCCTCTTTGAATAACTAGCATGTGTCGACACATACGTGTTATGTATCGACTCATGCAGTTTGTTTGGTTCTTTAATGCGTTGAAGAAACAATATGTATCGACACATAGAGGCATGTATCGACACATGTTATCTTATACAGATAGGATGTATCGATGCATAACATCTATGTGTCGACTAATGATAGAAAAATGCACGTGTTTTTTGAAAAAAGCCAGCAAATTCAAATTGTTATCATTTTGGCTCCAATTTTTTCTGCATAATTTGAAATTATATCATTAATTCAATTTTGGCTCCAAGAATCAATTACCAAATTACCACTAATCCCAATCCTAAAACTCTATAAATAGAGACCTCATTTCATTCAAATCACAAGCTTTTGATAGCCAAAATCATCTTGTTAAAAATTTCTCAATTCTTTCCATTTACCAAATTCACTCAAAGCTCCATTTTCAAAAAGTTAGTAAGCTTTGCATTGAAGCTTACTAATCTTTGAGCTAAACATTCATCCAAACACTTTTTCTGCATCAATTCTCTACATCCAAGCTTTGGTGATTGATTCTTGTTTTTGAATTGAAGCAAATTCTGGAAGTTGTTTGATAATTCTCTAATTCTACCTTTGGTAAGTTGGATCATCATCTTTCACAATGTGATCTCTTGTGGATTTCTGGTTTTGATTCTTGGAGCACTGTTTTACAACTCCATTAGTGCTATTTTCTCAAAATTTGCTGGATTTTTCATGCTCAATTGGATCCATGATCATAATGTGTTTGATGAAAAGTTGGAACAAGAATTTGATCTCAAAAATACTGTTTCTGCCTTATTTTGGGGCTGTTTTGACTCAAATATTTTTCTACTCACTCCTTTGATTGTTGGTTTGGATTTCAATTTTAAATGTCCAATTTGTTTTTAAACTAAATGGACTTTGTTATGTAGATGAATTTGGATAAATGTTCATCAATTCAAATCTACCTAAGAGTGAATTATTTAATTCATTGTTGGTGCTTTGGATTAATGATATGTTTAGTACTTTAATCCATCTAGAGGAGTGGTTGAATTTAAAGATGAAAGAATTTTGAAATGGTAATCCAAATTAGCTTATCATTCCCGTCCCTCTTCATCTTATCCTTCTCTCTTTTAATTGTTCTACATGTTAAAGGATGGTGATCTCTATATCATTTATCCAAACATAAAGTACATAGATTTCTATTGACCGGCCTCAAAATAGGTGCGACTTCTACATAAGTCCACTTATGATTGCTTAACATAGCGCTAAATTTTGTCCCGATTCGAATAAATTATCATTCGTGGCCCAAACTTATGATTGCAAGCCCAAGTATATTAATTTTATCTCTTTGATATAATAACCTTGAGATTCATTGTATGGAGGCTTTGGTTCTACCAATCCTCTAATGGATATACAACACCTTTGGTCAACGCATATCACTTAAACATCGTTGATCATTACATGTTACTTGTGAGAATTCCAAAATGGATGATATACTTGACAAAAAGCAAATGAAACTTCTTGTGTGGAGGCTTTGGTTCTACCAATCCTCTAATGAGTTCCAAATGCAAGTTTCAAGATGGTCATCCAATTAACCACTAATTACTAACAATTGACTTTACTTTATGCTTTTATTTTTTATGATTTATGTACCATTTACTTTTTGCATTTACATTTCATGCTATTTTCACCTTTGCTCACTTGAGCATTTACTTTTATGTCATTTTTATTTTGCTCACTTGAACTTTTATTTTCCTTTTAAAGACAATTAATAATCAACATGAACCATAAAAGTCATTAATGATACTTGGACTACTTGGTTACTATCCTTTGCATTATGGAGTGATGGACTTCTTGGAATTAGGAATAGAAACCTTTGCTTATATTGGAGACCTTTTGACCTTAATGATATTTTGTATGGAGCTCTTGGGGTTTACCTCAAGACATTGGGTTGTTTGTTTGTTTTGTGTTCAGGTTATTGTGATTACATACTTTGTTTGTAATTTGGAATTCACCCGTATACAGCCGTTACTCTGCCCAATTTTTTTCGAAGACTTAATACACTTGAAGCTTGGTTCTCTCAAGAGGTCTAGTATCTTTTCTTGCTTGGTTTATGTTTTACCCCAAAATTTTCCCTCTCATTTTATCAAATTTTTTCCTCACAAGACTGCTTGGACTCCAGACCAGATAAGGGTTTGCTCAGCTCAAGACATCTCTTTGCACTGATGACCTGAAATTATGGTTTAAGTTTGCACAGAGATTTTTGTACTTCCAATGCTCAATATGACTTTAATACTTCATGTTGGACTTCAAGATTGCCCATACCAAGTTTCAAGCCTTGAATCAAATTTTTGCCCAGTCAATTGGACAGTTGACCTAAAAATCAGCTGTATTGGGGAAAAAGTCAACTGTGGCCAATTTACAGTCAAACCTCATAATTTTTTATCCACGTCAACATTATAGACTCATGTGAACCATTTGATTAAGTTTGGACCACAACTCCTCAAGAAATTTGATCAGATCATCAAAAGGGCAAAATGGTCATTTTTAGGGTTTTAACTACAGAAGGGCAATTTCTGATTTTTCACCTAGCCAATGGAAAATTGGGTTCAATAATGGATTCAAGGACTCAATGGCATCATCTTGACCTAATCACAAGGTTCAAAAGATCTCAAATGCATTGGATTGACAGTTGAATTTTTCAGTCAACTGATCAAAAATCAACTGTACACTGAAAAGTCAAACTTTGACTTTTTGGTCAAAATCAAGTGCCAAGGGTCATTTTTAATCAATATGTGTCAAAACATGAAACTTGTTCACCAAGAAACCTAATTTTGAAAATTAGGGTTTAAAATGGAAAATTTTCATAACTTAGAAATTTTCTAAGTTATGAAAATTTCTTATTTTTTCCCAACTTTTTCACCAGGATGCAATTGGATTCAAAGAAAACTTCCAACATGAAAGTTGTAGTCCTCCACAAAATGTACAACTTTGATTCACAAAGTTTTCCCAAAGGATGCTTGGATCTCAAGTTATGATTTTGTGAATAAGGGTCCAAAATCTTTCTAACTTAGTGAAATTTTGCCCTAGTTTAGGCAGGATTTTGACCTATCTTCATGGCAATTTTTCACATAGTTCCAATTGGAATCTCAAAATGAATTTCAAATATGGATTGTAGAGCATGTTACAATATTTCCAAAATATCCAATAACTCTCCAAAATCATTTATGGTTAGGGAGAATCGAAAGTTTGAAAATGGGAAATTCTCACTTTTGGCCAAGGCATTTTGCACCATGTTACAACTTGCAATTCTGTCCAAAGCATGCTTGTACTTGATTTACAGGCCTTAAACCTTTCCACACTCATAAATTAAATGCAAACACATTGGATTAAGTCTTTGTTCTGATCTATGAAGCATTATACAAAGGTTTAATCCATTTTTGGCAAAAAGTTAACAATGCCATTTACATAAAGCACAACTTTTGCAATTTTGTTTGTCTTGAGCATTGGAATTAATATTTTGCAGCAAACCACATCCACAAAGATCAGAAAAGGTTTACCAACTATGTGCAGGCCTGGAGCTAGCCTGTACAGGCCTTGCCTTTGTCACTTCCCACCTTTTCTTCAAAAACAAGTCAACTTGCAAAAGCTCCACAACTTTTCAATATGATAAGACCAAACTTTGTGCACATTTCAAACAGGTTCAGCATAACATATCAAGCCTAGAACACGATTTCATAAGCTCTCAAACACCCAAATACACAAAAACTTCATTTCTGCCCAAAACAGAGCAAGTTCTTCAAATCATAAGCCAAAACCAAATCCACTCGTGCGTTTTGTCCCAAATCACTTCAAACACTTTCTAAACAACCCACCTGAACTATCCAAGCCATTGTTCATCAACTGTAACTTCATTTTCAAGCTTTACCATTTTTAAATTCTGAGTTTGCAGTTTGACTTCTACATGGAAATTCAAGCCATTTCAAAGCAAGCTAAGCATTGGGAAAGGTCAAGGGAACATCAAGCAAGCTCAAAAGAACCTCAGGCCTCACTTAAAGTTGCTGCATTACCATACTCGAGCTTGACTGAAACAGGTAAATTTCAAACTTCTATCTCTCTGTTTAGGAATCATGAGGCTTAGGTTTGTGAAGCAAAAATGTAGTCCTCATTGTCCTTGAGTTGTACATATGCATATAACTCATTTATGTTAACTAAGCTAGGAGTATTTGATAGTTGAACTTTCTGAAAAAACTAGGTCAAGATTTAGGGCCAATGAAATTCTCTCTGGTCTTTGAGAGTTAGATCAAGTTTTTTACATGGTTAGAATCGTGTGATCAAGAGCTATAACTTTCATGTTGCAAGTTTTTGTTTTTGAGCACGTATGCAGGAGTTCCAGATTTGAACATGGCGTGCGCGTGTTTTTGTTCAGAGGTTAGGGATGAAGAGGAATGTGGGTTGGGCTTGGTTTGGCTGACTGTTTGCACCCTCTAGCTTGCTCTTTGCACCCCCTTGGCCCATTTGATTATTTTTGTATATTTTTTCATTTCTTTTACATTTCTGTCTTTTTTTTTTTTCTAAATATTTAAAATCACAAAAAATATTCTCTTAATTTTTCACATTTTATTTTATTATTTTTATTATTTTTTTGGACATAGAAATAGTTTATTAAATAATATATACTTTTATTTTCTTAAAATAAATTTATAAATAATACAAAAATATCATTTATTTTTATTTTTATTATTTATACACTTAAATAATATTTTCTCACACATTTTAATTTTTAACATTATTATACATATTTTTATTTATTTTCTTGTACATAAATAAATAATTAGAATATATATTTTCTTTTAAACAAAAAAAACTAGGGTTTCTACCCTTTCAAAAATAATCATTTTTTATTTTCTTATTTTGAGTTAAATAGACTTATTTTTTTACATACATAAAAATAAATACAAAAGCATTTTTGCATATTTATATTTAATTGCACATTTAAATATTGTCCATTTATTTATTTGTACAAATAAATTCAATATGGTTGTAATAGTTTTAGGGTTTTATTTTGTGCAAAATATCCCCCATTCAAAACTTGTATCCCTCTCCCCATAATAATATTGTAATAGTCGTAGATTTACTTTTACGCACTTTATTGCTTTCAAATATGCATGATAGTAAGATTAGGGTTTGTATGCAAAAAACCAAAATCAAAACAAATAGCATGACTAATACAAGACAAAAATGCATGAAAAATGACAACACAATACACACAAGAACCCCTAGGGTTTCATCCACTTGTTGCCTTAAAAACATGGCCTTGGTATGCATGCTAGGTATCTTGGCAAAACAAAATAAAAACAAAAAGATCATAGTCCCTCGATGACGGTATCTTGGTTGCCTATACAAAAATGATCTAGTCCCTCAAAAAAGCTTGCTAAGATACTTGGCAACATTGTTATCATGGTCATACGATGACTCACCCCCTTCCCGTTTAACATCCAAAAGACAAGGTTGTTTACCAAATACAATGGTAAAACAACAATGCCAAAGGGTTAAAAATGTATAGGAAAGATCTTTGAGTAGGGTAGACAACTCCTAGTTACTTGATCAAACTTGCAAACATCCTTGCTATTTTCAAACTATCACACACCTTTCAAAATAATTTTAAAACATTTCCCAAAACAAACATTCAAACATTGAAACATTTTTCAAAAGACAAACACCTTTGTATACATTCAAACAAGAATCATTACAAAGGTTGCCTAAACAAAGGCCTCTTTTCAAAATACTTTCAAAACCACACACAAAAGCACCAATTCAAACAATTGAAAAGCAAAAGCAAGTGATCTAAAACAAATAACTAAGAGCCCATGGAAAACCATGGATGAAAAGGGTGCTAGCACCTTCCCTTTTCATAATCTACCCCCCGAACCCAAAAACAATCTCAAAGGTCTTTCCTGTGCTTTTTGACCTTTCCTTTGGATAAAACAAAAATTCGATGGCGACTCTTGCTAAACCGAAACATTTGCAAACAAAAAACGCAAAACCTCAAGTCAGTTCTCCCACCGCATCACAGTTTCACTCCAACGAATGGGAATTCTACATTGGCTCATAATGTCAAGTATCGGCTTCTTGTTGGTTAGACGGTTCTCTTCCTTAACTTTTTCCTTATACTTTAGGATAGTCCCTTCATCTCCTCCCATCTTCTTTAATTTTCAAAATCTTCTCATCTTCTTTCAAAATCATCTTTGTTTTTAAACTCAAACCGCTTTCATAATAAACATCGACTTTGTTGAGTGCCTTTTCTTTTAAAACATATTTTCTTCAAACAAACTTTAATACATTTAATCATACTTTGACATTTCTTTCAAAATTAACAAAAACACTTTAACTCATTCAAACTCTTTTGTGCGTCCGAGCACCTTTTCCCTTAAAACCTTTTTTTTCAAGATGAGACATGATTCATTGATAGTCGAGCAACATTCTCCTATCCCTATGGTTATAAAGGTGTCGACTTTTCCACTTGAGTACCAGAGGCGTTCTCAAACCCTCACTCTTGTTGACGCAGGGTCCATCTTTCTCATACCTTGTGGGTGTTAGTCAAGATTTCTCTCCTAACAATAACGACTTGTCTCCTTATTTAAAATCAACCAACAGACAAGTCTTTTCTAGAGGAACTACGTGCACCCTGATCCCCTATTGCACAAAATGTGGTACGTAGGCACTAAAGGTTCGTAACTGCGGCGGGTGCAAAAATCATAAAAATATTTCTTTTCTCACCTCCACCATCCATTTTTTATACAACACATTTTCATAATCAAAATATACAGATTTTTCCAAAGAGGTTCCTGCGGAGTACCGTAGATGTTTAGGGTGCTAATACCTTCCCTTTGCATAACCAACCCCCTTACCTTGAATCTTTCCCCTTTTTTGGGTTATTCGCTCTTTTCCCATTCCTTTTGGAAATAATAAAGCGCGGTGGCGATTTTTATTTTGATTTGTATAAAGTCTATTCAATCCAATGGCTTAGTCTTGAACATTTCTACCGCTACAGAAAAATGGCGACTTCACTGGGGACAAATTGACCTCTTTCTGGTACATCCCTAAGTGGGTTGAGCCTATCTTTGTTTATATTTGTATATGTGTTATTGTGTTTATGTGTTATATTCTGTATATATATTTGTCTGGATTTTCATGGTTTTCAGGGGCTTGGTGATTTCTTATAAGTCTTCTACCCGGACTTTGGGCAAACATAAGATAGGAAGGGCGGTATAGTCATGTTAACTTTGAGGGAGTAATCCCAAAAAACGAGACATGAGATCTCCCACTCAATGGAGGCCCCTTTGACTGTAGTGTCGTTTACCGAGTAATCAGGAAGATGTACTGCTTTCGACCTGGGCGCTTGCTGAAGCTGAGGACTATAGATTACCTAACCTATCTTGGCCTTTTAGGTGTAGTGCAGAAGCTATGACGGAGTAATCCGGAAATAGTTGTCACGTAATACTGCGGTCGGACGAGTCTTTCCTGAGAATATTGCTAATTACCGAGTTAATTGGGACATTGGTAATATCCAAAGGAAGGATGTAGACTCTGGGAACCTCTTAGAACCTTGTTCGGCAGGTGATAACCGTTAGTCCAATCCTTATGGGTTGTACCTTTGAATCTAGGCTCGTGACTCAGAACCATGTGATCTTGTTATTGTGCAGTGCATTGCATAGCATTGCATATCATTTGCATCCTCTGCATCATTCTGCATATATCTAGGTTGTTCAAGATCTTATTCCCAGTTGCTTCTTTCTTCCAGTTAGTCGTCTACAGTCAAGTTGATTCCTCAACACAACTACGGGACTAGAGCTGCTGCCAGATTGAGAATGGAAAACCAAGAACAACACAACATGGAAGTTAGAATGGAAATTGACGAGTTAAAGTTAGGCATGGCCAAACTTATTGAGATGATGCAAGTCCTGATTTCCAGAGGAGAGCCACCTCAAAGGACTGTGATATCTGAAATACCAACTGCTGTTGTTGACACTCAACCTATCCAGCATATATCTACTACATGGCTAGAGTTTGGATTACCTCAAAATTACTCTCCGCCTGTTGTAATTACTTCAATGGTTGGCCAGTCTTCCCGACCAGTCTTTCAAGCTCCAATTTTCATTGAACCTCAGCCAATCGTTCATACTGCTTCTCGTCAACTGGCTATACAAGCTGCTTTTGGAACCCTCTCTTTGAGTACCATGCTGTCAGTCCTGAAAGTGTGAGTCAAGGAGACTTTGGTGAGTTTGAATAGTTCAAAGAACAGTATCTGACTTTGGAGAAGAGACTCAGAGCTATGGAAAGAAATGAGTTCTTCAGTGTTAATGCTAACAACATGTTCCTAGTTTCTGATCTGGTTATGCCTGCAAAGTTCAGGACTCTTGAGTTTGAGAAATACCAGGGACATACTTGTCCAAGAAGTCATTTGGTGATGTACTTTCGAAAGATGTCTTCTTACACCAAGAATGACAAGTTTCTCATCCATTGTTTCCAAGACAGTCTGAGTGGAGCTTCATTGAAATGGTATATGGGACTTGAGAAAGGTCGTATCTAATGCTTCAAAGATCTTGTTGATGCTTTCATAAAGTATTACAAGTACAACCTTGACATGGAACCTGATCATCGCCAACTACAAAATATGTATCAGAATGAGAAAGAATCTTCCAAGGAATATGCTCAATGATGGAGAGAATTCGCATCTCAAGTTAAACCACCTCTGGCAGAGAAAGAGTTAACTGGTTTGTTCATGGATACTTTATCCCCTTTCTTTTGGGAGAAGATGATTGGTAGTGTGTCTTCCAGCTTCACAGACCTGGTGACTATTGGCCAGAGATTAGAAGAAGGAATCAAGAATGGTAAAGTGTCTAAAGCTGCTGAATCTTCTAATGGTGCAAAGAAATACTTTGGGAACTTTCAGAAGAAGAAAGAGGTAGAAGCCAATGTTGCCTCGACTGAGAGAAGAGGACCTCTCCGTAGGCCTCAATACACTGATCAACCACAAGTAGCGGTTGTTACTCCTGTGGTTAGTGCTCAACCAGTTCAGGTCCCTCAACAACAGAATATTGCGCAGAATCAGAATCGGAATAGGGCTCAATTTGATCCCATCCCTATGACATACACTGAATTGTATCCTGCATTGGTGCAGAAGGGCTTGATTACAACTAGGCCTCTGATTCCTCGAAATCCTCCTCCAGCCGGGTTCAGATCTAACCTTCACTGTGAATATCATCAGGGAGCTGCCGGCCATGATTTAGAAAGCTGTTATGCATTGAAAAACAGAGTGCAAGAATTGGTGAAAACCAATATGCTCACTTTCAAAGAGGCAGGTCCTAATGTTATCATCAATCCTTTGCCAAAACAAAGTGGCTGAAGACAGAGTCGGGGTACCCTCAAGTCACTTCCTAAAGCCAGTGTTTCAGACAGGACAACTCATCCTTGTTACTGATTAGTCACTAGGCCATCTTTCTTTCTGTTTGCATTTTCCCCTTGTTTATATTAAAATTGTTGCTTTCAAATTTTGTTTGTACTTTCATGTTAAGTTTAATGAAATGAGTATTGCAATGTTTTGATTCAAATCATTTTCATTTACTGCTTTCAAATATATTTCTCTTGTTTACTCCATTTATCAAGCTTTTGTTTATGCAAAGATCTGAGGGAGGATGATGAAAACAAAATACCCATAATTGTTGCTGGTATGCTTTCGAATAAAACTTTGCTGAGGATATACAGGCATTGTTTCAACTCCCAAACACCGTAGAAATAAGGAAGTTAATCCCTCGTTCACCCCTTTGAGCCTAGAAGTTGTAGTTTCTTTCTATACAAAAAACCCGCAATCTTAACCTGGGGATGGGTAGTTCTCAGTTAATTTGGTTGTGCATTCAATTACAAGAGAAATCGTGCAAGACACCTTTCAACAAAGGTCGCGATCAAGCTTTCCTTTGCACACAACAAGAAGTGTCAAAAAATGACGAAGATGGTTCCCCGTAATCATTGAGCAAGGCCGTCATTATCTTCCCTAAAAAATGAAATGAAAAGAAAAATAAAAATAAAAATCCCGCTAAGTCAAAACCTATGAAGGAGACTCAGGCAAAAACTGGGGCATCCCGCTGACTGTAATCTCAAATGAAACAGTTTAGGAAAAAGTTGGGAATAATAAATTCAATCAGAAGAGGTCTTCAAATCCTCAAAATTCTCCACCAGAGTTGACAAAAGTCCTCAAAACAACAAAATGATGTAAGAAGAAATGACTGTCATTCTCAAGAATTCATTAGCTTCTAAATCATCGTAATTGCTACCATCAGTGCAATTCCAAAATCTCTTGTCACCTGATTGCATATTCTGAATTAACTGAATGTAGGGCTGAAGAACATCATGAAGATTAGGTTGGGTACAAATAAACTTTGAGCCTTTATCCTTTATTTCTTAAACCGTGAACCAGACCATGTTACAACCCTCAAAAAACCTAATTGAAGCCAGGTTTCTTTTGAAAGCATACTACAGCAAGGTTACGTAAACTGACTCCTATGATCTTTTGCAAATCATTTGTTTTGGTTTCATGCCTTTGCTTCCTCTTTCACTTTAAAAGTATAAACCACTGTGTTTTAACTAGTGATGCATTTTCTATACACCAATAACATCATTTCAAAAATGATTTTGGATTCAAAACTTTTGCATGAACTTTGCATTAAAATTACCATGTTTGAATAAACAATTTTGCTTGCAAACAAGCTTTCCTCGTCAAGGAATTTCAAACAGCCGAGAAACTTGGTCAGTGACCCTATCAGGGGCAAGTATCTTCCAGACCCATTTGTGAATCCGTTCAAGATTTGCTGCTCAGTGCAAGTTTTCTCAAATTTGGTTTGCCAGAAGATCATTTTCAAGACTCATACAGGGGCATTCATCTCCAATAAACATTTCAGAACTGAAGCCATGATCAGTTTATTCTAGCAGTTATCTCAAGAACTGAAGCCATGATCAGTTTATTCTAGCAGTTATATCAAGAACTGAAGCCATGATCAGTTTATTCCAAAAAATTCATTTCAGAAGCTGAAACCATGATCAGTTTATCCTCAACAGTCATCTAATTTGGGACAAATCTCCAAGCAGCTCTCCATGTCCTTCCTTAGAAGACCATCAGTTCAATGCAGTTTACAAGTGTGACAAATTTGGGTTCATGACATTTTCTTTCCAAACAAATTTGGCAGAGTTTTCCGTATTGCGGAATCAAACTTCCAATCTTACATCCACAAAAGAGTCAAACTCCATTTCCATAAACACCGGAATTACCTGCATAGATCATTCACATATCACGCATAACAAAATTCATACATAATGCATAACAAGAGTGTTTCATCCTCATTTGCATTTCTCGAGGTCTTGTTGTTGTTGACATGTCACCTTGAGATCAAAGTTCAACTTACTTGGCACCTACCAAAGCAGATGTCAGTTCAGCTACCTTTTCCATCCAAAGTCAGTATTGGATGTTATTACCTTTTCTGTCGTCCAAATCCAGTATTGGGCGCCTTGAGCTTTTTTCTCGTCTAAAGCCATTATTAGACGTTGAGCTTTTTCCACTCATTCAAAGCCAGTATTGGATGTTGTGATCTGTTCTCTTGTCTAAATCCAATATTAGACGTTTAGCTTTTCCACTCATTCAAATCCAGTATTGGATGTTGTGATATTTTCTCTCGTCTAAAGTCAGTATTAGATGTTGAGCTTTTCTTTCATTCAAAGCCAGTATTTGAATTTCAGGATCTTTTGTTTCCATCCAAAGCCAGTATTGGATATTGTGATCGTTTCTCTCGTCTACAGCCATTATTAGACGTTGAGTTTTCCCTTTATTCAAAGCCATTATTGAATGTCGGAATCTTTTGATGTCATTCAAAGCTAGTATTGGATGTTGTGTTTCTTTTCCGTCCAGCTTCTTTCCTGGACGACTCTGATGTAGCTTCAGATTTGGTCTCATCCCACATCTAATGTTCTTCTAGATGCTTCTGATTTCCTTTTCCAGAGAGTTGCTCGCCTCATACAATGCCATTCTTGGATGTCACTGCTTGCCTTCTCAGGTTTTTATCTTTTTTCCAAGTATTGCTGGTTACTCCTTGTCACTCTAACAGATATCCAGAAATATCTTGTTGTTTCCATGGCGTGTCTTTCCATGTCATTCCATCTAAATTAACATAAGTTTCCAGTTTCGAGTCTTTCCATATACCCACAGAGTATGTATCATCTCATACATCATTCAAAAATATATGTCAAAAAAAAGTCCATTCATTCATAACATATGATATCATCTCATCGCATCAGGGACAAAATTCAGGTCTGTTTGTATTTAATTACTTTCCGCCTATCTGGCTAAAAGATAATTAAATAGGGGCAGTTGTTGTACCCTAAATTTTGCCCCTAACTTTTTCAGTCGCACTTTCACACCATATTTTTCCATTCATTCACAATCATTAATAAATAGCATCATTCATCATATTTGCATCCTATCTTTAAGTTTGCTCTTGTGTTATTGATTAACTTCTAATCAAAATACAAAAAATATTGGTCTTTGTCTTTTCAAAATTGTGTTTTTCAGGTACCGAGTCAATGTATCTGACAAACAAGGATTTCTTCCTTCAAAAATAAAATAAAAAATCAGCATGTATCGACACATAGAGGTATGTATCGACTCATCTCCTTGTGTACAACTAGCATGTGTCGACAAAAGCACCTATGTATCGACTCATCCTGTTTGTTTTTTTAGCATGTGTCGACACATGCATGTATGTATCGACTCATCCTCTTTGAATAACTAGCATGTGTCGACACATACATGTTATGTATCGACTCATGCAGTTTATTTGGTTCTGTAATGCGTTGAAGAAACCATTTGTATTGACACATAGAGGCATGTATCGACGCATGCTGTGTTATACAGCTAGGATGTATCGACGCATACCATCTATGTGATGACTCATAATAGCAAAATGCACGTGTTTTTTGAAAAAAGCCAGCAAATTCAAATTGTTATCGTTTTGGCTCAAATTTTTTCTGCATAATTTGAAATTATATCATTAATTCAATTTTGGCTCCAAGAATTAATTACCAAATTACCACTAATCCCAATCCTAAAACTCTATAAATAGAGACCTCATTTCATTCAAATCAGAATGTGATACGGTGGGAGAACTGACTGTTTTTTGGAATGCTGGTTTGCGTTTGTTTTCACAAAATGTCGCGGTAAGCAAGAGTCGCCACCGACTTTTATTTTATCCAACAAGGAAAGGAAAAAAGCACAGAAAAATTCCTTTTTTAAGATGTTTCTGAGTACGGCAGGTAGATTATAGAAAGGGAAGGTATTAGCACCCTTTTTATCCGTAGTTATCTACGGGCTCTTAGGTACTTGCTCATCATTTTCAAAATTGTTTTCTTTGTGTTTGTGGGCTTTGAAAAGTTTTTGTTTTGTCTTCGATTTAACTCTTGCTTCTGTCTTCAAGAGTGTAATGAAGTCCTTTTGAAAACTTGTTTGTAAAAGAGTGTAAGTGTGAAAAAAAGTTTGTTTGGATTGAGAAAGTACTTAAGAGTTAATCTACCTACTCGAAAAAGGAATCATTCTATGTTTGTTTTCTTTAGACAACGCTATCCCACTATTAGTGAGTAGGTAGCACCGACGTTCAAGTTTGAGGGTCAATTCGAAAGAGGGACATACGGTCACTAAATCAATGTTAGGACATCTTAGTAGTAACCCTAATGTCTTAGATCATTTATCCGAGGCAACAATATCCGAGGCAACCAATTCGAGGCAACTTATGATCTTTTAGACAAGAGGGCGACCTCTAAAACAACCTATACTCAATGACCATTTACAAAGGCAACCGAGTGGGAGTGTACCCTAGGAGTGCGCATGTGCGAGTGTGTTGATTTCAGTTATTTTTATCTTTGCACAATTAAGGGTGATCTAATTGTTTTAAAATTAGACATTCATTCTTGTCATGCAAACCCTATTAACAAACATCTAACAGTTGAATATTTGCAGAAATCAAAGGTGCGGAAATTAAACTAAACTATTACAAGGCGTCGGGTATTTACATCGCCAAAAACAAACCCTTTGAAATTTAAAAGCGATAAACATAAACAAATGTCCTAATTTAATTATTACAAACCGGGAGAAGATACAATAATTGGATAAAAAGTAAAGCGCGCGAGAAAATTGAATCGAACGCGAAACTAGGGTTTTGACCTTCCTAATTAAAGAAAATGTTTTTTTTTTTGTTGTTTTTTAATATTAAAAATAAAAGAAAATAAGTCCTAAAGTTAAATGCTAAATTAATAATTTATTAAATTTATTAATGATAAATAATTACAAGACCTATTTTTGGGTTTTTGGTTATTTTAGGAAAGAAAAAAAAATTAAATTAGTGATAAAACCTATTGATTCTAGTTAATTTTAAATATTTACAAAATCAATTAAAGTTATTTAATGTAAATAACCTAATTATTTTAATTAATATTTATTGATGAAAAATAAAATTCTAAATTTATTTGGATATAAAAATATTTTTGGTGATTTTTTTTTTTTGTAAAAAAGAAATTATTTTGGGTTAGTAAATAAATAAATAAGTAATTAAATGAAATAAACAAAATATAAAAAGATAGAGGAGGTCCAAATGGAGGTCCATGCTGACTTTCTAGATCCTGTATGGCACGTTTGACCTGGCTTATGGTGTGCTTACAATGGTGGCCACCAGATTTGGCCATCTGGCCATCTGGCGCGTTGATGCTGAAGGAGTATGATGGACATCAAGCTTAAGCATGCATTGGATCACCTGCAAGAATAATGAAAAATAACAAATGCTGGAGGCAGGGATCGAACCCCTGACCTCCAGCCTCAAACACCTTGAACACCCATGTGGCAACTGTAATACCCCAAATTTGTCCTACCTTTTACTTTTATCTGGCTTATGCATTTTCGCGCTTTTCTCATATACACAACTCCATTAGGTCATTTAACATTGCATACATTCACTAACGACATAACTTGGAAAGGGGTCGAGAACCTTCAGGAATTAGGGTTTCAATATCGGTTTTTCAGTAGAGATTGCTTTGAGCTAGGGTTTGGGTCTTCTTCACTATTTCGAGCCTCATCATCCATCTCCAAGAGCTCTTTTAGCCAATTATATTGTGGGCTCTGCAAGTCGAGATATCTTTGAAGATTGAGGTGTAAAAGTTTTGAGTTATGACATAAAGATGTTGTCGTGGAATCATATGGTGATCAAGATGTTATTGTTATTTGTTGCTTCTAGTACAAGTCATTCAATTGGATTTCATTCAGGAGACTCTGCATTATGTATGAAAATTCATAAGGACCAGGTTTTGAGAAGCAGTATCTGTGTTGCAATCATCACTTGGATTGGGATTCTTTTCAGTGCGCTTATGTTATCAAGTGAATTCGGTTCTGTTTATCCATAACTATTATATGGTTTGGTTCAACGTATGGACTTCTCGCTTGGTCCCTATCATCATTTGAAATTTGGTTCAATTCATCAAAGTTGTCGGTAATTCGCAAGGTTGGAAAGGGAATGCATTCGGACTTCTTGAGTTTTAAGTAGTGAAGTACAAGTGCAAGGCGTTCATTCATCATAATCGTCTTCACCTTATTTATCATGTTCAATACTTATTCATTTCATTATAAAAGGATATTCAACTTCATTCAAGTCCATGATCAGAACAAATATTCATTCAAGTTGCAAAGGTTAAGAAGCATCCATATAAATTTAGATCCATTCGGGGTCTTTACAAAGTTCATTCACGTAAAATTCTATGCATTTCAAATTCTGTCACAAGACATTACAAACACCAAATTCGTTTATACTCGTAACCATGGTAGATTCATATTACATTCCAAAGAAATAACTACACAAAATTCCTAAGGTCCTAAGCTACTAAAGCTGCACAACGCCTTGTCCTAACTGTTGTTCTTCAAACTCCAAGGGTCTTTCCTTATGCCATATCTCTTCCCTTGTTTCATTCTTCACCTTCATTCTCAAAAAATATCACTAAGCCATTGCAGTCTTGCTGTACATCAACAAAACCTGCATGAACCTGTTCAATTAAAAATTAGCACACCAAATGAAAAAAACGACTTCACTAACAAAACCAAAACAGAATTCACAAATAAAGTAACAAACTTCCAACTGTCAAAAACCATTTTCTAACTTAACCAATCTCAAACAGAATAACAAACTATAACTGCTAGCCAAAACAGAATTATATACACATTCCCTAACCATTTTCTAAAGCAGCCGTGCACAATAACAAACCACAAACAGATCCAAACCCCAACCATTTTCTAACTACCTAACAAACCTCTCCATAACCAACTGTAACTATATCCTAACCACCTAACCAATTCTATAAAAACTCTAACTTCCAGTTCAGTTTGCATATAACCAACCCATAGCATATTTGCAACAAAAACCAACCATAACAGAATATAACAGAAAAATTCAACAGGATTCACACAGAAGAAAAAGGCAGGAGTTCTTACTCTCCTCTGCAACTCCAAATTCTCCCTGCACAATCATCATCTCTGGAATGCCCCCTTCAACCTTTTACTTCCTCAACAACACAACATCACACAACTCTCTGAATAAGAATAGATTGCGTGTATCAGAATCACACATCAACGCAACAAAAACTCAGAAATCGCAAAAGCAAAAAATCAAAGAAGAAGCCGAGAGAATAGAATCTTACCTGGCAATGGCTTGGTTCTTCAATTTTGGAGAATCACACCAAAACATCTCTGGAAATTTTCTCTGCTTCCTTCATCGTTCTTCAATCAGTTTCGCAAGATTCTCTCTGTAATCTCTCTCCTTCTCCCCCATCTTCGTCTTCACGCACCTTTAATCTTCCTCAATCTCAACCTTCATTCTCCATCATCATCCTTTTAATATTCTTCAACCGGCAAAATCAATAACAACATCATCTTGATCTTCGCAAATTCTTCAATCATCATTACACCTCTTCAATCTTTGATCCTCTTCATTGCAAAGTCATTGCAGCATCTCCATCATCTCGCATCTCAACCTCGACAATAACATCACGAATCTGTAATTCCCAGCAACAACACACGCAGGAAAATACGAGAAGCAGAATTGATGAAGAAGAAGAGTAAGAGTCAAGAGGAAATACTTGGATTATTCAGCCGCGTGGAATGGTATTTCTGATTCTTCTTCTACCGTCGTCGAGTGCCATCGGAGCATCTCCGATCGAAACAGAGATGACGGAGGCGAGGAGGGAGAACCGTCACGGCGGTATCTGTGGATCACATCAAAGATGGAAGCAAAGATCATCGAAGAAGGGAAAGTTGTCTGTTGTTGTTCACATTTGCAGAGAGAGCTGAGAAAGGAAGCGGCGCCGTCGTTGGAAGGACGAAGAAGCCGAGTAGGCACAATCAATCTAACCCTAACCCCTTTTCAACATTTAGTTTTATTTAATTTTTTTCTATTCTATTATTAATTGTTGTACAACTTGCTGCATATAATTATTCAAATAATGCTGAAAACTGGATAAAAATGGTGGATTTGTTGTGCATATGGACCTGGACTTAACACCCCTTGTCCCTTAGTCCCGCTCTTTGTTTTTTTGTGATACCAAATGCTAATAAAAAAACTGCACTGGATCTGGTTCAGATTTGGGCTTAGCACTAACATTCCGATTTGCTTCTATAACACCGTGATTTCAACATTGTACCCCCTGACTTCATCTCTCATTTAAATATTTGGTTTTTTTCTCTCCTATTAATTGTTGATTAATTGGCGATAGAATGATACAAAATAATAGAATATTTTAGAACTCTTTAGAATTTCTTTTTAGAATTTCAATTAGAGTTTTTCACTATTTTATTTTTCATATTTGGTATTCATTTTCATTATAATTTTTAGTCAAGATTTTGTGATGGTAATGATGCAATTTTTGCAATATGGAATGCTCAGGGTTAATTCTTCAATCACTCGTTCAAGGAAACTTTGGTAGAATTTTCTTACCGCTTGCATAGTTTCGAAGAGGTAACGGACCTCCTCCGTTCGGTATCGTCACAACCCTATTTTATTCTTCATTTACGTACTTTATCGCAATCCATATGCAAGCTAACATTAGGTAGAATCCCTCAAATTCTAACTTTAGGTCTAACAATGCATGATAACATTAGGTGTAGGAATAGACTAGTCTCCCTGTGACTTTTCTTCCCCTTTTGCATACGCATCTAAAACTAAAACTTCTTTTTCTTTTCAAAATTCAAAACACTTTAAAACTACTGATGAGAATCATGCTTTTGCTTAGTATGGGAAATGATAAGCAGGTCTCTTCTCGATCTTATTGTTCTTCATCTCAAGTTTTAGGTGTGGTTCAATTCTCAAAGACTCCTTTCATGGCTAAGTAGAAAGACGGCTAATATCTCTCTCTTGAGGTCAACTAGTCATCATCTGCAACAAAAATACAAACCAACTCAAACCATTTGTGCGCTCGAGCACCTTTCTAAAAAACCCTTTTCAGGTAAGGACATGATTAATTTACTTCTGTGCCAACGCATAAGTCTCCAAAGGTCGAGCTGCGGAAGAAGGCGGAATTAACTTTGTCCATAAAAAAACATAAACAAACAAAAACATATGAGCCGAACTACGGTAGCTCTGATTCCTTAAAAAGGATACGTAGGCATTGGGGTAGGGCCCAGGCGAGCACAATTTTATTTTCCCTACACTTTTTTCCCTTTTCTTTTGCATGCATTCTCCCTTTAGCAGTAATAAACAATAAGCATATATTAAACACACCCATAAGATAGATAACAAGAGTGGATACCATAGAGTACTACGGGCGTGTGGGGTGCTAATACCTTCCTCTCGCGTAACAGACTCCTTTACCCGATCTCTCGTCGCAAGACCGTGACTTCTCCCTTCTCAGGTTTTCTCGATGTTTACCTTTCCCTACATGTGGGATAAAAGACGTTCGATGGCGACTTTATTGTTTCGATGATTTTCAGCCGGTTGTTTCAGCAATCACTGGACTATTTGCTTTTGATTATTATTATAATACACAATAATGATAATATATGAAAAAGAGTTAATGGATAATTGTAACAAAAAAAAACGCGCCTGATTTGAATAGACCTATGGGGGAATGACACGTCTGCTTCTTCTTCCCTGCATCGTGGCTAAATATTTTGAGACCTATACCCACGGACGTTGTCCGTCACTGTAACCTTGTCCACTCTCAAAATCTTCCACAAGCCATGGAAATGATATATAAGGCCATGGTTGAGGTCGTTTAATCCTCCTGATCACAACCATACCATTCATGGAGGCTAATTGTTCCTGAAAAGAAAAACCCTAAAAGCAAATCCGAAACCCTAACAATGGTGGATTTCATTACAGACCATATAAACGCAATTGAGTAATGCCAAAAGCTTGCAAACATCATGGTGATCAAGATTATGCCATTATTTTACACTATACGTGCAAGAATGATGCTAATCGAAATCAAGAATGTGGTGATACCGTTACAGACTTACAGTGTGCTAGAGGGCTTGAAAACGATTGGTCTCGATTGCTTTCACTTGCTGAGGGTGCTAGGAAGCGATTGGAAGAGGTCTCAAGCCTTAAGGATGCCTCTAAGTTGGATTTTGATCTCACACTTTTTCCTTGATTTTTCAGTTTTTGTTCTTGCTCTCACGCTTGATTCCTAACCTTGTTTTTGATCTGCACGCAGCCCTTATGTATTAGTGAAGGGATTAGGGTTGCAAATTGCATCCAAATCTTCTTCTTTCAATGCTTTGGATATTGATTTGGTTTGCTCTTTAAAATCTTCCAAATTTGGCTTATTTTGAATCTTTTTGTGCACTCTAAGACTTGGCATGAATTTGAATGATGCTAGCTGTAATTGGAACCTGAAACAAGCACAAAATCCCTTGTTATCAATGCTTTGGATTTTTATTTGATTTATTTTGATTTAAATCAAATTAATTCAAATAAAAATCAAAATAATTAATAAAAATATGATATAGACAAATGGCAAGGGCTAGAGCACGTGGGCTATGTTTCCAACTCAAAACAAGTGAAAAAGATTGGGCCCATTTGGAAAAATTTGAAGTTTTGGAGATAGTTAACTTTTGGCAATTTTGCAAAAATGGTCAACTTCAACAATGCATAACTTCCTCAATTTTGACTCTTTGGAGGTTTTCTTTGAATTTTTAGAAAGCTTGAGATGTCCTCAAATCAACCCTTTTTGTCTCGTCTAATTTTGATATTCCATGCTCATGTATGAAGTTTTGACAAAAAAGGTGTTTTTGTTGACTTTTCAAAATGACCTATAATTTCCAAATTCATAACTTTTTGTGAGTGCATATTTTGAACTTGGGAGATGAAGATGGATTGTAGGTAATTTAATCCTCTTCAAAATGAGCTTTTGATGGGTCATTTCTCATAAAGTATGAGAAAGTAATGCTTGGTCAAAGTTGAGTTGACTTTTCCTACAAAACCCTAATTTAGCAACTTTTGAGTCTTGATGAATTATGAGCAATCCTTGATGAATCATGATAAACCTTTTATCAAATGATGAAATATACTTAAAAATGAGGATGTTTACAAAAAATCTTGAAGTTTGACTGTGTTTGGGTCACAGTTGACTTTTGCCCTAGCATAGTCGATTTTTGGACCTTTGAGCAATTGACTGAGCAAACTTCCTCTGCAAGGCTTGAAACTTGACATGGATGATCTTGAGAATATATTAGGACAATGTTGAGAATTTGGGACCACTTGGACTTAAGGATCTTGATGCAACGGGAAACCCTAATTTGAAGTAGACTTCCTTAGGAGAGAGCTTGTCTGGCCAACCCTTGGGCTACTTTGAGCAACTTGGGGATCTTTCTTGAAATGTTTTAAGAAATACGGGAGGTAAAATTTTGGGGTACAACAGCTGCCCCTGTTCAATCTTCTTAAACCTGAGGATGTAGATTGGCTTTCGTGCCTTTCGTGATCCGAAGGTGGAAGAGGATTGAACACTAGAGTGCCCAGAAATTTGCACTCGCATGAAGTGGTAATTATCTTGTGATTTCGGGAATGGGATTACATATGCCATTTGGAAATTGATGACGAGGGGATGGGCTTAAAGATTCCATCTGAAGGAGTGTCGATCCCATAAGAGATTCCTTAGCGAGAGCTTGTATACCTGTTGTTGAGGAAAAATTACGTTGGAGAAGTCTGATCTTTGTTGAGAGAAGTAGAATTTTAGGAGCTTTGGTCGTCCGTTATTCTGCGGGTGAGTCGTCTCTGTTGATATTTAGGAACTTCGATCGTCCGTACTCAACTGAGGAGTCATCTTTGTTGATATTTAGGAACTTCGATTGTCCATAATTCAACTAAGAAGACATCTTTGATGAGATTTAGGAGCTCGTCCGTAATTCAACTAAGGAAACATCTATGTTGAGATTTAGGAACTCGTCTGTAATTCAACTGAGGAAACATCTCTACTGAGATTTAGGAACACGTCTGTAATTCAACTGAGGAACATATTTGTCGATATTTAGGAGCTTGTACATAATTCAACTGATGTAATATCTTCGTTGAGATTTAGGAGCTCATCCGTAATTCAACTGAGGAAACATCTCTGTCGAGATTTAGGAGCTCGTCCATAATTCGACTGAGGAAACATCTCTGTTGAGATTTAGGAACATCGTCTGTAATTCAACTGAGGAACATATCTGTCGAGATTTAGGAACTCGTCCATAATTCAACTGATGTAATATCTTCGTTGAGATGTAGGAGCCCGTCCGTAATTCAATTGAGGAAACATCTATGTTGAGATTTAGGAACTCGTCCGTAATTCAACCGAGGAACATATCTGTCGAGATTTAGGAGCTTGTCCGTAATTCAACTGATGTAATATCTTCGTTGAGATTTAGGAGCTCGTCCGTAATTCAACTGAGGAACATCTATGTTAAGATTTAGGAACTCGTCCATAATTCAACTGAGGAACATATCTGTCGAGATTTAGGAGCTTGTCCGTAATTCAACTGATGTAATATCTTCGTTGAGATTTAGGAGCTTGTCTGTAATTCGACTTTGGTAGAAGCTTCATAGCTTGAACTTTGTGAGAATTTAACCGTATCCCTCCTGAAAGGTAAAGGTTAGCCTTATGTAATGCATGATATGTATCAAGCAATGATGTTCTCGAAATAAATGAGATTGTGTTGTATGATGCGTATGCATGTCATGATGTATGGGAATGTGATGTTTTGAGTTGGGAAAATAAATCTCGGATTGCTGCTAGAGAAAAGAATTGAATTCTTCGTTTCCGCTGGAGATAGTGAATGAAGATGATTGTGAGAATAAACCCGCATGAGAGGATAACTCCGCTGGGGAATAAACTGACGAGAGAATGACTTTGTGGGGAAGAGATGCTCTGCCGGAGAATTCCATTGATAAATTCAGCTGGGGATGAGTTACCGTTGCTGGTGATGATGAACCTTGTTGGGGATTTAATTCCTGTTTTGTGAAAAGAAAGAACTCCACTAGAGGATGATTTTTCAGTCGCGACTTCACCGGGAATAACCTTTTAGACTCTACTGGGGATAAACTTCCAGAGTTTACTGGGGAAGATTTTTCATACTCCGCTGGGGATGATAAGACTTTTCAGTGCTGATGGTAGATAAACTCTGCTTGGGGAGAATATTATCGATTCATTCACAGTTGCGAGTCTTAGCTGGGGAGAGTTTTAACACCATTAACTTTCTCTTACTCTGCGGGGAATAAATGTATGTTCAATCGTTTCCTCCAGCTAGATTTATCCTCGTACCTGGCGGACAGAGCAACTGTATGGTTTGGACATTTCTTGTTTGCCCCTATTTTTGATATTACAAGTAATCGTTTTTTGTTTCGTATGTAAATATTTATGAGCAGCAATTAATGTCAAATGCATATATCAAAAACGAACATTGAACGTTCTTTGCAAAACAAAACAGAAAAAGGAAAAATTTATTTGTGAAAATGAATTGTATTGATTTTGAAGTTTGGCCTGTAAATAGGCGTTTTTATACAAGAGGATGACGTCCTAGTAAGAGAACGCCGCCGAACAAATAGAATTTATACAATTTGTGAAAACAAAGAAAAACAGCTATGTGAATAATCCCACTGGGCTCCAAATATGCTATTGCCCTTATATCCTCGAGCATCTCATCACTTTGCTACTTGGTTGAAGGTGGATCAGACTGATTGGTGTTGTCCGAGCTTAGTAGTCGATATCGAAGTCTGGTTGCAAGGTCATCCAATGAGACATAGTGTTACACTTTAATCCCTAATTTTTGCCTGGACCGCCCTTTCGGGTTTTCAGTCCACCGGGATACCCTTTTTTGCCCAAGCCGCCTTTTCAGGTTTTCGACTTGCCGGGTGTACATTTTTTTTATTTTCATCCCTTATTTTTGCCCGAACCCTTTTGGTTCGCCAGGAAGCCCTTATTTTTGCCTAACTAGTCAACCTAGCGGGTCTTTGATTATGCGTAGTATCTTTTCACTATGTCTGCATTGACGAGGTGAGGAAGGTCGTCACCATCCATAGTGGTTAGAATCATAGATCCTCCTTAGAAAATGTTCTTAACCACAAATGGCCCTTCGTAAGTAGGGGTCCATTTGCCCATGGGATCACCTTGAGGTAATATGATGCGCTTGATCACCAGATCCCCAACTTGATACTCTTGTCGTCTGACTTTCTTGTTAAATGCCTTGATCATCCGCTTTTGATACGTTTGACCATGACAAATAGCAGTAAGTCTCTTTTCGTCAATTAAGTTCAGCTGATCAAATCGGGTCTGAATCCAGTCATCTTCACTCAAACATGCATCCTTCATAATCCGAAGAGAGAGTATCTGAACTTCAATAGGCAAGACGGCCTCCATGCCATAAACCAAGTAATAGGGTGTTGCCCCTGTTGACGTCCACGCTGAGGTACGGTACCCATAAAGAGAAAAAGGTAACATCTCGTGCCAATCTTTGTATGTCACCGTCATCTTCTGCACAATCTTCTTAATATTCTTATTAGCCGCTTCTACAGCCCCATTCATCTTCGGCCGGTAACGAGAAGAGTTGTGATGTTGTATCTTGAACTGCTTGCAGAGCTCGGTGATCATCTTATTATTGAGATTTGTACCATTGTCCGTAATGATCCTCTCTGGTACACCATATCGACAGATCAGATTATGCCGAATAAATCGTGCCACGACGTTCTTGGTTACGGTAGCAAAGGAAGATGCTTCAACCCACTTCGTAAAGTAATCAATAGCTACCAGGATGAAACGATGCCCGTTGGATGCAGTAGGTTTGATCTCACCAATCATGTCAATGCCCCACATTGCAAAAGGCCAAGGAGCTGTCAAGACGTTCAGAGGTACTGGAGGTATTTGCACCTTATCATCATAGACTTGGCACTTATGACAGGTCCGAGAATGTTGATAACAATCGGCTTCCATGGTGGACCAATAATATCCTGCCCGAAGGATCTTCTTTGCCATGGTGTGTCCACTGGAATGAGTTCTGAAAGTACCTTCATGTAACTCTACCATAATCCTTTCTGCTTCGTTCTTATCCATACAACGCAGTAAGGTTGAATCATGATTACGCTTGTAAAGGATGTCATTGTTGATGAAGAACTTCGCCGCGAACCTCCTCAGAAACTTTTTATCATTAACAGATGCACCCTCGGGGTATTCCTGAGCCTCAAGATACTTCTTCACCTCGTGAAACCAGGGTTTCTCTGTTACCTCTTCAGTCTCAATGTCACAGCAATGTGCAGGTTCATCCAACCTCTCAATAGTAATCTGGGGAGCTTCATTGTCCCATCTGACTTTGAACATAGAAGACTTCATAGCTAGCGCGTCCGCCAACTGATTCTCCTCTCTAGGGAAGTGTTCAAAGGTTATCTCCTCGAAGTGTGGAAGCAAAGTCGATACATACTCCTTGTAAGGAATAAGATTTGGGTGTTTCGTATCCCACTCGCCTTTGATCTGGCTGATCACGAGAGTGGAATCTCTGAATACACTCAAGAACTTAATTCATAGGTCAATAGCTGCTTAAAGACCCATGATGCATGCTTCATACTCCGCCATATTGTTGGTGCAGTTAAAACATAGTCGGACGGTGAACGGAGTATGAGAGCCTTCAGGAGATATGATCACGACGCCAATGCCATTACCCAAAGTGTTTGAAGCTCAGTCAAAGTACATAGACCATCAGGATCCTTCCTCAGGTCCTTCATCCGGTCCAGGTGTCTCACAGTCAGTTACCAACATGATGTTCTCATCCGGGAATTCGAAGTTCATAGACTGGTAATCATCCACTGCCTGATGTGCCAGATGATCTGCCAACACACTTCCCTTGATTGCTTTTTGGGTCGTGTATTGGATGTCATACTCAGTCAAGATCATCTGCCATCTTGTTATTCTTCCGGACAAGGCAGGCTTCTCGAAGATATACTTGATTGGATCCATCTTTGATATCAATAGAGTAGTGTGAGTCAACATATACTGTCTCAGCCGGCGAGCAACCCATGCCAAAGCGCAGCAAGTTTTCTCAAGCAATGAGTATCGGGTCTCGCAGTCGATAAACTTTTTGCTAAGGTAATAAATAGCATGCTCTTTTCGACCAGACTCGTCATGCTGCCCCAGCACGCACCCCCATTGAATTATCGAGTACTGTCAAGTATAAGATCAAAGGTCTCCCTTCAACTGGAGGCATCAGAGTAGGTGGCTCTTGGAGATATTCTTTGATCCTTTCGAAAGCGGCCTGACATTCATCGTTCCATCTTACCACTTGATCTCTCTTCAGCAGCTTGAAGATTGGCTCACAAGTAGCAGTCAGGTGTGAGATGAATCGGGCAATGTAGTTCAGATGTCCCAAAAAGCCTCTGACTTCTTTTTCTGTTCGGGGAGCTGGCATTTCCTGTATAGCCTTCACCTTTGCAGGATCCACTTGAATACCTTTATCACTTACGACGAAACCCAGCAGCTTACCAGACCTCACCCCGAAGGTGCACTTGTTCGGGTTTAACTTCAGTCTGTACAACTTCAACCTGTCAAATAGCTTCTGAAGGTGGTCAAGATGTTCTTCCTTAGTGTGGGACCTTGCAATCATGTCGCCAACGTATACCTCAATCTCACGATGAATCATGTCGTGGAACAAGGCGACCATGGCGCGCTGATACGTTTCCCTAGCATTCTTCAATCCAAAAGGCATGACTTTGTAGCAAAAGGTGCCCCATTGGGTAACAAAGGTTGTCTTCTCCATATCTTCGGGAGCCATTTTAATCTGATTATAACCAGAGAAACCATCCATAAAGGAAAAGAGCTTATGATGTGCGGTGTTGTCAACCAGAATGTCGATATGAGTCAGAGGGAAATCATCCTTGGGGATTGCCCGGTTCAGATCACTATAGTCAACACACATTCGAACCTTACCATCCTTCTTCGGCACCAGAACCACGTTGGCCACCCACTGTGGGTAAGAAGTAACTGCTAGAAAACCGGCATCAAACTGCTTCATAACTTCAGCCTTGATTTTCTCAGACATCTCTGGGCGCATTCGGCGAACTTTCTGTTTCACTAGAGGACAGTCTTCCTTGGAAGGCAAGCGGTGAACCACGATATCGGTATCCATCCCCAGGCATATCTTCATAAGACCAGGCAAAGATCTCAACATAGTCATGTAGCATCTGAATCAACCGTTGCTTAACACTAGGCTCCAGATTTGCACCGATCTTGACCTCTTTCTTGCCGACTTCTGTACCCAGATTTACCGTTTCCACTGGCTCTTCATGCAGTTGTATGTCCCTCTCTTCTTTAAGTAACAATCTAGCAAGTTCACCAGGCACTTCGCAATCATCCTCACCTTCGTCCTCGGCTTGGTTGATCAGACTTTCAAAGTCATAACTGGCAGTAGCAGAGTCGTTGTCAATGGGATCCAGAGTGGATGTAGACCTGTATATGTGAGTGTGTGTAAAATAGCTGTTTTGCAACATAGAAAAGAAAAACAAAGAGCGCGAAATTTGTAATGCAAGAAAATGATTAATGCTTTTATTAATGATATATGGAGATGACAAATATAAAGCCCTCACACAAAGCCACGGTGTCTCGGGTAAGGCACCTGGCCGTAAAGTTTAAAATTGTTTGTTACAAATCCAAAACAGAAGTTTATTACTGTGTAATAAAAGAAATTGGCACGAAGTCCTTTACCATCCAATTGCTTAGTCCACCGCCAATAGTCGGGTAAATCCAGCTGTCAAACTCAGACTCTTCATCATCATCTTCAATCATGTTCACTTCAGGATTAGTAATACGCAGGGGAGGTCTTCCAATCTGCGTACGCCGAACGGCCCTTTGAGCTTCTGCAGTGAAACCCAAACCAAACTTGTCAGTCTTATGTGCAAAGTCAGGGAGTTGTCCCCAATTCGCGCACCCACCTTTCTCAATAACAGCCCGGGCATCCTTTAGGGAAGCCATCTTCATTGGAGGATCTTCAGTAACAGTTTCAGTCGATGCCAGCGTCTGGGGGACTTCTTCAAAATGTTGACACGGGGTTTAAATGAACTCCCCGTCCATCTCCACATACCGGAAAGAGTTGAGGTGGCTCACCATGTACTCCTCTTCTCCTCGTACTGTGACAATTTTCCCCTTCACTGGGTATTTCAGCATCTGGTGGAGCGTAGAAGTTACTGCCCCAGCTTTATGGATCCACGGGCGACCCAACAAACAGGAATAAGATGGTCGAATGTCCATCACATAGAATGTAGACACAAAAATATGAGAACCGACCTTAACTGGAATATCCACCTCTCCATGTTCCATCCTCTTGGACCCGTCAAAGGCCCTAACCACAATATTACTCGGCTTCAGCACCAACCCTTCACAGTCTAACCGGTCTAACACTTTCTTGGGTAAAACGTTCAACGAGGACCCAGTATCCACCAACACATGAGCTAAGGTAGTGCCCATGCACTCGATTGAAACATGTAAAGCGTCATTATGATCTTCCCTTTGGCGGTAAAATATGCGTCGGAGAAACCATCCCGTTATCTGCCGTCAAACTAGCCACACAATCCTTGAACTGGTCAGCAGATGTCTCCTGTGGCACATGCGCAGTTTTCAGGAAAGAAATTAGAGCCTTAGCATGGGCCTCTGAGCACAGCAATAAAGACAACATAGAGATCTTCGACGGGGTTTGCCCCAGCTGTTCGACTATATTGTAGTCGCTTTTCTTGATGATCTTTAAAATTTCCTCTATCTCCTGTCTAGAGGCTTCAACAGTAATCTTCTTCGGTGCCTCCATCTGGGCAGGCTCACCGGTGATCCCTTTTCCCCGAGTGTCAGATGACTCTGCGACAGGGGTAAGGATTGGAATATGAACAGGGACAGTAGCAGATATACTGGCAGGCGTAATAACAATAGGCTTCTGAACAATTGGTGGAGAGATCTCAGGGGAGAAAAGTCTTCCGCTTCGGGTGACTTTACTAGATCCAACAATATTGCTGACATCAGAATCAGCCTCTTCATCCTTCAAGTCTTGTTTAACCCTGTGATAATACATATCGGCCCCATAGTGCCACGGGACAGCCTTATCCTATGAGTAAGGGATAGGACCAGGAACAGTAATGATCAATGGAGCGATTCTCGGAACAGATGTAATTCTAACATGCTTTCTCGAGGAAGCCTTGGAAGAATTGGAGAAAATGGTGATTACCGAAACTTCTTCAACAGGAACCAACGAAACAAAAGTTTTATCGAACAATATTTCTTTATTATCCATCAAGCGTTGGACACCTGTCTTCAATAGATGGCAACCAGTAGGTAGGACGAAACACAGATGGCAACCTTCGCCACAACCCGGAAATAAACCGGCTAACAGAAGGTTCTTATTCATAGTCAACAACAGGGTAGAAATGTCTTCTACAAAAATTACAAATACATCATCATCCACAGCATTCACTCCATGATTTGGCATAGGAGCAGTCATGACATTAGGCTTTTCAGGCGCTTCAAACCCGATCTCCTTAGCATCAATCAGATCTTGTACCTTACTCTTCAAGGCCCAGCAATTATTGGTATCATGCCCTGGGCTATCAGAGTGATAAGAATAGCGGGCGTTCGGATTATACAATGGCGATATGGTGTTGGGATTCTTTGGAGCTTCCCTCGGAATCACCAAGTTGGTCTTCCACAGTTGCGGCAGAATTTGAGATAGAGTCATACTGATCCGAGTAAACTGTCTTTGCGGTCTCTCTGCTCTTTGCTGATTATCGCGTTGTGGGGAAACAATAGGTCTTGATATAACCACCGCATTGACTGCTTGGCGGCGCTCAGGTCGGTTTTGGCTCCTCGAGCTATAAACTGCACTAGATTCCTTCTTGAAATGCTTCTTCTCTGTACTTGACGAAGCACCTTTCTGTATCTTGCTGCCCTTGATACCGACTTCAACCCTCTCCCCAGTCATAATTAACTCAGTGAAACCAGACGATGAACTTTCGATCAAATGATTGAAATATGGACCAGACAAAGTCCCAAGAAACATATCCACCAACTCCCTGTCAGCCAGAGGGGGTTGGACTCTACCAGCAAGATCTCTCCACTTCTGAGTGTAGTCCTTAAAACCTTCGCTCTCACCCATAGACATACCCTAAAGTTGGGTACGTGTGGGAGCAAGGTCGGCATTATATTGGTAATGCTTGTAAAAAGTAGCAGCAAGGTCCTCCCAGTTATGGACGTTATCTCCTCCGAGTTGATAGAACCATTCAAGTTGAGACCCTGAAAGGCTATCTTGAAAGAAATGAATCCAGAGGTTCGTGTCAGCAGTATAGGGTTGAATCTTTCTGACATACGAGCGGAGGTGTAGCTTCGGGAAGGATACCCCATCGTACTTAGCAAAGACAAGAGCTTTAAACTTGTGTGGGATCACCACCCCAGATGCCAAACCCAAATCACCAAAGTCCAACCCAGGTATCTTCTGGATCTCCATTGCACTCACACGGTCTTCGAGTTTCTTATACCTATCCTCAGCAAGAGGATACTGGTCTTCATCAAAATCAGTGTCATTGTCAGAAACCATGGGGATGGGACCCTTTCTTTCCTCTTGATTCTCTCCCCCTCCAAAGAATGGGACAAATCAGTTTCTTGTCGCAAATTGTTCCCGAATCTGCGACCCATATTCAGGAGGACCGTCTTCTTCTTATTATTATTATTATTATTATTATTCTTATCCTTAAAGATAAGAGTCTTCAAGTCTTGTTGACCCTTGGCCAAGTTCATGAACATTTCCTGGAACTGAGCATTCTTAGCTTGTAGAGCCTTGATAGCTTGATCAGTGGATGTTTCAGAAGACATGATTGCTGAAATAAACAGCGAATAAGATGAGAAACCTGTAAGGGTACCTGTAATGATGTGCATGGGAATGGAATGCGTATGATATGATTTCAAATACTTTAGGGAGATTCAAATTTGTAAACCAAAATGAAACACACTTTTATTAGATTCAAACTGAAATAATGTTTAACAAATGCCTTTTAAGGCGTTACAAAAGAAAAATTGAAAAGTAAATCAAAACTAGAAATAACAAAAGACATCACCGCTCCCATGGTAGTTTTCCTCCCGTGCTGACATAGTCGTTGGGGACCTTCTCATTCTCCAACTGCCTTGTAAGCTTTAGGATCTTCCGTTCCTGCTCATGATACTTCTCTTTGTAAGTATCTCGCTCTTCCCTCAACTGGATCCAAGACCTCTTTAATGCCCCAATGTTAGTAGGCATGTATGGATGGAGGACAGTATGAGGAACCCCTTCTTCATCAATACTCTCAACAATTACCGGTAAGACAGCTTCGTATGGCATCCCCATTTTTTAAGCACGGGCTCGAACCCACCGGAGATATGGTTCCATCGGAAGAGAAGTCTTCAAATCCTAGCTCATGTGGATCAGACCTGTTAACCCTATTCCAAGCTCGTATGAACCTGCAGCGATGTCCCTCACTATCCCCTTAGAAGTCAAAGACAATGCTCAGAATCAGCAACTCATGAGGACCGTCCTTTCGAGCTCGCCCAAACTGTCGTAAGGCCATACAAGGATTATAGGTTATTCCTCCCCTAATTCCAAGCAAAGGAACATTGGGGTATTCTCCGCACCGGTCAATAACAGCTACTTCTTCCATGTCTTTAGTGCTCCAGATGATGTCCGTATGAGCAAGGGACATAATTTTGTAGGCTCAACCCATACCTTCCTTGTTCTTCAAAACAGATTTGGGGAGGTGATAAATAAACCACCTCGCCAGCAATGGTGCACAACACATAAGGGTTCCCCGTTTCCGGGCAGTGCGGGCATAAAGAGCATGTAGAATGTCACCTAAGAGAGTAGGCACTGGATTACGGGACATGAAGATCTTGACTGCGTTCACGTCAACAAAAGAATCTGAATTAGGGAACAAAACCAAGCCATAAATGAGAAGTGCCAGGATGTCTTCAAATGCTTGAAAGTCCAAACTTTCCCAAAACTGTTGAGGCTGATCAATCAAGAACTTAGCCAAAAAGCCTTTTACCCCACTCGGAGTCTCCCAGTTAGACATTACATCAGCCTTTGTCAGATGTAGGGCTGTAGCCATATCCTCTGGCCTAAGAGCTATCTATCAACCTGTAAACGGCGTCTGCTCTAGAATAGAAATACCAAGTAAATCAGAGAACTCCTCCAAAGTAGGGACCAACTGATAGTCCGGGAAGGTGAAGCAGTGGTGTAACGGGTCAAAGAACTGGAACAAGACGCTCATCATTTGCTCATCCATTTTATAAGTGACCAAACCAAGGAGGTGACCATGTCTTCTGAACAAGGAAGAAGTATCATGAACTTTTGCAACCAGATCTCTAAGGTGAACAGGGATTTGTACGAAGTTGATCCGAATAGTGTTTCTGCGCATAGATGCCATGACCTACAAAACAGAACAAAGATGAATCCCCTCGGTCTTTGAAATGGGTTAGTCTAATGCAATACGCATGCAATGTCATGATGCATGATGTCATGATAGAAACACACCACAAGTATTCACAGATAGCAAACATTGTAAGGGCACACAAGTCACACAGTAGCCCTTAGATTTCAGGCTGGCATGGAGTTTAGGCATTACCCTCTTTCAGTTTAGTTGGTTCAACCTGTCCTAGTAATAGTAACCGGGTTCTAGAGGATCTCAATATCACTTACCACCCTCGATCGGTCATAATTCCAGTTTAGCAACCTTTTCTTGTGGCCGGAATCATCGTGAGAGTTTGGTCTCAATGAGTGTAGCATACTGCTACTTTTCTATGGCCAACTTGGTCAATTATAGGTTCTAAGGTCAGTTGGTGCTTAATGGCCCCTTAGCAGCCCCATATTCTCCTTGTTCCTCCACAAGGGATATCGGTACAAACTAAAGTGTCACACCAATGTAGCTACTGCTTCAACCGTATCGGTCTACGTCGTACAGTTCCCTCACAGTCTATTTCTAATTACCTAAAAGGTATCCCCAGATCCAGGTTAGGATCTATAGTAACTCTGATTCAAACCCACAAAGATAAAGCATACAAATCAAACAATTGAAAACAATATGAACTAATCCTAAGGTACACCCCACTTAAAAAATTATCCCCAGCAGAGTCTCCAGTTCTGTGATACGGTGGGAGAACTGACTATTTTCTGGAATGCTAGTTTGCGTTTTGCATTTGTTTTTGCAAAATGTCGCGGTAAGTAAGAGTCGCCACCGACTTTTATTTTATCCAAAAAGGAAAGGAAAAAAGCACAGAAAAATTCCTTTTTTAAGATGTTTCTGAGTACGGGAGGTAGATTATAGAAAAGGAAGGTATCAGTACCCTTTCTATCCGTAGTTATCTACGGGCTCTTAGGTACTTGCTCATCATTTTCAAAATTGTTTTCTTTGTGTTTGTGGGATTTGAAAAGTTTTTGTTTTGACTTCGATTTAACTCTTGCTTCTGTCTTCAAGAGTGTAATGAAGTGCTTTTGAAAACTTGTTTGTAAAAGAGTGTAAGTGTGAAAAAAAGTTTGTTTAGATTGAGCAAGTACTTAAGAGTTAATCTACCTACTCGAAAAAGGAATCATTCTATGTTTGTTTCATTTAGACAACGCTATCCCACTATTAGTGAGTAGGTAGCACCGTCGTTGGAGTTTGAGGGTCAATTCGAAAGAGGGACATACGGTCACTAAAGTAATGTTAGGACATCTTAGTAGTAACCCTAATGTCTTAGATCATTTATCCGAGGAAACAATATCCGAGGCAACCAATTTGAGGCAACTTATGATCTTTTAGACAAGAGGGCGACCTCTAAAACAACCTATACTCAATGACCGTTTACGAAGGCAACCGAGTGGGAGTGTACCCTAGGAGTGCGCATGTGTGAGTGTGTTGATTTCAGTTATTTTTATCCTTGCACAATTATGGGTGATCTAATTGTTTTAAAATTAGACATTCATTCTTGTCATGCAAACCCTATTAACAAACATCTAACAGTTGAATATTTGCATAAATTAAAGGTGCGGAAATTAAACTAAACTATTACAAGGTGTCGGGTATTTACATCGCTAAAAACAAACCCTTTGAAATTTAAAAGCGATAAAAATAAATAAATGTCCTAATTTAATTATTACAAACCGGGAGCAGATACAATAATTGGATAAAAAGTAAAGCGCGCGAGAAAATTGAATCGAACGCGAAACTAGGGTTTTAACCCTCCTAATTAAAGAAAAATGTTTTTGTTTTTTTTGTTGTTTTTTAATATTAAAAAGAAAAGAAAATAAGTCCTAAAGTTAAATGCTAAATTAATTAGTAATTAAATTTATTAATGAAAAATAATTACAAGACCTATTTTTGGATTTTTGGTTATTTTAGGAAAGAAAAAAATAATTAAATTAGTGATAAAATGTATTGATTCTAGTTAATTTTAAATATTTACAAAATCAATTAAAGTTATCTAATATAAATAACCTAATTATTTTAATTAATATTTATTGATGAAAAATAAAATTCTAAATTTATTTGGACATAAAACTATTTTTGGTGATTTTTTTTTATAAAAAAGAAATTATTTTGGGTTAGTAAATAAATAAATAAGTAATTAAATGAAACAAACAAAATATAAAAAGATAGAGGAATGGGCCTGAATATTGGGGTGTGCATAGCAATTTTCCTGGGCCCAAATGGAGGTCCATGCTGACTTTCTGGATCCTGTATCGCACGTTTGACCTGGCTTATGGTGTGCTTGCAATGGTGGCCACCAGATTTTGCCATCTGGCGCGTTGATGATGAAGGAGTATGGTGGATATCAAGCTTAAGCGTGCATTGGATCACCTGCAAGAATAATGAAAAATAACAAATGTTGAAGGCAGGGATCGAACCCCTGACCTCCACCCTCTAACGCCTTGAACACCCTTGTGGCAACCACTGGGCTATTTGCTTTTGATTGTTATTATAATACACAATAATGATAATATATGAAAAAGAGTTAATGGATAATTGTAACAAAAAAAACGCGCCAGATTTAAATAGGCATATGGGGGAATGACACGCCTGCTTCTTCTTCCCTGCACCGTGGCTAAAAATTTTGAGACCTATACCCACGGACGTTGTCCGTCACTGTAACCATGTCCACTCTCAAAATCTTCCACAAGCCATGGAAATGATATCTAAGGCCATGGTTGAGGTCGTTTCATCCTCCTGATCACAACCATACCATTCATGGAGGCTAATTGTTCCTCAAAAGAAAAACCCTAAAAGCAAATCTGAAACCGTAACAAAGGTGGATTTCGTTACAGACCATATAAACGCAATTGAGTAATGCCAAAAGCTTGCAAACATCATGGTGATCAAGATTATGCCATTATTTTACGCTATACATATAAGAATAATGCTAATCGAATTAAAGAATATGGTGATATCGTTACGGACTTACAGTGCGCTGGAGGGCTTGAAAACGATTGGTCTTGATTGCTTTCAATTGTTAAGGGTGCTAGGAAGCGATTGGGAGAGGTATCGAGCCTTGAGGATGCCTCTAAGTGGGATTTTGATCTCACGCTTTTTCCTTGATTTTTCAGTTTTTGTTCTTGCTCTCACGCTTGATTCCTAACCTTGTTTTTGATCTGCACGCAGCCCTTATGTATTAGTGAAGGGATTAGGGTTGCAAATTGCATCCAAATCTTCTTCTTTCAATGCTTTGGATATTGATTTGATTTTATCTTTAAAATCTTCCAAATTTGGCTTATTTTGAATCTCTTTATGCACTCTAAGACTTGGCACGAATTTTAATGATGCTAGCTGTAATTGGAACCTGAAACAAGCACAAAATCCCTTGTTATCAATGCTTTGGATTTTTATTTGATTTAAATCAAATTAATTCAAATAAAAATAAAAATAAGTAATAAAAATATGATATAGACAAATGGAAAGGGCTAGAGCACGTGGGCTATGTTTCCAACTCAAAACAAGTGAAAAATATTGGGCCCATTTGGCAAAATTTGAAGTTTTGGGGATAATTGACTTTTGGCAATTTTGCAAAAAAGGTCAACTTCAACAATGCATAACTTCCTTAATTTTGACTCTTTGGAGGTGTTCTTGGACCTTTTAGAAATATTTAGATGTCCTCTAATCAACCCTTTTGGTCTCATCTCATTTTGATATTTCATGCTCATGTATGAAGTTTTGACAAAAAAAGGTGTTTTTGTTGACTTTTCAAAATGACCTATAATGTCCAAATTGATAACTTTTTGTGAGTTCATATTTTGAACTTGGGAGCTGAGTATGGATTGTAGGGAATTGCATCATCTTCAATATGAGCTTTGGATGGGTCATTTCTCATAAAGTATGAGAAAGTTATGCTTGGTCAAAGTTGAGTTGACTTTTCCTATAAAACCCTAATTTAGCAACTTTTGAGTCTTGATGAATTATGAGCAATCCTTGATTAATCATGATCAACCCTTGATAAAATGATGAAATATAATTCAAAATGAGGATGTTGACAAAAAATCTTGAAGTTTGACTGTATTTGGGTCACAGTTGACTTTTGCCCTAGCACAGTCGATTTTTGGACCTTTAAGCAATTGACTGAGCAAACATCCTCTGCAAGGATTGAAACTTGACATGGATGATATTGAGAATATATTAAGACAATGTTGAGCATTTGGGACCACTTGTACTCAGGGATCTTGATGCAACATGAAACCCTAATTTGAAGTAGACTGCCTTAGGAGAGAGCTTGCCTAGCCAACCCTTGGGCTACTTTGAGCAACTTGGGGATCTTTCTTGAAATGTTTTGAGAAATATGGGAGGGAAAATTTTGGGGTACAACACACAAGCTTTTGATAGCCAAAATCATGTTGCTAAAAAATTTCGCAATTCTCTCCATTTACTAAATTCACTCAAAGCTCCATTTTTAAAAAGTTAGTAAGCTTTGCATTGAAGCTTACTAATCTTTGAGCTAAACCTTCATCCAAACACTTTTTCTTCATCAATTCTCTACATCCAAGCTTTGGTGATTGATTCTTGTTTTTGAATTGAAGCAAATTCTGGAAGTTGTTTGATAATTCTCTAATTCTACCTTTGGTAAGTTGGATCATCATCTTTCACAATGTGATCTCTTGTGGATTTCTGGTTTTGATTCTTTGAGCACTGTTTTACAACTCCATTAGTGCTATTTTCTCAAAATTTGCTGGATTTTTCATGCTAAATTGGATCCATGATCATAAGGTGTTTGATGAAAAGTTGGAACAAGAATTTGATCTAGAAAATACTGTTTCTGCCTTATTTTGGGGCTGTTTTGACTCCAATATTTTTCTGCTCACTCCTTTGATTGTTGGTTCGGATTGTAATTTTAAATGTCCAATTTGTTTTTAAACTCAGTGGACTTTGTGATGTAGATGAAGTTGGATAAATGTTCATCAATTCAAATCTACCTAAGAGTGAATTATTTAATTCATTTTTGGTGCTTTGGATTAATGATATGTTTAGTACTTTAATCCATCTAGAGGAGTGGTTGAATTTAAAGATGAAAGAATTTTGAAATGGTAATCCAAATTAGCTTATCATTCCCTTCCCTCTCCATCTTATCCTTCTCTCTTTTAATTGTTCTACATGTTAAAGGATGGTGATCTCTATATCATTTATCCAAACATGAAGTACATAGATTGCTATTGACCGACCTCAAAATAGGTGAGACTTCTACATAAGTCCACTTACGATTGCTTAACATAGCGCTAAATTTTGTCCTAATTCAATTAAATGATCATTCGTGGCCTAAACTAATGATTGCAAGCCCAAGTATGTTAATTTTATCTCTTTGATCCAATAACCTTGAGATTCATTGTGTGGAGGCTTTGGTTCTACCAATCCTCTAATGGATCTACAACACCTTTGGTCAACGCGGATCACTTAAACATCGTTGATCATTACATGTTACTTGTGAGAATTCCAAAATGGATGATATACTTGACAAAAAGCAAATGCAACTTGTTGTGTGGAAGCTTTGGTTCTACCAATCCTCTAATGAGTTCCAAATGCAAGTTTCAAGATGGTCATCCAATTAACCACTAATTACTAACAATTGACTTTACTTTATGCTTTTACTTTTTATGCTTTATGTACCATTTACTTTTTATATTTATATTTCATACTATTTTCACCTTTGCTCACTTGAGCATTTACTTTTATGTCATTTTTATTTTGCTTACTTGAGCTTTTCTTTTCCTTTTAAAGACACTTAATAATCAACATGAACCATAAAAGTCATTAATGATACTTGGACTACTTGGTTACTATCCTTTGCATTATGGAGTGATGGACTTCTTGGAATTAGGAATAGAAACCTTGGCTTATATTTGAGACCTTTTGACCTCAATGATATTTTGTCTGGAGCTCTTGAGGTTTACCTCAAGACATTGGGTTGTTTGTTTATTTTGTGTGCAGGTTATTGTGATTACATAATTTGTTTGTAATATGGAATTCACCCGTATACAGCCGTTACTCTGCCCAATTTTTTTCGACGACTTAATACACTTGAAGCTTGGTTCTCTCAAGAGGTCTAGTATCTTTTCTTTCTTGGTTTCACTCCAAAGAATGGGAATTCTAAATTGGCTCATAATGTCAAGTATCGGCTTCTTTTTGGTTAGACGGTTCTCTTCCTTAGCTTTTACCTTATGCTTTAGGATAGTCCCTTCATCTCCTCCCATCTTCTTTAATTTTCAAAATCTTCTCATCTTCTTCGAAAATCTTCTTTGTTTTTAAACTCAAACCGCTTTCATAATAAACATCGACTATGTTGAGTGCCTTTTCTTTAAAACTTCTTTTCTTCAAACAAACTTCAATACATTTAATCATACTTTGACATTTCTTTCAAAATTAACAAAAACACTTTAACTTATTCAAACTCTTTTGTGCGCCCGAGCACCTTTTCCCTTAAAACCTTTTTTTTCAAGATGAGACATGATTCATTCATAGTCGAGCAACATTCTCCTATACCTATGGTTATAAAGGTGTCGACTTTTCAACTTGAGTACCAGAGGCGTTCTTAAACCCTGACTCTTGATGACGCAGGGTCCATCTTTCTCATGCCTTGTGGGCGTTAGTCGATATTTCTCTCCTAACAATGACGACTTATCTCCTTGTTTAAAATCAACCAACAGACAAGTCTTTTCTAGAGGAACTACGTGCACCCTGATCCCCTATTGCATGAAAGGTGGTACGTAGGCACTAAAGGTTCGCAACCGCGGCGGATGCAAAAATCATAAAAATATTTCTTTTCTCACCTCCACCATCCATTTTTTATACAACACATTTTCATAATCAAAATATACAGATTTTTTCAAAGAGGTTCCTGCGGAGTGTCGTAGATGTTTAGAGTGCTAATACCTTCCCTTTGCATAACCAACCCCCTTACCTTGAATCTTTCCCCTTTTTTGGGTTATTCTCTCTTTTCCCATTCCTTTTGGAAATAATAAAGCGCGGTGGCGATTTTTATTTTGATTTGTATAAAGTCTAGTCTATCCAATGGCTTAGTCTTGAACATTTCTACCGCTACACCTACACCCGGATCTGGGGCACCTTTTAGGTATGTAGAAATAGATCATGGAAACTGTGTGGGGTATACTGACATGGTTGAAGCGATAGCTACGCTGATGTGACACTTTAGTTGGTACCGATAGCCCTTGAGTAATCAAGGAGAATACGGGGCCTCTGAGTGGTGCCATAAAGCATCAACTGACCTTAGAACCTTTGATTGACCAACTTGGCCATTAGGGAGTAGTGAGATAGTCGTCTTTGGTGTAGTCCTAAGTCGGTTGATACTCGATACTACACTCATTGAGATTTGACTCCCGAGTTTTGTTTGGTGGCAAGTCAGTTATTGATCGGAACGAAACTTGTGGGAAAGATCAGTAATATTGAGATCCCTTAAACCCCGGTTACTATTACTAGGACAGGTTGAGCCAACTAAATTTCAAGAGGGTACTTACCTATAAACCCCATGCAAGCCTAAACCTAAGGCTGCTTGTGTGATTTGTTTGTTTCAACTTTAGCTACTTGCAGGGTTTTTATCTAACAACATGATCTCCTTGAATGATTTGTTTACAATCATTATCCAGTAACCTAGACTTCTTAGACTCACTTGTCTTCATCACCTTACACTTTTTCTTAACGCATAGCATACACATCATAACATCATGCCACAACATTTCCTTAACCATTTCAAGGATCTCAAGGGTTTGTGATGCAGGTTATGATAAATAAGACATCTAGCAAGGGGCAAGGGGATTTCTTTTCCTCTAGCCAATGCCGTCAAAAGATCAAAACTCAACAACTTGAGTCAGGGGCTATGACCCACTTGATATGGTGAGCTTGACTCTCATAGAAGGACACTCAACGATATGAAGTTCTTCAATCAAAGCTGCAAATTTCAACTTCTGACATTTTCTTGTTTACCCCGCGAGATCCTTGAAAACATCACATGCATGCCATTTTATAACAGGTCTTCCAGTACAGGTTTCTCATCTTTCCGCTGTTTATTTCAGCAAAAGAAATGGCCCTTTAACAAATAGTAAAAGACCTTCAAGCTCAAAACGCTCAGTTCTAACAAATGTCCATGGCTTTGGCACAGGGGCAGGAAGAACTGAAAGCTCTCATCATCGAAGAGAAGAAGAAGATGGCAAAGAAACCAGCTGGCATCTTAAATATGGGAAGAAGACTCAGAGGACCCATTAAACGAGCTCTAGAACTCACAACTCCATCAAACGAAGGGGATAACCATGAAGAAGTCCACAACCCCGAGGCTGATGAAGAAGAAGTTGACTACTCTAAGGAACAATATCCTCCTGCTGACGATAAATACAAACAGCTGGAGGATCGTCTCAATGCTATGGAGATTCAACGGGTACATGGCTTGGACTTTGAAGAGTTAGGGTTGGTTCCTGGAGTTGTCATCCCACCAAAGCTCAAGGTTCCCACATTTTCTAAGTATGACGGTGTCTCCTGCCCTTAGTTGAACTTAAGGTCATATGTCAATAAGATCCAACCTCACACTGCTGACCGGAAGTTATGGGTCCATTTCTACCAAGAAAGTTTAGTTTGCACGCAACTGGAGTGGTTCTATCAACTAGAAAGAACAAACGTTCATACTTGGGAAGACTTGGTTGTTGCTTTCTACAAGTAGTACCAATATAATGCTGACCTCGCTCTAACTCGTACATAACTTCAAAGCATGTCTATGGGTTCTAGCGAAGGCTTCAAGGAATATGCCCAGAAATGGAGGGATCTAGCTGGCAGGGTACAAACTCCTCTGAATAATCGGGAAATGGTAGACATGTTCATGGGCACCCTAACGGACCGTTCTTTAATCTGCTGATTGGGAGTTCGTCATTCGGGTTCACAGAGATGGTTCTGACTGGAGAAAGGATCGAAAGTGGTATCAAGAGTGGGAAGATCCTGATGGCTGTATCTTCTAATGCTGTGAAGAAGCTATTTGCTGCTAAGAGGGAAGCAAATGTTATGTATGGCCAGAAGTGTCGTAATAAGGCAGACTACCACCAATTTATAGGGGCAGTGTTGGTATTTAATTCGGAACGCATGTAACGACCATAATAACGGAGTAATCAGCAAAGGCAAGACAAGCCTAAGAGACAGTTTACCAAGATCAACATGCTATTGTCTCAAGAATTACAACATATGTTAAGGATGAATTTGATTATGTTGATAGGACCTCATCCAAACCCTACGACTTCTTCTCCTAACTACAATCCTGATGCAAGGTGTGCCTATCATTCTGGAAGTCCTGGGCACGATACTAACGATTGTTGGGCACTGAAATACAAGATTCAAAATATGATTGACGCCAAGGATATTGAGTTCGACCCTCTTGAGACTCCCAACGTGATCACTGCTCCCATGCTAAATCATGGCCAGGATTGAGAGCGTTTTTATTCATTTGAATTATCAAGTTGTATTTTCTTTGTTTGTTCAAACAATTATTGTCATATCAAACTTTGTTATTTCATTAATGCATTGCACATGTTTGTCTTGAATTAATTTATTTTCCTTATGCTTAAACTGCTTTCTTACTTCCTTTTTATGATATTCAACTCTTGATTTAAAGCTCTAAGCCTTTAGAGGGAGGATGACGAGAACGATACCACAATCTCTATAGTATGCTTTTGAACAGGCCCCACTGACGATGTACAAGCGTTGTTTCAAATCTTAAAAAGTGGAGTTATAAGTAAGATAATCCCTAGTCAACCCCTTTGAGACTAAGAAGTAGGTTTTCTTTTCACACAAATTATAACCCTTAATCATAACCTGGGGTAGGGTAGTTTTCTCAGTTAATTCAGACGTGCATTCAGTCGCAAGCTTTCCCTTCATACACGACAACAAGTGTAGAAGATCCTCTCCAAAAGATGGTGATGGTTCCACATAATCATTTAGAATAGACAGTTATTATCTCTCAAAATAAAATCCCATTAAGTCAAAACCTATGAAGGAGACTTAAGAAAAAAACTGGGGCATCCTGCTAGTTGTAATCACCAAAAAAACAGTTCAGGCAAAAGACAGGGATAGCAAAATCAAAAAAGAAAGAGGTCCTACAAATCCTCAACAAAAAGAAAAGGTCACAAAAATGATTGCCTTCTCAAACAAACGTTCAATTTCTGAACCATTACCGGAATATCGGGGCCAACATTCCAGAACTTAATTGGGATTCGAAATACACAATTAACTGAGCATAGGACTGAAGAACATCACGAAGAATGGGAGGGTACAAATAAATTTTGAGACTTTATCCTTTACTTCTTAAACCGTGAACCAAACCACGTTACAACCCTTAAAAGTCCTAGCTGGAGCATGGGTTAGTTCGAGAGCATATTGTTACAAAGGTATCCTGACTCCTGTAAGGTTTGCTATAAATCATGAGTTGATATCACATTCTTGCCAATTTTGTTTTACTATAAAAAACGTATTTTCATAAAATTTCAAGACAGGCATAAGCTTTGCATTCTCTAAATGACATTGTTTGCATATGGTTAATTATTCAAATGGCAGAGAATTTCACACAATGAATATTCAGTGAACGAAGACCCCCTCAATGGACAGAGTCACCTCAGACGGAAAAAAACATTCCCAATAACAAGCCTTTCATAATCAAGGGGCATGACATGGTGTCTAATTAATATGGGGCAGTCAAGCCAATATGCAAAGAATCTCTCTAAAAATGTTGAATAGCCAGGGGAAGATCTCCATCTGAATCACTCAGGGGTTGTTACATTGATCGGGGATTCCAGTAGAAAACCACTATGAAATTTGAATCTTTGGAACCACCAAATTGCTTGTTTGTTCCAGTAGTATCAGATGGTATCAGTATCATGTCTTTGAATCCTCCCATGACAGTTCTTAGAAAAGATACCTAGGAAATTCAAGACCATCAGAAACTTTATCAAACATCAGGTGCACCATATTCATCTTGAAGCAGCCCCACACAGGCTCCCACGTATGAAAGGGAACATGCGATCAGATAAACATTTTCTAGCATTTATACAACACTTGTTGTCATAGACGGTGACAACTCTCCATATCCTATGAGCGTGGACATAGTTAGAAAATACTATGCATGAAAAATACTCGCTAGGTTGACAGGCCTAGGCAAAATTAAGGGCATCTCGGCAAACCAAAACAGTTCAGGAAAAAATTAGGGATATATACAAAAAAATTGTACACCCGACAAGTCGAAAGCCTGAAAAGGTGGCTTGAGCAAAAAAGGGTATCCCGGTGGACTGAAAACCCGAAAGGGAGGTCCAGGAAAAAGTTATAGATTAAAAACATACAATTATGTCCCGTCATCTTGTCATTTGTCTATCATTAGAAGACTTATCATCCTGATCAACATTTACCAAGCACCCCAGGAGTTGAGATGACACTCAAACGATCAACAAAGTCTCCGCATGTACTTTCTCCAGCAGGTACAGAGGCAGGGGAATCTAACTAAAAAGTCACCGCCTTATCCTCAGCTTACAACCTAGTGATGTCAGGTGTTCTTGTATCCCCGGAAGAATAGGAATTTTCAACTACTGCTCCGACATCAGGTTTTCCCCAGTAAAGTCGTCAAACTTCTCAGGATTCCCCAAGAGGATTTCACAAAATCCTCAGGAAGTGCGCAAAGCTTTCCTTCCCCAACAGAGTTTATTTCTATTACAATGGAAGATCATCTCCCAGTAGTTCAGCTTCAACAAAATCTGAAGACCTACATTCTTCATCGCCAGCTGCAATCAGGGATTAATTTTCCCTAATTCAACAGCGTCAATAGAACAACTGATACATTCACATATTGCATTCATACATCATTCTACAAATGTCATAGCATCTACAGTACAAATGCATACATCCCAATCTCATTTATTTTGAGAACACCATTACACAATGCATTTCATACATCATGACATTGCATACAGCTAACGCTTTACCTTTTTAGGAAAGATCAATCAACAGATATTATCATCAACAATTTTCAATAGGTCCAGGATTAGCTTCTGAAACAAAACAGAGTAATAATTTGTGCGACCAAATACAGCTTTACATGGGCTCATCATGAAGAAATCTTACACGGGTTTCTTCTTACTTCCAAATACAGCTTTACACGGGCTCAACATGAAGCAATCTTACACAGCTTTCTTCTGATTTCCAAATATAACTTTACACATGCTCATCCTGAAACAAAACAGAGTAATTATCTGTACGACCAAATACAGTTTTACACTGACTCATCCTGAAGCAACCCTACCCAGGTTCCTTCTCACAATCTCTAAATGCAGTATTACACAGACTCATCCTGAGGCAACCCTACCCAGGATCCTTCTCTTGAATTTCCAGATGCAGTTTTACACTGACTCATCTTGAGGCAACCCTACCCAAGTTCCTTCTCACAATTTCCAGATGCAGTTTTACACAAACACATCCTGAGGCAACCCTACCCAGGTTCCTTCTTACAATTTCCAGATGCATTTTTACCTGGACTCATCCTGAATCTTCCCTACCCAGGCTCCCTCTTATATATCTCCTAAAATAACCCTACCCAGGTTCCTTCTCATACACTTCCAGATGAAGTCTTACCCAGACTCATCCTGAAACAGCCCTTCACGGGTTTCTTCTGATACATTTCCGGATAGCAGTTAATTTCATTCTCCCCAGCAAATTACTACGAAGCTCGGATTTCAACCAAAAAATAACAAACATTTATCTCTCCAATCCAGAGATAACCCCTCAGTGGAGCCATGGACAACTGAAGTTCCTAGACTCTATTCCCCATAGAGTTTTCCTTGAACAAGAAAACAACAAAAATCAACATCCCCCAGTGGACTCCTCCTCAGACAACAGGAATGGGAATCCCCACAAAGAGACCTCTTATGAAGTCAGCATCTACTCTAGAAGGCATCCTTAAGCCCATCTCCGATGACTCTCCGTCATATTCTCTAGATAGCGTCTTTAAGCCCAACTCCGACGACTTTCAGTCATCTTCTCCAAATGGCATCTGTAAGCACATTCCCGATGTCATCAACTATCAGTATTACTTCATATGAGTGCAAATTTCTAGGAACTCTAGTGTTCAATGATCTTCCACCTTCAGATCACGAAAGGAAGACAAGCCAATCTAAATCCTCAGATTTAAGAAGATTGAACAGGGGAAGTTTTTGCACCCCAAAATTTTCCCTCCAATTTTCACACAAGACATACTCCTAGAGGTCCTGAATTGCTCAAGGTTGACCAAGAATTGATCAGACAAATTCTCCTCCTAAGCATTGGCCTTCCAACTAGGGTTTCATTTTTCACCAAGATGTGTGAGCTCCAAAGGTCTCAAATGTCTTCCATGGTCCTAATATGTCTTCAAGATTATCCATGACAAATTTCATACTTTACACTACAAGTTTGCTCAGTCAATTGCTCAAATGCTTGAAAATCAATTATACTAGGTCAAAAGTCAACTATGGTTTATATACAGTAAAACTTCAATATTTTTGGTCAACATCAACATTTTGAAGTGAATCCATCATTTTATCAAGGGTTGATCATGATCCCTCTAGAAATGCTCCTAATTCATCAAAAGTCAAGAATTTCTAATTAGGGTTTCTATAGGAAAAGTCAACCAAACTTTGACCAGGCATAACTTTCTCATACTTCATCCATTTTTCCCAACCAAAGCTCATTTTGAAGAGAATCCAATTCCCTACAAGTTCTCTTCAGCCATAAAGTCCAATAAATTCACCATTTGAAAGATACAAGCTTATACATTACATGTCATTTTCATAAAGTCAACAAAAGGCACTTTTTGTCAAGACCATTTACATCAAGATAAAATCTTCAAATGCAAAATTGATTAAAAGAGGGATTGAAGTAAACATCTTGGGCTTTACAAAAAGTCCAAGATCATCATCATGAGATAGAAATTGAGCATGTTTGAGAAAACTTGAAATTTGAGGTCAATGGCTTAATTTCTTGGACTTCAAACATCTTCCTAAGCCTATAGAGGACCTCTAAAACTATTCTTGCCATGCCTTGCATTTGCTAACTATTTTATTCATATTTATTTTAATTTATTTCAAGTAAATATAAAATAAAATGTATAAAATAATTGGAAATGGGCTTTGAGCTTTGGGTTGATGTTTTGGACAGCCTAGACCCATAAAATTTTGTGCAAGCAATGTCCACATTCATTCAAATTCAAAAAGGACAAGATTTCATGTCTTTGGCAAAGTTACAAAACTTCATTCATGGCTTTAAAAACACATGTTTATGGTTGTTATTAACTTTTTTATCTTGTCTCATCCCTCCTCTCTATATAAAGAACACATTAGCAAGCTTTAAGACATGATATACGGCCTGGAAAAGCTCTACAAATTTTGAAAAAATATCAAAGTTGTAAAATTCGCATTTCAGGTTCTAGCCTTCCTCAGTCCAAACAAAAGATCCAAATACATTCCCGGAGGCTCCCTGAAGCTTTTGCAATCATTACCAAGCCCTGAAACATCACAAAACGCCTCAGTAAGCTCTATTTTTATATTTTCTAATTTGTCATGCAGATCTGATGCATTACATGGCCAGAAGTGTACCAAACACCAACAGATCTAGCCTTCAAATCATAAGGGATCTAGATCTAAAGGCTTCAATTTGATATCCACCATGCGCCCTCAAGGCTTCAATTTGTTTTCTTCATTTATTTAATTAGTATAATATAATAATAAAATCATAAAAAATGTAGTTTTAGTTTTTTAACTAAATTAATTTTGTGAATTAATTAATAACTATTTTAACTATTTTTCTTTAATTAAAAATAAATTAGAACTTAGGACTTAATTTATATTTAATTATTTTCTTTAAATAATTAAAAAAACTAAAAAAGAATTTAGACTATTTTTGTTGATTAATTTTATTTTCTAAATAGATTTTTAGGTTATTTACTTTCTTAAATCAAAAATAAGCAAAAATATTTTCTTACTAGGTTGTTAGACGTATTTTCAACCTCCGCACGTGTGATACGGTGGGAGAACTTACTTGAAGATTTTACGTTTGATCGCAAATGTTACGGTTAGCAAGGGTCGCCACCGACTTTTCTTTTATCCAAAAGGAAAGCTGAAAAAGCAAAGGAAAGACCTTTGAGATTATTTCTTGAGTTCTGGGGGTAGATTATGAAAAGGGAAGGTATTAGAACCCTTTTTATCCATGGTTTTCCATGGGCTCTTAGTTACTTGCTAGATCACTTTCTTTTGTTTGAAATTGTGATTTGTGTGGTTTTTGAAAGTATTTTGTAAATAGGTCATTGTTTAGGCAATCTTTGTAATGATTCTCGTTCGTAAGAATGTATACAAAGATGTTGATCTTTTGAAAATGTTTTCAAGTTTTGTAAGATGTTTTGAAAGTGTAAGTGTTTGTTTTTTAAAATAGCAAGGATGTTTTGTTTAAAATGGAGCAAGTAATTAGGAGCAATCTACCTACTTAAATGTCTTTCTTGTTCATTTTCATTTCCTTTGATATTGTTGTCTTACCATTGATTTAGTAAGCAACCCTATCTTTGGATGTAAACGGGACAAGCGTGGGTCATCGTATAGCCATGATTAGCAATGTTACAAGGTATCTTAGCATTCTTTTAGAGGGACTAAGATCATTTTGTAAGGGAACTTTGAATAGCGTCATCGAGGGATTATGATCTTGTATTTGTTTTTTTTTGCTAAGAGACCTTACATGCGTAATATGGCCATTTTGTATAAGGCAACCAAGTGGAATAACCCTAGGGGTGCTTGTGTGCAAGTGTGTTGCTTTCATGCTTGTTTTTGTCTTGAATTAGGGTTTTCTAATTGATTGATTTTATCTTCCCATACAAACCCTAATTACTAGCATGTTATGTAAAAGCGATAAATTGCGAAATTTAAAGTTACTACGCTATTACAACATTTGTGGGGAGGGGGTATACAAATTATGAATGGGGATTGCAATAATATAAACCTAATTAATCTATTACAACCAAATTTAATATGTACAAATAATTGAAGAAATATATAAAGTACAAATGCAAATTGAAAGAAATGATTTTTTTTTGTGTTTGAATTTTTATATGAAAAAGGTTTTAACCTAAACTTAATTAGAGAAAGATAATTAAATCAAAATTAATTTAAATTATATAATAAAAAGAAATTAATTAAGAAAATATATCTTGAATAAAACCCTAATTATATTTAATTGATTAAAAGGAAATAAGTTTAAAGAAAAAAAGCATTTTGTATTTTTGTCTTGAAAATAATAATATGTGGTGTTATGAAATATTTTTGGTCTTTTTTATATTAAAATAAATATATTTAGAAAAATAATAATCTAGTTTTAATTTAATTTACAAGTAAATTAGTAAAGATAAATAAAGTATAATGAACAAAAATGGTTTTTTATGTGGAAAAATATTTAAATTATATCAAAATATAAGTATATTATTTTTATGCTTTTTATGATTTTTTTGGGTATTTTTAGAAAATATATTAAAAAGAAAAAGAAATAAATTAAAATAAAATGGGCCAGGGTGGTGTCACAAGTAAATAGGGGGTTAGTCAGCAAAAAAAAGAAAAAAAAATAAAGCCAGGCCCAAAGGGCCCAGCACCTGCAAATAAAAATCAATAAATTGTCAAAAATATGGAAAAAGCAAAAATGGTCACGCTGGGGCTTGAACCCAGGCTATAGGGTGAACAGGTACGCGCTTTACCACTAGGGTGGCTATACATTCGTTTATATAGACAAAACCATAAATATATAAGGCAAATCAAGTCATATGACTTCATCTTCAACCTCCAGCCGATGTACCTGTAACTTCTTCATTTTTCAACAAAAATGGAAAGTGACAAAATGAAAGTTGTTGCGTTCTTCCTCACGGATCTAACCATGTAAATAACTAAGGCTGAAAGTCAAAGATAAATGAGAATTTCTCTGGCCCTAATTTAAACCCTAAAAATTTCAGAAACTTCAACTCTAAAATTCTCTAAGCCCAGGCCATATAAATGCAAACTATGGATATGTACAGCTTCGTGGCAATGAGGTCTACATTTTATCTTCACAAATGCAAGCCTAACAATGCCTAAGTAATGAGATAGAAGTTCAAGAAAAATACCTCAAAACTGGAAATTGTGAAATGCAAATGAGCTTGTTTCAGGCAGTGTTGATGATCAGGTTAGCTTCCTTGGACCTCTAGGAAGCTAATGCAATGGCTGGCTTGAGCTGAGGATGGCTGGAATGGTCTGGAGAAGTATAACTGTGATGCTCTGTTTTTAGTTATGGAAGATAGGGAAAATGGTGTTACATAAATGAAACAGGTACAAGTATGAGTTACTCTTTATGCAAGGAAGCTTTAGAAACTAAAAAGCCAAGAAACGTACGAGGGAAATGTGAGTTTGGTATGTAAAGTCAGAACTTGCACAACAATGGTGTTTTGAGACAATTTCTAGCTAGAGGGAGTTTGAGTGAGTTTCAGGGTCTTTTTACTTATGTGTCAACTTGCAAATAGTGTGTATACTTTTAAGCAAGAGGTTTTGAGGCTTGTAACAACTCAGAATTTGAATTTGCATCCTTAAGCCAAACTTGTGATTTTTTGAGAAAAACAAGTTTCAATGCTTGTGTACTTGCTAAGATAGAGTATTTAAGATTTAAACACACTTGCTTCTAACTTTGTAGATGAAGTGGGATCAGAGGGAACAAGTTAGAGGCTCAAGAGTGGACTTTATGCAAAAGCTTGCTTTACAAGAATGGTATTGTTTGCTTTCTTCCAAAAATGGAAATGTGCATTGGATAAAGCTTAAATCACTTGGATTATAGCTAAAAATCCATTAATTATGGAGTGACAAACAAGTTTGAGGCCTGAAAAGCAAAGATCATGCAGCCTAACATTGATTTGCATTTGTGTTCATCATTAAAATGACCTATAATTCAAGTGACGAAACACCAACTTCATCTCTTAGATTCTCCCTACTCAAGAATGATCTCAAGGAGTTCTTGGACATTTTGGAAAGCTTGCAATGTTCTCTATAACTCATATTTTAATTGCTTTTGAAGATTCCCCTTGGAAACATGTGAAAAATTGCCATGAAGTTAGGTCAAAAATCTGCCTAACTAGGGCAAAATTTCACTAAGTTATTTTTGGTTCATGAGCATGTATTCACAAAATTATAACTTGAGATCCAAGAATTTTTAGGAGAATTTGTGTGAACAAAAGTTGTAGATTTCATGGAGATCTACAACTTTCATGTCGGAAGTTTCTCTTGAATCATCTTGCATCATGGTAAAAATTTGGATCAAAGTTATGAAAAAACATGAAATTTCCAACACTTAGAAAAATTTCTAAGTTTAGAAATTTTAACTTTTCAACATGAAATCTTGACTTTTTGATTTCTTGATGAATAAGTTTCATATTTTTACATGTTTTGATGGATTTGATCTTTGGCACTTGAATTTGACCAAAAAGTCAAAGTTTGACTTTTTAGTATACAGTTGACTTTTGATCAGTTGACTGCAAAATTCATCTGTCAATCCAATGGATTTGCAATGTTTTGAATCATTTAATTAGGTCAAAATGATGCAATTGGACTATTGAGATCATGTCTTAAACCAATTGATCATTTGCTAGGCCAAAAATCAGAAATTGCCCTTTCCCAATCAAAACCCTAATTTTGACCATTTTGCCCTTTTGGAGTTTTGATCAAATTTCTTGAGGAATTATGGTCCAAACTTGATCAAATGATACATATGGGTCTAAAATGTTGATTTGGATAAAAAATTATGAAGTTTGACTGTAAATTGGCTATGGTTGACTTTTTCCCCAATACAACTGATTTTTAGGTCAAAACTATCCAATTGACTGATCAAAAGTGTGATCCAAGGCTTGAAACTTGACATGAGTAATATTGGGGGTTCATAATGATACTTGAAAGTAATATTAAGCATTGATAGTTCAAAAATCTTTGTGCAAACTAAAACCCTATTTTTGGACATTAGTGCATAAGGAGGTGTCTTGAGCTGATCAAACCCTAGTGTAGTCTTGAGCCCAAGGAGATCTTGTGAGAAAATTCTTGATAAGTGAGAGGGAACATTTTGGGGTACAACAGATTCCCCTGTTCAATCTTCTTAAACCTGAAGAGTTAGATTGGCGATTTTTGTCATTCGTGACTCGAAGGTGGAAGATGATTGGACACTAGAGTGCCGAGAAATTTGCACTCGACGATGTGAAGGTTGAGGGAATGGGCTTTAAAGATGCCATTTGGAGAGGTGATAGAAAGTTGTAGGATATGGGCTTAAACATGCCATCCAAAAGTGATTGTTGGTATTGTCATTTGTAAGTAGAAAGAATGAGTATCAGAATGGCGTCCGTGTTTGGAGTGTATCTGACCTGTATCTGAAAGTTGACTCTGAATGAGTATCAGAATGGCATCTGTGTCTGGAGCGTATCTGAACTGTATCTGAGAATTGCATTTGAATGAGTATCAGGATAGCATCCGTGTTTGGAGCGTATCTGAACTGTATCAAAAGTTGAATCTGAGTGAGTATCAGGATGGCATTCGTGTCTGGAGCGTATCTGAACTGTATTTGAAAGTTGAATTTGAATGAGTATCCGTGTCTGGAGTGTATCTGAAATGTATTAAAATTTGAATATGAATGAGTATTAGGGTGGCATCCGTGTTTGGAGCGTATCTGAACTGTATCTGAAAACATTGAACATTTTTAATGGTAGCTTTTAATCTTATCCTGAAAAGGGTAAAAGGTTAGCTAAAATGCAAGGTCATGTTGCATGAAATGTATGATATAATGCATTTTATTTATCAATGTTTATGATATATGGATGCAATGTATGCGTATGTGAGCTAATTTGCTGCACTGCTGTTGGATTGGGGAAAATAAATCCCTGACTGATGTTGAGGATATGTAAGTCTTCATGTCTTGAAGTCGAAGTGTTGATGAATATCTGCTGAGAGAAATAAACTCTTTTGTAAGGGAAATGCCATGTGTTACTTAAAAATGTTTGGAGAAATTTGGATGATTTCTAACGGGGATTGATAATTGGAAGCTTTGTTCCGCTGGGGATTAAACGACATATTGCGGGGGATTACTTATGGAATAGCCTAGAGGTATTTCCATATCCCTTCCACCTATCAGTAATTGCCTTTCTCATTTTGTTTATTTGTAAACAGTAATTATGTTCAAATGCATATGTTCAACAATGAATCATTGGACTTTTTTGTAAACAAAATACAAGCGTAAAGAAAAATAGATAGTTTTTGCACTTTCAAAGAGATATCTTTGTATTGACTTTGAGTAAGTATTTTTGTACAGAGATACAAACATTCTAGTAAGAAAATGTTGTCATAAAAAATGAAAATTTTGATATAAAGAAAAGATAGATATGTGTAATAATCCCATGGGGTTTCCATTCTGCTATAGCCTTCGTATCTCTGAGCATCTTGTCTATTCATTTCCTCGTCCAAAGATGATTGAATTGATCAGAACCTCTGAGTTTGTCAGTGGAAGCCAAAGGTTGTCCGTAAAGTGATCCAACGGGACATAGTCATACGCTTTAATTCCCTAACTTTTTCCTGGACCGGCCTTTTGGATTTCCAGTCCACCGGGAAACCCTTTTTTGCCCAAGTCACCCCTTCGGGTTTTCAACTTGCTGGGTGTACAGATTTTTTTTTGTTTTATCCCTAATTTTTACCCGAACCTTTTGGTTTGCTGGGATGCCCTTGTTTTGCTTAGGTATGTCAACCTAGCGGGTCTCTTATGCGTAGTATCTTTTGACTATGTCAACGTTTGCAGGATGTGGCAGGTCGTTGCCATCCATGGTGGTCAAAATCATTGCCCCACCAGAGAATATGTTTTTGATTACAAATGGTCCTTCATAGTTAGGAGTCCATTTTCCCCTGGGATCACCTTGTGGCAATATGATGCGTTTGATCACTAGATCCCCAACTTGATACACTTGGCGCCTAACTTTCTTGTTGAAAGCCTTGATCATCCGTTTTTGATACATTTGACCATGGAAAACAGCAGTAAGTCTCTTTTCATCAATCAAGTTCAGTTGATCAAGTTGATTCTGGATCCAATCATCTTCTTTCAACCCTACATCTTTCATAATCCTCGGAGAGGGGATCTGAACCTCAATAGGCAAGACAGCTTCCATGTCGTATACCAAAGAATAAGGTTTTACCCCGGTTGATGTGCGAGTTGTGGTACGATACCCGCGGAGGGCGAATGGTAGCATCTCATGCCAATCTTTATATGTGACTGTTCTGTATGATCTTTTTAATGTTCTTATTTGCAGCTTCGACAGAACCATTCATCTTTGGCCGGTAAGGAGAAGAATTGTGATGCTGAATCTTGAATTGCTCGCACAAGGCGGTGATCATAGTGTTGTTAAGATTTGTACCATTTTTAGTGATGATCCTTTCCGGGATACCGTACCGGCAAATGAGATTTTGCTTGATGAAGCAGGCAATAACATTCTTGGTAACAGAGGCGAAGGAGGCTGCTTCAACCTACTTTGTAAAATAGTCAATGGCCACTAGGATGAAGCAATGTCCATTGGAGGCTCTTGGCTTGATTTCCCCAATCATATCAATCCCCCACATAGCTAAGGGCCAAGGAGACGTCAAGACATCCAGAGGAACCAGAGATACGTGCACCTTGTCAGCATAAATTTGACACTTATGGCAGGTTCAAGAGTGTTGATAACAATCTGCTTCCATGGTAGACCAGTAATAGCCTTCCCGTAGGATTTTCTTTGCCATCGTATGCCCACTGGAATGGGTGCCAAAAGTGCCTTCATGAAATTCAGCCATTATCCTTTCAGCTTCAACCTTATCTACGCACCGAAGCAACACAGAGTCATGATTGCGTTTGTACAGGATGCCATTACTAAGGAAGAATTTAGCAGAGAATCTCCTTAAGAACTTCTTATCATTGATTGAAGCTCCTTATGGATATTCTTGAGCCCCAAGATACCTCTTGACTTAATGAAACCAAGGATGGTCCACTACTTCTTCAGTATTAATCTCGTGATAGTCTGCTGGTTCATCCATTCGTTCGATGGTGATCTGGGGAGCCTCGTTATCCCAATTAAGTTTAAACATAGATGACATTGTGGCTAGTGCGTCTGCTAGCTGATTTTCTTCTCGCGGGAAATGCTCGAAGGTAAACTTCTTAAAATTTGGGAGCAATGTCAAAACATGTTCTTTGTAAGGGATAAGGTTAGGGTGTTTGGTGTCCCATTCCCCTTCGATCTGGCTAATGACCAAAGCTGAATCTCCAAATAAATTCAAATATTTGATCCCCAAGTCTATGGCCGCTTTGAGACCAAAGATGCACGCTTCGTATTCCGCCATGTTGTTTGTACAATTGAAGCAGAGTCTTGCAGTAAATGGAGTATGACACCCTTCAGGAGATATTAGTACAACATTGATATTATTGCCGATTGCGTTAGATGCCCCATCAAAAACCAGATTCCATCGGCATCCTTGTTCAGGTCCGTCATATGGTCTGAATTCTTCACAGTTGTCTAATGCCATGATGTCTTAATCCATAAATTCGAATTTCATGGACTGGTAGTCTTCTACAGCTTGGTGAGCAAGATGATCGGCTAATACACTGCCATTTATTTCTTTCTGGGTAGTATATTGTATGTCATATTCTGTCAGAATCATCTACCATCTCTCTATTCTCCCAGAAAGAGCAGGCTTCTCAAAGATGTATTTTATCGGATCCATTTTAGATATAAGTAGGGTAGTATGAGTTAGCATATACTGTCTTAGCCGGTGAGCAGCCCATGCCAGAGCGCAGCAATTTTTCTCGAGCAGTGAATATCTAGTTTCACAGTCGGTAAACTTTTTGCTCAGGTAATAAATAGCATGCTCCTTTCATCCAGACTCGTCATGTTTCCCCAATACACACCCCATTGAATTTACTAAAACAGTTAGATACATGATCAATGGTCTTCCCTTTATTGGTGGCATCAACACATGAGGCTCTTGTAAGTATTCTTTTATTTTGTCAAAAGAAACTTGGCATTCATCATTCCATTTGACTACTTGATCCTTCTTCAATAGTTTGAAGATTGGCTCACAAGTAGCCGTCAGGTGAGAAATGAATCTGGCAATATAGTTCAAACGTCTAGAGAATCCTCTGACTTCCTTCTCAATACGAGGAGCAGGAATCTCTTGTATTTCTTTAACTTTGGCAGGATCGACCTCGATACTTTTTTGCTGGCGACAAAGCCTAGGAGTTTACCAGAGCATACTCCAAATATGCATTTGTTTGGATTCAACCTCAATTTGTACTTGTTCAGTCTCTCAAAAAGTTTTTGTAAGTGATCAAGATGATCTTCTTCTGTTTGTGACCTGGCTATCATATCGTCCATGTAAACCTCTATTTCGTGATGTATCATGTCATGAAATAAAGCTACCATGGCACGCTGATAGGTTTCCCCAGCATTCTTCAGTCCGAATGGCATCACCTTGTAGCAGAATGTGCCCCACTGTGTGACAAATGTTGTTTTCTCCATGTCCTCAGGCGCCATTTTGATTTGGTTGTAACCTGAGAATCTGTCCATGAAGGAAAACACTTTATGTTGTGTCGTATTGTCAACTAGAATATCAATGTGGGGGAGTGGAAAATCATCCTTATGGCTCTCCTTATTCAAATCTCTGTATTCCACACACATTCGCACTTTGCCGTCTTTTTTGGGTACGGGAACAATATTGGCAACCCATTTAGGATAAGAGGTGACAGCCAAGAATCCAGCGTTGAATTGCTTCATGACTTTTTCTTTAATCTTTTCTGACATATCAGGTCTCATGCGGCGAACCTTTTGCTTTACTGGCGGACAATCTTCTCTTGTAGGAAAACGATGTACCACAATGTCTGCATCAAGTCCTGGCATGTCTTCATATGACCAGGAAAAGGTTTCAACATAATTGTGTAACAACTGAATCAGACACTCCTTGACATTGGGTTCCAGATTGGCACCTACCTTGACCTCTTTTTTGTCTTCTTCGGTACCTAGGTTGATTGTTTCCACGGGTTCCTCGTGAGACTGAATGGTTCTCTCTTCTTGTTGTAGTAGTCTGGCAAGTTCTCCTGGTACTTCACAATCTTCCTCACCTTCGTCTTCGGCTTGGTATATTAGATTCTCAGAGTCACAAAAGGCCATAGCAGTATCATTACCCATGGGATCCCGAATGGATGCATACCTGCATTGTGAGTGTGGGTGTGTGTAAGGGTATAGCTATCTTTGAAATAAAATGTAGACGAAAAACAATGAGCAAAAAAGTTTGTATGTACAAAAGGTATATGATTCATTGATGTCAAATGAAAATGAGATAATAACCCTTACAAATGGACCATTGTGCCTCGGGTAAGACACAAGGTTTTAAGACTGCGAATTTTTTCAATATTACAGATCTAACAAAATGTAAAGACAAATTACTGTGGGATAAAAGTGATCGGGACAAAGTATCTAGCCTCCCAATTGCTGAGCCCTCCATTAACAGTTGGGAAGATCCAATCCTCCAGGTTGCAACCATCTTCACCATCTTCTACCGCGTTGAATTCACGGTTGCTGATCTTCAAGGGTGGTCCTCCTGCACGAGCACGGTATACAGCCCTTTGAGCACTTGAAGTGAAGCCTAGGCCAAACTTGTTAGACTTATATGGGATATCTGGGAGTTGTACCCAGATAGTGCACCCTCCTTCTTCTACCACTACTTTGGCATCCTTTAGAGATGACATCCGGAGTGGAGGCCTTGTAATCTTGGGGACCTGAGACACAACCTTGGTTACTGCCACATCTTGCGGGACCTCTTCAAAGTGTTGAAATAGAGTTTCAATAAATTCGCCATCTAATTCCATATATCTGAAGTAATTGAGATGGCTAATCATGTATTCTTCCTCTCTATGAACGGTGATAATCTTCCCTTGAACTGGATACTTCAGCATTTGGTGCAACGTAGAAGTAACAGCACCATCATTGTGGATCCATGGTCGGCCTAGAAAGCAGAAGTATGAAGGGCGGATGTCCATCACATAAAAAGTGGAATTGAAAGTTTGGGTTCCAACCTTTATGGGGATATCCACTTCCGCATGCACCATCCTTTTCGAGCCGTCAAAAGCCCTTACTACTATGTTGCTTGGCTTTAATGTCAGTCCCTCACAGTCAAGTCTATCAAGAGCTTTTTTGGGTAATACATTCAGAGATGAGCCAGTGTCCACCAAAACATGAGCCAAGGTTGTGCCCTTACATTCAACCGAGACATGCAATGCCTCATTATGCTTCCTTCCCCTTGGTGTTAGATCAGCATCCAAAAAACCTAGGCCATTATCTGCTGTCAAGCTGGCTACGCAGTCTTGGAATTGATCGGCAGATGTCTCTTGAGGTACATGGGCGGTTTTTAGGAACTTTACCAAGGCTTTTGCATACGCCTCGAAACATAGTAGTAATGCCAGCATGGAGATTTTAGAGGGAGTTTGCCCCAGTTGTTCAACTACATCGTAGTCGCTTCTCTTTATAATTTTTAGGATCTCCTCCATTTCTTTCTTGGAGGTCTCAGGGATAGTGAATGACTGAGCCTTCATCCGGACAGGCTCAATCAAAATATTTTTTCCTCGAGTCTTGGTTAACTCGGCAGCAGGAGTGTCAGCAGGAATTGTAACAGCTTCGTCAATAGGAGTACTTGCGGAGATGATTATGGGAGTAACCTTTGGAGCAGCCATAGGGATGCTTACGGGTCCTGAAATAGCCTTTGGGGGAGCAATTTCTGGAGAGAAGATCCTACCGCTTTGGGTAATCTTACTAGTCCCTGCAATATTACTGACGTCAGAATCCAATTTCTCATAACTTAACTCTTCGGTGGCTGGCCAGTCTGGCTTGATACCATGGTAGTAGACATCCCCTCCATAATTCCATGGCACGGTTTTATCTGACGCATATGGGACTGGTCCGGGCATTGTGATTATTAAAGGAGTTACTTTCGAAACTGATGTAATTCTAACGGGTCTTTTGGTGGAGACCCTGGAAGAATTTGCGGAAATGGTAATGATAGAAACATCTTCAAAAGGAATAAGTGGAACAGAAGTCTTCTCGAATAAAATCACTTTGTCATCTATTGGGCACTGAATGCCTGCTTTCAACAAAGGACAGCTAGTGGGTGAGGATAAATAGAAATGGAAAACTTCATCACAGCCCAGGAACACACCGGTATTCAACAAGTTCATTTTAACAGTCAGAAGTGGGGTCATAAGTTCATCAACTGAAGTAACAAACAATCCTTCTTCAATGGCATTGGTATTATGGCAATGTCTGGGCATAGGGGCAGAAATAAAGTTTGGCATTTCGGGTGAAACAACCGGCTGAAAATCATCAAAACAATGAAGTCGCCATCAAACGTCTTTTATCCCACATGTAGGGAAAGGTAAACATCGAGAAAACCTGAGAAGGGAGAAGTCACGGTCTTGCGACCGAGAGATCGGGTAAGGGAGTCTATTACGCGAGGGGAAGGTATTAGCACCCCACATGCCCGAAGTACTCTACGGTATCCACTCTTGTTGTCTATCTTATGGGTGTGTTCAAACTATGCTTACTGTTTACTATACTACTAAGGGGAGAATGCATGCAAAATAAATGAGAAATAAATGTAGGGTCAATAAAATTGTGCTCGCCTGGGCCCTACCCCAATGCCTACGTATCCTTTTTGAGGAATCAGAGCTACCGTAGTTCGGCTCATATGTTTTTGTTTGTTTTGTGTTTTTTATGGACAATGTTAATTCCGCCTTCTGTCGCAGCTCGACCTTTGGAGACTTATGCGTTGGAACAGAAGTAAACTAATCATGTCCTTACCTGAAAAGGGTTTTAGAGAAAAGGTGCTCGAGCGCACAAAATTATTTGAATTGGTTTGTGTTTTATTACCTTGAAAAAGGGTTTAAGTATGATTAGCATGTTTTTGATTTGCTAAGAAAAGAAGTTTTTTTTTAGATGCAGGGATGCAAAAGGGGAAGAAAATAGTTTACGGGAGACTAGCCTATTTCTAACCTAGTGTCATCATACAATGGTAGTCCTACGTCAAGGATGAAAGGGGAAATTTCTACCTAATGTTAGCATGCGTGGTTTACAACCTAAGGTCTAACTTCCGTCCGAACGGAGCGAGTGCATCCTAAGGGAACATGGTATATACAAGGATAAAGCAAGCAAGCTTATAAGATCAAGAGAGCACCTAAAGAGATCCTGCCTAGGTTAGCATGTCGAAGAAAAGTCTAAAAAACTATCCTATAGGGAGCATGCGATGAGAGAGAAGCCGTGATCTCAATTGCTAAATTGAGTTACTCATCGATCAACAAGAAAATAAAGCGACAAAATCCTATAGGGAGCATGCACTGAGAGCAAAGTCGTGATCTCAATTGCTAAATTGAGTGACTCATCGATCGATAAGAAAGTAAACAAACACAAGCACAACACATATAGCAAATGAAGTGCGGAATGCTTGCTACAGGTCTTTAAACAGTGACTTCGAGCGCACGCTCTTTATTTCCTACTTCTCATGGTATCTAGGAAGCAATAAAGTGCGAAGAAGTACAAGGGTAATAGCAGAGACTACCAAAGTGAGCAAGTCGTCAAGAGCAGACGAAAGCGCTGAAAAAAGAAGGGAGTACGCGTCGAGCAAGCTTTTACCAGGAAAGAAAAAAACCAAAAAAAGGTCAGAAACGATATCTAACTAAGATGAATACAAACACGTGTCCTGAATGCACTGCGTAAACGGAAGTTCCTGTACAAAGTATCACAAAACATATCCAGACAATATATAATACAATATGAAATAATATGAATTTCTCACGAAGGTGAGAAATAAGGCGGTCGCATCGGAAGCGAGCAGAAGCCACATGTTTCGACCACGTAACAATTGTTATGTTACATGATCGAAAGCGTCACAATGTATTCTACACAATGAACAAACATGTCAAAAATAACAAGGAAAACAGTAGAGAAACCGTATGAAAATCAATCGGATAATCAACAAATGAAATGCAATAAGTAAGCTGTGCCAAATAACAGTCATAGTATTGAAATTCTGCACTAGTAAGTGAGAAAAAACTGCATTATTGTTGTACAAAAAATTATGCATTAATGGTATAAGTCGCGTTTTCTACAAAATAGACATCCAAAAAAATATGCTCGGAATGAAACGATATTTACATGGTGATCTATAAACTTGTCTAGGAATCTAAATCTGCAATCGGTTTTGTCAAAAACACAGTGGAAGCATGACTTCCGCGCACGGTCAGTTTGAAATGCGGTAAAAAAAAGTGCTCAGAATCTCTGAAAATCGCATAGTTGCTCCCAAACGTGCCAACAGACTCAAAAAAACTATATGGCTCGAGCTAAAAACAATCACAAGTGTTGCTCTCATGCACGGGGAAGCAACTCGCATTTTCGTGCAATTTAACCGAAATTTGAGTTATTCATGAACAATAGGCATAACAATGTGTACCAAGGCTCAAGCATCACCACCTAAAATTTATGCATTAATTAATTATGATGGCAATGCAATAGAAACCTCAAAAATCAAGTAAAACAACAATTATGTGTTATCACAATTTTATTCCAATGTCAGGTTTTATGTATTAAGAAATGCCAAAGCATTCAAACATTGGTTCAAAATTATGTCAACTCACAACTTGCATTGCATTCTCATCATAATCAATTATGCAATTCACAAGAATTTTTCACGACAAGTTTTTTCACTTCATGCTACAACTTCCAATTAATTCCCATGCTTAAGGCACAAAACAAATCTCATGTTGCAATTTCAATTCAACTCTTATGCTCAAGAAACAAACACTACTCAACATCTCCAACCAAATTTCAATCAATTCCACACTTAAAAGTCATTATGTAACTCCTAAAAAAGGGTTATCTCTAAGTCTTTATCATTTTCCAAACATCAAGCCTACACTGAATCAATTCATGAATTGTGCACAAAATTAATTAAGTCATGACCTAAGCATTCTTACAAACACCTATTGTGAACTAATTCTTCAACACACGTATCTCAACAATTAAGCTAAAATCAAGAACCTAAATATGTCCAGTAATTCACATCAATAACAAGTGAAATAGTGTATACAAGTGGAATTAGAAATGGGGCAGCATTGTTATAATAACACAAGTTAATCAGAAATTGCCAACGGAACCAAGAAATTTAAGTGTTAATATTCACGAAAGATTCAATCAAATGCGGATAAATGTCACACGGAAAATTAAGGCGAAATATGTACATGGAACCAAATCCGGACATCATCTTTAATTCACAAAACGCGCATGAAACTATCTTCGAAATTACACGAAATATTATCGATGCTCAACAAATACAGAAACAAACTATCCTAAGCGACTAGCAACAATTAATTCATGCATTTATCATAACTTTCTAATATCGAACAGGCTAAACCTCAACGAAGAAAGATTCATAAAATAACAACGGAAGAGGGGTAATTCGATCACACTAACTCCTAAACGTACCAAAATGAAAGAATAGGCATCAATCACATTTTGAAATTCAAGTTACATGATATTCATGGCTCCCGGGCAGCAACATACATTTTTGTGCGATTCAACCGAAATTAGATTCAAACATGGAGAAAACTCATGGAAATGTATTCAAAGGTTCAAGTATCGTCATCTAACTAATGTACAGGTGAATTACAAATAGAAACATGTGGTGGTCTTAATTCTAAGCAAAACCGAAAATCATATATTAGTGTAACTAATACCATTTTGAGGTTTTAAATGTTGCAACAGTTGAATTACGCAACAAAATGGTGCTAAGTCACATTAACTCGTGAGGATATACCAAATTCTCGTTGATTTAAGAATCACCACTTCAACATTTTCACAAAATATGCAACAGGAACTCAACTAAACTCAAATTCACTTTCCTTCACATAAGCCACGATTTCTCAACTCAATTAACTCTAAGTTCCTCAACAAACCTCCCTTCTTTAAATTCAACAAACCCACTTATTCATTACCTCCAACAAAAATCTAACCAACTCCACATTTACATCATCATTCAACCAAATAATTCCTAAAAATTTAATTCTAATGCAAGTTCAACTCTGCATTATAACAAGTTCCTAGCATACAGCAAATGCAACTCAGGTTTTATGCCTAAAAACAAACAAACCATGGCTCAAGAAAATCAACAAACACCTTGAATTCAAGAATTTCTCTATTATTATCAACAACAATCAAATGGAACCGGAAATGGACATCTATTCCTCAAGAACCAGTTGCAACATATAATTCGACATGAATCCACAAAATTCCGCAATCAACAATGAGTATCCTACTCTACATAATTCCAACATCTCTATTCAAGAGCAAAGCACATCATCAAGAATAAATAATTCATCCACAAACAACTTCAACAAGGTTCAAGGTTCAATTTCAATTCAATAATTCACGTTATTTTTTTTAACATCCATGTTTTGAGTAGAAAATGCTTACCGGAAAGTGAAGATCGGAGAAGAGGAAAAAAGAAGTCGTAGAACAGTTGCGAATGAAAGGGAGTACCGCCGGAGAAAGCGATGAAAAGGTTGGAGGTTCGCTGGATATGTTGAGCGCGAGGGAGAGAGAGAGAGAAGGACACGAGAGAGAAAGAGCGAGGGAGTATACAGCTTCGGCTGTGTGCGACGGAGGAGGGAGGAATTGTGCACTTTTTCCACGGCGAACAGAGAGGAGGAGCGGTGGTTGTTTTTACCAGAAGGGAGGTGCCACGGTGATGAGCTTGTCGGATTAGAGTGGTTCTGTTGTGTGCGACGGAGGAGGGAGGAATTGTTGCGTTTTTGCAGTGGCGAACGGAGAGGAGGAGCGGCGGTTGCTGTCACCAGGGAGTTGATTTTTAGAGATCTCCGAGAGAAAAAATGAGAAGTGTCCTCCTTTTGCTGGAGTGAGAATGGAGAGAGCTTCCTTTTTTTTAGTTTTTGACAATTAGCGATTTTTATCAATATGAACACTTAGAAAAATTGGTTATGGATTTTTGACTTCCTGTTATAACAGTTAGGGGGTTAATTCCGACTTATTGCTATTTTTTCCATTATTTTCCTGATACAAATTCTTCCTATGCATTTTTCTGTTATGCTGCACAATTTCTTCTCTCCATCTATATGATTCCCCTGATTTTTCTCTGATTTATGTCGAGGCTAAACAAGAATCTGTGGGAGTTTTAGGTAGGGACTGATTTGGATTTCTGAATTGGAACTAAACTGTTGATTGGTTGTTAATTGCAGGGCTGCATTATTTGATGTAAGCACAAGTTTGGAGGATGCTGAAACTGACTTTTCTGCCAATTTCTTTTTGATTCGGTTTGATGCTAGCTAAGATTTTAGAACTATTAGTAGCTACTGCATGTTAGCTTGGGTTCTGTTGGTAACTGCCTTTTCCGTTGCTGGAAGTTTGTTAGGATTTTTCTAGTTTGGTTTTGGATAGTCCTGCTGGTTTTTTCTTGAACAAGGCGTTTTTCTATATTGGTTTTGCAGGTTGTGGGAGCATAATTCCATGGCCTTGATGAAAGCAAACGGAAGCGATGAGAAGGAATCTTTGAAGATCAGCGGTTCGGTAATAAAGGCAGCAACATGAAGAAATAAATAAGTCTTCGTTTACGGGGTTTGAGGGCCAATGTCGCATGGAGGTGACTGAAGATATTCTTGTAGCAAATTGAAAAGACTTATGTAACCTAGAGAATATTGTCACCTCTTGTAATTTTCTTTGTGAATTGTAGCTTGTTCACCAAGAGAACCACATGAACGAATCTTCTAACTTTATCTTGAATCAACCATTGCCACATCATGAAATTGAGACCTTGAGCTAATATTAATCATGAGCACAATTAGCAGTTTCAATCAATCCAAATTGACTTTAATTCTTAACAAACAAAAACCTAAATCAACTGGCCTTCTTGTCAGAAACTCCTAACCTCGATCTCAAATTCATATTATATTGCTCTACAAGCAACAAGCAATTGAGAGGATAATAATGCCTTGATCACAATGAATTCACAACACCCTCCTTTTATCATGTTTTTCTATCCATCAAACATCCAGTAAAAATGTTGACAAACCCGAGTAAAATAGGATATAAAACCTAGATTCATAGCTCTAAAGAGGAAAACCCTGTGACCTGCTGTTGATATGGAGATAATAGCTTTGTAGCCTAAGGAGAAAGAAATCTCAATAACCACAGATCACAATGTTAATGCCTCTACAAAAGGAATCGACCTTTACTGGATATGAACGCCTTAACCACTGCAAAAACCCTAATCCTTCAAGATCTCTGATCTCATGCCAAATTATTGATTAATGAACGAATGGCATTATTAAATGACCTAATGGGAGTTATGTACAAAAAAATGTGAGATGCGTAATCCAGATAAAATTAAAAGGGTAGGACAAATTTGGGGTATTACAGCTGCCCCTATTTAATCGTCTTAAACTTGAAAGTACGATTGGCGCGTGCCTTTCGGAAGCTCAAGATTGAAGATGATTAAATACCAATGCCAAAAATTTGTTCTGGGAGATAGTGTGAGTATTTTTTATTTGCTGGGGGAAGAATCCTTTTGTTTTTTCAGTGAAGAGACAGAGATTGGACTTGTAACGTGGCGTGATTCCAATACAAGGAAGGTATAACACGGACGAGTGTTTGAACCAATATGGACGAGTATTGAAAAGAGATATGGACGAGTACGGACGAGTGTTCAAATCAATGCAGACGAGTATTGAAAGCAGATACAGACACGTATCAAAAGGTTAAACACGGACGAGTGTTTGAATCAATACTGACGAGTATCGAAAGAAGATACAGACAGGTATCAAAGGTTAAACACGGACGAGTGTTTGAATCAATACTGACGAGTATCGAAAGAAGATATGGACAAGTATCAAAGGTTAAACACAGACGAGTGTTTTAATCAATACGGACGAGTATTGAAGGAAGATACAGATGAGTATCAAAGGTTAAACACGGACGAGTGTTTGAATCAATACGGACGAGTATTGAAGGAAGATACGGACGAGTATCAAAGGTTAAACACGGACGAGTGTTTGAATCAATACGGATGAGTATTGAAGGAAGATACGGACGAGTATCAAAGGTTAAACACGGACGAGTATTGAAGGAAGATACGGACGAGTATCAAAGGTTAAACACGGACGAGTGTTTGAATCAATACGGACGAGTATTGAAGGAAGATACGGACGAGTATCAAAGGTTAAACACGGACGAGTGTTTGAATCAATACGGACGAGTATTGAAGGAAGATACGGACGAGTATCAAAGGTTAAACACGGACGAGTGTTTGAATTAATACGGACGAGTATTGAAGGAAGATACGGACGAGTATCAAAGGTACCCAATCTGGCTTATGCTTTGTATGCAAGTTTGAATTTCTTTTGCCGCAAAGATCCATTCTGATGGATCGGCTACACGCTTTTGAGGATGAAATGTTATGCAGTGATAACTATATGCAATGAGAAGAAATAAACTTCATGGGGATAAGAGTAGGCTTTCTGGGAACCATTGCTCATCACTGGGGATGCCAATACATATCGACGCTGGAAGTCTGGAGTACCAAAGATCGCTGGAGATACCGATAAAAATTTGCACTGGGGAGCCCCTGATACCAAAGATCGTTGATGACTTTGCTAAAGGTTGAATTGTCGATGAAATGAGTCTTCAGATATGCTGCTAAATCCTGAATCGTACCGTTGGGGAAGAGATAATCTGGCCAGACTTCCGAACATCCTGAACTGAAGAAGAGGATGACAGAACTGAATATGCCGAAGAATGGATACCGAACACCATGTGGATCTCTTTGAATACATGTCCCAAGTTTACGCACACTGGGGAATTATCTCTTGAATCACTTGGGGAATAAGAGACGGGCGTGAACACTTACGAATGCCTCGGTTGAGCTTTGCGAATGCCCCAGTTTAGCTTCACTTGGGATGTTCTTGATTAACTCCACTGGGGGTGCACTTGCGCGTGTTGGTCAAATGGCGACTCCGTATTTCCAAATTCACTTGGGGAATCAGGCCTGAAGTTGTTTGTAGCAGATGAAGGCAGCTTCACATGCTGGCTAGGTCAGGGTGACTGTTACAAATTGCTACCTGCAAGGAAAAACAACATTTGGAGTGCATATGACATCCCCACATGGTTATACATTGACGTGAAGTCAAGTTTTATCTCGGCTTGAGAATCTTTATTCCCCATGTTTCTAATGTCATGTTTAGTTAACAAATAAAACATATTCTGCATACAAAAACATTTCATAACAATAAGAGGCAACTTTGATGAAAACAGATTTTATTGATTGGCCTGTGAATAGGCGTTTGTACAAGGGAGCAACTCCTATATGAGGTAGTTGCGAAACAAAAATGAAGAATACAACAGGTATAAGTGGCAATGAGAGATGCTCGAATTTCCATTAAAACCTGTATTGCTACAGTTCCCATATCCTAAGTTGTCTCAATGCCTTTCCTATGAAGAGTAGTAGTTGGACTGGTCGATTCGCTGCCAAGGTGCTGTAGATGTGTACGTGTCACTTGTGAAGAGCATTCATACTACAGCCTCTCGCTTAAAATCCCTAATTTTTTCTTGGATCGCCCTTTCGGGTTTTCGACCCAACGGGATAACCATTTTATTCCTAAGTCGCCCTTCTGAGTTTTCAACTTAGCGGGTTGTTATCTTTTTCATTTTATCCCTAACTTTTGCCTGGACTTTTGTGTCCACCGGGATGCCCATTTTTGCATAAGTCGCCCTTTCGGGTTTTCGACCTAGCGGGTCTTTTTATGCGTAGAATTTTTGGACTGAGTCTGAATTGACTGGGAGTGGAACGTCTTCCTCATCCATATCTGTCAGGATCAAGGCACCTCCTGAAAAAGCTCTCTTCACGATGTATGATCCCTCGTAATTGGGAGTCCATTTGCCCCTTGGGTCAGAATGGCTTTGCACGATGACCCTTCTCAGGACTAGATCACCAGGATAAAACTTTCGAGGATGAATCTTTTTGTCGAATGCTCTTTTCATTCTCTGTTGGTACAACTGGCCATGACAGATAGCCGTCAGCCGCTTTTCATCAATCAGATTTAGTTGGTCATACCTTGTCTGAACCCATTCTTCCTCATCAAGCTTGGTCTCAATCAGAACTCTCAACGAAGGAATTTCTACTTTAACAGGGAGCACGGCATCAGTGCCATAGACAAGAGAAAATGGGGTTGCCCCTGTTGAAGTGCGCATAGATGTTCTGTAGCCATGTAGAGCAAAAGGCAACATTTCATGCCAATCTTTGTATGTTCTGACCATCTTCTGGACGATCTTCTTTATGTTCTTGTTAGCAGCTTAGACTGCACCGTTCATTTTTGTTCGATACGACGATGAATTGTGATGTTCAATCTTGAATTCTTCACACAATTACTTCATCATGTTATTGTTAAGATTAGAACCATTATCAGTGATGATTCTATGAGGGACTCTGTAACGACATACGATTTCCTTCCTGATGAAATTGGTGACGACCTGTTTGGTTACATTCTTGTAAGAAGCTGCTTCTACCCACTTGGTGAAATATTCGATAGCCACTAGGATGAATCTATGGCCGTTCGAGGCACTTGGTTCAATTCTCCCAATCATATCAATTCCCCACATTGCAAACGGCCACGGGAAAGTCATAACATTCAGCGGGGTTGGAGGAACATGAATTCTGTCTGCATATACTTGGCATGTGTGGCATGATTTTGCATATACACAACAATCACTCTCCATTGTCGTCTAGAAGTATCCTGCACGTAAGATTTTCTTCGCCATAAAATTCCCACTTGAATGAGTCCCGAAAGAACCCTCATGGATTTCCTTTATGATTGATTCTGCTTCGTGTCTATCCACGCATCTGAGCAGAACCGAGTCATAATTTCTCTTATACAGGACGTCTCCTGATAAGAGGAATTTGGATGCTAATCTTTTAAGCATACGCTTATCACAAATTGTAGCATTTTCGGGATACTCTTGCTTCTCGAGGTACCATTTAATGTTGTAATACCACGGCTTCTCATCGGTCATATCTTCGGTTGAGAGACAATGGGCGGGAAAGACATGTGCTGGCTCTTTGTACCTGAGGATGCGTATATTAGGTGCCTGATTTGGAAAGCTCACCGAAAACATAGATGCTGATGTGGCTAAAGCATCAGCCATCTGGTTTTCATCTTTGGGAATATGCCCAAAGGTGATTTCCTCAAAAGCGGGTATTAACTGCAAGATGTAATCTTTGTATGGAATCAAACTAGGGTGCTTCGTCTCCCAATCACCTCGTACCTGATGTATGACCATAGCAGAGTCTCTAAAGACTTCCAGGATCTTGATTTTAAGGTCGATAGCTGCCTCTAGACCCATTACACATGCCTCATACTCTGCCACATTATTGTACAATCAAAACATAATCGGGTCGTAAACAGTGTATGAATATTATGTGTTGAAGTCAGTACTGCCACAATGCCATGGCCTGCAGCATTCGAGGCGCCATCAAACGTAAGAGTCCATCTCTCTTTTGGGTCAACCCCATCATAATCATCAAGCTTCATAACATCTTCATCAAGGAAGTCAAATTTCATTGATTGGTACTCCTCTAACGGCTGATGAGCAAGATGATCTGCAAGAATGCTACCTTTGATAGCCTTTTGTGTAACATGTTGAATGTCATATTCAGATAAAAGCATCTGCCATCGAGCAAGTCTTCCTGTGAGTGCTGGTTTCTCAAAGATATACTTTATCGGGTCCATTTTCGATACTAGAAGGGTCGTGTATGTCAGCATATACTGCCTCAAACACCGAGCAGCCCAAGCAAGCGCACAACAAGTTTTTTCAAGTAAAGAATATCTAGATTCGCAATCGGTAAACTTTTTACTCAGATAATAGATGGTGTGTTCTTTACGTCCTATTTCATCCTGCTTCCCAAGCACACAACCCATGGATCCTTCCAGCACCGTCAAGTACATAATAAGTGGCCTCCCAGGCACTGGAGGGATAAGGATTGGTGGCTCTTGGAGGTACTGTCTAATTTTTTCAAAGGCTTCCTGGCAATTAGCATCCCATCGGACATCTTGATTCTTGCGCAACAATTTAAAGATGGGTTCACAAATAGCTGTGAGATGAGAAATGAACCTGGCTATATAGTTCAATCTCCCGAGGAACCCTCTTACTTCTTTTTCATTTGTTGGTGCTGGCATATTCTGTGTTGCCTTTACTTTGTCGGGATCCACCTCGATGCCTCGTTGACTTATGATAAAACCAAGTAGTTTGTCGGATTGCACTCCGAAGGTGCACTTATTCAGATTAAGCCTTAGTCTAAACTTTTGCAGATGCGCAAATAACTTTTCCATATGGACTAAGTGTTCGTCCTCGTTTTGTGATTTCGCGATCATATCATCAACATACACCTCGACCTCTTTATGAATCATATCATGGAAAAGTGTCACCATGGCACGTTGATATGTTGCACCAGCATTTTTGAGGCCAAAAGGCATGACCTTATAACAGTAAGTACCCCATGGAGTAGTGAATGTCGTCTTTGTCATGTCTTCCGGGGCCATCTTTATCTGATTGTATCCCGAAAAACCATCCATGAAAGAGAAAACCGAGGACTGAGCCGTGTTATCAACCAATACGTCGGTATGTGGTAATGGGAAGTCGTATTTTGGGCTAGCTTTGTTAAGATCTCGATAATCTACACACATGCGTACTTTCCCATCTTTCTTAGGGACAGGTACACTGTTAGCAATCAAATCTGAGTATTCACATACCAACAAAAAGCTCGCATTCAACTGCTTTTCAACTTCTTCTTTGATTTTGAGAGACATATCTGGACGAGTTCTCCTCGGCTTCTACTTTATTGGAGGACATTCTGGCTTGAGTGGTAAGTGGTGCATGACTATATCCGTATCTAGACCAGGCATATCTTCGTACGACCAGGAAAAGATGTCGAAGTACTCTCTGAGAAGCTCAACCAACCCCTTTTTTACGTTATCTTGCAAAGCGACCCCTATCTTGACCTCCTTTTTTATTGCGTTAGTACTGAGATTGATGACTTCAATGGCTTCTTGATGAGGCAAGATCGCTTTTTCTTCTTGTTTCAACAGTCTTGCCAATTCCTCTGGAATTTCACAATCTTCCCCACTACCCTCGTCGGCTTGGTCATTCGGATTTCCAAGGATATTGGTGCAAGGAACTGTAACATCACCGTTTTTTGTGGAATTTGAGGCAGACCTGCATGATTTGATGAATCATGCCTTATTTTAGAATATGGATGCGAATTGGAAAATGGTTAAAGAGTTAGAAAAAAACATTGCCATTTTATTTTACGAAAATAAGAAAAGATAGAGAGCAAAAATAGTATGCAAGAATGACATTTTATTCAAATTTTTTAAACAAACATAGAAACATGAGGGGCCCTTTTCACAAGCCGTCAACATGCTTCGGGAAAAAGCATGCGACTTATTTAAAACAAGAACATTACATGTCAATGAAAACCACTTCGGGAATATCAGTGACAGTCCAATTGTCGAGCTCTTGATCAGGCGCAATCTGGTAGATATACTGAGCCATATTTGCATCGTCTTCCTCATCAATTGCATGGATCTATCCTTGAGCCTCCGGACCGGCTTTAACAAATACCTTCGAAAGAGGAGGAACTTGTTTTCCCTTGAGCATAATTGGACTCGTACCAACATGGTCGGGGGACCTGAACCCAAGTCCAAACTTGTCCTGCTTTCCGCGCACCTCTATCACTTTGCCCCAGTCTTCATTAGGGACTCTAGATTCCACAATAGCCTTGGCATCTCTCAAGGAAACCATCGGAACTCCATACTTCTGTGTATTTTCCAGCGTGGTGGGGACTTTGTCAACAAAAACGATTTCCAAGGCCTGAAAAGGGGTTTCATGAACTTCCCCGTCTACTTCGACATAACGGAAGGAAGTAACATTATTAATCACGACATCTTCCTCTCCGCCAATAATGACGATCTTGTCTTGAACGATGAACTTCAAACGTTGGTGCAGGGTTGAGGTAACGGCCCCTGCCACATGGATCCACGAGCGTCCCAGCAAGCAAGTGTAAGATGGACAAATGTCCATGACGTAGAACGACAGGTAGAACACGTGAGGGCCGATTTTGATGGTTAAGTCAACTTCTCCTTCTACAGATCTCCTCGACCCATCAAAGGCTTTAACTTTTAGCGTACTGGGTTTCATCATCACTCCGTCCATGTTCAGCTTGAATAGAGTATGCTTAGGCATTACGTTCTGAGAAGACCCAGTGTCTACTAGGACTCGAGACATTACAGTATCTAAACACCTGATGGAAATATGAAACGCCTTATTATGAGCCCGACCTTCAGGAGGGAGCTCATCATCACTGAAGCCTAGACAGTTTCCGGCAGAAATATTTGTAACAACCCCTTCAAACTGGGCCACAGAAATTTCAGGATTCACATGGGAGCCGTGCAGAATTCTCATCAAGGAGGTCCGATGAGCTTCGGAGTACAGGAGGAGGGATAAGATTGATATCTTTGCAAGCGTCTGATTCAGCTGGTCAACCACCTTGAAATTGCTCTTCTTGATTACCCTGATTAGCTGCTCCACTTGTTGTTCAAAAGACGTCCCAGGAGAATCAGTAACTACCTGTTTCCCTTTATCTCTCACAGGAATCTCTTCGATAACTTCCTCAGGAGGTGGTGGAGTAGGAGCGAAGACTCTCCCGCTTCGAGTTATTCTACTAGTCCAGACAATGTTGGTTACATCCTTATTTTTAATCGGCGGACAAACAACTTTCTTTCCCCGAATGTAAACGACATTATATTCCCATGGCACTACCCTGTTATCAGTTAACGAACCAGGAACAGAACTTGGAAGTGTTGATGCTTGGGTTGGCGGGGGAGCAGCCGGATTCAGATTTGGCGCAGGGAGCATTGGAACTTGTATAACCAATGGAACTCTTGAAGTATTCCTCTGAACATTGGCCGGAAAATACGGGATTTCCAGAATAGCGACATCACCTTCGGGGATGACTTTCTCAACTCTAACAACCCCTTCGTCCATTAGTTTCTGAATGGAGTTTTTCAAACCATCACACTCGTCTGGATTGGTTGAGCATTTCAAACAGAAGCCATGAAGTTCTTGTAGAACTTCCTGCTGCAAAAGATGCTCTCTTAGAATTGTTATTGACATCTGAATCTCTTCAACCTGAGTCACTAAGTCATCGTCATCTTCGAACCCAATAGCATTTATAGCGCTCCCATGATGAGGAGGCATAGGATTGTTCTGAACATTAGGGCCTATAGGTGCAAAGCTTAGCTCTTTAGCATCTAACAGAGATTGTACCTTGTATTTTAAAGCTCTGCAGTTTTCAATTGAGTGACCGGGAGCACCTGAATGAAATTCACAATGTGCATTAACATCATAACCCCTTGGAAGCTCTGTCGGTGGGGGAGGTAACTCTCGAAGTTGTACCAACTGACCAGCTAGCAACTGTGGGAGTAATTGAGCATACGACATCGGGATTGGATCCAACTTCCTCTCAGTATACCTTTGTTGCCTTTGTTGACCCCTCTGCCCCTGGGGCCTTTGGTTCTGTTGATAGTTTCGTGGTGGTGCGTATTGTTGTTGCGGAGCAGCAGCCGCAGGGGTTTGATAATATGGAACTTGTATAATAGCCTGCCCCTTATCATCAGAGGCATTTCTCACCTCTCCTTCCTTTTTCTTGACGAAACCCCTAGAGTACAGTTTCTTCCCACCACCTAAGTTGTTGTTACTATTCGTTCCAGATGCACCTGAAATAGTCCCTACTTTAATACACATTTCAACCCGCTCTCCGATGATGACCATGTCTGAAAATGAATCAGAAGTACTACTGAGCATATGCTGCAAATACAGACCTCGGAGGGTACTCATAAATAGATCTACCAATTCCCGATCTAGGAGAGGAGGTTGAACTCTTGAGGCCAAACTGCGCCATTTCTGGGCGTACTCTTTGAAAGACTCACCGGTCTTTTGAGACATACCCTGCAGCTGCACACGGCTTGGTGCCATGGTGGTATTGTAGTGATAATTTTTTAAGAAAGCATCAACAAGCTCACTCCAATTACTAACATGAGTTTGCTCCAACTTAATGTACCACTCTAATGGAGATTCAGCAAGACTGTCCTGAAAGAAATGCATAAGCAACGACTCATTGCTAGCATAAGCAGCCATCTTTCTGCAGTAAGATCTGAGATGAGTCTCTGGGAATGTAACCCCCTTATACTTGTCGAAATCAGGTACCTTAAACTTTAGTGGAATCACAACCCCTGGAACCAAACACATAGCAGCAGCACTGAATCCCGGCTTCTTAGAAGTCTCCATAGCCTTTAAGCGTTCTTCCAGAGCCTTGTACATCTTAGCAGTTTCAGACAGATCAGTCGTAGAATCCTTTGGAGGGTCATCGAGATCAATGACATCATGGTGGTTATCCATAATCAGTCGTGGATTCTCCTTAGGAATCCCCACATGGTCATTCTTGGGTCCGTCGTTCTCGAATGTGGAGGCAACGTCTACCAGTTTTGTAACGCTTATTCTGAGCTCTTCCTGCCCTTGGATGACGGCATGAAGTGTTTCCATGAGTTGATTAATTCGGCCACTCATGGTATCCATGTCTTTGCAAAGAGCGGCCTGATTCTGCTCAATCTGTTCCATAATCCTCAACTTGTTGGCTCGGATGCGATAAGGATGTAGGAAAGTCGTCTTGTAGATTCTTTAATAAAAAGGCAAAACCATCAGATAAGGATTCTTGCCAGAAAACCTGCAATTTATGAAATGTATGATATGTATGATGTATGAAATTATTGTCCACTCCGGCTCTCCATGGTTCAATTACCGTCAACAGTAATCGAGCAACATGATGACAAGAACGACCATATGAAGAAAACATCCAAAAATAAGAGAAATTCCCACAGAATTGAATATAAGAAGGTTATGGGAGTATAAGATGAGAAATTATGTTTATTGGCAATAATAATGATCAGTTCGGGGGTAGGTTACTATTCTTCTCCCATTTACATCGCCAAGGCTCAAATAAAGTGCCTTAGCGATAGTTCCAAAATCGTGCCTGTCCGGACTTGGCAACAGGTAGGTGCTCAACAAAGGGGATCGTCCTTCCGGAATTGGAACAATTTGATAGTCCTGGAATGTGTAACTTGTATCTGTAAGACTTGAGTAGGGTCAAAATGACTAAAATGGTCCTTTAGACTCTTCAAAGAAAGCCAAGAACTTGAGCGAAAAACTTGAGTAGTACAAATAAGTATGATTGTCTCCATTGGTTCTCTTGAGAACATCACTGTTGCCAAATGTTACTGATGAAAATTATGCCAGAGAGGTATCCAAGGTGGACATGCATATGCAAGGTTGATAGTTTCATCTTTCTGACATTTCTTTTTGAGAAATAAACATGTTATGATATAAATGCAAAGTGATCATGGGGTTACTACTTCCATGATACCAATTTCTGTTGTACTGCCTCCGCGTAATCTGTAAGTATTAGGATCGTAGGTCCGGAACATAAACCACATAATCTTATGAACATACTCGGGACTCAGAAAATAAATCTAAGAACCTCCTAATCATTGACAGAGTTCCAGAGCATATCCATTAGAACCGATAGTCGCCGTCTGGGTACAGTCACTATCCGAATATGAATAACCATCCGAACACAGTCACCATCTGTACCTGTAATAAGAATTCCCTCCCTGCTCACGGGTGAAAACTAGGTCAGGGTAAGGAAATGGTAACACAAAATCGAGGGTACTCCTGAAAAACTATCGCCGTATCACCTACGTGAAAACGATAGCCCCTCATTTGTACCTCATCTGAGCATGGACAACATGGCGGCGATAGTGAGACCTAATTCAACTAGCCATTCATGTTTCACTCTATTCCTAGGGTTCCTATGGTATACAACTCTGGCCTGGGTATTGGGCCTTTTACCTCATAGTAACACCCACCCGATAGGAAGCAGATCCAGTACAACAGTAGTATATGGAAGACAGTAAAATGCAATGCATACGTATGCTCAAGTATATACAAAATGAATGAATAAACTGAAAGCTTAAAGATAAACACCCAAATGAAAGAAAGCAAGAACTAGGAGCGACTCCAGGATGGACCAGCATTTGGTCGACCAGTCCCCAGTGAAGTCTCCAGCTGAAACAACCGACTGAAAATCATCAAAACAATGAAGTCTCCATCGAACGTCTTTTATCCCACATGTAGGGAAAGTTAAACATCGAGAAAACCTGAGAAGGGAGAAGTCACGGTCTTGCGACCGAGAGATCGGGTAAGGGAGTCTATTACGCGAGGGGAAGGTATTGGCACCCCACACGCCCGTAGTACTCTACGGTATCCACTCTTGTTGTCTATCTTATGGGTGTGTTCAAACTATGCTTACTGTTTACTATACTACTTAGGGGAGAATGCATGCAAAATAAATGAGAAAAAAATGTAGGGAAAATAAAATTGTGCTCGCCTGGGCCCTAACCCAATGCCTACGTATCCTTTTTGAGGAATCAGAGCTACCGTAGTTCGGCTCATATGTTTTTGTTTGTTTTGTGTTTTTTATGGACAATGTTAATTCCGCCTTCTGTCGCAGCTCGACCTTTGGAGACTTATGCGTTGGAACAGAAGTAAACTAATCATGTCCTTACCTGAAAAGGGTTTTAGAGAAAAGGTGCTCGAGCGCACAAAATGATTTGAATTGGTTTGTGTTTTATTACCTTGAAAAAGGGTTTAAGTATGATTAGCATGTTTTTGATTTCCTAAGAAAAGAAGTTTTTTTTTAGATGCAAGGATGCAAAAGGGGAAGAAAAGAGTCTACGGGAGACTAGCCTATTTCTAACCTAGTGTCATCATACAATGGTAGTCCTGCGTCAAGGATGAAAGGGGAAATTTCTACCTAATGTTAGCATGCGTGGTTTACAACCTAAGGTCTAACTTGCGTCCAAATGGAGCGAGTGCATCCTAAGGGAACATGGTATATACAAGGATAAAGCAAGCAAGCTTATAAGATCAAGAGAGCGCCTAAAGATATCCTGCCTAGGTTAGCATGTCGAAGAAAAGTCTAAAAAACTATCCTATAGGGAGCATGCGATGAGAGAGAAGTCGTGATCTCAATTGCTAAATTGAGTGACTCATCGATCAACAAGAAAAGAAAGTGATAAAATCCTATAGGGAGCATGCACTGAGAGCGAAGTCGTGATCTCAATTGCTAAATTGAGTGACTCGTCGATCGATAAGAAAGTAAACAAACACAAGCACAACACATATAGAAAATTAAGTGCGGAATTCCTGCTATAGGTCTTTAAAAAGCGACTTCGAGCGCACGCTCTTTATTTCCTACTTTTCATGGTATCTAGGAAGCAATAAAGTGCGAAGAAGTACATGGGTAATAGCTGAGACTACCAAAGCGAGCAAGTCATCAAGAGCATACGAAAGCGCTGAAAAAAGCAGGGAGTACGCGTCGAGCAAGCTTTTACCAGGAAACAAAAAAAAACAAAAAAAGGTCAGAAACGATATCTAACTAAGATGAATACAAACACGTGTCCTGAATGCACTGCGTAAACGGAAGTTCCTGCATAAAGTATCACAAAACATATCCAGACAATATATAATACAATATGAAATAATATGAATTTCTCATGAAGGTGAGAAATAAGGCGGTCGCATCGGAAGCGAGCATAAGCCACATGTTTCGACCACGTAACAATTGTTATGTTACATGATCGAAAGCGTCACAGTGTATTCTACACAATGAACAAACATGTCAAAAATAACAAGGAAAACAGTAGAGAAACCGTATGAAAATCAATCTGATAATCAACAAATGAAATGCAACAAGTAAGCATGTGCCAAATGACAATCATAGTATTGAAATTCTGCACTAGTAAGTGAGAAAAAACTGCACTATTGTTGTACAAAAAATTCTGCATTAATGGTATAAGTCGCGTTTTCTACAAAATAGACATCCAAAAAAATATGCTCGGAATGAAACAATATTTACATGGTGATCTATAAACTTGTCCAGGAATCTAAATCTGCAATCGGTTTTGTCAAAAACACAGTGGAAGCATGACTTCCGCGCACGGTCAGTTTGAAATGCGGTAAAAAAAAGTGCTCAGAATCTCTGAAAATCGCATAGTTGCTCCCAAACGTGCCAACAGACTCAAAAAAACTATATGGCTCGAGCTAAAAACAATCACAAGTGTTGCTCTCATGCACGGGGAAGCAACTCGCATTTTCGTGCAATTTAACCGAAATTTGAGTTATTCATGAACAATAGGCATAACAATGTGTACCAAGGCTCAAGCATCACCACCTAAAATTTATGCATTAATTAATTATGATGGAAATGCAATAGAAACCTCAAAAATCAAGTAAAACAACAATTTGTGTTATCACAATTTTATTCCAATGTTAGGTTTTATGTATTAAGAAATGCCAAAGCATTCAAACATTGGTTTAAAATTATGTCAACTCACAACTTGCATTGCATTCTCATCATAATCAATTATGCAATTCACAAGAATTTTTCACGACAAGTTTTTTCACTTCATGCTACAACTTCCAATTAATTCCCATGCTTAAGGAACAAAACAAATCTCATGTTGCAATTTCAATTCAACTCTTATGCTCAAGAAACAAACACTACTCAACATCTCCAACCAAAGTTCAATCAACTCCACACTTAAAAGTCATTATGTAACTCCTAAAAAAGGGTTATCTCTAAGTCTTTATCATTTTCCAAACATCAAGCCTACACTGAATCAATTCATGAATTATGCACAAAATTAATTAAGTCATGACCTAAGCATTCTTACAAACACCTATTGTGCACTAATTCTTCAACACACGTATCTCGACAATTAAGCCAAAATCAAGAACCTAAATATGTCCAGTAATTCACATCAATGACAAGTGAAATAGTGTATACAAGTGGAATTAGAAATGGGGCAGCATTGTTATCATAACACAAGTTAATCAGAAATTGCCAACGGAACCAAGAAATTTAAGTGTTAATATTCACGGAAGATTCAATCAAATGCGGATAAATGTCACACGGAAAATTAAGGCGAAATATGTACATGGAACCAAATCCGAACATCATCTTTAATTCACAAAACATGCATGGAACTATCTTTAAAATTACACAAAATATTATCGATGCTCAACAAATATCGAAACAAACTATCCTAAGCGACTAGCAACAATTATTTCATGCATTTATCATAACTTTCTAATACCGAACAGCCTAAACCTCAACGAAGAAAGATTCAGAAAATAACAACGGAAGAGGGGTAATTCGATCACACTAACTCCTAAACGTACCAAAATGCAAGAATAGGCATCAATCACTTTTTAAAATTCAAGTTACAAGATATTCATGGCTCCCGGGCAGCAACATACATTTTTGTGCGATTCAACCGAAATTAGATTCAAACATGGAGAAAACTCATGGCAATGTATTCAAAGGTTCAAGTATCGTCATCTAACTAATGTACAGGTGAATTACAAATAGAAACATGATGGTGGTCTTAATCCTAAGCAAAACCGAAAATCATATATTAGTGTAACTAATACCATTTTGAGGTTTTAAATGCTGCAATAGTTGAATTACGCAACAAAATGGTGCTAAGTCACATTAACTCGTGAGGATATACCAAATTCTCGTTGATTCAAGAATCACCACTTCAACATTTTCACAAAATATGCAACAGGAACTCAACTAAACTCAAATTCACTTTCCTTCACATAAGCCACGATTTCTCAACTCAATTAACTCTAAGTTCCTCAACAAACCTCCCTTCTTTAAATTCAAGAAACCCACTTATTCATTACCTCCAACAAAAATAACACCAACTCCACATTTACATCATCATTCAACCAAATAATTCCTAAAAATTTAATTCTAATGCAAGTTCAACTCTGCATTATAACAAGTTCCTAGCATACAGTAAATGCAACTCAGGTTTTATGCCTAAAAACAAACAAACCGTGGCTCAAGAAAATCAACAAACACCTTGAATTCAAGAATTTCTCTATTATCATCAACAACAACCAAATGGAACCAGAAATGGACATTTATTCCTCAAGAACCAGTTGCAATATATAATTCGACATGAATCCACAAAATTCCGCAATCAACAATGAGTATCCTACTCTACATAATTCCAACATCTCCGTTCAAGAGCAAAGCACATCATCAAGAATAAATAATTCATCCACAAACAACTTCAACAAGGTTCAAGGTTCAATTTCAATTCAAGAATTCACGTTTTTTTTAACATCCATGTTTTGAGTAGAAGATGCTTACCGGAAAGTGAAGATCGGAGAAGAGGAAAAAAGAAGCCGTAGAACAGTTGCGAACGGAAGGGAGTACCGCCGGAGAAAGCGATGAAAAGGTTGGAGGTTTGCTGGATGTGTTGAGCGCGAGGGAGAGAGAGAGAAGGACACGAGAGAGAAAGAGCGAGGGAGTATACGACTTCGGCTGTGTGCGACGGAGGAGGGAGGAATTGCTGCGCTTTTGCCACGGCGAACGGAGAGGAGGAGCGGTGGTTGTTGTTACCAGAAGGGAGGTGCCACGGTGATGAGCTTGGGATTAGGGTGGTTCCGTTGTGTGTGACGGAGGAGGGAGGAATTTTTGCGTTTTTGCAGCGGCGAACGGAGAGGAGGAGTGGCGGTTGCTGTCACCAGAAGGGAGTTGATTTTTAGAGATCTCCGAGAGAAAAAATGAGAAGTGTCCTCCTTTTGCGGGAGTGAGAATGGAGAGAGCTTCCTTTTTTTTAGTTTTTGACAATTAGCGATTTTTATCAGTATGAACAGTTAGAAAAATTGGTTATGGATTTTTGACTTCCTGTTATAACAGTTAGGGGGTTAATTCCGACTTATTCCTATTTTTTCCATTATTTTCCTGATACAAATTCTTCCTATGCATTTTTCTGTTATGCTGCACAATTTCCTCTCTCCATCTATATGATTCCCCTGATTTTTCTCTGATTTATGTCGAGGCTAAATAAGAATCTGTGGGAGTTTTAGGTAGGGACTGATTTAGATTTATGAATTGGAACTGAACTGTTGATTGGTTGTTAATTGCAGGGCTGTATTATTTGATGTAAGCACAAGTTTGGAGGATGCTGAAACTGACTTTTCTGCCAATTTCTTTTTGATTCGGTTTGATGCAAGCTAAGATTTTGGAACTGTTAGTAGCTACTGCAGGTTAGCTTGGGTTCTGTTGGTAACTACCTTTTCCGTTGCAGGAAGTTTAATAGGATTCTGCTAGTTTGGTTTTGGATAGTCCTGCTAGTTTTTTCTTGAACAAGGCGTTTTTCTAGATTGGTTTTACAGGTTGTGGGAGCATAATGTCATGGCCTTGATGAAAGCAAACAGAAGCGATGAGAAGGAATCTTTGAAGATCAGCGGTTCGGTAATAAAGGCAACAACGTGAAGAAATAAATAAGTCTTCGTTTACGGGGTTTGAGGACAATGTCGCATGGAGGTGACTAAAGATATTCTTGTAGCAAATTAAAAAGACTTATGTAACCTAGAGAATATTGTCACCTCTTGTAATTTCTTTGTGAATTGTAGCTTGTTCACCAAGAGAACCACAAGAACAAATCTTCTAACTTTATCTTGAATCAACCATTGCCAAATCATGAAATTGAGACCTTGAGCTAATATTAATCTTGAGCATAATTAGCAGTTTCAATCAATCCAAATTGACTTTAATTCTTAACAAACAAAAACCTAAATCAACTTGCCTTCTTGTCAGAAACTCCTAACCTCGATCTCAAATCCATATTATATTGCTCTACAAGGAACAAGCAATTGAGAGGATAATAATGCCTTGATCACAGTGAATTCACAACACCCTCCTTTTATCATGTTTTTCTATCCATCAAACATCCAGTAAAAATGTTGACAAACCCGAGTAAAATAGGATATAAAACCTAGATTCATAGCTCTAAAGAGGAAAACCCTGCGACCTGCTGTTGATATGGAGATAATAGCTTCATAGCTTAAGGAGAAAGAAATCTCAATAACCAAAGATCACAACCTTAATGCCTCTACAAAAGGAATCGACCTTTACTGGATATGAACGCCTTAACCACTGCAAAACCCTAATCCTTCAAGATCTCCGATATCATGCCAAATTATTGATTAATGAACTAATGGCATTATTAAATGACCTAATGGGAGTTATGTACAAAAAAAATGTGAGATGCGTAAGCCAGATAAAAGTAAAAGGGTAGGACAAATTTGGGGTATTACATCGGGCGCAACAGGCATTGGGATGATAGTGAGGAGATGTTGTATTGGGGTTTTTCGGAGCTTCTTTCAAGGTCACCAAATTGGATCTTAGTAGATGCAGCAATACATGAGACAGGGTCATGTTGATTCTGGTGAACTGCCTGACTGGGCTTTCCATCCTTGGTTGATTATTTCTTTGCTGATCAGACGTAGGCTTATGAATCATAACAGCCCCTACCATTGGTCGGCGTTCGGCCCTATCTTGGTTTCTTTGCGGATATACAACATCCACCTCTTTCTTTCTGATGAAAGGCTTCCTTACAGCTGTAGAAGAAGATATATCTTTCTGAATGTTTCCACTCTTCATACCGGCTTCTACCCTCCCTCCGGTCAATATTAGTTCAGTAAAGCCTGCAGACGAACTTCCAATTAAATGATTGAAGAAAGGACCAGACAAGGTGCCCAAGAACATGTCTACCAACTCTCTCTCAGATAGAGGGGGTTGAACTCTTCCAGCCAAGTCTCTCCATTTTTGCACATAGTCGTTGAAACCTTCATTGGAAACCATGGCCATACTCTGGAGTTGAGTACGGGTAGGCGCGAGATCAACATTGTATTGGTATTGCTTGTAGAAAGCTGCGGCAAGATCTTCCCAATTGTGAACGTTGGCTCTTTCTACTTGGTAAAACCAGTCAAGTTGAGTTCCAGACAGACTGTCTTGGAAAAAGTGTACCCATAAGTCTTTGTCAGCGGTATGGGGTTGGATTTTCCTCACATATGACCGGACATGCATTTTAGGGCATGAAACTCCGTCATATTTGGCGAATATAGGTACTTTGAATTTCAGAGGAATCACAGTCCCCGACACTAATCCCAATTCCTCAAATTCCAAGCCTGACACTTTTTGGATTTCCATTGCGCTCAACCACTCTTCGAGATGTCTATACTTGTCATCAGCTGAAGGGTATTGTTCTTCAGAGTAGTCCTCTTCTTCCTCTTCCTCTTCTGATTCTGACAGGACAACTGTTTCCTTGCCTTTACCATCTTGATTTTCTCTTTCACCGGATTTTGTTGCAAAGTTTAAGGTCCTTTTTGTCTGCTCATGAAATCTTCTTCCCATGTTCAGGACTCTGGTTACCTTCTTTGTCTTCTTTTTCCTCTCTTCAGCCAGCAAAGTCTTCAACTCTTCTTGTCCCTTGGCTAGGGTCAAGACAACTGTTGAAACTGTGTATTCTGAGCTTGGAGATCCTTCACTGTTTGCTCAAAATCCATCTTACTGAAATAAACAGTAGAGAGATGAGGAGACTTGTTGCAAAAGACCTGTTTATGTTATGATGAATGGTATATGCATATGTAATGATTTCAAGGATTTCAAAAATTCAAATTTGTTTTAGACAAAAAGGAAACACACGTTATATTAATAAGTTAAAGTTTGGGTACATCAATGCCTCTTGGTCAAAATAATACAAAAACTCTAAGATAAAAAGGTAGTACGCATCCTCTTTGGTGCAATGTAGGCATTCAGAGTCTGCTCCTCATGAAGTAGCCTAGTGAGTTCTAAAACCTTCTTCTCGCTTGTGTCGAATTGGGCTTCGAAAGCATCTCGATCTCCCTTGAGTTGTATCCAATCCCTTTGTAAGTCTTCAAGAGATGTGGGCATCTCCCTCCATGACAGGCTCAATGATTACTGGGAGGATGGAGGGGTAAGGCATCATAAGACTCTGAGCACGAGTTCGTACCCATTTGAGGTAAGGCTCAAGAGGGATGGAATTCTTGTGCCCCAAAGTCTTTCTATCCACCTTGTTTAACATCCTCCAAGCTCGGATGAATCTCTGTTGAAGATCTTGATTGTCGTTGTCATAGTCAAATACCAAACCTTGAATCTGCATCTTATGCGGGCCATCCCTTCGGGCATAACCAAAATGTCTTAAGGCCAAGCAGGGATTGTAGTTGATACCTCCCCTAATGCCAAGTAAAGGGACATTAGGGAATTCTCCATAACGGTCAACAATGATAACATTCTCTTTGGATCGGGAGCACCAATGAATGTCTGAATGTTTTAGCGTCATCAATCTTTATGACCACCTTGAACCTTGCTCATTCTTTAATACTGATTGGAGAAGATGAGAAATAAACCATCTTTCCAAGAGAGGAGTACAACACATGAGGACACCTCTTTTCCTCATTATGCGAGTGTGAAAAGAGTGTAGGATATCCCCTAGTAATGTAGGCACCGGGTTGCGTGATATGAAGATTTTGACGGCATTCACATCTATGAGTTGGTCAGGATTTGGAAACAAAACCATCCCATAGATGAGGAGAGCCACAATTTCCTCAGAGGCTTGTAGATCCAAGGAATTCCAACAACTTTGGGCTTTCTCAAACAGGAACTTTGCTAAGAAACCTTTGACACCACTCCTTGTTTCCCAATGAGTTGTGACAACAGATGAGTGCAAGTGTAGAGCTTGAGAAATCTCTTCTGGCTTTGGGTCTCAAACCCTAATTTTGGTCATCAGTGCATAAGGAGATGTATTGAGCTGATCAAACCCTAGTGTAGTCTTGAGCCCAATGAGATCTTGTGAGAAAATTCTTGATAAGTGAAAGGGAAAATTTTGGGGTATAACAACGCGCATTATTTATTTTTGCAATTTCTATTCATTATCGTACTTGTATACTGGATGTAATAAACTAATTAGGATTTTTACCGCTTTCTTTATTTTTTTTCTTCACCCAATTTTTGTACATTGTAAACCCCCTCCCTAAAGCCATGTAATAGCGTAGGGTTTTATCTTCCCACTTTACATTTATGCATATATTAACTGCTAGTAATTAGGCGTGTATGAAAAGACTGAAAACAAAAAATGTTAGCAAACCTAAATGCGTAATATAAATATTTGAACTAAACACAATTGCACATGCGCACCTCTAGGGTATCCCGCTTCGGTTGCCTTCGGAAAACGGTCATAATTCTCGAAATGTGAGAAGTTTTAGTGGCTGTCCTCTAGTTTGAAAGATCACAAGTCCCTCGATGACCCTTTTGACGTTGCCTCAGTTAAAAGTGATCACAAGTCCCTTAATGTCCCTTCGATGTCCCTCATACATCCAACGATAGGGCTACCTACTCACTAATAGTAGGATAGCACTGTCTAAAGGATAAGGAGGAAAAGAACAAACCTTTTTTCGAGTATAAGTAGACAATTCTTAAATGCTTTCTCAAAAACAAACTTTTTGCACTTACACAACATTTCAAAACACTTTCAAAAACATTCTCTTTGTCAACACTCTTGAGGACTGATACAAGAGTTATCATAAAGTGAATCATCGCACTAAGGCATTTTTAAAACATTTTTAAACACATAAAACACAAAGGTATTTCAAAATGAGCAAACCTCTATGAGCCCGTAGAAAACTACGGATGGAAAGGGTGCTAACACCTTCCCTTTCCATAATCTACCCCTTACTCATAAAATTGTCGAAAAGATCTTTTTCTATTCTTTTCACCCTTTCCTTTGTTGGATAAAAGAAAAGTCGGTGGAGACTCTTGCTTACTGCAACATTTGCAAACACAAATGCAAAACCAGTATTAAAAAGTCGGTTCTGCCACCGTATCACACCTGTGAAGAAATATTCTCGTGCCACTCAAGGGTAAAGACTAGGTCAGGGTAAGGCAAAGGTAACTCAAAATCACGGGTTTGCTTGAGAATACTATCATCATAAACCTATGTGATACTGATAGAACCTCATTAAAACCTCATTAAAACCTCATTTAAGTGTGGAAGACACATCTGTCTAGGGTAATCTATATCCCCTATCTGTCGTGTTCCACTATATTCCTAGTGTTCCTATTCTTTGTCACTTGGCCTGGGTATTGGGCCTTTTACCTCATAGTAACACCCACCCAACAAGAAGCAGGTCCAGTACAACAGTAGTATATGGAAAACAATAAAATGTAATGAATACATATGCTCAGATAATCATGTATGGATGAATAAACTGAAAGCATAAAAATAAAAACCCAAAGAAAATAAAACAAGAGCTAGGAGCGACTTTGTGATGGACCAACAATTGGTCGACATATCCCCGGTGAAGTTTCCAGGTGAAACAACTAGCTGAAAATCATCAGAAAATGAAGTCTCCATCAAATGTCTTTTATCCCACATGAAGGGAAAGGTAAACATCGAGAAAACCTGTGAAGGGAGAAATCACGGTGCTACGACCGAGAGATCGAGTAAGAGAGTCTATTATGCGAGGGGAAGGAATTAACTCCCCACACGCCCGTAGTACTCTACGGTTTCCACTCTTGTTATCTATCTTAGGGTGTATGTAATCTAGGCTTATTGTTTACTACTGAAGAAGAATTCATGAAAAAGAAAGGAGAAAAGAATGTAGGGAAAATAAATTTGTGCTCGCTTCGGCCCTACCCCAATGCCAATGTATCCTTTTTAGGCTATCAGAGTTACTGTAGTTCGGCTGCATGTTTTTGTTTGTTTGTGTTTTTTATTAAACAATGTTAATTCCTCCTTCTGCCGCAGCTCGACCTTTGGAGACTCATGCGATGGCACAGAAGTAAATCAATCATGTCATTACCTTAAAAGGGTTTTAGAGAAAACGTGTTTGGGCGCACAAACAGTTTTGAGTTGGTTTGTACTTTGTTACCTTGAAAATGGGTTTAAGTATGATTAGGATGTTTTATGATTTGCTAAGAACAAGGAAATTTTAGTTTTAATGGATATGTAAAAGGGGAAGAAAAAAAATATATGGGAGACTACACTATTCTTAATCCTAATGTTATCATACAATGGTAGCCCTACGTCAAGGATGAAAGGAAAATATCTACCTAATGTTAGCATGCATGGATTGCAACCTAAGGTCTAACTTGAATCCGAAAAGAACAAGTACATCCTAAAGGAACATGGTATATACAAGAATAAAACAAGCAAAGCTCAAAAGAGAACACACATACCACGAGTAGCGCACACTAACTCGGGTAAAGGCCTAACCAAGATATAACTGATCGAGGTAGGTTCAAAATACATTATGGATGCTTTAGCCAAGGGGTCATATCAACCGAGGCAAACAAGCAGAAAGGGGATAGGAAAAATATAGAGAAATGTGATGTCCAAGGCGACTGAACACGTAACTAAGATATAGGAGATCGAGGTAGGAGACAGAAGGCAATATGAACAACCATAGAGGATCACCATCGGCCAATGCAAACTACTGACAAAGCATGGGGGTTTGATTGAAAAACCCTTCCCCACTTGACGACTCGATACACATGATCTTGGGAAAATGTTCGGAGCTCGGAACTTGCAAAAAGTGAGCATAGTAACAACACGGACGAAAACTGGTGGGGGTTTATTACTGACCCTTTCCACATGCCTTCCCGTGAGGACTTGGGAATGGTTGCCATAAAAGGACCTAAAACCATCATCCCGCTATACAAGCACAAATGTAAACACACGTGCAGAATACCTACTTCAAAGGTAGGGTTTTAAACAACCACAAATAGCATACGGGAAGCACACCATGTAGAATTTCCTTAAACGGGTCTTTAAATAAACCAGAGTGGTTCCTAACATGATCAGTAACGGAGATCCCCTTCATACATCTCTACCCTACTTCTCATGGCAAGAAAAGCAGTAAAGCCCTACTTCTCATGATCTCTAGAAAGTAGTAAAGAAATATGATAAAGTGCGGAAATGAGAAATAAAATGAAGTTGTGATGATACCTAACAGAGAAGGCCTGTTGCCTCTACAAAACCATGCAAGCGATAAGAAAACTCTATCGAAAGCCTCTTTGAATTTCCTTTATTGAACATTATGCTCTTAACTTACTCTGAAACCTCTTGAACTTCCTCAACGAAGATCATCCTCCAATCATGCCAACACGTATCATGGATCGAGTACTACTATCATATACAAGGGTGATCAAGATACCTTAAATAAAGATCCAAAAATTAGCACAATAATTGATCTTAAGAGAAGTATAACTAATTTCTAAAATCCCAAAGCATTTCATACTATTTTTGTTCATGTATCATTTTATCACCAAAGAATTTATCAAAATTAATGGTAATAAAAATTAATATGAAACAATTGAATTGGTACACAAAGGGGGTATTAATCCGAAACTGGGTGTTTGATAGGTAAGGGCGCTAGGCCCAGCAAGCTTAAACCAACCAATTTTTGTTATAAGGCTTTGATTACCAAAAAGAGTTTCTAATGGGCCTAATGAAAGGCAATTAGGTCCAACCATCCTTTTTGTGTAGTCAGTTTCAAAAACCAAAAGACTATGGGCCATGAAAGGTGTGTTGAATATAGGTTCAGTACCATCAACAATCCATAAGATTTTGATTATTTATCACCAGAATTATTATTACTTGAATTAAAAAAAAGAAACTAAAAGTAAAATATATAAAATAAGGAGTGAAGCAACTGAACAATTTGGAGAGATTAGGGTTCAAACATTGTGTCGCTTCAATTTCACTGTGGCTTCTTCTTCGTCACACTATTCCAGGGCCTCACTGTCTCATACTTCTTCTTTAATTCTGATTGTCTCCGCTTCCAATCGATCACTCATCCTTTATGTTCGACACTATCCTCTTCACTTCTCATCCTTTGTCTCGCTCCAAACGCCACCATCATATTCGCTTCACTATCGTTATGTTGCTATTTCTCCCTCTGATTCGAACTCACCTATGTCCGTTCATTTTCACGATTTCTGTCGCGGCTTTACAATAAGAAAAAGGGCGAAATCGATCCAATAGAGAAGAAGAAGTACGTTTCACTTTTAGGTTCCTCTTCTCTGAATTTCCGTTTTCCTTCTTCTCAATATTTTGATGCACGTGTTCGTTGTTGTTACAGGTTCACTCTTGACACGATTATTGAAGCTCTATTGTGAATTTTATGTTGATGTGAGGAAACAGGTGCAGTGTTGAAGAAGATGATTGACTATTACAGTGAATTTAGGTTGATGCACAGAGATTGGAATCATGGATTCAAATTGGTTGCCAATGGTGATGAAGGTGTGTGAGGTTGAAGTAGAGTGGAGGTTCTCTGAGTTGTAGAGAAATCGAATATGAGGGTGAAGGTTTATATAGAGGGAGAGAATGGTGGAGATCGATGAAGATTCAAAGAGAGAAGTGCGAGAATTTTTCTGGAGTGTTTTTTAGATTCTTCTCAGAATTCGAAGAATGAGTTTCAAGGTGAGTTTTTGTTTCTTTAATTTGAGTTTTTTTGTGTGCTCTCGATGAATGAATCGTGAATTCCTTCCCTTCCTTTTCTATTATCTATTCTGGAAGTTTGTTACAGAATTAGTTAGGACATTTAGAGAATTGGTTTTCTTGATGTCATTTTGGTGAAGAACTGTTAGGAAGGTTGGGAAGTTGGTTAGAAAATAGTTAGGGGTTGTTAGAGCTGTTAGAATTTGGTTAGAATTCCATTTCTATTTTCTGTTATAAGTCGTGAACCTTCTCCCTTCACTTTTCTTTTAAATTTCTGTTATCGATTTTTCTTTTAGCCTAATCCATCTCTTCTCTAATTTCTGTTATACACCTGCAAAAGTTCGTTAGAGGCGGTTAGGGGTTAGAGTTAGTTTGGATATGTTTTGACAGTTGGATGAGCTAGAAAATCAATTGGAGGATTTATGTTATAATCTTTTGTGAAATTTATGATTTCTGTAATATATTTATGCAGGTTGATGCTTGGAAGGATGAATGAGAAAGTGTATTGAAGATGATTCAAAGATGTACCATTGTTGAAGCATGTCAAAGAGTGTAAGATGTTAAAGGCAAAAATGAGGTGGCATTAGGCTTAGCAACACAAGAGATAAATGATGTTGAAGATCGGAATCGATAAATCTTTGGCCAACCTTGTAATTTATTTCTGTGGTTTTTCTATGTGATGTAATGTAATGTACTTGTCTCTTATATTCAATTATTCTCACAAATGTAAAAGAACAAGAGTTTGTAACTTGTGATGGTTTTCGTAAAGGAAAGATAGCCTTGCAACCTTTTGAATTCAAATGTTAAATTCCAAATATTCCAAGTTACTTTTTCTGCCAAAATAAAATTGAATTCTCAAGCTTCTTTGACTAATTCCCTTTGATCTTGAATGAACGATGGACATTGCTTCCAAACGATTAATCTTCACCTATTTCATAGTTGTAACAAGAATTTCTTCGTATTGCATCTCATAATGAAACATGTCACAAGATAGAAGTACTTAATCAATTTTAGTGGATGAATCTTGGTTCCAAGTAAATGAATAACCTTTTTATAAAATCCCAACGCTCCACAAGACTTTTAGGCCTTTAGCTTATGACATTAAATAAAATCCAAAGAAAACCCGTGTTACAAGTAACCTAAGTATTCAAATGAAATTCTATGCTTTAAGGTATCCTCAAACCCTAACTAATGAGGTAGATTTTCCTGTCTCTTCTCTTGCATAAAGCCATGAACCTGTGCCTTGAGATAACCAATGACTAAGCCTTAACCCAATGATATTCAATTGAAATATCTTGGTGAAAACCCTAGGCACAATAGATGAAAACCCTAATACCTTGAAAAATACAGGGAAATAAACCCTAATCCAAGGCTTGGGGAATTTGGATGAATAACAACCCTTGTATTTTGATGAGGAAGAAATCCACAATAGCCATGAATCAAAACCCTAAATTTAAACCAATGATTGATGGAGAAACCAATTGAAACAAGCTTGTGTGAAGATGAGAGACTTAAAGCCATACAACAATCCTAATTCCACTATATCATCGATCCCATGCCAAATTATTGACCAATGATGCATGACGTGCAAAATGACCTAATGGAAGTTATGTACATGAGAAAAATGCGAGATGCATAAGTCAAATAAAAGTAAAAGGGTAGGACAAATTTGGGGTATTACATCGGCTCGACACTATGCTTAGCTTTGAGTTTTGGGGCGTCTGTCTCGACATCGACGCTAGGCTGATGCTAACTCCTATTAGCGTCAATTTTTCATCTTATAGCGAGGGTTTCTATCCGACGCTAAAATATAATTTTCTTGTAGTGAGGATTCGAACCCATGACTCCAGGGTTGCAATGAAACAACCTTAACGTTGAACCAAAGCTACCCCTATATATAGATAAGAATATGAATACAAAAAACCGTACTATGTCCATTTCAAACCATTTTCATTCATCATCTCAATCATTTTAATATTATGAAAATATACACTAGAGAGTAAATAACATACTGAGTTAAAGTGTAATGATATGAGACATCAATGGTCAAATGTTGACTAGACCATCTGCACATATCTCTGTGATGATCAATCAAGGGTTGGTTCACAGGTACCACCTTTGTAACTTCATGGTATACTCATGGATTGGCAAGTTCCTATTTGGAAGGTTGTAACTTCTTAACTGCAACAGTCTCTACTCCTGCTAATAGTTTAGATAATCAATCGGATCGAATCAATCCCTTTTTTTCTATTCATTCCAAGGGAAAAATTCAACAATCACTTAGCCAAAATCACGGAACTATTCGTATGTTGTTGAATAAAAAGAAAGAATGCCGATCTTGGATAATTTTGTCATCATCTAATTGTTTTCAAATGAGACCATTCAACAATGTAAAATCTCACAATGGAATAAAAAAAGATCCTATAATTTCGCACAATCAAGTCTTTATTAGGACTTCCAAACAAACCACCTTTTATGTTACTCCCATTAAACACTAGACCATTCTCTTCTTTACAATCAGTTGTTGCACATGTAGTGACACATCCAATATCATTTGATAAAAAGAAGAGAAAACCTATATCTATGTTGTAAAAGTAAGTTCATATTTAGTTTCCATAGTTTTTATTAAAACATCATCAACCATATCATTCTTGTTCTTAACACATGTTTTTTTATCATATAGAATATTAAGATTAACTTGTTGCATTCACCTTGGTGAACTGAAGAAGTTGCTGCTTCACTCCAGGATTAACAAGACTCAGTTGTAGCGCAAGAGAGACACTGGGATTGCTACATGTTTGTAAGAGTGGATTGCATGTAAAGCCTTACAATTGCACAAATGACCAATCCGCAATATCACACGTCTCGCCAAAAATGTTAACGAGGAAGCATAGACAAGGGAGAATCGAGGATTTGATAAGGGAGATATGGTTGAGCTTTCTTCAGATTTGGTAATATTCTTCAAAAGCGTTTGAGGTATAGATAAGTACAGAGGTCAATGAAGGTAGATGGTTTTAGGTTTTAAATCGATTCCAGGAGACAAATTAATCGATTTTTGAGTTATGGGTCAACCAATTTTAGGGTTTTAATAGATATTTAGGACTTCTGAGTTTCGAGATCAATCGATTTCGATTTTATGATTTTTGAATTATTTAATGGAAGTTGGGTTCCCCGGTGAAAATAAGGTTTATGAGTTTGATGGAGAGAAGAATGAAAATATTTGAGTTAACTCATTGTGGAAGAAGATGGTTTATGAATTTTGGGAAAGAAGTAGGTGAGGGAAGAAGTGAGATTTTACACTGAATTTCACTTCCTAAGCAGAGTTCCTATATTTTTTTTAAAGGAAACTAAAAATATTTGAGCATGGCTTTTTTTTTTTTAATTAGGAAAAAGAACAACGCCTACAATAGCATTTATTAGAAAACGCTACCAAAGAGGAACCAAAAATAGCATTTATTCTAATAGTGTTATTAAAACCTTATGTAATTATTTATTTCTTCCGTCAACAACAACAACATATAGAGGATACTTTATAATAGCGATCAATGGAAAAGCACTATCACAAGTCTTTTATTGAAACATTTAATAGCGTTTTATGAAAAAAGCGCTATTAAAAGAGTGTGATTATAGATCAAATTTTTAGTAGTAAACTAATATATATATTTGTGTTATTTATCTTCTGCACTTTAATTTTCTGAATAACTTTATTTTAATCAAGTTATAACATTTAGAAAAATCAAGAAACATATTTCTAGAAAAAAGAACTTGCATAAAAACCAGAAAAATCCAACAAGTATAATTCAGACTCTCCAAGATTACGCACTCTCAGAACTTAATCAAAGGATGAAAGTTTTGTTTAATCCATAAACATATTCCATCAAATATTTGAATGGTGATCAGGTTGTAGAAAATGCTGAGGAAAGTGAAGAAGAATAAATTGCTCCTCCCATGGATGAAGTATCTCAAACCTCTATGCCTACCAACCAAATGATTATGGATTACATGCAAGGCTTCCAATAAGATATGATAAATGAATTTCAAACAAGATGGATAGGATGGGATTATATTTGAGGGGATACAAACAAGAGAGAGAGAATATTGGTGATGATGGAGCAAACCTTGATTAGACATTATGTGCACTAGTTTTAATATTTTTTTATGTTTTAAAATTTTGAATGTTATGTTTATGTTATTTAAGTTTCAAACTTCTTTCATGTTTGGTTAATTAAGTACTTATTATGTTTCGTTGTTATATTTAATTGTATGATGTTTGTCTTTTTTGTTTTAACCCATCTTTTTCTTTTCTTTTTGCTAACAACGAAAAGGGGGAGGATGTATATTTGTTGTTTACATGGTCTTTCATATTGCTCTTGGTACAGACTAAGGATCCTTTAAGATTCATATTCTTATGGGGAGACAATTCACTTGGGAATTCATACAAGTATTTGTCATCATAAAAAAGGAAAGTTTGTAACCTCACTTGAATATATTTTGATAAAGATAAAATGATAAAAAGAAGAGAAAATATTATACCATGATCAAGTCTTGGACTAAGTAAAAGAGTTTTTATATCAAACTTCTTTTCATCATTCAAACGTATAAAAAAATTTAATACACATAAATATCTTAAATTATTCAAATTCTTTTATTTTATTTCAACAATATACACCTTGGGGATTTTAATTTATTCATCTTAAAAATTATTTTAGCATATCAAATATACTGTGCATTTTTCACGAATGATGAAATTTCTAGTGGTTGAAATACTTGTTTTAAAACTACCCATAGTGCCTTGAATTCAAGTCTTGGGTTTGTCACATTTTTACTTAATAATATTTCTACAATTTTAAAAATAAACCAATAAATTGGTCTTTACAACAATCGGTTATGGCAAACTTACTATTTTCAGGAAAACTAAAATATCATTTGAACCAATCGACTGCTGGCCTTGTGCAATCGATTGTCTTGATATATTATTGATATTTTCACGTGAAAATCTTTAAACCAATCGATTGACAAGTATGTGCAATTGATAGCTTCCTCTGAAACATGGATACTTCTCATTAGTTGATTTTGAGTGAAATTTGTGGTTTTCTCAAATAACAATATAGTATATTTATGTATTTTAATATCTTTGTTATTTTATCAAAACATTATTTTTGATTTTTTATAACTTTTATACTAATATTGTTATGAACCTAGCAATTTATTTATCTACTTATACATTTTATAGAAAAAACTTACTTTTATTAATGTATTCGTACCATGACATTTTTAATGTCGTATCCCGTACCGATACCAGTATCCGTATCAAGTAGCGAACCCATACCTATGTGTCGTAACAGGCAAAAAATAAGAGAGTTGTCATCATTACATATTTGTCCTAAAGACGGGAAAGGAACGGAAAACCCTAATTATTTAGACATTGAAGGATTCGAGAGTTGATTAGATAAAGGGAAGGTGTTAGACACCCTTTATCTCTCTTGTACTCAAGGGAATCCTTTTTAGACCTAGGACTTAGATGAAATACTTCTTTATTTTAATCCCTGTTCGTTTATGCCATTTATTTTATCATATACAAGAAAGAGAAAAGGGAAAATCAATTTTTTTAGTTAGTGGACTCGCCTTGATTTTTCAATTGTGTGCCAACGTATCTTCTTAAGAAGAAATCAGAGTCCTTCGTAGTTTGAAGTTGTTTGATTAGTGTTTTTTATAGAACCGTGTTAAATTGCCTTTAAACTTATCGGAGTTTGAAAATTGAGTCATGGTAGGCGAAGTTTTTATATCCACCTAAAAAGTAACTGGAAAATCATTTATTGAAAAAAAAGTCTTGGGTTTGATTATGTTAGTAAGAAAAGATTTTTTATTGGTTAGTTGTTTTAAGCTAGTTGATTGATAAAGAGTTGATCTTTATTAGAATTAGATCGCGTTGGGCAAAGAAATTGATTTTAGCTGATAATGTTAATCTTTATCAAAACTAAATCGCACGGGACGAACAAATTGTTTGTGGTTAGTTTGGTCAGATTTAGGTTTTTTTTTTTAATAATTAATTTGTAAGGCATTAAGCCAACCACTTAATCACTCGAGGATGTTTATCCTATTATTTGCGAAATATTGAATTAGTTCGATTAAGAGAAAAAAATTTGATTTATATATAGATTAAGTAATTACAAATGAGTGATGCTAATTTTGGCATTAAGATCGAGAAGCCCTAAAATTATGTACAAGAATGATTATTTTCAGTTATTTTAATAATTAGCAATTTATGTACAAATTAACAATTTAATTAATTAACTAATTTAATTAATTTAATTAGGCTACAAAATAAATTATTTAATCGATTAGAAAATCTAATCAACCTAATAACTTAATTATTTTAGTGAAACTAATTACACACAATGATATTGATTTTTTTTAATTGTTTAAGTATAATAATCAAATTTATTCATAAAAAACAAAAACTAAAATTCTAACTTAATTAGATACATTATGTGAGTACAATGACATATTAGGGGTTTATAAGTTAATAAAACATTATTAGTCCAGGCTCATTTATTAAAAAACCCTAATTAAATTTTAAAACTAACAAAGATAAAAAATTCTGAAAACTAAAGTTAACATAGTGGGGTGGCGTGGTTCCCCTGTTACTATACTGATTCCAAAATTTAAGAAATATATACACAACCGAAGCTAATTTATTAATATTATGACAATAACACTCCATGACCTATTCAAATCTTTTCCAATCCACCACATAATATAATATGACACGTGGAATTGAATTTAACTAAAATCAAACAAATAACAATTACCATTTACTAATATATGTTCACAGAGAGAGAAAAAAATTACACAATCCAACACTCGAATTTTTTTTATTAATAACCAAGTATTAAAATAATATTTCGCAAATAACCGGGTTTCGGAAAAAATTACGCAAATAACCATGTTTGAGATGACTCCACAAAGGAGGAGCCATCTCATTTGGCGCATGCTCCTCTTTTTTTAAGGGAGGCGCCATCTCACTTGGCGCCTAAGTGCTTAGGGCAAGCCCTAAGCCAAGTGAGATGGCGCCTATGTAGAAAATTAGGTCAAAAATTTTTTTTTTTTCTTTCCTGCGCGTTGCGTATTAGACAAAGATAAAAAAAATGGATTTTTTATTTAAAAAAAAATAATTACATTCAACTGTTTTACATTTAAAGAACAGTAAAAAAATGGATACAAAAAATACTGGGAAAAAAAAAGATACATCAGTGATCCCCAGGAACCCGGTAATGACCCCCAGTTCCGCATCCCCGTCCTCGCCTTTCTCTTGCTGGGTGCCGTCTCGTTTCCTGCTGCGGCAAGGTCGATGGCCCAGCGAAGTCAATGTGATCCGAATCCATAAAATCAGTAAGATCTCCATATCTCGAAGATCCGCTCTGGTACAGTCGGTTACCCATACCCTCGAAGTTTGGTCGTGTTGGCGGTGGGTGGGGTTCCATGGTTGGTCGGTAGCATTGGTCGTCTGAGTAAGGGGGGTAGAAAGGAAATGGATCTTGGGGTGTTTGGTATTGTGGATGTTGGGTTGTTTGGTGATAAGGTGGTTGATGGTAGGTTTGGTCGGCTTGGTCATAATCTTCTGACATTCCCATATCAGGGCTAAGGCTGGATGTTGAGGGCGCCATATTGGGATATGTGGAAGACTGAAATTGTGTATGGGGTATGTGGGTTTGCTGGTATTGGGGTTGGTATTGTGGTTGGGTTTGAGGCATATCCGGGTATTGGTAGTTTGGCGGTGATTGTGGTTGGTAGTACGTCATTTGATTGTAGTTGTGTTGTGGTGGGGAATGTGGTTGTGTGTTTGTTGGTCTGTTTCTTCTTGGGGGTTGGTTTGAGGTTGATGGATTTTGGGTTTGTTGGTGGGGAATCGAGGGTTGTGCCCATTGTGTGCGTGGGTCAACCAAGTACCTCGGATGAGACACGTGCATATCTGGGTTACTAACCGACCTGTACCACGACATATATTGATCAGTGTGTCGCATGTTACCTTGAGTAAGGAAAACCGGGGATTGCAAGATGTAGCGGTGACGCCTTTGCCACATTTTACACCATTCTGGAGCAAAGTCTTTCCAGTTGGTAAGACCCCACTGGGCGTCGACCCTTTTTAGATGCCAGGGGGACAAATCTGTTGGATCACTTGGTATCTCTTGGATCATTCCGAACTGCATCTTCACACGGTCGTTGTGGTGCATCTCCACAATGTTGAAGCGAATGAGTGCAGTCTTTGCAGTCCAAGTTGCTGCATCCTCTGGATTTGGAGAATGGTCCAAACCCAAATATGGTCTCCAGACGAACTGCGATAAAATTTAAATCAGGTAAGCGCAAAAGTAATGTATAAATAATTAAAATGAACAAAAGTTAAAAGCTACGACGTACGTCATCTGGGCCTAAGTGATCCAACAGATTCCGGTAGAGTGCGACATTGAATCTGGGATTCTTGCCGTAATCCATACCCCTCACGCAGTACTTAAAGGAAAAGAGAAACATGTTATTTTTAGCATATATTTTGGAAAGAGAAGAATAGTTATAAATGCTATAACTTAATGACTTACTTTGTTGCGTAAGGGAAACCAAAAGTGTTGTTGTTGATGGGGTTTAAGGACTCCATCCTCCACCAACCCCAGGCTTGTAGTAAAAATGCGCACCCATAAAATGTACATTTTTCCTTGACTGCGTTTTTGCACAAGGAACTGTACAGGTGGGCTAATACTGCAGAACCCCAACTATATTTTCTAGTTTTATCAAAATTTGTTAGTAAATGTAAGTACATGAAATTTACACTATTTCCCGTACTTTCGGGAAATAAAAATGTACCAAAAAGTATGATAATATACGTTCTGGCTTTTACTACTCGGTCATTCTCTGAGGAATTTTCATTTAATTCCATACTTGCATAATGCCGTTTCAGGTCAGTGAGTAGTATTCCCTGCCCTCTTGCTCCACCACCTTCTACCATGTCCCTACCCAACAGTTCTTCACACTGTGAGTTAGGTTGTTGAACCGACCCGTTCACCGCCTTACCATCGATAGGGAGGCCCAGTAGCATGTACACATCTTCGAGAGTGATGGTACATTCACCTATTGGTAGGTGAAATGTATGGGTCTCCGGTCTCCACCTCTCCAACATTGCAAGAATGAATTTTGAGTCAATGGTGCAGTTGGAGATCTTTATCACGTGTCCAAAACCTGCATATTCCAGATAAGGGACGATAAATGGGTCGGGAGCCAGGTATTTGTGCGAACGGATTCTGAATCTTTGTGTATCCTGAGATCATAATTAAACAAGAGTAAGATTAATTAAGATGAACAACACGTTATTTGAAGTATGAAAAATGTATAACCAAAGAAGAGACTTACAAATGCAGTAATGTTTTCCCTTGTGCCTCTGTGAGTATCTCCCATTGTTAGAAGGGCCATTGTTCAGAATGCTTGAGAGAATGAAAGACTTAGGAAGAAATAGAGAGTATGATAGACTTAAGAAATATTTCGTAGCAGAGAGTGAGAGTTGTGTGGGTGTGAGAGATGTTTCATAAGGTATGTATTTATAGGCAATTAAGTTTGATGTAGTGGTTGCATGCCTGCGATGTGTCACATTTGCATGCTTAGGGTGTTACACATATGCATGCATGCATTTACAAAAAATGTAAGGTGTCACTCTTGCAGGCTAGGTGGCAGCCCATGGATGTATCACGATTGGACAGTAAGGGAGGCGCCATCTCACTTGGCGAAATAGTACAAAAATGAATGGTGTCGCCACCCCATTTGGCGAATAAGAGGTGTCACGTTTTACAGCATTGGCTCAGGCTACGTGATAGCCTTTGGGATTCCTTTCTTTGTTGCATGCAAGGCCATTGGAGTTGACGGGTGGAGTCTTACACAAAACATTTATGTGTGCAGAATAGGGCCAGGCTAGGTGGCAGGCTAGGTGGCAGCATAAGCCCATGCATGTATCACGATTGGACAGTAAGGGAGGCGCCATCTCACTTGGCGAAATAGTACAAAAATGAATGGTGTCGCCACCCCATTTGGCGAATAAGAGGTGTCACGTTTTACAGCATTGGCTCAGGCTACGTGACAGCCTTTGGGATTCCTTTCTTTGTTGCATGCAAGGCCATTGGAGTTGATGGGTGGAGTCTTACACAAAACATTTATGTGTGCAGAATAGGGCCAGGCTAGGTGGCAGGCTAGGTGGCAGCATAAGCCCATGCATGTATCACGATTGGACAATAAGGGAGGCGCCATCTCACTTGGCGAAATAGTACAAAAATGAATGGTGTCGCCACCCCATTTGGAGAATAAGAGGTGTCACGTTTTACAGCATTGGCTCAGGCTACGTGACAGCCTTTGGGATTCCTTTCTTTGTTGCATGCAAGGCCATTGGAGTTGACGGGTGGCAGGCTAGGTGGCTGCATAAGCCCATGCATGTAATATTATTGGCAGCCTTGGGGGGTTGCATCACTTACTTAATTGAAATTTTTTGCCTTAAGTTGAACATAACATTCATTCACATAAACTGTAAAATTTTCCAACCTTTGAATCAGTCATCTAACCTTCAAACATTCCAGCATTCATACCTTCATACAATCAATAAACCCAAAACATTCCCACCTTCATACCTTAAAACAATTCTACACAATGGCCTCTTCACCACAATTTGTTGTCAAAGCACATTTCAACGGTGAGACATACATGTGTCCCACAGTTGGGTTTTTGTTTAGAAACACCGACAATGTTCGATTTCTCTTAAACGGGAAAGCAAATTTCTCGTACTTTAAGAAAAGATTGGAGGCCAAACTTGAACGAGGCCCCGTATCCCAGATATTTTATCAGAGTCCAGTCTTCTTTGGAAACAACCAAGTTATTTTTTATAAGGTTGCAATTCAAGATGACGAGGATTTCCAGAACATGATTTCCAGCCATGTCTATTCTGGAAACGACTCTATTGAGTTGTACGTTTTGTTTCAAGAGCCTCCGGTGACACAGGAGGTAGAGCCTCCGATGACACAGGAGGTTGATCCTTTGGAGAATGAGCAAGATGAGGTGGATGCAGTTGATGATGAAGAAGAAGATAACGAGTTAGAGTTTGATGAAATGGTGAACGACGATTCTGACGATGATGGCATCCCAAGTATTCCTACCGACAAAATCTACACACCACCTACGCACATGACAAACTTCAACATGGGCGGAGATGAACCTTCTACGGACTTGTTTTTCCAACCGTATATGCAGTCGGATGAAAATTTAAAAGAGAAAGACAAGTTTCGTAATAGAGAGGAATGCATAAGGGCCATCAAAAAATTTCACATGCTCAACTCGGTTGATTACAAGGTGGATCGTGTAAACCCGGAAAGGTACAAGATCAAGTGTGTCCACCCTGACTGTATGTTCAAGCTGACCGCTTCATACAGACTAAGGGGTGACTGTTGGGTCATAGGTTCCATGACTACCCATACTTGTGTAAGTTCCACTCAATCACAAGACCACCGAAAACTCAACCATGATCTAATCTGTCAAGAAATCCTACCCCTAGTCAGCAACGACCCTTCTTTGAAGGTGAAAACAATCATCTCCCACATCACCACGGTTTTTAACTACACTCCGTCTTACCGTAAGGCGTGGTTAGCAAAGACTAAGGCGATTGAAAGGGTGTACGGAAACTGGGAGGAGTCATACCGAGAACTTCCCCGCTACCTAAATGCACTCAAGACATATTCTCCAGGTAGTGTTTATGTTCTGGAAACATTGCCAGCGTACGCCCAAGATGGTAGTCTACTACATGGCAACGGAATATTCAGTCGCGTCTTTTGGGCATTTCAACCATGCATCACAGGGTTTGCATCATGCAAACCAATTCTACAAATAGACGGGACTTGGTTGTATGGGAAGTACAAAGGCACGCTTTTGATGGCAGTTGCACAAGATGGCAACAATAACATTTTCCCCGTTGCGTTTGCCCTTGTCGAGGGGGAGACCGGTGGTGCTTGGAGCTTTTTCTTGAAAAATCTTCGTACACACGTGGCTCCTCAACCAGATCTCTGTTTGATCTCGGACAGACATGCCTCCATTGAAAGTGCCTATAATAATCCGGCAAATGGTTGGCATGACCCTCCTTCTACGCATGTCTATTGCGTCAGGCATATCGTCCAGAATTTCTCGAGGGAGGTCAAGGACAAAACATTGAGGAAAGCGGTGATGAATGCGGGATACGCACTGATACAACCCACATTCAAATATTACCGCAACGAGATCCGTTTGTCTAACCCAGAAGCCGGTACGTGGATCGACAATATACCGGTCGAAAAGTGGACTAGGTCATACGACAATGGCCAAAGATGGGGGCATATGACAACAAATCTGATTGAATCAATGAATGGGGTATTCAAGGGCATACGAAACCTCCCCATCACTGCCTTGGTGAAATCCACGTATTTTAGGATGGCTGCGTTATTTGCCAAAAGAGGTGAAATGTGGTATGCGGTCTTGCAATCAGGACAACTATGGAGTGAAAGCTGTATGAAATACATTAAGGCTGAAAGTGCTAAAGCCAACACTCACATGGTTACACGGTTTGACCGCCATAGCCACAACTTCATTGTGAAAGAGACAATTGACCACAATGAAGGCCTGGCAAGACAAGAATACAGGGTCATTTTACCTTCTCAATGGTGCGATTGTGGCAGGTTTCAAGCTTTTCGTATGCCTTGCTCTCATGTCATTGCCGCTTGTGCTCATACCCATCAAGACGCGCTTCAACTGCTCTCAAACGTTTATAAATCTGAAACGTTGCTCACTGTTTACAACAACAACTTTCCTTTGGTGGCAAAACCGGACTATTGGCCTGAATACAACGGTGATATAGTTTGGCACAATGACCAAATGCGAAGGAACAAGAAGGGTCGTCCCAAAAGCAGGCGCATAACAACAGAAATGGACGATCTTGACAGGTTGGAAAGAAAGTGTGGTTTATGCCGTCAGGTCGGACACAATCGCAAAAACTGTCTGAATCGGGCGTCTGGCTCGACCACATAAATTTTGTAATACAATAAATCTTTTCAATATTTGTGTTGTAAACATTATGGGTTTTCCGTTAATAAAACTGTTCACACAATTTAAGAAATTCAATATAGGAAATTACATTAGGGTTTTCGCGTACAACAATGATTAACGATATTCAATCTAGGAAATTACAACTGTTAACACAATTTCATCTGACCCATGCATCATCAGCATTACATCACTGTCTGTTTTGACTTCCTCCAACCACACATTAGGTCTTCCTGTCGCATGCGAGGTTGTTGTTCGTTTTCGCTGGATCCTTCGAATTTTTTCCCCCTCGGCGATGTCTCCATCTAGCCACCGCATCAACTCCCGCTTCAGACGCTCCATGGAGTGAATGTGCCAGAATTTCATTTTCATCGCAGGTTTCGTGGCGGAGAATATAACGTAACCATCTCTGCTAAAAATCATAGGCGACGTCATTACGTAAATAAGGGAGTACAAAATAAAAATACAGTGCGAGAAAGTGTGAGAAATTTCAAAGAAACGGACGAATTATTTATAAAACAGCAAAAAACCCTAGTTTTGCCCTAGGCGCCAAGTGAGATGGCGCCTCCTCTCCTTTTTAAGGAGCATGCGCCATCTCACTTGGCTTAAAGCCAAGGGAGGCGCCAAGTGAGATGGCGCCTAGGGCAAAACCCTAGGTGCATGCGCCAAATGAGATGGCTCCTCCTTTGTGGAGCCATCTGAAATATGGTTATTTGCGTAATTTTTTCCGAAACCCGGTTATTTGCGAAATATTTTTTTAATACATGGTTATTAATAAAAAAAATTCTCCAACACTCTCTCTTTCTTTCACGATGCAATTTCTTTCCTCACTTCTTCCAATTTCTTCTTCTTTTCTAATTTTCAACATAAAACTGTAATGGCGCAAGAGAAAGTAGTTACTAGCGGCGACATTGGTAGCGGTGGAGGTGAGAAGAAAGAGAAGACAAACAACATTGTTGATGTTTCTACTCATGGAGACGAAAATAAGAAACATAAAGGTTTCCTTTCTCGAATTTAGAATTTTATTTTTAGGTTCAATAGAGATAATTTGGAAAAAAGACTTCAGAGTATTTCTAAGGAAGAATCGTCGGTTATGAGTAGATGAACAAGAGAACTTGTTCATGAAGGCAAACTTCTCGCCATATTATTATTTTTTCTGTTTTGTTTGAGGTATAAATTTCATTCTGATTTTTACTCTTGATCTTTATTTATTTTATTATTCATTTTTTCAGTGTTTGTTAGTTATTTACTTATTTATTAGTTATTCTTGCACCAGTCCATAAAATTCACAATAGATAGATATATCAAAGGCATTTGATGAATGCAAAAGTTGTTTACAAGTATGATTTATCGATACCTCTTGATAATTTGTACAATGTTGTTGAAGAAATCACTCAGAATTGATTTGACTTGACAAGTTAGGAGGCAGAAATGATGAAATGCATCAGACTTGAGATGTTTGAGAAATAGATTTAAATTTGCTTCAAATTTATGTCAAGTATGTTTGAAACTATCTATATCAAAATTCTTATTGGAATTCTACAGGGGGCACTAGTAGATATATTTTTATGAGGCAGTAATCTTATAGGGGGCACTAGTAGATATATTTTTATGAGGCAGTAATCTTATTCAAGATGCACGTGGAATGACGTCTTTGGTGCATCTAACATTTTCTTTATGTTTCAAATATTCGAAATTAAAGTTCATTTTGGTAACTAACTCGCAATTTATACGGTAATAAGCAGCCATGAGTTCTACCACAATTTCTTCCATTTGCTCAAGCACTTTCCGCTGTACTTACCGATATCCTTACTGATTCTCTCTATTATGTCGCTGCCTCTCCTAAATGTTACTTTTTTCGTATATTCCGTTTTACTTTTTCTCTCTTTTATGTATCAAGGAGCTTTCAAGGAGCTTCTTAGTACTAAGTTTTGTCATCCTCTTCTGGTAAATTTCAAGTGTTTTTACATTTTTTTCTTCTTCTTAGATTTATACCTGCTACATGATAGAGATGGATCCTTGTCATATGATTTGTAGCATGTGTGTGAATTATTTTTTTATTTTACTATGATGGTTCACGTAGACTTTTATGTAATAGGTTCGTTTGAGATGGCATGATGCTGGTACATATAATTTATAAGAATATTGAGGAGTGGCCACAGAGTGGTGGAGCTAATGGTAGCTTAAGATTTGAAGCTGAGTTGAAACATGGAGCCAATGCTGGTATGTATTAATTAACCACCAATTATTTCCAAATTTGACTCATGGTGAACATCCTCATGAGTTGCAATTTTAGGACTTGTAAATGCGTTGAAACTTCTCTAGCCGATCAAAGACAAGTATTCAGGCGTGACATGTGCAAACTTATTTCAGTTAGCTGGTGCTACAGCTATGGAGGTTGCATACTACTTTGCCTTCAAGGATTGATTGTGCATGAAATAATTTACTATAAGATATATACTCTCCAGCGACGTGTTTAAGTGACGTGATTACTGTCACTAAAATTTAATAGTTGCGACGTGATAATCACGTCACTAAATTATTTTATAATTTAAATAATAAAAGTAAAGCATGGTTTGCGTCAGTAAGTATTTTTTTTATATAAAAAACTTGCGACGTGGGAAACACGTCACAACATAAAAAGTAGAATAAAAAAATGTTAAGCTTTAGGCGTTTTGAAGATGGAATTTTAAATATTTCAAAAAAATTTATTGTGATGTGTTAAACACGTCGTAAATATTTTAGAGGAAAAAAAACCATGTCTTTAAGAAGATGTCATTCTGAAACGTGCAGGTTAACTGTAAAAGTATAACCGTCGTAGGGGTTGCGACGTGAATATCATGTGACAAGGTTGCGACATGATATTCACGTCGCTGATTGACTAATATTTAAATTATAAAGTTTCGTGTTTCGACGTGAATATCACGTGGCAAAGTTGCGACGTGATATTCACGTCGCTGATTGGCTAATAAACATGCGTCTTCTCTTTCCATAAATCATTTGTGTTTCATCATCATCCCTCTTTTCTTCTTTCTCTCTTCCCTATTCTTTCATTCTTCGATAATCAATTCCAAATTCCATCATCAATTCCAAATTTCTTTTGTAACAAACGTATAATATTTATTCAATTTACTCTTAATATTTTCGTTTTAGATTAATTATGTTTTATGATATATTGATTTATATTTTTTTGTCAAGAAATTGAAGAGATTAGAAGGAAGATTTACTAAAAAGGTTATGCAAGAAGTCGAAGGAGATTGAAGAATAGATATTTATGTTATTTATTTATATTTTGAATTTATTTTTTTTTTATATATATATATATATATATATATAAATATATATATATATATATATATATATATATATATATATATATATATATATATATATATATATATATATATATATATATATATATATATATATATATATATATATATATATATATAAAGGTTTAATTTTGAAAATATATTAAATATAATATTGAATATAAAAAAGTAAACTTTATAAAATTATATATATTTTTTAAAACAGAATATAGAAAAGAATATTAAATATACTAAATATTTTTAACAGTATATTTAAAAATAAAAACAGTTTTATATATTTAATAAAAACGGTTATATATATATATATATATATATATATATATATATATATATATATATATATATATATATATATATATATATATATATATATATATATATATATGCGTTTTTACTATATAATTTTTAATAAAAATAGTTTTTATTTATATATTTATCCTAATAAAAATTTTATATTTTAATAAAAATTATTAACATGAATATAATAGTTACGTATTAAAAATATTATTAATTTTAAAAAATATAATTATAAATAAAATATAATAAAAAACGAAAAACATTGTTTATATATATATATATATATATATATATATATATATATATATATATATATATATATATATATATATATATATATATATATATATATATATATATAATTTCAAAATAGTTATAAAATTTAATTATAGTTACTATAGTTAAATGTTTATTTATATTTAATATAAGACAATGATTATATAAATGTGCAGTAAGAAATATTATCGATATGGTCGTAGTTGGATGTTCCGTAGATTGTATTCAGGAAGACGTGCACTTAAATCCTATTTTATAGAAGGAGATAATGAGTTTATCACATGACGTTTGCTCAGAAATATTGTAGAAGTAAAGAGGGATTTAGGTGTTTCTGTCTTAAATGTGAAAGTAGACCAATAATTAGTGACACTGAAGAAATAACACGTCATTTACATAGAAGGGGTTCGTTGAAAATTATTAGATTTGAACGTATAATGGTGAAGAACTGCCGAGTAACGTACCAGAGAATAGCAACACCACATGCTTCAAGTAGTCGACCGCCTATGAAATATGAGAACAATTTTAATCTGATCAGTGAGATGGTGAGATCGGTGAGATACTTCGACGTGATTTTTCATGTTTGATGTGAAATTCACGTCACAAATGAGAGTATTTTTTATAGTAATTGAAAGATACACCGACCATTCTTTTTAATTTTTAGAATGTTTGAGGCCACAAAATTCCCATAAAATACGGAAGAGTAGGTACCTCTAGACCTGACCAATGTCTTGAAGAAGGACAACTTCCTGGTAAAGCCTATATATCCAGTTGAAGTTAGAACTATATTATGACACAAACTATCTTCATTGCCTCTCTAAGATTGTAGAATGTGGATTTACTAAGCTACTGTTAATTTCTGAATAAGAAACTAATAAACTGTAGACATTTTATAGTGTTTCTATTGAAGTATGAAATTCAACTAAATTATTATTTATTATGTGCTCATTCAGAACAAGGATTCATAAGTCAATCTGACAATGATTTCTCTGGAGACTTTAATTGACTCAAATATATTTTTGGACTATATTGATAACATCGATACGAAGGTATCTTTAGTTTTTCTCTTTTGGTCCTTATGGTCTACAATAGCTAGTACTCAAATGTATAATAGTTATTTTTATAAGTTTTCATTCGCTTGATTTGATTTACGTAATAGGTGGCATTTCTTGCTGTATGTGTATGTAGGGGCTTAAAGGTTATATATGTCATTGGAGCTGGTGCTAGAGCTGATCCAATAAGAATACGCATTGCTCATCTAAGAGAATCTACTAATGATTCATTATCTCGATCGGTAAGACGGTAACATCCTCCTTATATGAGTCTTTTTGTATTGTATTTTATAGGTTTTAAACCGTGTCAATTAAACCATGTGATTTTTCAATATCTCCATCTTTTTTGAACTTGTAACTGAAGAAATATGAAGAGAATGAGAGTGGACTATGAACTTTCTTTTCTTTATATATTTTGTCCAACTAACTTTCAATATGAGATACAATGTGATTTATATAGGATCACAATATAGAATATAAAGAGTGTACAACAATAACTATGTCTAGGTCCCTGAGGAATAAATTTCTCACTGTTCAAGGGAATCCGGCTTTTGATTTACCCAAGACTGATTTAAATTTAACCAATAAAACTCCCCCATAAATTCAAATGTTCCATCGATCCATCATCCCAAGCATTTTCTTGCCTCTGTCGAAAAACTCCTTCGACAGTTGTTTTGTAAGGATGTCTGCTGCTTGATCTTTACTTGCAACATGCTCCAGTTCGATGCTTCCATCTTTCACATGTTCTCGAATTAAATGAAATCGAACATCAATGTGCTTTCTTCGTTCGTGGTTGACTGGATTCTTCGCCAGTTCGATTGCAGATTTGTTGTCAACTCGAATCATTGTTGCAGCTTCCTGCTCCGATTCCATCTTGCTCAGCAATCTTCTCAGCCATATTGCATGGCATACGCACCAGGATGCTGCTACATACTCTGCTCCACAGGTCTAAAGAGTTACAACGGGTTGCTTCCTTGACAGCCAGGTGAAAGCATTATTTCCCATGAAGAATACATATCCTGAAGTGTTATTTCAATCATTAATGTCACCACATTAATCGCTGTCAGAGTAGCCAGACAGCTTGTATTCTTCTACTTTCGAATAAAATATTCCAAGTGACACAATTTCTTAGACATATCGAAGGATTCTCTTCAAAGCTTTCCAGTGTGAAACAATCGGTTCTTCCATGAAGCGACTCACAATAAAAACACTCAACGAAAGATCTGGCCTTGTGCATCTAAGGTATCGAAGACTTCCCACCAAGCTTCGAAATTTGTTTGCTTTGACACACTCTCCCCCATCAAATTTCGAAATCTTTGCTCCTGGCTCCATTGGTGTCGAAATATGATTGCAGTTATCCATCTTAAATCTTTTCAGGATATCTTTTGCATACTTTTCTTGTGAGATGAAGATTCCTGTTTCTTCCTGTTGAACCTCCAGACCAAGAAAGTATTTCATTAGACCTAGGTCAGTCATCTCAAATTCTTTTGTCATTGTGTCTTTGAACTCTTTGATCATCTGATTGTTGTTGCCCAAGAAAATCAAATCATCAACATAGAGAGCACCGAGCAATATTTTCTCTTTTTTCTTTTTCACATACAAGGCATGTTCGAAAGGACATTGCTGAAATCCATTTTCTTTGAAGTATGTGTCAATTCGAGTATTCCATGCTCGTGGTTCCTACTTTAGCCCATAAAGTGCCTTTTTCAGCTTTAGCACATTTCCTTCATTTCCAATTTTCATGAATCCAGGGGGTTGTTCGGTGTAAACTTTTTCTTCGAGCACGCCATTCAGAAAATATTACTTGACATCCATCTGATGTATTTTCCATTTGTATTGAGCAGCTTGAGATATGAGCAGTCGAATAGTATCCATTCTTGCAACAGGTGCGAAGACTTCATCATAATCGATTCCTGCTTTCTACATGTATCCTTTCGCCCCAAGTCGCGCCTTGAATCTTTCGATTTCACCTTGTACATTTATCTTTTTCTTAAACACCCATTTCACACCAATTGTTTGACTTCCTTTTGGTAACTCAGCTAGGTCCCAAGAATCATTGCGTTCGATGGCCTTAATTTCTTCATTAATAGCATCCTTCTAATTTTTGTTTCTTATTGCTTCATCGAAGCTGACATCTTCAGTGTCTTCCAATAAACATACAAGATGCACTTCTTCTGTGTTTTCATACAAGTCTTGTAAGCTTCGCAACCTGGGCTGTGAGGGTCCTTCTTCATCATCGGGGTCTTCTAGTCTGTCTAAGTGTCTTTTAATAAAGCATATGGTACTTCGATCACAACCTCATTCGAATTGTCCCAGTCCCACTTGCTTCCTTCATTTACTCGAACATCTCTACTGACTATCACCTTTTTGTTTATTGGATCGAAGAGTCTGTAATCTTTCATTTTTTCATCATACCCAATGAGTATGTATTTCTGACTCTTATCTTCCAGCTTTGTTCTTCTTTGATCAGGAACATGTTCATAAGCCACACTTCCAAACACTTTGAAGCGAGACACAGTTGGCTTTCGACAACTCCAAGCTTCTTGAGGTGTTAAATCTCCCAGCTTTGAATATTGACATCTATTTTTAATGTAGATTGCGCACTGTACAACTTCTGCCCAAAACTCCTTCGACATGTTTTTGCTCTTCAGCATTGATCGAACCATGTGAAGGACTGTTCGATTCTTCCTTTCTGCTACACCATTTTGTTGGGTTGAGTAAGCTGCAGTCAGAAATCTTCTTATGCCTTGCTCTTCACAGTACTTCATAAAGGTTGTCGAAGTATATTCTCCACCTCTGTCTGATCGAAGGGCTTTGATGTATTTATCTGTTTCTTTTTTAACCATTATCTTAAAATTCTTGAATACTTCGAAGGCTTCAGACATTTCTTTCAGAAAGTACACCCAAGTTTTCCTTGAAAAATCATCAACGAAGGATATGAAGTACCTTTTGCCACTGAAGGATTCTGGGGTAATTGGTCCACATATGTCAGTGTGGATCAAATCCAGAATTTGTTGGCCTGATATTCTGCCTTCCTTGGGAATGAAGTTTTCGTCTGTATGCCAAACAAACATTCTTCACAAAATTTTCCTTCGAATTCTACATCTGACTGTCCATGCACCATATTTTTCTTTGCTAACCTCCTTAGTCCAGCCTGGTGTAGATGTCCAAATCGAAGATTCCACAGAGATTCTTGGTCTTCAATATTGACATGCAGACACTTTTCTTAAATGCTTCTCAAATTCTACTTATACATTTGATTCCTCCCCATTTCGACTTGAGCAACCAGATGTCATGACTTGTCTAAATGCAGGCTTCGATCTTCCATGAGAATCGAATAACCCTTTACAGTGAGTTGTCCAAGACTCAAAATATTTGCTTTGAGGTTTGGTACATAGTACACGTCTTAGATTGATCCTATCAAATCATTCTTCTGCAAGAAACTGATTGTTCATTTTCCTTCGACTCTTACTTTCGACGCATCTCCAAACGAAACATGACCGTCTTAAATTTTCTTTAAGTCTTTGAACAAATGCTTATGACCACACATATGGTTGATTCCTTTTGAGTCATTAACAGAAGTCCTTCATTCGATTTTGTTTCTAGGGCAATATTTGTTGTTTCTTCTACCTTTCTTCTGGATCGACAGTCTTTTGCAAGATGTCCATGCTTTACCACAGTTTTAGCAACTATAGGAGTTGCAATCTTTCGCATAGTGCCCCTTTTTGTTGTATTTGTAACATTCGATGTTGTTGTAATTCGATCTACCACCTCTCTGGCCACGTCTTCTGCCACGCCAGTTTTGTTGGCTTGATTGTCCTCTGTCGAAGTTGTTATTTTGGTAACTTCGACCACCATTACGTCCTCCACGACCATGTCCACTCCCACGACAATTTTGAGAGAAAAGTGTCTTTTCATCTCTGTTGGGTTCTGCATCCTCAAGCGCCTCCTCCTTCTTCTTCATTTTGTGTTGTTCATGTGCCTCAAGAAAACTAGTGACTTCTTCGACAATGATTGTTGAAAGGTCCTTCGCCTCTTCTATTGCGCATACTATGTTCAAAATTGTCTGTCAAAGATCTCAGAATCTTTTCGAAAATACGAGCATCAGACATTGCTTCTCCATTTAGATTGAGTTGATTTGTCACTGTTTTCACATGAGTAATATAGTCCGATACAGACTGTGTCTCCTTCATCTTCATTCTCTCAATTTCTCCACGAAGAGTTTCAAGTGAACTTTCTTGACTCTATTTGCTCCTCTGAAGGCCTTTTCTAGCGTGTCCCACGCCTCCTTCGACGTATTCGAACCAGCAATCTTTTTGAAGGCTGATTCATCAACTGCTCTGAACAGCATGTACAATGCTGTTTTGTCCCTTGCTCGCATTTATTTCAACGTGTTATTCTGAGCAGCTGTGTATGTCGTCGTATTTGATGGTTCTTCAAACCCATCATTAGTCACTTCCCATACATTTAACAATTCCAGCAGCACCTTCATCTGGATACTCCAGTTTTCATAGTTTGACTTTGAAAGTCGTGGAAGTGGCATCTGACCCATCATATTTGCCACACGCTCTGATACCAATTTGAAGAAATATGAAGAGAATGATAGTAGACTATGAACTTTCTTTTCTTTATATATTTTGTCCAACTAACTTTCAATATGAGATACAATGTGATTTATATAGGATCATAATATAAAATATAAAGAGTTTACATCAATAATTATGTCTAGGTCCCTAAGGAATAAATTTCCCACTTTCCAAGGGAATCTGACTTTTGATTTACCCAAAACTGATTTGAATTTAACCAACAATAACTCTTTTTTGTATGCTGCATTATTAACCTATCTTATGATTGTAAAGTGGTATGGTCGTGTCTTTACATCCAAGACCTTTTGAACCTTCCTCCTCTGCCTCTAAATGTTCCATCGGCATATGCTCTGGTTTGGATGACTAAATTGGAATGTTAAAATTTAACTTTGCACATATTATTAGATTAGTTTTGAGACTATGATAAATGTTATGATCTTGCCTGGTCTTTGCTCTATTACTAAGTTAGAGTGTTGAATATTAATAACATATAATATTACCTTACGTTTAGTTGTACGGTAGGCTTTTTAATTTTACAACTTTGCCTTAAACTGACTATTTTTGCATACACGCTCTGGTACCTTGCATATCAATCCATGTCTACACTTTTTGCATACAGTTTACTTGAGGTTCTGTTACCGGAGATTCTCATGAGGTATTTGATCGCAGATAAATTTTAGTCTAGTATTAGTGGAAATATTTTTTACAGGGTGATATTTTGAAAAAACTAAAACAGATAGGGATAAATATTTCATCCAGGAATTTAGCACGGGTTATCTAGACTTGAAGGGCTATGGTTGTCATTTAGCTTTGTCCTGTAGATACAATTTGAGAGTTTTATAGATAGGATTTCGTCTAATAGAGTTCAGTATTATGTGTAAATTGTTGGAAGATATGTACATGTACAGATAATGTGTTGGTTGTTATTGCCATATGCTTTTGGATAAAATTAGTTGCAGCACTACTATCTTGGGTGCAGAAGGAGTGTCCTCTAACAGGTTTAGACTCTGAAAGATGAGAATAATCATAACTTCATCTTTGCCTTTCTAGGTTGGTTACATGGGTGCAGAAGGACACTGTATGAATATTGCAAGGAGTTTAGTTATAATGATTACAATTTTACATTTCAGCATGTTGTACTTCCTATAGAATTCAAGCCATATCTCAAATTTGTCAGACGTGTCTCAAACAGATCCAAGTGCTCGAGCTCTTATAAATTTGGCAGTCGTGTCTCAAATTGATCCTTAGCAGTGGCTGCTTCTGTATCGTAATCCTTATCACAGTCAATATTACTGACAAAAGGATGATGTTACTTCGCAACTGCTCAATCTCAGTGCTTCTGTCACCTAAGGAACTCACCAGCATCATGTGGTTGAGATGTTTAGGGAGATGGGTTTTTCATGAGTGTTCAAAAATTTGAGATGATACGAAGTAATGGGTCTAGATTGAGTAGGCATGAGTTGGACAATGATAAGTTTTTGAATAGAATTTCAAATTTTATATTCTATTGCGTTCTTATATGTTTTATTGTATTCTAATTATGGAGTTAAAGTTGAATTAATGAATTATCAATCATTCATTGGACTACAATATTTTCTGGTCTATTGCGTTCTTTTATGTCTTCTGAGAAATACTTAATATCATGACATAAATTTCGTGAAAGAAACCCGTTGCATCATATATATAGCCAGTTGTTAATAGCCTGTTACTCTTTTAGCCCTATTTTATGATTACAATGTGAATTTCATTTGGTTAGAAATAAAATCTGAGGCCTATTTATTATTTGCTCAAAAAAATATATGACATGTATGCTTTAGCTACAAATATATGACTTGTATGCTTTGTTTAAGTTACATAGAGCAATAAACAAAACAAAAAGTTATAGAAAAACATTACATTAGCATGTGATATTCTAGTGTGTTTCTTATGCAACTTTGAAATTGGAAATATAGTTGAAGCTTCGTTTTCAAATCGATTAGAAATGAGAATGGGACACTATGATGATCCATGAGAAACAACCTGTGCCATATCACAACCTGCACCAGTAAATAAGGTTCACAGTGTAGTGTGATTGCTTTTATTACCGAAGAACAATGATTTTAATCATTATTGTTTTTATGGTCTATTTATCTAATAAACCCAACCACTTCAACATGTACATAATATAGTCATTAAACAAGAAATTTGAGATAAGCAAGCTCTGGTAATTTACTCATAATATTTTTCTTTTGTTACGTTTATGAAGTTAACATATGTTGAATTTTTTTTTACAATAACTAAGTATTAAAATAATATTTTGCAAATAACCGCATTTCAGAAAAAATTACGCAAATAACCATGTTTCAGATGACTCCCCAAAAGAGGAGTCATCTGAATTGGCGCATCCACCCCTACTTTTGCCCTAGGCGCCATCTCACTTGGCGCCTCCCTTCACTTTTAGCCAAGTGAGATGGCGCATGCTCCTTAAAAGTGAGAGGAGGCGCCATCTCACTTGGCTCCTAGGGCAAAACTAGGGCAAAATGCTGTTTTATAAATGATTCATCTGTTTCTCCGAAATTTCACACACTTTCTCGCACTGTATTTTTATTTTTTACTTTGTTATTTGCGTCATGACGTCACCCATGATTTTTAGCAGAGATGGTTACGTTATCTTCTCCGCCACGAAACCTGCGATGAAAATGAAATTCTGGCACATTCACTCCATGGAGCGTCTGAAGCGGGAGTTGATGCGATGGCTAGATGGAGACATTGCGGAGGGGGAAAATTCGAAGGATCCAGCAAAAACAAACAACAACCTCACATGCGACAGGAAGACCTAATGTATGGTTGGAGGAAGTCAAAACAGACAGCGATGTAATGTTGATGATGCATGGGTCAGATGAAATTGTGTTAACAGTTGTAATTTCGTAGACGGAATATCGTTAATTTTTCTTGTACGCATTTTATTAATTGTAGCAAAATCTGTTAACGGAAAACCCTAATGTTTACAAGACAATTAAGGAAAGATTTTATGTATTACAATTTTTATTGGTCGAGGCAGACGCCCGATTCGGACAATTTTTGCGATTGTGTCCGACCTGACGGCATAAACCACACTTTCTTTCCAACTTGTCAAGATCGTCCATTTCTGTTGTGATGTGCTTACTTTTGGGACGACCCTTCTTGTTCCTTCGCATTTGGTCATTGTGCCACACTATTTCGCCGTCGTATGCAGGCCAATAATCTGGTTTTGCTACCAAAGGAAAGTTGTTGTTGTAAATGTTGAGCAACTTTTCAGATTTGTAAATGTTTGACAGAAGTTGCAGCGCGTCTTGATGGGTATGAGCACAAGCGGCAATGACATGAGAGCAAGGCATACGAAATGCTTGAAACCTGCCACAATCGCACCAACGAGAAGGTAGCATGACCCTATATTCTTGTCTTGGCAGGCCTTCGTTGTGGTCGATTGTCTCTTTCACAATGAAGTTGTGGCTGTGTCGGTCAAACCGTATAACCATATGAGTGTTGGCTTTAGCACTTTCTGCCTTAATGTATTTCATGCAGCTTTCACTCCATAGTTGTCCAGATTGCAACACCGCATTCCACATTTCACCTCTTTTGGCAAATAACGCAACCATCCTAAAATATATAGATTTTACCAAGGCAGTGATCGGGAGGTTTCGTATGCCTTTGAATACCCCATTCATTGATTTAATAAGTTTCGTTGTCATGTGCCCCCATCTTTGGCCATTGTCGTATGACCTAGTCCATTTTTCCACCGGAATATTGTCGATCCACCTATCGGCTTCCGGATTTGACAAACGGATCTCGTTGCAGTAATATTTGAATGTGGGTTGTGTCAATGCATATCCCGCATTCATAACCGCTTTTCTCAATGTTTTGTCCTTGATCTCCCTCGTGAAATTCTAGACGATATGCCTAACGCAATAGACATGCGTAGAAGGAGGGTCATGCCAACCATTTGCAGGATTATTGTAGGCACTTTCAATGGAGGCATGTCTGTCCGAGATCAAACAGAGATCTGGTTGAGGAGCCACGTGTGTCCGCAGATTTTTCAGAAAAAAGCTCCAAGCACCACCGGTCTCCCCCTCGACAAGGGCAAAGGCAATGGGGGAAAATGTTGTTGTTTCCATCTTGTGCAACTGCCATCAGTAGCGTGCCTTTGTACTTCCCATACAACCAAGTCCCATCAATTTGTATAATTGGTTTGCATGATGCAAACCCTGTGATGCATGGTTGAAATGCCCAAAACACTCGACTGAATATTCTGTTGCCGTTTAGTAGACTACCATCTTGGGCATATGCTGGCACTGTTTCCAGAATGTAAACACTACTCGGAGAATACGTCTTGAGTGCATTCAAGTAGCGGGGAAGTTATTGGTATGACTCCTCCCAGTTTCCGTACACCCTTTCAATCGCCTTAGTATTTGCTAACCACGCCTTACGGTAAGATGAAGTGTAGTTAAAAACCGTGGTGATGTGGGAGATGATTGTTTTCACCTTCAAAGATGGGTCGTTGCTGACCAGGGGTAGGATTTCTTGACAGATGATATCGTAGTTAAGTTTTCGGTGGTCCTGTGATTGAGTGGAACTTACACAAGTGTGGGTAGTCATGGAACCTATGACCCAGCAGTCACCTCTTAATCTGTATGATGCGGTCAGCTTGAACATACAATCAGGGTGGATACACTTGATCTTGTACCTTTCCGGGTTGACACGGTCCACCTTAAAATCAACCGAGTTGAGCATGTGGAATTTTTTTATGGCTCTGATGCATTCCTCTCTGTTACGAAACTTGTCATTCTCTTTTAAATTTTCAGCCGACTGCATATACGGAGGTGGTGTGTAGATTTCGTTAGCAGGAATACTATGTATGCCATCATCGTCGGAATCATCATTCACCATTTCATCAAACTCTAACTCGTCATCTTCTTCTTCTTCATCAACTGCATCTACCTCAGCTTGTTCATTCTCCAAAGGATCAACCACTTGTGTCACCTGAGGCTCTCGCAGCATAACGTACAACTCAATAGAGTCGTACCCAGAATACACATGGCTGGAAAACATATTCTGGAGATCCTCGTCATCTTGAACTTCAACCTTATAAAAAATTACCTGGTTGTTTCCAAAAAAACTGGATTCTGATAAAATATCTGGGTCACCGGGCCTCATCCAAGTTTGGCCTCCAATCGTTTTTTGAAGTACGAGAAATTGACTTTCCCGTTTAAGAGAAATCAGATGTTGTCTGTGTCTCTAAACAAAACCCCAGCGGTGGGACAAATGTATGTCTTACCGTTGAAATGTGCTTTGACGACAAATTGTGGTGCCGAGGCCATTGCGTAGGATTGTTTGAAGGTTTGAAGGTTGGAATGTTTGAATTTTATGAGTTATTCGAAGGTTGGAATGTTTGAAGTTTATTGATTGTATGAAGGTTTGAATGTTGTAAGGTTTGAAGGTTGGAATGTTTGAACTTTATGAGTTATTCGAAGGTTTATATGTTTGATTGTTTGAAGGTTTGAAGGTTTGATTGTAAGAACTTTTGAAGGATGGAAGATTTGACAGATTAAGTGAATCAATGTTATGATAAACGTAAGACTAAAAATTTCAATTAAGTAAGGATGTAACCCCCAAGGCTGCCAATAGTGTTACATGCATGGCATCCCAAAGGCTGTCACGTAGCCTGAGCCTAGCCTGCAACCAAGGACACCTCTGATTCTCCAATTGTGATGGCGACACCATTCATTTTTGTACTCTTACGCCAAGTCCAATGGCGCCTCCCTTACTGTCCAATCGTGATACATGCATGCAGATATGTAACCCCCTAGGCTGCCACCTAGCATGCGCCTACTCTGCACCTATGTTGTATGTTGTAAGTCTCCTCCCATCACCTCCAATAGGGTTACATGCATTCAGGAATGGCATCCCAAAGGCTGTCACGTAGCCCGAGCCTAGCCTGCAACCAAGGACACATCTTATTCGCCAATTGGGATGGCGACACCTTTCATTTTTGTACTCTTTCGCCAAGTCCAATGGCGCCTCCCTTACTGTCCAATCGTGATACATGCATGCAGATATGTAACCCCCTAGGCTTCCACCTAGCCTGCGCCAACTCTGCACCTATGTTATATGTTGTAAGTCTCCTCCCATCACCTCCAATAGGGTTACATGCATTCAGGCATGGAATCCCAAAGGCTGTCACGTAGCCTGATCCTAGCCTGCAACCAAGGACACCTCTTATTCGCCAATTGGGATGACGACACTTTTCATTTTTGTACTCTTTCGCCAAGTCCAATGGCGCCTCCCTTACTGTCCAATCGTGATACATCCTTAGGCTACCACCTAGCCTGCAAGAGTGACACCTTTCTTTTTTGTACATGCATGCATATATGTAACCCCCTAGGCTGCCACCTAGCCTGTAAGAGTGACACTTCGCATGCATGCAAGCACCAGCAACCACTATATGAATTTTTTTTGCCTATAAATACATACCATATCATACATCTCTCACACCCACACAAGTCTCACTCTCTGCTACGAAATCTTTCATAATCTCTTACACTTTCTAAGTCTTTCATACTCTCTTACTCTTTCTAAGTCTTTCATAATCTCAAGCATTTTAAACAATGGCTCTTCTAACAATGGGCGATTCTCACAGAGGCACAAGGGAAAACATTACCGCATTTGTAAGTTTCTATTTTAGTTATACATTTTTCATATTTCAGATAATGCTTTGTTCATCTTACTTAATCTTACACCTTTTACATTATGAACTCAGGACACCAAAAGATTCAGAATCCGTTCTCACAACTACCTGGCTCCCGACCCATTTATCGTACCATATCTGGAATACGCAGGTTTTAGACATGTGATAAAGATCTCCAACTGCACAATTGATTCGAAGTTCATTCTTGCAATGTTGGAAAGGTGGAGACCAGAGACCCATACATTTCACCTACCAATAGGTGAATGTACCATCACGCTAGAGGATGTGTACATGCTACTAGGTCTCCCTGTCGACGGTAAGGCCGTGAACGGGTCGGTTCAACAACCCAACTCTCAGTGTGAAGAACTTTTGGGCAGGGATATGGTTGACGGTGGTGGTGCGAGAGGTCAGGGAATACTACTCACTGAGCTTAAAAGTCATTATGCAAGTTTGGAATTAAACGAAAATTCCTCCGAGCAAGACAGGGTAGTAAAAGCCAGAACTTATCTTATGATACTATTTGGTACCTTTTTATTTCCCGAAAGTACGGGAAATAGTGTAAATTTTATGTATTTACATTTACTAAGAAATTTTGAAAAAATAAGAAAATATAGTTGGGGTTCTACAGTTTTAGCCCACCTATACAGTTCCTTGTGCAAAAATGCAGTCAAGGAAAAATGTACATTTTATGGGTGCGCTTTTTTACTACAAGCCTGGGGTTGGTGGAGGATGGAGTCCTTAAACCCCGTCAACAACAACACTTTCGTTTTCCCGTACGCAACAAAGTAAGTCATCAAGTTATATCATTTATTAGTATTCATCTCTTCACCAAATATATGCTAAGAATAAAATGTTTTTCATTTCCTTTAGGTACTGCATGAGGGGTATAGATTACGGCAAGAATCCAAAATTCAATGTCGCACTATACCGCAATCTGTTGGATCACTTAGGCCCAAATGATGTACGTCGTAGCTTTAAACTTTTCTTCATTTAAATTATTTATACATTACTTTTGCGTTAACTTGATTTAAATTTTATCGCAGTTTGTCTGGAGACCATATTTGAGTTTCGGCCATGATCCAAATCCGGAGGATGCAGCAATTTGGACCGTGAAGACTGCAATCATTCGGTTCAACATTGTGGAGATGCACCATAACGAACGTGTGAAGATGCAGTTCGGAATGCATCAAGAGATACGAAGTGATCCAACTTGTTTATCCCCATGGCATCTTAAAAGGGTCGATGCCCAGTGGGGTCTTACCAACTGGAAAGACTTCGCTCCAGAATGGTGTAAGATGTGGCAAAGGCGTCACCGCTATGTCTTGCAATTCCCAGTTTTCCTTAATCATGGTAATATGAGACACACAGATCAATATTTATCTTGGTACAGGTCGGTTAGTAACCCTGAAATGCACGTGTCTCATCCAAGGTACTTGGATGACCCACGCACACAATGAGCACAACCCTCGTTTCCCCAACAACAAACCCAAAACCCATCAACCTCCCACCAACCCCCAAGAAGAAACAGACCCACAAACACCCAACCACAGTCCCCACCATAACACAATTACACTCAAATGCCCCACAACCAACCACAATCACCACCTCACTACCAATACCCCGATATGCCTCACACCCAACCACAATACCAATCACAATACCAACACACCCGCATACCCCACACACATTTTCAGTCTTCCGTATATCCCAATATGGGCCCCTCAACATCCAGCCTTAGCCCTGATATGGGAATGTCGGAAGATTACGAACAAACCGACCCAGCCTACCATCAACCACAATATCACCAAACCACCCAACATCCTCAATACCAAACACCCGAAGATCCATTTCCTTTCTACCCACCGTACTCAGACGATCAATGCTACAGACCCACCATGGAACCCCACCCACCACCAACACGACCAAACATTGAGGGTATGGGTAACCGAATGTACCAAAGCGGATCTTCTAGATATGGAGATCTGACTGATTTTATGGATCCGGACCGCATTGACTTTGCTGGGCCATCGACCCTGCCGCAACAGGAAACGCGACGACACCCAGCACGGGAAAGACGGGGACGGGGATGCAGAACCGAGGGTCATTACCGGGTTCCGAGGGATCACTGATTTATCTGTTTTTTTTTCCTGTATTTTTTTATCTGTTTTTTTTATCTGTTTTTTTTATCTGTTTTTTTAATGTAATACAGTTGGATGTAATTATTATTTTTTTAATAAAAAGTCCATTTTGTTGATCCTGTATCCAATACGCAACGCACCGGACAAAAAAAATATTCAAATTTTGCCCTAAAATAACACCTAGGCGCCATCTCACTTGGCTTAGGGCATGCCCTAAGCACATAGGTGCCCAGTGAGATGGCGCATCCCCTTAAAAAATGGGAGTAGGCGCCAATTCAGATGGCTCCTCCTTTGGGGAGTCATCTGAAACATGGTTATTTGCGTATTTTTTTTCCGAAACACGGTTATTTGCGAATTATTTTTTAATACATGGTTATTCAAAAAAAAATTCCCATATGTTTGATTGTAAATTTTCTCCGACTACAATTTTTCCCCTTAATGACAGTGGCTTTGAAGAACTCCTTAAATTTGTTGAATAAATTTTAAATGTTAGTGGATTTTTTATTAAATATGGTAGTGGGGAGGTTAAAAATCAAATGTAATTTAGAAGGTCAAGAGATAGTGGGTTATAATACTATTTACTAATAACATTTACTTTTCTAGAATAATAGAAGTTTTTGGATCTATATAAAGATCAAGATTGTATTTTATTTTGAACAAAAAGAAGTAGAAGCCTGCTCCTTATTTAACAAATTGGCATCAGAGTAAATGACAAACATGATGAATCAAATGTCGTTGCCACGACTAATGAAGTCAAATTACAAAAACTGAAGTATCCAAATGAAAACTCTTCTCGGATCTCTAGACGCGTGGGATGTGACCAGAGATGGGTTTGAAGAACTAACAAATATTGGGGGATATACGACATCTTAAAATAAGGCGCTGAAAGAGATGCGATCGAAGGACAAAACGACACTATACATGTTGTTCAAGGCTGTAGACGAATCAGGCTTTGAAAAGATTGCTGGTTCGACTACGTCGAAAGAAGCATGGGACACGTTAGAAAAAGTGTTCAAAGGAGCAGATCGAGTGAAGCAAGTTCGACTTTAAAATCTTTGTGGCGAATTGGAGAGGATACAGATGAAGGAGACATAAATTGTATCTGACTACATCACACATATACAAAAGATGGTGAACCAACTCACCAAAAATGACGAAACAATAAAGGATGCACGAGTTGTTGAAAATATCTTGAGATCTTTAACAGATAAATTTGAGAATATTATGTATGCAATAGAATAGTCAAAGGACCTTTTGACGCTTTCAGTCGAAGAGCTCGCTGGTTCTCTCGAAGCACATGAACAACGAAAGATGAAAAAGAAGGAAGAAGCAGTCGAAGAAGCAAATTAAACCAAGGAGTCGAACAAAGACGAAAAAGTACTCTTTTCTCAAAACTTCCGAGGAAGAGGACGTGGCCATGGAGGTCGTGACAATGGTCAAAATGGTCAAAGCAGCAACTTCGAAAGAGGAAAATCGAACCAACAAAATTGGCATGGCAGAGGACGTGGTCAAAGAAGTGGTCGATCGAACCACTCCAACTTCGAATGCTACAAGTGTGGGAAGTATGGTCATTACTCGAAGGATTGCAACTCCTACAAATGTTACAACTGTGATAAAGTGGGACATCTTACAAAAGATTGTCGAATCAAAAAGAAGATTGAAGAAACAACCAATCTAGCCTTGGAACCTGAAGCGAATGAAGACTTTCTACTGATGGCTCAAAATAAAATCAACACCAATAATGACAATGTTTCGTATCATGACTCAAGAGCAAGTAATCACATGTGTGGTTACAAACATCTGCTTAAAGAAATGAAGAAAATTGAAGATGGTAATGTGTCTTTCAGAGATGCATCGAAAGTTAAGGTCGAAGGAAAGGGCACAATCGGTTACTTGTAGAAGGATGGCTTGATTGGATCAATCGAAGATATTTACTATGTGCCAGATCTCAAGACCAACATATTGAGTTTGGGGAATCTTACAGAAAAAGGTGTTTTGATACTTATGAAAGATCGAATACTGCATTTGAAGGACAAAGTAGGACATCTGATCGCCCATGTCGAAATGGAAAGAAATCGAATGTACAAACTGAACCTGAGGAACATTCGAGAGAAATGTCTGCAAGTCTAAATGCAAGACAAAACGTCACTGTGACATATGCACTTTGGTCATCTACATCATGCTGGTTTCAGAAGGTTGACAAAAAGGAACATGGTGCATGGACTACCAGACATGGATTATGAAGGAAAGTTTTGTGAACAATGTGTGCTGAGCAAAAAAACAAGAACCTTATTTCAAAATAAGGCAGAATATCAAGCTAAACATATTCTCGAATTGATTCATACTAACATATGTGGGCCAATCACTCCAGAATCCTTCAGTGGAAAAAGGTACTTCATTTCCTTTATCAATGATTTCTCACGAAATACCTGGGTTTATTTCTTGAAAGAAAAGTCTGAAGCATTAGAGGTGTTCAAAAAGTTCAGTAATGATGGAGAAGGCAACAGACAGACATATCAAAGTAGTTCGATCTGACAAAGGTGGTGAGTACACTTCGATATCCTTTATGAAGTATTGTGAAGATCATGGCATAAGGAGATTCTTAACTACACCATATTCACCTCAGCAAAATGGTGTGGCTGAAAGAAAGAATCGAACTATTCTTGACATGATTCGATCAATGCTTAAAAGCAAGAACATGTCGAAATAATTCTGGGCAGAGGCTGCACAATGTGCTATTTATGTTCAGAATAGATGTCCACATTCGAAGTTAGAAGATAAAACACCACAAGAAACATGGAGCGGACAGAAGCCAACAATTTCTCATCTCAAATTATTTGGTAGTGTATCTTATGCACATGTACCGGATCAACGAAGAACAAAACTTGAAGATAAAAGTCAAAAGTATATATTCATTGGATATGATGAGAAGACAAAATGGTACAAGCTATTCGACTCCATAAGCAAGAAATTGATCGTGAGTAAAGGCGTTTGAATAAACAAAGCAAGCAAGTGGGACTGGAACAATTCGACAGAAGTTATTGATGCAGTCGAAGAATCATCTATAGATGTACCAAAAAGCATCTCAACAGAACATGAAGAGACTGAAGATGAACCTCTACAATCCAGAATGCGAAGTTTGCAAGATTTATATGATTCGAAAAATGAGGTACACCTTGTGTGCCTTCTGGTAGATGCTGAAAGAATCAGTGTCGAAGAAGCGTTACGAGACAAGAAGTAGAAAAGTGCCATGGACAAAGAGATTAGAGCAATAGACCGCAACAACACTTGAGAGCTAATAGAATTGTCAAAAGGTAGTCAACTCATTGGTGTAAAGTGGGTATTTAAGAAAAATATGAACGCTCGAGGAGAAATCGAACGATTCAAAGCGCGACTTATTGCAAAGGGATACAAACAGAAAGCATGAATTGACTATGACGAAGTGTTTGCACCTGTTGCAAGAATAGAGACAATTTGATTGCTCATTTCTCAAGCTGCTCAATTCAAATGGCCAATATTTCAAATGGATGTCAAGACAACATTTTTGAATGGTGTACTCGAAGAAGAAATCTATGTCGAACAACTACTTGGGTATATGAGATTTGGAGAAGAGAAGAAGAAGGTGCTGAAATTGAAGAAAGCGCTAAATGGGCTGAAGCAAGTACCACGGGCATGGAACACACGCATTGACACATATTTCAAAGAGAATGGATTCGAGCAATGTCCTTATGAACATGCTCTCTATGTGAAGAAAAATGGAAGTAATGTATTACTTGTTTCTATCTATGTTGATGACCTTATTTTCCTAAGCTATAATGTTCAGATGATAGAAGAATTCAAGAGCACCATGACACGCGAATTCGAAATGACAGAATTGGGTCTGATGAGATTCTTTCTTGGTCTGGAGGTTCGACAAGAAGAAACTGGAATCTTTATCTCACAAGAAAAATATGCAAAAGAAATCTTGGAAAAATATAAGAAGAAAAATTGCAATCCAACTTCGACACCAATGGAACCAGGTGCAAAATTGTCAAAATTTGATGAAGGAGAACGTGTCGAAGTAAGCGAATATAGAAGCTTGGTAGATAGTCTTTCCTATCGCACGTGCACAAGGCCAGACATTTCATTAAGTGTTGGCATTGTAATTTGATTCATGGAGGAGCCAGTACACACACATTGGAAGGCATTGAAACGAATCCTAAGGTACATCCAAGGAATAGTGTCACTTGGAATGTTTTATTCAAGAACAGAAGACTACAAGTTAGTTGGTTACTCTGACAGTGACTGGTGCAAAGATATAAACGATCGAAAAAGCACTTCTGAATATGTGTTCTTCATGAGAAACACTGCATTTACTTGGCTTTCTAAAAAGAAACCTATAGTAACACTTTCGACGTGTGAAGCTGAATATGTGGCAGCATCTTGGTGTGTTTGTCATGCAGTATGACTTAGAAGATTAATGAACAAAATGGAGTTAAAACAGGAAGGTGCAACTGTAATACAAGTTGACAACAAAGCAGCAATCGAGTTGGCAAAGAATCCAGTGAACCATGAAAGAAGAAAACACATTGACGTTTGCTTCCACTTCATTCGAGAATATGTGAAGGAAAGAAGTGTCGAATTGAGGCATGTAGCAAGCAAGGATCAAGCAGCAAATATGTTCACTAAACCATTATCGAAAGAAATTTTTGATAGAAGCAAGAAATTGATAGGCATGATGGATGGAAGAAATATTTAAGTCTATAAAGGAGTTCTATTGAATAAACTTTAAATGTTAGTGGGTTTTTTTATTAAATAAGGTAGTGGAAAGGTTAAAAATCAAATGTAACTTGGAAGGTCAAGAGATAGTGGGTTACAATAGTATTTACTAATAGCATTTACTTTCTTAGAATAGTAGAAGCTTTTGAGTCTATATAAAGACCAAGATTGTATTTTATTTTGAACAAGAAGAAGTAGAAGTTTGCACCTTATTTAACAAAATTATTGATACTTGAATTATTATTCTGTATTGTATCTATATATAACTATCGAGTATTTAGCTGCTGATTTAAATAGAAGAATTCTGATAATCTGATGGAAGATTCTTGTCCATGGGCTTATATTAGGTGTGATGATTTTTGTTGATACAAATAGAGAATCCTTAAGGAAAATGCAAAATTCTGAGGTAAGCTTTTGGTTTTCTCTTTTTTTTTAATGTGTTTTGTATTCTTCGAATACCACTTCCCAACATAATGATTCCTTTGTTTAATCTTCATCTCCATATCAGTTTTGAAAGCTTATATTAGTTGGTTCATATGAATGACCTTTTATTTGTTCTCAGAGATTTAATTTTTTTTAACTTGATTGAAAGTTTATTCAAATGATAAATACTGCCTCCAAAGATTGGAAATGAAGTTAGAAACAAACTTAGCATTTTCTTCCAAAGCTAACGTTCCTGCAAGGCTGCATTGCAACCAACCTCTTATATGAACATTTATGGCCTAATAGAAAGAAACCCACTCTGATATGGTTGGATACCATGCATTAAACCAAAAATGAAAGCAGAAAACTTTCCATATTATCTTCTGAATATTCCATATTGAACAATGCTACCAACCGTTGCATGATCTAATGGTTCTATGTTTCCTCCAATTTGGAACTCTCCTGCAAATATAAACTAACAAAGTCATACATGTTTTATGCTAAATGTGTTAAATGATTTTCTCTTGACTTCAACACTCTTTTAATCGGTGTTTCATCCTCATTTAATACTGATACAATACATACTAACAACAACTCGGACGAGTTTTTTTTTTATTTTTAAATGTTTCTTTCTTTGCTTCAATGAATATTTTGATTAAGATATTTTTAATTCTTCTAAGAATAACATATGGATAAATAAATTTCAAACACTATCATAAGAATATCAGTGTTCTATATTTTTGACATTATCGTTTTCAGAGGGTCCGTATTGTTGTGTCCCAATATCTTATGCTCATACATAATGAGTTGGTATCCTACATCACTCAAGTAAAATAAGTTTACTCATGCAAATATAAGGTTTTGTCTACTTCATGTATAATGATCCGGATAAGGATTTTTTCTTCACGGGTTATCACAAAACAAGTTTTTAGGTTAGAAATGTATATAACTTAAATTAAATAGATATGTTTTTTTATGTTTTATATCAAATCCTCTAAGGTTCGGAGGCATTACAACCTTCCTCTGAGAACACATGTCAGTTAGGAGAATAAATTGTTATATAATGATTTAGGAGGACCAAAGACTTATACCTTTAGTGATTTGGATGTTAGTCCAAACTTAAACATATAAGAGGGTTGTCGATTATCGATTATCGATTATTAGTTGTCAAAACTTAAATATACTTTTTTTCTAAAATTTATGATTGCTTAATTATATTAATACTATTGGTTATCGATTGTCAACAAGCTATATCTGAGAATGGTAAATATGTTTTTTTTAAACATAGAGATTCAAACATCATTTCAATAATTTAATTTTAACGGGAACATGAATTTACTGATCAAAATATTAAATTTTAACGAGAACATGAATTTATTGATCAAAATATTAAATATTAATGGGAACATGAAGTTACTAATCAAAATATTGAATATTAACGGGAACATTACGTTACTGATCAAAATATTAAATATTAACGGAAACCTGAAGTTACTAATCAAAATATTAAATATTAACGGGAACCTGAAGTTACTGACCAAAATATTGAACATTAACGAGAACATGAAGTTAGTGATCAAAATATTGTATTTTAACGGAAACATGAAGTTACTGATCAAAATATTGAAAATTAACGGAAACATTAAGTTACTGATAAAAATATTAAATATTAATGGGAACATGAACTTACTGATCAAAATATTGAATATTAACAGAAACATGAAGTTGCTGATCAAAATATTGAATATTAACGGGACCATAAAGTTACTGATCAAAATATTGAATATTAACGGAAATACGGAGTTACTGATCAAAACAAGGAATATTAACGAGAACTTGAAGTTACTGATCAAAATATTGAATATTAATGGGAACATGAAGTTACTGATCAAAATATTGAATATTAACAGAAATATTAAGTTACTGATCAAAATATTGAACATTAACGCGAACATGAAATTACTGATCAAATCATTAAATATTAATAGGAACATGATATTACTGATAAAAATATTGAATATTAATAGAACAACTTTACTATTGGTTTAAATATTTTTTGCGAACAATTCCAAAACGAAAATAATATTTATATAAAAAATATATATTATTCATTAAAATATTTTATATATTGGAAGAATTATAGGCACCGACTTATTATCTTTTAAAAAAAAATTCATTTTTTAAATTATATTTTAGGAACAAATGTGCAGACCATACTTGTACCCATGCGAAGGCACAAGTATCCCACTAGTCTATCATATAAGAAAACTCAAACTTGGTTTTCTCATATGCTACCACGTGGCTGCCTCACAGGTTAATGTATTTGTTTGCCAAAATCCTTCGTATGTTTTCCTAAAATTCTTGGTCCACTTCCAATTTTCCACAAAATCATGGAAGTTACAAAATTGAATCTTCAATTATTTTTCCAAATCATTCTTCTAAACCTTTCCTATTCCTTTCATTTATTGTGCACAGTTACAACAAGTAGTAACCAAATGACGATTCCCACAATCTTTATATTCCAAATTCCATCTGCAAATATTCTACCCTCCATTAATGTATTCATTAGTTTCAGAAGATGTTTGAAGGTGTATGGAACCAGATCACCTTGCAACATGGGTGAAGGAATAAAGGGTAGAGCTTTCGTCAATTTCATTCTCTACTTTTGGTTTTTTCTTTCTCCATTAATTTAAATCCTCTACTAGAAAGGATGAAAATGGTCTGTGTTAGCGTCGGTGATGTGAATAAGTTGTTGAAAGTGGCACAGATGGAATCAATGAAAGCGAGATTGATAGGTTCTGCAAAAAAGTTATGATTTTTTTGTTTCAGATGTGTTCGATTTCAATACGTAGGATCTGACTTAGGCGTCTATTATGTATGGGATCTTTCTCTGCATTGATTGTTCTGCTGACATGATGTTTCAATTACATTTCTAAACTTTCTTGACTCATCTAACTTTACTTTTTTGATGACATGATGTTTAATTGTTAATAAAATTTTTTGATGCAAGTGCTACATGATACATTGATGAAACATGTTGAGGTTACTGAGCTAATGAAGAATTTGAAAGCATCAAAACATCAAGTTGAGCTTGTGAAATGATAAATGGGTTTCTTCTTGATCTTAATGCTTTTTCCATTCTAAGCTTTGGTATGATTCAAGTCTCAAAGACATATTTCATAAATAAGTGGAGAAATGGCTAATATATCTCTCTTAATATTAACTAGCTACTATCTGCAGCAAAAACACCAACCAACACGAACTCTTTTGCCTTTGGGATTTTCTTTCAAAACTCTTTTCATAAGAGCATGTTAATTCACTTCTGTGCTGACGCATAAGTCTCCAAAGGTCGAGTTGCGACAAAAGGAAAATTTAATATTATTCATTTAAAAATACAAGCCAACAAAACTTTTGAAACCGAACTACGGCTGCTCTGATTCCTTAAAGGGATACGTAGGCATTGGGGTATCGAACGAACGAGCACAACTTTTATTTTCCCTATATTATTTTATCTTTTCTTTTGCATTCACTCCCCCTTTAATATATTTTTAGCTTTTAAGCTTTAGACATAGAATTTCACACCCTTAAATCAGAATAAACATAAGTGGATCTTGTAGAGTACTATAGACGTGTGGGGTGATAATACCTTCCCCTCGCGTAATCGACTTCCTTACCCAATCTCTATGGTTACAAAATCGTGAATTCACCCCTTCAGGTTTTCTCGATGTTTACCTTTCCGTTCCCATGGGATAAAAGACGTTCGATGGCGACTTTATTGAATTTTATCTTTGATGATTTTCCACTGGTTTTTTCAGTTGGCGACATCACTGGGAAAAGATTGACCTATTGCTGGTCCATCCTTAGCAAGTCAGTCCTAGCTTGTGTTTGTCTTCTTTTCTGGGGTGTTTATGTGTTTTTTTCTTTCCAGCTTTATTTGTTTATAGGCATTGATTACATGCTTTCATGCATTACATTTTTATTGTCTCTTATAATCTAGATACTGATGTTATGCTGTTAGATTGGGATGATACTTCTCGAGGTAAAAGGCCCAGTACCTAGGATAGAGTGCACTAGGACACTATGAATAGAGTGGGGGCATGACAGCTATAGGATGTGGTCTGATTAGTGCAGTCATGTCATATACCACGCTCAGATGAGGCTCAAGAGAAGGTATTTTCATCATGCACGTCTGTGTTGCGATGATTTTGCTTTCAGGCGGACTCGTGATTTCTGAGTTACCCTTGCCTTACCTTGACCTAGTCTTCACCCGTGAGTATGAGGGTTGATTTCTTACAGGTACAATTTGTGATTTGGGTTATATTGGTAACTCTAGTTTTGAGGTTACTTTGAATTAGTTGGTGACTTTGATTATGTTGATGACTCTCTTTCTGTTGGTACTTTGGGTGATGATTACGAGTGTCTCGAACCTTTGAATCTATGACTCTATACAGCAGAACAACAATGTTCAGTATATTGGAAACCCTAGTCCTATCATGTTGCATCATAGCATATTTAATTTTAAAAAAAAATATATGTTGTACAAAATATTAACCAGCATACGCATTGTCATTTTCAGGATTTTCCAGAGTTTTCTTTTCCTCTACGAATGGAAAACATCAGTGGTATCGTCACGAGGACCAAGAGGGATAACTTTAGCTACTAGTTTCGTCCAAGTGTTTGGCCCTTTCTTGAATAACTCAGAGATCTCATGAATTTTCAACATATGGGTGTTTTTGGTGAAAGATATGAGAATCTCCTATCTTTATCAGATTCTCGGGTTGATGATAAGGTTGTTCAGACTTTTCTACAATTTTATGATCCAGAGTTGCGTTGTTTCACATTTCAGGATTACCAGTTGGCACCCACTCTTGAGGAGTACTCTAATCTTCTCCACATTAGGGTTACTAATCACATTCCCTTCATCCATGTCCCTGTTGAACCTGACTATGAGGTTATTGCTAAGGTTCTTTATTTGAACCTCAGTGATGTAAAAGGAACGTGGAGACGTAATAAAGTTACTTGTGGTCTTCCGGTAGATTTCATGGCATGAAAGGTGAAGGAGATGGAAAACAAGGGACATCGGGATGCTTATTATGCATTGTTGGCTGCTACCTTTATGGGATTGTTCTCTTCCTCGAGATTAAGGAGATAGTAGACTTGGCTGCTTTGTGTGTCTTCATGAATAAAAATCCAATACCTACCTTGTTACCTAACACTTACCATACCATTCACTCTATGTATGGGAAGAAGGAAGCAATGGTATGTTGTGTGTTGACTCTTTACAAATGGTTCCTGGCACAATTACCTACAAATGGACCCTTCCAGGAAGACCCTCGTTCTTGGGCATCCAAGGTGATGACACCCACCTCTTTTGATATTCAGTGGTACAAACTCAAGGTTGATAGTACTGAGGTAATCTCTAACTGTGCGGGTTTCTCTAATGTTCCACTTATAGGAACAAAATGGGTCATCAATTACAATCCAGTACTCGCTCTTTGCTAGTTAGGCTATGCCATGAGACGTCCATCCACAAATAAAGAAATTGAACTCGTATACTGCAAAAAGGGGGAAAACCTCGCATTATTGAAGAGAGCAGAGGTTGCTTGGGATCACATTGGTAGGAAAGGGGAAGAGCTCTTCGGGTTAAAAGAGGTGTTAGCTTTTGATCCCTATATGGACCGGGTGAAAGAAAGAGTTAAAATTATTATGTTGCCTTTTGAAAAAGAGATATCCTTCTATCCTTAACCCACTGAGCAGCAGTGCGACGTACCTAAATAATGCTTTTATCAAGTACAGTTGGAAAATAGGGATCTTCGTCAGAATCTTGAAGACAAATAAATGGAAATATACTTCTTGACAGGAAAGAAGAGAGAATTAGCTTGTCAACTAAAAGAATATGAAGGTGAAGGTAGTCCTGAAAGTAGGAAGAACAAAAGAAAACCTGAGACATAAGACTTTTTTGTATCTGCGGAAGAGCATCAAATGACCCTTACTGACATAGAAAAGAATCATCAAGAGACTATGAAATTTCAAATAGCCAACAACAGAAACAAGGCAAAGGCCAAATAATTGGGAAACCAATTCAAAGGTGCTATGTTAGAGCTGGAAGAAAAGGAAGTTCAGGTGGCTTAGGTAATGGAAGAAAATGCTAAACTACGAGAAAAAAATTAAAGAAATGGATGACGCGCTTATACCCATACCTTTGTCAGAATGCAAGGAGTGTGATCACTTCTTAGAGCAATGTGTGTATCTGGAGGGACAACTATTTTGTAAGTATGTGGTGATAGATAGCTTCGCACATGGACGAGATCGTGAAAATACAAGGAAGTTATTCGCGAAAACCAAGCAGTAGAGTGAAGAGTACTTCCGACAAGGAGGACCGTTACACTACACAGAGATCAGAGATCCACCACATTGATTTTCGCTTTTCTTTCTTCTTTATTATCAATTGATCATCACCAGCCTTGTTGGATGGGATCATTTATATTTCATTATGTATCTCTCTTGTACAAATTCACCTTTGATCATATGGATCAATTCAATCAAGCCATTTGTCATGGATTATATCTCTTGTTGATTGCGGATTATCTATCTTATCATGTTTGCTTAATATTCTTAGGGGTTGACAAAACTTTTGAATACCCTGGAAATGATAAAAAATTTCATGCATACTCATTCATTCATGCATATCATATCATGATAGATGGTTCCCACAGGTTTCTCATCTTCCGTTTTCTTTTCAGAAATTTCTACTACAAACACGCACTGCTACAACACTAAGAGTACTTCTAGAAAACAAATGGAACAAATTGAATATGTTGTTGCCATGGGTATTAGAATGGATACTCAAGTTGACCAGTTGATGGAGATTATTCAGAATATGGCTCATCAAAAGAAGAAATGAGGGGCATGATTATGAGGCCTGCTGAAGCATTGAATAATGGTGGTGAAACTGGGAATAAAAATTTACCAGGGGTTGTCGTCAATAATCCTAATGATAGTTTGGGTACCCAAAATTTGATTGGGAGTCCAAGAGGTGCTCGGAATGGGATTCTGGATTCGAACACCAGTCTGAATGTTCATAATGGCCAACCTACAAATCTCGGCGGTCCTGCAAATAATCAAGGTATCCATGTAGTTTAAGTTGTAGGGAATCCACCTCCGGCTACTCATATTCGTCAGAGTATTGAACAAATTGTTGTACCACCAAGGCTTGTTCGTATTCCTGCCAGGCTTGTAGAAGAAGATAATTAGTTGTCTGGATGTCCAATGTTAATGAACCAACAAAATTCAACAAGAAATTGCATATGCTTGAAGAGCGCATGCGCAGGTTTAAAAGTCAAGGTGTGATAGACTTTGACATGTCTGATTTGGGCTTAGTGCCTGAGGTAAAGATTCCTCCAAAGTTCAAAGTACCTAATTTCATGAAATACAAAGGCACTTCATGTCCAAAGACCCATTTCACTATGCCAAACAAGTGCATAGACAACGCTTTTTTTTTGCCATAGACAGCGCTTTAAAGTGCTGCCTAAACCAGCACTGCTATAAGAAAAGGCAGCACATTGGATTAATGTAAAAGCGCTGCTATATGTCCCCTTTAGCAGTGCTTTTACTTTAAGAGCACTTTCTTATGAACACCTTTAGCAGCGCTTTTACTTCAGAGAGCGCTTTGGTAAGTACATCTTTAGCAATTTCTCATTTTAGACAACACTTTAGATAGCGCTTCATGCATCTCTTTAGACAGTGCTTTTCTTTAAAAGCGATGTTTGTTCCCCACCTTAGGCAACGCTTTCCCATTTTAGGTAGCGCTGTCTCCTTACTTTAGACAACGATTTTCTTTAAAAGCGTTGTCTGTTCCCCATCTTAGGCAGTGCTTTCTGCCTACTTTAGACAATGCTTTTCTCCTTAAGCGCTGTCTAATGTTAACAATCTTTTTTAAATATTAGACATATTTTCTCCTTAAGGGTTGTCAAATATTTTCTCCATTTTAGGCACCAGGTTTTCACCACATTTTGCACCAGATTTGGTAGCTTCAATCCAATATATATGCATCAAATTTGCATATACAAAAAATCTACATATATATAAATGATAATATATACAACAACTTGAAAATTAATGATACAACTTGAAATTTCTAAAAATTCTAAATTGATGTTTAATATACATATTACGGTCTTCGAGAATTTCTAAAAAACAACAACATAGAACTTGTTAGCTCTATCTTCTACAGCTTCACCTATAACCTGAAACAAAACCAAAAGATCGAAATTCATACCATGATAAAACAAAACTTCATTCCAATTTATACTTAAAACTCAAAAGTTGTACTCAAAATTCTCATAAATGAAAGAAAGACAATATACCTTATAAAATTCTCAACTCCATAATGAATTGACACCATTCCTCCATAAGGTCATCCAATTGATCTTTTGAGTAATGAGCATAATTGAATTCGTCAAAGTACTACATAGTAAAATAACATAGTATGTGATTTAGTTAAAACATTATGCCATTTTATGAGAATTATTAAAATAATTCATAAGTTAGAAATTCATACCGTGGATGAAATCTCTATTCGGTCCAAAAGGAGCGTTTCTTTCATAAACCTCAACATGAAATAACCATAATCTATACCATTACGTTGATGAGGACACTACACATGGAAAGAAAATACAGATATATAGCAGGATATACCTCTTAACTTGTTTTATCAAGTATCATCACTAATATAATCAAAATTGTGAAAAATACCTACACTCTGATCCACGTAATGTTGTTGGCTCTACTCTTTGGTACTTGAATACCTCTTTGTGATCGAAAAGCTTGTAAAACGCTATAATAAAATATAAACGACTATTTAGAACAATCTCACATAGATAAATAAATATACACACGAATATTTAGAACAATCTCACTTACGTATCAATTGTCTTCTTCAAATATGGGTATGTTGTCCAATCATTGTATAACGAATCCAGATAGTATACAATCTCTCTAACCGGGTTAATCACAAGAAACAACCAATGTCCACTGTAAAATTAAACAAATGTTTGATGGAAAGTTTCTACACAACGTCAAAAATTGAAAAATTATAATATATGAAGTTAGGATGAAAACCTAACCCGTTTCCAGTATTATATGGTTAAAAGAACAACTTTCCTGTATCTTTGTTGACCATAAATAAACTGAGTACATACGATATGACATCATCTGGTTTTGTTACAATTAACCCTGTGTTGACGGTGTTGGGAGCTAAGAAAGCGAATCTTTCTTCCAATCCACGCGGGAACATAACTTTGTCATACAAAACCTTAAATAAAAACATCATTAAAATTAGACTATATTCATTGAAATGAGTAAATAAATTGTTAATTTAATTAAACAAAGTTGATCGGAGTATACCTGATGTATGTATCGATAACACCGAGGCTTAAAGTAGAATGTTGTAAAACTTGATCAATATCTTCTCTACCAATTGCTTCCATGTATTCATAACCTAAAATGTCTGACTTCATAGGTATAAGACGAGTACCACCTGTTGTACCCCAATTTTTTCCCCTAAGATCCCTTCATCATACCATATTGATTCAATCACAACAAGGTCACATTAGGGATTTTGGTTCTCCTCCTTATCTTTAGCTTTGCTCTTTGAGGAATCACCAAGAACCTTGACTTATTTTTCTTTTGTGATCATGCATGTTTTCTTTTGACTTTCCTTTTAATTAATAAAATGCAATATTGTTTTTTCTTACTTGTTAATAATGTAGGTGAAGGCAATGTGGCTTAGCAAGTTGATCCACAGGTTCATAAATTTATTTCCATGCCCTAGTCAATAAAGCTTGAGAAGTTCAAACCTCACCATTGGAATTGTTTTGGAAGAAATGGCATGGCAAGGTTATTTTGGTTCACAACATTTCAAAGTTATCAAGATTGATTCAAAAGTACAAGGGGTTGATTGAAGAAGTTGTCATGGTTTGACAAGGTCTTGTTCCCATTGGTCACAAGTGCATAGTTATCTAAATTCTCAAGATATGGAAGTATTTTTGGTTACTATGAGTTCTCATTATCATCCTCAACAACTTCTATTTACAAAGCAACAGTGTTGGTACAAGAAGCTTGTTTAAAATTGTCAAAGTTCCTTAAAGCATTCTCTTGATCTAGGAGCTAGGGTTTTGAACTTCAAAGAATTATATCTTACTCATCTTTTTGTGTTTTTGAGTGATTCCAAATAAATTCTTCTCTTCAAAGCGTTATTAACAAATCAGTTCAAAAGTTTCAAGGAGTTCTCATGTGGAAGAAACTTGATGATGAAGAAAGATTACAAGTCCTCTAGATGAACCCCCAATTTCCCATGTGTGACTTCAAATGATCATAACTTGGTCAATTTTTATCAACTTCTGCCCAATTTTTTTCCATAATGATCTTGAGGATGTGAAATTTGTTCCTTCTTTTATGTGCAAAGTGAGAAAATGGATGGAAGATTCCCTAAGGATACAAAAGATTATAGGTCATTTCATGATTTTTTGCCAACTTCAACAATTCATAACTCTCTAAATTTTTGGATATTTTGAATATTTCAAGTTTCAAAATGTCATTTAAGAGGTCTATTTCATGCCATCTTTTTTGGTCAAGAGAAAATTCCAAGTGGAAGGCCATGTTTGGATGCAAAACATTATAGGCCACTTTTGGAGAAAAACTTGAAATATTTCTAAGTATGGAAAGTCAACTTCTTTTTCCCAACTTTGACTCATTGCAACTTTCAGGTCAAACATCCATTTGATTCCATTCTTTTCCCATTGTAAAGCTTGTAACCTCATCTTTCTAAAGCATCAAGAATCATGCCCTAAGACCCCTTGAGTTGAGAATGCCATTGATTTGAACTTGGTAACTTCAAACTGAAGTTTCTTTAAAAGTCAGAATTTGAAATCCTTGATTTAGCTTCTAAACACATTGTTTCTGCGTGTTTTTGCTTCTAAACATGTTTAGTGAACTTCCAGAAGTGATTAGCATAGCAAAACACGTGTTTTGGATGAGTTTTGATCAAATTAGAAGTCACACTTTTCTTGTTTGCAACTTCACACGATTTCCCTCCAAACTTCATCATTTCACACGCTTGAACATTCCATCTGATTCCCTATAAATAGAGGTTCATCCCTCATTCATTTCCTCAAGCTTGAACAACCAGAATCACCCTGCCAAACATGCTCCATAACTCATTTTTCTGCAACTTTGAAATCAGTGTTCAAGCCTTTTTCAATCCAATTTTTCCATCAATTCACCTTCCTTGATCTTCCCTGAAGCTAACCATACAATTACCTTCAAGAATTGTGACCTATATTGATCCATAGAAGTCCAGTTTCAGAGCTCTACAACTCAACTTCAATAGGTAGATTTCTCCATCAATTCTTCCAAACTTTGATATCATCGTGAAGCTCTCGTTGCCCTTGTTCTAGTCGCAACACTTTATTTTATGTGGAAACACGTTTTGACCATGAAATTTTAAATCTCATCAAAACTTTTCTTCCAAATTGCTTGGGCTACAATTTATATAAATTTATCGCAAAGGTATGGTTGTCTTCATCTTGAAGAGACGAAGTGAATGGAATAGGTATGAGTTTCTGATTTTACAGTTTGAGAGACCTGCAATTCATGTTGGCTGGAGGTTGAAGATGACCAACATGTCATCTTCCAACCAATGATGGTTTGCCACTTGTTTTTTTGAAAATCTGATTTTACATTTGATTCCGTGCTTTATTCACTAATGACCATGATATGCACAACGCGCCAGATCCCTTAGATTTGATTACTAACACGTTTTAACTCTCATCAAATGGTCTACATATTTATGACTTTATTTTTTATTTCTGATTTTTATATTTAATTGCTTTAAACTTCAAAAAATCATAGAAAATTCAATTTAAGTCCAAAAATTATGAAAAATATTTTTGATTTTCCTTTTTCAGATTTTTAGTTTTTCACAATTTTATTGTGTTTTGATATTTTTTATAAATTTTCACTTTATTTGAATTGTTTTAAATGTTTAAAAATACTTTTATCCATTTTTTAATTCTGAAAAAAATATGGAATAATCCAATGATATGGTGACTAATATTGGTGACCTCATTTATTTTTTATTTCTGACATTGTAATTTTTTTATCATTTTTGGTTTATTTTACTCATTTATTTTAATTTTAAAAAATAGGTTATGACTTTAAAAAATTACCAAAAAGTTTATAAAAATATTTGAGTTCATTTCTGATTTTTCTATGGTCTTACTTAATATTTCTTGATTAATTTGAACATAGTTGATCTTTTCTTTCTTATTTCTATTTTAAAACATTTTTAAAACCTTTTTAATATATATATATATATATATATATATATATATATATATATATATATATATATATATATATATATATATATATATATATATATATATATATATATATATATATATTAAATGCAATATTATTTTGTGATTATTTTCTGGCTGGTCTTGGGTTGAATTTTTGATCATGAACTTTATTAACATCATTGGATCCATAATGTTGATTCTAACTCCATAAAAATGGATGAATGATTTTAATAATAGTTTGATTAAATTTTAATTCAAATGTGGTTTGTATATTCTTTCCCACCCCTCTTCATCTTATCCCTTTCTTATTGCACTAAGTGTTATTGGAGCATGATCTCTATATCATGTCTCAAAATAAATGGTGCATAGATTGCTATTGACCGGCCTCAAAATAGGTGCGACTTCTATATAAGTCCACTTACGATTGCTTAACATAGTGCTAAATTTTGTCCCGATTTGAATAAATGATCATTCGTGGCCCAAATATATGTTTGCAAGCCCTAGTATGTTAATTTGATCTCTTTGATCCAATAACCTTGAGATTCATTGTGTGCAGGCTTTGGTTCTACAAATCCTCTAGTGGATCTACAACACTTTTGGTCAACGCGGATCACTTAATCATCGTTGATCATTAAATGGTACTTTTGAGGATTTAAAATGGATGATATACTTGACAAAAAGCAAATGCAACTTGTTGTGTGGAGGCTTTGGTTCTACCAATCCTCTAATGAGTTCCAAATGAAAGTTTCGAGATGGTCATCCAACTAACCACTAATTATTAATTATTTTACTTTATGATTTTATTTTTATACTTTATGTACCATTTACTTTAAGCATTACATTTCATGCCATTTTTATTTTGCTCACTTGAGCATTTACTTTCTTGTCATTTTTATTTTGCTCACTTGAGCTTTTCTTTTCTTTTTCAAGACACCTAATAATCAACATAAACCCTAAAAAACCTTTAATGATACTTGGACTATTTGGTTACTATCCTTAGCATTATGGAGTATTGGACTTCTTGGACTTAGGATTAGAAACCTTGGCCTTTGTTGGAGACCTTGTGATCTTAATTGATATTTTGTCTGGAGTTCTTGAGGTTTACCTCAAGACATTGGGTTGTTTTTTTGTTTTGTGTGCAGGTTATTGTGATTACATTCTTTGTTTGTAATCTGGAATTCATCTGTATACAACTGTTACTCTGCCAATTTTTTGTGAAGACTTAATACACTTGAAGTTTGGTTCTCTCAAGAGATCTAGTATCTTTGCTTGTTTGGTTTCAATCCAAGGAATGGGAATTCTATCTTGATTCATAATGTCAAGTGTTGGCTAGATGGTTCTTATCCCTAGCTCTTATCTTATGCTTTAGGATAGTCTCTTCTTCTCCTCCCATCTTCTTTAATTTCAAAAATATCCTCCCTCATTTTGAAAACCCTTATTGTTTCTAAACTTGAACCACTTTCATAATAAACTTGGAATTAGGTCCATGCATTTTTCAAAATATTTTCATAAATAAAATTCAATAAACTTAATAATACCTTGACATTTTTTGTGAGAAGAGTAAAATTCAGTCAATCTCATTTCAAACCATTTTTGCCACTTTGGCTTTTTATTTTAAAAACCTTTCTCAAAAGATTAGACTCTTGTCAATCCTTGTAGTGATGCAAACAACTACACTTTTACAATATGTAGTGAAGAGAGACATTTTCCACTTGGGTGTTGAGTGAGGCATTATTGATTTTAAAATTCAAGCCATATCCTCCACTTTGAGATGATGCAATTTCTCCTTTCTCATGATTGTGGGTAGTAAGTATGTTTTCCACACGGGCAATGATGATGGTGTCTTATCTCATAAAATTAACCAACAAACTTGTGTTTTAAATTTTTTTAAAAAGGAACTACGTGTACCCTAATCCCCTATTGCACGAAAGGTGGTACATAGGCACTAAAGGTTCGCAACCGCGACGGCTGAAAAAATAAAAAAAATGTTTCTTTTCTCACCTCCACCATCTATTTTACATACAACACTGTATAGCCAAGATATACAGATTTTTCAAAGAGGTTCCTACGGAGTACCATAGATGTTTAGGGTGCTAATACCTTCCCTTTGCATAACCAACCCCCTTACCTTGAATTTCCCCCCTCTTTTTTGGGTTACTCGCTCTTTTCCCATTCCTTTGGAAAAAATAAAGCGCGGTGGCGATGTTTATTTTGATATGTGTAAGCCTAGTCAATCCAAATATCATTTAATTAGTTAGGTGAAGTATAAGATCATTCTATGCATAAATATCATATAATTATGTTATACCTCTTTTTTTGATGCAACTGATTCAGTTTGCTTCTTAATCCCCTTATCTTTTGATTTAGATTTTGTGGGAGTCTAACATTACAATGAAAAAAATGTACTTTAAATGGTCGTAAAAAATTGGAATACTCAAAGGTTCATAATCGTTTAAAACATACCTCCTCATCTATGCAAATGAGGTTTGACGGCCATGAAACATACGATGCTATTGCCTCTCCCAACAATGTTGCGTATGAAATATCGTCAAGCAAAGGTAATGGCGCATCCCTCTCTAAAGAAATATCAATTGATACTTTCATAAATCCAGCAGGGAGTGGTTTATGGTGAAGTACTTCTCCCATGGTGTTATGCACTTTTCCCTTGCCAACCATGCGATAAGTCAGTGACGATAAATATAGCTGACAAGAGGAAATGCCCTAAACACAATAATAAATATGAAATTGTTAATGTGTATATATGTAAATTAAAAAAATTGTGCTAATTCATAACTATATAAATTACTAGTACCTATTTCATTAAAATCTCTTTCGTTTCCATCAATATTAGAAGCGGGATGTGATTTTTCCTCATGGGTAGCCATTTGACCTGTAATATTAAAGAAAAACATAAACACCATATAAAATTCAAGTAGCATTGAATTAATAAACACAATATAAAAACCTAAACACCATATAAAATTCAAGTAGCATTGAATTAATAAACACAATATAAAAATATAAACACCATATAAAATTCAAGTAGCATTGAATTAATAAACAAAATATAAAAACATAGACGCCATCTAAAACTCAAGTAGCATTGAATTAATAAACACAATATAAAAACATAAACACAATATGAATTACTAGTACCTTTTTCACTAACATATCTTTCGTTTCTTGGTTGGAATATGAATTACTTGGTTCTTAACAAGCCGGACGGATAGATTGATCCAAATTCCCTCATTATGATCATTTCTAATATATGTTTCATCCGCTATAATATTCTCATCTTGATCATTTCGTACATACGACTCGTTCCCTCTAACATACGACTCATTCTCAACATCAACATCACTTTGATTTACACTATTATCATCAATCACTTTGTTAGATAAAAGCACTATAGGCCATTTCGTACTTGTCGGATCAGTGACATAGAACACTTGTTTAGCTTGAGAGGCTAGAATAAAAGGCTCATCTTTGTACCCCATCCTATTAAGATCCACTTGTAAAAATCCCGACTTATCCATTCGTATGACACTGTTATGTACCCACTTGCAACCAAAGATAGGAATCTGAAACTTCTCATAATCAAATGCCCAAATATGCTCGATAACCCCAAAATATGACATATTTTCATATTTGGGGTTTAAGTCATTCATACTTGAATTGTACATTGCTTCAGCTACAACAGTGACACCACTATTCTGCATATTGCTTTTATCATCTTGTTCTTTGGTATAAAACGTGTATCCATTAATTGCATATGCGCTATAAGAAAATACGAGCAAACTCAGACCACATGCTAAACATCTCAACCTTTCTATTATTGAAGCGAGATTTAAATCAAACTTTGAATATATATGATCTTTGAACCATTGTATAAAAATTTGATTGTTCTCTCGTACAATCCAATTTTCATTTCTATTGGGATTTAAACCCCGGAGTACATCCTTGTGCATTTTAACATACGGCTCAACCTCATTGTCATTATGTAGAACATATAAATGCACTTGATCCCGTTCAACCTTTGATACTATCACAATTTTATTTCTGATTAAATTTGTTCCTTCCTTCCTCTTTAAAATATGAGATTTGGGTAGTCCAATAGATTGAATATTAGTCAAATATTCAGTACAAAACCCAACCGCTTCTTCAACAATGTATCGTTCAACCATACAACCTTCTGGTTGACTTTTATTTTTCATGTACCCTTTTAATATTTTCGTATAATGCTCAACATGGTGCATCTATCTCATATAAGCTGGTCCACACAATTGTGTCTCTTTCACAAGATGAACAACAAGATGTACCATAATGTCAAAAAATGAGGGAGGAAAATATATTTCAAGCTCACACAAAGTAATAACTATTTCTTTTTGCAATATTGGTAAGATCTCAGGATCGATCACCTTACTACAAATTGACCGAAAAAAAAACACAATTTAGTTATGGCGCTTCTTACTTTTTCTGGCAAAATAGAACGTATACCTATTGGTAGAAAATGCTCCATTATAACATGGCAATCATATGTCTTTAAACTCTTTAACTTGAGGTCTTTCATAGACACAAATATTCTAATATCTGAAGAGTAACCTTCTGGAAATTTAACTTCACTTAGAAACTTACACAATATTATTTTCTCCTTTCTAGATAAAGTATAAGTAGAAGGTGGCATATATGTTTGTGTTCCTTTCTTCATGGGTCCTAATCAGTTCTTATTCCCATCTCTATCAAGTCCTTTCTTTCTTTAAGACCATCCTTAGACTTTCCTTGTATATTGAGTAACGTACCAATAACACTTTCAAATACATTTTTTTCAATATGCATAACATCAGGAAAATGCCTTACATACAACGACTTCCAATATGGAAATTAAAAAAAAAATTGACCTCATCTTCCACCCACCTTTGACAAGCGTATTTGCAAAAGGCTTTCCAAACTGAGTACTCATATCTTTCACCTTCTCAAAAACTTGATCACCTGTCAACATAGGTGGAGCTCTATCATGTTCTGGATTTCCATTGAATGCCTTTCTCCACCCACGGTAGTGATGATTATAATTTAAGAATCTACGATGACCGAGGAATACATTGTTTTGACAAAATTCCAATCGCTTCCAATTTGTGTGTTCTTCACAAATAAGACACGCTTTTTGACCTTTAATGATATACCCTGATAGATTTCCATATGCCAAAAATCATTAATTGGGCCAAACAACATCGTTGTCAAATTGAAACTTTCTTTCCTATATCCATCATAAACCTCCACACCGTTCTCCCACAAAATATTTAAATCTTCGATTAACGGTGTCAAGTATACGTCTATGCCATTCCCTGGTTGTTTAGGTCCAGAAATTAACATAGATAACATCATGTACTTGTGCTTCATACATAGCCATGGAGGTAGGTTATAAATCATCATAATCACAAGCCATGTGGAATGTGAGATACTTTGAAGACCATGCAGTTTCATTCCATCTGTACATAATGCCAAGCGAAGGTTTCTTGATTCTCCTCCAAAATCAGGATAATCATTATCAATTTTCGACCACTGTGGTGAATCTGCCGGATGTCAAAACTTTCCATCAATAATTCTTTCATCTGCATGCCAAGTCAAGTGTCTTGTATCGGTTTCACTATGAAACATGCGTCTAAATCTCGAAATTATAGGAAAATACCATAAGACTTTTGCTGGACATTATTTTTTCTTATATCGAGATAAACCGCACTTAGGACACTCATTTAATGATGCATATTCATTTTGAAACTAAATGCAATCATTTGGACAAGCATGTATCTTATCATAGCTCATTCCAATAGAACACAACATTTTTTTGGCCGTGTATGTTCGATCAAGAAGAAAATTATCCTCCAGAATCATATCTTTCATAAGGACTAATAACTCTGTGAAACTTTTATCCGACCATCCATTGTCCGCCTTTAAGTTGTATAACTTTAATACTTCGGACAGTCTTGTGATTTTAGTGCAACCTTTATACGACGGTTTCTCTGCATCTCTTACCAACTTCTCAAACATTTTGGGATAATATTGAAGATCTTCTTCAAGTGCTTCTGCAATCTCTTCGACACGATCACAATCGTATGTATCTCTTCCATTGTCATCTGAAGCATATGTCCTACTATCCCCGGTTCAAAATTCCCGTTACTTTTCTCACCATGAAATATCCAACATGTATAACTTCGATCAATTCAATTCCTTAGTAAATGCGATTCCAATCCAACTGCGTCAACCCGACCCCCATAAAAACAACCCAAGCAAGGACATTTCATTGGAATGGGGTTTTCGACATGTTAAATAGCAAACTTAACGAATTCTAATACCCCATTCTCGTACTCTTTTAACAATCGATTGGAAGACATCCATTTTTATCCATTGTTTTACTACTAAGTAGCCTAAACAAAAACACTATAATTAGTCACGTACTTATAACAAAAGAACAACTAATTACCTGTAGAGAAGTCATTAACTTCTAGAACCACATGGCGTAAGATTGTGAAAGTGGCTGTAAAATCGGGTAGAAACTTTGTAAACTCCTTACCTGAGATGCTGATCATTTAGAAATCCAAGCTGTTGAATATCACAACTCACAACATTATCTCTGGCCTAATAACAAAAGAAAAACAAAATCGCGTTGAAGAAATTCAGCACAAAATAAACTTCCTTTTATATATAACTTTAAAGTCATCTAATTTCTCTCACTAGCAGTGTGGGACTAGAAAATTATACTATGAAGTCCTCACTCATCATTCTTGTCCATAACAACTAAGACAAACAAATATTAAACCACAAAGAGATAAAACATGTATATGTTTTCACTATAACAATGCATGTATATATCTAAGATTCGATCATATAGTGATAAAACATGAGATGTCACAATCTTAAGTACTATTTATCTACATGTATATATATCTAAGAAAATGATATAAACATACCAAATCATTAAAATAATATGTATCCGGATAAAGAACTAATCAGATTTAACGTTACAAACAAAATAGAGAAAATAAATAGTCAACTTCATATCTTAGAAAAACAAACTTTCTTTCTTGCTACATGAATTTCACATTATTATACTTATATACATTTTGCATAAACAAGATGAAATAATTAAACAAGTTCATACAAGATAAAGGATAATAATAGTTGAAGAAAATTCTTATATGCTTACCATTTTCACATCTTGTCCTTCATGAAGTTTGCTTGTTCATGTTCATATTTTAGTTTATCTAATATTTATTCATGTTTTCTCTCACACTAATTCCAACATGCATAATATAGCCATCAAAAGAGAATAAAAAGCAGTTTTCCTATGTTATATGAATATGAACACAAACCTTAACAAACTTTTTATAGGGATTGAAACTAAAAAATATGAAGCATATAAAATAAGAATCGTAGAGAAGAAAACAAAATGGGCATTGAAGAACTTGCAGAATCGAGCAAATCAAAACAAATTCGTGGAGAAAAGAAAATAGAATCATCGTTGGAGAATCGCGGAGAAAACAAAATTGTAAACAAAACAGAGCATCGTTGGAGAATCGTTGTTGGATAATAGTTGGAGAACCGCTGGAAAAATCTGTTCAAAATCAGTTGCAGAGCGTCGTTCAACGTTGGAGGTTCTTCCTGTTATTTGAACGAATATTGTGTTTTAGGGTTTTAGTTATTTTAATTTAGAAATAAGACCTTAGGCAGCGCTTTTTATAAAGCGATGCCTGATGTATTACCTTTAGCAGCGATTTCTAAATAAAAGTGTTTTCTGATGTATGCCCTATAGCAGCGCTTATGGCCTTAAGCCACACTTCTTAAAATCACTTTCTAAAGCAGGCCTTTTAGCAGCGTTTTGTCTCAAATTTCTTATTAGGCTATAGCAGCTCTTTCTAAAATAAGCCTTTAGTAGCGCTTTGGGCCTATAGCAGCGCTTCCTACTGTTGGGCCTATAGCAGCGCTTTGAGTTTAGGTAGCGCTTCTAGACTTTATTTTTTTAATTTCAAGTTTAATTCACTTTAGGCAGCGCTTTTTATAAAACGCTGACTAAAGTGAGGATTAGGCAGCACTTTTTCTTAACTTTAGGCAGCACTTTATTTCAAAGCGCTGTCTAATATTTATGATTTAAAATTTAAAATCTTATCCTGATATTTAGCAGCGCTTCTATAAAGCGTTGTCTAAAGTGAGGCTTAGGCAGCGCTTTTTCTTAACTTTAGGCAACGCTTTTTTCAAACGCGTTGTCTAATATATATAATTTAAAATTTAAAATTATATCATGACATATAGCAGCGCTTTGATTTACAAGCGCTGTCTAAATTGAGCTGCCTAAGCTTTATTTTGGCGTAATGTTTTAAGTCTTTTTATCGGAAGATGTATGCATATTCAGATGATGAGAAACTATTGATGCACTTCTTTCAAGAGAGCTTAACAGGTGGCCCACTCGAGTGGTACATGCAATTGGAAAGCAGTTACATTCGTATGTGGAGAGAATTAGTTGAGGCTTTTGTTATGCACTATTAATATAACATTGACATGGCTCCCACAAGAACCCAATTGCAGAATTTGTCCCAGAAGCGGGATGAGTCTTTTAAGGAGTATGCCCAGAGGTGGCGGGAGATGGCTGTGAAGGTTCAACCACCCATGTTAGAGATGGATATGGTGGAAATGTTTAGTAATACATTAAAGGCCAATACTACACAACTTGCAATACATCAGGCACTTTTGTTGAGATGGTAATGCATGGAGACAAGATTGAAGTCGGAATTAAGTTGGGGAAAATCCAAGATGTCGTTGCTTGAAATAATGCTAGTAACCTTAAAAAGTCTTTTGGTGGTCACCAAAAGAAAAAGGAGGGGGAATCCAGTGCGGTCTATTCTCAAAAAGGGAAAGGCATATATCAGGGTTCAGATCATTAGATTTATGCTGTAACAATTCCAGTTGCTGCACCTCAGTGTTGTACCCCAATTTTTTCCCTTAAGATCCCTCATCATGCATTGTACATTTTGCACATAGCATTGGTCTCATGGTTATAAGATCGAAGAGATTTGGCATTAGGGTTTCTCTCTCTGAATGGTGGTTGGTCGCTTAAAATGAAGGGTGACTAGAATCTATGGATTTAATTGATATTAAGGTACATAACATTCATTAGGTCATTTGACGCATCATCCATCATTAGTCAATAGTTTGGCTTAAGATCAAGGATTTCGAGGAATTAGGTTTGTTGAATGGCTTTAAGGCTCTTATATTCGCACCAGCTTGTTTCGGTTGATTTCTCCAACAATCATTTGTTCGAATTAGGATTTTATTTCCTGGACTTCTTTATCATCAAACTACATGGATATTCTTTCTCCTCAGCATCAGGTTGTAATCTTTCTTCAATTCTTAAGAATTATGGTTTTCTTCTGTTATGCTTCAACTGGGGGTCATTGGATTAGGGCTCGATCTTGTGGTTATCTTGGGTTTCTCCTTCTTCAACATTGTGGACTTGTTTTGAACGATTTAGTTTTTGGTTCTCATCAAATATTTGTTACTTCAATTGCAAGTTAACTTAGACTATTGAGAGAAATGACTAGTGATTTGGATTCATTGAAACTTCTAAACATGCTCAGAGTTATTATTGATTCAAGGGCTTATTAAGTTCATGACTTTGTTAACAGATGATTCAAGATAGGGTCAGGAGCTTATTTAGCTCATTTTATCAAATAAAAGATGGTTGTTTCAAATGAAAGATGACTAGAATTTATGGATCCAATTGAGATTAAAGTTCATTGACCAAGCATGACATTTGAAGTCAATTGAGTTTCGACTTGTCATGAACGCTCGAGTTACATTAAGGATCGATTTAAGATGAACATGGAATAGAAGTTTTTAATGTGATTCAAGGATAAGTCATTTAACTTTCTTAAAGGACAAGAAATATGCGAGAGATGTTACAAGGCTTGTGGATAATTTTCCGGATTTTCTTATACTCATAATATAAGTGATTCATCAATTGGCTTTGTTTAGAATTTGGATTATGTTTGAGATACAAAAAGAAGATTTTGAACTTAAGGTTAAAGAAGGGGTCGCGATTCATTCAAGATATATTTTGAGAAGATGTAAGCATAAGAGAATAAATTCATAGACAAGTGAATTAATTCAAAGTCTCTTTTCTTGATTCAACCATGGCTATTACAAAATCAAGAACTAGAACATATACACTTTCAACCATTCAAAATTACATAAAAGTGCACAATTAACACCAACAGAAACCAAAGTCCTTCTTCAAATTCAAACACTTCTTGAATACCCTCCACTTCTTCACATGTTCACTCCCTTCTTCTCTTTCAACCGTTTCCTCTCATGAAACTGCACACCCATCTTTAACCGACATCGTCTACATGGCTCCGAAACCCCACCTTCAGCTCAAGGAGCTGGGATCCAAACTCGACATTCTTCCTTCTTCTAAGGATGCTCTCGTCGAGCTCTTGAAGCAAGCTGTAACATGCCTTTCCAACATGGATTAATCACCTTCAGCTTCAGTATTAGAGTCGATGAAGCCCTTTTTAAATTCAATTGTTAAGACGGAATTGCTAAAGCACCAAGATGGAGATGTAAAACTTCTAGTAGCAACATGTGTTTGTGAGTTAACTCGAATCACTGCACCAGAAGCTCTTTACAGTGATGGTGTTCTAAAGGATATCTTTCAGTTGATTGTGAGCACTTTTAGTGGTCTGAGTGATATAAGTGGTCCATCCTTTGGCCAGGAAGTCGCTATGTTAGAGATTCTTGCAAAATATAGATCGTGTGTTATAATGTTGGTTCTTGAATGTGATGATCTGGTTAATGAGATGTTCAGTACTTTTTTTGCTGTTGCCAGAGATGATAATCCAGAAAGTGTTCTATCATCCATGTAAAATATTATGGTTGTTCTCTTAGAGGAGAGTGAGGTTGTTCACGGGAATTTTTTATCTATTCTAATGTCCACTTTAGGTCGTGAAAAAAGAGATATGTCATACAACAATGCCTAGGAACACTTGAACCTAGCATTAAACATTTTTTTCTATCATTGGTGTCAGGAGAAAGCAAGAAAGTAAATAGTCAAGTTCAGTTCCATGAAGAATTATATGATATCTGTTGTTGTGCTCCTCAAATCCTATATGGAATTCTCCCTTATGTCACAGGGGAGCTACAGACTGACCAGTTGGAGACCCGTCTGAAAGCCGTGAACTTGGTTGGAGATTTCATTGCTCTTCCTGAAATTTCCACTGCCGAGGCATTTCAGCCAATACTTTCAGATATTGTAAAGAGGCTGATTGATATAGATTTTTGGGTTCGCATGTCTGTCCTTGACCATGTAAAGAGCTTTCTTCTGTCAAATCCTCAGAGGCCTGAAGCTCCTCAAATAATCTCTTCCCTTTGTGACTGGCTTCTGGATTTTGATGAATATTTTCAAAAACAAGTGGTGGCTGTTAGCTGTGATGTAGCATGTCACACCCTACACGTAGTTCCTCTTGGAGCTGTGAAACTTGTTGCAGAACGACTTCAAGACAAATCTCAACTTGTTAAAAAGTATACCGTGGAGAGATTGGCTGAGATATACAAAGTTTTTTGTGAGAAAAGCTCTGATACCGTTAACCCCATCGGATATGAATGGATTCCAGGGAAGATCCTTAGATGTTTCTATGATAAAGATTTCATATCAGGTACAATTGAATCTATTCTGTGTGGATGGCGGTGGACGACAACAGAGGTCAACAGGCTGTGAATATTGATAAAAGTTCTATGAATAGTCAACTTCACCTGCAAGATTGGTGCACAGAAAGCAGAAAATAAATATTCTATTATGCATAATTGATAGAATGAATATGAGGAGGAGAAAAGGAACTAACTGAATCACAACTGTTTCCTAACAGCCCTGTAACCATATCCTAATGGCCCTGTTTAACAGCCCAAAACCTTTCTAACTAACTAACAGAACTCCTCAACAGAAAACAGAATTTCAATAACAAAAAAACTAATTTCTCTAATTAACATCTAACTAAATCCGAGCTCATCTCTAACCTCCCAACTGTTTCTAACAAACTTCTAGCAGAGCTATATAATAGAAGATTCAGAGAGTTACAAAAGGAGGATTCATTTTCAAGAGAAAAATTATCTAACACAGAAAATTCACAGAAAATTCACAGAAGAATCACAGAAAATTCTCTCTGAACTACCATAACTCCATCAGAATCTCACACTCTCTGGGCCTTATCACCTTCATCAACCATCAACCACCATCATTTTATTTCACCTTCATTTTTCTCCATACTTCATACCTTGTATTCATCCTTCAGATGCAAATTTTCCCTCATCTCCATGATCTTCTTCATTCTCCATTTCTAGATTCGTCACTCTTCATCCATTATCACACACATTCAATCATTCTTCACCTCCATAACTGCCACGCCATTTTCCGCAACCAGGCTCTCACCTTTAACCTTCATCATCATCAACTAATCCTCCATAATCATTTCTCAACCTTCATCATCTTCAATCACAAACATATGCTTCATCAACCGTCAACTTCAAATATTCATCTAATCACAACAATAACAACATCATCACCACAATTTCTGCACAACAAGGTATCTCTACATCAACTACACAAGATCAACAACCGAAACCACAGGAAAAAATAACCAAGAAAGGGAGAAGAAGAAGAATCGGCAGAAGTGGAACACGGTCAACAAGAGTTAGAAATCGTTTACCTGAAGTAAGCATATCGCTGATCGCAAGTTTCTTTTCAGTTTCATCTTCAAACATTCGAAGCAAGCACCTCCCATTGTAAATTGAAGGAGATGAGAGGAGATAGGTACAGAGGTAAGATTGATAGAAGAAGAAGGTGAAGGTTTGTGTCCGGCGCGAATCGCGTTCTTAGGAAGAAGGTGAAGTCGTCGTTGAATTTTAGAAGTAAAGCGCCATTGTGTTCTTGCAGCCGTAGAAGTTCAACCATCCCGTTGTGTTCTTGCATCGTATCCTCTTCTTTATTCTTTTATTGTTTTTTTTATTTATTGTTTTTTTTATATACTTGAATCAAATAATGAAAAGTGTAATAGGCTCAAACTGGAAATTTTCTTGTGTTGTTAATTAGAGTGGACCGAACCACCTTTCTCCTTAGGTCCATGTATGGCAATTTTTGGTACATCTATTGATTGAACAAAAAAGAAGCATTATGGACTATTGTTGTTAGGCCTAGAGCCCTAGTTTCATCTTTTGCTTCTACGCCTCTTTTATTCCAATTCCTCCCCTATTTCTTCGTTAGATTTAGGACTTTTTTTTGTTAATTATTCTATGATAAAATTGTAAAAAAAATCAATAAAACTTGTTAGATCTTCTTAGTTGGTTTTAGGAATTAATTATTTAGTTTTTGATAGAATTTTTCCTAACATAAAAACTAATAAAAATACATTTTTTTCTTATTTAGTTTTTTATTCATATTTTCATATCGTTGTTCCTCGTTATTTTTGTCCCGTATGTTCATTGTGCAAGGTACATTTTTGTGCTTTCGATCATGTAACATAACGGGTTGTTATGTGATCGAAGCATATTGCTTATACTCGCTTTTGATGCAACACGCCTTATTTCTCATCATTTGAGAAATTCATATCATATTATATGTTGTCTGAATGCATGTGATATTTTTTGTTAGTTTGTGCCGGAACTTCTGATTACGCGTTGCATTTGCAACATGCATTTTCTTTTATCTTAGTTAGACATTGTTTCTGACTTTGTTTGTTTCTTGGTGAAGCTTGCTCGACGCGTACTTATTTCTTATCCATTGCTTTCGTCCGCTCTTGACGATCCTCTTGCTTTTGAGGCAACATACTTTCTCCGTTAGCTCGTGCGAAGTATCCCGGATTTCCTGACCTTGGTTGCACTTTTTGCGGACGTCATTGTTCGTTTGGTATTATACTGCTTCCAAGTTATATTTCCGCATTTATCGCTTTTATAGATATCATGAGAAGTAGGAAATAAAGAGCGTGCGCTCGAAGTCGCTGTTTAAAGACCTGTAACAGGCATTCTGCACTTCATTTCTGTTATGTGTTGTGCTTGTGGTTGCTTCCTTTCTTGTTGATCGATGAGTCACTCAATTTAGAAATTGAGATCACGAATTCGCTCTCAGTGCATGCTCCCTATAGGATTTTATCGCTTTCCTTTATTTTTTATTGATCGATGAGTCACTCAATTTAGAAATTGAGATCACAACTTCGCTCTCAGTGCATGTTCCCTATAGGATACTTTGTTAGATTTTATTTGGCATGCTAGCTTAGATAGGATCCTTCATTGTATGATAACATTAGGTTAGAGATAGGTTAGTCTCCCTTAGATCTTTTCTTCCCATTTTTGCATAATTGCACTTAAAACTAAAACTTCTTTTTTCTTGTCAAATGTATAAAAAATGCTAATCATACAAAAATTCTTTTCATAATAAAAATATACCAACCAATCGATTTCTTTTCGCCATTCGGCTTTTCTCTTCTAAGAGCATGTTAGCTCATTTCCACTACAGGTTGTAAGTCTTTGAAGGTCGAGCAGTGGTGGAATGATCAAATGCAACATTGTTCATTTAAAAAATACAAACAAACAAAATATATGAGCCGAACTACGGTAGCTCTGATTCCTCAAAAAGGATACGTAGGCATTGGGGTAGGTCCCAAGCGAGTACAACTTTATTTTCCCTACATTCTTTCTCTTTTCTTTGCATGAATTCCCTCTTAGTTTATAACCCTTAAGGATTAGATTAAACACACCCTTTGATTAGAATAACGAGAGTAGATCCCGTAGAGTACTATGGACATGTGGGGTGCTAATACATTCTCCTCGCGTAATCGACTCGCTTACCCAATCTCTCGGTTGCAAGACTTTGATTTCCCCTTTAGGTTTTCTTTGATGATTTTATTTTCCCTTTCATATGGGATAAATAAATACTCGGTGGTGACTTCATTGATTTTACCGCTACACTCAGAGCCAGGCATATGCACCTAGAAAGAATAATCAACAGAAACCAAGAATACCTCCTAGAAAGTTTTATGCGCTTCCCATGACGTATGTTGAGTTATTGCCTCAGTTGCTTGAGTTGAAGTTAATTGAGCTACATACATGGAAGATCGACCCTGAGAAATTACCAGCTCACATTGATGCTAATGCTCGGTGTCATTTTCACTCTGGAGAGCAAGGGCATACTATTTAGAATTGTTATTCTTTCTACCATAATGTCCAAGACCTATTGGTCTCTCAGGCCATCAATTTTGGACCAGCACCCAACATTAGGAATCAGCCTCTACCAACCCATGGTGGAGCCACAGTCGGTGCCATCCTGGAAGATGAAAGTTTGAATTTGATTATGGATGTTAACCAACTAATTACACCTCTCTCATTTATGAAGGAGTAGTTGTTGAGTAAAGGTGTATTCTTAGGTGTGTGGGATGGACTTCGCAGTTTACTTGGACCAACCAGAGGTTTGTTCATTATTGAAGGATGCAGTCCAGGATTTGATTAACCAGGGAGTTCTGTAATTTGATCAAGCAATTGTCAAGACTAAAGTGGGTAAGGATGAATTTGATGTAATAAAAATTGATGTCAAGGAACAAACCACTCAGGTACCTGGTATAATTTTGGTTCCTACCAGAAAGCCACCTATAACCATTATCGTGCACAGACTATTACCATATGACACCAACAAAGCAATTCCTTAGTATTATGGTGGTGAATGTTATCAACAAGGGGAGAAGCTTTTTACTCAGAGGTCTGAAAGGGGTGAATCTGAAAAATAGGAGTCTGAAGTTCATGATATCATCAGTGAAAGAAAAATTACCCGTAGCTACAAGATTCTCTCTCCACCAGAACAACCTGAAAGTAGCACAGGTGCCGCAACAAAAACCAGGGGAAAGCAGATTGTTGTCAATAGTGATAAACCGGGGCAAAATCCCCTATTTCTGCTTATGCTAATGAAATGGCTAAGGATGTAGTTGAGTTTATGGGGTACATAAAGAAAAGTGACTACAAGATCATTGACCAATTGAGTCAGACACCCTCAAAGATATCCATCCTTGCTTTACTCAGGGATTCAGAATCCCATAGAAACACACTAATGAAGCTGTTGGGGACATCCTTTGTTCCTCAAGAGAGATCTATAAATCAATTTGAGGGAATTGTGAATAGCATTTCTGCAAGTAATGGGTTGGGTTTTACGAACTTTGATTTGCCTCCCGAGGGGAGGAAGCACAAAAAATCACTGAACAATTCTATGGAAATTGCAAAAACTACCTTATCCCGTGTTCTGGTTGATACAAATTCGTCTCTCAATGTATTGCTCAAGTCTGCTCTCTCGAAACATGATTATGACGGGCTTATGTTAAGGCCAAGTGATTTGATTGTTAAGGTCTTTGATGAGTCCAAGAGGATAATGTTCAGAGAGGTCGACTTGCCAATCAAGATAGGTCCTCAGGTGTTTGAAGTCACCTTTTTTGTCATGGATATTAATCCTTCCTATTGTTGTTTATTGGGTCATCCATGGATCCATTGGGCGGGTGCCGTTACATCCACTTTGCACAATTAGTTGAAATTCCTATTAAATAGGAAAGTGCTCACTGTTTGCGGCGAAGAGGATTACATTTTCAATCATCTGAAAAACTTTCGCTATGTTGAGGTAGAGGGAGAAATCCATGAGACTCCGTGTCAAGCTTTTTAGATGGTGCAGGTTGTCAGGGCTCCCCAACGGGAGGATAAGAAGCCCGAGGTCTATATGTCATCTTATCATCAGGCACAAATGATTGTTTAATCTGGTCATCCGGAAGTTTAGGGAAGAGTGTTAGATCTCCCTACTCAAATAGATAAGAAAGTTTTAGGCTTCGTGACTAGTCGAAGCATGACAACTACTACTCATTCCAAGGATCAAGGCATCCACTCACGAATTCAGTTTTTCAGCGGAGGGGTTATCCATGAAGAAGCTCATGCTTTAAGTGAAGAATATGATAGTGATTGCCAGATGGATTAATGGGTTCGTCTTATTGTGCCGGGTGAAAAGTTTGCTAACTGGTCTGCTGAGAACATCGTTGAAGTCACCCGTTATGAAGAGAAATTTTTCTTTTATTTTGTTATCATGAAATAATCCATGCGTCCTGCCTAAGACGTAGTGGACATGTTGTAAGGCCAAAATGTTTTCATTGCAAATCTATCATTAATAAAGAATGTCTTTTGCATTCAAATATTTCGCTCCTTGTTCTTCTTTTTATATTTGGCAAGATGTGAGTTTTTTTTTTTAAAATCTAAAACTAAAATAAGAATAAAAATAATCATGCCAAGAATGATCTTGCTATGGCTCTTTATGACTTTGACAATTCAACCTATCAAGCTGAAGAAGAAACTGAGGAAGATTGTGAACTTTATGAAGAGTTGCCTAGAATGTTGAGACAAGAAGAAAAGGTCATTCAACCACACCAATAGACTACAGAATTAATCAACATGTCCAATGAAGAGGTCCAGAGAGAAGTCAAGACTGGGGCAACTTTAGAGGGCAGTGTCAAGAGAAGATTGATTGAAATACTCTGTGAGTATGCGGATATCTTCGCTTGCTCTTATGAGGATATGCCTTGGCTCGATACAAATATTGTTATGCACAAACTGCATCTTAGAAAAGAGTGTCCTCCAGTCAAACAAAAGCTTAGGATAACTCATCCGAAAATGTCTAAGAAGATCAAAGAGGAGGTTCAAAAGTTGTTTGATGATGGTTTTCTGAAAGTGACGTCTTACCTGCCATGGATTGCGAATATTGTGTCGGTACCTAAAAAGGACGGTAAAGTCAGAATGTGTGTGGACTATAGGGACTTGAAATGAGCAAGCCCTAAAGATGATTTCCCTTTACCATATATTGATATTTTGGTTGACAATACTGCTCGAGCTAAAGTGTCTTCCTTCATGGATGGTTTTTCTGGCTATAATCAGATCAAGATGGCACCGGAAGACATGGACAAAATTACTTTCATTACAACTTCGGGAACATTTTGTTACAAAGTGATGCCCTTTGGTTTTAAAAATGTAGTGGAAACTTATCAACATGCAATGGTCACCCTCTTTCATGATATGATACATAAGGAGATTGAGGTATATGTCGATGATATGATTACCATGTCCCAAACAGAAGAGGAACACCTTGTCCACATGTTGAAACTATTTGAAAGATTAAGGAAATTCAGACTGAGGCTGAATCCTAATAAGTGCACCTTTGGGGTGAGATCAGGAAAATTACTGGGCTTCATCATAAGTGAAAAAGGAATTAAGGTTGATCCTAGAAAGGTAACAGCTATACAAGAAATACATGTGCCAAAACAAATAAAGAGGTTCGTGGTTTTCTCGGGAGATTGAACTACATTTCTAGATTCATTTCTCACCTTACACCCACTTGTGAACCAATCTTTAAATTGTTAAAAAAGGATCAAACAGACAGGTGGAATAACAATTTACAAGCGACATTTGATAGAATTAAAGAATATTTGCTAGAACCTCTGATTCTTTCGCCTCCGGTGGAAGGTAGGCCCCTGATCATGTATTTAACGGTATTAAAGGAATCAATGGGGTGTGTGTTGGGGAAATATGACAAGTCTGGTCGAAAAGAGCATGCAATATACTACATTAGCAAAAAGTTTACCGACTGTGAAATAAGATACTCACTGCTCGAGAAAACTTGTTGCGCTTTGGTTTGGGATTCTCGCCGACTAAGGCAATATATGTTGACTCATACCACCTTATTAATCTCTAGGATGGACCCAATAAAGTACATCTTTGACAAGCCATCTCTCACGGGGAGAATAGCCCATTAGCAGATGATTTTAATTGAGTATGACATCTAATATACTACCCAAAAAGGCTATCAAAGGTAGTGTGTTGGCTGATCATCTTGCTCATCAACCCGTGTAAGATGACTATCAGCCGATGAAGTTTGAATTTCTTGATGAAGACATCATGTACATACGAGATTGTTTTATCCCAGGCCTAGGAGAAGGACCCAAACCAGGATTGCGATGGAAGATGGTGTTCGATGGTGCCTCTAACGCGTTGGGAAATAGTGTCGGTGTTGTGATTACTTCTCCTAAAGGTTTCTATACTCCTTTCAGCGCCAGAATTTTCTTTGATATGAAGCCTGTATCTTTGGTCTAGAGGCTGATATTGATTTACGAATCAAAATCTTGGAAGCATATGGGGACACTTCTCTTGTGATTAATCAAATCAATGGAGAATGGGAGACGCGTCACCAAAATTTGATTCCATATCGCGAGCATGTGTTAAAACTGACCCCTTATTTTGATGAGATTACTTTCAATCATATTCCAAAAGAAGAGAATAATTTGGCATACGCCTTGGCTACTCTATCATCCATGTTTAAAGTTAGATGGGAAAATGAAGCCCCCCTATCACCATCTTGAGGTTGGATGAGCCGACGTTTTGTTATGAGATAGAAGAGGATGTCGTTGTTGAGAAACCATGGTTTTACGATATCAAAAGATATCTTAAGATGATAGAATATCCAGAAGATGCTTTTGTCACTGATAAGAAGACTCTAAGGAAATATGCAACTAAGTTTTTCCTTGATGGGGACGTTTTGTACAAGAGAAACTATGATTTCGTTTTGCTCAGATGCATGGATAAACACAAAGCAAACAAGATTATAGAAGAAATTCACAAAGGTTCCTTTGGAACGTATTCCAGCGGGCATGCTATGGCCAAGAAAATCTTGAGAGCAGGTTATTATTGGTAAACAATGGAAAACAATTGCTACAATCATTCTAGGGTCTGTTACAAGTGTCATATATATGCTGATAAGATGTACGTACCACCCAATCCTCTGAATGTCTTAACTTTACCTTGGCCCTTCGCAACATGGGGGATTGATATGATTTTCCATATTGAGCCAACTGCTTCCAACGGGCATCGTTTCATTTTGGTGGCTATTGATTACTTCACTAAGTGGGTTGAAGCATCATCGTATGTCAACGTTTCTAAGAAGTTGGTTGCTCGTTTCATCAAGCATAATATCATTTGTTGATACGGGATTCCCGAGAAGATTATTACCGACAATCGTTCGAATCTCAACACTAAGATGATGAAAGAGTTATGTGAGAGCTTTAAGATAAAGCACCATAATTCTTCTCCTTGCCAACCCAAGATGAATGACGCGGTTGAGGCAGCTAATAAGACTATCAAGAAGATTATGCAGAAAATGGTTGTCACCTATAAGAATTGGCATGAAATGTTGCCGTTTTCTTTGCATGGTTATCGTACCACTGCGCGCACTTCAACTGGGGAAACTCACTTTTCGCTTGTTTATGGTATGGAAGAAGTATTTCCTATGGAAGTGGGGATTCCTTCCTTGAGGATAATGATAGATGCACAATTGGATGAAGCTGAATTGGTTCAGAATAGATTGAATCAGCTGAATCTCATTGATGAAAAGAGATTGACAGCCATTATCCACTTACAACTACACCAGAGAAGGATGGTGAAAGATTTTGACAAGAAGGTATGTCCACGGAATTTTCAAGCTGGTGATCTCTTGCTGAAGAGAATCTTGCCTCCCAACAATACAGATGCTACGGGTAAATGGGCTCCTAATTATGAAGGACTGTATGTTGTAAAGAAAGTCTTTTTAGGAGGGTCCATGATGCTCATAACTATGGACGGGGAGGATTTTCCTCACCCCGTCAATGCATATGTGTTAGAACAAGATTGGTTCTGATCATATCTCAGAGTTTTGATGATAACAATAAAATATATTTTATATAATTGATACTCTGATGAGCATATTTATTTGTTTTAGATAATGTTCTGACATAAGTATTTGACGTGCTGAGCTGGAAATAAATGAAGAAGTTCTTTGATGAAAGAACTATTTGTTTTAGCGCAAGTTCTGATGCTGACTCTGAAAAGAAACTATTTTATGCATCTTCTAAAGCTTAGCAAGTTTCCATGTAAACTATGTTCAGAAGTTTTCTGCAAGCAAGCGCTGATAAGAAGATTTGCAAGTTCTGATGCTGACTCTGATAAGAAACTAATTATGCATCTTCTAAACTTAGCAAGTTTCCATGTAAACTATGTTCTGAAGTATTCTATAAAGCAAGCGCTGATCAGAAGTACTTTGCAAGCAAGCGCTGATAAGAAGATTTGCAAGCATATTCTGAAGCAAGACGTGAAGCTAGTTCTGAAAGAATAAAGAAGCTAACAAGTCTTGTCAAGTTTCAGAAGACATGCTCTGACAAAGTGTCGTTTGCTCATTTAATGCAAAGCAGGCTACATGCACTCAAGTGTCTACGCTAGTTCATTGGAAAATGCAATACTGCAAGAAAACCCGCAAACATTAATTGCTCTCCACTTTAGAAGGCAACAACAATCATTTTCTTCATGCTATAAATAAAAGATCATTTATTTCAAGCCAAAAAAACTTAACAAATTCAAAAGACCCAACAACGTGAAAATGTTCTGGTGGTCACAAATCAATTTACAAACACTTTGTGCAAAACTAATCTTAGTGAAAAATCACAGTTTGTGATATAGCTTTCTAAGAAGCAATTTGTTTTACTATCTGTAAAGATTTAATTCTTGTATATGTTCCTTGAGAGACCAAGTTTGGTCAGATTTCTCAAGAAGGCTAGGACTAGTTTGAGTCTTAGTGGTGTTAGTCACTTGTAAGTTTACTTGTGCATTGTATTGTTAGTCACAACAGTTATTGTATGATTGTAATCAGTTTGATTATAGTGAATTAAGTCCTTGTTGAGAAAGGCGAAATCACCTTGGCGGGTGGACTGGAGTAGTTTGAGTTCAAACGAACCAGGATAAAAATAACAGTGTCTTTCCATTATTGTTGAGCCTTTAAGAAAAAGAAAAAGAGAAACTTATTCAACCCCCCCCCTTCTAAGTGTTTTCTCACCCTTCAATTGGTATCAGAGCTTGACTCTAAGCGCAAACACTTAACCGTGTCAGGAAAAGATCCAGAAAGAAAACACAATGGCAAATGAACAAAACAACAATAACTACACCAGCCTTCCAATATTTGACGGTGAAAATTTTGACTACTGGAAGGATATGATCAGACATTTCTTCCTAGCCTATGACGCTGACCTCTGGGATGTGGTAACTGATGGATACATACATCCTGTTGATGAAAGCGATCAGAAAATTGACAGAAAAAGGATGACAAATCATCAAAAGCAAGACTTCAGAAATCATCACAAGGCCAGAACAATTATCTTGAGTGCCATCTCATATTCAGAGTATGAGAAAATCAAAAACAGAGAAACAACTAAGAACTTGTTTGATTCTCTGAGAATGACGCATGAAGGAAACATGCAAGTAAAAGAAACTAAGGCCCTTATGCTCATTCAGAAGTATGAAGCCTTCATAATGGAAGAAGACGAAACCATTTAAACAATGTTCTCTAGATTCCAAACTCTGGTGGCAGGGCTAAAGATGCTGGACAAAGGGTACTCAACTGCTGATCATGTAAAGAAGATCATCAGAAGTCTATCAAAACAGTGGAGACCAATGGTCACGGCTCTCAAACTGGAAAAAGATCTGAACATAATATCTCTAGAAGAACTTGTTAGCTCACACAGAAGCCATGAGATAGAGTTAGAAGATGATGAGCCTCAGAAGCAATGTAAGTCTCTCGCTCTGAAATCTAACTAATATGAAACCAAAATTTTCAGACAGAAGCAAAAGCAGAAAATTCTAGAGAATCCTCGTCATACTAAGACGAACTGTTTTTCTATCTAGAAGAATCAATCAGCTGCGGAAGCACAGGCAGAAGAATTTCAGAAACTCCAGAAGAATAGGAGATGACTCTAAATCTTCTGAAGACGGAACAAAATCAGAAGATGAACGAGCCAATATAGCTCAAACAGATAACTTATTATATGTCTTTGAATCTTCTGAATCAGAATCAGGGTCAGAATCAGAATCAGACGCTGAAGAGGTATTCCCTGACTTCACTGTTAATTTTACTAAAGCTGAACTAGGAGAAAGTCTGAGTGAAATTCTGGAAAGATATCAACAACTTTGAGTCAAATTCAGGAACCTGAAAAAGGATCTTGCTTCTGACTCTGAAGAAACTGAGAGTCTGAGATCAGGTAAACTGTGAGTTAAAAGAAAAGATTTCAAAACTAGAAAATAATTTACACAACTCTCAGAAGGAAATAATCTCATAGGATCCCAGTAATGCTGATAAGATCATAAAGGAATATGATCAAAGCTTTCAGAAGTTTTTGGCTAATAACATGGATAGAAGAAAAATGGCTTCAATAATCTATGGAGTTAGCAGGAAAGGAAGAATAGGTATAGGATACAAAGGCAAAGTATCCCGACCTAAGAAATTTAAGGATCTGGTTATCAAACGCACTCCTCTATATTCTCAATTCACCACTGGGCAAACACATGATATAAAACATGCTGGTAAGGCGTTTTATACTAAACCAAAATTCAAACAGAATTTTGGAAACTCTAACAATCATGGACCCAGAAAGATATGGGTACCAAAATACAAAATCATCTATGTTGCAGATATTTTTAACAGCAAGGTTGAAACTCCAGTATTAACACCTGGACTCTGGATGCTCTTTACACATGGAGGAAAGAAAGCATATGTTCCAAAACCTGGAATTTAAAGGATTAGCAGATTTCAGAGGCAATCAGAAACAAAAGCTATTGGATCTGAATCTATTGGAAACAGGAATTGAAATACAACTCAGAAGCTCTGTGAGAAGCATGTCAAAAAGGAAAGTTTTTCAAAACCTTCTTTTAAATAAATCAAAGTCAGGTTTGATGATAAGCTTGGCCAGCAACAGCCAAAGCAAATTGATATTTCTGTAGGTACAGAAGATCATCTCTCAAAATATGAAAAGTTAGAAGAAAAGGAAGACTCAGAAGCAAAGGAAGACTCAGAAGCAAAGGAAGACTCAGAAGATCCTCCTCTTGATAATGCTCTGGATAATCTCAGAATCTCTGAACAACCCACTTAGAAAAGGTTTCCCAGAATCTCTTCAGCTCATAAAGAAGACGTGATTATTGGAAGAAAAGAAGATCCCATCAGAACAAGATCCTCTTTCAGAATCAATGAAGAATCATTGTTTGGATTGGTATCTCTGATTGAGCCAACCTCTATTGATGAACCTCTGGAAGACAATGATTGGATCTTATCAATGCAAGATGAACTCAATCAATTTTCCAGAAATGATGTATGGGATCTAGTTCCAAGACCTAAAGGATTCAACATTATAGGAAGTAAATGGATTTTCAGAAACAAACTAAATGAGCAAGGAGAGGTGGTAAGAAACAAAGCACGACTAGTTGCACAGGGTTATAGTCAACAAGAAGGAATTGATTATAATGAAACCTTTGCCCCAGTCGCCAGGTTATAATCTATTAGATTATTAATTTATTTTGTTGTTCAAAATAACATTTCATTATATCAAATGGATGTTAAAAGTGCATTTTTAAATGGCTATATAGAAGAAGAAGTTTATGTCCATCAACCTCCTGGCTTTAATGACTCAAAGTATCCAAAACATGTTTTTAAATTAAAAAAGTCTTTATACGGTTTAAAACAAGCTCCCAGAGCTTGGTATGAACGCTTGAGTAATTTTCTTTTAGAAAAAGATTTTACCAGAGGGAAAGTGGACACAACTTTATTCATAAAGACATTTAAAAATGACATTTTAATTTTTCAAATTTATGTTGATGATATTATTTTTGGAACCTCTAATATCTCTCTTGGAAAAGAATTTGCTGAGACCATGCAGGCAGAATTTGAGATGAGCATGATGGGAGAATTAAAGTTCTTTCTGGGAATACAAATTAACCAGACTCTAGAAGGTACTTACATACATCAGACGAAGTATGTTAAAGAACTCCTGAAGAAATTTCAGATGTCAGAAAGCAAAGATGCTAAGACACCAATGCATCCAACATGCATTCTGGGAAAAGATGAGGTAAGTATGAAGGTAGATCAGAATTTCTACAGAGGTATGATTGGATCCCTTCTCTATCTGACTGCATCTAGACCTGATATATTATTCAGCGTATATTTATGTGCTAGATTCCAGTCAGATCCTAGAGAATCTCACTTAACTGCTGTTAAGAGAATTCTGAGGTATCTTAAAGGTACTACTAATCTGGGTCTGTGTTATAGAAGATCAAAAGATTTAAGACTAGTAGGTTATTATGATGCTGACTTTGCTGGAGATAGAATTGAAAGAAAGAGCACCTCTGGAAGCTGCCAATTTCTGGGTGACAATCTTATCTCGTGGTACAGCAAGAAGCAAGCAACAATTTCACTTTCAACAACAGAAGCTGAGTATATATCTGCTGCTGGATGTAGTTCTCAGATGATCTAAATGATAAGTCAGCTAAAAGATTTTAATCTTTATGATAGTAAGATTCCTATCTTTTGTGACAATACCTCTGCAATTTGTCTTTCTAAAAATCCCATTTTACATTGTAAAGCTAAACACATAGAAATTAAATATCACTTTATAAGGGACTACATTCAGAAAGGAATTTTAAATTTAAACTTTGTAAAAATAGACCATCAATGGGCTGATACTTTTACCAAACCCCTTTCAGAAGATAGATTTAAATTCATTTTGAAAAATATTTGTATGGAATTATGTCCTGAATAAAATTGTATTTATCTTCTGTGTTTGCCTTCAGAATGTCCTGAAATGAATGTTCTGATTAACAACTCTTCAGAAGTTAGAAGAGAAGTTACATCAGAAGTTATATATAAAGTTCTGAAATTCTCTATTTCATTATAAATATAGTTTAGCAGTTCATTATATCAAACAGTTGTCCCATGCAACCTTCAGGACATGAACACGTGGTGTGTTTCTGAAATGTCACGCGTGCTAAGCTATTAACACCGTTCTAAGGTAACTGTTATGATTTGCTCAAAACTCACGCTTTCCCCTCAATTTTCATTATCATTAAATGCTAGTAATGATTATATTCTTTTTAATTAATTTTTTAAAAAAAACTCTTTTTACCTTCTCTTTCAAAATTCAACCGTCTCTGTGTATTTTTCTCTGTAACTCATTTTCTTCTCTCAACCTAAGTGCTTAAATGGCTTCTTCCTCTACTCATTATGGAAACACCCAATCTGAACAGTACATCATTCCAGAGAGAACCACTCTAATTCTAGTGGATAGATTAGAAGTTACAAGTGAATTGATGGTGGATTTTGATAACCTAAAAGCAAACTTGTTGGGGGAGTTAGAGCCAACATGTGGAAAAGCTCTGATAAGAAAGAATCTGGTGAAGAGAAAGATCATTGACAAATTGTTGATAGAAACAACTCCTTATGTTTCAGCAACCATTACCAGAAGAAGGATTCCAATTGCTTACTTTCCACTATTCAACTCAAGAGATCACCCATGCATCATCCTGCATTACATTTAGATCTTCTGTGGGAAACATTCAGAAGAACCTTAGATGCTGATTCACTAAAGTTGCAAGACTTATGTCATTCTCAGGTGCTTGAGAACTGCTCCAAACATCTGCATGCCTTCCAGTCAGAAGCTGCTGATATTTGGGACAAGAAGTCCACTCTGATGATTGCTAATGCTCCTTCTGATCAAATGGATATTTCAGAAGATGAGTCTGAAGATGCCTCTGAAGATGCCTCTGAAGATTCAAATCCTCTGGAAATTGTTTTATTTAATCAACCTTCTGATAAAGCTGCGCCTGAAGCTGTGCCAACTCTTATGGTTGATCTGGGCACTTTTATTTCAACATTTGTTCATTCTGACTCAACGGTTTCTACCCCAAAGGTTGTATCTGCTGAAGCTTCTTCATCCTCTGCTCCTACTTCACTTCTTATGGAAACTCTGAATGAGATTTAGAAGGAAAATGAAGCTATTCATGAGCGCTTGGACAAGCAAGATAAGACTAACAAAGAAATCAGAAACTGGATAATGAAACAAGAGGAATCTGCATCTGAGATCAAGAATCTTCTTATGGCTCTAGTTTCTAAAAAAACCTTAGTGTCATTCTGTTTCTTGTTTGTTGTTTTGAACCTCTGAACCTTTTTTTTCTTCATTAAAACCTTTACACTCTTCAATTATTTTTATATACTTTTTTATTATGCCAAAAAGGGGGAGAAAATGAGTATTTTGATCTAATCTCTGATTAACAGTTATGGGACTAAGTCTCAAACATTCTAACAAAATACAAAGATTTCTTTCTATGTTTAAAAGAATTTTGCAGGTATCACTAAACTCTGGAAGTTTAATTCAACTGAACATCATCTTCAAAAGACTTACTAAAGAAATCCTAGAAGAAAATTTTAAAGCTCTGATGAAAATTGTCAAGAAGTTTTTCTTATAGAAATATTTATTTCAGGGGAGATTCTTATCTCTTGTTCAACTTTATTTCTAAATCTGAATATTTTTGTCATCATCAAAAAGGGGGAGATTGTTAGAACAAGATTGGTTCTAATCATATCTCTGAGTTTTGATGATAACAATAAAATATATTTTATATAATTGACACTCTGATGAGCATATTTATTTGTTTCAGATAATGTTCTGACAGAAGTATTTAACGTGTTGAGCTAAAAATAAATGAAGAAGTTCTTTGATGAAAGAACTATTTGTTTTAGCACAAGTTCTGATGCTGACTCTAAAAAGAAACTATTTTATGCATCTTCTAAAGCTTAGCAAGTTTCCATGTAAACTATGTTCAAAATATTTCTACAAGCAAGCGCTGATAAGAAGATTTGCAAGTTCTGATGCTGACTCTGAAAAGAAACTATTTTATGCATCTTCTACAGCTTAGCAAGTTTCCATGTAAACTATGTTCAGAAGATTTCTGCAAGCAAGCGCTGATAAGAAGATTTGCAAGTTCTGATGTTGACTCTGATAAGAAACTAATTATGCATCTTCTAAAGCTTAGCAAGTTTTCATGTAAACTATGTTCTGATGTATTCTACAAAGCAAGCGCTGATTAGAAGTACTTTGCAAGAAAGCGCTGATAAGAAGATTTGCAAGCATATTATGAAGCAAGACGTGAATCTAGTTTTGAAAGAATAAAGAAGCTAACAAGTCTTGTCAAGTTTCAGTAAACATGCTCTGACAAAGTTCTGTTTTCTCATTTAATGCAAAGCAGGCTACATGCACTCAAGTGTCTACGCTAGTTCATTGGAAAATTCAATACTGCAAGCAAACACGCAAACATTAATTGCTCTCCACTTTTGATGGCAGTAACATTCATTTTCTTCATGCTATAAATAAAAGATCATTTATTGCAAGCCAAAAAAACTTAACAAATTCAAAAGACCCAACAACGTGAAAATGTTCTTGTGGTCACAAATCAATTTACAAACACTTTAGGCAAAACTAATCTAAGTGAAAAATCACAGTTTGTGATATAGCTTTCTAAGAAGCAATTTGTTTCACTATGTGTAAAGATTTAATTCTTGTATTTGTTCCTTGAGAGACCAAGTTTGGTCAGATTTCTCAAGAAGGCTAGGACTAGTTTGAGTCATAGTGGTGTTAGTCACTTGTAAGTTTACTTGTGCATTGTATTGTTAGTCACAATAGTCGTTGTGTGATTGTAATCAGTTTGATTATAGTGAATTAAGTCCTTGTTGAGATAGGCGAAATCACCTTGGCGGGTGGACTGGAGTAGTTTGAGTTCAAACGAACCAGGATAAAAATAACTGTGTCTTTCCATTATTGTTGAGCCTTTAAGGAAAAGAAAAAGAGAAACTTATTCACCCCCCTTCTAAGTGTTTTCTAACCCTTCAATATGTAGTGAAAAAGTACTTCGCATAAAATGACCAATGAGTTGACTAGCTCAGGAAAAAAAGGCATCCCGGCGAACCTAGGCGAGTATAGGTTAGGGAAAAAGTTAGGGATAAAAGAAAGAGTGGATGAGTGAAAAATAATTGTGCACCCGCTAAATTGAACCTATCAAAGGAAATTTACACAAAAAAGGGTATCCCGGTGGATTGAAAACCCGAAAGGGCAATCTAGGCAAAAGTTAGGGATTAAAAGCTAATACTACAATATACATTGCATTTGTAAATTCAACTTACATTTTAGTTGGGTTTGGCTCGGGGAAGCAGCAGTTTAATCAGTTATTCAGAAAGCAAGATACTGAGGAGTTTTGAGTACATGAGAGTTGTAGAAGAGTTGTACTCAATAAATCGGCACTCACATTGCCTTCTTTGTTTTCTACTCTATGTACTTTGTATGCAATTTCCTCTTTTCAGGAATTGCTTCTTGATGTAAATGCGTATTTACATACCAAACATTCAATAAAAATGTTTTTTTTGAAATGGGCCAATTTGTTTTTTATTTTATTTCACTATTTTGAGTGCAGAAGATGTTCAACATTTTTGATAAACTTTGCATTTAAAACATTAAAAGCTTTATAGAACATGAAACAGGTAAACGAAATTGCTTAGAGTTTCAGGTGTCTGATATCACGGCTAAGGTAGCCACCCCATACTGGGGCATGTCAATGTGATATACACTTTGTGCATAATGGGATCCAATATCCCCAGTGAATGCTCGTTTTTTTCTTAGGACAGAATCATGTGGCCCAAGAGAGATTGTACCTTTGTTTGGATACGCTCTTTCCCTTCATGGCAGTTTGTTCATTCTGAAGGATTATTGATATCCTCCATTTGAAGTGAATATGTTGCTGCTTTTCCATTGAATAAATGGTTATTTCTAGTATGGTTGGTATTATTGACGCCACAATTCAAAGCAACTCTAATGCTCAGTAGAAGAGGTATTTTCTATCCCTAGTCGAAGCCAAGTTTCAGGGATATTCGGGATGAATTCGCCTTTATTCCACAGTGGAGAAACTTTCCCTCTCCCAGTATGGTATACGTAGGAGTGCCAATTATAAACTCTTACATCCCCGATGGTAGGAGATTTTATTAAGGTGTCCCCAATAGAGCTTATATCCCAAGATGTTCGTTATTCTCAAGTGAAGATTTCCATCTGAGTGGGGTTATCCCCTATCCTTTTTCGAAGCAAAATACATTGAAGGTTTTCGATCAAGGGCCTCTTATCTTCATTAGGAGAGTATCACTGGAAAGTTCCCCAGTGGAGTTCCAAATTTCAAAATCGCGGTTCAGAGGTTTTCTTTTCTTCCCCAGGTGGAGTTTATCACCTCTAGTTATTATCCCCAGTGTGGTCTTAATAGAATTCTTTTCGTTCAAAGAATTTCTATGATCCCTAGTAAAGTTTCTATTCTCAATAAAGTTTTCCTCACCAGGAGGAGATTGGATTTGTCCCTAGGGAATTGAGAATTTTCAAGATTCTGTCGGAACTATGATTTATGTTTGCAGTTTTCTCCCCAGGAAGGTTATTTACCCGGTGATATGCAAAGATCTTCATTCAGGGGTTCATTATCTTCTCAACAGTAGTTTGTTACTAGATATTCCTCATGCATCAATAAAACATGCATCATTTCATTGCATCTATCCAATAGTGTAGCATTTCCATTATATGGAGCATTATGCTATAAAAGTTCAAACATGCATGAGTATAAGCCAATTGTGTTCACTTTTGGTAACCGGATTGTTACACACTAAAATATGAATTATCCTTGCAGCAAGCCTAGGTTGATCCTTTTTGTTTCCCCAGCGAAGTCTATTTCGATTTAACATCAGTCGGGTCTTTGGTTCTTTCTGTGCCCCTAGTGAGTCGTGGTTTTCCCTTGCAAGCCCTTGTTCATTTTACTCATGTTTTCTTAGTAACCAGAGTGCAAGAAATGGTCGGTGCATAACCTGTCTTATTTCTCGAATATTCAAGTGCCCATGTTTGTTGTGTGGAAATACAAATAATTTCCACTCTCTAAGAATTGATACACCCACCTTTTGTTTGAGAGATATTGTAATTCTTGCATATTCACAACCTCTGGAAAGTCTAATATGTTTTGGCAATCCTTGTCAGAGTACCCCTCGGCTGGTCTCTTTTTCACCTAATGTTCGTCTCTGATTCAGTGTTCACTTTAGCTTTGGTCAAAATTCTCATCCAGTTTTCCTAATTAAATCTGGCACGTAGTATCCCCAGTAATTCTGCCTTTCAAAAGTATTTTATCTTCAAAAGTATATCTTTTGACCAATTTTATTTTCATTGATGGGTCCGCCTTTGATTGTTATATATTGATTAGGAGTTTGTTTTGATCGGTTACTTCTCACTTTTCCATATATTAAACATTACCTTCCGTTAGCTTAGCTAAGGTTTCTGGCTTAGGTACTGTTTTGATCAGTTCCTTCTCTCTGGTTTATCAGTTTATACCAGATTTACCTTCTGTTAGCTTAGCTAACATTTCACAATAGGTTATGTTTTAATCATTTCCTTCCCTTGTTTAGGTTCTGTATTGATCAAATCCTTCTCTTTGGCTCATCCGTTTGGATCGGGTATGCCTTCTGTTAGCTTAGCTAACATTTCAGGTTAGGTTATGTTTTGATCATTTTCTTCCCTTATTTAGGTTCTATTTTGATCAATTCCTTCTCTTTGGTTCATCCGTTTGGATTGGGTTTGCCTTCTGTTAGCTTAGCTAACATTTCCAGTTAGGTTATGTTTTAATCATTTCCTTCCCTTGGTAAAGTTCTGTTTTGATCAGTTCCTTATCTTTGGTTCATCTGTTTGGATTGGGTTTTCCTTTTGTTAGCTTAGCTAACATTTCCGATTAGGTTATGTTTTGATCATTTCCTTCCCTTGTTTAGGTTCTATTTTTATCAGTTCCTTCTCTTTGGCTCATTCGTTTAGATCGGGTTTGCCTTCTGTTAGCTTAGATAACATTTTCGGTCAGGTTATGTTTTGATCATTTTCTTCCCTTGTTTAGGTTCTATTTTGATCAATTCCTTCTCTTTGGTTCATCCGTTTGGATTGGGTTTTCCTTCTGTTAGCTTAGCTAACATTTAGGTTATGTTTTTATCATTTCCTACCGTTGGTAAGGTTCAGTTTTGATCAGTTCCTTCTCTTTGGTTCATCCGTTTGGATTGGGTCTTCTTTCTGTTAGCTTAGCTAACATTTCCGATTAGGTTATATTTTGATCATTTCCTACCCTTGTTTAGGTTCTTTTTTGATCAGTTCCTTCGCTTCGGCTCATCCATTTGGATTGGGTTTGCCTTTAGTTAGCTTAGCTAACATTTCCAGTTAGGTTATGTTTTGATCATTTCCTTCCTTTGTTTAAGTTATGTTTTGATCAGTTCCTTCCGTTGTTTAAGTTATGTTTTGATCAGTTCCTTCTCTTTGGCTCATCCGTTTGGATCGGGTTTTCCTTCTGTTAGCTTATCTAACATTTCTAGTTAGGTTATGTTTTAATCATTTCCTTCCCTTGTTTAGGTTCTGTTTTAATCAATTCCTTCTCTTTGGTTCATCTGTTTGGATTGGGTTTGCCTTCGGTTTTCTTAGCTAACATTTCCAGTTATGTTATGGTTTGATCATTTCCTTCCCTTGGTAAGGTTTTGTTTTGATCAGTTCCTTCTCTTGGGTTCATCCGTTTGGATTGGGTTTGCCTTCTGTTAGCTTAGCTAACATTGCCGATTAGGTTATGTTTTGATCATTTCCTTCCCTTATTTAGGTTCTGTTTTGATCAATTCCTTCTCTTTGGCTCATTCGTTTGGATCGAGTTTGCCTTTTGTTACCTTAGATAACATTTCCGGTTAGGTTATGTTTTGATCATTTTCTTCCCTTGTTTAGGTTCTATTTTGATCAATTCCTTCTCTTTGGTTCATCCGTTTGGATTGGGTTTTCCTTCTGTAAGCTTAACTAACATTTAGGTTATGTTTTGATCATTTCCTTTCGCAGGTAAGGTTCTGTTTTGATCAGTTCCTTCTCTTTGGTTCATCCGTTTGGATTGGGTTTGCCTTCTGTTAGCTTAGCTAACATTTCCGATTAGGTTATATTTTGATCATTTCCTTCCCTTGTTTAGGTTCTGTTTTGATCAGTTCCTTCTCTTTGGCTCATCCATTTGGATTGGGTTTTCCTTCTGTAAGCTTAGCTAACATTTCCAGTTAGGTTATGTTTTGATCATTTACTTCCGTTAGTAAGGTTCTGTTTTGATCAGTTTCTTCTCTTTGGTTCATCCATTAGGATTGGGTTTGCATTCAGTTATCTTACGTAACATTTTCGATTAGGTTATGTTTTGATCATTTCCTTCCCTTGTTTAGGTTTTGTTTTGATCAATTCCTTCTCTTTGGCTCATCCGTTTGGATCGAGTTTGCCTTCTGTTAGCTTAGCTTACATTTCTAGTTAGGTTATGTTTTGATCATTTGGTTCCCTTATTTAGGTTCTGTTTTAATCAATTCCTTCTATTTGGTTCATCCGTTTGGATCGGGTTTGCCTTCTGTTAGCTTAGCTAACATTTTCGGTTAGGGTATGTTTTGATCATTTTCTTCCCATGTATAGGTTCTATTTTGATCAATTCCTTCTCTTTGGTTCATCCATTTGGATTGGGTTTTCCTTCTGTTAGCTCAGCTAACATTTCCATTTAGGTTATTTTTTAATCACTTCCTTCCCTTGGTAAGGTTCTGTTTTGATCAGTTCCTTCTCTTTGGTTCATCCGTTTGGATTGGGTTTGCCTTCTGTTAGCTTAGCTAACATTTCCGATTAGGTTATGTTTTGATCATTTCCTTCCCTTGTTTAGGTTCTGTTTTGATCAGTTCCTTCTCTTTGGCTCATTCGTTTGGATTGGGTTTGCCTTATGTTAGCTTAGCTAAAATTTATGGTTAGGTTATATTTTGATTATTTTCTTCCCTTGTTTAGGTTCTATTTTGATTAATTCCTTGTCTTTGGTTCATCCGTTTAGATTGGGTTTTCTTTCTGTTAGCTTAGCTAACATTTAGGTTATGTTTTGATCATTTACTTCCCTTGGTAATGTTCTGTTTTGATCAGTTCCTTCTCTTTGGTTAACCCGTTTGGATTGGGTTTTCCTTCTATTAGCTTAGCTAACTTTTTCGATTTGGTTATGTTTTGATCATTTCCTTCCCTTGTTTAGGTTCTGTTTTGATCAGTTCCTTCGCTTTGGCCCATCTATTTGGATCGGGTTTGCCTTCTGTTAGCTTAGCTAACATTTCCGGTTAGGTTATGTTTTGATCATTTTCTTCCCTTGTTTAAGTTCTATTTTTATCATTTCCTTCTCTTTGGTTCATCCGTTTGGATTGGGTTTGCCTTTTGTTAGCTTAGCTAACATTTCCAGTTAGGTTATGTTTTAATCATTTCCTTCCCTTGGTAAGGTTCTGTTTTGATCAGTTCCTTCTCTTTGGTTCATCCGTTTGGATTGGGTTTTCCTTCTGTTATCTTAGCTAACATTTCCGATTAGATTATGTTTTGATCATTTTCTTCCGTTAGTAAGGTTCTGTTTTGATCAGTTCCTTCTCTTTGGTTCATCCATTAGGATTGGGTTTGCATTCAGTTATCTTATGTAACATTTTCGATTAGGTTATGTTTTGATCATTTCATTCCCTTATTTAGGTTTTGTTTTGATCAGTTCCTTCTCTTTGGCTCATCCGTTTGGATCGAGTTTGCCTTCTGTTAGCTTAGCTTACATTTCTAGTTAGGTTATGTTTTGATCATTTGCTTCCCTTATTTAGGTTCTGTTTTAATCAATTCCTTCTATTTGGTTCATCCGTTTGGATCGGGTTTGCCTTCTGTTAGCTTAGCTAACATTTTTGGTTAGGGTATGTTTTGATCATTTTCTTCCCATGTATAGGTTCTATTTTGATCAATTCCTTCTCTTTGGTTCATCCATTTGGATTGGGTTTTCCTTCTGTTAGCTTAACTAACATTTCCATTTAGGTTATTTTTTAATCACTTCCTTCCCTTGGTAAGGTTCTGTTTTGATCAGTTCCTTCTCTTTGGTTCATCCGTTTGGATTGGGTTTGCCTTCTGTTAGCTTAGCTAACATTTTTTATTAGGTTATGTTTTGATCATTTCCTTCCCTTGTTTAGGTTCTGTTTTGATCAGTTCCTTCTCTTTGGCTCATTCGTTTGGATTGGGTTTGCCTTATGTTAGCTTAGCTAAAATTTATAGCTAACATTTCTGGTTAGGGTATGTTTTGATCATTTTCTTCCCTTGTATAGGTTCTATATTGATTAATTCCTTCTCTTTGATTCATCCGTTTGGATTGGGTTTTCCTTTTGTTAGCTTAGCTAACATTTCCAGTTAGGTTATGTTTTAATCATTTCCTTCCCTTGGTAAGGTTCTGTTTTGATCAGTTCCGTCTCTTTGGTTCATCCGTTTGGATTGGGTTTTCCTTCTGTCAGCTTAGCTAACATTTCCGATTGGGTTATGTTTTGATCATTTCCTTCCCTTGTTTATGTTCTGTTTTCATCAGTTCCTTCTCTTTGGCTCATTCTTTTGGATCAGGTTTGCCTTCCGTTAGCTTAGCTTACATTTCCAGTTATGTTATGTTTTGATAATTTTCTTCCCTTGTTTAGGTTCTATTTTGATCAATTCCTTATCTTTGGTTTCATCCGTTTGGATTGGGTTTTTCTTCTGTTAGCTTAGATAACATTTCCAGTTAGGTTATGTTTTGATCATTTTCTTCCCTTGGTAAGGTTCTGTTTTGATCAGTTCCTTCTCTTTGGTTCATCCGTTTGGATTGGGTTTGCCTTCAGTTATCTTATATAACATTTCCTATTAGGTTATGTTTTGATCATTTCCTTCCCTTGTTTAGGTTTTGTTTTGATGAGTTCCTTCTCTTTGGCTCATCCGTTTGGATCGGGTTTTCCTTCTGTTAGCTTAGCTTACATTTCTAGTTAGGTTATGTTTTGATCATTTCCTTCCCTTATCTAGGTTCTGTTTTAATCAATTCCTTCTCTTTGGTTCATCCGTTTAAATCGGGTTTCCCTTCTGTTACCTTAGCTAACATTTTCGGTTAGGGTATGTTTTGATCATTTTCTTCCCTTGTATAGGTTCTATTTTGATCAATTCCTTCTCTTTGGTTCATCCGTTTGGATTGCTTTTTCCTTCTGTTAGCTTAGCTAGCATTTCCAGTTAGGTTATGTTTTGATCATTTTTTCCCCTTTGTAAGGTTCTGTTTCGATCAGTTACTTCTCTTTGGTTCATCCGTTTGGATTGGGTTTTCCTTTAGTTATCTTATGTAACATTTCCGATTAGGTTATGTTTTGATCATTTCCTTCCCTTGTTTATGTTTTGTTTTGATCAGTTCCTTCTCTTTGGCTCATCCATTTGGATCGGGTTTTCCTTCTGTTAGCTTAGCTTACATTTCTAGTTAGGTTATGTTTTGATCATTTACTTCCCTTATTTAGGTTCTGTTTTAATCAATTCCTTCTCTTTGGTTCATCCGTTTGGATCGGGTTTCCCTTCTGTTAGTTTAGCTAACATTTTCGGTTAGGGTATGTTTTTATCATTTTCTTCCCTTGTATAGGTTTTATTTTGATCAATTCCTTCTCTTTGGTTCATCCGTTTGGATTGGGTTTTTCTTCTGTTAGCTTAGATAACATTTCCAGTTAGGTTATGGTTTGATCATTTTCTTCCCTTGGTAAGGTTCTGTTTTGATCAGTTCCTTCTCTTTGGTTCATCCGTTTGGATTAGGTTTGCCTTCAGTTATCTTATATAACATTTCCTATTAGGTTATGTTTTGATCATTTCCTTCCCTTGTTTAGGTTTTGTTTTGATGAGTTCCTTCTCTTTGGCTCATCCGTTTGGATCGGGTTTTCCTTCTGTTGGCTTAGCTTACATTTCTAGTTAGGTTATGTTTTGATCATTTCCTTCCCTTATCTAGGTTCTGTTTTAATCAATTCCTTCTCTTTGGTTCATCCGTTTAAATCGGGTTTCCCTTCTGTTACCTTAGCTAACATTTCCGGTTAGGGTATGTTTTGATCATTTTCTTCCCTTATATAGGTTCTATTTTGATCAATTCCTTCTCTTTGGTTCATCCGTTTGGATTGCATTTTCCATCTGTTAGCTTAGTTAGCATTTCCAGTTAGGTTATGTTTTGATCATTTTCTTCCCTTGGTAAGGTTCTGTTTTTGATCAGTTCCTTCTCTTTGGTTCATCCGTTTGGATTGGGTTTGCCTTCAGTTTTGTTATGTTAGATTTTGGATTAGGTTATGTTTTGATCATTTCCTTACCTTGTTTAGGTTTTGTTTTGATCAGTTCCTTCTCTTTGGCTCATCCATTTGGATCGGGTTGGCTTTCTATTAGCTTTGCCTACATTTCTAGTTAAGTTATGTTTTGATCATTTCCTTCCCTTATTTAGGTTCTGTTTTAATCAATTCCTCCTCTTTGGTTCATCCGTTTGGATTGGGTTTTCCTTCTGTTAGCTTAGCTAACATTTCCAGTTAGGTTATGTTTTAATCACTTCCTTCCCTTGGTAAGGTTCTGTTTTGATCAGTTCCTTCTCTTTGGTTCATCCATTTGGATTGGGTTTGCCTTCTGTTAGCTTAGCTAACATTTCCGATTAGGTTATGTTTTGATCATTTCCTTCCCTTGTTTAGGTCTTGTTTTGATCAGTTCCTTCTCTTTGGTTCATCCATTTGGATTGGGTTTTCCTTCTGTTAGCTTAACTAACATTTCCATTTAGGTTATTTTTTAATCACTTCCTTCCCTTGGTAAGGTTCTGTTTTGATCAGTTCCTTCTCTTTGGTTCATCCGTTTGGATTGGGTTTGCCTTCTATTAGCTTAGCTAACATTTCCTATTAGGTTATGTTTTGATCATTTCCTTCCCTTGTTTAGGTTCTGTTTTGATCAGTTCCTTCTCTTTGGCTCATTCGTTTGGATTGGGTTTGCCTTATGTTAGCTTAGCTAAAATTTATAGCTAACTTTTCTGGTTAGGGTATGTTTTGATCATTTTCTTCCCTTGTATAGGTTCTATTTTGATTAATTCCTTCTCTTTGATTCATCCGTTTGGATTGGGTTTTCCTTCTGTTAGCTTAGCTAACATTTCCAGTTAGGTTATGTTTTAATCATTCCCTTCCCTTGGTAAGGTTCTGTTTTGATCAGTTCCGTCTCATTGGTTCATCCGTTTGGATTGGGTTTTCCTTCTGTCAGCTTAGCTAACATTTCCGATTAGGTTATGTTTTGATCATTTCCTTCCCTTGTTTAGGTTCTGTTTTGATCAGTTCCTTCTCTTTGGCTCATTATTTTGGATCAGGTTTGCCTTCCGTTAGCTTAGCTTACATTTCCAGTTATGTTATGTTTTAATCATTTTCTTCCCTTGTTTAGGTTCTATTTTGATTTATTCCTTATCTTTGGTTCATCCGTTTGGATTGGGTTTTTCTTCTGTTAGCTTAGATAACATTTCCAGTTAGGTTATGTTTTGATCATTTTCTTCCCTTGGTAAGGTTCTGTTTTGATCAGTTCCTTCTCTTTGGTTCATCCGTTTGGATTGGGTTTGCCTTCAGTTATCTTATATAACATTTCCTATTAGGTTATGTTTTGATCATTTCCTTCCCTTGTTTAGGTTTTGTTTTGATGAGTTCCTTCTCTTTGGCCCATCCGTTTGGATCGGGTTTTCCTTCTGTTAGCTTAGCTTACATTTCTAGTTAGGTTATGTTTTGATCATTTCCTTCCCTTATCTAGGTTCTGTTTTAATCAATTCCTTCTCTTTGGTTCATCCGTTTAAATCGGGTTTCCCTTCTGTTACCTTAGCTAACATTTCATGTTAGGGTATGTTTTGATCATTTTCTTCCCTTGTATAGGTTCTATTTTGATCAATTCCTTCTCTTTGGTTCATCCGTTTGGATTGCTTTTTCCTTCTGTTAGGTTAGCTAGCATTTCCTGTTAGGTTATGTTTTGATCATTTTTTCCCCTTGGTAAGGTTCTGTTTCGATCAGTTCCTTCTCTTTGGTTCATCCGTTTGGATTGGGTTTTCCTTTAGTTATCTTATGTAACATTTCCGATTAGGTTATGTTTTGATCATTTCCTTCCCTTGTTTATGTTTTGTTTTGATGAGTTCCTTCTCTTTGGCTAATCCGTTTGGATCGAGTTTGCCTTCTGTTAGCTTAGCTTACATTTCTAGTTAGGTTATATTTTGATCATTTCCTTCCCTTATTTATGTTCTGTTTTAATCAATTCCTTCTCTTTGGTTTATCCGTTTGGATAGGGTTTCCCTTTTGTTACCTTAGTTAACATTTCTGGTTAGGGTATGTTTTGATCATTTTCTTCCCTTGTATAAGTTCTATTTTGATTAATTCCTTTTCTTTGATTCATCCGTTTGGATTGGGTTTTCCTTCTGTTAGCTTAGCTAATATTTCCAGTTAGGTTATGTTTTGATCATTTTCTTCCCTTGGTAAGGTTCTGTTTTTGATCAGTTCCTTCTCTTTGGTTCATCCGTTTGGATTGGGTTTGCCTTCAGTTTTGTTATGTTAGATTTTGGATTAGGTTATGTTTTGATCATTTCCTTACCTTGTTTAGGTTTTGTTTTGATCAGTTCCTTCTCTTTGGCTCATCCATTTGGACCGGGTTGGCCTTCTATTAGCTTTGCCTACATTTCTAGTTAAGTTATGTTTTGATCATTTCCTTCCCTTATTTAGGTTCTGTTTTAATCAATTCCTCCTCTTTGGTTCATCCGTTTGGATTGGGTTTTCCTTCTGTTAGCTTAGCTAACATTTCCAGTTAGGTTATGTTTTAATCACTTCCTTCCCTTGGTAAGGTTCTGTTTTGATCAGTTCCTTCTCTTTGGTTCATCCATTTGGATTGGGTTTGCCTTCTGTTAGCTTAGCTAACATTTCCGATTAGGTTATGTTTTGATCATTTCCTTCCCTTGTTTAGGTCTTGTTTTGATCAGTTCCTTCTCTTTGGTTCATCCATTTGGATTGGGTTTTCCTTCTGTTAGCTTAACTAACATTTCCATTTAGGTTATTTTTTAATCACTTCCTTCCCTTGGTAAGGTTCTGTTTTGATCAGTTCCTTCTCTTTGGTTCATCCGTTTGGATTGGGTTTGCCTTCTATTAGCTTAGCTAACATTTCCTATTAGGTTATGTTTTGATCATTTCCTTCCCTAGTTTAGGTTCTGTTTTGATCAGTTCCTTCTCTTTGGCTCATTCGTTTGGATTGGGTTTGCCTTATGTTAGCTTAGCTAAAATTTATAGCTAACATTTCTGGTTAGGGTATGTTTTGATCATTTTCTTCCCTTGTATAGGTTCTATTTTGATTAATTCCTTCTCTTTGATTCATCCGTTTGGATTGGGTTTTCCTTCTGTTAGCTTAGCTAACATTTCCAGTTAGGTTATGTTTTAATCATTTCCTTCCCTTGGTAAGGTTCTGTTTTGATCAGTTCCGTCTCTTTGGTTCATCCGTTTGGATTGGGATTTCCTTCTGTCAGCTTAGCTAACATTTACGATTAGGTTATGTTTTGATCATTTCCTTCACTTGTTTAGGTTCTGTTTTGATCAGTTCCTTCTCTTTGGCTCATTATTTTGGATCAGGTTTGCCTTCCGTTAGCTTAGCTTACATTTCCAGTTATGTTATGTTTTGATCATTTTCTTCCCTTGTTTAGGTTCTATTTTGATTTATTCCTTATCTTTGGTTCATCCGTTTGGATTGGGTTTTTCTTCTGTTAGCTTAGATAACATTTCCAGTTAGGTTATGTTTTGATCATTTTCTTCCCTTGGTAAGGTTCTGTTTTGATCAGTTCCTTCTCTTTGGTTCATCCGTTTGGATTGGGTTTGCCTTCAGTTATCTTATATAACATTTCCTATTAGGTTATGTTTTGATCATTTCCTTCCCTTGTTTAGGTTTTGTTTTGATGAGTTCCTTCTCTTTGGCTCATCCGTTTGGATCGGGTTTTCCTTCTGTTAGCTTAGCTTACATTTCTAGTTAGGTTATGTTTTGATCATTTCCTTCCCTTATCTAGGTTCTGTTTTAATCAATTCCTTCTCTTTGGTTCATCCGTTTAAATCGGGTTTCCCTTCTGTTACCTTAGCTAACATTTCATGTTAGGGTATGTTTTGATCATTTTCTTCCCTTGTATATGTTCTATTTTGATCAATTCCTTCTCTTTGGTTCATCCGTTTGGATTGCTTTTTCCTTCTGTTAGGTTAGCTAGCATTTCCAGTTAGGTTATGTTTTGATCATTTTTTCCCCTTGGTAAGGTTCTGTTTCGATCAGTTCCTTCTCTTTGGTTCATCCGTTTGGATTGGGTTTTCCTTTAGTTATCTTATGTAACATTTCCGATTAGGTTATGTTTTGATCATTTCCTTCCCTTGTTTATGTTTTGTTTTGATTAGTTCCTTCTCTTTGGCTCATCCATTTGGATCGGGTTTTCCTTCTGTTAGCTTAGCTTACATTTCTAGTTAGGTTATGTTTTGATCATTTACTTCCCTTATTTAGGTTCTGTTTTAATCAATTCCTTCTCTTTGGTTCATCCGTTTGGATCGGGTTTCCCTTCTGTTAGTTTAGCTAACATTTCCGGTTAGGGTATGTTTTGATCATTTTCTTCCCTTGTATAGGTTTTATTTTGATCAATTCCTTCTCTTTGGTTCATCCGTTTGGATTGGGTTTTCCTTCTGTTAGCTTAGCTAACATTTCCAGTTAGGTTATGTTTTAATCACTTCCTTCCCTTGGTAAGGGTCCGTTTTGCTCAGTTCCTTCTCTTTGGTTCATCAGTTTGGATTGGGTTTGCCTTCTGTTAGCTTAGCTAACATTTTCGATTAGGTTATGTTTTGATCATTTCCATCCCTTGTTTAGGTTCTATTTTGATTAGTTCTTTCTCTTTGGCTCATTCGTTTGGATTGGGTTTCCCAACTGTTAGCTTAGCTTACATTTCCAGTTAGGTTATGTTTTGATCATTTTCTTCCCTTGTTTAGGTTCTATTTTGATCAATTCCTTCTCTTTGGTTCATCCGTTTGGATTGGGTTTTTCTTCTGTTAGCTTAGATAACATTTCCAGTTAGGTTATGTTTTGATCATTTTCTTCCCTTGGTAAGGTTCTGTTTTGATCAGTTCCTTCTCTTTGGTTCATCCGTTTGGATTGGGTTTGCCTTCAGTTATCTTATATAAAATTTCCTATTAGGTTATGTTTTGATCATTTCCTTCTCTTGTTTAGGTTTTGTTTTGATGAGTTCCTTCTCTTTGGCTCATCCGTTTGGATCGGGTTTTCCTTCTGTTAGCTTAGCTTACATTTCTAGTTAGGTTATGTTTTGATCATTTCCTTCCCTTATCTAGGTTCTGTTTTAATCAATTCCTTCTCTTTGGTTCATCCGTTTAAATCGGGTTTCCCTTCTGTTACCTTAGCTAACATTTCCGGTTAGGGTATGTTTTGATCATTTTCTTCCCTTATATAGGTTCTATTTTGATCAATTCCTTCTCTTTGGTTCATCCGTTTGGATTGCTTTTTCCTTCTGTTAGCTTAGTTGCATTTCCAGTTAGGTTATGTTTTGATCATTTTTTTCCCTTGGTAAGGTTCTGTTTCGATCAGTTCCTTCTCTTTGGTTCATCCGTTTGGATTGGGTTTTCCTTTAGTTATCTTATGTAACATTTCCGATTAGGTTATGTTTTGATCATTTCCTTCCCTTGTTTATGTTTTGTTTTGATGAGTTCCTTCTCTTTGGCTCATCCGTTTGGATCGAGTTTGCCTTCTGTTAGCTTAGCTTACATTTCTAGTTAGGTTATATTTTGATCATTTCCTTCCCTTATTTATGTTCTGTTTTAATCAATTCCTTCTCTTTGGTTTATCCGTTTGGATAGGGTTTCCCTTTTGTTACCTTAGTTAACATTTCTGGTTAGGGTATGTTTTGATCATTTTCTTCCCTTGTATAAGTTCTATTTTGATTAATTCCTTTTCTTTGATTCATCCGTTTGGATTGGGTTTTCCTTCTGTTAGCTTAGCTAATATTTCCAGTTAGGTTATGTTTTGATCATTTTCTTCCCTTGGTAAGGTTCTGTTTTTGATCAGTTCCTTCTCTTTGGTTCAGCCGTTTGGATTGGGTTTGCCTTCAGTTTTGTTATGTTAGATTTTGGATTAGGTTATGTTTTGATCATTTCCTTACCTTGTTTAGGTTTTGTTTTGATCAGTTCCTTCTCTTTGGCTCATCCATTTGGACCGGGTTGGCCTTCTATTAGCTTTGCCTACATTTCTAGTTAAGTTATGTTTTGATCATTTCCTTCCCTTATTTAGGTTCTGTTTTAATCAATTCCTCCTCTTTGGTTCATCCGTTTGGATTGGGTTTTCCTTCTGTTAGCTTAGCTAACATTTCCAGTTAGGTTATGTTTTAATCACTTCCTTCCCTTGGTAAGGTTCTGTTTTGATCAGTTCCTTCTCTTTGGTTCATCCATTTGGATTGGGTTTGCCTTCTGTTAGCTTAGCTAACATTTCCGATTAGGTTATGTTTTGATCATTTCCTTCCCTTGTTTAGGTCTTGTTTTGATCAGTTCCTTCTCTTTGGTTCATCCATTTGGATTGGGTTTTCCTTCTGTTAGCTTAACTAACATTTCCATTTAGGTTATTTTTTAATCACTTCCTTCCCTTGGTAAGGTTCTGTTTTGATCAGTTCCTTCTCTTTGGTTCATCCGTTTGGATTGGGTTTGCCTTCTATTAGCTTAGCTAACATTTCCTATTAGGTTATGTTTTGATCATTTCCTTCCCTAGTTTAGGTTCTGTTTTGATCAGTTCCTTCTCTTTGGCTCATTCGTTTGGATTGGGTTTGCCTTATGTTAGCTTAGCTAAAATTTATAGCTAACATTTCTGGTTAGGGTATGTTTTGATCATTTTCTTCCCATGTATAGGTTCTATTTTGATTAATTCCTTCTCTTTGATTCATCCGTTTGGATTGGGTTTTCCTTCTGTTAGCTTAGCTAACATTTCCAGTTAGGTTATGTTTTAATCATTTCCTTCCCTTGGTAAGGTTCTGTTTTGATCAGTTCTGTCTCTTTGGTTCATCCGTTTGGATTGGGATTTCCTTCTGTCAGCTTAGCTAACATTTACGATTAGGTTATGTTTTGATCATTTCCTTCACTTGTTTAGGTTCTGTTTTGATCAGTTCCTTCTCTTTGGCTCATTATTTTGGATCAGGTTTGCCTTCCGTTAGCTTAGCTTACATTTCCAGTTATGTTATGTTTTGATCATTTTCTTCCCTTGTTTAGGTTCTATTTTGATTTATTCCTTATCTTTGGTTCATCCGTTTGGATTGGGTTTTTCTTCTGTTAGCTTAGATAACATTTCCAGTTAGGTTATGTTTTGATCATTTTCTTCCCTTGGTAAGGTTCTGTTTTGATCAGTTCCTTCTCTTTGGTTCATCCGTTTGGATTGGGTTTGCCTTCAGTTATCTTATATAACATTTCCTATTAGGTTATGTTTTGATCATTTCCTTCCCTTGTTTAGGTTTTGTTTTGATGAGTTCCTTCTCTTTGGCTCATCCGTTTGGATCGGGTTTTCCTTCTGTTAGCTTAGCTTACATTTCTAGTTAGGTTATGTTTTGATCATTTCCTTCCCTTATCTAGGTTCTGTTTTAATCAATTCCTTCTCTTTGGTTCATCCGTTTAAATCGGGTTTCCCTTCTGTTACCTTAGCTAACATTTCATGTTAGGGTATGTTTTGATCATTTTCTTCCCTTGTATAGGTTCTATTTTGATCAATTCCTTCTCTTTGGTTCATCCGTTTGGATTGCTTTTTCCTTCTGTTAGGTTAGCTAGCATTTCCAGTTAGGTTATGTTTTGATCATTTTTTCCCCTTGGTAAGGTTCTGTTTCGATCAGTTCCTTCTCTTTGGTTCATCCGTTTGGATTGGGTTTTCCTTTAGTTATCTTATGTAACATTTCCGATTAGGTTATGTTTTGATCATTTCCTTCCCTTGTTTATGTTTTGTTTTGATTAGTTCCTTCTCTTTGGCTCATCCATTTGGATCGGGTTTTCCTTCTGTTAGCTTAGCTTACATTTCTAGTTAGGTTATGTTTTGATCATTTACTTCCCTTATTTAGGTTCTGTTTTAATCAATTCCTTCTCTTTGGTTCATCCGTTTGGATCGGGTTTCCCTTCTGTTAGTTTAGCTAACATTTCCGGTTAGGGTATGTTTTGATCATTTTCTTCCCTTGTATAGGTTTTATTTTGATCAATTCCTTCTCTTTGGTTCATCCGTTTGGATTGGGTTTTCCTTCTGTTAGCTTAGCTAACATTTCCAGTTAGGTTATGTTTTAATCACTTCCTTCCCTTGGTAAGGGTCCGTTTTGCTCAGTTCCTTCTCTTTGGTTCATCAGTTTGGATTGGGTTTGCCTTCTGTTAGCTTAGCTAACATTTTCGATTAGGTTATGTTTTGATCATTTCCATCCCTTGTTTAGGTTCTATTTTGATTAGTTCTTTCTCTTTGGCTCATTCGTTTGGATTGGGTTTCCCAACTGTTAGCTTAGCTTACATTTCCAGTTAGGTTATGTTTTGATCATTTTCTTCCCTTGTTTAGGTTCTATTTTGATCAATTCCTTCTCTTTGGTTCATCCGTTTGGATTGGGTTTTTCTTCTGTTAGCTTAGATAACATTTCCAGTTAGGTTATGTTTTGATCATTTTCTTCCCTTGGTAAGGTTCTGTTTTGATCAGTTCCTTCTCTTTGGTTCATCCGTTTGGATTGGGTTTGCCTTCAGTTATCTTATATAAAATTTCCTATTAGGTTATGTTTTGATCATTTCCTTCCCTTGTTTAGGTTTTGTTTTGATGAGTTCCTTCTCTTTGGCTCATCCGTTTGGATCGGGTTTTCCTTCTGTTAGCTTAGCTTACATTTCTAGTTAGGTTATGTTTTGATCATTTCCTTCCCTTATCTAGGTTCTGTTTTAATCAATTCCTTCTCTTTGGTTCATCCGTTTAAATCGGGTTTCCCTTCTGTTACCTTAGCTAACATTTCCGGTTAGGGTATGTTTTGATCATTTTCTTCCCTTATATAGGTTCTATTTTGATCAATTCCTTCTCTTTGGTTCATCCGTTTGGATTGCTTTTTCCTTCTGTTAGCTTAGTTGCATTTCCAGTTAGGTTATGTTTTGATCATTTTTTTCCCTTGGTAAGGTTCTGTTTCGATCAGTTCCTTCTCTTTGGTTCATCCGTTTGGATTGGGTTTTCCTTTAGTTATCTTATGTAACATTTCCGATTAGGTTATGTTTTGATCATTTCCTTCCCTTGTTTATGTTTTGTTTTGATGAGTTCCTTCTCTTTGGCTCATCCGTTTGGATCGAGTTTGCCTTCTGTTAGCTTAGCTTACATTTCTAGTTAGGTTATATTTTGATCATTTCCTTCCCTTATTTAGGTTCTCTTTTAATCAATTCCTTCTCTTTGGTTTATCCGTTTGGATCGGGTTTCCCTTATGTTACCTTAGCTAACATTTCTGGTTAGGGTATGTTTTGATCATTTTCTTCCCTTGTATAAGTTCTATTTTGATTAATTCCTTCTCTTTGATTCATCCGTTTGGATTGGGTTTTCCTTCTGTTAGCTTAGCTAATATTTCCAGTTAGGTTATGTTTTGATCATTTTCTTCCATTGGTAAGGTTCTGTTTTTGATCAGTTCCTTCTCTTTGGTTCAGCCGTTTGGATTGGGTTTGCCTTCAGTTTTGTTATGTTAGATTTTGGATTAGGTTATTTTTTAATCATTTCCTTACCTTGTTTAGGTTTTGTTTTGATCAGTTCCTTCTCTTTGGCTCATCCATTTGGATCGGGTTGGCCTTCTATTATCTTTGCCTAAATTTCTAGTTAAGTTATGTTTTGATCATTTCCTTCCCTTATTTAGGTTCTGTTTTAATCAATTCCTCCTCTTTGGTTCATCCGTTTGGATTGGGTTTTCCTTCTGTTAGCTTAGCTAACATTTCCAGTTAGGTTATGTTTTAATCACTTCCTTCCCTTGGTAAGGTTGTGTTTTGATCAGTTCCTTCTCTTTGGTTCATCCATTTGGATTGGGTTTGCCTTCTGTTAGCTTAGCTAACATTTCCGATTAGGTTATGTTTTGATCATTTCCTTCCCTTGTTTAGGTCCTGTTTAGATCAGTTCCTTCTCTTTGGCTCATTCGTTTGGACTGGGTTTGCCTTATGTTGGCTTAGGTAACATTTATGGTTAGGTTATGTTTTAATCATTTTCTTCCCTTGTTTAGGTTCTATTTTGATCAATTCCTTCTCTTTGGTTCATCCGTTTAGATTGGGTTTGCCTTCTGTTAGCTTAGCTAACATTTAGGTTATGTTTTGATCATTTACTTCCCTTGGTAATGTTCTGTTTTGATCAGTTCCTTCTCTTTGGTTCATTCGTTTGGATTTGGTTTTCCTTCTGTTAGCTTAGCTAACATTTCCAATTAGGTTATGTTTTGATCATTTCCCTCCCTTGTTTAGGTTCTGTTTTGATCAGTTCCTTCTCTTTGGCTCATTCGTTTGGATCGGGTTTTCCTTCTGTTAGCTTAGTGTTGTACCCCAAAATTTGCCCTCCCATATTCTTCAAGAAATTGCCAAGCCAAGCTTCAAAATTCCCCAAGGGTTGCACAGTTCAAAGGTCTCCTATACAGTCAAGATTAGGGTTTGCTTTCTGATCAAGAAAATAAAGTTTTCAATGGTCCAATCAAGTCTCACATGCCTACAAATATGGTCAAGCATCCTCATACCAAGTTTCAAGACTTACAGCTCAAAATTGCACAGTCAAAACCCTAAATTGCACTACAGTCAACTGTAGGGGCAAAATGGTCATTTGACAGTCAAAAGTCCAAATTTTTGGTCAACATATCATTTTGAAGCCACAAACATCATTTGATCAATGCTTGATCATGATTCTCAAAGCTTGGCTCAAAAATCATCAAAATGCAAAAGTTTCCTTATTTGGACAGCTGAAAAAGTCAACTGTAAATTGACCAGGGCATAACTTTCACATGGATTATCAGGAAAATTCCATCCAAAGCTCATTTTGAAGAGAAAGACATTTCCTACAACTCATATTCATACTTCAAGTCCAAGAAATGCTCTCACAAAAAGTTATCAATTTCAACATTATAGGTCATTTTCAAAAGTCAACAAAAAGGGACTTTAAGTCAAAGGCCATAACTTGATATTGGTAAATCAAAATGACATGGGACCAAAGACATTGGTTAGAGGACTCAAAGTACTTTCCAAAATGTCCAAGAACATGAGAAAAGCTTAAAAATTGAGCAAGTTATGCCTTGTGGAAGTTGGGAAATTTTTGGAAATTTTGAAAAGTCAACATTGGTTCAAAAGACCTAAAATTGCTAATGGGCCCATTTTTCTTCCATAATTCATCATCCATGACATGTGCACGACCACTTGGCCCAAAGGGAAGTTTTTATTCATTTTTTATTTATTTATTTGGATTTTTATTAATAATAATTCATTTAAATTAAAATAAATATATGAAAAATGCTTAACCTAGTTTTTTCAATCTTTTTGTGCACATTATATCATCAAGATTTCGTGCCTAGCTAAAATTGGAAAGATTTGGATTGATTGGTCATGATTTGTACAAAAAGCACATGGAAAATATTTGAGAAAAGATCTTGAAAATCAAATTTCCAAAAACCATGAATGCAATTGATTTGTTTGGTTTTTCTTGACCTAATGGACTCATTACATAAGCCTAAACGAAAACCTAATGCAGGGACCATTAAAGCTGCGCTAGAGACCCATCATCAAACTTGAAAAATTTGGCAAAAATCTCAATTCTGAAAACTGACTTGCAGGGTGATACAAGCCTCAAAACCTATTCCATTAGCTTCCTCAAGGATCACTGAACGTTTTCCAATCACAAACGTTCATTAAAACATCAAGACTCGGTATACAGAACTCGAAATATCTCATGAAAAATTCATAATCGTGTTTTAAAATCTATGCATTTTCATGGCATTTTAATTATTGATTCATATTCCTTGCATGATTCTAAAGCTAACCCATGTATTTGATTGAGTTTTTGCAAGCTATAGACGATTTCACCATTACCAAATTCTAGGGTTTTCAGAGTCGTGAATTGGGCGTTTTCAAATAGCGTGAAATTAGAGAACCATAATGCCATGAACGAATTCAGCAGGTTGGGACGAAGAGATTGAGACCCTCGCTCTCAATTTATGAGCGTCACAGGGCTAATCGCTATTTTTCAATAGCTGGCCTAAGAGAACGCATGAAAAACCGTTGCTCATTGTTTGTGTTTCAGGAATAATGAAGAAGATGAACTCGTGGCCAGCAACCATTGGTTCTTTTAAATTTCGCGCTAAAACATTATCCATGTGCGTTTTTATTTTATATTAATTGTTTGATGTTTAGTATACAAGCGCGTTGGTTGGATCAGATGGCAAGCATAAGGGTTGGTAAAGTCCATGACCTGGGTTCGAGCCCCAGGTCTTCAGCATTCTTAATATTATTTTGCAATTCATACTCCCATGCAGTTTCAAGACTGGAGCGCACCATACACCTCCAAATCAGGCTTGCCACGTCCATCCTAAGACCAATCAGAAGGCCATGGATTGGAGAACACAATGCACCCTGGTCAACGCTGCTACATGCTAGGGAAAAAGTCCACCAGGCTTTGCTAAATGGGCCAGAATTCTTGGATTGAACCTCCACTTTGGGGACTGATACCCCCTAGGTTTTCCATTTTAAAATATTTTCTTTTTTTTCATTATTTCTATTTTATTTTAATTATTGTGTTTAATCAATTAATTAATTATTTTCTCAAAAAATATAAAAAATACATAAAAGTCAGAAAAGAGCAAAAATATAATAAATTTTATTTTTTAGTATTTTCATAAATAAATGTATATAATTAAATTTAGTGTAAATTAGGTTTAATTTTAATACTTTTAACAAAAATCTAAAAAATGTAGAGTTAGGTTTAATTAATAATTTTTCACCCTTTTTATTTTTCTTTCATAAATAATTAAATAATTAAATGTTTATTTTTTATAATTAAATTGCATAAAAAAAATTAGGGTTAATTTAGTTTAAAATTCAATATTTTCTTAATAAATTAAAAGCCACTAGAATTAGGGTTTGCATCTTATTTTAATTTTAATTAATTCTTTTTTCATTAAAATCCTAAAATATTAAAAAAATACCAAAAACAAGTTCTTTCTTTCTTTCTGATTAATTAATTCCACGTAATTTAATTTTGCAAAAAGGGTCCAACGCCCTAGTTTCGTTTTAATTATTAATTCGCATATTATTTTATTCCGTTTAAATATTCATGTATCTCTCCCGAAGCCTTGTAAATAATTGCTCGTACTCTTTTAATTCTTTATTTACTTTGTTTATTTATTTTCTGTCAAATCGGGTTCGAGAAATTTTTGGCGATGTGGACCCGCGCCATTTGTAATAGCTTAGAATTTACCTTTCTCGCAATTTTTAACTGTTAAATAAAAAGCATGAAAGAATGTATGGACCAAAATAAAAACAAGCGTAGAAAACCAATAACATGACAAGATAAATGCAAACGAAAACGACACACGAATCGCACACACCACTCCTAGGGTACGCCTCACTGTTGCCTTGCCCCGAAAGGTGATCGTCGAGTAGAGGACGTTTTAGTAAGTCCTCATGATCCAGGAACCTGGCATGAGGGTAGCTTCTAAGGTGTCTTCCCATTACTCCGGTGATCACACTGTTGCCCTGTCCCTCGAAACGTGGCCGTCGACTATAGGACGTCTTAGTGAGTCCTTGTGTCCATTGATCTAGTTGCCTAAAACAAGTTGCCTCGGAATGGTTGCCTCGAATAAAAGATCAATGGCATAAGGGTAGCTTTTAAGGTGTCTTACCTTTGCTCGGTGACCACAATGTCCCTAAACTCGAATTGACCCGAACACCTCCAACGGTGGTGCTACCTACCTCTCAATGGTGGGATGGCGCTACTTTAAAGGGCATCTACACAGACGAATTCCTTAGAGTAGGTAGATTCTCGTAGATACTTGCTCCAAATTTCAAACAAATTCAAAAATACTTTTCACACCGACACCTTTTCAAAAAGCTTTCGAAAGCAATTTTTCAAACACTCTTGAGGACCGATACAAGAGTCGAACTGAAATTTTCAAAGAAACTTTTTAAAACCCACAGTTGAAAAGCAAACAAACCAATTTTGAAAACACAAGTGAGTAAGTATCTAAGAGCCCATGGATAACCATGGATAGAAAGGGTGCTAACACCTTCCCTTTCTATAACCTACCTCCCGAACCGAGAGCAATCTCTATAAGGATTTTTTCTGTGCTTTTGTCCTTTCCATTTGGAGAAAATAAAAGACGGTGGAGACTCTTGCTTCCGCGACATTTCGCGAACCAGCGTTAAACAGTCAGTTCCAGATCCACCGATCACAGAACTGGCGACTCTGCTGGGGACTATCTTATAAAGTGAGGTGTACCTTAGGGTTTAGTTCATAACTGTGTTTTCAATTGTTTTCCTTGTGTGCTTTAAATTGTGGGTTGCTTGGGAGTTCTATAGATCCTAACCCGGATCTGGGGGATACCTTCTTAGAAAGTAGCAACAAGACTGAGGGAACTGTGCGGGGTATACCGACATGGTTGAAACAGTCTGCTACGTTGATGTGGCACTTTGGTGTGTACCGGTAACCCTTGAGTTCAGTCAAGGAGAGTACGGGGCCTCCGCGTGGTGTCGTGAAGCATCAACAGACCTTAGAGACCTTAATTGAACAATCTTGGCCTCTTTAGGGTAGTGAGATAACTGACTTTGGTGCAGTCCGAGGTTGGTTGATACTCGATACTACACTCAATTGAGGGTTGCTTTCCTGGAATATTTCGGTCGCCAGTTCAGTGGCTAAATCGAAACGATGAACAATGAAAGCAATCCCGTGATATTGGGACCCTTGGAACCCAGTTACTTTGATAGGACAGGTTGAACCCACCAACTCCAAGAGGGTACTACCCAGACCCCATGCTGGCCTTAAACCCTAAGGGCTTGCCTTGTGTGCCTTGTGTGCCTTACATGTTTGTCTTTGTAAATATCTGTGGTGTGTTTAATCATAGCATCATGACATCATCCAGCATCATATGCATTGACTAACCATTTCAGGGGTTCGAATTTTCATCTTTGTTCTTGTTTTGTAGGACATGGAAACTGTTAGTGGAAAGACAATTCAAGTCAGTCTTGTAAGGATCCCTCCTCAGCTAAGGGAGCTTATATCTAGGATTCCCGAGAACTCTTCATTCAGTGAAAGACATGGAAGCCTCATCAGCTTGGTCAATACCAACATTGAGGAAGATATGATAAAGGTCCTGTTTCAGTTCTTTGACCCTCTGCATCACTGTTTCACCTTCTTGGATTATCAGTTGGTACCTACATTGGAGGAGTTCTCCCGGCTCCTGAAGATTCCTATCCTTGATCAGCTACCCTTCAACGGTACAGAAAAGGAACCTAAGCTTGAAGAGATTGCTAAAGCCTTGCACCTACAGTCATCTGACCTCAAGGGACATTGGGAAGTCAGAAGTGGTATCAAAGGGTTCTTAGCCAGGTTTCTGTTTGAAAAGGCCCATGAATGTTGGAACTCCCTTGACTTGCAAGCTTTTGAAGAAGTGGTGGCCCTCCTTGTCTATGGTTTGGTGTTGTTCCCTAATCCAGATCAGCTTATTGATATCAGTGCTGTCCAGATCTTTATGTCCAGGAATCCTATACCTACGTTGCTGGGGGACATCCTTCACTCATGTTACACTCGAACCATGAGAAAAAGAGGTGTCCTTATGTGTTGCACTCCTCTCCTGGGAAGGTGGTTTATTTCGCACCTTCCACGATCAGTCCTGAAGAATGAGCGGGGTTTGAGATGGTCACAACGGTTGATGACTCTTACACATGCAGATATACATTGGTGCCCTCGGTCCAGAGAAGATGTCACTATCATTGATCGTTGCGGGGAATACCCTAATGTTCCTTTACTTGGAATCAGAGGAGGTATTACCTACAGCCCATGCCTGGCCTGGAGACAGTTTGGTTATGCTCGGAGGGATGGTCCTCATGACATGTTAATTCTTGACATAGTTTTTGGCTTCGACAACGATACTCAAGGACTGCGCTGGAGATTTATCAGAGCTTGGAGGATGCCAAGTAGGATAGACAGCAAGACACTGGGGCACAGGAATTCTATCCCTTTGGAACCTTATCTCAAGTGGATACGCGCCCGCTCCCAGAAGTTAGTGATGCCTTATCCTCATATGCTCCCGGTAATCAAAGAACCAGTCTTGGAAGGAGAAGTGTCCTACACTATTCAGCACCCTGATATGCCCACATCCTGGGAAGAGATGCAGAAGAGCTGGATCCAGCTTAAGGAAGAACGGAATTCTCTTGAGACCAATCTACATGCTAGTGAAAAGAGGGTCTTGGAGCTTACCCGCCTGTTGCATGAGGAGAGGAATATCAACACTTACATAGCCCCAAAGAGGATGCGCAGTGTATTTTGGGATTGATTTGCTTTTGTATTATTGTTACCCATGAGGTTTTGATGTACTAAACAATTATTTCCTTAATGATAACGTGTGTTCCTTTTTTTGTCTACAACAAAGTTGAATTTTCGAACCCTTGAATGCATCGCATAAACACATATCATTCATCATGTGCATAGCAGGTTTCTCCTTTTCAGGTTGCTTACAGTTCTTCGCTGTTTATTTCAGCATCATGAATCCTGACTCGTCAGCAACTGAGACGACCATCAAAGCTCTTCAGGCGTAGAATGCGCAGTTTCAGGAATTAATCATGGGTCTGGCTCAAGGCCAGGAAGAATTGAAGGCCCTGCTCCTGAAGAAGGAGAAGAAGAAGAAGAAAAGGACTGTTCTGTTCAACTCGGGCCGAAGGTTCGGCAACACTCTGCAGAATGAAGAGGCTGGTTCTTCTATTGGCAAGAGTACTCCTCAGGCAGAGGCAAGGGTTCCTAGTCCGGTGGTCTCCGACAACGAGACTGATTTTGATGAAGAGCAGTATCCTCCGGCAGAAGACCGTTACAAGCAGTTGGAAGACAGGTTGAATGCTATGGAGATACAACAGGTACCTGGGCTGGATTTTGGAGATCTGGGTTTGTCTACTGGTGTGATCATTCCTCGGAAGTTCAAAGCACCATCTTTCACCAAATATGACGGGGCGTCTTGTCCCAAGCTACATCTCAGGTCCTATGTTCGTAAAATTCAACCGTACTCAGCGGATAAGAATTTGTGGATCCACTTCTTCCAGGAGAGTCTTTCAGGGACTCATCTCGAATGGTTCTATCAGCTGGACGGGACCAAGGTTCGTAACTGGGAGGAGTTGGCTACTGCTTTCTATAAGCAGTATCAATATAATGCCGACCTTGCCCCTACACGTACCCAACTCCAGGGTATGTCGTTAGGTTCAAGCGAAGGTTTTAAGGAGTACGCTCAGAAGTGGAGAGATCTGGCTGGCAGAGTGCAGCCTCCGTTGACTGATCGGGAGTTGGTAGACATGTTCTTGGGGATCCTATCTGGGCCATTCTTTAACCATCTTATCGGGAATTCATCTGCAGGGTTCACTGATCTGATTCTGACTGGAGAAAGAATTGAGGCTGGGTTGAAGTCTGGAAAGATTCCAAAGGGTGCATCATCTAGTTTCGAGAAGAAACCCTTCAAAAAGGAGGCTAGTGCCGTATATGGTTCCAAGAGATCAGAGAGACCTGATCGCCGCCAATCTGTCAGTGCGGTGATGATTGCTAAGCCTGCTGCCGCTCCTCGGCCAACCAATCCTCAAAGGGCTGAAAGACCCCGGAGGGAATTTACCCGTTTGAACATGACCTTGTCGCAGATCCTGCCACAGTTGCTATCCACCAATTTAGTGACTGTCAGAGAGGCTCCGAAGTTCTCAAATACTGCATCTCCTAAGTACAACCCAAATGCTCGTTGTGCTTACCATTCTGATAGCCCGGGGCACTCCACTGATGACTGTTGGGCATTAAGGAGTAAGGTGCAAGACCTTATCGATGCGAAGGAGATACAGTTCGAAGCGCCTGAGAAGCCCAACGTGATAAATGCTCCTATGCCTCAGCATGGAGTAAATGCCGTCGATGAAGATGTTTACGCTGTTTCTGTGGATGATCTAGCCACTCCTCTGAAGACTGTCAAGAAGAACCTGCTGTTGGCCGGTTTATTTCCGGGTTGCAGTGAGGGTTGTCTGTTCTGTGCTGTTTCCCTATCTGGTTGTCCCTTGCTGAAGTTAGGCATCCAAATCCTAATGGATAGCAAGGAGATTCTGTTTAAGAAGTCTGCTGTTCAGTTGGTTCCAGTGGAAGAAGTTTCTGTGGTTACCATATTCAATAATCCGATCAAGGCTCTCCCAAAGAAGCCTATTCAAATCATGACCGTTACACCTGTGGTTATCACTGTTCCGGGGCCCCTGCCCTATGTATCTGATAAAGCTGTCCCCTGGCATTATGGGGAAGATGTGTATGTAAATGGGATTAAACAAGAATTCAACGCTGGCGCCAGCATCTGTGACATCACTGGCCCAGCCAAAGTCACCCGCAGTGGAAGGCTCTTCTCGCCTGACATTGCACCGCTTGTTGCTCGAAGACCACTCCTTATAACTCCTACAAGTGTACCTATTCCTGCTGCTGATCAAGTTGTTTCCCCTGCTGCCGAGTCATCCAATGCTCGGGGCAAAGGAATTGAAGCTGAGCCTGCCCAGATGGAGGCACCCATACCTATAACTGCTGAAGCCTCCCCACAAGAGATGGAGGAAATCCTGAAAATTATAAAGAAGAGCGACTTCAATGTTGTGGAACAGCTGGGGCACACGCCCTCCAAAATCTCCATGCTCTCTTTATTGCTGTGCTCCGAGGCCCATGCTAAGGCCCTAATCTCATTCCTCAAGACGGCCCATGTGCCATATGAGACATCTGCAGTCCAGTTCACTGATTGCGTAGCAAATCTGACAGCAGATAATGGCTTGGGTTTCTCAGATGCTGACCTGACTGCAAAAGGAAGAGACCACAATGATGCTCTGCATGTCTCTATCGAATGCAGGGGCACTACCTTGGCACATGTGTTGGTAGATACTAGTTCGTCCTTGAATGTGCTACCGAAGAAGGCTTTAGATCGCTTGGATTGTGAAGGCCTGGAATTAAAACCCAGCAATATCATCGTCAGGGCCTTTGACGGTTCAAAAAGGATGGTTCATGGAGAGGTTGACATTCCCATTCGGGTGGGCTCTCAGGTGTTCGATTCTACTTTTTATGTGATGGATATCCGTCCATCATACTCTTGTCTGTTGGGTCGACCTTGGATACATAAGGCTGGGGCAGTGACCTCTACCTTGCACCAGAAGCTGAAGTACCCTGTCAGAGGGAAGATCGTCACTGTGCAAGGAGAGGAGGAGTATATGGTAAGCCACCTAAATTCCTTCAGATACATTGAGATGGACGGGGAGTTCATTGAAACCCCCTTTCAGCATTTCGAGGAGGTGCTTCCAATTTCAACAGCAGCAGTAGAAGAGAGTGTTCATTTGAAGATGGCCTCCCTAAAGGATGCCCGGGCTGTGGTTCAGAAAGGTGATTGTGCTAACTGGGGCAGGCTTCCAGACTTTACACAGAAGACTGATAAATTTGGGCTGGGTTTTACCGCAGAGGGTCAGAAAGCTATGCGGAAGGCGAAGACCGGAAGACCCCATGTGTTCATTACAAATCCAGGAGTGAATGCTGTGGGAGAAGACAATGAAGTGGACGAAGCTGAATTCAATAGCTGGATCTATCCAACGACTGAAGGCGGATTGACCAATTGGATCGCCAAAGACCATACTCCTATTACCTTTGTGACGCAGTAATAAATTTCTTTATTTCGTTATTTTGTAATAAACAATAAATAAACTCTATGGCCCAGTGTCTTACCCGAGGCACTGTGGTTTTATTTGTGAGGGCATATAAATTGTCATTTCATATATCATAAATGAAAATCTTGGACGTTTTCTCGCATTTCAAATCTTATGCTCCTTTTCTGTCTTTCTTTCCTTTATATATATTTCAAAACAGCTGTATTTACACACACACTCACTCATACAGGTTTCAATCCACTCTGGATCTCACTGATAACAACTCTGCTACTGCCAATTATGACTTCGAAAATCCGATCAACTTAGCCGAAGACGAAGGTGAAGATGATTGCGAAGTGCCTGGGGAGCTTGCAAGACTGTTGCTTCAGGAAGAGAGGGCAATTCAACCCCATGAAGAGCCAGTGGAAACAATAAACCTGGGTACAGAGGCAGACAAGAAAGAGGTAAAGATTAGTGCCAACCTAGAGCTCAGCGTGAAGCAACGGTTGACTCAAATGCTGCATGATTATATGGAGATCTTTGCCTGGTCCTATGAAGACATGCCCGGGTTGGATACCGATATTGTGGTCCATCACTTGCCAACTAAGGAAGATTGCCCTCCGGTTAAACAAAAGGTCCGTCGTATGCGTCCAGAGATGTCTGAAAAGATTAAAGCCGAGGTTATGAAACAGTTTGATGCCGGGTTCCTTGCAGTGACTTCCTACCCTCAGTAGGTTGCTAATGTGGTGCCGGTACCTAAGAAGGACGGTAAGGTCAGAATGTGTGTTGATTACAGGGATCTGAACAGGGCCAGCCCCAAGGATGACTTCCCCTTACCTCACATTGATGTCCTTGTTGATAATACAGCTCAGCACAAGGTGTTCTCTTTCATGGATGGCTTTTCAGGCTATAATCAGATCAAGATGGCGCCTGAAGACATGGAAAAGACTACATTTGTTACTCAGTGGGGCACCTTCTGCTATAAGGTCATGCCTTTTGGACTAAAGAACGCTGGGGCAACCTACCAACGTGCCATGGTTGCTTTATTTCATGACATGATCCATCATGAGATAGAAGTGTATGTTGACGACATGATCGCAAGGTCCCAGACTGAGGAAGAGCACCTAGATCATTTGCAGAAATTGTTTGACCGGTTGAAACTGTACAAGCTGAGATTGAACCCGAACAAGTGCACCTTCGGGGTAAGATCTGGAAAGTTTCTAGGCTTCGTGGTAAGTGATAAGGGTATTCAAGTGGACCCTGCTAAGGTCAAAGCTATTCAAGAGATGCCAGTTCCTAGAACAGAGAAAGAGGTCAGAGGCTTTTTAGGACGCCTGAATTACATTGCTCGATTCATCTCACACCTGACTGCTACCTGTGAGCCAATCTTCAAGCTACTGAAGAAAGATCAGGTAGTACGTTGGAATGATGAATGTCAGGCCGCATTTGACAGAATTAAAGAGTATCTCCAAGAACCACCCATCCTTATGCCACCGGTTGAAGGGAGACCTCTGATACTATACCTGACAGTACTCGACAACTCAATGGGGTGTGTGCTGGGGCAGCATGACGAGTCTGGCCGAAAAGAGCATTCCATTTATTACCTTAGCAAAAAGTTTACCGACTGTGAGACCCGATACTCACTGCTTGAGAAAACTTGCTGCGCTTTGGTATGGGCTGCTCGCCGGCTGAGACAGTATATGCTGACTCACACTACTTTGTTGATCTCAAAGATGGATCCTATAAAGTACATATTTGAAAAGCCTGCTCTGTCTGGGCGAATTGCAAGATGGCAAATGATCTTGACAGAATACGACATTCAGTACACGACCCAGAAAGCCATCAAAGGAAGTGTATTGGCAGACCACTTGGCACATCAGGCCGTAGATGACTATCAATCAATGAACTTTGAGTTTCCGGATGAAAGCATCATGATAGTAACTGATTGTGAAGTACCTGGACCGGAGGAAGGACCTGAACCAGGATCCCGATGGTCTATGCACTTTGACGGAGCCTCCAACTCTTTGGGTAATGGTATCGGTGCCATAATCATATCTCCTCAAGGTACTCATACTCCGCTCACTGCCCGGCTATGCTTCAACTGTACCAACAACATGGCAGAGTATGAGGCGTGCATCATGGGCCTTCAAGCTGCGATCGATCTAAGGATCAAGTTTCTGAGTGTCTTCGGAGATTCCGCTCTTGTGATCAATCAGATCAAAGGAGAGTGGGATACGAAACATCCAAACCTGATTCCTTACAGAGAATGTGTGTTGACCCTGATCCCCCACTTCACGAAGATAACCTTTGAGCACTTTCCAAGAGAAGAGAATCAGCTGGCGGACGCGTTAGCTACAATGTCTTCTATGTTCAAGGTCAAATGGGACAATGAGGCTCCCCAGATCATTATCTGGAAACTGGACGAACCGGCATACTGTTGCGATCTCGAGACTGAATTGGTGACTGAGAAGCCTTGGTACCACGAAGTGAAAAGATATCTGGAAACTCAAGAATACCCTGAAGGTGCCTCCGTCAACGATAAGAAGTTCTTGAGAAGATTCGCAGCCAAGTTCTTCCTTAGCAACGACATCTTGTACAAGCGAAACCATGATTCAACCTTACTGCGTTGTGTGGATAAAACTGAAGCAGAAAGGATCATGGAAGAGCTACATGAAGGGACCTTTGGCACACATTCCAGTGGGCATACTATGGCTAAGAAGATCCTTCGGGAAGGGTATTACTGGTCCACAATGGAAGCCGACTGCTACCAACATTCTAGAACATGCCACAAGTGCCAGATCTACGCAGACAAGGTGCATGTTCCTCCAGTTCCCCTGAATGTTCTGACTGCGCCTTGGCCGTTTGCAATGTGGGGCATAGACATGATTGGTGAGATTAAACCTACGGCATCTAATAGGCATCGCTTCATCCTAGTGGCGATTGATTATTTTACGAAGTGGGTTGAGGCAACATCCTATGCTACGGTAACCAAGACTGTTGTGGCACGGTTCATTCGGCATAATCTGATCTGTCGGTACGGCGTCCCAGAGAGAATTATTACAGACAACGGTACCAATCTGAATAACAAGATAATCGCTGAGCTCTGCGAGCAGTTCAAGATACAGCACCACAATTCTTCTCCTTACAGACCGAAGATGAATGGGGCTGTAGAGGCAGCAAATAAGAACATCAAGAAAATCGTGCAGAAGATGACAGTGACTTATAAAGACTGGCACGAGATGTTACCGTTCGCTCTACATGGATACCGTACCTCAGCTAGGACGTCAACCGGGGCAACTCCTTTCTCTCTGGTTTATGGTATGGAGGCAGTCTTACCGATCGAAGTGCAAATACCCTCTCTCCGGATAATGAAGGATGCAAATCTGAACAAAGATGATTGGATCCAGACACGACTTGATCAGCTCAACCTTATTGATGAAAAGAGACTTGCTGCTATCTGTCATGGTCAAACGTATCAAAAACGGATGATCAGGGCATTTAACAAAAAGGTCAAACCACAGGAATATCGAGTTGGGGATCTGGTAATCAAGCGAATCATCCTTCCTCAGAGTGATCCAAGGGGCAAATGGACCCCTACGTACGAAGGGCCATTTGTGGTCAAGCATGTGTTCTCAGGAGGAGCCATGATTTTAACCGATATGGATGGTGACGACCTTCCTCACCCCGCCAATGCAGACATAGTAAAAAGATACTACGCATGAAAAAAGACCCGCTAGGCTGACATGCCTAGGAAAAAATTAGGGCTTCCCGTCGAACCAAAAGGGTTCGGGCAAGATGAAGGGATGAAATAAAAAAAATCCGTACACCCGGCAAGTCGAAAACCTGAAAAGGCGGCTTGGGCAAAAATGGGTATCCCGGTGGACTGAAAACCCGAAAGGGCGGTCCAGGCAAAAATTAGGGATAAAAGCGTAATACTATGTCTCATTGACCACTTCGCATCCAGAATCCGGTATCGGCATCAAGTTCAAACGGCATCAATCAGTCAGCTTCATCTTCGTCTAGGTCATCAAGTGATGAGACGCTCGGAGTTATAAAGGCAATAGCAGAGTTGAAACCCAGTGGATCATTCATATTTCACACAGCTGTTTTATTTTCTTTTGTACAAAATTTGTATAAACTCTTTTTCTCGGCGGCGTTCCTCTTACTAGGACGTCGGCCTCTTGTACACAAAACGCCTATTTTCAGGCCATTCAAAAATCAATACAAATATATTTTTAGTTAAAAGTGCCAATTGTTTTTCTTTTTCTGTTTTGTTTTGCGAAGAACGTCCAAGGTTCAATTTATGATATATGCATTGACAATAATTTGCTAACTCATAAATATTTGCATACGAAACAAAGGATTAATTACAGGTAACATTAGAAACAGGGGCAATAAAGAGTTGTCTAAGCAATCTAATTGTTCTGTCCTCCAAGGTACCAAGGTAGGTTCAGCTAAAGAACATAACCAACATGTCCTAATTCCCCAGAGAGTAAGTCAGCAGTCAGTACACTCTCTCCAAGCTATATTATCAAATCTTAAGGAAGTTGAGTATCCTCCAGCAGATATCAACATTCCCCAGCAGCATGTATATCTTTAACAAGCATCCCCGGCAGTCTTAATTTAAGATTGTTCCCCGGCGGTATATCAAACATTCAAAGGAATCACTTCCCCCCGGCAACATATCAAAACTTCCCCAGGAGATTCCAATCCAGTTCCCCAGGAAAGTTGGAAGTCATCTCCCCAAGCAGTAAGCCTATCCCTAGTAGATTCTGGAAGCTTATCCTCGCAGAACACGAATGAGGCTCCCGGCTTTATTCAAAGAGTTATTTCCTTAACAGGATATAACTGGGTTATCCTCAGCCAAAAGCCATGGAAAGAGCGTCCTCAACGGAGTCTTATTATCCCCAGCGAAGTCCATCAACACTTCCAACACAACAAAGATATCCCCCAGCAAGTTATTATCAACACTCAGCAAAACATCTTTCTCCCCACAGAGTATCACTCCCCAGCATGGTCGCTAGAGTATTTTCCTCCCCGCAGAATATTCCATTTGCCAAGTTTATTCCTCAACGGAGTCATCTTCTCCTACCGGTATTCTTGCAGCTATCATCCCCAGCGGAAGCGAAGTCTATTCTTTCAACATCAGCCCAGGAGTGACTTCCCGGCACCCGTCAAGGATTTACTTTCCTAGACAAAAACACATTCATAAAGCATCACATACATCATTATAGCATGCATAGACGCATCATATCATATAAATCTCATTTATGTTGAGAACATCATTGCTTGATCCATATCATGCATTGCCTATGACTGACCTCTACCTTTCAGGAAATATTCAGTTAAATTCTCAATCATATTTCAAAACTCCAAGGCCTTCTCTAGTCCAGTTAAATCGACCCCAAACAGATTTTTCTGATGAAGACTCAGTAGAAGTTATTCAGGTTCCTTTGGTTCTCTCTCCGACGGTGTGTGAGATAATAATTCCATTTCAGGTTCCTTTGGTTCTCTCTCCGACGGTGTGTGAGATAATAATTCCATTCAGGTTCCTTTGGTTCTCTCTCCGACGGTGTGTGAGATAATAATTCCATTTCAGGTTCCTTTGGTTCTCTCTCCGACGGTGTGTGAGATAATAATTCCATTTTAGGTTCCTTTGGTTCTCTCTCCGACGGTGTGTGAGATAATAATTCCATTTTAGGTTCCTTTGGTTCTCTCTCCGACGGCGTATGAGATAATAATTCCATTTTAGGTTCCTTTGGTTCTCTCTCCGACGGTGTGTGAGATAATAATTCCATTTTAGGTTCTTTTGGTTCACTCTCCGACGGTGTATGAGATGATAATTCCATTATAATTTCCTTTGGTTCTCTCTCCGACGGTGTGTGAGATAATAATTCCATTTTAGGTTCCTTTGGTTCTCTCTCCGACGGTGTGTGAAGATAATAATTCCATTTTAGGTTCCTGTGGTCCTCTCCCCGACGGTGCGTGAGATGTAATTCCCTTTCAGATTATAATTTTCTTTGGTCCTCTCCCCGACGGTGCGTGAGACGTAATTCCCTTTCAGATTATAATTGCCTATGGTTCTCTTCCCGATACTGCGAAGATGGTAATTCCCACCAAGATTTTCTCAACGAGCGTTGTTGAAGTTAAAGTCACCCAAGGTTCTCTTACCGTTCATGCTAAGGTAGTAACCATCCCTGGTTCATTCATCATCTTGTGAAGCTCCAGGCTCAGCTCCTGTAACCATTCAGGATATATCTACACCAAGCATCTGAAAATCAGCTCCTGCAACGTGTCAGGTACTCATTGTTTCTTTTGCAGGTACGCAGGTTCTCGCTAAAGGAATCTCTTACGCGATCAACATCCAGATGGCATCTATAAGCCCATCATCCTATTCACCAACCTCCAAATGGCATCTATAAGCCCATTTCCATCATCACACTGCTACTATGTGAGCGCAAATTTCTGGGCACTCTAGTGTTCAATCATCTTCCACCCTCGGATTACGAAAGGCACGTCAGCCAATCTGCATCCTCAGGTCTAAGAAGATTGAACATGGGCAACTGTTGTACCCCAAAATTTTCCCTCCCATATTCTTCAAGAAATTGCCAAGCCAAGCTTCAAAATTCCCCAAGGGTTGCACAGTTCAAAGGTCTCCTATACAATCAAGATTAGGGTTTGCTTTCTGATCAAGAAAATAAAGTTTTCAATGGTCCAATCAAGTCTCACATGCCTACAAATATGGTCAAGCATCCTCATACCAAGTTTCAAGACTTACAGCTCAAAATTGCTCAGTCAAAACCCTAAATTGCACTACAGTCAACTGTAGGGGCAAAATGGTCATTTGACAGTCAAAAGTCCTAATTTTTGGTCAACATATCATTTTGAAGCCACAAACATCATTTGATCAATGCTTGATCATGATTCTCAAAGCTTGGCTCAAAAATCATCAAAATGCAAAAGTTTCCTTATTTGGACAGTTGAAAAAGTCAACTGTAAATTGACCAGGGCATAACTTTCACATGGATTATCAGAAAAATTCCATCCAAAGCTCATTTTGAAGAGAAAGACATTTCCTACAACTCATCTTCATACTTCAAGTCCAAGAAATGCTCTCACAAAAAGTTATCAATTTCAACATTATAGGTCATTTTCAAAAGTCAATAAAAAGGGACTTTAAGTCAAAGGCCATAACTTGAGATTGGTAAATCAAAATTACATGGGACCAAAGACATTGGTTAGAGGACTCAAAGACCTTTCCAAAATGTCCAAGAACATGAGAAAAGCTTAAAAATTGAGCAAGTTATGCCTTGTGGAAGTTGGGAAATTTTGGAAATTTTGAAAAGTCAACATTGGTTCAAAAGACCTAAAATTGCTAATGGGCCCATTTTTCTTCCATAATTCATCATCCATGACATGTGCACGACCACTTGGCCCAAAGGGAAGTTTTTATTCATTTTTTATTTATTTATTTGGATTTTTATTAATAATAATTCATTTAAATTAAAATAAATATATGAAAAATGCTTAACCTAGTTTTTTCAATCTTTTTGTGCACATTATATCATGAAGATTTCGTGCCTAGCTAAAATTGGAAAGATTTGGATTGATTGATCATGATTTGTACAAAAAGCACATGGAAAATATTTAAGAAAAGATCTTGAAAATCAAATTTCCAAAAACCATGAATGCAATTGATTTGTTTGGTTTTTCTTGACCTAATGGACTCATTACATAAGCCTAAACGAAAACCTAATGCAGGGACCATTAAAGCTGCGCTAGAGACCCATCATCAAACTTGAAAAATTTGGCAAAAATCTCAATTCTGAAAACTGACTTGCAGGGTGATACAAGCCTCAAAACCTATTCCATTAGCTTCCTCAAGGATCACTGAACGTTTTCCAATCACAAACGTTCATTAAAACATCAAGACTCGGTATACAGAACTCGAAATATCTCATGAAAAATTCATAATCGTGTTTTAAAATCTATGCATTTTCATGGCATTTTAATTATTGATTCATATTCCTTGCATGATTCTAAAGCTAACCCATGTATTTGATTGAGTTTTTGCAAGCTATAGACGATTTCACCATTACCAAATTCTAGGGTTTTCAGAGTCGTGAATTGGGCGTTTTCAAATAGCGTGAAATTAGAGAACCATAATGCCATGAACGAATTCAGCAGGTTGGGACGAAGAGATTGAGACCCTCGCGCTCAATTTATGAGCGTCACAGGGCTAATCGCTATTTTTCAATAGCTGGCCTAAGAGAACGCATGAAAAACCGTTGCTCATTGTTTGTGTTTCAGGAATAATGAAGAAGATGAACTCGTGGCCAGCAACCATTGGTTCTTTTAAATTTCGCGCTAAAACATTATCCATGTGCGTTTTTATTTTATATTAATTGTTTGATGTTTAGTATACAAGCGCGTTGGTTGGATCAGATGGCAAGCATAAGGGTTGGTAAAGTCCATGACCTGGGTTCGAGCCCCAGGTCTTCAGCATTCTCAATATTATTTTGCAATTCATACTCCCATGCAGTTTCAAGACTGGAGCGCACCATACACCTCCAAATCAGGCTTGCCACGTCCATCCTAAGACCAATCAGAAGGCCATGGATTGGAGAACACAATGCACCCTGGTCAACGCTGCTACATGCTAGGGAAAAAGTCCACCAAGCTTTGCTAAATGGGCCAGAATTCTTGGATTGAACCTCCACTTTGGGGACTGATACCCCCTAGGTTTGCCATTTTAAAATATTTTCTTTTTTTTCATTATTTCTATTTTATTTTAATTATTGTGTTTAATCAATTAATTAATTATTTTCACAAAAAATATAAAAAATACATAAAAGTCAGAAAAGAGCAAAAATATAATAAATTTTATTTTTTAGTATTTTCATAAATAAATGTATATAATTAAATTTAGTGTAAATTAGGTTTAATTTTAATACTTTTAACAAAAATCTAAAAAATGTAGAGTTAGGTTTAATTAATAATTTTTCACCCTTTTTATTTTTCTTTCATAAATAATTAAATAATTAAATGTTTATTTTTTATAATTAAATTGCATAAAAAAAATTAGGGTTAATTTAGTTTAAAATTCAATATTTTCTTAATAAATTAAAAGCCACTAGAATTAGGGTTTGCATCTTATTTTAATTTTAATTAATTCTTTTTTCATTAAAATCCTAAAATATTAAAAAAATACCAAAAACAAGTTCTTTATTTCTTTCTGATTAATTAATTCCACGTAATTTAATTTTGCAAAAAGGGTCCAACGCCCTCGTTTCGTTTTAATTATTAATTCGCATATTATTTTATTCCGTTTAAATATTCATGTATCTCTCCCGAAGCCTTGTAAATAATTGCTCGTACTCTTTTAATTCTTTATTTACTTTGTTTATTTATTTTCTGTCAAATCGGGTTCGAGAAATTTTTGGCGATGTGGACCCGCGCCATTTGTAATAGCTTAGAATTTACCTTTCTCGCAATTTTTAACTGTTAAATAAAAAGCATGAAAGAATGTATGGACCAAAATAAAAACAAGCGTAGAACACCAATGACATGACAAGATAAATGCAAACGAAAACGACACACGAATCGCACACACCACTCCTAGGGTACGCCTCACTGTTGCCTTGCCCCGAAAGGTGATCGTCGAGTAGAGGACGTTTTAGTAAGTCCTCATGATCCAGGAACCTGGCATGAGGGTAGCTTCTAAGGTGTCTTCCCATTACTCCGGTGATCACACTGTTGCCCTGTCCCTCGAAACGTGGCCGTCGACTATAGGACGTCTTAGTGAGTCCTTGTGTCCATTGATCTAGTTGCCTAAAACAAGTTGCCTCGGAATGGTTGCCTCGAATAAAAGATCAATGGCATAAGGGTAGCTTCTAAGGTGTCTTACCTTTGCTCGGTGACCACAATGTCCCTAAACTCGAATTGACCCGAACACCTTCAACGGTGGTGCTACCTACCTCTCAATGGTGGGATGGCGCTACTTTAAAGGGCATCTACACAGACGAATTCCTTAGAGTAGGTAGATTCTCGTAGATACTTGCTCCAAATTTCAAACAAATTCAAAAATACTTTTCACACCGACACCTTTTCAAAAAGCTTTCGAAAGCAATTTTTCAAACACTCTTGAGGACCGATACAAGAGTCGAACTGAAATTTTCAAAGAAACTTTTTAAAACCCACAGTTGAAAAGCAAACAAACCAATTTTGAAAACACAAGTGAGTAAGTATCTAAGAGCCCATGGATAACCATGGATAGAAAGGGTGCTAACACCTTCCCTTTCTATAACCTACCTCCCGAACCGAGAGCAATCTCTATAAGGATTTTTTCTGTGCTTTTGTCCTTTCCATTTGGAGAAAATAAAAGACGGTGGAGACTCTTGCTTCCGCGACATTTCGCGAACCAGCGTTAAACAGTCAGTTCCAGATCCACCGATCACAGAACTGGCGACTCTGCTGGGGACTATCTTATAAAGTGAGGTGTACCTTAGGGTTTAGTTCATAACTGTGTTTTCAATTGTTTTCCTTGTGTGCTTTAAATTGTGGGTTGCTTGGGAGTTCTATAGATCCTAACCCGGATCTGGGGGATACCTTCTTAGAAAGTAGCAACAAGACTGAGGGAACTGTGCGGGGTATACCGACATGGTTGAAACAGTCTGCTACGTTGATGTGGCACTTTGGTGTGTACCGGTAACCCTTGAGTTCAGTCAAGGAGAGTACGGGGCCTCCGCGTGGTGTCGTGAAGCATCAACAGACCTTAGAGACCTTAATTGAACAATCTTGGCCTCTTTAGGGTAGTGAGATAACTGACTTTGGTGCAGTCCGAGGTTGGTTGATACTCGATACTACACTCAATTGAGGGTTGCTTTCCTGGAATATTTCGGTCGCCAGTTCAGTGGCTAAATCGAAACGATGAACAATGAAAGCAATCCCGTGATATTGGGACCCTTGGAACCCAGTTACTTTGATAGGACAGGTTGAACCCACAAACTCCAAGAGGGTACTACCCAGACCCCATGCTGGCCTTAAACCCTAAGGGCTTGCCTTGTGTGCCTTGTGTGCCTTACATGTTTGTCTTTGTAAATATCTGTGGTGTGTTTAATCATAGCATCATGACATCATCAAGCATCATATGCATTGACTAACCATTTCAGGGGTTCGAATTTTCATCTTTGTTCTTGTTTTGTAGGACATGGAAACTGTTCGTGGAAAGACAATTCAAGTCAGTCTTGTAAGGATCCCTCCTCAGCTAAGGGAGCTTATATCTAGGATTCCCGAGAACTCTTCATTCAGTGAAAGACATGGAAGCCTCATCAGCTTGGTCAATACCAACATTGAGGAAGATATGGTTGGGTTATGTTTTGATCATTTTCTTCCCTTGTTTAGATTCTATTTTGATCTGTTCCTTCTCTTTGGTTCATCCGTTTGGATTAGGTTTTCCTTCTGTTAGCTTAGCTAACATTTCCGATTAGGTTATATTTTGATCATTTCCTTCCCTTGTTTAGGTTCTGTTTTGATCAGTTCCTTCTCTTTGGCTCATTCGTTTGGATTGGGTTTGCCTTATGTTAGCTTAGCTAACATTTATGGTTAGGTTATGTTTTAATCATTTTCTTCCCTTGTTTAGGTTCTATTTTGATCAATTCCTTCTCTTTGGTTCGTCCGTTTAGATTGGGGTTTCCTTCTGTTAGCTTAGCTAACATTTCTGATTAGGTTATGTCTTGATCATTTCCTTCCCTTGTTTAGGTTCTGTTTTGATCAGTTCCTTCTCTTTGGTTCATCCGTTTGGATTCGGTTTTCCTTCTGTTAGCTTAGCTAACATTTATGGTTAGGTTATGTTTTAATCATTTTCTTCCCTTATTTAGGTTCTGTTTTAATCAATTCCTCCTCTTTGGTTCATCCGTTTGGATCGGGTTTCCCTTCTGTTAGCTTAGCCAACATTTCCGGTTAGGGTATGTTTTGATCATATTCTTCCCTTGTATAGGTTCTATTTTGATCAATTCCTTCTCTTTGGTTCATCCGTTTGGATTGGGTTTTCCTTCTGTTAGCTTAGCTAACATTTCCAGTTATGTTATGTTTTAATCACTTCCTTCCCTTGGTAAGGTTCTGTTTTGGTCATTTCCTTCTCTTTGGTTCATCCATTTGGATTGGGTTTGCCTTCTGTTAGCTTAGCTAACATTTCCGATCAGGTTATGTTTTGATCATTTCCTTCCCTTGTTTAGGTTCTGTTTTGATCAGTTCCTTCTCTTTGGCTCATTCATTTGGATTGGGTTTGTCTTATGTTTTCTTAGGTAACATTTATGGTTAGGTTATGTTTTAATCATTTTCTTCCCTTGTTTAGGTTCTATTTTAATCAATTCCTTCTCTTTGGTTCATCCGTTTAGATTGGGTTTGCCTTCTGTTAGCTTAGCTAACATTTAGGTTATGTTTTGATCATTTACTTCCCTTGGTAATGTTGTATTTTGATCAGTTCCTTCTCTTTGGTTCATCCGTTTGGTTTTGGTTTTCCTTCTGTTAGCTTAGCTAACATTTCCGATTAGGTTATGCTTTGATCATTTCCTTCCCTTGTTTAGGTTCTGTTTTGATCAGTTCCTTCTCTTTCGCTCATTCGTTTGGATCGAGTTTGCCTTCTGTTAGTTTAGCTTACATTTCTGGTTAGGTTATGTTTTGATCATTTTCTTCCCTTGTTTAGGTTCTATTTTTATCAATTCCTTCTCTTTGGTTCATCCGTTTGGATTGGGTTTTCCTTCTGTTAGCTTAGCTAACATTTCCAGTTAGGTTATGTTTTAATCACTTCCTTCCCTTGGTAAGGTTCTGTTTTGATCAGTTCCTTCTCTTTGGTTCATCCATTTGGATTGGGTTTGCCTTCTGTTAGCTTAGCTAACATTTCCGATTAGGTTATGTTTTGATCATTTTCTTTCCTTGTTTAGGTTCTGTTTTGATCAGTTCCTTCTCTTTGGCTCATTCGTTTGGATTGGGTTTGCCTTCTGTTAGCTTAGCATACATTTCCGGTTAGGTTATGGTTTGATCATTTTCTTCCCTTGTTTAGGTTCTATTTTTATCAATTCCTTCTCTTTGGTTCATCCGTTTGGATTGGGTTTTCCTTCTGTTAGCTTAGCTAACATTTCCAGTTAGGTTATGTTTTGATCATTTACTTCCCTTGTTTAGGTTCTGTTTTGATCAGTTCCTTCTCTTTGGCTCATTCGTTTGGATTGGGTTTTCCTTATGTTAGCTTAGCTAACATTTATGGTTAGGTTATGTTTTGATCATTTTCTTTCCTTGTTTAGGTTCTATTTTGATCAATTCCTTCTCTTTGGTTCGTCCGTTTAGATTGGGTTTGCCTTCTGTTAGCTTAGCTAACATTTAGGTTATGTTTTGATCATTTACTTCCCTTGGTAAGGTTCTGTTTTGATCAGTTCCTTCTCTTTGGTTCATCCGTTTGGATTAGGTTTTCCTTCTGTTAGCTTAGCTAATATTTCCGATTAGGTTATGTTTTGATCATTTCCTTCCCTTGTTTAGGTTCTATTTTGATCAGTTCCTTCTCTTTGGCTCATTCGTTTGGATTGGGTTTGCCTTATGTTAGCTTAGCTAACATTTATGGTTAGGTTATGTTTTGATCATTTTCTTCCCTTGTTTAGATTCTATTATGATCAATTCCTTCTCTTTGGTTCATTCGTTTTGATTGGGTTTGCCTTCTGTTAGCTTAGCTAACATTTCCGATTAGGTTATGTTTTGATCATTTCCTTCCCTTGTTTAGGTTCTGTTTTGATCAGTTCCTTCTCTTTGGCTCATTCGTTTGGATTGGATTTGCCTTATGTTAGCTTAGCTTACATTTATGGTTAGGTTATGTTTTGATCATTTTCTTCCCCTGTTTAGGTTCTATTTTGATCAATTCCTTCTCTTTGGTTCATCCGTTTAGATTGGGTTTGCCTTCTGTTAGCTTAGCTAACATTTAAGTTATGTTTTGATCATTTACTTCCCTTGGTAAGGTTCTGTTTTGATCAGTTCCTTCTCTTTGGTTTATCCGTTTGGATTGGGTTTTCCTTCTGTTAGCTTAGATAACATTTCCGATTAGGTTATGTTTTGATCATTTCCTTCCCTTATTTGGGTTCTGTTTTGATCAGTTCCTTCTCTTTGGCTCATTCGTTTGGATTGGGTTTGCCTTATGTTAGCTTAGGTAACATTTATGGTAAGGTTATGTTATGATCATTTTCTTCCCTTGTTTAGGTTCTATTTTGATCACTTCCTTCTCTTTGGTTCATCCGTTTAGATTGTGTTTGCCTTCTGTTAGCTTAGCTAACATTTAGGTCATGTTTTGATCATTTACTTCCCTTGGTAATGTTATGTTTTGATCAGTTCCTTCTCTTTGGTTCATCCGTTTGGATTGGGTTTTCCTTCTGTTAGCTTAGCTAACATTTTCGATTAGGTTATGTTTTGATCATTTCCTTCCCTTATTTAGGTTCTGTTTTGATCAGTTCCTTCTTTTTGGCTCATTCGTTTGTATCGGGTTTGCCTTCTGTTAGCTTAGCTTACATTTCCGGTTAGGTTATGTTTTGATCATTTTCTTCCCTTGTTTAGGTTCTATTTTGATCAATTCCTTCTCTTTGGTTCATCCGTTTGGATTGGGTTTTCCTTCTGTTAGCTTAACTAACATTTCCAGTTAGGTTATGTTTTGATCATTTTCTTCCCTTGTTTAGGTTCTGTTTTGATCAATTCCTTCTCTTTGGCTCATTCGTTTGGATTGGGTTTGCCTTATGTTAGCTTAGCTAACATTTATGGTTAGGTTATGTTTTGATCATTTTCTTCCCTTGTTTAGGTTCTATTTTGATCAATTCCTTCTCTTTGGTTCGTCCGTTTAGATTGGGTTTGCCTTCTGTTCGCTTAGCTAACATTTATGGTTGGGTTATGTTTTGAACATTTTCTTCCCTTGTTTAGATCCTATTTTGATCAGTTCCTTCTCTTTGGTTCATCCGTTTGGATTGGGTTTTCCTTCTGTTAGCTTAGCTAACATTTCCGATTAGGTTATATTTTGATCATTTCCTTCCCTTGTTTAGGTTCTGTTTTGATCAGTTCCTTCTCTTTGGCTCATTCGTTTGGATTGGGTTTGCCTTATGTTAGCGTAGCTACCATTTATGGTTAGGTTATGTTTTGATCATTTTCTTCCCTTGTTTAGGTTCTATTTTGATCTATTCCTTCTCTTTGGTTCGTCCGTTTAGATTGGGGTTGCCTTCTGTTAGCTTAGCTAACATTTCCGATTAGGTTATGTCTTGATCATTTCCTTCCCTTGTTTAGGTTCTGTTTTGATCAGTTCCTTCTCTTTGGTTCATCCATTTGGATTGGGTTTTCCTCCTGTTAGCTTAGCTAACATTTATGGTTAGATTATGTTTTGATCATTTTCTTCCCTTGTTTAGGTTCTATTTTGATCAATTCATTCTCTTTGGTTCATCCGTTTAGATTGGGTTTGCCTTATGTTAGCTTAGCTAACATTTAGGTTATGTTTTGATCATTTCCTTTCCTTGGTAAGGTTCTGTTTTGATCAGTTCCTTCTCTTTGGTTCATCCGTTTGGATTGGGTTTTCCTTCTGTTAGCTTAGTTAACATTTCCGATTAGGTTATGTTTTGATCATTTCCTTCCCTTATTTGGGTTCTGTTTTGATCAGTTCCTTCTCTCTGGCTCATTCGTTTGGATTGGGTTTGCCTTATGTTACCTTAGCTAACATTTATGGTTAGGTTATGTTTTGATCATTTTCTTCCCTTGTTTAGGTTCTATTTTGATCAGTTCCTTTTCTTTGGTTCATCCGTTTGGATTGGGTTTGCCTTCTGTTAGCTTAGCTAACATTTCTGATTAGGTTATGTTTTGATCATTTCCTTTCCTTGTTTAGGTTCTGTTTTGATCAGTTCCTTCTCTTTGGCTCATTCGTTTGGATTGTATTTGCCTTATGTTAGCTTAGGTAACATTTATGGTTAGGTTATGTTTTGATCATTTTCTTCCCTTGTTTAGGTTCTATTTTGATCAATTCCTTCTCTTTCGTTTGTCCGTTTAGATTGGGTTTGCCTTCTGTTAGCTTAGCTAACATTTAGGTTATGTTTTGATCATTTACTTCCCTTGGTAAGGTTCTGTTTTGATCAGTTCCTTCTCTTTGGTTCATCCTTTTGGATTGGGGTTTCCTTCTGTTAGCTTAGCTAACATTTCCGTTTAGGTTATGCTTTGATCATTTCCTTCCCTTGTTTAGGTTCTATTTTGATCAGTTCCTTCTCTTTGGCTCATTCTTTTGGATTGGGTTTGCCTTATGTTAGCTTAGCTAACATTTATAGTTAGGTTATGTTTTGATCATTTTATTCCCTTGTTTAGGTTCTATTTTGATCAATTTCTTCTCTTTGGTTCATCCGTTTAGATTGGGTTTTCCTTCTGTTAGCTTAGCTAACATTTAGGTTATGTTTTAATCATTTACTTCCCTTGGTAATGTTCGGTTTTGAATAGTTCCTTCTCTTTGGTTAATCCGTTAGGATTGGGTTTGCCTTCTATTAGCTTAGCTAACATTTTCGATTTGGTTATGTTTTGATCATTTCCTTCCTTTGTTTAGGTTATGTTTTGATCAGTTCCTTCGCTTTGGCCCATCCATTTGGATCGGGTTTGCCTTCTGTTAGCTTAACTAACATTTCGGGTTAGGTTATGTTTTGATCATTTTCTTCCCTTGTTTAGGTTCTATTTTTAACAATTCCTTATATTTGGTTCATCCGTTTGGATTGGGTTTGCCTTCTGTTAGCTTAGCTAACATTTCCAGTTATGTTATGTTTTAATCATTTCCTTCCTTTGGTAAGGTTCTGTTTTGATCAATTCCTTCTCTTTGGTTCATTCGTTTGAATTGGGTTTTCCTTCTGTTAGCTTAGCTAACATTTCCAATTAGGTTATGTTTTGATCATTTCCTTCCCTTATTTAGGTTCTGTTTTGATCAGTTCCTTCTCTTTGGATCATCTGTTTGGATTGGGTTTGCCATTAGTTAGCTTAGCTAACATTTCCGGTTAGGTTATGGTTTGATCATTTTCTTCCATTTTAGGTTCTATTTTGATCAATTCCTTCTCTTTGGTTCATCCGTTTGATTTGGGTTTGCCTTCTGTTAGCTTAGCTAACATTTCCAGTTAGGTTATGTTCTAATCATTTCCTTTCCTTGGTAAGGTTCTGTTTTGATCAGTTCATTCTCTCTAGTTTATCCATTTCGACCAGATTTACCTTCTGTTAGCTTAGCTAACATTTCACGTTAGGTTATGTTTTGATCATTTCCTACCCTTGTTTAGGTTATGTTTTGATCAGTTCCTTCTCTTTAGCTCATTCGTTTGGATCGGGTTTACGTTCTGTTAGCTTAGCTAACATTTTCGGTTAGGTTATGTTTTGATAATTTTCTTCCCTTGTTTAGGTTCTATTTTGATCAGTTCCTTCTCTTTGGTTCATCCGTTTCGATTGGGTTTGCCTGCTGTTAGCTTAGCTAACATTTCCGATTAGGTTATGTTTTGATCATTTCCTTCCCTTGTTTAGGTTCTGTTTTGATCAGTTCCTTCTCTTTGGCTCATTCGTTCGGATTGGGTTTGCCTTATGTTAGATTAGCTAACATTTATGGTTAGGTTATGTTTTGATCATTTTCTTCCCTTGTTTAGGTTCTATTTTGATCAATTCCTTCTCTTTGGTTCGTCCGTTTAGATTGGGTTTGCCTTCTGTTAGCTTAGCTAACATTTAGGTTATGTTTTGATCATTTACTTCCCTTGATAAGGTTCTGTTTTGATCAGTTCCTTCTCTTTGGTTCATCCGTTTGGATTGGGTTTTCCTTCTGTTAGCTTAGCTAATATTTCCGATTAGGTTATGTTTTGATCATTTCCTTCCCTTGTTTAGGTTCTATTTTGATCAGTTCCTTCTCTTTGGCTCATTCGTTTGGATTGGGTTTGCCTTATGTTAGCTTAGCTAACATTTATGGTTAGGTTATGTTTTGATCATTTTCTTTCCTTGTTTAGATTCTATTATGATCAATTCCTTCTCTTTGGTTCATTCGTTTTGATTGGGTTTGCCTTCTGTTAGCTTAGCTAACATTTCCGATTAGGTTATGTTTTGATCATTTCCTTCCCTTGTTTAGGTTCTGTTTTGATCAGTTCCTTCTCTTTGGCTCATTCGTTTGGATTGGATTTGCCTTATGTTAGCTTAGCTTACATTTATGGTTAGGTTATGTTTTGATCATTTTCTTCCCCTGTTTAGGTTCTATTTTGATCAATTCCTTCTCTTTGGTTCATCCGTTTAGATTGGGTTTGCCTTCTGTTAGCTTAGCTAACATTTAAGTTATGTTTTGATCATTTACTTCCCTTGGTAAGGTTCTGTTTTGATCAGTTCCTTCTCTTTGGTTCATCCGTTTGGATTGGGTTTTCCTTCTGTTAGCTTAGCTAACATTTTCGATTAGGTTATGTTTTGATCATTTCCTTCCCTTATTTAGGTTCTGTTTTGATCAGTTCCTTTTTTTTGGCTCATTCGTTTGTATCGGGTTTGCCTTCTGTTAGCTTAGCTTACATTTCCGGTTAGGTTATGTTTTGATCATTTTCTTCCCTTGTTTAGGTTCTATTTTGATCAATTCCTTCTCTTTGGTTCATCCGTTTGGATTGGGTTTTCCTTCTGTTAGCTTAACTAACATTTCCAGTTAGGTTATGTTTTGATCATTTTCTTCCCTTGTTTAGGTTCTGTTTTGATCAATTCCTTCTCTTTGGCTCATTCATTTGGATTGGGTTTGCCTTATGTTAGCTTAGCTAACATTTATGGTTAGGTTATGTTTTGATCATTTTCTTCCCTTGTTTAGGTTCTATTTTGATCAATTCCTTCTCTTTGGTTCGTCCGTTTAGATTGGGTTTGCCTTCTGTTCGCTTAGCTAACATTTATGGTTGGGTTATGTTTTGAACATTTTCTTCCCTTGTTTAGATCCTATTTTGATCAGTTCCTTCTCTTTGGTTCATCCGTTTGGATTGGGTTTTCCTTCTATTAGCTTAGCTAACATTTCCGATTAGGTTATATTTTGATCATTTCCTTCCCTTGTTTAGGTTCTGTTTTGATCAGTTCCTTCTCTTTGGCTCATTCGTTTGGATTGGGTTTGCCTTATGTTAGCTTAGCTACCATTTATGGTTAGGTTATGTTTTGATCATTTTCTTCCCTTGTTTAGGTTCTATTTTGATCTATTCCTTCTCTTTGGTTCGTCCGTTTAGATTGGGGTTGCCTTCTGTTAGCTTAGCTAACATTTCCGATTAGGTTATGTCTTGATCATTTCCTTCCCTTGTTTAGGTTCTGTTTTGATCAGTTCCTTCTCTTTGGTTCATCCGTTTGGATTGGGTTTTCCTCCTGTTAGCTTAGCTAACATTTATGGTTAGATTATGTTTTGATCATTTTCTTCCCTTGTTTAGGTTCTATTTTGATCAATTCATTCTCTTTGGTTCATCCGTTTAGATTGGGTTTGCCTTATGTTAGCATAGCTAACATTTAGGTTATGTTTTGATCATTTCCTTTCCTTGGTAAGGTTCTGTTTTGATCAGTTCCTTCTCTTTGGTTCATCCGTTTGGATTGGGTTTTCCTTCTGTTAGCTTAGTTAACATTTCCGATTAGGTTATGTTTTGATCATTTCCTTCCCTTATTTGGGTTCTGTTTTGATCAGTTCCTTCTCTCTGGCTCATTCGTTTGGATTGGGTTTGCCTTATGTTACCTTAGCTAACATTTATGGTTAGGTTATGTTTTGATCATTTTCTTCCCTTGTTTAGGTTCTATTTTGATCAGTTCCTTCTCTTTGGTTCATCCGTTTGGATTGGGTTTGCCTTCTGTTAGCTTAGCTAACATTTCCGATTAGGTTATGTTTTGATCATTTCCTTCCCTTGTTTAGGTTCTGTTTTGATCAGTTCCTTCTCTTTGGCTCATTCGTTTGGATTGTGTTTGCCTTATGTTAGCTTAGGTAACATTTATGGTTAGGTTATGTTTTGATCATTTTCTTCCCTTGTTTAGGTTCTATTTTGATCAATTCCTTCTCTTTCGTTTGTCCATTTAGATTGGGTTTGCCTTCTGTTAGCTTAGCTAACATTTAGGTTATGTTTTGATCATTTACTTCCCTTGGTAAGGTTCTGTTTTGATCAGTTCCTTCTCTTTGGTTCATCCTTTTGGATTGGGTTTTCCTTCTGTTAGCTTAGCTAACATTTCCGTTTAGGTTATGCTTTGATCATTTCCTTCCCTTGTTTAGGTTCTATTTTGATCAGTTCCTTCTCTTTGGCTCATTCTTTTGGATTGGGTTTGCCTTATGTTAGCTTAGCTAACATTTATAGTTAGGTTATGTTTTGATCATTTTATTCCCTTGTTTAGGTTCTATTTTGATCAATTTCTTCTCTTTGGTTCATCCGTTTAGATTGGGTTTTCCTTCTGTTAGCTTAGCTAACATTTAGGTTATGTTTTAATCATTTACTTCCCTTGGTAATGTTCGGTTTTGAATAGTTCCTTCTCTTTGGTTAATCCGTTTGGATTGGGTTTGCCTTCTATTAGCTTAGCTAACATTTTCGATTTGGTTATGTTTTGATCATTTCCTTCCTTTGTTTAGGTTATGTTTTGATCAGTTCCTTCGCTTTGGCCCATCCATTTGGATCGGGTTTGCCTTCTGTTAGCTTAACTAACATTTCGGGTTAGGTTATGTTTTTATCATTTTCTTCCCTTGTTTAGGTTCTATTTTTAACAATTCCTTATCTTTGGTTCATCCGTTTGGATTGGGTTTGCCTTCTGTTAGCTTAGCTAACATTTCCAGTTAGGTTATGTTTTAATCATTTCCTTCCTTTGGTAAGGTTCTGTTTTGATCAATTCCTTCTCTTTGGTTCATTCGTTTGAATTGGGTTTTCCTTCTGTTAGCTTAGCTAACATTTCCAATTAGGTTATGTTTTGATCATTTCCTTCCCTTATTTAGGTTCTGTTTTGATCAGTTCCTTCTCTTTGGATCATCTGTTTGGATTGGGTTTTCCTTCTGTTAGCTTAGCTAACATTTCCGATTAGGTTATATTTTGATCATTTCCTTCCCTTGTTTAGGTTCTGTTTTGATCAGTTCCTTCTCTTTGGCTCATTCGTTTGGATTGGGTTTGCCTTATGTTAGCTTAGCTACCATTTATGGTTAGGTTATGTTTTGATCATTTTCTTCCCTTGTTTAGGTTCTATTTTGATCTATTCCTTCTCTTTGGTTCGTCCGTTTAGATTGGGGTTGCCTTCTGTTAGCTTAGCTAACATTTCCGATTAGGTTATGTCTTGATCATTTCCTTCCCTTGTTTAGGTTCTGTTTTGATCAGTTCCTTCTCTTTGGTTCATCCGTTTGGATTGGGTTTTCCTCCTGTTAGCTTAGCTAACATTTATGGTTAGATTATGTTTTGATCATTTTCTTCCCTTGTTTAGGTTCTATTTTGATCAATTCATTCTCTTTGGTTCATCCGTTTAGATTGGGTTTGCCTTATGTTAGCTTAGCTAACATTTAGGTTATGTTTTGATCATTTCCTTTCCTTGGTAAGGTTCTGTTTTGATCAGTTCCTTCTCTTTGGTTCATCCGTTTGGATTGGGTTTTCCTTCTGTTAGCTTAGTTAACATTTCCGATTAGGTTATGTTTTGATCATTTCCTTCCCTTATTTGGGTTCTGTTTTGATCAGTTCCTTCTCTCTGGCTCATTCGTTTGGATTGGGTTTGCCTTATGTTACCTTAGCTAACATTTATGGTTAGGTTATGTTTTGATCATTTTCTTCCCTTGTTTAGGTTCTATTTTGATCAGTTCCTTCTCTTTGGTTCATCCGTTTGGATTGGGTTTGCCTTCTGTTAGCTTAGCTAACATTTCCGATTAGGTTATGTTTTGATCATTTCCTTCCCTTGTTTAGGTTCTGTTTTGATCAGTTCCTTCTCTTTGGCTCATTCGTTTGGATTGTGTTTGCCTTATGTTAGCTTAGGTAACATTTATGGTTAGGTTATGTTTTGATCATTTTCTTCCCTTGTTTAGGTTCTATTTTGATCAATTCCTTCTCTTTCGTTTGTCCGTTTAGATTGGGTTTGCCTTCTGTTAGCTTAGCTAACATTTAGGTTATGTTTTGATCATTTACTTCCCTTGGTAAGGTTCTGTTTTGATCAGTTACTTCTCTTTGGTTCATTCTTTTGGATTGGGTTTTCCTTCTGTTAGCTTAGCTAACATTTCCGTTTAGGTTATGCTTTGATCATTTCCTTCCCTTGTTTAGGTTCTATTTTGATCAGTTCCTTCTCTTTGGCTCATTCTTTTGGATTGGGTTTGCCTTATGTTAGCTTAGCTAACATTTATAGTTAGGTTATGTTTTGATCATTTTATTCCCTTGTTTAGGTTCTATTTTGATCAATTTCTTCTCTTTGGTTCATCCGTTTAGATTGGGTTTTCCTTCTGTTAGCTTAGCTAACATTTAGGTTATGTTTTAATCATTTACTTCCCTTGGTAATGTTCGGTTTTGAATAGTTCCTTCTCTTTGGTTAATCCGTTTGGATTGGGTTTGCCTTCTATTAGCTTAGCTAACATTTTCGATTTGGTTATGTTTTGATCATTTCCTTCCTTTTTTTAGGTTATGTTTTGATCAGTTCCTTCGCTTTGGCCCATCCATTTGGATCGGGTTTGCCTTCTGTTAGCTTAACTAACATTTCGGGTTAGGTTATGTTTTTATCATTTTCTTCCCTTGTTTAGGTTCTATTTTTAACAATTCCTTATCTTTGGTTCATCCGTTTGGATTGGGTTTGCCTTCTGTTAGCTTAGCTAACATTTCCAGTTAGGTTATGTTTTAATCATTTCCTTCCTTTGGTAAGGTTCTGTTTTGATCAATTCCTTCTCTTTGGTTCATTCGTTTGAATTGGATTTTCCTTCTGTTAGCTTAGCTAACATTTCCAATTAGGTTATGTTTTGATCATTTCCTTCCCTTATTTAGGTTCTGTTTTGATCAGTTCCTTCTCTTTGGATCATCTGTTTGGATTGGGTTTTCCTTCTGTTAGCTTAGCTAACATTTCCGATTAGGTTATATTTTGATCATTTCCTTCCCTTGTTTAGGTTCTGTTTTGATCAGTTCCTTCTCTTTGGCTCATTCGTTTGGATTGGGTTTGCCTTATGTTAGCTTAGCTACCATTTATGGTTAGGTTATGTTTTGATCATTTTCTTCCCTTGTTTAGGTTCTATTTTGATCTATTCCTTCTCTTTGGTTCGTCCGTTTAGATTGGGGTTGCCTTCTGTTAGCTTAGCTAACATTTCCGATTAGGTTATGTCTTGATCATTTCCTTCCCTTGTTTAGGTTCTGTTTTGATCAGTTCCTTCTCTTTGGTTCATCCGTTTGGATTGGGTTTTCCTCCTGTTAGCTTAGCTAACATTTATGGTTAGATTATGTTTTGATCATTTTCTTCCCTTGTTTAGGTTCTATTTTGATCAATTCATTCTCTTTGGTTCATCCGTTTAGATTGGGTTTGCCTTATGTTAGCTTATCTAACATTTAGGTTATGTTTTGATCATTTCCTTTCCTTGGTAAGGTTCTGTTTTGATCAGTTCCTTCTCTTTGGTTCATCCGTTTGGATTGGGTTTTCCTTCTGTTAGCTTAGTTAACATTTCCGATTAGGTTATGTTTTGATCATTTCCTTCCCTTATTTGGGTTCTGTTTTGATCAGTTCCTTCTCTCTGGCTCATTCGTTTGGATTGGGTTTGCCTTATGTTACCTTAGCTAACATTTATGGTTAGGTTATGTTTTGATCATTTTCTTCCCTTGTTTAGGTTCTATTTTGATCAGTTCCTTCTCTTTGGTTCATCCGTTTGGATTGGGTTTGCCTTCTGTTAGCTTAGCTAACATTTCCGATTAGGTTATGTTTTGATCATTTCCTTCCCTTGTTTAGGTTCTGTTTTGATCAGTTCCTTCTCTTTGGCTCATTCGTTTGGATTGTGTTTGCCTTATGTTAGCTTAGGTAACATTTATGGTTAGGTTATGTTTTGATCATTTTCTTCCCTTGTTTAGGTTCTATTTTGATCAATTCCTTCTCTTTCGTTTGTCCGTTTAGATTGGGTTTGCCTTCTGTTAGCTTAGCTAACATTTAGGTTATATTTTGATCATTTACTTCCCTTGGTAAGGTTCTGTTTTGATCAGTTCCTTCTCTTTGGTTCATTCTTTTGGATTGGGTTTTCCTTCTGTTAGTTTAGCTAACATTTCCGTTTAGGTTATGCTTTGATCATTTCCTTCCCTTGTTTAGGTTCTATTTTGATCAGTTCCTTCTCTTTGGCTCATTCTTTTGGATTGGGTTTGCCTTATGTTAGCTTAGCTAACATTTATAGTTAGGTTATGTTTTGATCATTTTATTCCCTTGTTTAGGTTCTATTTTGATCAATTTCTTCTCTTTGGTTCATCCGTTTAGATTGGGTTTTCCTTCTGTTAGCTTAGCTAACATTTAGGTTATGTTTTAATCATTTACTTCCCTTGGTAATGTTCGGTTTTGAATAGTTCCTTCTCTTTGGTTAATCCGTTTGGATTGGGTTTTCCTTCTATTAGCTTAGCTAACATTTTCGATTTGGTTATGTTTTGATCATTTCCTTCCTTTGTTTAGGTTATGTTTTGATCAGTTCCTTCGCTTTGGCCCATCCATTTGGATCGGGTTTGCCTTCTGTTAGCTTAACTAACATTTCGGGTTAGGTTATGTTTTGATCATTTTCTTCCCTTGTTTAGGTTCTATTTTTAACAATTCCTTATCTTTGGTTCATCCGTTTGGATTGGGTTTGCCTTCTGTTAGCTTAGCTAACATTTCCAGTTAGGTAATGTTTTAATCATTTCCTTCCTTTGGTAAGGTTCTGTTTTGATCAATTCCTTCTCTTTGGTTCATTCGTTTGAATTGGGTTTTCCTTCTGTTAGCTTATCTAACATTTCCAATTAGGTTATGTTTTGATCATTTCGTTCCCTTATTTAGGTTCTGTTTTGATCAGTTCCTTCTCTTTGGATCATCTGTTTGGATTGGGTTTGCCATTAGTTAGCTTAGCTAACATTTCCGGTTAGGTTATGGTTTGATCATTTTCTTCCATTTTTAGGTTCTATTTTGATCAATTCCTTCTCTTTGGTTCATCCGTTTGATTTGGGTTTGCCTTCTGTTAGCTTAGCTAACATTTCCAGTTAGGTTATGTTCTAATCATTTCCTTTCCTTGGTAAGGTTCTGTTTTGATCAGTTCATTCTCTCTAGTTTATCCATTTCGACCAGATTTACCTTCTGTTAGCTTAGCTAACATTTCACGTTAGGTTATGTTTTGATCATTTCCTACCCTTGTTTAGGTTATGTTTTGATCAGTTCCTTCTCTTTAGCTCATTCGTTTGGACCGGGTTTGCGTTCTATTAGCTTAGCTAACATTTTCGGTTAGGTTATGTTTTGATCATTTTCTTCCCTTGTTTAGGTTCTATTTTGATCAGTTCCTTCTCTTTGGTTCATCCGTTTCGACTGGGTTTGCCTTCTGTTAGCTTAGCTAACATTTCCGATTAGGTTATGTTTTGATCATTTCCTTCCCTTGTTTAGGTTCTGTTTTGATCAGTTCCTTCTCTTTGGCTCATTCGTTTGGATTGGGTTTGCCTTATGTTAGATTAGCTAACATTTATGGTTAGGTTATGTTTTGATCATTTTCTTCCCTTGTTTAGGTTCTATTTTGATCAATTCCTTCTCTTTGGTTCGTCCGTTTAGATTGGGTTTGCCTTCTGTTAGCTTAGCTAACATTTAGGTTATGTTTTGATCATTTACTTCCCTTGGTAAGGTTCTGTTTTGATCAGTTCCTTCTCTTTGGTTCATCCGTTTGGATTGGGTTTTCCTTCTGTTAGCTTAGCTAATATTTCCGATTAGGTTATGTTTTGATCATTTCCTTCCCTTGTTTAGGTTCTATTTTGATCAGTTCCTTCTCTTTGGCTCATTCGTTTGGATTGGGTTTGCCTTATGTTAGCTTAGCTAACATTTATGGTTAGGTTATGTTTTGATCATTTTCTTCCCTTGTTTAGATTCTATTATGATCAATTCCTTCTCTTTGGTTCATTCGTTTTGATTGGGTTTGCCTTCTGTTAGCTTAGCTAACATTTCCGATTAGGTTATGTTTTGATCATTTCCTTCCCTTGTTTAGGTTCTGTTTTGATCAGTTCCTTCTCTTTGGCTGATTCGTTTGGATTGGATTTGCCTTATGTTAGCTTAGCATACATTTATGGTTAGGTTATGTTTTGATCATTTTCTTCCCCTGTTTAGGTTCTATTTTGATCAATTCCTTCTCTTTGGTTCATCCGTTTAGATTGGGTTTGCCTTCTGTTAGCTTAGCTAACATTTAAGTTATGTTTTGATCATTTACTTCCCATGGTAAGGTTCTGTTTTGATCAGTTCCTTCTCTTTGGTTCATCCGTTTGGATTGGGTTTTCCTTCTGTTAGCTTAGCTAACATTTCCTATTAGGTTATGTTTTGATAATTTCCATCCCTTGTTTAGGTTCTATTTTGATCAGTTCCTTGTCTTTGGCTCATTCGTTTGGATTAGGTTTGCCTTATGTTAGCTTAGCTAACATTTATGGTTAGGTTATGTTTTGATCATTTTCTTCCCTTGTTTAGATTCTATTATGATCAATTCCTTCTCTTTGGTTCATTCGTTTTGATTGGGTTTGCCTTCTGTTAGCTTAGCTAACATTTCTGATTAGGTTATGTTTTGATCATTTCCTTCCCTTGTTTAGGTTCTGTTTTGATCAGTTCCTTCTCTTTGGCTCATTCGTTTGGATTGGATTTGCCTTATGTTAGCTTAGCTTACATTTATGGTTAGGTTATGTTTTGATCATTTTCTTCCCCTGTTTAGGTTCTATTTTGATCAATTCCTTCTCTTTGGTTCATCCGTTTAGATTGGGTTTGCCTTCTGTTAGCTTAGCTAACATTTAAGTTATGTTTTGATCATTTACTTCCCTTGGTAAGGTTCTGTTTTGATTAGTTCCTTCTCTTTGGTTCATCCGTTTGGATTGGGTTTTCCTTCTGTTAGCTTAGCTAACATTTCCTATTAGGTTATGTTTTGATAATTTCCATCCCTTGTTTAGGTTCTATTTTGATCAGTTCCTTGTCTTTGGCTCATTCGTTTGGATTAGGTTTGCCTTATGTTAGCTTAGCTAACATTTATGGTTAGGTTATGTTTTGATCACTTTCTTCACTTGTTTAGGTTCTATTTTGATCAGTTCCTTCTCTTTGGTTCATCCGTTTGGATTGGGTTTTCCTTATGTTAGCTTAGCTAACATTTATGGTTAGGTTATGTTTTGATCATTTTCTTCCCTTGTTTAGGTTCTATTTTGATCAATTCCTTCTCTTTGGTTAATCCGTTTAGATTGGGTTTGCCTTCTGTTAGCTTAGCTAACATTTCCGATTTGGTTATGTTTTGATCATTTCCTTCCCTTATTTAGGTTCTGTTTTGATCAGTTCCTTCGCTTTGGCCCATCCATTTGGATCGGCTTTGCCTTCTGTTAGCTTATCTAACATTTTGGGTTAGGTTATGTTTTGATCATTTTCTTCCCTTGTTTAGGTTCTATTTTGATCAGTTCCTTCTCTTTGGTTCATTCGTTTGAATTGGGTTTTCCTTCTGTTAGCTTAGCTAACATTTCCAATTAGGTTATGTTTTGATCATTTCCTTCCCTTGTTTAGGTTCTGTTTTGATCAGTTCCTTCTCTTTGGCTCATCTGTTTGGATTGGGTTTGCCCTTAGTTAGCTTAGCTAACATTTCCGGTTAGGTTATGTTTAGATAATTTTCTTCCATTTTTAGGTTCTATTTTGATCAATTCCTTCTCTTTGGTTCCTCTGTTTGATTTGGGTTTTCCTTCTGTTAGCTTAGCTAACATTTCCAGTTAGGTTATGTTCTAGTCATTTCCTTTCCTTGGTAAGGTTCTGTTTTGATCAGTTCATTCTCTCTAGTTTATCCATTTTGACCAGATTTACCTTCTGTTAGCTTAGCTAACGTTTCACGATAGGTTTTGTTTTGATCATTTCCTATCCTTGTTTAGGTTATGTTTTGATCAGTTCCTTCTCTTTGGCTCATTCGTTTGGATCGGGTTAGCCTTCTGTTAGCTTAGATAACATTTTCGGTTAGGTTATGTTTTGATCATTTTCTTCCCTTGTTTAAGTTCTATTTTGATCAATTCCTTCTCTTTGGTTCATCCGTTTGGATTGGTCTTGCATTCTGTTAGCTTAGTTAACATTTAAGTTATGTTTTTATCATTTCCTTTCCTTGGTAAGGTTCTATTTTGATCATTTCCTTCTCTTTGGTTCATCCGTTTGTATTGTGTTTGCCTTCTGTTAGATTAGCTAACATTTCCGATTAGTTTATGTTTTGATCATTTTCTTCCCATGTTTAGGTTCTGTTTTGATCAGTTCCTTCGCTTTGGCTCATCTATTTGGATCAGGATTGCCTTTTGTTAGCTTAGCTAACATTTCCGGTTAGGTTATGTTTTAATCATTTTCTTCCCTTGTTTAGGTTCTATTTTGATCAATTCCTTCTCTTTGGTTCACCCGTTTGGATTGGGTTTGCTTTCAGTTAGCTTAGCTAACAATTAGGTTATGTTTTGATCATTTCCTTCCGTTGGTAAGGTTTTGTTTTGATCAGTTCCTTCTCTTTGGTTAATCCGTTTGGATTGGCTTTTCCTTCTGTTAGCTTAGCTAACATTTTCGATTTGGTTATGTTTTGATCATTTCCTTCCTTTGTTTAGGTTCTGTTTTGATCATATCCTTCTCTTTGGCTCATTCGTCTTGACCGGGTTTTCCTTCTGTTAGCTTAGCTAACATTTCCGGTTAGGTTATGTTTTTATCATTTTCTTCCCTTATTTAGGTTCTATTTTGATCAATTCCTTCTCTTTGGTTCATCAGTTTGGATTGGGCTTGCCTTCTGTTAGCTTAGTTAACATTTAAGTTATGTTTTGATCATTTCCTACCCTTGGTAAGGTTCTATTTTGATCATTTCCTTCTCTTTGGTTCATCCGTTTGGATTGGGTTTGCCTTCTGTTAGGTTAGCTAACATTTCCGATTAGGTTATGTTTTGATCATTTTGTTCCCTTGTTTAGGTTCTGTTTTGATCAGTTCCTTCGCTTTGGCTCATCTATTTGGATCGGGTTTGCCTTCTGTTAGCTTAGCTAACATTTCCGGTTAGGTTATGTTTTGATCATTTTCTTCCCTTGTTTAGGTTCTATTTTGATCAATTCCATCTCTTTGGTTCACGCGGTTGGATTGGGTTTGACTTCTGTTAGCTTAGCTAACATTTAGGTTATGTTTTGATCATTTCCTTCCGTTGGTAAGGTTTTGTATTGATCAGTTCCTTCTCTTTGGTTAATCCGTTTGGATTGGGTTTGCCTTCTGTTAGCTTAGCTAACATTTTCGATTTGGTTATGTTTTGATCATTTCCTTCCTTTGTTTAGGTTTTGTTTTGATCATATCCTTCTCTTTGGCTCATTAGTTTGGACCGGGTTTGCCTTCTGTTAGCTTAGCTAACATTTCCGGTTAAGTTATGTTTTGATCATTTTATTCCCTTGTTTAGGTTCTATTTTGATCAATCCCTTCTCTTTGGTTCATCCGTTTGAATTGGGTTTGTCTTCTGTTAACTTAGCTAACATTTCCAGTTAGGTTATGTTTTAATCATTTCCTTCCCTTGGTAAGGTTCTGTTTTGATCAGTTCATTCTCTCTGATTTATCCGTTTCGACCAGATTTACCTTCTGTTAGCTTAGCTAACATTTCACGTTAGGTTATGTTTTGATCATTTCCTACCCTTGTTTAGTTTATGTTTTGATCAGTTCCTTCTCTATGGCTCATTCGTTTGGATCGGGTTTTCCTTCTGTTAGCTTAGCTAACATTTCCGGTTAGGTTATGTTTTTATCATTTTCTTCCCTTGTTTAGGTTCTATTTTGATCAATTCCTTCTCTTTGGTTCATCCGTTTGGATTGGGCTTGCCTTCTGTTAGCTTAGTTAACATTTAAGTTATGTTTTGATCATTTCCTTACCTTGGTAAGGTTCTATATTGATCATTTCCATCTCTTTGGTTCATCCATTTTGATTGGGTTTGCCTTCTGTTAGGTTAGCTAACATTTCCGATTAGTTTATGTTTTGATCATTTACTTCCCATGTTTAGGTTCTGTTTTGATCAGTTCCTTCGCTTTAGCTCATCTATTTGGATCAGGTTTGCCTTTTGTTAGCTTAGCTAACATTTCCGGTTAGGTTATGTTTTAATCATTTTCTTCCCTTGTTTAGGTTCTATTTTGATCAATTCCTTCTCTTTGGTTCACCCGTTTGGATTGGGTTTGCTTTCTGTTAGCTTAGCTAACAATTAGGTTATGTTTTGATCATTTCCTTCCGTTGGTAAGGTTTTGTTTTGATCAGTTCCTTCTCTTTGGTTAATCCGTTTGGATTGGCTTTTCCTTCTGTTAGCTTAGCTAACATTTTCGATTTGGTTATGTTTTGATCATTTCCTTCCTTTGTTTAGGTTCTGTTTTGATCATATCCTTCTCTTTGGCTCATTCGTCTTGACCGGGTTTTCCTTCTGTTAGCTTAGGTAACATTTCCGGTTAGGTTATGTTTTTATCATTTTCTTCCCTTGTTTAGGTTCTATTTTGATCAATTCCTTCTCTTTGGTTCATCAGTTTGGATTGGGCTTGCCTTCTGTTAGCTTAGTTAACATTTAAGTTATGTTTTGATCATTTCCTACCCTTGGTAAGGTTCTATTTTGATCATTTCCTTCTCTTTGGTTCATCCGTTTGGATTGGGTTTGCCTTCTGTTAGGTTAGCTAACATTTCCGATTAGGTTATGTTTTGATCATTTTGTTCCCTTGTTTAGGTTCTGTTTTGATCAGTTCCTTCGCTTTGGCTCATCTATTTGGATCGGGTTTGCCTTTTGTTAGCTTAGCTAACATTTCTGGTTAGGTTATGTTTTGATCATTTTCTTCCCTTGTTTAGGTTCTATTTTGATCAATTCCATCTCTTTGGTTCACGCGGTTGGATTGGGTTTGACTTCTGTTAGCTTAGCTAACATTTAGGTTATGTTTTGATCATTTCCTTCCGTTGGTAAGGTTTTGTATTGATCAGTTCCTTCTCTTTGGTTAATCCGTTTGGATTGGGTTTGCCTTCTGTTAGCTTAGCTAACATTTTCGATTTGGTTATGTTTTGATCATTTCCTTCCTTTGTTTAGGTTTTGTTTTGATCATATCCTTCTCTTTGGCTCATTAGTTTGGACCGGGTTTGCCTTCTGTTAGCTTAGCTAACATTTCCGGTTAAGTTATGTTTTGATCATTTTATTCCCTTGTTTAGGTTCTATTTTGATCAATCCCTTCTCTTTGGTTCATCCGTTTGAATTGGGTTTGTCTTCTGTTAACTTAGCTAACATTTCCAGTTAGGTTATGTTTTAATCATTTCCTTCCCTTGGTAAGGTTCTGTTTTGATCAGTTCATTCTCTCTGATTTATCCGTTTCGACCAGATTTACCTTCTGTTAGCTTAGCTAACATTTCACGTTAGGTTATGTTTTGATCATTTCCTACCCTTGTTTAGTTTATGTTTTGATCAGTTCCTTCTCTATGGCTCATTCGTTTGGATCGGGTTTTCCTTCTGTTAGCCTAGCTAACATTTCCGGTTAGGTTATGTTTTTATCATTTTCTTCCCTTGTTTAGGTTCTATTTTGATCAATTCCTTCTCTTTGGTTCATCCGTTTGGATTTGGCTTGCCTTCTGTTAGCTTAGTTAACATTTAAGTTATGTTTTGATCATTTCCTTACCTTGGTAAGGTTCTATATTGATCATTTCCATCTCTTTGGTTCATCCATTTTGATTGGGTTTGCCTTCTATTAGGTTAGCTAACATTTCCGATTAGTTTATGTTTTGATCATTTACTTCCCATGTTTAGGTTCTGTTTTGATCAGTTCCTTCGCTTTAGCTCATCTATTTGGATCAGGTTTGCCTTTTGTTAGCTTAGCTAACATTTCCGGTTAGGTTATGTTTTAATCATTTTCTTCCCTTGTTTAGGTTCTATTTTGATCAATTCCTTCTCTTTGGTTCACCCGTTTGGATTGGGTTTGCTTTCTGTTAGCTTAACTAACAATTAGGTTATGTTTTGATCATTTCCTTCCGTTGGTAAGGTTTTGTTTTGATCAGTTCCTTCTCTTTGGTTAATCCGTTTGGATTGGCTTTTCCTTCTGTTAGCTTAGCTAACATTTTCGATTTGGTTATGTTTTGATCATTTCCTTCCTTTGTTTAGGTTCTGTTTTGATCATATCCTTCTCTTTGGCTCATTCGTCTTGACCGGGTTTTCCTTCTGTTAGCTTAGGTAACATTTCCGGTTAGGTTATGTTTTTATCATTTTCTTCCCTTGTTTAGGTTCTATTTTGATCAATTCCTTCTCTTTGGTTCATCAGTTTGGATTGGGCTTGCCTTCTGTTAGCTTAGTTAACATTTAAGTTATGTTTTGATCATTTCCTACCCTTGGTAAGGTTCTATTTTGATCATTTCCTTCTCTTTGGTTCATCCGTTTGGATTGGGTTTGCCTTCTGTTAGGTTAGCTAACATTTCCGATTAGGTTATGTTTTGATCATTTTGTTCCCTTGTTTAGGTTCTGTTTTGATCAGTTCCTTCGCTTTGGCTCATCTATTTGGATCGGGTTTGCCTTTTTTTAGCTTAGCTAACATTTCTGGTTAGGTTATGTTTTGATCATTTTCTTCCCTTGTTTAGGTTCTATTTTGATCAATTCCATCTCTTTGGTTCACGCGGTTGGATTGGGTTTGACTTCTGTTAGCTTAGCTAACATTTAGGTTATGTTTTGATCATTTCCTTCCGTTGGTAAGGTTTTGTATTGATCAGTTCCTTCTCTTTGGTTAATCCGTTTGGATTGGGTTTGCCTTCTGTTAGCTTAGCTAACATTTTCGATTTGGTTATGTTTTGATCATTTCCTTCCTTTGTTTAGGTTTTGTTTTGATCATATCCTTCTCTTTGGCTCATTAGTTTGGACCGGGTTTGCCTTCTGTTAGCTTAGCTAACATTTCCGGTTAAGTTATGTTTTGATCATTTTATTCCCTTGTTTAGGTTCTATTTTGATCAATCCCTTCTCTTTGGTTCATCCGTTTGAATTGGGTTTGTCTTCTGTTAACTTAGCTAACATTTCCAGTTAGGTTATGTTTTAATCATTTCCTTCCCTTGGTAAGGTTCTGTTTTGATCAGTTCATTCTCTCTGGTTTATCCGTTTCGACCAGATTTACCTTCTGTTAGCTTAGCTAACATTTCACGTTAGGTTATGTTTTGATCATTTCCTACCCTTGTTTAGTTTATGTTTTGATCAGTTCCTTCTCTTTGGCTCATTCGTTTGGATCGGGTTTTCCTTCTGTTAGCTTAGCTAACATTTCCGGTTAGGTTATGTTTTTATCATTTTCATCCCTTGTTGAGGTTCTATTTTGATCAATTCCTTCTCTTTGGTTCATCCGTTTGGATTGGGCTTGCCTTCTGTTAGCTTAGTTAACATTTAAGTTATGTTTTGATCATTTCCTTACCTTGGTAAGGTTCTATATTGATCATTTCCATCTCTTTGGTTCATCCATTTTGATTGGGTTTGCCTTCTGTTAGGTTAGCTAACATTTCCGATTAGGTTATGTTTTGATCATTTTCTTCCCATGTTTAGGTTCTGTTTTGATCAGTTCCTTCGCTTTGGCTCATCTATTTGGATCAGGTTTGCCTTATGTTAGCTTAGCTAACATTTCTGGTTAGGTTATGTTTTTATCATTTTCTTCCCTTGTTTAGGTTCTATTTTGATCAATTCCTTCTCTTTGGTTCACCCGTTTGGATTAGGTTTGCCTTCTGTTAGCTTAGCTAACATTTAGGTTATGTTTTGATCATTACCTACAGTTGGTAAGGTTCTGTTTTGATCAGTTCCTTCTCTTTGGTTAATCCGTTTGGATTGGGTTTGCCTTCTGTTAGCTTAGCTAACATTTTCGATTTGGTTATGTTTTGATCATTTCCTTCTTTTGTTTAGGTTCTGTTTTGATCATATCCTTCTCTTTGGCTCATTCGTTTGGACCGGGTTTTCTTCTGTTAGCTTAGCTAACATTTCCGGTTAGGTTATGTTTTGATCATTTTCTTCCCTTGTTTAGGTTCTATTTTGATCAATTCCTTCTTTTTGGTTCACTCGTTTGGATTGGGTTTGCCTTATGTTAGCTTAGCTAACATTTAGGTTATATTTTGATCATTTCCTTCCATTGGTAAGGTTCTGTTTTGATCAGTTCCTTCTTTTTGGTTAATCCGTTTGGATTGGATTTGCCTTCTATTAGCTTAGCTAAAATTTACGATTTGGTTATGTTTTGATCATTTCCGTCCCTTGTTTAGGTTCTATTTTGATCAATCCCTTCTCTTTGGTTCATCCGTTTGAATTGGGTTTGCCTTCTGTTAACTTAGATAACATTTCCAGTTAGGTTTTATTTTAATCATTTCCTTCCATTGGTAAGGTTCTATTTTGATCAGTTCATTCTCTCTGGTTTATCCGTTTCGACCAGATTTACCTTCTGTTAGCTTAGATAACATTTCACGTTAGGTTATGTTTTGATCAGTTCCTTCGCTTTGGCTCATCTATTTGGATCGGGTTTGCCTTTTGTTAGCTTAACTAACATTTCTGGTTAGGTTATGTTTTGATCATTTTCTTCCCTGGTTTAGGTTCTATTTTAATCAATTCCTTCTCTTTGGTTCATCCATTTGGATTGGGTTTCCCTTCTGTTAGCTTAGCTAAAATTTCCAGTTAGGTTATGTTTTAATCATTTCCTTCCCTTGGTAAGGTTCTGTTTTGATCAGTTCCTTCTCTTTGGCTCATTCGTTTGGATCGGGTTTGCCTTCTTTAGCTTAGCTAACATTTCCGGTTAAGTTATGTTCTGATCATTTTCTTCCCTTGTTTAGGTTCTGTTTTGATCAATTCCTTCTCTTTAGTTCACCCGTTTGGATAGGGTTTGCCTTCTGTTAACTTATCTAACATTTAGGTTATATTTTGATCATTTCCTTTTGTTGGTAAGATTCTGTTTTGATCAGTTCCTTCTCTTTGGTTAATCCGTTTGGATTGGGTTTGCTTTCAGTTAGCTTAGCAAACATTTTCGATTTTGTTATGTTTTAATCATTTCCTTCCCTTGGTAAGGTTCTGTTTTGATCAGTTCATTCACTCTGGTTTATCCGTTTCGACCAGATTTACCTTCTGTTAGCTTATCTAACATTTCACGTTAGGTTATGTTTTGATCATTTCCTACCCTTGTTTAGTTTATGTTTTGATCAGTTCCTTCTCTTTGGCTCATTCGTTTGGATCGGGTTTTCCTTCTGTTAGCTTAGCTAACATTTCTGGTTAGGTTATGTTTTTATCATTTTCTTCCCTTATTTAGGTTCTATTTTGATCAATTCCTTCTCTTTGGGACATCCGTTTGGATTGGGCTTGCCTTCTGTTAGCTTAGTTAACATTTAAATTATGTTTTGATCATTTCCTTCCCTTGGTAAGGTTCTATTTTGATCATTTCCTTCTCTTTGGTTCATCTGTTTGGATTGGGTTTGCCTTCTGTTTGGTTAGCTAACATTTCCGATTAGGTTATGTTTTGATCATTTTCTTCCCTTGTTTAGGTTCTGTTTTGACCAGTTCCTTCGCTTTAGCTCATCTATTTGGGTCGAGTTTGCCTTCTGATAGCTTAGCTAATATTTCTGGTTAGGTTATGTTTTGATCATTTTCTTCCCTGGTTTAGGTTCTATTTTAATCAATTCCTTCTCTTTGGTTCATCCGTTAGGATTGGGTTTGCCTTCTGTTAGCTTAGCTAACATTTCCAGTTAGGTTATGTTTTAATCATTTCCCTCCCTTGGTAAGGTTCTGTTTTGATCAGTTCATTCTCTCTGGTTTATCAGTTTCGATCAGATTTAACTTATGTAAGCTTAGCTAACATTTCACGTTAGGTTATGTTTTGATCATTTCCTACCCTTGTTTAGTTTATGTTTTGATCAGTTCCTTCTCTTTGGCTCATTTGTTTGGATCGAGTTTGCCTTCTTTAGCTTAGCTAACATTTCCGGTTAGGTTATGTTTTGATCATTTTCTTCCCTTGTTTAGGTTCTATTTTGATCAATTCCTTCTCTTTGGTTCATCCGTTTGGATTGGGCTTGCCTTTTGTTAGCTTAGTTAACATTTAGGTTATGTATTGATCATTTCTTTCCCTTAGTAAGGTTCTATTTTGATCAGTTCCTTCTCTTTGGTTCATCCGTTTGGATTGGGTTTCCCTTCTGTTAGGGTAGCTAACATTTCCAATTAGGTTATGTTTTGATCATTTCCATCCCTTGTTTAGGTTCTGTTTTGATCAATTCCTTCTCTTTGGCTCATTCGTTTGGATCGGGTTTGCCTTCTGTTAGCTTAGCTAACATTTCCGGTTAGGTTATGTTTTGATCATTTTCTATCGTTGTTTGGTTCTGTTTTGATCAATTCCTTCTCTTTGGTTTACTCGTTTGGATTGGGTTTGCCTCTTGTTAGCTTAGCTAACATTTAGGTTATGTTTTGATCATTTCCTTCTATTGGTAAGGTTCTGTTTTGATCAGTTCCTTCTCTTTGGTCAATCCGTTTGGATTGGGTTTGCTTTCTGTTAGCTTAGCTAACATTTTCGATTTGGTTATGTTTTGATCATTTCCTTCCCTTGTTTAGGTTCTGTTTTGATCAGTTCCTTCGCTTTGGTTCATCTATTTGGATCAGGTTTGCCTTCTGTTAGCTTAGCTAACATTTCCGGTTAGGTTATGTTTTGATCATTTTCTTCCCTTGTTTAGGTTATATTTTGATTAATTCCTTCTCTTAGGTTCATCCGTTTGGATTAGGTTTGCCTTCTCTTAGCTTAGCTAACATTTCCAGTTAGGTTATGTTTTAATCATTTCCTTCCCTTGGTAAGGTTCTATTTTGATCAGTTCATACTCTCTGGTTTATCTGTTTCAAACAGATTTACCTTCTGTTAGCTTAGCTAACATTTCACGTTAGGTTATGTTTTGATCTTTTCCTACCCTTGTTTAGAATATGTTTTGATCAGTTCCTTCTCTTTGGCTCATTTGTTTGGATCGGGTTTTCCTTCTGTTAGCTTAGCTAATATTTCTGGTTAGGTTATGTTTTTATCATTTTCTTCCCTTGTTTAGGTTCTATTTTGAACAATTCCTTCTCTTTGGTTCATCCGTTTGGATTGGGCTTGCCTTCTGTTAGCTTAGTTAACATTTAGGTTATGTTTTGATCATTTCCTTCCGTTGGTAAGGTTCTTTTTTGATTAGTTCCTTCTCTTTGGTTAATCCGTTTGGATTGGGTTTGCCTTATGTTAGCTTAGCTAACATTTCCGATTTGGTTATGTTTTGATCATTTGCTTCCCTTGTTTAGGTTCCGTTTTGATCAATTCCTTCGCTATGGTTCATCTATTTGGATCAGGTTTGCCTTCTGTTAGCTTAGCTAACATTTCTGGTTAGGTTATGTTTTTATCATTTTCTTCACCTGTTTAGGTTCTATTTTGATCAATTCCTTCTCTTTGGTTCATCCGTTTGGATTGGGTTTGCCTTTTGTTAGCTTAGCTAACATTTCCAGTTAGGTTATGTTTTAATCATTTCCTTCCCTTGGCAAGGTTCTGTTTTGATCAGTTCATTCTCTCTCGTTTATCCGTTTCGACCAGATTTACCTTCTGTTAGCTTAGCTAATATTTCACGTTAGGTTATGTTTTTATCATTTCCTACCCTTGTTTAGGTTATGTTTTGATCAGTTCCTTCTCTTTGGCTCATTCGTTTGGATCGGGTTTTCCTTCTGTTAGAGTAGCTAACATTTCCGTTTAGGTTATGTTTTTATCATTTTCTTCCCTTGTTTAGGTTCTATTTTGATCAATTCCTTCTCTTTGGTTCATCCGTTTGGGTTGGGCTTGCCTTCTGTTAGCTTAGTTAACATTTAGGTAATGTTTTCATCATTTCCTTCCCTTGGTAAGGTTCTATTTTGATCAGTTCCTTCTCTTTGGTTCATCCGTTTGGATTGGCTTTGCCTTCTGTTAGGTTAGCTAACATTTCTGATTAGGTTATGTTTTAATCATTTCCTTCCCTTGTTTAGGTTCTGTTTTGATCGGTTCCTGCGCTTTGGCTCATCTATTTGGACCGGGTTTGCCTTCTATTAGCTTAGCTAACATTTCTGGTTAGGTTATGTTTTGATCATTTTCTTCCCTTGTTTAGGTTCTATTTTGATCAATTCCTTCTCTTTGGTTCATCCGTTTGAATTGCGTTTGCCTTATGTTAGCTTAGCTAACATTTCCAGCTAGGTTATGTTTTAATCATTTCCTTCCCTTGGTAAGGTTCTGTTTTGATCAGTTCATTCTATCTGGTTTATCTGTTTCGACCAGATTTAACTTCTGTTAGCTTAGCTAACATTTCACGTTAGGTTATTGCTGTACCCCAAAATTTGCCCTCCCATATTCTTCAAGAATTTGCTAAGAGCATGCTTCAAAATCTCCTAATAGTTGCACAGTCCAATTGCCTCCTAACAGTCAAAAATTAGGGTTTTGGTTCTGGCAAAGAAGTTGAAGTTTCCAAGGGCCCAATCAAGTCCCACATGCCTACAAATATTGTCAAGCATCCATATGCTAAGTTTCAAGACTCACAGCACAAGATTGCACAGTAAAAAACCCTAATTGCTCAACAGTCAACTGCAGGGGCAAAATGGTCATTTGACAGTCAAAAGTCAAAATTTTTGGTCAACATCTTATTTTGAAGCCACAAATATCATTTGATCAATTCTTGATCATGATTCTCAAGGCATGGCTCAAAAAGTCTCAAGATGCAAAAGTTTCTATTTTTGGACAGCTGAAAAAGTCAACTGTAACTTGACCAGGGCATAACTTCCACATGGTTTATCATAAAAATTCCATCCAAAGCTCATTTTGAAGAGAATGACATTTCCTACAACTCATCTTCACACTTCAAGTCCAAGAAATGCTCTCACAAAAAGTTATCAATCTCAACATTATAGGTCATTTTCAAAAGTCAACAAAAAGGCACTTTAAGTCAAAGACCATAACTTGAGATTGGTAAATTAAAATGACATGGGACAAAGACATTGGTTAAAGGACTTCAAGACCTTTCCAAAATATCCAAGAACATGATCAAAGCTTAAAAATTGAGCAAGATATGCCTTGTGGAAGTTGGGAAATTTTTGGGAATTTTGAAAAGTCAACTTTGCTTCAAATGCCTCAAAATTGCTAATGGGCCTCAATTTCTTCCATGAATCATCACCCAAAGCCTATGCACGACCCATTGACATCCAAGGGAGTTATTTCATCATTTTTTATTAATTATTTGAATTTTTATTGTTATTAATTCACTTAATTAAAATTAAATATGAAAAAATACTAAAGCATGTGTTTTAAATCTTTTTATGCAGCTAATAGGTCCATTATAAGCTCAAGATTTCGTGCACATTCAAAAAGGAAAGAATCATTCATGATTTGGCATATTTGGCATGAAAAAAAGATTGAAAAAGATCATGGAAAATCAAATATTGAAAAGCATTAAAACAATGGATTTTGGGCTGACTTTTACCCTAATTCTATTGATATACATGTACACAATTGAACCCTAGGCCGGAGGACAAGAAAGCTGCGCAGGAACTGAGAGAACAAAACTTGCATTTTTCACAAAAAAAGTAAAAACTGTTTTCATAGTTGCAGTGTGATTCAAGGTCTCAAAACTATTCCAAAGGCTTGCTGAGACAACCAGGAAGCTAATCCAATTGAAATCAAGGCTCCATACATCCAGAATTGGTAGAATGACATCGCCCTGTTCATGAACTTTTTCACATTCGTATTTGAATTCATACGCATTTTCCATACATTTTAATACTTGATTTATACTAACCTGATCATTATAAAGCTAATGGTGTTATCCAATTGAGTTAATATCGCCTGTATGCAAAGTTGCCATTAAAATTTTCTAGGGTTCTTGAAGCTCCAAAAGAGGGGTTTACATATCTGGAAAAATTGGACCATGAAACTAGTACCACTAAAATCGTGACCTTCTGACGAATTGAATCCATACCTCGCGCTCAATTTATGGTCATGTATGCCCTATTCGCTATTATTCGCAGGTACCATTTAGTGGGGGTTTAAAACCCCCGCTATCTATGTTTTATTTGCAGGAAATATGAAGAAGAAGGAGGACGTGTCCCCTGATGAGTGGCACGTTTGAATTTTGGCGCGGTGGACAGCACTAAGTGTTATTTTGTGTTATGTTATTCGCTTGCCAATTCCAATACAACGCGCGCGCATAGCTCAGACGGTTGGACATACATTGGGTAAAAACTAGGACCTGGGTTCGATTCCCAGGTCCCCTTGTACATTTCACAATTTTTTCTCTAACATATTCCTATGCAGTATGCCATCCAAGGACCATCATGAAGCCTCACCTGCTTGCTTGCCAAGTGTCCCATGGTCTCAATCTGATGGCCAGCACAGGAATTCCACCATGCACATTAGTCAATGGATCTGCACGTAACCACAAAAAGTCCAAAAGGGCCAGCTTTCTCATGGGCCTAGTTGCTTCAACAAACCTCCATAATTGGGCCAGAAACCCCCTTGTTTGTATTCCCTTTCTCTCATTTTTTTCTTCTCTTTTATTTATTTTAGTTATTTTAATTATTTTCTTTTAATTCATCAAATTAATGTTCATAATACAAAAATACAAAAAAAATCAGAAATCATAAAATAAAATATGTTTATTTAATTTTTAATTCATTAATATTTTTTTAAATAAATTTTATTAATCAATTTAGTTTAATTTAGGGTTTTAAACTTTAATATTTTCTTAATAACTAAAAAATGCAGAAAATAGGTTTTAGCATTTCTCATTCTTTTTCTTAATAAATAACCTTTTTTCATTTCTTATCATTATTAATTATTAATTATTTTTGTAAATACTCTTGTAATTAAACAATTAGTAAATTAGGTTTAAACTTAAATATTTTTCTTTAACAAATTAAAAATAGTGTAGAATTAGGGTTTCCAATAATAACTAATTTTCTTCCTTTATTTCCATTAAATACAAAAACATCAAAAAATAAGCTCTTTTCTTTATTTAATCATCAATTAATTTTTTAATTTCAATCTAATCTTTAAAGGGTCCAACGCCCTCGCACTCGATTCTAATTTCTTTTCGCGCGTTTATTTTTTTATTTATTTCTTTTTAATGTTATGTACTTGCCCCAAAGCTTTGTAATAGATAATTAGGACATTTACTTTCGGCACTTTATTCAAATCGGGTCTTTGTTAATTTGGCGATGTATAGACCCGCGCCTTGTAATAGCGTAGGACTTTTATTTTCCGCATTTTAATTTCCGCACCCTTTAAACTGCTAATCACATGAAAGAATGAATGCCCAAATAAAATCAAAGCGTAGCTCACCCAATGCATGACAAGACAAATAATAACTGAAAACGACACACAATTCACACACCACTTCTAGGGTACGCCACACTGTTGCCTTGCCCCTCGAAACGTGGTCGTCGAGTATAGGACGTCTTAGTGAGTCCTTATGTTCCATTGATCTAGTTGCCTCGAAACGGTTGCCTCGAAACAAGTTGCCTCGGAATAGTTGCCTCGAAATAAAAAGATCAATGGCATAAGGGTAGCTTCTAAGGTGTCTTACTGTTGCTTGGTGACCACATTGTCCCTACAAACGAATTGACCCGAACACCTCCAACGGTGGTGCTACTTACCTCTCAATGGTGGGATGGCACTACCTTAAGGCCATTTACACAGACTAATTCCTTAGGGTAGGTAGATGACTCGTAGATACTTGCTCTAATTCAAAATAAAATCAAAAACTTCTTTTTACACCTCACACTTTCAAAAAGCTTTCAAAAACAACTTTTTTAAACACTCTTGAGGACTGATACAAGAGTCGATCTGAAATCTTTAAACGAAACTTTTTCAAACCCACTCACACTTTGAAAAGCAAATACTTTTGAAAACACAATGAGCAAGTATCTAAGAGCCCATGGATAACCATGGATAGAAAGGGTGCTAACACCTTCCCTTTCTATAAATCTACCTCCCGAACCCGAGAAACATCTCGAAAAGGAATTTTTCTGTGCTTTTGTCCTTTCCATATTGGAGAAAATAAAAGACGGTGGCGACTCTTGCTTCCGCGAAATTTCACGATCCAGCGTTAAACAGTCAGTTCCAGATCCACCGATCACAGAATTGGCGACTCTGCTGGGGAGATAATACTCTTATAAAGTGAGGTGTACCTTAGGATAGTTCATAACTGTGTTTTCAATTGTTTTGACTTGTTTGCTTTAAATTGTGGGTTGCATCGGAGTTACATATATCCTAACCCGGATCTGGGGATACCCTGTTTAGGTAGCATAAGCTGTGAGGGACCTGTCCGGCGTAGACCGACATGGGTGAAGCAGTGGCTACGTTGGTGTGGCACCTTGGTCTCTACTGATATCCCTTGTGTTGCAACGAGGAGAATATGGGTCTTCTGAGGAGTCATTAAGCACCAACCGACCTTAGAACCTTAAATGACCCAACTTGGCCAATAGAACAGTAGCAGTATGCTACGCCCGTTGAGGCTAAACTCTCGTGATGGTTCTGGCCGCAAGAAAAGATTGCGATGCTGGAGTTATGATCGATGGAGGGTAGTCAATGATATTGGGATCCTCTAGAACCCGGTTACTTTTGATAGGACAGGTATGAACCAACAAACTGAAAGAGGGTAATACCTAGACCTCATGCTGGCCTAAACTCTAGGGGCTTATCTTGTGTGACTTGTGTGCGTTATCATGTTTGCCTTTGTAAATATTTATGGTGTGCTTTATCATAACATGATAACATCATAAACATTGCATGCATCCTGCATAAGGACTGACCATTTCAAAGACATGAGGGTTTCACCTTTGCTCTGTTTTGTAGGACATCATGATGCCTATGCGAAGGAATACTATCCGGTTCAACTTTGTTCACCCACCCGAGTTGCTTGAAGAGTTGGTTAGTAGAATTCCAAATACTACTTCCATCATATAGAGGCATGGTTCTCTTCTCAGTTTAGTCACTGCAAAGTGGGACCAACAGTTGATGAGTGTCCTGACCCAGTTCTATGACCCTTTATACCAGTGCTTCACCTTTCAAGACTTCCAGCTGGTCCCTACCCTGGAAGAGTTCTCTGATTCGCTTGGTATCCCTATCTTGGATCAGACTCCCTACACTGGCTGGGAAAAGACTCTTAGGCTTGAGGAGATTGCTGCAACTCTTCCTTTGACCCTCCAAGAGGTAATGGACAACTGGGTGACTAGAAGCGGAGTTAAGGGTTTCTTAGCCAAGTTCTTGGTTGGTAAAGCTAACAGTTTCTGGAATGACCTGAACTTTAGGGCATATGAAGACATCCTGGCTCTCTTAATCTATGGTCTAGTCTTGTTCCCTAATCCTGACAACTTCATCAATGTCACTGCCATAAGGATCTTCATGTCTCAGAACCCTGTGCCCACTCTCTTGGGTGATATCTTGCAACAACTTTATGCTCGTACTGCCCGAAGACGAGGAACTCTGTGGTGTTGCATCCCTCTGTTGGTGAGGTGGTTTATTTCGCACCTCCCCAAATTCGTGCTAAAGAACCAAGAAGGAAGAGGCTGGGCTCATAGGTTGATGTCTCTCACTGATAAGGACATCATTTGGACTCTCAGAGGTTTGGATGAGATAACTGTTATTGATCGTTGCGGAGAATACCCCAATGTTCCTTTGATTGGTACCCAAGGAGGAATCTCTTATAATCCATGTCTAGCTCTCCGTCAGTTTGGAAGGGCCAGAAGAGCAGGACCTCATGAGATGCTGGTGCCTCACATCAGTTTTGAGTTTCAGGTGGATAGTGACGAGCTGCGTCGTAGGTTCATCAAGGCTTGGGACAGAATTCACAAAGCTGACCCACAAGAGTTGGGGCCAAAGACTTCTCTACCTATGGAAGCCTACTACAAATGGGTCCGCATCCGTGCTCAGAAGTTAGGTATGCCATATGAAGCTGTCAGACCCGTCATTCTTGAGTATCCTGACAAAGATGGGGCTCCTCCAACTGTCCTCCCTCCTCAGATACCTACTGATTATGAGACATTAAAGAGGTCTTGGTTGCAACTGCGAGAAGAACGGGATTCTTATCGGGAAAAGTACAACGAGCAGGAATTGAAGATCCAGAAGCTGACAAAGCAGTTGGAGAATGAGCGAGCTCTGAATGACTACATCCGCACTTAGAAGAGGAGACTCTGGGATCAATGATAAGCTTTGGATGTTCTTTTACAGTTTTATTTCCCTTTTCAGTATTCCCATTTCTATGTAACGCCTAAGGGCAACCTGTTGAACAATTTGAATTTCAAAGTTGAATCTAATGAAGTGTGTTCCTTTTTGTTTACAAAGTTGATTCCCGATTGTCTTTGAAAACATAAATCATACGCATTCCATTCATCATGTGCATAGCAGGTACTCTTCTTTTCAGGTTGCTTACTGTTCTTCGCTGTTTATTTCAGCATCATGAACCCCGAATCATCTACCGAGCAGTCTATCAAGGCCCTTCAGGCGCAGAATGCATAATTTCAGGAGCTGATCATGGGTTTGGCCCAAGGACAGGCAGAACTGAAGGCCCTGCTGGTTCAGAAGAAGAAGAAGAAGAGAACCGTTCTGTTCAACACGGGCCAAAGGTTTGGTAACACTCTACAGAATGAGGAAGCTGGTTCTTCTGTAGGCAAAGACAGTCCCCAGGGGGGAAGGGCTCCAAGTCCGGTGGTCTCTGACAATAAGACTGATTTTAATGAGGAAAAGTATCCTCCAGCTGAAGACAGATACAAGCAGTTGGAAGACCGTCTGAATGCCATGGAAATTCAACAAGTGCCTGGGTTGGATTTCGGAGACTTGGGTTTATCTTCTGGTGTGATCATCCCTCATAAGTTTAAAGCACCATCTTTCGCCAAGTATGACGGGGCGTCTTGCCCTAAATTACATCTCAGATCTTATGTGCGGAAGATTCAGCCGTATACAGTGGACAAGAACTTGTGGATCCACTTCTTCCAGGAGAGTCTTTCAGGGACTCATCTCGAATGGTTCTATCAGCTGGATGGAACCAAGGTTCGTAACTGGGAGGAGTTGGCTACGGCTTTTTACAAGCAGTATCAATATAATGCCGACCTTGCTCCTACACGTACCCAACTCCAGGGTATGTTGCTGGGATCAGGCGAAGGTTTTAAAGAGTATGCGTAGAAGTGGAGGGACCTGGCTGGCAGGGTGCAGCCTCCGTTGACAGACCGTGAGCTGGTAGATATGTTCTTGGGGACCCTATCTGGGCCGTTCTTTAATCATCTTATCGGCAATTCATCTGCAGGATTCACTGACCTTATTCTGACTGGGGAAAGGATAGAGGCCGGTATGAAGTCAGGAAAGATTCAGAAAGGTGCGTCTTCAAGTTCTGAGAAGAAACCTTTTAAGAAGGAGGCCAGTGCTGTGTATGGGCCTAGGAGGCAAGATAAACCAGAGCGCTGCCAATCTGTCAACGCGGTGGTGATTGCTAAACCTGCTGCCGCTCCTCGGCAAACTAATCAACCAAGGGGTGAAAGACCCAGAAGAGAATTTACCTGGCTGAGTATGACCTTATCACAAATCTTGCCACAGTTGCTATCCACCAACTTGGTGACTGTCAGAGAGGCTCCAAAGGTTGTGAATACCGCCTCTCCTAAGTATAATCCAAATGCCCGCTGCGCGTATCACTCCGATAGCCCGGGGCATTCTACTGATGATTGTTGGGCCTTAAGGAATAAGGTGCAAGACCTTATTGATGCGAAGGAGATACAATTTGAGGCGCCTGAGAGGCCAAATGTTGTGACTGCTCCTATGCCCCAGCATGGAGTAAATGCTGTTGATGAAGACTTGTATGCCGTTTCTGTGAATGATGTAGCTACTCCTCTGTTGACTGTTAAGAGGAACTTGCTGCTGGCCGGTTTATTTCCGGGTTGTAGCGAGGGTTGCCTTTTGTGTGCTGTTTCCCTTACTGGTTGTCCGTTGCTGAAGTTAGGCATTCAAAGCCTGATGGACAGCAAAGAGATTCTGTTCAAGAAGACCGCTGTTCCGTTTGTTCCTGTGGAAGAAGTATCCGACGTTACAATTTTCAACAACCCAATCAAGGCCCCCCCGAGGAAGCCAGTTAAAATCATGACTGTTGCACCCATTGTTATTACTGTTCCGGGGCCCCTCCCCTATGAATCTGATAAGGCTGTCCCATGGCACTATGGGGCAGATGTATATGTACTTTGAATAAAGCAAGAGTTCAACACCGGTACCAGCATCAGCAATATCACTGGTCCAGCCAAAGTAACCCTCAGTGGCAGGCTCTTCTCGCCTGACATTGCACCACCAGCTATTCGAAGACCTCTCATAATAACGCCTGCAAGTGCGCCCGTTTCCACTTCTGATCAAGTTGCTTCCCCTGCTGCCGAGTCATCTAATACTCGAGGCAAAGGGATTGATGATGAGCCTGCCCGGATGGAGGCACCAAAATTTGTGAATGTTGAAGCCTCCCAACAAGAGATGGAGGAAATTCTGAAGATAATCAAGAAGAGCAACTTTAATGTCGTTGAACAGCTGGGGCATACACCCTCCAAGATCTCTATGCTCTCATTACTACTGTGCTCAGAGGCCCATGCTAAGGCCCTGATTTCATTTCTAAAGACGGCCCACGTGCCACAAGAGACATCTGCAGACCAGTTTACTGATTGCATAGCCAATTTGACTGCTGACAATGGTTTGGGTTTCTCGGATGCTGACCTTACTGCTAAGGGAAAGAACCATAATGATTCCCTGCATGTCTCTATAGAATGCAGGGGCACTACTCTTGCGCACGTGTTGGTGGACACCGGTTCTTCCCTGAATGTGTTGCCCAAGAAGGCCTTAGACCGGTTGGATTGTGAGGGCCTGGAGCTGAAACCTAGCAACATCATTGTCAGAGCCTTTAACGGTTCTAAGAGGATGGTTCATGGAGAGGTAGACATTCCTATTCGTGTTGGTTCCCAAGTATTCGACTCAACTTTCTATGTGATGGATATTCGTCCATCTTATTCCTATTTGCTGGGTCGACCTTGGATTCACAAAGCTGGGGCAGTGACCTCTACCCTACACCAGAAGCTCAAGTACCCTGTCAGAGGGAAGATTGTCACTGTGCAGGGGGAGGAAGAGTACATGGTTAGCCATTTGAATTCCTTCGGGTATATTGAGATGGACGGGGAGTTTATTGAAACCCCCTTTCAGCATTTTGAAGAGGTACCTCCAACATTGGCAGCAGCGGAAACAGTGGTTGAAGAGGATTTTCCTTTGAAGATGGCTTCCTTGAAGGACGCCCGGGCTGTAATCGAGAAAGGTGAATATGCTAACTGGGGCAGGCTCCCTGATTTCACCCCTAAAACTAACAAGTTTGGACTGGGTTTTACTGCAGAGGCTCAGAGGGCTGTGCGCAAAGCTAGGATCGGAAGACCTCCTGTGCTCATCACCAATCCAGGAGTGAATGCTATTGAGGATGAAGACGAAGTGGACGAATCAGAGTTCGATAGCTGGATCTACCCGACGAATGACAGTGGATTGAACAATTGGACCGCAAAAGATCATACACCTGTTACTTTTGTTACGCAGTAATGAATTCCTTTGTTTTTGTTATTTGTAATAAACAATGAATTGGAAATTTATGGCCCGGTGTCTTACCGGGGGCATCGTTGGCTTCATTTGTGAGGGCATTAACTGTCATTTCATATATCATGAATAAAGACCTTGGACGTTTTTCCGCATTTCAAATCTTGTGCTCCTTTTCTTTCTTTCTTTCTTTCTTTATATATTGCAAAACAGCTGTATTTACACACACTCACTCATACAGGTTTCAATCCACTCTGAATCTCACTGGTAACGACTCTGCTACCGCCAGTTATGACTTCGAAAATCAGATCAACTTAGCCGAAGACGAAGGTGAAGATGATTGCGAAGTGCCTGGCGAGCTTGCAAGACTGTTACTCCAGGAAGAGAGGGCAATTCAACCACACGAAGAGCCGGTGGAAACAATAAATCTGGGTACTGATACAGATAGGAAGGAAGTCAAAATTGGTGCCAACCTAGAGCTCAGCGTGAAGCAACGGTTGACCCAGATGTTACATGATTACGTGGAGATCTTCGCTTGGTCCTACGAAGACATGCCTGGGTTGGATACTGACATTGTGGTCCATCATTTGCCTACCAAGGAAGACTGCCCTCCGGTTAAGCAAAAGGTCTGCCGTATGCGTCCAGAGATGTCTGAGAAGATCAAAGCTGAGGTTATGAAACAATTCGATGTCGGGTTTCTTGCAGTAACTTCGTACCCTCAGTGGGTGGCTAATCTGGTGCCGGTACCAAAGAAGGATGGTAAGGTCAGAATGTGTGTCGATTACAGGGATCTGAACAGAGCCAGCCCCAAGGATGACTTCCCCCTACCTCACATTGACGTTCTGGTTGACAATACTGCTCAGCATAAGGTGTTCTCCTTCATGGATGGTTTCTCAGGATATAATCAGATCAAGATGGCTCCTGAAGACATGGAAAAGACTACCTTTGTTACTCAGTGGGGCACCTTCTGCTACAAGGTCATGCCTTTTGGACTGAAAAATGCTGGGGCAACCTACCAACGTGCCATGGTTGCTTTATTTCATGACATGATCCATCATGAGATAGAAGTCTATGTCGATGATATGATTGCAAGGTCCCAAACTGAGGAGGAACACCTTGACCATCTGCAGAAGCTGTTTGACCGTCTGAAACTGTACAAGCTGAGGTTGAACCCGAACAAGTGCACCTTCGGGGTAAGATCTGGAAAGTTGCTAGGCTTCGTCGTAAGTGATAAGGGTATTCAAGTGGACCCTGCCAAGGTTAAATCCATTCAAGAGATGCCAGTTCCTAAGACAGAGAAAGAAGTCAGAGGCTTTTTAGGACGCCTAAATTATATTGCCCGGTTCATCTTGCACCTAACTGCTACTTGTGAGCCAATCTTCAAGCTGCTGAAGAAAGATCAGGTAGTACGTTGGAACGATGAATGTCAGGCCGCTTTTGACAGAATCAAAGAGTATCTCCAAGAACCACCCATCCTTATGCCACCGGTTGAAGGGAGACCTCTGATACTATACCTGACAGTACTTGACAACTCAATGGGGTGTGTGTTGGGGAAGCATGACGAGTCTGGCCGAAAAGAGCACGCCATTTATTACCTTAGCAAAAAGTTTACCGACTGTGAGACCCGATACTCACTGCTCGAGAAAACTTGCTGCGCTTTGGTATGGGCTGCTCGCCGGCTGAGACAGTATATGCTGACTCACACTACCTTGTTGATTTCAAAGATGGATCCTATAAAGTACATATTTGAAAAGCCAGCTCTGTCTGGAAGAATAGCAAGATGGCAGATGATCTTGACAGAATACGACATCCAGTACACAACTCAGAAAGCTATCAAAGGAAGTGTATTGGCAGACCACTTGGCACATCAGGCAGTAGACGACTATCAGTCAATGAACTTCGAGTTTCCTGACGAGAGCATCATGATAGTGACTGATTGTGAAGTACCTGGACCGGATGAAGGACCTGAGGAAGGATCCCGATGGTCTATGCACTTTGACGGAGCCTCCAACGCTTTGGGTAACAGTATCGGCGCTGTAATCATATCCCCTCAGGGCACTCATACTCCACTTACTGCCCGACTATGTTTCAACTGCACCAACAACATGGCGGAGTATGAGGCATGCATCATGGGTCTTCAAGCTGCGATCGACTTAAGGATCAAGTTTCTGAGTGTCTTCGGAGATTCCGCTCTTGTGATCAATCAGATCAAAGGCGAGTGGGATACGAAACATCCGAATCTTATTCCTTACAGAGAATGTGTGTTGACATTGATCCCTCATTTCACAGAGATAACTTTTGAACATTTCCCAAGAGAGGAGAATTAGTTGGCGGACGCGTTAGCTACGATGTCTTCCATGTTCAAAGTCAAGTGGGACAATGAGGCTCCCCAGGTCATCATTTGGAAATTGGACGAACCGGCATTGTTGTGATCTTGAGGCTGAGGTAGTAACTGAAAAACCCTGGTACCATGAGGTAAAGAGATACTTGGAAGCTCAGGAGTACCCTGAAGGTGCATCTGCCAACGATAAGAAGTTTCTAAGAAGGTTCGCGACAAAGTTCTTCCTTAGCAATGGCATTCTGTACAAGCGAAACCATGATTCGACCTTACTGCGTTGTGTGGATAAAACTGAAGCATAAAGGATCATGGCATAGCTACATGAAGGTACCTTTGGGACACATTCCAGTGGACACACTATGGCAAAGATGATCCTTCGGGCAGGGTATTTCTGGTCCACCATGGAAGCTGACTGCTACCAACATTCTCGGACATGTCATAAATGCAAGATTTATGCAGATAAGGTGCATGTTCCTCCAGTTCCTCTGAATGTCTTGACTGCACCTTGGCCCTTTGCAATGTGGGGCATTGATATGATCGGCGAGATCAGACCGACGGCGTCTAACGGGCATCGCTTCATCCTGGTGGCGATCGATTACTTTACAAAGTGGGTTGAAGCAGCTTCCTACGCCACTGTAACCAAGAATGTTGTGGCACGGTTCATTCGGCACAACCTGATCTGTCGATATGGCGTCCCAGAAAGAATCATTATAGACAACGGTACCAATCTCAATAACAAGATGATCACTGAGCTCTGCGAGCAGTTCAAGATACAACACCACAACTCTTCTCCTTACCGACCGAAGATGAATGGGGCTGTAGAAGCAGCAAATAAAAATATCAAGAAAATTGTGCAGAAGATGACAGTGACTTATAAAGATTGGCACAAGATGTTACCGTTTGCTCTACATGGGTACCGTACCTCAGCAAGGACGTCAACCGGGGCAACTCCTTTCTCCTTGGTCTACGGTATGGAAGCAGTCTTACCGATCGAAGTGCAGATACCCTCTCTCCGGATAATGAAGGATGCAGATCTGAGCGAAGATGATTGGATCCAGACACGACTTGATCAACTAAACTTAATCGACGAAAAGAGACTTGCTGATATTTGTCATGGTCAGACGTACCAAAAACGGATGATCAGGGCATTTAACAAAAAGGTCAGACCACAAGAGTATCAAGTTGGGGATCTGGTAATCAAGCGCATCATTCTTCCTCAGAGTGATCCCAGGGGCAAATGGACCCCTACGTACGAAGGGCCATTTGTGGTTAAACATGTGTTCTCAGGAGGGGCCATGATTCTAACTACCATGGATGGTGACGACCTTCCTCACCCTGCCAATGCAGACATAGTAAAAAGATACTACGCATAATAAAAGACCCGCTAGGTTGACATACCTAGGAAAAAATTAGGGCTTCCCGGCGAACCAAAAGGGTTCGGGCAAAATGAAGGGATGAAATGAAAAAATCTGTACACCCGGCAAGTCGAAAACCTGAAAAGGCGGCTTGGGCAAAAATGGGTATCCCGGTGGACTGAAAACCCGAAAGGGCGGTCCAGGCAAAAGTTAGGGATAAAGCGTAATACTATGTCTCATTGGATCACCTTGCATCCAGAATCCGGTAGTAACTGTCAAGTTCATACGGCATCAATCAATCAGCTTCATCTTCAGCTAGGTCATCAAGTGATGAGACGCTCGAAGATATAAAGGCGATAGCAGAGTTGGAACCCAGTGGGATTATTTCTTTTCACACAACTGTTTTGTTTTCCCTTTGTACAAATTGTATACACTCTTTTATTCGGCGGCGTTCTCTTACTAGGACGTCAACCTCTTGTACATAAAACGCCTATTTACAGGAAAATTCAAAAATCAATATAAATCCACTTTTCAGCTAAAATTGCCAATTGTTTTTCCTTTTCTGTTTTGTTTTGCGAAGAACGTCCAAGGTTCAATTTGTGATATATGCATTTGACAATAACTGCTAACTCATAAATGATTGCATACGAAACAAAGGATTAATTACAGGTAACATTAGAAGCAGGGGCAATAATGAGTTGTCTAAGCGATCTAATTGCTCTGTCCACCAAGGTATCAAGGTAGGTTCAGCTGAAGAACATAACCAAGATATCTTAAGTCCCCAGAGAGTAAGTCAGCAAGTCAATGCATTCTCCCCAAGCAAGGCTATACTATCAGCCTTAAGGAAGCTGGGTACCCTCCAGCAGATCTCAACATTCCTTAGCAAATTACATAGATATTCTTAACAAGCATCCCCGGCAGTCTTGGTCTAAAACTGTTCCCCGGCGGTATACCAGACATTCAGTGGAGTCACTTCCAGTACATCTCAAAATTTCCCAGGAGAGTCCAGTATAGTTCAAGATTTCCCCAGGAAAGTTTGAATCCGTCCCCCCAGCAGGAGGCTTACCCCCAGTAGATTCTGGAAGCTTATCCCCTAAAGAGCACGAACGCGTCCCCCGGCTTTATTCAAAGGTCATTTCCCTACCAGGATATAACTGGGTTATCCTCATCCAAAAGCCACGGGAAGATCGTCGTCGACAAAGTCTTCTTATCCCCAGCAGAGTCTATTAAAGCTTCCAACATAACAACGCTATCCCCAACGGAGTTATCATCAACATCCCAACATAGTACCTCTCCTCCCACAGAGTATTGTTCCCCATCAAGGTAGCTAGAGTAATTTTTTTCCCCGCAGAGTAATCCATTCGCCAAGTTTATTCCCCGACGGAGTTATCTTCTCCTACCGGTATTCTTGCAGCCATCACTCCCCAGTGGAAACAGAAGCTCTCCATCAACCCAGGATTTTAACTCCCGGCACCCGTCAAGGATTTATTTTCCTAAGACGAAAACATACATTCATAAACATCACATACATCATGATACATGCATGAACGCATCACACAATCTCATTTATGTTGAGAACATCATTGCTTGATCCATATCATGCATTGCATATGACTGACCTTTCAGGAAAGATCCAGTCAAGTTCTCAGCTATATTCCAAGACTTTAGTCTGGTTCAGTTAAATCAATTCTAAGATTTCTCTGATTCTTACCCAGTCAAAGTTAATCCAAGACCTTCTCTGGTTCAGTCAGATCGACGCTAAGATCTCCCTGATTCTTATTCCAATTGAAGATATCCCAAGACTCTAGTCTGGTTCAGTTAAATCGACCCTAAGATTTTTCTGATTCTTATCCAGTTGAAGACATCCCAAAACTTTAGTCTGGTTCAGTTAAATCAATTCTAAGATTTCTCTGATTCTTATCCAGTCAAAGTTAATCCAAGGCCTTCTCTGGTTCAGTCAGATCGACGCTAAGATCTCCCTGATTCTTATTCCAGTTGAAGATTCCAAGACCTTGCCTGGTTCAGTTGAATCGACTCCTGAAGATTTTTCTGATGCCGATCCAGTCAAAGGCCTTCTCTGGTTCAGTCAGATCGACGCTAAGATCTCCCTGATTCTTATTCCAGTTGAAGATTCCAAGACCTTGCCTGGTTCAGTTAAATCGACTCCTAAAGATTTTTCTGATGCCGATCCAGTCAAAGGCCATCTCTGGTTCAGTCAGATCGACCCTAAGATCTCCCTGATTCTTATTCCAGTTGAAGATTCCAAGACCTTGCCTGGTTCAGTTAAATCGACTCCTGAAGATTTTTTTGATGCCGATCCAGTCAAAGGCCTTCTCTGGTTCAGTCAGATCGACGCTAAGATCTCCCTGATTCTTATTCCAGTTGAAGATTCCAAGACCTTTCCTGGTTCAGTTAAATCGACTCCTAAAGATTTTTCTGATGCCGATCCAGTCAAAGGCCTTCTCTGGTTCAGTCAGATCGACCCTAAGATCTCCCTGATTCTTATTCCAGTTGAAGATTCCAAGACCTTGCCTGGTTCAGTTAAATCGACTCCTGAAGATTTTTCTGATGCCGATCCAGTCAAAGGCCTTCTCTGGTTCAGTCAGATCGACGCTAAGATCTCCCTGATTCTTATTCCAGTTGAAGATTCCAAGACCTTGCCTGGTTCAGTTAAATCGACTCCTAAAGATTTTTCTGATGCCGATCCAGTCAAAGGCCTTCTCTGGTTCAGTCAGATCGACGCTAAGATCTCCCTGATTCTTATTCCAGTTGAAGATTCCAAGACCTTGCCTGGTTCAGTTAAATCGACTCCTAAAGATTTTCCTGATACCGATCCAGTCAAAGGCCTTCTCTGGTCTAGTTAAATCGATTCCTAAAGATTTTCCTAATGAAGACTCAGTAGAAGATATCCAAGATTCTCTCATCGTTACTGTTGAGGTAGTAATCTCCCAAGGTTCTCTCATCATTACTGTTGAGGTAGTAATCGCCCAAGGTTCTCTCATCGTTACTGTTGAGGTAGTAACCATACCTGATTCATTCATAACCTTTTGAAGCTCCAGACTCGATTCTGGTATCTCGCCAGGGCACATCCGAAGAGTTCAAGGATTCGATACCTGTATCCAGCCAGGGCGCGTCTACACAAAAGTTTGAAGACCGACTCCTGTAACAGGCCAGGTAATTATCTTTCTTTTTTTTTCAGGTACGCAAATTCTCGCTAAGGAATCTCTTACGCGATCGACACCCAGATGGCATCTATAAGCCCATCCACCTATCCATCACCTCTCAACATGGCATCTGTAAGCCCATCTTCCTATCCATCAATCTCCAAATGGCATCTGTAAGCCTATTCCCCACATCACACTGCTAACATGTGAGCGCAAATTTCTGGGCACTCTAGTGTTCAATCATCTTCCACCTTCGGATTACGAAAGGCACGACAGCCAATCTGCATCCTCAGGTTTAAGAAGATTGAACAGGGGCAACTGTTGTACCCCAAAATTTTCCCTCCCATATTCTTCAAGAATTTGCTAAGAGCATGCTTCAAAATCTCCTAAGAGTTGCACAGTCCAATTGCCTCCTAACAGTCAAAAATTAGGGTTTTGGTTATGGCAAAGAAGTTGAAGTTTCCAAGGGCCCAATCAAGTCCCACATGCCTACAAACATTGTCAAGCATCCATATGCTAAGTTTCAAGACTCACAGCACAAGATTGCACAGTCAAAAACCCTAATTGCTCAACAGTCAACTGCAGGGGCAAAATGGTCATTTGACGGTCAAAAGTCAAAAAATTTGGTCAACATCTTATTTTGAAGCCACAAACATCATTTGATCAATTCTTGATCATGATTCTGAAGGCATGGCTCAAAAAGTCTCAAGATGCAAAAGTTTCTATTTTTGGACAACTGAAAAAGTCAACTGTAACTTGACCAGGGCATAACTTCCACATGGTTTATCAGAAAAATTACATCCAAAGCTCATTTTTAATAGAATGACATTTCCTACAACTCATCTTCACACTTCAAGTCCAAGAAATGCTCTCACAAAAAGTTATCAATCTCAACATTATAGGTCATTTTCAAAAGTCAACAAAAAGGCACTTTAAGTCAAAGACCATAACTTGAGATTGGTAAATCAAAATGACATGGGACGAAAGACATTGGTTAGAGGACTTCAAGACCTTTCCAAAATTTCCAAGAACATGATCAAAGCTTAAAAATTGAGCAAGATATGCCTTGTGGAAGTTGGGAAATATTTGGGAATTTTGAAAAGTCAACTTTGCTTCAAATGCCTCAAAATTGCTAATGGGCCTCAATTTCTTCCATGAATCATCACTCAAAGGCTATGCACGACCCATTGACATCCAAGGGAGTTATTTCATCATTTTTTATTAATTATTTGAATTTTTATTGTTATTAATTCACAATTGAGAGAACAAGAAAGCTACGCAGGAAGTGAGAGAACAAAACTTGCATTTTTCACAAAAAAAGTAAAAACTGTTTTCATAGTTGCAGTGTGATTCAAGGTCTCAAAACTATTCCAAAGGCTTGCTGAGACAACCAGGAAGCTAATCCAATTGAAATCAAGGCTCCATACATCCAGAATTGGTAGAATGACATCGCCCTGTTCATGAACTTTTTCACATTCGTATTTGAATTCATACGCATTTTCCATACATTTTAATACTTGATTTATACTAACCTGATCATTCTAAAGCTAATGGTGTTATCCAATTGAGTTAATATTGCCTGTATGCAAAGTTGCCATTAAAATTTTCTAGGGTTCTTGAAGCTCCAAAAGAGGGGTTTACGTATCTGGAAAAATTGGACCATGAAACTAGTACCACTAAAATCGTGACCTTCTGACGAATTGAATCCATACCTCGCGCTCAATTTATGGTCATGTATGCCCTATTCGCTATTATTCGCAGGTACCATTTAGTGGGGGTTTAAAACCCCCGCTATCTATGTTTTATTTGCAGGAAATATGAAGAAGAAGGAGGACGTGTCCCCTGATGAGTGGCATGTTTGAATTTTGGCGCGGTGGACAGCACTAAGTGTTGTTTTGTGTTATGTTATTCGCTTGCCAATTCCAATACAACGCGCGCGCATAGCTCAGACGGTTGGACATACATTGGGTAAACACTAGGACCTGGGTTCGATTCCCAGGTCCCCTTGTACATTTCACAATTTTTTATCTAACATATTCCTATGCAGTATGCCATCCAAGGACCATCATGAAGCCTCACCTGCTTGCTTGCCAAGTGTCCCATGGTCTCAATCTGATGGCCAGCACAAGAATTCCACCATGCACATTAGTCAATGGATCTGCACGTAACCACAAAAAGTCCAAAAGGGCCAGCTTTCTCATGGGCCTAGTTGCTTCAACAAACCTCCATAATTGGGCCAGAAACCCCCTTGTTTGTATTCCCTTTCTCTCATATTTTTCTTCTCTTTTATTTATTTTAGTTATTTTAATTATTTTCTTTTAATTCATCAAATTAATGTTCATAATACAAAAATACAAAAAAAATCAGAAATCATAAAATAAAATATGTTTATTTAATTTTTAATTCATTAATATTTTTTTAAATAAATTTTATTAATCAATTTAGTTTAATTTAGGGTTTTAAACTTTAATGTTTTCTTAATAACTAAAAAATGCAGAAAATAGGTTTTAGCATTTCTCATTCTTTTTCTTAATAAATAACCTTTTTTCATTTCTTATCATTATTAATTATTAATTATTTTTGTAAATACTCTTGTAATTAAACAATTAGTAAATTAGGTTTAAACTTAAATATTTTTCTTTAACAAATTAAAAATAGTGTAGAATTAGGGTTTCCAATAATAACTAATTTTCTTCCTTTATTTCCATTAAATACAAAAACATCAAAAAATAAGCTCTTTTCTTTATTTAATCATCAATTAATTTTTTAATTTCAATCTAATCTTTAAAGGGTTCAACGCCCTCACACTCGATTCTAATTTCTTTTCGCGCGTTTATTTTTTAATTTATTTCTTTTTAATATTATGTACTTGCCCCAAAGCTTTGTAATAGATAATTAGGACATTTACTTTCTGCACTTTATTCAAATCGGGTCTTTGTTAATTTGGCGATGTATAGACCCGCGCCTTGTAATAGCGTAGGACTTTTATTTTCCGCATTTTAATTTCCGCACCCTTTAAACTGCTAATCACATGAAAGAATGAATGCCCAAATAAAATCAAAGCGTAGCTCACCCAATGCATGACAAGACAAATAATAACTGAAAATGACACACAATTCACACACCACTTCTAGGGTACACCACACTGTTGCCTTGCCCCTCAAAACGTGGTCGTCGAGTATAGGACGTCTTAGTGAGTCCTTATGTTCCATTGATCTAGTTGCCTCGAAACGGTTTCCTCGAAACAAGTTGCCTCGAAACAAGTTGCCTCGGAATAGTTGCCTCGGAATAAAAAGATCAATGGCATAAGGGTAGCTTCTAAGGTGTCTTACTGTTGCTCGGTGACCACACTGTCCCTACAAACGAGGACAAGAACACCTCCAACGGTGGTGCTACTTACCTCTCAATGGTGGGATGGCACTACCTTAAGGCCATTTACACAGACTAATTCCTTAGGGTAGGTAGATGACTCGTAGATACTTGCTCTAATTCAAAATAAAATCAAAAACTTCTTTTCACACCTCACACTTTCAAAAAGCTTTCAAAAACAACTTTTTCAAACACTCTTGAGGACTGATACAAGAGTCGATCTGAAATCTTTAAACGAAACTTTTTCAAACCCACTCACACTTTGAAAAGCAAACACTTTTGAAAACACAATGAGCAAGTATCTAAGAGCCCATGGAAAACCATGGATAGAAAGGGTGCTAACACCTTCCCTTTCTATAAATCTACCTCCCGAACCCGAGAAACATCTCGAAAAGGAATTTTTCTGTGCTTTTGTCCTTTCCATATTGGAGAAAATAAAAGACGGTGGCGACTCTTGCTTCCGCGAAATTTCGCGATTCAGCGTTAAACAGTCAGTTCCAGATCCACCGATCACAGTTATATTTTGATCATTTCCTACCCTTGTTTAGGTTATGTTTTGATCAGTTACTTCTCTTTGGCTCATTCGTTTGGATCGGGTTTGACTTCTGTTAGCTTAGATAACATTTCCGGTTAGGTTATGTTTTGATCATTTTCTTCCCTTGGTAAGGTTCTATTTTGATCAGTTCCTTCTCTTTGGTTCATATGTTTGGATTGGGTTTGCCTTCTGTTAGGTTAGCTAACATTTCCGATTACGTTACGTTTTGATCATTTCCTTCCCTTGTTTAGGTTCTATTTTGATCAGTTCCTTCTCTTTGGCTCATTCGTTTGTACCGGGTTTTCCTTCTGTTAGCTTAGCTAACATTTCCGATTAGGTTATGTTTTGATCATTTTCTTCCGTTGTTTAGGTTCTATTTTAATCAATTCATTCTCTTTGGTTCACCCGTTTGGATTGGGTTTGCCTTCTGTTAGCTTAGCTAACATTTAGGTTATGTTTTGATCATTTCCTTCCGTTGGTAAGGTTCTATTTTGATCAGTTCCTTCTCTTTGGCTAATCCGTTTGGATTGGGTTTACCTTCTGTTAGCTTAGCTAACATTTTCGATTTGGTTATATTTTGATCATTTCCTTCCCTTGTTTAGGTTCTGTTTTGATCATATCCTTCAATTTGGCTCATTTGTTTAGACCGGGTTTGCCTTCTGTTAGCTTAGCTAACATTTCCGGTTAAGTTATGTTTTGATCATTTTCTTCCCTTGTTTAGGTTCTATTTTGATCAATCCCTTCTCTTTGGTTCATCCGTTTGGATTGGGTTTGCCTTCTGTTAGCTTAGCTAAAATTTCCAGGTAGGTTATGTTTTAATCATTTCCTTCCCTTGGTAAGGTTCTGTTTTGATCAGTTCATCTCTCTGGTTTATCCGTTTCGACCAGATTTACCTTTTGTTAGCTTAGTTAACATTTCACGTTAGGTTATGTTTTGATCATTTCCTACCCTTGTTTAGTTTATGTTTTGATCAGTTCCTTCTCTTTGGCTCATTCGTTTGGATCGGGTTTTCCTTCTGTTAGCTTAGCTAACATTTCCGGTTAGGTTATGTTTTTATCATTTTCTTCCCTTGTTTAGGTTCTATTTTGATCAATTCCTTCTCTTTGGTTCATCCATTTGGATTGGGCTTGCCTTCTATTAGCTTAGTTAATATTTAAGTTATGTTTTGATCATTTCCTTCCATTGGTAAGGTTCCATTTTGATCATTTCCTTCTCTTTCGTTCATCCGTTTGGATTGGGTTTGCCTTCTGTTAGGCTAGCTAACATTTCTGATTAGGTTATGTTTTGATCATTTCCTTCTCTTGTTTAGGTTCTGTTTTGATCAGTTCCTTCGCTTTGGCTCATCTATTTTGATCAGGTTTGCCTTCTGTTAGCTTAGCTAACATTTCTGGTTAGGTTATGTTTTGATCATTTTCTTCCATTATTTAGGTTCTATTTTGATCAATTCCTTATCTTTGGTTCATCCGTTTGGATTGGGTTTTCCTTCTGTTAGCTTATCTAACATTTCCAGTTAGGTTATGTTTTAATCATTTCCTTTCCCTTGGTAAGGTTCTGTTTTGATCAGTTCATTCTCTCTGGTTTATTCGTTTCGAACAAATTTAACTTCTGTTAGCTTAGCTAACATTTCACGTTAGGTTATGTTTTGATCATTTCCTATCCTTGTTTAGGTTATATTTTGATCAGTTCCTTCTCTTTGGCTCATTCGTTTGGATCGGGTTTGCCTTCTTTAGCTTAGCTAACATTTCTGGTTAGGTTATGTTTTGATCATTTTCTTCCCTTGTTTAGGTTCTATTTTGATCAATTCCTTCACTTTGGTTCATCCGTTTGGATTGGGCTTGCCTTCTGTTAGCTTAGTTAACATTTAGGTTATGTTTTGATCATTTCTTTCCCTTGGTAAGGTTCTATTTTGATCAGTTCCTTCTCTTTGGTTCATCCGTTTGGATTGGTTTTTCCTTCTGTTAGGTTAGCTAACATTTCCAATTAGGTTATGTTTTGATCATTTCCTTCCCTTGTTTAGTTTCTGTTTTGATCAGTTCCTTCTCTTTGGCTCATTCGTTTGGACCGGGTTTGCCTTCTGTTAGCTTAGCTAACATTTCCGGTTAGGTTATGTTTTGGTCATTTTCTTCTGTTGTTTAGGTTCTATTTTGATCAATTCCTTCTCTTTGGTTCACCCGTTTGGATTGGGTTTGCCTTCTGTTAGCTTAGCTAACATTTAGGTTATGTTTTGATCATTTCCTTCCGTTCGTAAGGTTCTGTTTTGATCAGTTCCTTCTCTTTGGTTAATCCGTTTGGACTGGGTTTGACTTCTGTTAGCTTAGCTAACATTTCCGATTTCGTTATGTTTTGATCATTTCCTTCCCTTGTTTAGGTTCCGTTTTGATCAGTTCCTTCGCTTTGGTTCATCTATATGGATCAGGTTTGCCTTCTGTTAGCTTAGCTAACATTTCCGGTTAGGTTATGTTTTGATCATTTTCTTCCCTTGTTTAGGTTCTATTTTGATCAATTCCTTCTCTTTGTTTTATCCGTTTGGATTGGGTTTGCCTTCTGTTAGCTTAGCTAACATTTCCAGTTAGGTTATGTTTTAATCATTTCCTTCCCTTGGCAAGGTTCTGTTTTGATCAGTTCATTCTCTCTGGTTTATCCGTTTCGACCAGATTTACCTTCTGTTAGCTTAGCTAACATTTCACGTTAGGTTATGTTTTGATCATTTCCTTCCCTTGTTTAGGTTCTGTTTTTATCAGTTCCTTCTCTTTGGCTTATTCGTTTGGACCGGGTTTGCCTTCTGTTAGCTTGGCTAACATTTCCGGTTAGGTTATGTTTCGATCATTTTCTTCCGTTGTTTAGGTTCTATTTTGATCAATTCCTTCTCTTTGGTTCACCCTTTTGGATTGGGTTTGCCTTCTGTTAGCTTAGCTAACATTTAGGTTATGTTTTGATCATTTCCTTCTCTTTGGTTAATCCGTTTGGATTGGGTTTGCCTTCTGTTAGCTTAGCTAACATTTCTGATTTGGTTATATTTTGATCGTTTCCTTCCCTTGTTTAGGTTCCGTTTTGATCAGTTCCTTCGCTTTGGTTCATCTATTTGGATCAGGTTTGCCTTCTGTTAGCTTAGCTAACATTTCCGGTTAGGTTATGTTTTGATCATTTTCTTCCCTTGTTTAGGTTCTATTTTGATCAATTCCTTCTCTTTGTTTTATCCGTTTGGATTGGGTTTGCCTTCTGTTAGCTTAGCTAACATTTCCAGTTAGGTTATGTTTTAATCATTTCCTTCCCTTGGCAAGGTTCTGTTTTGATCAGTTCATTCTCTCTGGTTTATCCGTTTCGACCAGATTTACCTTCTGTTAGCTTAGCTAACATTTCACGTTAGGTTATGTTTTGATCATTTCCTTCCCTTGTTTAGGTTCTGTTTTTATCAGTTCCTTCTCTTTGGCTTATTCGTTTGGACCGGGTTTGCCTTCTGTTAGCTTAGCTAACATTTCCGGTTAGGTTATGTTTTGATCATTTTCTTCCATTGTTTAGGTTCTATTTTGAACAATTCCTTCTCTTTGGTTCACCCTTTTGGATTGGGTTTGCTTTCTGTTAGCTTAGCTAACATTTAGGTTATGTTTTGATCATTTCCTTCTCTTTGGTTAATCCGTTTGGATTGGGTTTGCCTTCTGTTAGCTTAGCTAACATTTCTGATTTGGTTATATTTTGATCGTTTCCTTCCCTTGTTTAGGTTCCGTTTTGATCAGTTCCTTCGCTTTGGTTCATCTATTTGGATCAGGTTTGCCTTCTGTTAGCTTAGCTAACATTTCCGGTTAGGTTATGTTTTGATCATTTTCTTCCCTTGTTTAGGTTCTATTTTGATCATTTCCTTCCCTTTGTTTTATCCGTTTGGATTGGGTTTGCCTTCTGTTAGCTTAGCTAACATTTCCAGTTAGGTTATGTTTTAATCATTTCCTTCCCTTGGCAAGGTTCTGTTTTGATCAGTTTATTCTCTCTGGGTTATCCGTTTCGACCAGATTTACCTTCTGTTAGTTTAGCTAACATTTCACGTTAGTTTATGTTTTGATCATTTCCTACCCTTGTTTAGGTTATGTTTTGATCAGTTCCTTCTCTTTGGCTCATTCGTTTGGATCGGGTTTTCCTTCTGTTAGCTTAGCTAACATTTCCGGTTAGGTTATGTTTTTCTCATTTTCTTTCCTTGTTTAGGTTCTGTTTTAATCGGTTCCTTCACTTTGGCTCATTTATTTTGATCGGGTTTGCCTTCTGTTAGCTTAGCTAACATTTCTGGTTAGGTTCTATTTTGATCAATTCCTTCTCTTTGGTTCATCCGTTTGGATTGGGTTTTCCTTCTGTTAGCTTAGCTAACATTTCCAGTTAGGTTATATTTTAATCATTTCCTTCCCTTGGTAAGGTTCTGTTTTGATCAGTTCATTCTCTCTGGTTTATCCGTTTCGACCAAATTTAACTTCTGTTAGCTTAGCTAACATTTCACGTTAGGTTATGTTTTGATCATTTCCTACCCTTGTTTAGGTTATATTTTGATCAGTTCCTTCTCTTTGGCTCATTCGTTTGGATCGGGTTTGCCTTCTTTAGCTTAGCTAACATTTCCGGTTCGGTTATGTTTTGATCATTTTCTTCCCTTGTTTAGGTTCTATTTTGATCAATTCCTTCTCTTTGGTTCATCCGTTAGGATTGGGCTTGCCTTCTATTAGCTTAGTTAACATTTAGGTTATGTTTTGATCATTTCTTTCCCTTGGTAAGGTTCTATTTTGATCAATTCCTTCTCTTTGGTTCATCCATTTGGATTGGGTTTTCCTTCTGTTAGGTTAGCTAACATTTCCGATTACGTTATGTTTTGATCATTTCCTTCCCTTGTTTAGGTTCTGTTTTGATCAGTTCCTTCTCTTTGGCTCATTCGTTTGGACCGAGTTTGCCTTCTGTTAGCTTAGCTAACATTTCCGGTTAGGTTATGTTTTGATCATTTTCTTCCGTTGTTTAGGTTCTATTTTGATCAATTCCTTCTCTTTGGTTCACCCGTTTGGATTGGGTTTGCCTTCTGTTAGCTTAGCTAACATTTAGGTTATGTTTTGATCATTTCCTTCCGTTGGTAAGGTTCTGTTTTGAACAGTTCCTTCGCTTTGGTTCATCTATTTGGATCAGGTTTGCCTTCTGTTAGTTTAGCTAACATTTCCGGTTAGGTTATGTTTTGATCATTTTCTTCCCTTGTTTAGGTTCTATTTTGATCAATTCCTTCTCTTTGTTTTATCCGTTTGGATTGGGTTTGCCTTCTGTTAGCTTAGCTAACATTTCCAGTTAGGTTATGTTTTAATCATTTCCTTCCCTTGGCAAGGTTCTGTTTTGATCAGTTCATTCTCTCTGGTTTATCCGTTTCGACCAGATTTACCTTCTGTTAGCTTAGCTAACATTTCACGTTAGGTTATGTTTTGATAATTTCCTACCCTTGTTTAGGTTATGTTTTGATCAGTTCCTTCTCTTTGGCTCATTCGTTTGGATCGGGTTTTCCTTTTGTTAGCTTAGCTAACATTTCCGGTTAGGTTATGTTTTTCTCATTTTCTTCCCTTGTTTAGGTTTTGTTTTGATCGGTTCCTTCGCTTTGGCTCCTTTATTTTGATCGGGTTTGCCTTCTGTTAGCTTAGCTAACATTTCTGGTTAGGTTATGTTTTGATCATTTCTTTCCCTTGGTAAGTTCTATTTTGATCAGTTCCTTCTCTTTGGTTCATCCGTTTGGATTGGGTTTTCCTTCTGTTAGGTTAGCTAACATTTCCGATTAGGTTATGTTTTGATCATTTCCTTCCCTTGTTTAGGTTCTGTTTTGATCAGTTCCTTCTCTCTGGTTCATCTATTTGGATCAGGTTTGCCTTCTGTTAGCTTAGCTTACATTTTCAGTTAGGTTATGTTTTGATCATTTTCTTCCCTTGTTTAGGTTCTATTTTGATCAATTCCTTCTCTTTGGTTCATCCATTTGGATTGGGTTTGCCTTCTGTTAGCTTAGCTAACATTTTCAGTTAGGTTATGTTTTAATCATTTCCTTCCCTTGGCAAGGTTCTGTTTTGATCAGTTCATTCTCTCTAGTTTATCCGTTTCGACCAGATTTACCTTCTGTTATCTTAGCTAACATTTCACGTTTGGTTATGTTTTGATCATTTCCTACCCTTGTTTAGGTTATGTTTTGATCAGTTCCTTCGCTTTGGTTCATCTATTTGGATCACGTTTTCCTTCTGTTAGCTTAGATAACATTTTCGGTTAGGTTCTATTTTGATCAATTCCTTCTCTTTGGTTCATCCATTTGGATTGGGTTTGCCTTCTGTTAGCTTAGCTAACATTTCCAGTTAGGTTATGTTTTAATCATTTCCTTCCCTTGGTAAGGTTTTGTTTTGATCAATTCATTCTCTCTGGTTTATCCGTTTTGACCATATTTAACTTCTGTTAGCTTATCAAACATTTCACGTTAGGTTATGTTTTGATCATTTCCTACCCTTGTTTAAATTATGTTTTGATCAGTTCCTTCTCTTTGGCTCATTCGTTTGGATCGAGTTTTCCTACTTTAGCTTAGCTAACATTTCCGGTTAAGTTATGTTTTGATCAGTTTCTTACCTTGTTTAGGTTCTATTTTGATCAATTCATTCTCTTTAGTTCATCCGTTTGGATTGGGCATGCCTTCTGTTAGCTTAGTTAACATTTAGGTTATGTTTTGATCATTTCTTTCCCTTGGTAAGATTATATTTTGATCAGTTCCTTCTCTTTGGTTAATCCGTTTGGATTGGGTTTGCCTTCTGTTAGGTTAGCTAACATTTCCGATTAGGTTATGTTTTGATCATTTCCTTCCCTTGTTTAGATTCTGTTTTGATCAGTTCCTTCTCTTTGGTTCATCCGTTTGGATTGGGTTTTCCTTCTGTTAGCATAGCTAACATTTCTGGTTAGGTTATGTTTTGATCATTTTCTTCCGTTGTTTAGGTTCTATTTTGATCAATTCCTTCTCTTTGGTTCACCCGTTTGGATTGGGTTTGCCTTCTGTTAGCTTAGCTAACATTTATGTTATGTTTTGATCATTTCCATCCATTGGTAAGGTTCTGTTTTGATCAGTTCCTTCTCTTGTTTAGGTTCCGTTTTGATCAGTTCCTTCGCTTTGGTTCATCTATTTGGATCAGGTTTTCCTTCTGTTAGCTTAGATAACATTTCCGGTTAGGTTCTATTTTGATCAATTCCTTCTCTTTGGTTCATCCGTTTGGATTGGGTTTGCCTTCTGTTAGCTTAGCTAACATTTAGGTTATGTTTTGATCATTTCCTTCTGTTGGTAAGGTTCTGTTTTGATCAGTTCCTTCTCTTTGGTTAATCCGTTTGGATTGGGTTTGCCTTTTGTTAGCTTAGCTAACATTTCCGATTTGGTTATGTTTTGATCATTTCCTTCCCTAGTTTAGGTTCCGTTTTGATCAGTTCCTTCGCTTTGGTTCATCTATTTGGATCAGGTTTGCCTTCTGTTAGCTTAGCTAACATTTTCGGTTAGGTTATGTTTTGATCATTTTCTTCCCTTGTTTAGGTTCTATTTTGATCAATTCCTTCTCTTTGGTTCATCCGTTTGGATTGGGTTTTCCTTCTGTTAGCATAGCTAACATTTCCAGTTAGGTTATGTTTTAATCATTTCTTTCCCTTGGCAAGGTTCTGTTTTGATCAGTTCATTCTCTCTGGTTTATCCGTTTCGACCAGATTTACCTTCTGCTAGCTTAGCTAACATTTCACGTTAGGTTATGTTTTGATCATTTCCTACCCTTGTTTAGGTTATGTTTTGATCAGTTCCTTCGCTTTGGTTCATCTATTTGGATCATGTTTTCCTTCTGTTAGCTTAGATAACATTTCCGGTTAGGTTCTATTTTGATCAATTCCTTCTGTTTGGTTCATCCGTTTGGATTGGGTTTGCCTTCTGTTGGCTTAGCTAAAATTTCCAGTTAGGTTATGTTTTAATCATTTCCTTCCCTTGGTAAGGTTTTGTTTTGATCAATTCATTCTCTCAGGTTTATCCGTTTCGACCATATTTAACTTCTGTTAGCTTATCAAACATTTCACGTTAGGTTACGTTTTGATCATTTCCTACCCTTGTTTAAATTATGTTTTGATCAGTTCCTTCTCTTTGGCTCATTCGTTAGGATCGAGTTTTCCTACTTTAGCTTAGCTAACATTTTCGGTTAGGTTATGTTTTGATCATTTTCTTCCCTTTTTTAGGTTCTATTTTGATCAATTCCTTCTCTTTAGTTCATCCGTTTGGATTGGGCTTGCCTTCTGTTAGCTAAGTTTACATTTAGGTTATGTTTTGATCATTTCTTTCCCTTGGTAAGGTTCTATTTTGATCAGTTCCTTCTCTTTGGTTCATCCGTTTGGATTGGGTTTGCCTTCTGTTAGGTTAGCTAACATTTCCGATTAGGTTATGTTTTGATCATTTCCTTCCCTTGTTTAGATTCTGTTTTGATCTGTTCCTTCTCTTTGGTTCATCTGTTTGGATTTGGTTTTCCTTCTGTAAGCATAGCTAACATTTCCAGTTAGGTTATGTTTTGATCATTTTCTTCCGTTGTTTAGGTTCTATTTTGATCAATTCCTTCTCTTTGGTTCACCCGTTTGGATTGGGTTTGCCTTCTGTTTGCTTAGCTAACATTTATATTATGTTTTGATCATTTCCTTCCGTTGGTAAGGTTCTGTTTTGATTAGTTCCTTCTCTTGTTTAGGTTCTGTTTTGATCAGTTCCTTCGCTTTGGTTCATCTATTTGGATCAGGTTTTCCTTCTGTTAGCTTAGATAACATTTCCGGTTAGGTTCTATTTTGATCAATACCTTCTCTTTGGTTCATCCGTTTGGATTGGGTTTGCCTTCTGTTAGCTTAGCTAACATTTCCAGTTAGATTATGTTTTAATCATTTTGTGATCGGTGGAAATAGAACTGACTGTTTTGAAATGCTGGTTCGCGAAATGTCGCGGTAAGCAAGAGTCGCCACCGTCTTTTATTTTCTCCAACAAGGAAAGGACAAAAGCACATCAAAATTCCTTTTCGAGATGTCTCTCGGTTCGGGAGGTAGATTATAGAAAGGGAAGGTGTTAGCACCCTTTCTATCCGTGGTTATCCACGGGCTCTTAGGTACTTGCTCACTATGTTTTCAAAAAATGTTTGCTTTTCTTGTGTTTGTGGGTTTTGAAAAAGTTTGTTTGAAAACTTCGATTTGACTCTTGTATCTCTCCTCAAGAGTGTATGAAGTATTTGTTTGAAAACTTTTGTCAGAAAAGTGTAAGTGCGAAAAGTTGTTTGTTTTGAAAGAGCAAGTATCTGAGAACCTCTACCTACTCAAAAGAAATTAAGCTGTGTAAATGTCCTTTAGACAGTACTATCCCACTATTGAGAAGTAGGTAGCATCGTCGTTGGAGTTTGTCGGGTCAATTCGATTATAGGGACATGTGGTCACCAAAGCAATAGTAGGACGCCTTAGCGGTAACCCTAATGTCTTAGATCGTTTTTTATTGAGGCAACCGTTCCGAGGCAACTTGGATCTTTTAGACAAGAGGGCGACCTCTAAAACACCCTATACTCAATGACCACGTCGAGGCAACCAAGTGAGGCGTACCCTAGGAGTGGCATGTGCGAGTGTGTCAGGATTCAGTTAAGTTATCTTTGCACATGTTATGGTGAGCTACGTTTTGATTTTAATTTAAGAGAAGTCTTGTCATGCATAGCCTAATTAACATACATCTAACAGTTAAATGTTGCGGAAAATAAATCTACGCTATTACAAGGCGTCGGGTATTTACATCGCCAAAAACAAACCCTTGGAAAGTAAATTGCGGGAAATTAAAGAAAGCGATAAAAAGTCCTAATTATCTATTACATCCTCGGAGAAATTACATAAATATGATCAAAAATGAAATTCTGGCTACAGATACTCAATGTCACGTTCAATGTTATGACACCGTATCTGACTTACTATATGACAGTAAATACAAAAACAATAAAGAACACAGTCAATTGTTTACCCAGTTCAGTGTGCAACAACACCTACTCTGGGGGCTACCAAGCCAGGGAGGAAATCCACTATAAGAGATGTTAATTCAGGAATAAACCAACCAGTTTATCTCCTTCACTTAAGACCTACCCAATGCAATTTCAATCTAAGTACAACTTAAACCTGAGTTCCTACTCACTCCCCCTCAATCATAGCAGTGATACATAAAACAATTTGACTATTGATTTGATGAAGACACTCTTCAAAAACAAACACTTGATTAAGCTTCACAGCTTTTTAACCAAGCAACACAATCACTCTTGCTTCACAGCTTTGAGTGATGCACACAACTAATCTTGATTCTGCTTCACAGCTTTAATCAAGGAACATTCAAACACTCTTGCTTCAAAGCTTTGAGTGCTACACAACCCTTACAATTAAAAACCTATTCCAAGTCACTTATCACAATGATAATTGCTTGGAGTACAATAATCAAATCTATACAGATTACAAATGATCTTCTGATCAATAAAGGGATTACTTGCAAAACAGCAGCTCTGTTGAATATATAGCTGCAACTTCAGTTAGGGTTTCCACAAAAACCTAGGGTTAATTCCGTTTGACCCTAAGGCTAGGTCATAGGACTTTATTAACCAGGTTAGGGTTGAGCTAGGTTACCCCTCAGAAAACACAGGATTCTGTTCTGGAAAGACTGAGTTATTTCCTGAAAAAACTCAGAATTAACCAACCTGCAAACCTGTTAGATCAGAACAGGATGTCTTAACATCTGTTATGACATCTGAGAAACCTGTCAACTGAATTGTGAAAATGTGATCTTTTTGCAAAATGCTCAGATACACACTTATAAACATTAGTACCTGAATGATAATATTTTTCTGCAAAGGTACCTAATGAATCAGTACAAACTAAACTAGAATGTTATGATATCAGTCATGACATTCACACAAACACTTGGGTTTTACCAAAAATGCAAGCCAATAACTAAACACCTACAAACTCCCCCTTTGGCAGATTTTTGGCTAAAGACCCTAAGCAATCAGAGATAGATAGCAGCAGAAAGAGATGACTGCAGAAAAATATAATGTCTAAATGAGCAAGTACATATTAAGTACCAAAATATTCTCCCCCTCTTTAGCCACAAATGGGCCAAAGATACATGTTCAAAAAGATTATACAGTTATCCAGAAAGAAATAACAAGAGCAGCAGCAGAAAAAAAAGGAACTGAACACACTTCCAAACTCCACCAGGGACCTGCACCAACCACCAACATCACCAAACAGTAACCAACCTTTAAGCACTGTCATCAGACTCAGAGGATTCGGGCTTCTTCCTTTTCTTGTGAGCAATGTCAGCATTCTCCTCTTTGTTTGATGTCTCAACATTCTTAGAGACATCTGGATTTGTTTCAGCATTTGAACTTTCTTGGTTCAGAGGAACAGAAATGCCAGGAACTGAGTGGTTCTCGTTCATAATTCTTGAAACAATTTTTGCTATTGCTTGATTAACATAGGCTGTTCCTTCCCTATTTGCAATTTCAGGGGGAATTGAAGAAGAAGGATGAGATGGATTACCAGAGGCAGAAGCTTGGGACTTTCCTGCATGTCTTGTTCTCAACTCTTTGACCTTGGTGGGGTTAGTTTCCACTTTTCTACGAGAAGAGATTTCCAGAACTTCAGAGTCCAGACAGGAAGAGATCGTCCCAGAATCTTGATCAGAGGAAGAGGTTGAAATGGTCGTATTGGATGATGATTGTGTTTGAGGCATTCTGACAGTCTTAGAGGACCAACAGCAACTGAAGACAAGATTCTGATTGAGAGACTGGTTTTTAATGAGGAGACGAGAGGGGAAGGAAGAAAATGAGTGTCTATTCAACTTCTTAAAAGAACTGAAGGAAATGGGAAAATATAATTTTAACCCAATCAGAACAAGCATAACTCCTTTAACCCTTGTTTTAAGCAAAATTAATTGCTACAATTCCTCATGTTGGCAAATACCCAACTTACCCCTCAAGTTTTCAAATTGATTTGCATCAAGAGCCTTGGTAAAAATGTCCGCCAGCTGTAGCTCAGTGGCAACATGTTCCAATTTGATTGTCTTCTCTTCTACAAGGTCTCTGATAAAGTGATGTCGTATGTCAATATGTTTGGTCCTACTATGCTGAATGGGATTCTTGGAAATGTTGATTGTACTCAGATTGTCACAGTACAATGTCATAACATCTTGTGTGACATTATACTCAGTAAGCATCTGTTTCATCCAGATCATTTGAGAACAGCTACTACCAGCTGCAATGTATTCAGCTTCAGCAGTAGAAAGAGACACACAATTCTGTTTCTTGCTGAACCAAGAAACCAGATTATTTCCCAAGAAGAAACATCCTCCAAAGGTGCTTTTTCTATCATCAGCACTACCAGCCCAATCAGCATCACAGTAGCCAGTCAGAGCTGGTTCACAGCCATGAGAATACATCAACCCATAGTTGTGAGTTCCACTCACATACTTCAAGATTCTCTTCACTTGATTGATATGACTGACTTTAGGATCAGCTTGGTATCTTGCACAGACTCCAACTGCAAAAGTAATATCAGGTCTGCTGGCTGTCAAGTACAACAAGCTTCCTATCATGCTTCTGTACAGACTTTGATCCACCTTAACCCCACTTGAGTCTTTGGAAAGCTTTAAATGAGTAGGAGCAGGAGTCCTTTTGTGACTGGCATTCTCCATACCAAACTTCTTTACAATGTTCTTAGCATACTTGCTTTGAGATAGGAAGATTGAGTCCTCCATCTGTGAGACTTGTAGTCCAAGAAAATAAGTTAGTTCTCCCATGAGACTCATTTCAAATTCAGCCTGCATCTGGTCAGCAAAATGTTTAACCATAGGTTCTGACATTCCTCCAAACACTATGTCATCAACATATATTTGGGCAACCATCAACTTCCCTCCTTCAGTTTTGACAAAGAGAGTTTTGTCCAAGCCTCCTTTTCTGTATCCTTTGTCTGAGAGAAACTTTGTTAACCTGTCATACCATGCTCTAGGAGCTTGTTTCAGGCCATATAGAGCTTTTCTCAATTTGTAGACATGATCAGGGTGGTTTGGATCCACAAAGCCTTTAGGTTGTTCCACATAAGCTTCCTCATTTAAGTACCCATTTAGAAAGGCACTTTTCACATCCATCTGAAATAGCTTGAACTTCAGAAGACAAGCAATTGACAATAGGAGTCTGATTGATTCCAGCCTGGCCACAGGAGCAAAGGTTTCATCAAAATCAACCCCTTCAACCTGGGTGTATCCTTGAGCAACAAGTCTTGCCTTATTTCTGGTGACAACTCCTTCAGCATCTGACTTGTTCTTGAAGATCCATTTTGTCCCAATGATGTTAGTTCCTTCAGGTCTAGGAACCAGTTCCCAAACTTCATGTTGCTTGAATTGGTTCAGTTCATCTTGCATTGCACCAATCCAGTATTCATCAGTTAAAGGTTCCTTGACATTTTTTGGTTCTATTTTGGACACAAAACAAGAGTTTGAGATGATTTCTCTAGATCTTGTAGTGACTCCACTGTTGGGATCTCCTATGATGAGCTCTTTTGGATGATCCTTCTGAATTCTGATGGAAGGGATCTTGCTAGCTTCCTTTGATTCAGATTCTGTTGTGGTGGAGTTGGGAAGATCATTCTGTTGGGTTGAAGTCTCAAAGAATGTCTCAACAGTACAAGGAACATCTATTTCTTCATGATAATCATCAATTATAACATTTATTGATTCCATCATGGCTTTGGTTCTGGAATTGAATACTCTATAAGCTCTGCTGTTTGAGGAGTATCCTAGAAATATGCCTTCATCACTTTTAGGGTCCAGTTTTCTTCTTTGTTCACGATCTGCTAGAATGTAGCATTTGCTGCCAAACACATGGAAGTACTTCACAGTTGGTTTTCTTCCTTTCCAGAGTTCATATATGGTGGATGAGGTTCCCTTTCTCAAGGTGACCCTGTTATGAACATAGCAGGCTGTATTCATAGCTTCAGCCCAAAAATACATAGGAAGTTTTTTAGCATGTAACATTGCTCTGGCAGATTCCTGTATGGTCCTGTTTTTTCTTTCCACAACTCCATTTTGCTGAGGAGTTATAGGCGAAGAAAATTCATGACTAATTCCTTCTGAGGAACAGAAATCATCAAACTTGCTGTTTTCAAATTCCTTGCCATGATCACTTCTGATTCTGACAATACATCCTTCCTTTTCTCTTTGGATTCTTTTGCACAATTCTTTAAAAACTTCAAATACATCAGATTTTTCCCTAATGAAATTAATCCAGGTGAATCTGGAAAAATCATCCACAACCACATAGGCATATCTTTTTCCACCAAGACTCTCCACTTGCATTGGTCCCATCAGATCCATATGAAGAAGTTCTAGAACCTTAGAGGTGGTCAGATGTCTTGACTTTGGATGTGACATCCTAGTCTGCTTACCAACCTGACATTCTCCACAGACTCTTTCTTCATCAATTTGCAGTCTTGGAATCCCTCTGACTGCCTCCATGGAGATAATCCTTTTCATTCCTCTTAGATGAAGATGGCCAAGTTTTTGGTGCCACAGTTTCACCTATTTTTCTTCTTTTGCAATGGAACACATAGAGGAGAAATTAGTGTTCTCAGGTTCCCACAAGTAACAGTTGTCTTTAGATCTGACTCCTTTCATTACAATTTCTTGTTTGTCATTGATTACAAGGCATTCAGATTTTGAGAAATTTACCTTGAATCCTAGATCACACAATTGACTGATACTAATGAGATTAGCAGTCAGTCCTTTTACCAGCAGTACTTCATTCAGACTTGGAACTCCAGGGCAGTCCATATTACCAACTCCTTTGATTTCACCTTTAGCACCATCTCCAAAGGTCACAAAACTGGTGGTGTGAGGTTTAACATTATTGAGGAGGTTCTTGATTCCAGTCATGTGTCTGGAACACCCACTGTCAAAGTACCAGTCTTCCTTTGCAGAGACCCTCAGGGAAGTGTGGGCTATCAGGGCAGTAGCCTTTTTCTTCCATTTAGGAACATGTGGTACCTTTTTAGACTTAGGTTTGACACCTGAGTTCTGATTAGGGTATCCATGCAATCTGAAGCAGAAAGGTTTTATGTGGCCATATCTCCCACAATGATGACATCTCCATCTTTGGTATCTTTTCTTCATATGTCTCTGATCTTGATGTTGAGAGTTGTGTTGAGACATCTGTTTTGACATTTTCTTATCAGGCCTGATCTTCTTGACTGTACCAGATTTCTTTGCTTCCATAAATCCTAGTCCAGATTTATTTCCCACATTTTGTCCAACCTGAAGAATTTCTTCTAGTTTGTCTGTTCCATTAGTAAGCATCTTGACAGATTTTGTCATTTGATTCAGTTGTGAGTTCAGCAATTGAACTTCCCCTTCTAGATGACTTATAGTTTCAAGGTTTGCCCTTTTCTCAGCCTCCAGCTTTATGATGAGTTTTGATTGTTTCTCATTCTGCACACAGACTTCAGTACTTCTGATACACAGTTTCTTGTAAGTATCAGCCAGTTCTTCAAATGTCACCTCTTCATCACTAGTGTCACTTTCAGAGATACAAACACCAGTTAGAGCAGTAACTAGTTTGGCAGATTCTTCTTCAGAATTACTTTCTGAATCACAGTCAGACCAAGTAACAGTCATTCCTTTCTTTTGTTTCTTAAGAAAGGTTGGACATTCAGCTCGAATATGCCCATATCCTTCACAACCATGGCATTGAATTCCTCTGCCTTGGTTTCCCTTCTCTTCTGACCTTGGTCTTCTGCTGGAACTGTCAATGTCAGAGGGAATGTTATGAACATTTGACCTTGACTTTGGATCAATTCTTTTGATGAGTTTGTTGAACTGTCTTCCAAGCATGGCTATAGCTTCTGAAATATTTTCTTCTTCATCCTCCTTGTTGTCAGTGTTGGACACAAGTGCTATGCTCTTGTTCTTCCTGTCACTATTTTCAGTGATCCCCATCTCATAAGTCTGAAGAGACCCAATAAGTTCATCCACTTTCAACTTGCTGATGTCCCGGGCTTCTTCTATGGCAGTTACCTTCAGTTAAGTTATCTTTGCACATGTTATGGTGAGCTACGTTTTGATTTTAATTTAAGAGAAGTCTTGTCATGCATAGCCTAATTAACATACATCTAACAGTTAAATGTTGCGGAAAATAAATCTACGCTATTACAAGGCGTCGGGTATTTACATCGCCAAAAACAAACCCTTGGAAAGTAAATTGCGGGAAATTAAAGAAAGCGATAAAAAGTCCTAATTATCTATTACATCCTCGGAGAAATTACATAAATATGATCAAAAATGAAATTCTGGCTACAGATACTCAATGTCACGTTCAATGTTATGACACCGTATCTGACTTACTATATGACAGTAAATACAAAAACAATAAAGAACACAGTCAATTGTTTACCCAGTTCAGTGTGCAACAACACCTACTCTGGGGGCTACCAAGCCAGGGAGGAAATCCACTATAAGAGATGTTAATTCAGGAATAAACCAACCAGTTTATCTCCTTCACTTAAGACCTACCCAATGCAATTTCAATCTAAGTACAACTTAAACCTGAGTTCCTACTCACTCCCCCTCAATCACAGCAGTGATACATAAAACAATTTGACTATTGATTTGATGAAGACACTCTTCAAAAACAAACACTTGATTAAGCTTCACAGCTTTTTAACCAAGCAACACAATCACTCTTGCTTCACAGCTTTGAGTGATGCACACAACTAATCTTGATTCTGCTTCACAGCTTTAATCAAGGAACATTCAAACACTCTTGCTTCAAAGCTTTGAGTGCTACACAACCCTTAAAATTAAAAACCTATTCCAAGTCACTTATCACAATGATAATTGCTTGGAGTACAATAATCAAATCTATACAGATTACAAATGATCTTCTGATCAATAAAGGGATTACTTGCAAAACAGCAGCTCTGTTGAATATATAGCTGCAACTTCAGTTAGGGTTTCCACAAAAACCTAGGGTTAATTCCGTTTGACCCTAAGACTAGGTCATAGGACTTTATTAACCAGGTTAGGGTTGAGCTAGGTTACCCCTCAGAAAACGCAGGATTCTGTTCTGGAAAGACTGAGTTATTTCCTGAAAAAACTCAGAATTAACCAACCTGCAAACCTGTTAGATCAGAACAGGATGTCTTAACATCTGTTATGACATCTGAGAAACCTGTCAACTGAATTGTGAAAATGTGATCTTTTTGCAAAATGCTCAGATACACACTTATAAACATTAGTACCTGAATGATAATATTTTTCTGCAAAGGTACCTAATGAATCAGTACAAACTAAACTAGAATGTTATGACATCAGTCATGACATTCACACAAACACTTGGGTTTTACCAAAAATGCAAGCCAATAACTAAACACCTACAAAAAATAATATGCGCGAAAGAAAATTGAATCAAAGAAGTCCTTAGGGTTTTGACCCTTTTTGAGAAAGAAAGAAGTTTTTGGTGGTTTATGAATTAAATTAAATTAAACCTAATTAATTAATTAATAAAAAGATACGTTTTTTGAGTTTTTAATGTCTTAAAGAAAATAAAATAAAAAGTAATTAAAATTGTCAAGAAAACCCTAATTCTATATTGATTTTTAATTATTGTGAAAAAGTTAAAGTTAACCTAATTAACTAAATTAATTTATGTTAGTATTGATTTACAAAAATAATTAATTAAATTTAATAAAAATAAAAATATTATTATTTTATGTTTTCTGGATTTATTAAGAAAAAAGTTAATTTGGTTAGTAAAAATAATAATTATAATTATTTATAATAAAACAATTAAATGAAAAAAATAAAAATATAAAAGAAAAGAAAGAATGAACCCAGGGGGGTGTTGGCCCATTTAGGAGGTAAGCTATGCAATTCTGAAGCCCAATTGTTTCCAATTCGTTTGACTTTTTTTGATTGTCCTTGGTGCGTATTGACTGGGAGTATGATGGTCATCCACTCATGACCACTGGATTTGAGCTTAGAGACACATGGCGCTTGGATGTTAGAGGTGCATGATGGACTCCTTTTGGAAAGCTGCATATGAACATGTTAAGAAAAGGAACAAATAATTATTTTGGGGGACCTGGGATTCGAACCCAGGTCCCAGTGTTCATATGCGCACGTATCAACCACTCCACAAACTTGCCTTAGTTGTTAGTAAAATAAAGGGCAAATATTATATTAAGAAACAAACCACTAAGCTATAAAACAAATAAAACGCGCGCCTTTTTTGAATTAACCAATGGGAGGTTAACACCTAGTCATCTTCTTCCTTCGTTCTGCACAAAAACACATTAGATAGCGGGGGTTTTTAACCCCCACAATATGACACGAGGAAAAATAGTGACTAGAGCCATGGTGTATATAAATATTTCGCGAGGGTTCAATCGTGTTCGTCTGGTTCTCACGAATCCAACCATGTGCCTTACAAGTCCTGATTTTTCTGGGTTTAGAAAGCCCCAATTCCAGAGTTCAAGAACCCTAGAAATCGTCCATGGCAATTTTTGATTTATGGTGTTTTAGTCTAATTAAATGATATCATTAGCTTTGTACAGTCCCTAGCAACACAAAACAATCATGAAAACATATGAAAGATGCATGAATCATGATATACGATTGTGAATAAAAGTGTCAAACCGTGGTCCTGTATCCTGTGATTCTTTGAGCTTTAGCGTGCGAATTCAATTGCCACACGTTCCTGGGAACTCCTGCAAGGTGTTAGAATCAACAAAAAGCTTTGAATCGCCCTGGAATATAGAAATCAGTTTTGAGTTTTTTTCTAGAAATTTTGCAATATGGCTATGGTCTTTCTGCAGCTTTCTCACGTGTGTGGCATTAGGGTTAGCTTGTACATATATAGAGGAATGAAATTAGGTCACAATCTTGAGCCAAAATCCTTTGAATTGATGATTGAATATTTGATTGAAAATCAAATCTTTTTGCATTTTCATGATTGGAAAAAGTTGCCAATTTTGGAGATTCTTGCATATTTGATTTGTACACGAAATTGTCAGCATATCTTGACCATATTTGCTTCACAAAAAGATTGAAAAATCAAATCTTTGTATTTTCCTACAATTTAAATTAATTAAATGAATTAGTATTATTAAAAATCCAATTAATTAATAAAAAATAAGAAAATAAATTCAATTAAGCTTGATGGGTCGTGCATAGGTCATGGATGAAGTTTCAAGAAGAGATTTGAGGCCCATTAGCAAAAATAAGGTGTTTTGTGCAAAGTTGACTTTTGTAAATTCATGAAAATTTCCCAACTTCTCCAATGCATATCTTGCTCAATTTTGATAATATGAACATGTTCCTGGACATTTTGGAAAGGTCTTGAAGTCCTCTAACCAATTCCTTTGGTCCCATGTCATTTGGATTTACCAATCTCAAGTTATGGCCTTTGACTCAAAAGGTACTTTTGTTGACTTTTAAAATTGACCTATAATGTAGAAATTAATAACTTTTTGTGAGATCATTTCTTGGACTTGGAGTGTGAAGATGGATTGTAGGAGATTTCATCCCCTTCAAAATGAGCATTGGATGGAATTTTTCTGATGAACCATAAAAAAGTTATGCCCTGGTCAAGATACAGTTGACTTTTCTACTATCCAAAAATAGTAACTTTTTGTATCTTGATGATTTTTGAGCCATTCTTGTGGAATCATGATCAAGACTTGATAAAATGATGATTGTGAACTAAAAATAAGATGTTGACCAAAAATTATGACTTTTGACTGCAAAATGACCATTTTACCCCTGCAGTGAACTGTGGATCAAATTGGCACTGTGAGTCTTGAAACTTGGTATGTAGGTGCTTGAGGATGTATATAGGCCCTTGAGACTTGATTGAACCATTGATAATCCCAAATTCCTTGAGAGAACCAAAACCCTAATTTCAGCTGTCTTAGGAGATGGTTTGATTGTCTACCTCTTGAGCCATCTTGAGTAATTTTGAAGACAAATCTTGAGGAATATGGGAGGGCAAATTTTGGGGTACAACAGTTGCCCCTGTTCAATCTTCTTAAATCTGAGGATGTAGATTGGCTTGCGTGCCTTTCGTGATCCGAAGGTGGAAGATGATTGAACACTAAAGTGCCCAGAAATTTGCACTCGCATGGTGTTAGTATCAGCAATGTGATGTCGGGAATGGGCTTACAGATGCCATTTGGAGATATGATGGATAGGAAGATGGGCTTATAGATGCCATCTGGAGATGTGACAGAATCTTGTCGGGGGATGGGCTTATAGATGCCATCTAGAGATTGTTGGTAGGTAGTTTTGTCTTTGTTGACAGGTTGTCTTCATTGACGAGTTGTCTTCGTTGACGGGGTGTTCACCAGAAAAATCTTTAGGAATCGATTTAACTGGTCTTGTCTCCATTGATTGGCTTCAGAAAAATCTTTAGGAATCGATTTAACTGGACCAGAGGAGGTTTTTTTGATCATGATGTGATAAAGGAATCTGAGACGATTGCTACTCCAAATCGATGATGAAGGAATCTGGGACGATTACTACCTCAGCAGGATGATGAAGGAATCTTGGATGACTTCTACCTCAACGGGATGATGAAGGAATCTTGGACGATTACTACCTCAGCAGGAATGGTGAAGGAATCTTGATGACTTCTACCTCAATGGGGTGATGAAGGAATCTTGACGATTACTACCTTAGCAGAATGATGAAGGAATCTGGGACGATTACTACCTCAGCAGGATGATGAAGGAATCTTGGACTATTATTACCTCAGCAGGATGATGAAGGAATCTAGGACGACTTCTACCTCAACGGGATGATGAAGGAATCTTGAGTGACTTCTACCTCAACGGGATGATGAAGGAATCTTGAGTGACTTCTACCTCAACGGGAATGGTGAAGAAATCTTGGACGATTACTACCTCAGCAGGATGATGAAGGAATCTTGGACGATTACTACCTCAGCAGAAATGGTGAAGGAATCTTGGACGATTACTACCTCAGCAGGATGATGAAGGAATCTTGGACGATTACTACCTCAGCAGAAATGGTGAAGGAATCCTGGACGATTACTACCTCAGCAGGATGATGAAGGAATGAAGGAATCTTGAGTGACTTCTACCTCAACGGGATGATGAAGGAATCTTGAGTGACTTCTACCTCAACGGGAATGGTGAAGGAATCTTGGACGATTACTACCTCAGCAGGATGATGAAGGAATCTTGGATGATTACTACCTCAGCAGAAATGGTGAAGGAATCTTGGACGATTACTACCTCAACGGGATGATGAAGGAATCTTGGAAGATTACTACCTCAGCAGAAATGGTGAAGGAATCTTGGATGAATTCTACCTCAGCAGGATGATGAAGGAATCTAGAATGATTGCTACTCCAAAAGGTAATGACTTTTATCTGTTGATCGATCTTTCCTGAAAAGGTAAAGAGTTAGTTGTGTGCAATGTCATGATGCATGCATTGTGTAATGATGTTCTCAAAGTAAATGAGATTTATGATATGATGCGTATGTGCATGTATCATGATGTATGAAAATGTGATGTTTTAGCTAGGAAAATAAATCCCGGATAGCTGCTGGAGCATGATGTTGAATTCTTCGTTTCCGCTGGGGATGATGAACGAAGATGATTGTGTGAATAAACCTGTAGGAGAAGATGACTCCGTTGGGGAATAAACTTGATGAAGAGATTACTCTACGGGGAATTACTCCGTGGGAATAGATGCTTCGCTGAGATTTTAACGATAACTCCGCTGGGGACTCCGTTGACAAGCTCTGTTAGGGATTTTGATGATGAACTCCGCAGGGGATAGAAAGAACTTCGCTGGGGGACGATCTTTCCATTGCGACTTGCTGAGGATAACCCAGTTAGACTCTGGTGGGGACAACCTTCTGAATACGGCTGGGGAGATGCATTTGTACTCTGTAGGCGATAAGCTTCCAGAATCTACTGGGGAGATGATTCAACTCTGCTGGGGAAACTTTTGAGGAAATGGATCCATTGGGGTATCTTGTATTCCGTCGGGGAACAATCTTATATTTTTGTAGAGGAATATTAAGACTGTCGGGGATGCTTGCTAGGAATATCTGTATACTCTGCTAGGGAATATTAAGATCTTCTGGGGATACCCAACTTCTTCAGGACTGATGGTAGACCAACTCTGCTTGGGGGAGAGTATTGCTGACTTGCTGGGGATACTGTGCCTTTTAGGGCTGATGGGAGGCCAACTCTGCTTGGGGAGAGTATTGCCGAATCTTGCCTTAACCTGCGGGGAGTGAAGACATCTTGGTCGTATTCTTCAGCTGAATCTACCTTGGTACCTGGTGGACAGAGCAGCTTGTACAGTTCGGATAATTCTTATTTCCCCAGCTTCTGTAGGAGAAGAAGGCCTATGAGGAGCTTGATAACTGCCGATTGACAAATCTTCTTCTGGTAGGCAAGTGACGAGATGACGGGACATAGTCGTACGCTTTTGATCCCTAACTTTTGCCTGGACCGCCCTTTCGGGTTTTCAGTCCATCGGGATACCCTTTTTTGCCCAAGCCGCCTTTTCAGGTTTTCGACTTGCCGGGTGTACAAATTTTTTTCATTTTCATCCCTTATTTTTGCCCGAACCCTTTTGGTTCGCCGGGAAGCCCTTATTTTGCCTAGGCCAGTCGACCTAGCGGGTCTTTGATTATGCGTAGTATTTTTTCGACTATGCCCATGCTCTCAGGATGTAGGGAGGTGTCACTGTCAGTAGTGTTGTGTTGCCATACTACCAGAAGATGTTTGATCGTGCAAGATTCGTCGCTAGAATGCATGTCCAATGCCCCAAGTGACTCAGGTGGAGATTTGCCCCTGGCTATTTGGCATCTTGAGAGATTCCTTGAATCTTGACTTGACTGCCCCAGATGATGGACAATGCTCATGTCGTCCCCTGGATTGGAAGTGTTTTTCCACTTGACGTGATCCTTTTTATTGAGAAGGTTTTTGTTCACTGGATATTCGTCGTGCGAATTTCTCTGCTGTTTGAACAAATAGTCATATGCAAACAATGTTATTCTAAGAATGCAAAGCTTATGTCTGTCTCGAAGTTTTTTGAAAATGCAGTTTTCAATAAAACAAGTGAATTTTTGTAAAATGTGATGTCAACTCAAGATTTTACAGCAAACCCTACAGGAGTCAGGATACCTTTTGTAACAGTATGCTTTCGAACTAACCCATGCTTCAGCTAGGACTTTTAAGGGTTATAGCGTGGCCTGGTTCACAGTTTAAGAAACAAAGGATAAAGGCTCAAAATTTATTTGTACCCACCCGCTCTTCGTGATGTTCTTCGATCCTAAACTCAGCTAATTGTGCATTAGACCTTGTTTGCGTCTTTGCTCTGATACTCCGGTGATGGTTCGGATATTGACAGTTTATTTTGAATAGGCAGTCATTTCTTTTTTGTTGAGGGTTTGTAGGACCTCATTCTTTTCGATTTTATTATCCCTGTCTTTTTGCCTGAACTGTTTCTTTTGTGATTACAGTCAGCGGGATGCCCCATTTTTTGTGTAAGTCTCCTTCATAGGTTTTGACTTATTGGGCTTTTATTTTGAGAGATAATGACTGCCTGTCCTTACGATTATACGGAACCATCACCGTCTCTTGTTTCAGAAGGACTTCTTTGATGCCATTTTGTGCACCTGGATCACTGAGTGATGCCCTTCATTGTGCACCTGGATTAACTGAGAGAACTACCCTACCCCAGGTTATGATTAAGGGTTTTAATTTGTGAAAAGAAAAACTCCAACTTCTTTGGCTCAAAGGGGTTGACGAGGGATTATCTTCCTTATGACTCTACTGTTTAGGATTTGAAACAATGCTTGTACTTCATCAGCGGGGTTTGTTCAAAAGCATACTGTAAATATCGTGGTATCGTTTTCGTCATCCTCCCTCAAAAGGTTTAGAATTCTTTAATCGAGAGTTGAACATCACAAAAAATGAAAGCAATTTGAATATAGTGGATACGAATGGATTGATTCAAAACAGACATATGCGATGCATTGATAAAGTAATAAAGTTTGACATGAATAAATGTTTGAACAATCAGAAGAAAATTATAACTTGAAAATTCCAATGAACAAAAGACATTCTCAATGATTTGGTGACGGATCAGTGATCAAACTTGATCTCCTTGGCATCAATCAAGTCTTGGATCTTGTTCTTCAAACTCCAACAGTCGTCGGTGTCATGTCCAGGACTGTCAGAATGGTAGGCACATCTCACACTCGGGTTATACTTGGAAGAGGAAGTATCAGGATTTTGAGGAGGATCCTTTAGTGTGATCAGTTTCACCTTCAACAATTGTTGTAAAGCTTGAGACAAAGGCATGTTGATGTCAGTATACTGCCTTTCTTGATATCTTACCCTACGCCTATTGCTCTGTCTTTGTTGAACAGGCGTGGGATCGGAGGTCTGGGTTGCCCCTACATGTTGATCATGACGACTCTTTTTACCATGTACAACATTGGACTCTTTCTTCCCATTGTAGGGCTTTTTCTGAGCATCGGAAGGTGTAGCTTCTCGAATCTTCCCGCTTTTGATGCCAGCTTCAATTCTTTCACCAGTCAAGATAAGGTCTGTGAACCCGGCTGAAGAGTTTCCAATCAAGTGGTTAAAGAATGGACCAGACAGGGTCCCCAGAAACATATCGACGAGTTCATGATCAGTTAAGGGTGGCTGCACCCGTCCAGCAAGGTCTCTCCACTTTTGAGCATACTCCTTAAATCCTTCACCCGTCCCTAGTGACATACCCTGGAGTTGGGTGCGCGTTGGAGCGAGGTCGGAATTATACTGATACTGCTTATAGAACGCAGTAGCCAAATCTTCCCAGTTACGGATACTGGCTCCATCCAGCTGATAGAACCACTCGAGCTGAGTCCCTGAAAGACTATCCTGGAAGAAATGGATCCACAAATTCTTGTCAGCTGTGTAAGGTTGGGTCTTCCTTACATACGACCGGAGGTGCAGCTTTGGGCAGGAGGCTCCGTCGTATTTTGCAAAAGCAGGTGCCTTGAACTTATGGGGAATCACCACCCCAGAGGATAAGCCTAGGTCTCCAAAGTCCAACCCGGGCACATTTTGTATCTCCATAGCACTTAAACGGTCCTCCAACTGTTTTTACCTGTCCTCATCAGGAGGGTACTGTTCTTCATCATAATCCGTCTCGTTGTCGGAGACCACGGGACTAGGAACCCTTCTCTCTTGGGAGCTGTCTTTTCCTACAGATGAGGTAGTCAGCTCAACCTCATTCTGTAGTCCATTCCCAAATCTGCGTCCGGTGTTGAACAATACGGTCCTCTTCTTCTTCTTCTTCTTCCTCTCTTTCAGAATCAGAGTCTTCAACTCCTGTTGACCCTGGGCTAGGATCATAACCAACTCTTGGAACTGGGGGTTCTGGGCCTGGAGGGCCTTGATAGATTGTTCAGTGGAAGGTTCAGAAGACATGATGATTGCTGAAATAAACAGCGAAGAAGATAAGTGACCTGTAGAAAGGGTACCTGTTATGCATATGATGGCATGAAATGCGTATGATTTATGTATGCAATGTTTTCAAGGATCTCGCGGGGTAAACAGAGAAACTTGTTAGAATTTGAATCTGGTAGCTTGATTGAAGGAACTTCATATTGCTGAGAGCCCTTCTTCAAGAGTCAAGCTCACCATATCGAGTGGGTCATAGCCCCTGACTCAAGTCATCATGTTTTGATCTCCAAACAACCTTGGCTAGAGGAAAATAAATCCCCTTTGCCCCTTGCTAGACATTTGGTTCATCATGACCTGCATCACAAACCCTTGAGATCCTTGAAATGGGTTAGTCCTTATGCAGGATGTATGCAATGTTATGATTTTATGATGTTATGATGTTATGATAAAGGCACACCACAAGTATTCACAAAAGGCAAACATGGTAAAGCACACAAGTCACACAAAAGAGCCCTTAGATTTCAGGCTGGCATGAAGTTTAGGTACTACCCTCTTTCAGTTTCAGTTGGTTAAGACCTGTCCTAAAAATAGTAACCGGTTTCTAGAGGATCTCAATATCACTGACTACCCTCAATCGGTTATAATTCAAGTTTGGCAACCTTTTCTTGCGGCCGGAACCATCGCGAGAGTTTAGCCTCAATGAGCGTAGAATACTTCTACTGTTCTATGGCCAAGTTGGTCAATTTAAGGTTCTAAGGTCAGTTGGTGCTTAATGACTCCTCAGAAGACCCATATTCTCCTCGTTCCAACACAAGGGATATCGGTACAGACCAAGGTGTCACACCAATGTAGCTACTGCTTCACCCGTGTCGGTCTACGCCGGACAGGTCCCTCACAGTTTATTGCTACTTACCTAAAGGGTATTCCCCAGATCCGGGTTAGGATCTATGAAACTCCGATACAAGCCCACAAAATTAAAGCATACAGAGCATACAATTGAAAACATAAGTGATCTTATCCTAAGGTACACCTCACTTATTATTTCCCCAGTAGAGTCGCCAGTTCTGTGATCGGTGGAAATAGAACTGACTGTTTTGAAATGCTGGTTCGTGAAATGTCGTGGTAAGAAAGAGTTGCCACCGTTTTTTATTTTCTCCAACAAGGAAAGGACAAAAGCACAACAAAATTCCTTTTCGAGATGTCTCTTGGTTCGGGAGGTAGATTATAGAAAGGGAAGGTGTTAGCACCCTTTCTATCCGTGGTTATCCACGGGCTCTTAGGTACTTGCTCACTATGTTTTCAAAAAATGATTGCTTTTCTTGTGTTTGTGGGTTTTGAAAAGGTTTGTTTGAAAACTTCGATTTAACTCTTGTATCTGTCCTCAAGAGTGTATGAAGTGTTTGTTTGAAAACTTTTTCCAGAAAAGTGTAAGTGCGAAAAGTTGTTTGTTTTGAAAGAGCAAGTATCTGAGAACCTCTACCTACTCAAAAGAAATTAAGCTGTGTAAATGTCCTTTAGACAGTACTATCCCACTATTGAGAAGTAGGTAGCACCGTCGTTGGAGTTTGTCGGGTCAATTCGATTATAGGGACATGTGGTCACCAAAGCAATAGTAGGACGCCTTAGCGGTAACCCTAATGTCTTAGATCGTTTTTTATCGAGGCAACTGTTCCGATGAAACTTGGATCTTTTAGACAAGAGGGCGACCTCTAAAACACCCTATACTCAATGACCACGTCGAGGCAACCAAGTGAGGCGTACCCTAGGAGTGGCATGTGCGAGTGTGTCAGGATTCAGTTAAGTTATCTTTGCACATGTTATGGTGAGCTACGTTTTGATTTTAATTTAAGAGAAGTCTTGTCATGCATAGCCTAATTAACATACATCTAACAGTTAAATGTTGCGGAAAATAAATCTACGCTATTACAAGGCGTCGGGTATTTACATCGCCAAAAACAAACCCTTGGAAAGTAAATTGCGGGAAATTAAAGAAAGCGATAAAAAGTCCTAATTATCTATTACATCCTCGGAGCAATTACATAAATATAATCAAAAATAATACGCGCGAAAGAAAATTGAATCGGAGAAGTCCTTAGGGTTTTGACCCTTTTTGAGAAAGAAATAAGTTTTTGGTGGTTTATGAATTAAATTAAATTAAACCTAATTAATTAATTAATAAAAAGATATGTTTTTTGAGTTTTTAATGTCTTAAAGAAAATAAAATAAAAAGAAATTAAAATTGTCAAGAAAACCCTAATTCTATATTGATTTTTAATTATTGTGAAAAAGTTAAAGTTAACCTAATTAACTAAATTAATTTATGTTAGTATTGATTTACAAAAATAATTAATTAAATTTAATAAAAATAAAAATATTATTATTTTATGTTTTCTGGATTTATTAAGAAAAAAGTTAATTTGGTTAGTAAAAATAATAATTATAATTATTTATAATAAAACAATTAAATGAAAAAAATAAAAATATAAAAGAAAAGAAAGAATGAACCCAGGGGGGTGTTGGCCCATTTAGGAGGTAAGCTATGCAATTCTGAAGCCCAATTGTTTCCAGTTCGTTTGACTTTTTTTGATTGTCCATGGTGCGTATTGACTGGGAGTATGATGGTCATCCACTCATGACCACTGGATTTGAGCTTAGAGACACATGACGCTTGGATGTTAGAGGTGCATGATGGACTCCTTTTGGAAAGCTGCATATGAACATGTTAAGAAAAGGAACAAATAATTATTTTGGGGGACCTGGGATTCGAACCCAGGTCCCAGTGTTCATATGCGCACGTATCAACCACTCCACCAACTTGCCTTAGTTGTTAGTAAAATAAAGGGCAAATATTATATTAAGAAACAAACCACTAAGCTGTAAAACAAATAAAACGCGCGCCTTTTTTGAATTAACCAATGGGAGGTTAACACCTAGTCATCTTCTTCCTTCGTTCTGCACAAAAACACATTAGATAGCGGGGGTTTTTAACCCCCACAATATGACACGAGGAAAAATAGCGACTAGAGCCATGGTGTATATAAATATTTCGCGAGGGTTCAATCGTGTTCGTCTGGTTCTCACGAATCCAACCATGTGCCTTACAAGTCCTGATTTTTCTGGGTTTAGAAAGCCCCAATTCCAGAGTTCAAGAACCCTAGAAATCGTCCATGGCAATTTTTGATTTATGGCGTTTTAGTCCAATTAAATGATATCATTAGCTTTGTACAGTCCCTAGCAACACAAAACAATCATGAAAACATATGAAAGATGCATGAATCATGATATACGATTGTGAATAAAAGTGTCAAACCGTGGTCCTGTATCCTGTGATTCTTTGAGCTTTAGCGTGCGAATTCAATTGCCACACGTTCCTGGGAACTCCTGCAAGGTGTTAGAATCAACAAAAAGCTTTGAATCGCCCTGGAATATAGAAATCAGTTTTGAGTTTTTTTCTTGAAATTTTGCAATATGGCTATGGTCTTTCTGCAGCTTTCTCACGTGTGTGGCATTAGGGTTAGCTTGTACATATATAGAGGAATGAAATTAGGTCACAATCTTGAGCCAAAATCCTTTGAATTGATGATTGAATATTTGATTGAAAATCAAATCTTTTTTCATTTTCATGATTGGAAAAAGTTGCCAATTTTGGAGATTCTTGCATACTGATTTGTACACGAAATTTCCAGCATATCTTGACCATATTTGCTTCACAAAAAGATTGAAAAATCAAATCTTTGTATTTTCCTACAATTTAAATTAATTAAATGAATTAATATTATTAAAAATCCAATTAATTAATAAAAAATAAGAAAATCAATTCAATTAAGATTGATGGGTCGTGCATAGGTCATGGATGAAGTTTCAAGAAGAGATTTGAGGCCCATTAGCAAAAATAAGGTGTTTTGTGCAAAGTTGACTTTTGCAAATTCATGAAAATTTCCCAACTTCTCCAATGCATATATTGCACAATTTTTATCATATGAACATGTTCCTAGACATTTTGGAAATGCCTTGAAGTCCTCTAACCAATGCCTTTGGTCCCATGTCATTTGGATTTACCAATCTCAAGTTATGGCCTTTGACTCAAAAGGTACTTTTGTTGACTTTTGAAATTGACCTATAATGTAGAAATTGATAACTTTTTGTGAGAGAATTTCATGTACTTGGAGTGTGAAGATGGACTGTAGAAGATTGCATCCCCTTCAAAATGAGCATTGGATGGAATTTTTCTGATGAACCATGAAAAAGTTATGCCCTGGTCCAGATACAGTTGACTTTTCTACTGTCCAAAAATAGTAACTTTTTGCATCTTGATGATTTTTGAGCCATTCTTGTGGAATCATGATCAAGACTTGATCAAATGATGATTGTGAACTCAAAATAAGATGTTGACCAAAAATTCTGACTTTTGACTGCAAAATGACCATTTTGCCCCTGCAGTGAACTGTGGATCAAATAGGGCCTTTGATTGTGCAAATTGGCACTGTGAGTCTTGAAACTTGGTATGTAGGTGCTTGAGGATGTATATAGGCCCTTGAGACTTGATTGAACCATTGATAATCCCAAATTCCTTGAGAGAACCAAAACCCTAATTTCAGCTGTCTTAGGAGATGGTTTGACTGTCTACCTCTTGAGCCATCTTGAGTAATTTTGAAGACAAATCTTGAGGAATATGGGAGGGCAAATTTTGGGGTACAACACATTTCCTTCCCTCGGTAAGGTTTTGCTTTGATCAGTTCATTCTCTCTGGTTTATCCGTTTCGACCAAATTTAACTTCTGTTAGCCTAGCTAACATTTCACGTTAGGTTATGTTTTGATCATTTCCTACCCTTGTTTAAATTATGTTTTGATCAGTTCCTTCTCTTTGGCTCATTCATTTGGATCGGGTTTGCCTTCTTTAGCATAGCTAACATTTCCGGTTAGGTTATGTTTTGATCATTTTCTTACCTTGTTTAGGTTCTATTTTGATCAATTCCTTCTCTTTAGTTCATCCATTTGGATTGGGCTTGCCTTATGTTAGCTTAGTTAACATTTAGGTTATGTTTTGATCATTTCTTTCCCTTGGTAAGGTTCTATTTTGATCAGTACCTTCTCTTTGGTTCATCCGTTTGGATTGGGTTTGCCTTCTGTTAGGTTAGCTAACATTTCAGATTAGGTTATGTTTTGATTATTTCCTTCCCTTGTTTGGATTCTATTTTAATCAGTTCCTTCTCTTTGGCTCATTCGTTTGGACCGGGTTTGCTTTATGTTAGTTTAGCTAACATTTCTGGTTAGGTTATGTTTTGATCATTTTCTTCCGTTGTTTAGGTTCTATTTTGATCAATTCCTTCTCTTTGGTTCACCCGTTTGGATTGGGTTTGCCTTCTGTTAGCTTAGCTAACATTTCCGATTTGGTTATTTTTTGATCGTTTCCTTCCCTTGTTTAGGTTCTATGTTGATCAGTTCCTTCTCTTTGGTTCACCCGTTTGGATTGGGTTTGCCTTCTGTTAGCTTAGCTAACATTTAGGTTATGTTTTGATCATTTCCTTCCGTTGGTAAGGTTCTATTTTGATCAGTTCCTTCTCTTTGGTTAATCCTTTTGGATTGGGTTTGCCTTCTGTTAGCTTAGCTAACATTTCGAATTTGGTTATGTTTTTATCATTTCCTTCCCTTGTTTAGGTTCCATTTTGATCAGTTCCTTCGCTTTGGTTCATCTATTTGGATCAGGTTTACCTTCTGTTAGCTTAGCTAATATTTTCGGTTAGGTTATGTTTTGATCATTTTCTTCCCTTGTTTAGGTTTTATTTTGATCAATTCCTTCTCTTTGGTTCATCCGTTTGGTTTGGGTTTGCCTTCTGTTAGCTTAGCTAATATTTCCCGTTAGGTTATGTTTTAATCATTTCCTTCCCTTGGCAAGGTTCTGTTTTGATCATTTCATTCTCTCTGGTTTATCCGTTTCGACCAGATTTACCTTCTGTTAGCTTAGCTAACATTTCAGGTTAGGTTATGTTTTGATCATTTCCTACCCTTGTTTAGGTTATGTTTTGATCAGGTCCTTCTCTTTGGCTCATTCGTTTGGATCAGGTTTGACTTCTGTTAGCTTAGCTAACATTTCGGGTTAGGTTATGTTTTTATCATTTTCTTCACTTGTTTAGGTTCTATTTTGATCAATTCCTTCTCTTTGGTTCATCCGTTTAGATTGGGCTTGCCTTATATTAGCTTAGTTAACATTTAGGTTATGTTTTCATCATTTCCTTCCCTTGGTATGGTTCTATTTTGATCAGTTCCTTCTCTTTCGTTCATCCGTTTGGATTGGCTTTGCCTTCTGTTAGGTTAGCTAACATTTCCGAGTAGGTTATGTTTTGATCATTTCCTTCCCTTGTTTAGGTTCTGTTTTGATCAGTTCCTTCGCTTTGGCTCATCTATTTGGATCGGGTTTGCCTTCTGTTAGCTTAGCTAACATTTTTGGTTAGGTTATGTTTTGATCATTTTCTTCCCTTGTTTAGGTTCTATTTTGATCAATTCCTTCTCTCTGGTTCATCCGTTTGGATTGGGTTTGCTTTATGTTAGCTTAGCTAACATTTCCAGCTAGGTTATGTTTTAATCATTTCCTTCCCTTGGTAAGGTTCTGTTTTGATCAGTTCATTCTATCTGGTTTATCCGTTTCGACCAGATTTAACTTCTTTTAGCTTAGCTAACATTTCACGTTAGGTTATGTTTTGATCATTTCCTACCCTTGTTTAGGTTATGTTTTGATCAGTTCCTTCTCTTTGGCTCATTCGTTTGGATCATGTTTGACTTCTGTTAGCTTAGCTAACATTTCCGGTTAGGTTATGTTTTGATCATTTTCTTCCCTTTTTTAGGTTCTATTTTGATCAATTCCTTCTCTTTGGTTCATCCGTTTGGATTGGGCTTACCTTCAGTTAGCTTAGTTAACATTTAGGTTATGTTTTGATCATTTCTTTCCCTTGGTAAGGTTCTATTTTGATCAGTTCCTTCTCTTTGGTTCATCTGTTTGGTTTGGGTTTGCCTTCTGTTAGGTTAGCTAACATTTCCGATTACATTAGGTTTTGATCATTTCCTTCCCTTGTTTAGGTTCTTTTTTGATCAGTTCCGTCTCTTTGGCTCATTCGTTTGGACCAGGTTTTCCTTCTATTAGCTTAGCTAACATTTCCGATTAGGTTATGTTTTGATCATTTCCTTCCGTTGGTATGGTTCTATTTTGATCAGTTCCTTCTCTTTGGTTAATCCGTTTGGATTGGGTTTACCTTCTGTTAGCTTAGCTAACATTTTCGATTTGGTTATGTTTTGATCATTTCCTTCCCTTGTTTAGGTTCTGTTTTGATCAGTTCCTTCGCTTTGTCTCATCTATTTGGATCGGGTTTGCCTTCTGTTAGCTTAGCTAACATTTCTGGTTAGGTTATGTTTTGATCATTTTCTTCCCTTGTTTAGGTTTTATTTTGATCAATTCCTTCTCTTTGGTTCATCCGTTTGGATTGGGTTTGCCTTATGCTAGCTTATCTAACATTTCCAGCTAGGTTATGTTTTAATCATTTCCTTCCCTTGGTTAGGTTCTGTTTTGATCAGTTCATTCTATCTGGTTTATCCGTTTCGACCAGATTTAACTTCTTTTAGCTTAGCTAACATTTCACGTTAGGTTATGTTTTGATCATTTCCTACCCTTGTTTAGGTTATGTTTTGATCAGTTCCTTCTCTTTGGCTCATTCGTTTGTATCGGGTTTAACTTCTGTTAGCTTAGTTAACATTTAGGTTATGTTTTGATCATTTCTTTCCCTTGGTAAGGTTCTATTTTAATCGGTTCCTTCTCTTTGGTTCATCTCATTGGTTTGGGTTTTCCTTCTGTTAGGTTAGCTAACATTTCCGATTACGTTATGTTTTGATCATTTCCTTCCCTTGTTTAAGTTCTATTTTGATCAGTTTCTTCTCTTTGGCTCATTCGTTTGGACCGGGTTTTCCTTCTGTTAGCTTAGCTAACATTTCCGATTAGGTTATGTTTTGATCATTTTCTTCCGTTGTTTAGGTTCTATTTTGATCAATTCCTTCTCTTTGGTTCACCCGTTTGGATTGGGTTTGCCTTCTGTTAGCTTAGCTAACATTTAGGTTATGTTTTGATCATTTCCTTCCGTTGGTATGGTTCTATTTTTATCAGTTCCTTCTCTTTGGTTAATCCATTTGGATTGGGTTTACCTTCTGTTAGCTTAGCTAACATTTTCGATTTGGTTATGTTTTGATCATTTCCTTCCCTTGTTTAGGTTCTATTTTGATCATATCATTCTCTTTGGCTCATCCGTTTGGACCAGGTTTTCCTTCTGTTAGCTTAGCTAACATTTCCAGTTAGGTTATGTTTTAATCATTTCCTTCCCTTGGTAAGGTTCTGTTTTGATCAGTTCATTCTCTCTGGATTATCCGTTTCGACCAAATTTACCTTTTGTTAGCTTAGCTAACATTTCACGTTAGGTTATGTTTTGATCATTTCCTACCCTAGTTTAGTTTATGTTTTGATTAGTTCCTTCTCTTTGGCTCATTCATTTAGAACGGGTTTTCCTTCTGTTAGCTTAGCTAACATTTCCGATTAGGTTATGTTTTTATCATTTTCTTCCCTTGTTTAGGTTCTATTTTGATCAATTCCTTCTCTTTGGTTCATCCGTTTGGATTGGGTTTGCCTTCTGCTAGCTTAGTTAACATTTAAGTTATGTTTTGGTCATTTCCTTCCCTTGGTAAGGTTCTATTTTGATCATTTCCTTCTCTTTGGTTCATCCGTTTGGATTGGGTTTGCCTTCTGTTAGGCTAGCTAACATTTCCGATTAGGTTATGTTTTGATCATTTCCTTCTCTTGTTTAGGTTCTGTTTTGATCGGTTCCTTCGCTTTGGCTCATCTATTTTGATCAGGTTTGCATTCTGTTAGCTTAGCTAACTTTCTGGTTAGGTTATGTTTTGATCATTTTCTTCCCTTGTTTAGGTTCTATTTTGATCAATTTCTTCTCTTTGGTTCTTCCGTTTGGATTAGGTTTGCCTTCTATTAGCTTAGCTAACATTTCCAGTTAGGTTATGTTTTAATCATTTCCTTCCCTTGGTAAGGTTTTGTTTTAGTCAATTCATTCTCACTGGTTTATCCGTTTCGACCATATTTAACTTCTGTTAGCTTAGCTAACATTTCACGTTAGGTTATGTTTTGATCATTTCCTACCCTTGTTTAAATTATGTTTTGATCAGTTCCTTCTCTTTGACTCATTCGTTTGGATCGAGTTTTCCTACTTTAGCTTAGCTAACATTTCCGGTTAGGTTATGTTTTGATCATTTTCTTACCTTGTTTAGGTTTTATTTTGATCAATTCCTTCTCTTTAGTTCATCCGTTTGGATTGGGCTTGCCTTCTGTTAGCTTAGTTAACATTTAGGTTATGTTTTGATCATTTCTTTCCCTTGGTAAGGTTCTATTTTGATCAGTTCCTTCTCTTTGGTTCATCCGTTTAGATTGAGTTTGCCTTCTGTTAGGTTAGCTAACATTTTCGATTAGGTTATGTTTTGATCATTTCCTTCCCTTGTTTAGATTATGTTTTGATCAGTTCCTTCTCTTTGGTTCATCCGTTTGGATTGGGTTTGCCTTCTATTAGCTTAGCTAACATTTCCGGTTAGGTTATGTTTTGAACATTTCCTTCCCTTGTTTAGGTTCCGTTTTGATCAGTTCCTTCGCTTTGGTTCATCTATTTGGATCAGGTTTTCCTTCTGTTAGCTTAGCTAACATTTCCGGTTAGGTTCTATTTTGATCAATTCCTTCTCTTTGGTTGATCCGTTTGGATTGGGTTTGCCATCTGTTAGCTTAGCTAATATTTCCAGTTAGGTTATGTTTTAATCATTTCCTTCCGTTGGTAAGGTTCTGTTTTGATCAGTTCATTCTCTCTGGTTTATCCGTTTCGACCAGATTTACCTTCTGTTAGCTTAGCTAACATTTCACGTTAGGTTATGTTTTGATCATTTCCTACCCTTGTTTAGGTTTTGTTTTGATCAGTTCCTTCTCTTTGGCCCATTCGTTTGGATTGGGTTTTCCTTCTGTTAGCTTAGCTAACATTCCCGGTTAGGTTATGTTTTTATCATTTTCTTCCCTTGTTTAGGTCATATTTTGATCAATTCCTTCTCTTTGGTTCATCCGTTTGGATTGGGCTTTCCTCATGTTAGCTTAGTTAACATTTAGGTTATGTTTTGATCATTTTCTTCCCTTGGTAAGGTTCTATTTTGATCAGTTCCTTCTCTTTTGTTCATCCGTTTGGATTGGCTTTGCCTTCTGTTAGGTTAGCTAACATTTCCGATTAGGTTATATTTTGATCATTACCTTCTCTTGTTTAGGTCCTGTTTTGATCAGTTCCTTCGCTTTGGCTCATCTATTTGGATCGAGTTTGCCTTCTGTTAGCTTAGCTAACATTTCTGGTTAGGTTATGTTTTGATCATTTTCTTCCCTTGTTTAGGTTCTATTTTGATCAATTCCTTCTCTTTGGTTCATCTGTTTGGATTGGGTTTGCCTTCTGTTAGCTTAGCTAACATTTCCAGTTAGATTATGTTTTAATCATTTCCTTCCCTCGGTAAGGTTTTGTTTTGATCAGTTCATTCTCTCTGGTTTATCCGTTTCGACCAGATTTAACTTCTGTTAGCTTAGCTAACATTTCACGTTAGGTTATGTTTTGATCATTTCTTTCCCTTGTTTAGGTTCTGTTTTGATCAGTTCCTTCTCTTTGGCTTATTTGTTTGGACCGGGTTTGCCTTCTGTTAGCTTAGCTAATATTTCCGGTTAGGTTATGTTTTGATCATTTTCTTTCGTTGTTTAGGTTCTATTTTGATCAATTCCTTCTCTTTGGTTCACCCTTTTGGATTGGGTTTGCCTTCTGTTAGCTTAGCTAACATTTAGGTTATGTTTTGATCATTTCCTTCCGTTGGTATGGTTCTATTTTGATCAGTTCCTTCTCTTTGGTTAATCCGTTTGGATTGGGTTTACCTTCTGTTAGCTTAGCTAGCATTTTCGATTTGGTTATGTTTTGATCATTTCCTTCCCTTGTTTAGGTTCTGTTTTGATCAGTTCCTTCGGTTTGGCTCATCTATTTGGATCGGGTTTTCCTTTTGTTAGCTTAGCTAACATTTCTGGTTAGGTTATGTTTTGATCATTTTCTTCCCTTGTTTAGGTTCTATTTTTATCAATTCCATCTCTTTGGTTCATCCGTTTGGATTGGGTTTGTCTTATGTTAGGTTAGCTAACATTTCCAGTTAGATTATGTTTTAATCATTTCCTTCCCTCGGTAAGGTTTTGTTTTGATCAGTTCATTCTCTCTGGTTTATCCGTTTCGACCAGATTTAACTTCTGTTAGCTTATCTAACATTTCACGTTAGGTTATGTTTTGATCATTTCCTACCCTTGTTTAAATTATGTTTTGATCAGTTCCTTCTCTTTGGCTCATTCATTTGGATCGGGTTTGCCTTCTTTAGCTTAGCTAACATTTCCGGTTAGGTTATGTTTTGATCATTTTCTTACCTTGTTTAGGTTCTATTTTGATCAATTCCTTCTCTTTAGTTCATCCGTTTGGATTGGGCTTGCCTTCTGTTAGCTTAGTTAACATTTAGGTTATGTTTTGATTATTTCTTTCCCTTGCTAAGGTTCTATTTTGATCAGTTCCCTCTCTTTGGTTCATCCGTTTGGATTGGGTTTGCCTTCTGTTAGGTTAGCTAACATTTCCGATTAGGTTATGTTTTGATCATTTCCTTCCGTTGGTATGGTTATATTTTGATCAGTTCCTTCTCTTTGGTTAATCCGTTTGGATTGGGTTTACCTTCTGTTAGCTTAGCTAACATTTTCGATTTAATTATGTTTTGATCATTTCCTTCCCTTGTTTAGGTTCTGTTTTGATCGAATCTTTCTCTTTGGCTCATTCGTTTGGACCAGGTTTGCCTTCTGTTAGCTTAGCTAACATTTCCAGTTAAGTTATGTTTTGATCATTTTCTTCCCTTGTTTAGGTTCTATTTTGAGAAATCCCTTCTCTTTGTTTCATCCGTTTGGATTGGGTTTGCCTTCTGTTAGCTTAGCTAACATTTCCAGTTAGGTTATGTTTTAATCATTTCCTTCCCTTGGTAAGGTTCTGTTTTGATCAGTTCATTCTCTCTGGATTATCCGTTTCGACCAAATTTACCTTCTGTTAGCTTAGCTAACATTTCACGTTAGGTTATGTTTTGATCATTTCCTACCCTTGTTTAAATTATGTTTTGATCAGTTCCTTCTCTTTGGCTCATTCGTTTGGATCGAGTTTTCCTACTTTAGCTTAGCTAACATTTCCGGTTAGGTTATGTTTTGATCATTGTCTTACCTTGTTTAGGTTCTATTTTGATCAATTCCTTCTCTTTAGTCCATCCGTTTGGATTGGGCTTGCCTTCTGTTAGCTTAGTTAACATTTAGGTTATGTTTTGATCATTTCTTTCCCTTGGTAAGGTTCTATTTTGAACAGTTCCTTCTCTTTGGTTCATCCGTTTGGATTGAGTTTGCCTTCTGTTAGGTTAGCTAACATTTCCGATTAGGTTATGTTTTGATCATTTCCTTCCCTTGTTTAGATTATGTTTTGATCAGTTCCTTCTCTTTGGTTCATCCGTTTGGATTGGGTTTGCCTTCTGTTAGCTTAGCTAACATTTCCGGTTAGGTTATGTTTTGATCATTTCCTTCCCTTGTTTAGGTTCCGTTTTGATCAGTTCCTTCGCTTTGGTTCATCTATTTGGATCAGGTTTTCCTTCCATTAGCTTAGCTAACATTTCCGGTTAGGTTCTATTTTGATCAATTCCTTCTCTTTGGTTCATCCGTTTGGATTGGGTTTGCCTTCTGTTAGCTTAGCTAACATTTCCAGTTAGGTTATGTTTTAATCATTTCCTTCCGTTGGTAAGGTTCTGTTTTGATCAGTTCATTCTCTTTGGTTTATCCGTTTCGACCAGATTTACCTTCTGTTATCTTAGCTAACATTTCACGTTAGGTTATGTTTTGATCATTTCCTACCCTTGTTTAGGTTATGTTTTGATCAGTTCCTTCTCTTTGGCTCATTCGTTTGGATTGGGTTTTCCTTCTGTTAGCTTAGCTAACATTCCCGGTTAGGTTATGTTTTTATCATTTTCTTCCCTTGTTTAGGTTATATTTTGATCAATTCCTTCTCTTTGGTTCATCCGTTTGGATTGGGCTTTCCTCCTGTTAGCTTAGTTAACATTTAGGTTATGTTTTGATCATTTTCTTCCCTTGGTAAGGTTCTATTTTGATCAGTTCCTTCTCTTTTGTTCATCCGTTTGGATTGGCTTTGCCTTCTGTTAGGTTAGCTAACATTTCCGATTAGGTTATATTTTGATCATTTCCTTCTCTTGTTTAGGTCCTGTTTTGATCAGTTCCTTCACTTTGGCTCATCTATTTGGATCGAGTTTGCCTTCTGTTAGCTTAGCTAACATTTCTGGTTAGGTTATGTTTTGATCATTTTCTTCCCTTGTTTAGGTTCTATTTTGATCAATTCCTTCTCTTTGGTTCATCTGTTTGGATTGGGTTTGCCTTCTGTTAGCTTAGCTAACATTTCCAGTTAGATTATGTTTTAATCATTTCCTTCCCTCGGTAAGGTTTTGTTTTGATCAATTCATTCTCTCTGGTTTATCCGTTTCGACCAGATTTAACTTCTGTTAGCTTAGCTAACATTTCACGTTAAGTTATGTTTTGATCATTTCCTTCCCTTATTTAGGTTCTGTTTTGATCAGTTCTTTCTCTTTGGCTTATTCGTTTGGACCGGGTTTGCCTTCTGTTAGTTTAGCTAACATATCCGGTTAGGTTATGTTTTGATAATTTTCTTCTGTTGTTTAGGTTCTATTTTGAACAATTCCTTCTCTTTGGTTCACCCTTTTGGATTGGGTTTGCCTTCTGTTAGCTTAGCTAACATTTAGGTTATGTTTTGATCATTTCCTTCCGTTGGTATGGTTCTATTTTGATCAGTTCCTTCTCTTTGGTTAATCCGTTTGGATTGGGTTTACCTTCTGTTAGCTTAGCTAGCATTTTCGATTTGGTTATGTTTTGATCATTTCCTTCCCTTGTTTAGGTTCTGTTTTGATCAGTTCCTTCGGTTTGGCTCATCTATTTGGATCGGGTTTGCCTTCTGTTAGCTTAGCTAACATTTCTGGTTAGGTTATGTTTTGATCATTTTCTTCCCTTGTTTAAGTTCTATTTTTATCAATTCCATCTCTTTGGTTCATCCGTTTGGATTGGGTTTGCCTTCTGTTAGCTTAGCTAACATTTACAGTTAGATTATGTTTTAATCATTTCCTTCCCTCGGTAAGGTTTTGTTTTGATCAGTTCATTCTCTCTTGTTTATCCGTTTCGACCAGATTTAATTTCTGTTAGCTTAGCTAACTTTTCATGTTAGGTTATGTTTTGATCATTTCCTACCCTTGTTTAAATTATGTTTTGATCAATTCCTTCTCTTTGGCTCATTCATTTGGATCGGGTTTGCCTTCTTTAGCTTAGCTAACATTTCCGGTTAGGTTATGTTTTGATCATTTTCTTACCTTGTTTAGGTTCTATTTTGATCAATTCCTTCTCTTTAGTTCATCCGTTTGGATTGGGCTTGCCTTCTGTTAGCTTAGTTAACATTTAGGTTATGTTTTGATCATTTCTTTCCCTTGGTAAGGTTCTATTTTGATCAGTTCCTTCTCTTTGGTTCATCCGTTTGGATTGGGTTTGCCTTCTGTTAGGTTAGCTAACATTTCCGATTAGGTTATGTTTTGATTATTTCCTTCCCTTGTTTGGATTGTGTTTTAATCAGTTCCTTCTCTTTGGCTCATTCGTTTGGAACGGGTTTGCCTTCTGTTAGTTTAGCTAACATTTCTGGTTAGGTTATGTTTTGATCATTTTCTTCCGTTGTTTAGGTTCTATTTTGATCAATTCCTTCTCTTTGGTTCACCCGTTTGGATTGGGTTTGCCTTCTGTTAGCTTAGCTAACATTTCCGATTTGGTTATGTTTTGATCGTTTCCTTCCCTTGTTTAGGTTCTATTTTGATCAGTTCCTTTTCTTTGGTTCACCCGTTTGGATTGGGTTTGACTTCTGTTAGCTTAGCTAACATTTAGGTTATGTTTTGATCATTTCCTTCCGTTGGTAAGGTTCTATTTTGATCAGTTCCTTCTCTTTGGTTAATCCGTTTGGATTGGGTTTGCCTTCTGTTAGCTTAGCTAACATTTCCGATTTGGTTATGTTTTGATCATTTCCTTCCCTTGTTTAGGTTCCGTTTTGTTCAGTTCCTTCGCTGTGGTTCATCTATTTGGATCTGGTTTGCCTTCTGTTAGCTTAGCTAACATTTTCGGTTAGGTTATGTTTTGATCATTTTCTTCCCTTGTTTAGGTTCTATTTTGATCAATTCCTTCTCTTTGGTTCATCCGTTTGGATTGGGTTTGCCTTCTGTTAGCTTAGCTAACATTTCCAGTTAGGTTATGTTTTAATCATTTCCTTCCCTTGGCAAGGTTCTTTTTTGATCCGTTTATTCTCTCTGGTTTATCCGTTTCGACTAGATTTACCTTCTGTTAGCTTAGCTAACATTTCACGTTAGGTTATGTTTTGATCATTTCCTACCCTTGTTTACGTTATGTTCTGATCAATTCCTTCTCTTTGGCTCATTCGTTTGGATCGGGTTTTCCTTCTGTTAGCTTAGCTAACATTTTCGGTTAGGTTTTGTTTTTATCATTTTCTTCCCTTGTTTAGGTTCTATTTTGATCAATTCCTTCTCTTTGGTTCATCCGTTTAGATTGGGCTTGCCTTCTGTTAGCTTAGTTAACATTTAGGTTATGTTTTCATTATTTCCTTCCCTTGGTAAGGTTCTATTTTGATCAGTTCCTTCTCTTTGGTTCATCCGTTTTGATTTGCTTTGCCTTCTGTTAAGTTAGCTAACATTTCCGAGTAGGTTATGTTTTGATCATTTCCTTCCCTTGTTTAGGTTCTGTTTTGACCACTTTCTCCGCTTTGGCTCATCTATTTGGATCGGGTTTGCCTTCTGTTAGCTTAGCTAACATTTTCGGTTAGGTTATGTTTTGATCATTTTCTTCCCTTATTTAGGTTCTATTTTGATCAATTCCTTCTCTTTGGTTCATCCTTTTGGATTGGGTTTGCCTTATGTTAGCTTTGCTAACATTTCCAGCTAGGTTATGTTTTAATCATTTCCTTCCCTTGGTAAGGTTCTGTTTTGATCAGTTCATTCTATCTGGTTTATCCGTTTCAACCAGATTTAACTTCTGTTAGCTTAGCTAACATTTCAAGTTAGGTTATGTTTTGATCATTTCCTACCCTTGTTTAGGTTATGTTTTGATCAGTTCCTTCTCTTTGGCTCATTCATTTACATCGGGTTTGACTTCTGTTAGCTTAGCTAACATTTTCGGTTAGGTTATGTTTTGATCATTTTCTTCCCTTGTTTAGGTTCTATTTTGATCAATTCCTTCTCTTTGGTTCATCCGTTTAGATTGGGCTTACCTTCTGTTAGCTTAGTTAACATTTAGGTTATGTTTTGATCATTTCTTTCCCTTGGTAAGGTTCTATTTTGATTAGTTCCTTCTCTTTGGTTCATCTGTTTTGTTTGGGTTTGCCTTCTGTTAGGTTAGCTAACATTTCCGATTACGTTATGTTTTGATCATTTCCTTCCCTTGTTTAGGTTCTATTTTGATCAGTTCCTTCTCTTTGGCTTATTCGTTTGGACCGGGTTTTCCTTATATTAGCTTAGCTAACATTTCCGATTAGGTTATGTTTTGATCATTTTCTTCCGTTGTTTAGGTTCTATTTTGATCAATTCCTTCTCTTTGGTTCACCCGTTTGGATTGGGTTTGCCTTCTGTTAACTTAGCTAACATTTAGGTTATGTTTTGATCATTTCCTTCCGTTGGTATGGTTCTATTTTGATCAGTTCCTTCTCTTTGGTTAATCCGTTTGGATTGGGTTTACCTTCTGTTAGCTTAGCTAACATTTTCGATTTGGTTATCTTTTGATCATTTCCTTCCCTTGTTTAGGTTCTATTTTGATCATATCCTTCGGTTTGGCTCATCTATTTGGATCGGGTTTGCCTTCTGTTAGCTTAGCTAACATTTCCGGTTAAGTTATGTTTTGATCATTTTCTTCCCTTGTTTAGGTTCCATTTTGATCAATTCCTTCTCTTTGGTTCATCCGTTTGGATTGGGCTTACCTTCTGTTAGCTTAGTTAACATTTAGGTTTTGTTTTGATCATTTCATTCCCTTGGTAAGGTTCTGTTTTGATCAGTTCATTCTATCTGGTTTATCTGTTTGGGTTGGGTTTTCCTTCTGTTAGGTTAGCTAACATTTCCGATTACGTTATGTTTTGATCATTTCCTTCCCTTGTTTAGGTTCTATTTTGATCAGTTCCTTCTCTTTGGCTCCTTCGTTTGGACCGGGTTTTCCTTCTGTTAGAATAGCTAACATTTCTGATTAGGTTTTGTTTTGATCATTTTCTTCCGTTGTTTAGGTTCTATTTTGATCAATTCCTTCTCTTTGGTTCACCCGTTTGGATTGGGTTTGCTTTCTGTTAGCTTAGCTAACATTTAGGTTATGTTTTGATCATTTCCTTCTGTTGGTATGGTTCTATTTTGATCAGTTCCTTCTCTTTGGTTAATCCGTTTGGATTGGGTTTACCTTCTGTTAGCTTAGCTAACATTTTCGATTTGGTTATGTTTTGATCATTTCCTTCCCTTGTTTAGGTTCTGTTTTGATCATATCCTTCTCTTTGGCTCATTCGTTTGGTTCAGGTTTTCCTTCTGTTAGCTTAGCTAACATTTCTGGTTAAGTTACGTTTTGATCATTTTCTTCCCTTGTTTAGGTTCTATTTTGATCAATTCCTTCTCTTTGGTTCATCCGTTTGGATTGGGTTTGCCTTCTGTTAGCTTAGCTAACATTTCCAGTTAGGTTATGTTTTAATCATTTCCTTCCCTTGGCAAGGTTCTGTTTTGATCAGTTTATTCTCTCTGGTTTATCCGTTTCGACTAGATTTACCTTCTGTTAGCTTAGCTAACATTTCACGTTAGGTTATGTTTTGATCATTTCCTACCCTTGTTTAGGTTATGTTTTGATCAATTCCTTCTCTTTGGCTCATTCGTTTGGATCGGGTTTTCCTTCTGTTAGCTTAGCTAACATTTTCGGTTAGGTTATGTTTTTATCATTTTCTTCCCTTGTTGAGGTTCTATTTTGATCAATTCCTTCTCTTTGGTTCATCCGTTTAGATTGGGCTTGCCTTCTGTTAGCTTAGTTAACATTTAGGTTATGTTTTCATCATTTCCTTCCCTTGGTAAGGTTCTATTTTGATCAGTTCCTTCTCTTTGGTTCATCCGTTTTGATTGGCTTTGCCTTCTGTTAGGTTAGCTAACATTTCCGAGTAGGTTATGTTTTGATCATTTCCTTCCCTTATTTAGGTTCTGTTTTGACCACTTCCTCCGCTTTGGCTCATCTATTTGGATCGGGTTTGCCTTCTGTTAGCTTAGCTAACATTTTCGGTTAGGTTATGTTTTGATCATTTTCTTCCCTTATTTAGGTTCTATTTTGATCAATTCCTTCTCTTTGGTCCATCCTTTTGGATTGGGTTTGCCTTATGTTAGCTTAGCTAACATTTCCAGCTAGATTATGTTTTAATCATTTCCTTCCCTTGGTAAGGTTCTGTTTTGATCAGTTCATTCTATCTGGTTTATCCGTTTCGACCAGATTTAACTTCTGTTAGCTTAGCTAACATTTCAGGTTAGGTTATGTTTTGATCATTTCCTACCCTTGTTTAGGTTATGTTTTGATCAGTTCCTTCTCTTTGGCTCATTCATTTACGTCGGGTTTGACTTCTGTTAGCTTAGCTAACATTTCCGGTTAGGTTATGTTTTGATCATTTTCTTCCCTTGTTTAGGTTCTATTTTGATCAATTCCTTCTCTTTGGTTCATTCGTTTAGATTGGGCTTACCTTCTGCTAGCTTAGTTAACATTTAGGTTATGTTTTGATCATTTCTTTCCCTTGGTAAGGTTCTATTTTGATTAGTTCCTTCTATTTGGTTCATCTGTTTTGTTTGGGTTTGACTTCTGTTAGGTTAGCTAACATTTCCGATTACGTTATGTTTTGATCATTTCCTTCCCTTGTTTAGGTTCTATTTTGATCAGTTCCTTCTCTTTGGCTTATTCGTTTGGACCAGGTTTTCCTTATATTAGCTTAGCTAACATTTCCGATTAGGTTATGTTTTGATCATTTTCTTCCGTTGTTTAGGTTCTATTTTGATCAATTCCTTCTCTTTGGTTCACCCGTTTGGATTGGGTTTGCCTTCTGTTAACTTAGCTAACATTTAGGTTATGTTTTGATCATTTCCTTCCGTTGGTATGGTTCTATTTTGATTAGTTCCTTCTCTTTGGTTAATCCGTTTGGATTGGGTTTACCTTCTGTTAGCTTAGCTAACATTTTCGATTTGGTTATGTTTTGATCATTTCCTTCCCTTGTTTAGGTTCTGTTTTGATCATATCCTTCGGTTTGGCTCATCTATTTGGATCGGGTTTGCCTTCTGTTAGCTTAGCTAACATTTCCGGTTAAGTTATGTTTTGATCATCTTCTTCCCTTGTTTAGGTTCCATTTTGATCAATTCCTTCTCTTTGGTTCATCCGTTTGGATTGGGCTTACCTTCTGTTAGCTTAGTTAACATTTAGGTTTTGTTTTGATCATTTCATTCCCTTGGTAAGGTTCTGTTTTGATCAGTTCATTCTATCTGGTTTATCTGTTTGGGTTTGGTTTGCCTTCTGTTAGGTTAGCTAACATTTCCGATTACGTTATGTTTTGATCATTTCCTTCCCTTGTTTAGGTTCTATTTTGATCAGTTCCTTCTCTTTGGCTCCTTCGTTTGGACCGGGTTTTCCTTCTGTTAGCTTAGCTAACATTTCCGATTAGGTTATGTTTTGATCATTTTCTTCTGTTGTTTAGGTTCTATTTTGATCAATTCCTTCTCTTTGGTTCACCCGTTTGGATTGGGTTTGCCTTCTGTTAGCTTAGCTAACATTTAGGTTATGTTTTGATCATTTCCTTCTGTTGGTATGGTTCTATTTTGATCAGTTCCTTCTCTTTGGTTAATCCGTTTGGATTGGGTTTACCTTCTGTTAGCTTAGCTAACATTTTCGATTTGGTTATGTTTTGATCATTTCCTTCCCTTGTTTAGGTTCTGTTTTGATCATATCCTTCTCTTTGGCTCATTCGTTTGGACCAGGTTTTCCTTCTGTTAGCTTAGCTAACATTTCTGGTTAAGTTACGTTTTGATCATTTTCTTCCCTTGTTTAGGTTCTATTTTGATCAATTCCTTCTCTTTGGTTCATCCGTTTGGATTGGGTTTGCCTTCTGTTAGCTTAGCTAACATTTCCAGTTAGGTTATGTTTTAATCATTTCCTTCCCTTGGCAAGGTTGTGTTTTGATCAGTTTATTCTCTCTGGTTTATCCGTTTCGACTAGATTTACCTTCTGTTAGCTTAGCTAACATTTCACGTTAGGTTATGTTTTGATTATTTCCTACCCTTGTTTAGGTTATGTTTTGATCAATTCCTTCTCTTTGGCTCATTCGTTTGGATCGGGTTTTCCTTCTGTTAGCTTAGCTAACATTTTCGGTTAGGTTATGTCTTTATCATTTTCTTCCCTTGTTTAGGTTCTATTTTGATCAATTCCTTCTCTTTGGTTCATCCGTTTAGATTGGGCTTGCCTTCTGTTAGCTTAGTTAACATTTAGGTTATGTTTTCATCATTTCCTTCCCTTGGTAAGGTTCTATTTTGATCAGTTCCTTCTCTTTGGTTCATCCGTTTTGATTGGCTTTGCCTTCTGTTAGGTTAGCTAACATTTCCGAGTAGGTTATGTTTTGATCATTTCCTTCCTTTGTTTAGGTTCTGTTTTGACCACTTCCTCCGCTTTGGCTCATCTATTTGGATCGGGTTTGCCTTCTGTTAGCTTAGCTAACATTTTCGGTTAGGTTATGTGTTGATCATTTTCTTCCCTTATTTAGGTTCTATTTTGATCAATTCCTTCTCTTTGGTTCATCCTTTTGGATTGGGTTCGCCTTATGTTAGCTTAGCTAACATTTCCATCTAGGTTATGTTTTAATCATTTCCTTCCCTTGGTAAGGTTCTGTTTTGATCAGTTCATTCTATCTGGTTTATCCGTTTCGACCAGATTTAACTTCTGTTAGCTTAGGTAACATTTCAGGTTAGGTTATGTTTTGATCAATTCCTACCCTTGTTTAGGTTATGTTTTGATCAGTTCCTTCTCTTTGGCTCATTCATTTACATCGGGTTTGACTTCTGTTAGCTTAGCTAACATTTTCGGTTAGGTTATGTTTTGATCATTTTCTTCCCCTGTTTAGGTTCTATTTTGATCAATTCCTTCTCTTTGGTTCATCTGTTTGGATTGGGTTTGCCTTCTGTTAGCTTAGTTAACATTTAGGTTATGTTTTGATCATTTCTTTCCCTTGGTAAGGTTCTATTTTGATTAGTTCCTTCTCTTTGGTTCATCTGTTTTGTTTGGGTTTGCCTTCTGTTAGGTTAGCTAACATTTCCGATTACGTTATGTTTTGATCATTTCCTTCCCTTGTTTAGGTTCTATTTTGATCAGTTCCTTCTCTTTGGCTTATTCGTTTGGACCGGGTTTTCCTTATATTAGCTTAGCTAACATTTCCGATTAGGTTATGTTTTGATCATTTTCTTCCGTTGTTTAGGTTCTATTTTGATCAATTCCTTCTCTTTGGTTCACCCGTTTGGATTGGGTTTGCCTTCTGTTAACTTAGCTAACATTTAGGTTATGTTTTGATCATTTCCTTCCGTTGGTATGGTTCTATTTTGATTAGTTCCTTCTCTTTGGTTAATCCGTTTGGATTGGGTTTACCTTCTGTTAGCTTAGCTAACATTTTCGATTTGGTTATGTTTTGATCATTTCCTTCCCTTGTTTAGGTTCTGTTTTGATCATATCCTTCGGTTTGGCTCATCTATTTGGATCGGGTTTGCCTTCTGTTAGCTTAGCTAACATTTCCGGTTAAGTTATGTTTTGATCATCTTCTTCCCTTGTTTAGGTTCCATTTTGATCAATTCCTTCTCTTTGGTTCATCCGTTTGGATTGGGCTTACCTTCTGTTAGCTTAGTTAACATTTAGGTTTTGTTTTGATCATTTCATTCCCTTGGTAAGGTTCTGTTTTGATCAGTTCATTCTATCTGGTTTATCTGTTTGGGTTTGGTTTGCCTTCTGTTAGGTTAGCTAACATTTCCGATTACGTTATGTTTTGATCATTTCCTTCCCTTGTTTAGGTTCTATTTTGATCAGTTCCTTCTCTTTGGCTCCTTCGTTTGGACCGGGTTTTCCTTCTGTTAGCTTAGCTAACATTTCCGATTAGGTTATGTTTTGATCATTTTCTTCTGTTGTTTAGGTTCTATTTTGATCAATTCCTTCTCTTTGGTTCACCCGTTTGGATTGGGTTTGCCTTCTGTTAGCTTAGCTAACATTTAGGTTATGTTTTGATCATTTCCTTCTGTTGGTATGGTTCTATTTTGATCAGTTCCTTCTCTTTGGTTAATCCGTTTGGATTGGGTTTACCTTCTTTTAGCTTAGCTAACATTTTCGATTTGGTTATGTTTTGATCATTTCCTTCCCTTGTTTAGGTTCTGTTTTGATCATATCCTTCTCTTTGGCTCATTCGTTTGGACCAGGTTTTCCTTCTGTTAGCTTAGCTAACATTTCCGGTTAAGTTATGTTTTGATCATTTTCTTCCCTTGTTTAGGTTCTATTTTGATCAATTCCTTCTCTTTGGTTCATCCGTTTGGATTGGGTTTGCCTTCTGTTAGCTTAGCTAACATTTCCAGTTAGGTTATGTTTTAATCATTTCCTTCCCTTGGCAAGGTTGTGTTTTGATCAGTTTATTCTCTCTGGTTTATCCGTTTCGACTAGATTTACCTTCTGTTAGCTTAGCTAACATTTCACGTTAGGTTATGTTTTGATTATTTCCTACCCTTGTTTAGGTTATGTTTTGATCAATTCCTTCTCTTTGGCTCATTCGTTTGGATCGGGTTTTCCTTCTGTTAGCTTAGCTAACATTTTCGGTTAGGTTATGTCTTTATCATTTTCTTCCCTTGTTTAGGTTCTATTTTGATCAATTCCTTCTCTTTGGTTCATCCGTTTAGATTGGGCTTGCCTTCTGTTAGCTTAGTTAACATTTAGGTTATGTTTTCATCATTTCCTTCCCTTGGTAAGGTTCTATTTTGATCAGTTCCTTCTCTTTGGTTCATCCGTTTTGATTGGCTTTGCCTTCTGTTAGGTTAGCTAACATTTCCGAGTAGGTTATGTTTTGATCATTTCCTTCCTTTGTTTAGGTTCTGTTTTGACCACTTCCTCCGCTTTGGCTCATCTATTTGGATCGGGTTTGCCTTCTGTTAGCTTAGCTAACATTTTCGGTTAGGTTATGTGTTGATCATTTTCTTCCCTTATTTAGGTTCTATTTTGATCAATTCCTTCTCTTTGGTTCATCCTTTTGGATTGGGTTCGCCTTATGTTAGCTTAGCTAACATTTCCATCTAGGTTATGTTTTAATCATTTCCTTCCCTTGGTAAGGTTCTGTTTTGATCAGTTCATTCTATCTGGTTTATCCGTTTCGACCAGATTTAACTTCTGTTAGCTTAGGTAACATTTCAGGTTAGGTTATGTTTTGATCAATTCCTACCCTTGTTTAGGTTATGTTTTGATCAGTTCCTTCTCTTTGGCTCATTCATTTACATCGGGTTTGACTTCTGTTAGCTTAGCTAACATTTTCGGTTAGGTTATGTTTTGATCATTTTCTTCCCCTGTTTAGGTTCTATTTTGATCAATTCCTTCTCTTTGGTTCATCTGTTTGGATTGGGTTTGCCTTCTGTTAGCTTAGTTAACATTTAGGTTATGTTTTGATCATTTCTTTCCCTTGGTAAGGTTCTATTTTGATTAGTTCCTTCTCTTTGGTTCATCTGTTTTGTTTGGGTTTGCCTTCTGTTAGGTTAGCTAACATTTCCGATTACGTTATGTTTTGATCATTTCCTTCCCTTGTTTAGGTTCTATTTTGATCAGTTCCTTCTCTTTGGCTTATTCGTTTGGACCGGGTTTTCCTTATATTAGCTTAGCTAACATTTCCGATTAGGTTATGTTTTGATCATTTTCTTCCGTTGTTTAGGTTCTATTTTGATCAATTCCTTCTCTTTGGTTCACCCGTTTGGATTGGGTTTGCCTTCTGTTAACTTAGCTAACATTTAGGTTATGTTTTGATCATTTCCTTCCGTTGGTATGGTTCTATTTTGATCAGTTCCTTCTCTTTGGTTAATCCGTTTGGATTGGGTTTACCTTCTGTTAGCTTAGCTAACATTTTCGATTTGGTTATGTTTTGATCATTTCCTTCCCTTGTTTAGGTTCTGTTTTGATCATATCCTTCGGTTTGGCTCATCTATTTGGATCGGGTTTGCCTTCTGTTAGCTTAGCTAACATTTCCGGTTAAGTTATGTTTTGATCATTTTCTTCCCTTGTTTAGGTTCTATTTTGATCAATTCCTTCTCTTTGGTTCATCCGTTTGGATTGGGCTTACCTTCTATTAGCTTAGTTAACATTTAGGTTTTGTTTTGATCATTTCATTCCCTTGGTAAGGTTCTGTTTTGATCAGTTCATTCTATCTGGTTTATCTGTTTGGGTTGGGTTTGCCTTCTGTTAGGTTAGCTAACATTTCCGATTAAGTTATGTTTTGATCATTTCCTTCCCTTGTTTAGGTTCTATTTTGATCAGTTCCTTCTCTTTGGCTCCTTCGTTTGGACCGGGTTTTCCTTCTGTTAGCATAGCTAACATTTCCGATTAGGTTATGTTTTGATCATTTTCTTCCGTTGTTTAGGTTCTATTTTGATCAATTCCTTCTCTTTGGTTCACCCGTTTGGATTGGGTTTGCCTTCTGTTAGCTTAGCTAACATTTAGGTTATGTTTTGATCATTTCCTTCTGTTGGTATGGTTCTATTTTGATCACTTCCTTCTCTTTGGTTAATCCGTTTGGATTGGGTTTACCTTCTGTTAGCTTAGCTAACATTTTCGATTTGGTTATGTTTTGATCATTTCCTTCCCTTGTTTAGGTTCTGTTTTGATCATATCCTTCTCTTTGGCTCATTCGTTTGGACCAGGTTTTCCTTCTGTTAGCTTAGCTAACATTTCCGGTTAAGTTATGTTTTGATCATTTTCTTCCCTTGTTTAGGTTCTATTTTGATCAATTCCTTCTCTTTGGTTCATCCGTTTGGATTGGGTTTGCCTTCTGTTAGCTTAGCTAACATTTCCAGTTAGGTTATGTTTTAATCATTTCCTTCCCTTGGCAAGGTTGTGTTTTGATCAGTTTATTCTCTCTGGTTTATCCGTTTCGACTAGATTTACCTTCTGTTAGCTTAGCTAACATTTCACGTTAGGTTATGTTTTGATCATTTCCTACCCTTGTTTAGGTTATGTTTTGATCAATTCCTTCTCTTTGGCTCATTCGTTTGGATCGGGTTTTCCTTCTGTTAGCTTAGCTAACATTTTCGGTTAGGTTATGTTTTTATCATTTTCTTCCCTTGTTTAGGTTCTATTTTGATCAATTCCTTCTCTTTGGTTCATCCGTTTAGATTGGGCTTGCCTTCTGTTAGCTTAGTTAACATTTAGGTTATGTTTTCATCATTTCCTTCCCTTGGTAAGGTTCTATTTTGATCAGTTCCTTCTCTTTGGTTCATCCGTTTTGATTGGCTTTGCCTTCTGTTAGGTTAGCTAACATTTCCGAGTAGGTTATGTTTTGATCATTTCCTTCCCTTGTTTAGGTTCTGTTTTGACCACTTCCTCCGCTTTGGCTCATCTATTTGGATCGGGTTTGCCTTCTGTTAGCTTAGCTAACATTTTCGGTTAGGTTATGTGTTGATCATTTTCTTCCCTTATTTAGGTTCTATTTTGATCAATTCCTTCTCTTTGGTTCATCCTTTTGGATTGGGTTTGCCTTATGTTAGCTTAGCTAACATTTCCATCTAGGTTATGTTTTAATCATTTCCTTCCCTTGGTAAGGTTCTGTTTTGATCAGTTCATTCTATCTGGTTTATCCGTTTCGACCAGATTTAACTTCTGTTAGCTTAGGTAACATTTCAGGTTAGGTTATGTTTTGATCAATTCCTACCCTTGTTTAGGTTATATTTTGATCAGTTCCTTCTCTTTGGCTCATTCATTTACATCGGGTTTGACTTCTGTTAGCTTAGCTAACATTTTCGGTTAGGTTATGTTTTGATCATTTTCTTCCTTTGTTTAGGTTCTATTTTGATCAATTCCTTCTCTTTGGTTCATCTGTTTGGATTGGGTTTGCCTTCTGTTAGCTTAGTTAACATTTAGGTTATGTTTTGATCATTTCTTTCCCTTGGTAAGGTTCTATTTTGATTAGTTCCTTCTCTTTGGTTCATCCGTTTTGTTTGGGTTTGCCTTCTGTTAGGTTAGCTAACATTTCCGATTACGTTATGTTTTGATCATTTCCTTCCCTTGTTTAGGTTCTATTTTGATCAGTTCCTTCTCTTTGGCTTATTCGTTTGGACCGGGTTTTCCTTATATTAGCTTAGCTAACATTTCCGATTAGGTTATGTTTTGATCATTTTCTTCCGTTGTTTAGGTTCTATTTTGATCAATTCCTTCTCTTTGGTTCACCCGTTTGGATTGGGTTTGCCTTCTGTTAACTTAGCTAACATTTAGGTTATGTTTTGATCATTTCCTTCCGTTGGTATGGTTCTATTTTGATCAGTTCCTTCTCTTTGGTTAATCCGTTTGGATTGGGTTTACCTTCTGTTAGCTTAGCTAACATTTTCGATTTGGTTATGTTTTGATCATTTCCTTCCCTTGTTTAGGTTCTGTTTTGATCATATCCTTCGGTTTGGCTCATCTATTTGGATCGGGTTTGCCTTCTGTTAGCTTAGCTAACATTTCCGGTTAAGTTATGTTTTGATCATTTTCTTCCCTTGTTTAGGTTCTATTTTGATCAATTCCTTCTCTTTGGTTCATCCGTTTGGATTGGGCTTACCTTCTATTAGCTTAGTTAACATTTAGGTTTTGTTTTGATCATTTCATTCCCTTGGTAAGGTTCTGTTTTGATCAGTTCATTCTATCTGGTTTATCTGTTTGGGTTGGGTTTGCCTTCTGTTAGGTTAGCTAACATTTCCGATTACGTTATGTTTTGATCATTTCCTTCCCTTGTTTAGGTTCTATTTTGATCAGTTCCTTCTCTTTGGCTCCTTCGTTTGGACCGGGTTTTCCTTCTGTTAGCATAGCTAACATTTCCGATTAGGTTATGTTTTGATCATTTTCTTCCGTTGTTTAGGTTCTATTTTGATCAATTCCTTCTCTTTGGTTCACCCGTTTGGATTGGGTTTGCCTTCTGTTAGCTTAGCTAACATTTAGGTTATGTTTTGATCATTTCCTTCTGTTGGTATGGTTCTATTTTGATCACTTCCTTCTCTTTGGTTAATCCGTTTGGATTGGGTTTACCTTCTGTTAGCTTAGCTAACATTTTCGATTTGGTTATGTTTTGATCATTTCCTTCCCTTGTTTAGGTTCTGTTTTGATCATATCCTTCTCTTTGGCTCATTCGTTTGGACCAGGTTTTCCTTCTGTTAGCTTAGCTAACATTTCCGGTTAAGTTATGTTTTGATCATTTTCTTCCCTTGTTTAGGTTCTATTTTGATCAATTCCTTCTCTTTGGTTCATCCGTTTGGATTGGGTTTGCCTTCTGTTAGCTTAGCTAACATTTCCAGTTAGGTTATGTTTTAATCATTTCCTTCCCTTGGCAAGGTTGTGTTTTGATCAGTTTATTCTCTCTGGTTTATCCGTTTCGACTAGATTTACCTTCTGTTAGCTTAGCTAACATTTCACGTTAGGTTATGTTTTGATTATTTCCTACCCTTGTTTAGGTTATGTTTTGATCAATTCCTTCTCTTTGGCTCATTCGTTTGGATCGGGTTTTCCTTCTGTTAGCTTAGCTAACATTTTCGGTTAGGTTATGTTTTTATCATTTTCTTCCCTTGTTTAGGTTCTATTTTGATCAATTCCTTCTCTTTGGTTCATCCGTTTAGATTGGGCTTGCCTTCTGTTAGCTTAGTTAACATTTAGGTTATGTTTTCATCATTTCCTTCCCTTGGTAAGGTTCTATTTTGATCAGTTCCTTCTCTTTGGTTCATCCGTTTTGATTGGCTTTGCCTTCTGTTAGGTTAGCTAACATTTCCGAGTAGGTTATGTTTTGATCATTTCCTTCCTTTGTTTAGGTTCTGTTTTGACCACTTCCTCCGCTTTGGCTCATCTATTTGGATCGGGTTTGCCTTCTGTTAGCTTAGCTAACATTTTCGGTTAGGTTATGTGTTGATCATTTTCTTCCCTTATTTAGGTTCTATTTTGATCAATTCCTTCTCTTTGGTTCATCCTTTTGGATTGGGTTTGCCTTATGTTAGCTTAGCTAACATTTCCATCTAGGTTATGTTTTAATGATTTCCTTCCCTTGGTAAGGTTCTGTTTTGATCAGTTCATTCTATCTGGTTTATCCGTTTCGACCAGATTTAACTTCTGTTAGCTTAGGTAACATTTCAGGTTAGGTTATGTTTTGATCAATTCCTACCCTTGTTTAGGTTATGTTTTGATCAGTTCCTTCTCTTTGGCTCATTCATTTACATCGGGTTTGACTTCTGTTAGCTTAGCTAACATTTTCGGTTAGGTTATGTTTTGATCATTTTCTTCCCCTGTTTAGGTTCTATTTTGATCAATTCCTTCTCTTTGGTTCATCTGTTTGGATTGAGTTTGCCTTCTGTTAGCTTAGTTAACATTTAGGTTATGTTTTGATCATTTCTTTCCCTTGGTAAGGTTCTATTTTGATTAGTTCCTTCTCTTTGGTTCATCTGTTTTGTTTGGGTTTGCCTTCTGTTAGGTTAGCTAACATTTCCGATTACGTTATGTTTTGATCATTTCCTTCCCTTGTTTAGGTTCTATTTTGATCAGTTCCTTCTCTTTGGCTTATTCGTTTGGACCGGGTTTTCCTTATATTAGCTTAGCTAACATTTCCGATTAGGTTATGTTTTGATCATTTTCTTCCGTTGTTTAGGTTCTATTTTGATCAATTCCTTCTCTTTGGTTCACCCGTTTGGATTGGGTTTGCCTTCTGTTAACTTAGCTAACATTTAGGTTATGTTTTGATCATTTCCTTCCGTTGGTATGGTTCTATTTTGATCAGTTCCTTCTCTTTGGTTAATCCGTTTGGATTGGGTTTACCTTCTGTTAGCTTAGCTAACATTTTCGATTTGGTTATGTTTTGATCATTTCCTTCCCTTGTTTAGGTTCTGTTTTGATCATATCCTTCGGTTTGGCTCATCTATTTGGATCGGGTTTGCCTTCTGTTAGCTTAGCTAACATTTCCGGTTAAGTTATGTTTTGATCATTTTCTTCCCTTGTTTAGGTTCTATTTTGATCAATTCCTTCTCTTTGGTTCATCCGTTTGGATTGGGCTTACCTTCTATTAGCTTAGTTAACATTTAGGTTTTGTTTTGATCATTTCATTCCCTTGGTAAGGTTCTGTTTTGATCAGTTCATTCTATCTGGTTTATCTGTTTGGGTTGGGTTTGCCTTCTGTTAGGTTAGCTAACATTTCCGATTAAGTTATGTTTTGATCATTTCCTTCCCTTGTTTAGGTTCTATTTTGATCAGTTCCTTCTCTTTGGCTCCTTCGTTTGGACCGGGTTTTCCTTCTGTTAGCATAGCTAACATTTCCGATTAGGTTATGTTTTGATCATTTTCTTCCGTTGTTTAGGTTCTATTTTGATCAATTCCTTCTCTTTGGTTCACCCGTTTGGATTGGGTTTGCCTTCTGTTAGCTTAGCTAACATTTAGGTTATGTTTTGATCATTTCCTTCTGTTGGTATGGTTCTATTTTGATCACTTCCTTCTCTTTGGTTAATCCGTTTGGATTGGGTTTACCTTCTGTTAGCTTAGCTAACATTTTCGATTTGGTTATGTTTTGATCATTTCCTTCCCTTGTTTAGGTTCTGTTTTGATCATATCCTTCTCTTTGGCTCATTCGTTTGGACCAGGTTTTCCTTCTGTTAGCTTAGCTAACATTTCCGGTTAAGTTATGTTTTGATCATTTTCTTCCCTTGTTTAGGTTCTATTTTGATCAATTCCTTCTCTTTGGTTCATCCGTTTGGATTGGGTTTGCCTTCTGTTAGCTTAGCTAACATTTCCAGTTAGGTTATGTTTTAATCATTTCCTTCCCTTGGCAAGGTTGTGTTTTGATCAGTTTATTCTCTCTGGTTTATCCGTTTCGACTAGATTTACCTTCTGTTAGCTTAGCTAACATTTCACGTTAGGTTATGTTTTGATCATTTCCTACCCTTGTTTAGGTTATGTTTTGATCAATTCCTTCTCTTTGGCTCATTCGTTTGGATCGGGTTTTCCTTCTGTTAGCTTAGCTAACATTTTCGGTTAGGTTATGTTTTTATCATTTTCTTCCCTTGTTTAGGTTCTATTTTGATCAATTCCTTCTCTTTGGTTCATCCGTTTAGATTGGGCTTGCCTTCTGTTAGCTTAGTTAACATTTAGGTTATGTTTTCATCATTTCCTTCCCTTGGTAAGGTTCTATTTTGATCAGTTCCTTCTCTTTGGTTCATCCGTTTTGATTGGCTTTGCCTTCTGTTAGGTTAGCTAACATTTCCGAGTAGGTTATGTTTTGATCATTTCCTTCCCTTGTTTAGGTTCTGTTTTGACCACTTCCTCCGCTTTGGCTCATCTATTTGGATCGGGTTTGCCTTCTGTTAGCTTAGCTAACATTTTCGGTTAGGTTATGTGTTGATCATTTTCTTCCCTTATTTAGGTTCTATTTTGATCAATTCCTTCTCTTTGGTTCATCCTTTTGGATTGGGTTTGCCTTATGTTAGCTTAGCTAACATTTCCATCTAGGTTATGTTTTAATCATTTCCTTCCCTTGGTAAGGTTCTGTTTTGATCAGTTCATTCTATCTGGTTTATCCGTTTCGACCAGATTTAACTTCTGTTAGCTTAGGTAACATTTCAGGTTAGGTTATGTTTTGATCAATTCCTACCCTTGTTTAGGTTATGTTTTGATCAGTTCCTTCTCTTTGGCTCATTCATTTACATCGGGTTTGACTTCTGTTAGCTTAGCTAACATTTTCGGTTAGGTTATGTTTTGATCATTTTCTTCCCTTGTTTAGGTTCTATTTTGATCAATTCCTTCTCTTTGGTTCATCTGTTTGGATTGGGTTTGCCTTCTGTTAGCTTAGTTAACATTTAGGTTATGTTTTGATCATTTCTTTCCCTTGGTAAGGTTCTATTTTGATTAGTTCCTTCTCTTTGGTTCATCTGTTTTGTTTGGGTTTGCCTTCTGTTAGGTTAGCTAACATTTCCGATTACGTTATGTTTTGATCATTTCCTTCCCTTGTTTAGGTTCTATTTTGATCAGTTCCTTCTCTTTGGCTTATTCGTTTGGACCGGGTTTTCCTTATATTAGCTTAGCTAACATTTCCGATTAGGTTATGTTTTGATCATTTTCTTCCGTTGTTTAGGTTCTATTTTGATCAATTCCTTCTCTTTGGTTCACCCGTTTGGATTGGGTTTGCCTTCTGTTAACTTAGCTAACATTTAGGTTATGTTTTGATCATTTCCTTCCGTTGGTATGGTTCTATTTTGATCAGTTCCTTCTCTTTGGTTAATCCGTTTGGATTGGGTTTACCTTCTGTTAGCTTAGCTAACATTTTCGATTTGGTTATGTTTTGATCATTTCCTTCCCTTGTTTAGGTTCTGTTTTGATCATATCCTTCGGTTTGGCTCATCTATTTGGATCGGGTTTGCCTTCTGTTAGCTTAGCTAACATTTCCGGTTAAGTTATGTTTTGATCATTTTCTTCCCTTGTTTAGGTTCTATTTTGATCAATTCCTTCTCTTTGGTTCATCCGTTTGGATTGGGCTTACCTTCTATTAGCTTAGTTAACATTTAGGTTTTGTTTTGATCATTTCATTCCCTTGGTAAGGTTCTGTTTTGATCAGTTCATTCTATCTGGTTTATCTGTTTGGGTTGGGTTTGCCTTCTGTTAGGTTAGCTAACATTTCCGATTACGTTATGTTTTGATCATTTCCTTCCCTTGTTTAGGTTCTATTTTGATCAGTTCCTTCTCTTTGGCTCCTTCGTTTGGACCGGGTTTTCCTTCTGTTAGCATAGCTAACATTTCCGATTAGGTTATGTTTTGATCATTTTCTTCCGTTGTTTAGGTTCTATTTTGATCAATTCCTTCTCTTTGGTTCACCCGTTTGGATTGGGTTTGCCTTCTGTTAGCTTAGCTAACATTTAGGTTATGTTTTGATCATTTCCTTCTGTTGGTATGGTTCTATTTTGATCAGTTCCTTCTCTTTGGTTAATCCGTTTGGATTGGGTTTACCTTCTGTTAGCTTAGCTAACATTTTCGATTTGGTTATGTTTTGATCATTTCCTTCCCTTGTTTAGGTTCTGTTTTGATCATATCCTTCTCTTTGGCTCATTCGTTTGGACCGGGTTTTCCTTCTGTTAGCTTAGCTAACATTTCCGGTTAAGTTATGTTTTGATCATTTTCTTCCCTTGTTTAGGTTCTATTTTGATCAATTCCTTCTCTTTGGTTCATCCGTTTGGATTGGGTTTGCCTTCTGTTAGCTTAGCTAACATTTCCAGTTAGGTTATGTTTTAATCATTTCCTTCCCTTGGTAAGGTTCTGTTTTGATCAGTTCATTCTCTCTGGTTTATCGGTAGCTTGATTGAAGGAACTTCATGTTGTTGAGAGTCCTTCTTCAAGAGTCAAAGCTCACCATATCGAGTGGGTCATAGCCCCTGACTCAAGCCATTAACCTTGGCTAGAGGAAAATAAATCCTCTTTTCCCCTTGCTAGACAGTAGTATTCATCATGACCTGCATCACAGACCCTTGAGATCCTTGAAATGGATTAGTCCTTATGTAGGATGTATGCAATGGTATGATGGCATAATGTTATGCTATGCGTGGATTAAGGTAGATTGGCTTGGCTTGTGTGCCTTTCGTGATCCGAGGGTGGAAGATGATTGAACAAGGGCAACTGTTGTACCCCAAAATTTTCCCTCCCATATTCTTCAAAGTTTTGACAAGCATCACCTCAAATGGTTCAAAGTCTACTCAAGGGCTACACAGTCAAGCACCCTCCTAAGGCAGGCAAAATTAGGGTTTTGGTTCTTACAAGGAAGTTGAGGTTTTCAAGGGCCCAATCAAGCCCCATATGCTCATATACATTGTCAAGCACCTACATGTCAAGTTTCAAGGCTCACAAGGTCAAGTTGCACAGTCAAAAACCTTAATTGCCTCACAATCAACTGTAGGGGCAAAATGGTCATTTGGCAGTCAAAAGTCAAAAATTTTGGTCAACATCTTATTTTGAAGCCACAATCATCATTTGTTCAAATCTTGACCATGACTTCACAAGAATGGCTCAAAAAGCATCAAGATGCAAAAGTTTCTGTTTTTGGACAGCTGAAAAGTCAACTGTAACTTCACCAAGGCATAACTTTTTCATGGTTCATCAGAAAAATCCCATCCAATACTCATTTCGAAGGGGATGACATTTTCTACAACTCATCTTCACATTCCAAATCCAAGAAATGCTCTCAAAAAAAGTTATCAATTTCAACATTATAGGTCATTTTTAAAAGTCAACAAAAAGGCACTTTAAGTCAAAGACCATAACTTGAGATTGGTAAATTCAAATGACATGGGACCAAAGGCATTGGTTAGAGGACTTCAAGACCTTTCCAAAATGTTCAAGTACATGTTCATATGATCAGAATTGAGCAAGATATGCATTGGAGAAGTTGGGAAATTTTTGTGAAATGGCCAAAGTCAACTATCCTTGAAACTTCATTTTTGACAAAAAGGGCCCAATTTTTCCACTTGATTTAGCTTTCCCATGCCACCCACGTGTCCCATGATTTATTTCAAGATTAAAGATTAATTTTTCTATTTTTATTTAATTTTATTTGATTTAATTCATTTTAAATCTTTAAAATTCAAATAAAAATCAATGAAATTAATTAAGGGATATCTTTGAGTTTGAATAGCTTTGATACACCATTAAACACATACCAATTTCGTGCACATCCTATTTCAAGCATAAAAATTCAAATTTGGAGCAAAAATGGCAAGTTGTTCAATGGTGGTTATGGAGAAAATCAAAACTTCATTGCAAGGCTTAAAGACTCCTTATTGTGATTGATTCTCATTGCTAAACAAATATGCAAGCCTTCCCACCCTCATGGACGAAAAAAGGCATCCCTAAAACGGCAGAGCAAAAACTCAGAATTTGTCAAAAAAGTGTGAGATCTAAAGCAAGGTTGCAGGCAGTTTCAGACAAAACAAAGCACGTGAGATCCTTCATTGCCATACCCTGAAACTAAAGAGACCTTTACCACGCCCTGAGATTCCATATCAAGCACTGTAAGTCATCACAAACTCACCCCTGTACACGAAATCGTGTTTCTCTATTCTTGCATTTTTTCTGGAAAATAATGGCATAATCATACTCCTTGTTTGATTTCTAACATAACCATATTGTTCAATTTCATTTTGGGGCTTTGTATGATGATACCCGCATTTAGGGTTTGCATTGTTTGTTTTTAGGCATTCTTTCTCCAGGCACAATCAAGACAAATCATAAGCATGAAGGGATTCAGGAGGTGGAAACGAGTTCAGCTATGGTATTGAAGTGGATTTTCATGGCCTGAGGAGCATTTTCAGAGCAAGCCTGTGAAACCACCTGCGGATAAAAATCCGCAGGTAAAAAACCAGTATCAAAGGAAGAAGACGCTGACGCGTCCCCTCCTCATTCGTTGTTTCAAAAAGCGCGCGTTTTTTATATTTTTTTCCAGGCATATGCTTTTGTTTTCTAATTTAATAATTGCGTGTTATTTTGATAATGAATGGAACGTGCAGCTCAGTTGGTCAAAGCCTTGGAACGTGAACAATGGGACCTGGGTTCGATTCCCAGGTCCCCCCATAATTCCAATATTATTTTTTCAAATGTATTCTTGTGCAGATTCCCAAACGTGGAGCACCATACACCTCACACATCCAACGTGCCATGCGTCCTCAGACTTCCATCCAAAGGCCAGGAGAGGGAGGAATACCATGTTCCAAGTCAAACGCGCTCTGGACAATCAAGGAAAGACAAACGTGGCTTGGAATATTCTTAATGGGCCAGAATTCAACAATACACCTCCTATTTGGCCCAAACCCCCCCCCCCCCCCCCCCCCCCCCTTGGGTTTGCAATTTTTCTTTTTATACTTTATTTGTCTTATTTTATTTTTCCCTTTTATTAACTATTAACTTAATTAATATTTTCATAAAAAAAATAAAAAAAAAGAACTAACATTATTATTATTATTAAAGTCATTTTATTTTTTTTGTAAAATAAATATTAACAAATAAAATAGTTTAATTAGGCAACTTTAATTTTTTTAATAATTAAAATAAGTTTAGAATTAGGTTTTATTGACTTTCAATTTTAATTCCTTTATTTTATTTTCATTAAAAAACATAAAAATATAAAAATATTTTCTTTTAATAAATTAATTAATTAGTTTAATTATTAGTTATTAATTTCATTTAATCACAAAAAAGACAAAAAAAATTCAATTTCTTTTCTTAAAAGGGTCAAAACCCTTAGGACATTCCAATTTAATTTTTATTCGCGCGCATTTACTTTATTCTGATTATTATGTAACTGCTTCAAGTATGTAATAGTAATTAGGTTTATTGTTTTTATTTACTTTCCGTACTTATTTACCAAAAACGGGTCTTTGTATTTTTGGCGATGTATAGACCCGTGCCTTGTAATAGGTAGGATTTATCTTTCCGCAATTTACTTTCCGCACCCCCTAATTGTTAAATGCATGAAAGAATGTATGTAAATAAAAACAACTCGTAGCTCACAAATAACATGTACAAGATAAACATAATATGAAAACAACACACAAAGTACATGCCACTCTTAGGGTACGCCTCACTGGTTGCCTCGAAACGTGGTCATCAAGTATAGGGTGTCTTAGAGGTCTCCCTTTTGTCCAAAAGATCCAGTTGCCTCAAAACGGTTGCCTCAGATACAAAGGATCTAGGACATTAGGGTTACTTCTAAGGTGTCCTACTATTGCTTAGGTGACCACACTGTCCCTATAATCGAATTGACCCGAATGCCTCCAACGATGGTGCTACCTACCTCTCAATGGTGGGATAGCACTATCTAAATGACTCTTACACAGCTTAATTCCTTATAGTAGGTAGATTTCTCTTAAGTACTTGCTCTTTTCAAAACAAACAAAAACAACTTTTCGCACCCCACACTTTCAAAAAGTTTTCAAACAAAACACTTCATACACTCTTGAGGACTGATACAAGAGTTATTTAGAAGTTTTCCAAACGAAACTTTTTTTCAAAACCCACACACACTTGAAAAGCAAAAAAAAATTGAAAACATAAGAGCAAGTACCTAAGAGCCCGTGGATAACCACGGATAGAAAGGGTGCTAACACCTTCCCTTTTTATAAATCTACCTCTCGAATCGAGAGACATCTCGAATAAGGAATTTTGCTGTGCTTTTGTCCTTTCCATGTTGGAGAACATAAAAGACGGTGGCGACTCTTGCTTACCGCGACATTTCGCGAAACCACTTAAAAAATAGTCAGTTCTCATTCCCACCGATCACAGAACTGGCGACTCTGCTGGGGAATTAATAAGTGGGGTGTTCCTTAGGAATAGTTCATCATCATGTTTTCAATTGCTTGATCTGTTTGCTTTAAATATTGTGGGCCTGTTTTGGGAGTTACATAGATCCTAACCCGGATCTGAGGAATACCCTTTTAGTTAGCATAAGCTGTGAGGGACCTGTCCGGCGTAGACCGAGACGGGTGAAGCAGTGGCTACGTTGGTGTGGCACCTTGGTCTGTACCGATATCCCTTGTGTTGCAACAAGGAGAATATGGGTCTTCCGAGGAGTCATCAAGCACCAACCGACCTTAGAACCCTAAATTGACCCAACTTGGCCATAGGACAGTAGCAGTATGCTACACCCATTGAGGCTAAACTCTCGCGATGGTTCTGGCCGCAAGAAAAGATTGCGACGCTGGAGTTATGACCGATTGAGGGTAGTCAATGATATTGGGATCCTCTAGAACCCGGTTACTTTTGATAGGACAGGTTATGAGCCCACCAACTTCAAGAGGGTAATACCTAAACTCCATGCTGGCCTAAACTCTAAGGGTTATCTTGTGTGACTTGTGTGCCTTCAAACTTGACTACTTGCATGCTTGTTATCTGACACTTGAGTTTCTTGCATGTTTTGTTTACATTCCTTAATCTGGACTCATAACAGGGTTTACCTACCTTACTCCATGCATAACATAACATCATGTCATCATACCATTGCATACATCCTACATAAGGACTAATCCATTTCAAGGATCTCAAGGGTCTGTGATGCAGGTCATGATGAATCAAACTGTCTAGCAAGGGGCAAAGATGATTTATTTTCCTCTAGCCAAGGTTAATGACTTGAGTCAGGGGCTATGACCCACTCGATATGGTGAGCTTTGACTCTTGAAGAAGGACTCTCAACAACATGAAGTTCCTTCAATCAAGCTACCGAATTCAAATTCTAACAAGTTTCTCTGTTTACCCCGCGATACCCTTGAAAACATCGCATGCATACATACATATCATCGCATTACAGGTACTCTTTTCCACAGGTTGCTTAATCTTCCTTGCTGTTTATTTCAGCAGTCATCATGAATCCTGAATCATCCAATGAACAAGCTATCAAGGCCCTCCAGGCCCAGAACGCCCAGTTTCAAGAGTTGGTCATGAGCTTAGCCCAGGGTCAACAGGAATTGAAGACTCTGATGTTGAAGAAAAAGAAGAAGAGGATTGTTTTGTTCAACCCTAGACGCAGATCTGGGAATACACTGCAGAATGAAGTTGAGCGGACTACTCCATCTGTTGGGGAAGGCAGTCACCAAGAGGGAAGGGTTCCTAGTCCTGTAGTCTCTGACACCGAGACAGATTTCAATGATGAACAGTACCCTCCTGCTGAGGACATGTACAAACAGCTGGAAGACCGGTTAAATGCTATGGAGATTCAACGTGTGCCTGGGTTGGACTTTGAGGACCTAGGTTTATCTTCTGGGGTGGTGATCCCTCACAAGTTCAAGGCACCTGCCTTTGTAAAATACGACGGGGTTTCCTGCCCTAAGCTGCACCTCCGTTCATACGCGAGGAAGATCCAACCCTACACGGCAGACAAGAATCTATGGGTCCATTTCTTCCAGGAGAGTCTTTCAGGGACTCAGCTCGATTGGTTCTATCAGTTGGATGGAACCAGTATTCGTAACTGGGAGGACTTGGCAACTGCTTTTTATAAGCAGTATCAGTATAATGCCGACCTCGCTCCTACGCGTACCCAACTCCAGGGTATGTCACTTGGGACGAGTCAAGGTTTTAAGGAGTATGCGCAAAGATGGAGAGATCTGGCTGGAAGGGTGCAGCCGCCTTTGATTGACCGTGAGCTCGTTGATATGTTCTTGGGGACCCTGTCTGGTCCCTTCTTCAACCATCTGATTGGGAATTCTTTTGCTGGGTTTACAGATTTGATCTTGACCGGGGAGAGGATAGAAGCTGGTATCAAGTCTGGAAAGATACAAACCGGTGACTCCTTGAACACTGAGAAGAGACCATCCAAGAAGGAATCTAGTGCTGTCAACGCGGTGGTTATTGCAAAACCGGCCGATGCTCCTCAGCGTCACAATCAACAAAGGGAAGAGAGACCTAAAAGGCAATTCACTCCCCTCGGTATGACCTTGTCCCAGATACTGCCACAGCTGCTGGAGACCAAGTTGGTAACTCTAAGGGACCCTCCTAAGAATCCCACCAGGACACCTTCAAGGTATAACCCCAACGTTCGCTGCGCCTATCATTCTGACAGCCCGGGGCATGCTACAGATGATTGTTGGACTTTGAAAAACAAGGTTCAGGATCTGATCGACGCAAAGGAAGTCCAGTTCGACTCTCCAGAGACTCCCGATGTGACCACTGCTCCCTTGCCAAAATATGGCTAGGATTGGAAATTTTTTGTTCATTCGAATGTTCAAGTTGTATTTTTATTTGATTGTTCAAAACATTGTATTCATGTCGAACGTTGTTATTTCATTAATGCATTACACATGTCTGTTTTGAAGTAATTATTTCGTATTTACTATATGCAAACTGTTTTTATATTTTTTGTGATGTTCAACTCTCAATTAATAATTCTAAGCCTCTTGAGGGAGGATGACGAAAACGATACCACGATCTACAATATGCTTTTGAACAGACCCCGCTGATGAGGTACAGGCATTGTTTCAATTCCTAAACACTAGAGTTATAAGGAAGATAATCCCTCGTCGACCCCTTCGAGCCAAAGAAGTAGGAGTTTTTCTTTTCGAAAATTAAAACACTTAATCATAACCTGGGGCAGGGTAGTTCTCTCAGTTTGATCCAGATGCACAACGAGTGGCACCAAAGAAGTCCTTACAAAACAAAAGACAGTGATGGTTCCGAATAATTATAAAGACAGGAAGTCGTTATCTCTCAAAATCAAAAGCCCAATAAGTCAAAACCTATGAAGGAGACTTACAAAAACTGGGGCATCCCGCTGACTGTAATCCTAAAAGAAACAGTTCAGGCAAAAAAAGGGATAACACAATCAAAAAGAGAGAGGTCCAACAAACTCTCGACAAAAGGAAATGACTGCCTATTCAAAATAAATTGTCAATATCCGAACCATCATTGGAATATCAGAGCAAAGACTCAAACAAGGTCTAACGCACGATCAACTGAGTTTAGGTTTGAAGAACATCACGAAGAGCGGGTGGGTACAAACAAAATTTGAGCCTTTATCCTTTGTTTCTTAAACCGTGAACCAAACCACGTTACAACCCTTAAAAGTCCTAGCTGAAGCATGGGTTAATTCAAAAGAATACTGCTACAAAGGTATCCTGACTCCTTAAGGCTCGCTGTAAAATCTTGAGTTGACATCACATGTTACATAATTTGCTTGTTTTACTAAAAAAATGCATTTTCAAAAACTTCAAGACAGACATAAGCTTTTCATTTTTAATATAACATTGCTTGCATATGACTATTTGTTTGAACAACATAGAAGTTCGCACGACGAATGTTTAATGAACAAAAGCACCTCCAAGCAAGGGGCATGGCATGATCATTGTCCATTATCTGGGGCAGTTAAGTCAAGATTCGGAGAATCTCTCATAAGGCCAACCAGCTTGGGGCAAATCTCCATCTGAGTCACTTGGGGCATTGGGCAGGAAGTCAAGCAACAAATCTTGCCTGATCAAACATCTTCTGGTGGCATGGCAAAACACTTCTGATAGGGGCAACTCCCTACATTCTGAGAGTATGGACATAGTCAAAAATACTACGCACAATCGAAGACCCGCTAGGTTGACACACCTAGGCAAAAATAAGGGCTTCCCGGCGAACCAAAAGGGTTCGGGCAAAAATAAGGGATGAAATGAAAAATATGTACACCCGGCAAGTCGAAAACCTGAAAAGGCGGCTTGGGCAAAAAAGGGTATCCCGGTGGACTGAAAACCCGAAAGAGCGGTCCAGGCAAAAGTTAGGGATCAAAAGTGTACGACTATGTCCCGTCATCTCGTCACTTGCCTACCAGAAGAAGATTTGTCAATCGGCAGTTATCAAGCACCTCCATAAGGTATCTTCTTCTCCCACATCAGAAACAGGGGCAATAATGAGTTGTCCAAGCGGTCCAGTTGCTCTGTCAACCAAGGTACCAAGGTAGGTTCGGCTGAAGAACATAACCCAGATACCTCCACTCCCCGCAGAGTAAGACAAGACTCAACAATACTCTCTCCCGAGCAGAGTTGGTCTCTCATCAGCCCCGAAAAGGCACAGTATCTCTAGCAAGTCAGCAACGCTCTCCCCAAGCAGAGTTAGTCTACTGTCAGCCTTAAGGAAGATGGGTATCCCCAGAAAACCTCAATATTCCCCAGCGGAGTATACAGATGTTCCTAATCAAGCGTCCCTGGCAGTCTTAATATAAGATTGTTCCCCGGCAGAATACCAGACACCCCAGTGGAACCATTCCCCAGTACAGTTCAAAAGTCTCCCCAGGAGAGTTGAATCAATCTCCCCAGTAGGAAGCTTATCCCCAGTAGATTCTGGAAGCTTATCCCCTACAGAGTACGGACGCGTCTCCCCGGCTTTATTCAAAGGTTATTCCCCACCAGAGCTTATAACTGGGTTATCCTCATCTATTTACCACGGAAAGATCGTCCGCGGCGAAGTTCTTCCTACCCCCAGCGGAGTTCATCAATTCCCTCAACATAACTTATCAACGGAATCCCCAGCGGAGTTATCATCAAAATCTCAGCAAAGTATCTCTTCCCACAGAGTAATTCCCCGCAGAGTAATCTCTTCAACAAGTTTATTACCCCAACGGAGTCATCTTCTCCTACCGGTATTCTTGCAGTCATCCGCCCCAGCGGAAACGAAGAATTCTACTCTTCAACGTCAGCCCAGGATTCAAACTCCCGGCATCCGTCAAGGATTTATTTTCCTAGACGAGAATACATTCATAAACATCGCATCGTCATGATACATGCATATACACATCATACAATCTCATTTTATGTTGAGAACATCATCGCTTGATCCATGTCATGCATTACATGCGACTGGCCTTACCTTTCAGGAAGGATACAGTTAAATGATCAGCTATGTCAAAGAAGACAGATACAGTCGAAAGAGACCAATCCAATCAAAGAAGACAGATTCAGTCAAAAAAGACAAGTCCAGCTAAATCCCAAAGGTTTTTCTGATGCCAATCCAGTCAAAGAAGACAGATCCAGTCAAAGAAGACAAGTCCAGTTAAAATTACTTCCTAAAGTCAAAGAAGACAATCCGTTATTATAGACACCCGTCATTATAGACACTCGTCATTGAAGACAACCCGTCATTATAGACACCCGTCATTGAAGACAACCCGTCATTGAAGACACCCGTCATTGAAGACACCCGTCATTGAAGACAACTCGTCATTGAAGACAACCCATCAGTATAGACACCCGTCATTGAAGACATCCCGTCATTGAAGACAACTCGTCATTGAAGACAACCCGTCAGTATAGACACCTTTCATTGAAGACATATCGTCATTAAAGACAACTCATCATTGAAGACAACCCGTCATTATAGAAACCCGTCATTGAAGACAACCCGTCATTGAAGACACCCGTCATTGAAGACACCCGTCATTGAAGACAACTCATCATTGAAGACAACCCGTCAGTATAGACACCCGTCATTGAAGACATCTCGTCATTAAAGACAACTCGTCATTGAAGACAACTCGTCATTGAAGACACCCGTCATTGAAGACACCCGTCATTGAAGACAACTCGTCATTGAAGACAACCCGTCAGTATAGACACCCGTCATTGAAGACAACTCGTCATTGAAGACAACTCGTCATTGAAGACAACCCGTCATTGAAGACAACTCGTCATTGAAGACAACTCGTCATTGAAGACAACTCGTCATTGAAGACAACTCGTCATTAAAGACAACCCGTCATTGAAGACAACTCGTCATTGAAGACGACCCGTCATTGAAGACAACTCGTCATTGAAGACGACTCGTCATTGAAGACAACTCGTCATTGAAGATCACTCGTCGTTAAAGACAACCCGTCCATGAAGACAACCCGTCCAAAGAGACAACTCGTCAAGAAAGACAAAACCTCCTCTGGTTCAGTTAAATCCTAAAGATTTTTCTGAGATAACCTGTCAGTAGAGACAACCCATCAACCATTTGAAGTTCCAGATTCGATACTTGTATTTAGCCAGGGCATGTCTGGGAGAGACTGAGTGAAGATCAACCCCTGTAGCAGGCCAGGTAATTATCTTTCTTTCTCAGGTACGCAAGTTCTCGCTAAGGAATCTCTTACGCGACCGACACCTAGATGGCATCTATAAGCCCATCTCCACAACTATCCATCACAGTTCCAAATGGCATCTATAAGCCCATTCCCGACAAGGTTCTGTCACATCTCCAGATGGCATCTATAAGCCCATCCTCCTATCCACCATCTCTCCAAATGGCATCTGTAAGCCCATTTCCGCCATCACACTGCTGATACTCTACTACGTGAGTGCAAATTTCTGGGCACTCTAGTGTTCAATCATCTTCCACCCTCGGATCACGAAAGGCACACAAGCCAATCTACATCCTCAGGTCTAAGAAGATTTAACAGGGGCAACTGTTGTACCCCAAAATTTGCCCTCCCATATTCTTCAAAGTTTTGAAAAGCATCACCTCAAATGGTTCAAAGTCTACTCAAGGGCTACACAGTCAAGCACCCTCCTAAGGCAGGCAAAATTAGGGTTTTGGTTCTTACAAGGAAGTTGAGGTTTTCAAGGGCCCAATCAAGTCCCATATGCTCATATACATTGTCAAGCACCTACATGTCAAGTTTCAAGGCTCACAAGGTCAATTTGCACAGTCAAAAACCCTAATTGCCTCACAATCAACTGTAGGGGCAAAATGGTCATTTGGCAGTTAAAAGTCAAAATTTTTGGTCAACATCTTATTTGAAGCCACAATCATCATTTGGTCAAATCTTGACCATGATTTCACAAGAATGGCTCAAAAAGCATCAAGATGCAAAAGTTTCTATTTTTGGACAGTTGAAAAGTCAACTGTAACTTGACCAAGGCATAAACTTTTTCATGGTTCATCAGAAAAATCCCATCCAATGCTCATTTTGAAGGGGATGACATTTCCTACAACTCATCTTCACATTCCAAATCCAATAAATGCTCTCAAAAAAAGTTATCAATTTCAACATTATAGGTCATTTTCAAAAGTCAACAAAAAGGCACTTTAAGTCAAAGACCATAACTTGAGATTGGTAAATTCAAATGACATGGGACCAAAGGCATTGGTTAGAGGACTTGAAGACCTTTCAAAAATTTCCAAGAACATGTTCATATGATCAAAATTGAGCAAGATATGCATTGGAGAAGTTGGGAAATGTTTGTGAAATGGCCAAAGTCAACTATCCTTGAAACTTCATTTTTGACAAAAAGGGCCCACTTTTTCCACTTGATTCAGCTTTCCCATGCCACCCACGTGTCCCATGATTTATTTCAAGATTAAAGATTAATTTTTCTATTTTTATTTAATTTTATTTGATTTAATTCATTTTAAATCTTTAAAATTCAAATAAAAATCAAAGAAATTAATTAAGGGATATCTTTGAGTTTGAATAGCTTTGATACACCATTAAACACATACCAATTTCGTGAAAATCCTATTTCAAGCATAAAAATTCAAATTTGGAGCAAAAATGGCAAGTTGTTCAATGGTGGTTATGGAGAAAATCAAAACTTCATTGCAAGGCTTAAAGACTCCTTATTGTGATTGATTATCATTGCTAAACATATATGCAAGCCTTCCCACCCTCATGGACGAAAAAAGGCATCCCTAAAACGGCAGAGAAAAAACTCAGAATTTGTCAAAAAAGTATGAGATCTAAAGCAAGGTTGCAGGCAGTTTCAAACAAAACAAAGCACGTGAGATCCTTCATTGCCATACCCTGAAACTAAAGAGACCTTTACCACGCCCTGAGACTCCATATCAAGCACTGTAAGTCATCACAAACTCACCCCTGTACACGAAATCGTGTTTCTCTATTCTTGCATTTTTTCTAGAAAATAATGGCATAATCATACTCCTTGTTTGATTTCTAACATAACCATATTGTTCAATTTCATTTTGGGGCTTTGTATGATGATACCCACATCTAGGGTTTGCATTGTTTGTTTTTAGGCATTCTTTCTCCAGGAACAATCAAGACAAATCATAAGCATGAAGGGATTCAGGAGGTGGAAACGAGATCAGCTATGGTCTTGAAGTGGATTTTCATGGCCTGAGGAGCATTTTCAGAGCAAGCCTGCGAAACCACCCGCGGATAAAAATCCGCAGGTAAAAAACCAGTATCAAAGGAAGAAGACGCTGACGCGTCCCCTCCTCATTCGTTGTTTCAAAAAGCGCGCATTTTTTATATTTTTTTTCAGGCATATGCTTTTGTTTTCTAATTTAATAATTGCGTGTTATTTTGATAATGAATGGAACGTGCAGCTCAGTTGGTCAAAGCCTTGGAACGTGAACAATGGGACCAGGGTTCGATTCCCAGGAATATTCTTAATGGGCCAGAATTCAACAATACACCTCCTATTTGGCCCAACCCCCCCCCCCCCCCCCCCCCCCCCCCCTTGGGTTTGCAATTTTTCTTTTTATACTTTATTTGTCTTATTTTATTTTTCCCTTTTATTAACTATTAACTTAATTAATATTTTCATTAAAAAATCAAAAAAAAGAACTAACATTATTATTATTATTAAAGTCATTTTATTTTTTTTGTAAAATAAATATTAACAAATAAAATAGTTTAATTAGGAAACTTTAACTTTTTTAATAATTAAAATAAGTTTAGAATTAGGTTTTATTGACTTTCAATTTTAATTCCTTTATTTTATTTTCATTAAAAAACATAAAAAATATAAAAATATTTTCTTTTAATAAATTAATTAATTAGTTTAATTATTAGTTATTAATTTCATTTAATCACAAAAAAGACAAAAAAATTCAATTTCTTTTCTTAAAAGGGTCAAAACCCTTAGGACATTCCAATTTAATTTTATTCGCGCGCATTTACTTTATTCCGATTATTATGTAACTGCTTCAAGTATGTAATAGTAATTAGGTTTATTGTTTTTATTTACTTTCCGTACTTATTTACCAAAAACGGGTCTTTGTATTTTTGGTGATGTATAGACCCGCGCCTTGTAATAGCGTAGGATTTATCTTTCCGCAATTTACTTTCTGCACCCCCCTAATTGTTAAATGCATGAAAGAATGTATGTAAATAAAAACAACTCGTAGCTCCCAAATAACATGTACAAGATAAACATAACATGAAAACAACACACAAAGCACATGCCACTCTTAGGGTACGCCTCACTGGTTGCCTCGAAACGTGGTCATCAAGTATAGGGTATCTTAGAGGTCGCCCTTTTGTCCAAAAGATCCAGTTGCCTCGAAACGGTTGCCTCAGATACAAAGGATCTAGGACATTAGGGTTACTTCTAAGGTGTCCTACTATTGCTTAGGTGACCACACTGTCCCTATAATCGAATTGACCCGAATGCCTCCAACGATGGTGCTACCTACCTCTCAATGGTGGGATAGCACTATCTAAATGACTCTTACACAACTTAATTCCTTAGAGTAGGTAGATTTCTCTTAAGTACTTGCTCTTTTCAAAACAAACAAAAACAACTTTTCGCACCCCACACTTTCAAAAAGTTTTCAAACAAAACACTTCATACACTCTTGAGGACTGATACAACAGTTACTTAGAAGTTTTCCAAACGAAACTTTTTTTCAAAATCCACACACACTTGAAAAGCAAACAATTTTTGAAAACATAAGAGCAAGTACCTAAGAGCCCGTGGATAACCACAGATAGAAAGGGTGCTAACACCTTCCCTTTCTATAAATCTACCTCCCGAACCGAGAGACATCTCGAATAAGGAATTTTGTTGTGCTTTTGTCCTTTCCATGTTGGAGAACATAAAACACGGTGGCGACTCTTGCTTACCGCGACATTTCACGAAACCAGCTTAAAAAACAGTCAGTTCTCATTCCCACCGATCATAGAACTGGCGACTCTGCTGGGGAATTAATAAGTGGGGTGTACCTTAGGAATAGTTCATCATCATGTTTTCAATTGCTTGATTTGTTTGCTTTAAATATTGTGGGCCTGTTTTGGGAGTTACATAGATCCTAACCCGGATCTGAGGAATACCCTTTTAGGTAGCATAAGCTGTGAGGGACCTGTCTGGCGTAGACCGACACGGGTGAAGCAGTGGCTACGTTGGTGTGGCACCTTGGTCTGTACCGATATCCCTTGTGTTGCAACGAGGAGAATATGGGTCTTCCGAGGAGTCATCAAGAACCAACCGACCTTAGAACCCTAAATTGACCCAACTTGGCCATAGGACAGTAGCAGTATGCTACACCCCATTGAGGCTAAACTCTCACGATGGTTCTGGCTGCAAGAAAAGATTGCGACGCTGGAGTTATGACCGATTGAGGGTAGTCAATGATATTGGGATCCTCTAGAACCTGGTTACTTTTGATAGGATAGGTTATGAGCCCACCAACTTCAAGAGGGTAATACCTAAACTCCATGCTGGCCTAAACTCTAAGGGCTATCTTGTGTGACTTGTGTGCCTTCAAACTTGACTACTTGCATGCTTGTTATCTGACACTTGAGTTTCTTGCAGGTTTTGTTTACATTCCTTAATCTGGACTCATAACAGGGTTTACCTACCTTCACTCATAGCATAACATCATGCCATCATACCATTGCATACATCCTACATAAGGACTAATCCATTTCAAGGATCTCAAGGGTCTGTGATGCAGGTCATGATGAATCAAACTGTCTAGCAAGGGGAAAAGAGGATTTATTTTCCTCTAGCCAAGGTTAATGGCTTGAGTCAGGGGCTATGACCAACTCGATATGGTGAGCTTTGACTCTTGAAGAAGGACTCTCAACAACATGAAGTTCCTTCAATCAAGCTACCGAATTCAAATTCTAACAAGTTTCTCTGTTTACCCCCGCGAGACCCTTGAAAACATCGCATGCATACATACATATCATCGCATTACAGGTACTCTTTTCCACAGGTTGCTTAATCTTCCTCGCTGTTTATTTCAGTAGTCATCATGAATCCTGAATCATCCAATGAAAAAGCTATCAAGGCCCTTCAGGCCCAGAACGCCCAGTTTCAAGAGCTGGTCATGAGCTTAGCCCAGGGTCAACAGGAATTGAAGACTCTGCTGTTGAAGAAAAAGAAGAAGAGGATTGTTTTGTTCAACCCTAGACGCAGATCTGGGAATACACTACAGAATGAAGTTGAGCGGACTACTCCATCTGTTGGGGAAGGCAGTCACCAAGAGGGAAGGGTTCCTAGTCCTGTAGTCTCTGACACCGAGACAGATTTCAATGATGAACAGTACCCTCCTGCTGAGGACATGTACAAAACAGCTGGAAGACCGGTTAAATGCTATGGAGATTCAACGTGTGCCTGGGTTGGACTTTGAGGACCTAGGTTTATCTTCTGGGGTGGTGATCCCTCACAAGTTCAAGGCACCTGCCTTTGTAAAATACGACGGGGTTTCCTGCCCGAAGCTGCACCTCCGTTCATACGCGAGGAAGATCCAACCCTACACGGCAGACAAGAATCTATGGGTCCATTTCTTCCAAGAGAGTCTTTCAGGGACTCAGCTCGATTGGTTCTATCAGTTGGATGGAACCAGTATTCGTAACTGGGAGGACTTGGCAACTGCTTTTTATAAGCAGTATCAGTATAATGTCGACCTTGCTCCTACGCGTACCCAACTCTAGGGTATGTCACTTGAGAACTGACTATTTTTTAAGCTGGTTTCGCGAAATGTCGCGGTAAGCAAGAGTCACCACCGTCTTTTATGTTCTCCAACATGGAAAGGACAAAAGCACAGCAAAATTCCTTATTCGAGATGTCTCTCGGTTCGGGAGGTAGATTTATAGAAAGGGAAGGTGTTAGGACCCTTTCTATCCGTGGTTATCCACGGGCTCTTAGGTACTTGCTCTTATGTTTTCAAAAATTGTTTGCTTTTCAAGTGTGTGTGGGTTTTGAAAAAAAGTTTCGTTTGGAAAACTTCTAAGTAACTCTTTTATCAGTCCTCAAGAGTGTATGAAGTGTTTTGTTTGAAAACTTTTTGAAAGTGTGGGGTGCAAAA